>OU026079.1:11715000-12996250 GCA_907269065.1 Crocallis elinguaria
ATTACACCTCAAGAGCTTACTAACCAAAGGTCAAACTGAATCAACTTCATTTTGTCAGTTCTCTTTGTTGTATCTTCGTGGTTGGAGTAAAACGCCCGGGGAAAAATTAATCTAGTGTCCCGTACCAACAAATATTGTTGTTTGGCCGTCGGCTCCGGGGCTATAAGTAATCTCGGCACGTTATGCACTCCGTCGGTCGGTTTATTGGAAAAGTGGATGCCCGGAACAACAACTAATGCTCTGGAAATATTTTGTTGATATACCGCTGACGTAACTTCGGTTTACGTTTGGAGGAATTCGATGCAATGCATTTTAGTTTTCCGACTCGGGGCGTGAATGTATTTTGAAGAACATTTTATGGGTTTATTTATGATCATGGTTTATTCAATAATTGAAACTTTATTGTATTTTTATAATTACCTCATCGCTAAAATGTTTACGTACGTACGTGTGGAGCAGACTTTGTTATATTTCAAAAAGGATACAAAACTGCACGTTAACTGATCTAGTTTCCACTAGTTGCTACGTCAAATTTGTAAAATAGCAACAGTTTGAATCAGTTAAATGGTTTGTCGTTATCTCGTTATTTTATTACCATAATTGAATCCATGTTTTTACGTAACTGATTCAGCGCGCTCAATATTCAAGTCGTTTCGTTCGTTTTGGTTCAATTAATTAATTTAATAAATTCTTAGAGAGCCGGCGTGCCGTCTGTCTCCTCTTCGAGCTTCGTTCCAAAGTTATGAATTTATATAGCCGGACGTGTTCAGAATTTATGCGCAGATGTTTTCTTAGTTTGCGCTTCTGCAGCCGTGGTATTCGAACTCGCCCCGCCGACAGATGCGCAGCTACGCTGCGGGCGGTAGGTTTCCTTATTCGTATTGACGTACCTATATCAGTAGTTCGATGCATCTCTATAATTTTACCTGGTATTCACTAATGATGTTCTTAATTTTTTTTGTGTAAATAAGTCAAAAATTCATTTTAAACCCTAAAGAGAGGTCCTATTCGTTATTTGACAGCTTAAATTTACCCCTGACAAAAAAGCTGGGGTGTTGAAAGTTACAATTCTTTGTTTATCTCTGTCACGCCATCGTAGTTGTAGACTAATTACTGATCTCATTTTTCTATAATGATTGGTTGCAACACAACTAGGGCTCTTATACATGTTTGACGGAATATCGGGTTTAAGGTTATCAACGCTTATCACAGTTGGCACCGTTTATAACTAAAGAACACTTTAATTTATTTATTTCAACGACTGCTGGATACAAGGTTTGTTGTGCATTGGGATAGAACAAGTTTTGATGCGTCACTGTTTCGAGTTCCGTGTAAGTTTGTATCCCCGAGCGTCCATCCTTCAATTATGCAAGCTAAGTCGGCTAGTGGTTAACTCGTCGGGGAGTAATCTTAGATCGCACTTAGTGGTTGTAGTTGACAGCAGCTAGGACGGCCCATCGCTTTGTGTACCCCGCAGCCATTGTCTCTCGGGGCTGCCGTTTAGTTTTAATTAACATCGCTCTCAATGCTTATGTCCGATTCTAGCGCGCATATAAATCGTTCCCTGTTCTTTTCTCCGTCGCTGGGAACTAGATATCCGCTCTATTCAGTGCTAGTTATATTAACGCTGTAATACCCGGAAGGAATACTTTATCGATATTCCGCCGCAGATAGCTATTTCTTCACGTTCTATCACGTTTTTTTTTCTATTTTCACTGAATACTCCCGCTCGGTTTTCTCTTTCCCATTCCCCTTTGGCATTCGACCTTCGTGGAAGCGCCACGTTGAATAAGAGCTGAAACTATTTAAAGTGTAATTATAACTTAATTGCAGATGTTAAATTAATTCAAGATATTGACACGGAAAGCGGTGGAGACATTTAACTCGGTCTTTGAAGGAGCTGAGATGTAATTAAAATAAATATTTGGCACGAAATCCGGGTCGCGGCGGTTAAGCAGAGACATTTCCACCCTTTGAACAAGTTCTTGTTTATGTTTGCTCATTAAACAAATAAAAGTGGAAATTCTGTCTTAATCTGTGAAAACTTTTACGCTGCTCGCTGCTTCTGAGTTGAAATTGTTTCGCGTAATAATTTCGAGGGTTAGTGGTTGTTTTGGTAACTTGTTTATTTTCTTTTAAATACACAACAAATAAATCTATTTGCAACCTACCTATCTACTAAAATGAGCCGTAATACGCCACGAGCAATAAATTTAATTTAACAAAGTAAATATCATAGCTTTGTCGCGATACTCATGTCGTTAACGTGACTTTCTATCATATCTTTATTGATCACGAAATGTATACGTTTCTTTTTCATTCTTGTAGCACCACCGTTTTACTTAATTTTATATGATGACTAGCTTCTGCCCGCGGTTTTCATCCGCGTTCCCACAGGAACCGTCTAACTGTTACTCTCCGGTCCATAAACTATATCTATGCCAAAAATCACATCGATCCGTTGCTTCGTTACTGCGTGAAAGAAGGACAAACCAACAAACCAACAAACTAACTTTCGCATTTATAATATTAGTATGGATATTAGTATGGATGTGATCTAAGATGAGGACTAGCTCTCAAGTGCAGCTGCCGGAGACCGGAACACACAGAACAGCCATAAAAATTATAAATAAATTTTGTCTGTCTGTCTGTTTGTTCCGGGTATTCTCCGAAACAGGTGGACCGATTTTGACGGGACTTTCACTGGCAGATACTGATGTTATAAGGAGTAACTTTGGCTACTTTTATTTTAGAAAAAGAATTAGGGTTCCGCGCAAAAAAGTGAAACCGCGGGCAGCAGCTAGTTATCCTATATTTTCAGGATCTAAGCTACATCGGTGTCAAATATAAACTCAATCTGTTGACAGATTAGCCCTATAAAAAGGTTACAGACGAATACATTCCTGCTTTCAGATTTATAATATTACTATGGATATTGCATGCAAGAATGAATATACGAGTATAACGAAGATGTTTAACACTAAGGCCAACACATTACACGCTCGATTAGAATTCATAGAGCGAACGCATAATTAACCCGAAGTCAGAGGCGCTATTCGATTGCACATTAGCGCGCTAACTCGATGCTGAGTCACGATTAATGGCACAACAACACTCCCATGTAATGATATCGTGGCCTGTAAATTACAGGGCACGCTTCCTCCTGAATACTGACCTGACCTATCAGAGTACCAAGTGTACCGGCCGCACCTGGTTGGTAAACCAATGGCTTATTAGGAGAGCAAACGTATGTGACTGGGTTTCGGAACCGTCCATGGAATCCCACTCAAATTCGTACAATTAACCTTCGTAGCTTAGTTTGATGCACTATAATACACAGTGATGCACTCTCTGCATGTTGGTTAAGGTATTTTCTATTTATAGCCTAGACTTATAGTCCAGACTTATTGACCATATAATCATCATCAATATTTAAAATATTTGGCAGGTTTATTATAATTATATTATAATTGTAAACGGCGGGTCTATGGACCAACTTTCATTACTAAAGTCTGTTACTGTATGATGTGGTTTTTTATACTATTGGGTAACTAGAAAAGCGGGTCGTTTGCATTTAACAAAAAGGCCTGGGTGGCACTGCAGTGCGCTCGTTACCCTGTGCCTCATAAGCCCAGTAATTTCACTGACTATAACTTTGCTCATCAAGCCCGAACACTGTAATGCTTGTATTACAGCTTGGTGGCAGACTACACGAGCAAAGTACTCACCCAGATTGACACTCGCAGAAGAGTTAGGTAGATCGCCTGATTACCTGGTGTGAATTTGCCTAATACAGACATAAAAAACGTCTAGCCTTTTCCTTCCTTAAAATTAAAATAACATTTACAAATGCCTATCTTTTGCTATGCACTGCGTTTGTCACGACGTCATGAGATCAGATCAGAATCATATGAATTGATTGCTTTTTCACTATCGTGAGTTTTATATAAATGTGTCATTTCATGGATACATTTATGGAACTTGAAATTATTGTCACCAACGCATGAAGATGCTAAATTCGCATCCAACTCACCACATCAGTAATTTACGTTCGTTAAAATAAATGCAGTAAGCCCATCAAAATATGATTTCGTTCGTCTGCTCGCATTACCTCAGCGCTTTTCCAAGGAATATATTTATAAGCTAGGAAATGTATTTTCTGGAGCTAGGTCTGGCGTGACTGCGTGGAAAACTTGATAGCTCGTAACTAGAGCAAAATCTTTTCATGCAAACTGGCTGGTATTGTAGACATATCAAAATAATGCTTTTATTTCCTCTGCATGTTTACACAAAGAAATTCATGCTCAAATATCTGATTAAGAACAAAAGCTTTTATTAAATTCATGAAAGTCGACAATCGAAAACTAATAAATCCTACTCTTAATACAAAGACTATTGATCACGTAAAAGATTTTTTGACAAAGACTGCGATGAATGCGATGAGACATCTTTGAGATTCTAGTGATTGGATTTTATTCTCCTTATTTTGATCGTCAACCTCCTCAAAGGTCGCTCTGTCATTAATCGCTTTATAAGAGCGGAAGTGCAAAGTGGAGCGTACGAGCACGCTCAAGTACCCCCCTCTTCGTACTCCATAAGCGCAGAATACTTATCTGAACAGTATCCTAAATCGCACGAATTCGGGTAATTGGACGTTCGCGCTCTATTGGAGTGCCTAATTAATTACAATATAACATATTGGTCGAAGGATCCAATCCAATCGCGAGCCCTATTGAGTAATCTCTCACAGATCAGAGCGAACTTCGTAAGCACACGTCTACATTACGTAACAAAAAAAAAGAACAAGTAATTAAAATATTAAGCGGCTCTAATGATAGTTAAAAACTGATCTCCACCTTGCTATCTACCTTCCGATTTCATTAACAAATCTGAGGTTATATACTTTTCAAATCAAAAAAGTTCTTTACATACTTCCATAAATGATGGAGATAAACTAACATACATGAAAATTTAGAAGCAGGTTTACTTGAGAACCCCGTACTGTTCAGAAGTCGTTTAAAAAGCAGCATCGTATTACCAAAGATCTTATGCAAGAATGTAAGTACATATTATATTATGCTTTCACAGTCCAGCCAGATTGTTTGTATGATTGTACATTTTGAGTGCCGAGAATCGATTTTAGTAGATATCTAAGTTGGTAGACTGACTCTACACTGTGTGACATACATCACGGGCCTGAATTCATTATTGTCCCTCCACCCGAAGATGCGCTTCAAAGAAACTGCTGAGTTCAGTTCCACTCCAACCTCTCTGCTTCAACGTTTTATTGCGCTTTCGGAAACTTGGTTTATTGATATCCGAGATCCGTACGATCACGGTTGCATGCTTTAATTGACGTTATTAGGTGTTGATTTTTATTTCCGGCTATAAAATTAAACCCTGAGTATTTTTTTTGTAAATGGCGTATTTTTCATCGGATTACAATAAACTTTTAGATAGTTTAGACTTGAAACTGAGAATTTAATAGTGTAACACTGCGTAAGTAATATTATACAAAGTAGTAAAGTTTATTTATATGTTAGAAATGAAATTAAAACAACAGTTTTGGAAACATAATCAGATAGTTCGACAGTTCAGAATATTTTTTTTTCATTTAAACAAGATAAACATTAGTAAAACAATGTTGAACGGGCATACAAAATTGTGTTGACTTGCAACTGACGTTAAACAATCCCTTAGAATAGAAGTAATTTAAGTAAGTAATAAACTTGTAGAACTTGTTAAAATAGCTTTGCATTCCGCTAGTTTTTAATTTTGATACGAGGGAATTTAGCTAATAAGGACGGGCACGATTTCGTTGGAAAGACTTTAATTAAAATTCGTCCATCCTGTAGTAAGTACCTAATCGCGGGTACGTCTCATGGAATTTACGATGGAGTTACACTTGACGAAACCAGAGATGATTTAGTAAAATTATTCTGGGAGCCATCTGCTACACCGTGCTTCACAGAAAGAGGGTACTTTAGAAAGTGCTGTTGTGGATAGATTTCACTCAAAAAAGTCATTTGCTATTTAAATTACGAAGCTACTCGAAAAAATACTGTCTGCCAATTGTAGACAGCTAATTGGTTCTGAATTGTGTTTTGTAAACGACTTCATTGGTGATTTTGAGTGTCGTTTAGTGGGACGCCTGGGCAGAAGGAGGGTGACTGGGCGATGTCGCGCGCTGGCGGTCTTGGCAGCGAGCGGACACTTGAGGCGCTGGCTGCTGCCCAATGCGCTTTATCTTAATGCACTCGCCTGTCCTCTCCCTTCACTGCGCTCGTAACTTACCTTTCCACTCTACAATTGTTTCGGTAACTACCACTCGTCGTTAGCGCAAAATATGATACCACAGCCCCCGCACTACTTCTAGTTCTTTCGCGCTCAACGAAGAGCATGCAATATACTTAAACAATGTTCCAATTTTAGAAATCTCTACAATTTTGTTAAACCTTTCATGAAATTTGTGTTTTGTGACTGTAGCTACGCGGGGATCTGGCGAACAGAGCAGGAATTTAATTCGGGTGTTGCTTCTCCCAGGATGTGACGGCTTGTGACACGGCGCGACATTCGTTCGACCCCAAAACGATTTTTAGCCACATTTTAAGAGAGATTTTATTGTATCCTTAAAATTGCAATAAATAACGATTTGTAGCAAAAATTAAAGTAAATAAACTGAAAAACAGAAATGGGTTATGTGGAAAATTAAGTGGTAGGTAAAATCCTGAATAGCTCTAGCACATGTCTTTGAACAACCTGCTAGGAACATAAATGCGTGCGTACGTGGTTAAGAGCCTACTAGTCCATGGAGCGAACTCATCGGTGGGCGCGGCTAAAATGCATGCTATTTCATCTAACATTCGTGTGACAAGGTAAGACTCTGCAGCGATGAGTAGTATGAGGCTAATGCTCGCACATACACAATTACACACTCTCGTAAAGTCGCGACGAAAACCGAAAAGTCGAAAACCGGCGCGCAAAAATGTACGAATTGGGTTCTGGTGCTTGGGGTTTTACGACAAAACTACTGAATGTATTTAGTCAGACCAAAGTTATTTGAAATGTCAATAAACTAAAGCTTGTTAGTATGTACCTTATTTTCGAGTTTTCGTAATCCTTTTGTAATTTATTTACGTCCAAACTTGCATTAAAATACGTGCTAAAATACAGATGTTTGAAGGCTCATTACTTTTAAGCCACTTATTTTTTTTCTGTATAATTAGCAGGCTGACCTAGATAACGAAGAGATAAATCGATATTATTCTTAATTTTGGACTTAAAACGTCAAGTAGTGGAGTAATCACCCAAGTACGGTTGTATGGAGAAATGAACGACTAGTTCGTCCTTAAGTTAGGTTACGTAGTTGGTTCAGAATCGCATCCATTACAAACTCTCCGTAGCACGTACATGATACATCCATTGGTTTGGCAAAACGAACAAACATGCGGGTCGTGCGGGCAACTACTATAGTTCAATTGTTTTTTGAAATCTGAAAATTTTATTCCGTCAATTTCGAGAATATAGAAGTTTTGTTTTTGTTCAAAGTGGGTATCTGAGGTTCAAGCGACGGTGCCGAGCATTGGCGCGGGGCCAGACCGGGCGTGCATCGCCCCAAATCATATCGTGAGGAAAAATCATGCACGCTCATTGCCTAAATTAACTCCGTAAAATGTTTTGAGTATTTCACCGCTTTTACTGTGTGCCATTTTCCATTGATGTACGTTTTGGCAAGCTGGCGCATATTTAAGATCGAGCATTTGTGTATAAAGTGCTATGAAATTGTAGCACGTCACATATCGAAAATGGTTTCGATGAATATCACGGACGGGGTTCGGAGCCTAAAAATCGATCGCAAACACGTGAAAGCAAGCCAGTTTGGCTGAATAAGGCGTAATTATATTATACTAGATGCAGCATAACTATCTGTCTACTGCATAATACTGTCAGCCACTAATTAAGCTCATTATGCCACGGTCAATGATTATGGCACCTTATATATTAGCTAGGTCACAGTCTGAACACTGGACATAAACTGCACCGCTGAACTGATTAATACTATATCATCAGCTAAACTGCTGTTTACATAAGTGCGGGCAATAATCTATTATAATATCTAATTAATGCAAGCCGCGTACCTATAAATCTACCGATTTCAATTCGATTACACAAATTTGTGCCTATTGGAAACCGAGTATTAAATTACCGGTTAGGTTTATTAATAGGTTTGTCAAGTACGGCATTGTGTTTACCGAAAGCTCGTAAAGGTGGGCTGTATAAATCATGTACCAACTTTGAACGCCTTCATATCTGCTATCGATTACCGATGTCTAGGGCTCAACATTTCTAACTAGCCTAGACTTTTGTCGTCATCCGAGTTTGAGTACTCTCGTTTATTTTGTTATTAGATAATAATTTTAAACACGTTAAATCTCGAAGGTTTTTACACTGTTCAAGTGTTAGTACAATTTAAATTAATAACACTTACAGTTTGCTATAAACTTTGATATACCCCAAGCAATGACTTACGACGCTTACACGACTGGCTTTTTAGCGCATATCTATCACAAATAGCAGTACACGGCGCGATAGGGCTGAGTAGGGCCGTATGAGCACAAACAATATTGGCAGTGGAATCACGTTCCATTTCGCGGCGGATATAGGGTCCCGCGTTACGGGCCAATCCGACGACGCGATGATGCTACGCCGTCGACTACGATTTCCGGCTCGTACGCGGTTATGCGCCAGTTTATTCCGTGTTCATGCCTGAAGTAAAATTCAAAATTCAAAATTCAAAAGTCTTTATTCAAAAACGTCGTTTAGCCTCGAGAGAGACATCAAAACAAGCGCTTAACGTTTTTTCCATCTTTCCCGCCAATCGCATTCTCCTTTCCAGAATTATTGAGTAGCGGCGGCACGTCTTCCAGCGGCTTCATGCTTAGGGCGATTCGACTAATGGTAGACAGTTCGGAATTCGATTTCCGCATTGGAAACTTCGTGAGAAATGGACCTTTCGGGTTCCGCTACAGTTTATTAAATTAGTCAGAACATTTATTCTCTTCGGCAACAATGATTATTGAATGGCTCTTATTTAGTTTGATTGATACGGGTATATAATAATTCACTCAGTGAAGTTTATTTATATCAACGATAAAGCGGCTTGAATGGATGAGAATGGAAAATAAAAACACGATTAGTTACATAGTGGGATGGGTGGTTGAGTGCAAGGTAGGTACCTACTGGATTTAAGGAGCGGTGGAGTCGACAAAGCCTCTTGGACAAACAAAAAGGTACGCCAAGTCAACATTAGGCTTCTACACGCTAATGCACGGGAATCTCGGCTGTGGAACCGCCCTCTCTGTTTCCAGTTTTTTCGTGTGCATAAGTTGTTTTCTTTAGTAAACGTTTACCAAAATGAAAACTTGTTTTAACCTTTGACTGGTTTACGTTACGGAAAACAGGTCCCTTTTACTAAAGAATGCAATTCAGATCATATTTATTTGTACTAAGTACATACCTAACATTTTAAAATGCATCTCAGCAGGTCAGGGATATGAAAACTAGATTGAACCCTCTTATAAACTCTCAGTAAGTGTCGTAGGAACACGAACGCTCTCACAGACTTATCTACATACAAATGCTATTCACGAAAACGCCGTGGGTAACTGAATATTCAGCCGTTCACAACAATGAACTGATTTACTACTTTGCTATTCAGCGTGCGTCCGCGCTCTTCGGCCGAATCGCTCTTCCGCCATCAGCCGAAGCTGAGGACCCCATACATCTATACTGATACCTATTCGAATGCAGTAAAACGTGAAATCTCCCCATTTGCTATTCTTACTCGTCATCGCGCATCATGGATGCCAAATATAACCTTAAATGGGTCACGAAATTCTCGAGTGCCGTCATAAATCTGGCGCTCGTTTTACTGACTGTTAGGTTTAAATGGTAAGATTATAATTCACTAAAATAAACATCACGGAGGTCGCTCCAAGACGAGGTCCCGTGAAATTTGCATGCGGAATGAGATTTGTCATCCCGCGTTTGGTTGCGGGCGGGGAAGGGAGCAGAGGGCCCTTGTACGTGTTTTATTTACCGTGTGCACGTGACGGACTCCGCCACACAGCCGGCGCCTTTAGCTCGGCCGCTCGTTTGTCACTCAAAAATAACTTAAACACAGAAACATTAACTCATTACGCTTATTAAATAAATTTTGTAATTGGAGCACCTCCACAACTTGAGACATTTCGTGCGATATATTTTTGATGTAAATTGACGTCGTCATTTCATTTACCGAAATATTAAAACGTCTACCTGAATTATTACTTGATACCGAAATATCTTTACGTTTTCGTTAAATAGTCTATGTACCCTTTCGTTTCCAATTAAGGAATTTTCTCTTCATTGGTTTGTTCCGGTACAACTTCTATGTTTAATTTCTGATCTTAATTAAGTCAGGATGTGTTTTTTAATGAGCTTTAAGTCTTTGTGCTCTGCTCTGGATGTTCTCGTATGTTTCAAAGGAAATTAAATCAGTAGAGCTCATGTCATACAGTTATTGCTTTTTATTTTCATAGTACATTTCGAGCCCAGCGTAATCCACTTGTTTCAGATTAAAAATCGGTACAGGGAAGAGATTATATGTATACAAATGGGGTCACAAAAATATCTGTACCGTTTATACTTATCCCTAATCATCTCTATTATTGGATAGTCGATAGGTGTTAAATGACCTTTTTAGATCGAGTCCGAAATCTCATTACAGGAGAAGTAGAAGCTTCGGAGGCACAAATTGGATTCACGAGGGACGGACGCTGTCCGAAATAATGCGACTTTAATATCAGGAGTGTAGCATGTACCGACCGCTTATGTGTGGAAATTTGGTGTTTCGACATTGTCAATCATGGAAGAAATAGCAATGTTATTGACTCTTAAATGCTTTCTTTGTCACGTAGAACATGTCTAAATATGAGGATATCTATGCCCACTTTGTTTATTAAACTGTATTATGGGATATGGAATATGGGCACAACAGCATCGATATTTGTCTTTTTCTACTTTTTAGGAGTACTTCTACATACGTATACTTGTACCTATAAATCTTACCTAAGATATTGTCCATAAATGAATATTTTAGGATGTAGATATTGAGTTTTGCTATAGGTACCGAAATTTTCACCTTTGTTTGTAGACTTGCTAATTAAATTTTATTTCCTTATTATGACTTTGACATTGCTTGTGTTCTGGTATTAATTTTATAATTTGCGTTGCTAATAACAGTAAATCCGCTTAACAATTCCTTAATTCATTGAATCGTCTCCAGTGTCAAATGAATATTCTGGTATCTTCTCTCCCCCAGTCCCATACATCAAATTCATATAAAAGTCGTTTGCATTTAAGTAATTGTGCTTGTTGTTATCTCAACTGAGCACCGTCTCAAACTTAAGAGGGTTTCTCCGTTATTGAAACACTCGCCTGCTTGAATGCTAATGCCTCGCTCGATAAACACATTAAAGACACTTGTATTAAAATATAACGTTTCAATGGAAAACGTTATTGCTAACTGTTAATATGGTAATTGGAAACAAATATTTGGGTTAGCACAATTTGTTGAATTTTGTTGATTGGAACGATTTCGGGTATCGATGATTTCAATTACTTTGAAGCCGGTAATGCTATTTCACAACTCATTCGCCCTGTGATGTGTTTGGTGGCCTTGTTTCAATTTAATGAACAGAACAAGTGAAAGCGCTAGCGAAGTCAAATACTAACTTAAATTGAATAACAGAAGTAATTCCGTTTCATCAAGCAATGGGCGTTAACAATGCGACTTATGATCCCGCGGCTTTACACAAAGGGTCTTGGGCACAGGCAATGATGTCGGATATATGGGTCATGGTAATCCGTTTGCAAACGTGTCAGCTGAATGGGCAGCTCAATTCCGAGCCTGTAATTAAGGAGTCACCTGCGTGAACAGCTCACTCCGCGTAATTAAAGCTTTCAGCTCGGGTCGAGTTATGTCGACCCACCACTGCGGGCAGCGGGGCGCACGGTTTGTGAGTCAAATTTCATGCAGATAATAGGACCTCTATAACTGCGCAACTTGTGAGCTAGCTAAGCCACGGTTTAATTGAAACCATGAATAAATCGCCCGAGTTTAAAGCATAAACAGCCATCTCTCCTTTTTGGATCACATTAGCATAACTCGATTTAATCGGATAAAAACGGTTTGCATAGGTATCAAATACCTTAATTTGTTTTCTTGGTGAAAAGGGGAAAATTTAACATAATCACATCATTATCGTTGCCGAAGGCCTTTGTTGTATTTTTGTCTTGACGATAATATCACGACCAAGGAAATTAGGCAAATCACATCTTGACTCTCGTGAAGTCGACGGTTGTAGACATTTTCTCAACGACGAAAATGTCTAAAGAAAATTCCAAGTCGCTTTATGTTTCATGAATTTAAATCAGTTGGTTAAAGGAATCAGTGGTTCAATGCGGCTGATAAAGCTATAATAGCCTCGGGCCGACCGGCCGAGGCGCGCGCCAATGTCGCCGGTAGCGCCGGCGCCCAGCCCACTTGGACTGCAGCCAACGTCTCCTGTTTGTTTATATTAAAATGTTTAAATAGGTAATGATGCACGACTTCTTTTAACTCGCGTTCTTCACTAATCCCTTGATAGTCAAAAGGAATGCGAGCGAAAGTATCGCAGACACGTTTGAACGCTAGCTACTATGACGTTCTGGTAGATTCATGATTGATTGCTTCGAACTGTTAAGCAGGTATTAATACCTACCTATACAAGCATTTTAAAATAACGTGGTTTAAACTTCAATGCTTTTACGATGGAAGGTTACTAAAACTAGTTCGATATAACTTATACGATCTAGAACTAGTTCATTATTTTAGAGAAATCTGGCAGAGAAATAAACATTGCTCAGCAGGTCTTCGGCTACTCGTATCACAGCACTAATCTGCGTGTGTTTAAAATGTTTGGGGGTTTCGCAAACAATATATAATAGGAGCAATCATACGCAGCGCGGAAACGTCCATGTTTACGTAGGACTCGGAAACATCTGCTTTTGATGAACTGAATACTTCACATTCAGGTTGGCGGCACTTGAAATCGTGCCAGCTTATTTTAAGTGGCGACGTCTGTTCGAGATTTGAGTCTAATATCCCGCGCTATTATATTTTACGGCTCTTATTGAAATCAACATTGTGTAACATATTGTCTCTTTCTCATTGTTTACTGAAAGCGAGAGTACGTAAACACGCGAAATGAACACGTGCATGTTACTGTTACACCTTGTTACTGACACTGCAGTGACTGATTAGCGTAACTTTTTTACATACTTAATTAAAGATTTCACTTTCGCGGCAATCACTCTCTTGTTCTATAATAGCGATGCGCGTCGCTGAGCACAACGCGTGTATGTGTAATGTATTATTCATCGGTCTCCCTCATTTTTGCAACTCGGTAATTAATTCGCACGCATGTTGTTGTTGGTACGTCGAAGTCGACAACGTTTATGCACCTTTGAATTTTAACGAAGGCATTTCAACGAAAGCATTTATTTCAAATCATTCGAAAATGTAGAGCTACTTAGCGAACCGTTCATCGAGTCCGTTTAAACGCGCGTAAAACTTTTAACGACTATTAAACTATTCATATCTTGGGCTGTGTTGCGTAATTGAGCGGCGCTTCCGCGGCAAGTCGCTGGCAGCTCGCAGCCCGCAGCTATGGTAATGAACTGGAGTCGGCTAGGTATAGTTTGTTCCCAATATGGGGGATATTGGGAACAACTACTCCAACGACACCAACTACTCGCCGACTCCGGCACTCCGATTCCCGCCGGAAACAAAGTTTGATTTAGTTTAGACACGACAATCCGTTTGTTGTAATACTAACGAATCCAATTATTATACACAGATACATTTACGTAGTTGTGCTTCGGGCTTGCCTTGCGGGACTAACTTTTGTTGTTTGATGTGAGAGATTTATTGAGTTTCCAACATATTCATGTTCTTGTATATAGCTTGTCGAATTTCACTTTGAGCTACAACTGTTTTTTAGTACGATTCGTAACTGGTGACTCAGTATGATAAATGATCGTTCGATTAGAGGCTAGTATAAGACGTTCTATCCTACAAATCATTATTATCTAGAGAATGGAATTCTTTTTCAATTACTGTCCTGCCCTTAGGCACAAACTTATTTTTTTAATAAGACTTGAAAAGTAGGCCTTTACTTCGAGAAACATAAGTTATCTAAAATAATAAAAACTCCACGAGTTCTGTTACAATTTTCTTTAGCAAATAGTGCAGAAACCTATTTCCGATTTCATTTTAGGCTGAAACAACAGTTCTTTTATTCATATAGCCTTTGGCTAAGGAGCAAGGATGGAATTCACATTTCGCCGTTTTAACACATCTGCCAGAAAGTCCCAAACGCCCTCGTATAGCCGCGGGCCGGTTGTCAGCTGTTACTCACTCGGCTCTAGGATCTTAGCACATTTATGAAAAAACTTTTATATCCACATTCATGCCTTTGTCTCGTCGACTCCCCGGCCTAATGACGTCGTTCTTGTTAATAATTGTAAGTCGTTGAGATCCAATTATGAGCCCTATCCTGAATAATAATGTTCATTTAAAATTTTGGGTAAAGTACTTGTTATACTTTTCACTCATCGAGCTCCGTGATTGGTAAAGTTTTACGGCTATGTACAAGAAATAGGGTCCCTAATCGTTAATACAAAACAGTCAAGTTATTAAAGTTAATAAGTAACCCCGACAACTGTTCACTTGCTTGCGCTCTTTCTTCGCAGCCCACTGGCTCTTTGTACTTTTATGAAAAAAGTTTTACTCGTTGCACTCCGCTACTGGTTTCGCCTTTGAAATTCTTGTTGGCCTACAAAATATTACTTCGTATATTGGTTTATTCAACATTGAGTAGCTTCAGTAAAAATGTTAGTTTTTGACTTTCGTTCTTAGTACATGTTGAACCTGCTTCAAGAATAATCTTTCCATTGCGCCAAATCTTCGTGGCATCAAGATTAGCTGAGCAGACAAAGTTTGTAGCTATGTTTAGTAGGAAACAGTTAAGGTATTTCAAGGTGTATGATTTGATCTCATAATGGTAGGAATACACGTTACTTGATGGTATAGATGAATGACTCAGTTTTATTAGTTCGATTGAATTGCCAAGTTGCAGTCCCAGAGACAAAACAATATCGTGGTGGAACGTGGTCAAGAGAACTTCTCTAAGTGCAAAAGGAGACCCAACTTATTTAGGCTCACTTGATTTGGCTTAGCTAGCATTTTCACAAGATGCTGTTTCCAGGGACAGAATATGAATTTAAGAGATAGATTAGGTGGAGGTGATTAGTATGAGCGTAATTAATACTTATCGTATGTAAACTATATATATACATAGAGATATACATTATTATACATATAGATAATATATACATAGAGCCTGAGTCAAACAAAGATTTTACCTAGGGTAAAGAATATGAAGTGTATCAACAAACATATTGTCTACATTGCATACGGACATTGGACAAATATGAGATTTTTAAAAATTTTTAAGATTCTACACAGCACTTTCATTTTACCAACACAAGCTCCAATGTTAAGCGGCTTATTCGCACCGCCACCACGTTGACGCAACCTTTTGTAGCAGCATGTCTACCTTATGCACCGTAAGTAGTCCGCCCTTTCGATTTCTCCAGATTCAATCGCCGTACAATATGTTCTTGAATATTCCCGGGCAAGAGTTGTTCCGTTTTGGTACTAAAATTGAACCAGGCTATCAGTTGGTTTTTTGGAATGAGCTCTCAAAATCTAGATATTCTGAAATGAAATCACAATTTTATAGGCCTGGATTTCCTGAAAATACATAAAGTTTTTTTTAGTACGTAACGTGAAACGGAACGCAATTTCTCGAAACGGAACGGTTTTTTCAGCTTCTTATTGGTTGAATGTGATATAGAGCATAGACAATAAAAAAAAATTTTACAGAACAGATGACAACGCAGCTTATAGCGATCACGCCATACTTTTATAATGTTGCTGCTTTTTGGATATTTTTAGGAACGCAGTGTTGCTGTTAATTAATTTTGCATTTCTAATACGCTTTTTTAAAAATTAAAAAAACGCAGGCCTCAAAATATTTTTTATTGTTCTGCTAGGTTATTTATTTTAGGCACATATCTAGAAAAAAATTTGAGGCTAGTTCGTTTTTTCTGGGAATAAAGTACCAAGCTCCATACAAATTTGGCACAAGTCCTTTATATTTGAATTTTCCGGCATAATACAGTGCAACATGGATCGTACGTTTTCTACTCCATTTCAAGATCCCATTTTTCTCTAAGCCCCTTATTGACGCCGTCACTACCCACAGCGGTTCTCGGAGCCCCGATCCCGGCTGGCTTATGCACTGGGGTTGGATCGCCATGCGCCATATCTATTTGCGCAGACATTCAATCGCTCGCGTGGATGCTAACAATATCCCTCTTGAATATATTTCAAAGATGTACGTAAGGAAATTGAAGTCAGAAGTTGTTATGAAATATAAATAAAGCTTGTTTACTATTGCAATACAAATACAAAATTTATTTAGTAACGAAAAAGTTTAGGTATAATTTATAGTTGTGTTTGGTTCCCGCACAATGTCAAGCATGTATTGCGACATGCTGTTTTAAAATAGCATATAGTTTTGCTTGAGAACAAAAGTATATCATATTACTATTTGTAATACTAATATTGGTACTATTAATAATAATAAATCTATACATAATTATATGTACGTAAGTGTGAGGAAGAGCACATTGTTCATGGACGAGCAAATATTATTATATTATAAAACTACCTGCTACCCGCGGTTTCACCCGCGTGGAGATTTTTGATTACATAGGCGTTTTTTTGTGTGCAATCTCTTTTTTAAAATAAAGTTACTCCTTATAACATCTATCTGCCAGTGAAAGTCAAAATCGGTCTAGCCATTTCCGAGATTAGCCGGAACAGACAGACAAAAATTTTAGAAAATTACTTTTTTGTTATAAGTACTGTATAATATAATTTCATATGCATTTATTACAAAACTGTTATTTTGACGTTACAAACAGACACTTCAATTTTATTTATCTGTATAGATAAGGCTTATCTCTAACGATAACGTAAGCACAGCAGAATCTTATTTAGTCAACATCAAATCCTTAGTTTTAACTTACTTACTATATTATATCATTCTCAAATCACCATTCAACTTTTTAGTTATAATATAACCCTTGAATTGTTTTACAACCGTGCATAGTTATCTTAAGCTATAAAAATTTAAAGTTGCTTTAGTTTTTATACACGTATATACGCTTACCCAAATAAAGAGCAACATAATCCTGTTATGTTCACATCTAGTAAATTCACCAAACGTAGCAGAGGCGCGAGTACGGATCTTTTCGATAATTGACAGTTAAAATCGATATAGTGGGTTTTATTCGATAAAATTGACAGTTAAAAATCGATAAAGTGAGATTTATCGATTTTAACTGTCAATTTTATCGAATTTTATTTATCGAAAAGATCCGTACTCGCTCCGCAGGTAGTCCGGTGATATCAGTACATCTATACAGTAACGATTCCTTGTCATGTAAGGCCGTGGAACAATCCAGCACCTACATAGATGACTAGATAGACCGTTGTACCTGAACGAATCTTTTGGAGCTATAGAGAAAACAGCTTATTCTATACTTGATTTATGTAAAGGATTGGCGAAAGGAAAGGCGATTTGAATAGAGCTTCCCGTTAACCGTGTCGAACCTGAAAGCTTTTCATAAATGAAGGTGCCGGCTCCACCTTAGTGCGAGGTTGCTAAAAGCTCCTCCGTTGTTGTACTGGTACAAGAAACTTTACACTTTGAAGCGATGAAGGAAGCTTATGTACGACAAGCATTGAATGTCACGTGGTTATGTGTCAATTGTTTTCTATGTAAAGATTTTTGGTGGCTTCAAATGTGTTTGTCGTGAGTTGTTTATAATAAAAATCTTGAAATTGATTATATTTTATGATAGTGTGTTGATTTTTATCTTTGGCGAATGATAAAGAATAAGTGTTTCGGTACGTGTTATGTTGTCCACAATCTGCATGTTCGGGACTAGCAGTTCTTTAGTAAGAAATAGCGTTACTCACCGTGGTTCTGTTGGGAACGCGCTGACAAGAAGAATCTGAACACGCGGGTTCGAATCACATTCACTGCTTTTTACAAGCGTTTATTTGACGGCTCCAACGGCTCCGTGGCTAAGTTAGTAGTAACCCTGCCTGCAAAGCGAGGGGTCCCGGCTTCGATTCCCGGCGGGGCAGATTTTGTGTAAGCATAAAGTTTGTTCTCGGGTATTGGATGTTTGTGATGTGTATCTGTGTGTGTCCATGCTACCTGCGACACAGGGAAACCTAGTGCGGGGGTATGAGTGTAAAAAAAATTTAACTTGCAAAGCTTGTACGTATGTATATTTATTTTTCTAGGTCAAATTTTGCCACCTAAATTTGACTCACTTCCCGGTGTTCGATTGAGCCGAAATTTTACATACATATGTAAATCGGATGACAGTGCAATATACTGATGTCACAGAGCTGGTCTGATGATGGAGCCGGAAGGTGGCCATAGGAATTCTGTAACGACACGGCATGAGTTTTGGGCTCGGTTGATTCGTCTTTACAAGTACTCTGATCCTAGATTATGGCCGAGGTCCTGATGATGGAGCCAGAAGGTGGCCACGAGATTACAGTACCAATTACTTACGTATTTTATATAATCTTGTCTGGAAAACTACATTTCACCACAAAAAACTTGTTTTATATATTATTCTTGATATTAAAGATTTCACTAACTATCTTTTGAGGCGAATGTGGTTTACATTTTTTGACGCCTGATAATTACCTTTATAAAGAAGTAATTGCCTGCAAAGCCTGCCGAAGCGCTATATTATGTCATGCTCACCTAGATTAAAATACTATCTAGCTGTTGTAGGAGAAAATGTCGCTATTGCTTATCGAAACGACAGCCGTCTATTTATTACCGTAACAAAGTGCAATACTGAGAGATAGCTTGGACTTGTATCGAGAGCGGAATCGATGCTCTTTAATAATTCAGCCCCTTCAGTGCTGCTTGACTTCAGTGTCAAATAAAGGCTTTTACATCTTGTTTGTTCACTTTTTATCCAGTGGTTTTTTGTGAGAGCTTCTGTTTTGAGTTCTAAACAACAAAGTTTCAATGTAGAATTTATTGAAAGCTATGTTTGAACCACTTGTTACTAAGTCTGTGGTTTGAACGAAGTAAAGAGCGCAGGGCGGGGTAATTCGTCATGACTAATCATACAAAGCGATACGTGGTTGTTATTTTTTATAGCAAAAAGCCATTCCATATAGTAGACACAGCATTAAGGAACAGTCATGTATAGGAGTTCCTTAATACTTTTGTCTTGTTCCTTATTCAAGTGGACCGCTGCCACAAAGTTTTGTAAATCGTAAAATATATTCACCAGTTAAACAAGGAAAGGGAAAAGAAAAAATCAAATCCTTAGGGAGTCGACCCTTCCTAACGCTTCATAGCATCACTTTCTTAAAATTGTTTGAGTTTATCTCAAGTGGTATAGAGAGTGAGAGTGATTAACGCGACAATTACAATACAATAACAAATGACAACGTGAATGTTTGCAATAAACATTGCCTAGATAAAAACTGTTTATTGATATGAAAGTGACATTAAAACAACTTTTATTACGTGAAAGGCATTAAAGTATCAAATAACTTCATGACGATGATTTTCTTCATAGAATGTTCAAGTTCTTCACTCGACCTACAATGAAAAGAGTGACCTCTTGACAATGCCATTATAGCTTTTCGCACTTGAAGTGAAGGCGTGAGCTATCACGTTAGCGGACGTATTTGATGTTTATGAGTAGCATTTTACATGCCTCGATTCTTCTCCGGTCCAAAGATAGTCATTCTACACTATCTGCACCTTCAAATGATAATCATCCCAACTAATGCTATAAATTTGAAGGTTGTTTCTTGATTTATCCTTCTTTCACGCAGCAACGGATCGACGTGACTTTTTGCACAAAGATAGTTTATGGAGCCATAAACTTTTTATCACGGGAAAATGCGTGGTTCCTGTCCGCATGGACTCCACATGGAAAACTGCGGACAGGATCTACATTTATAAAGCGATTAGAAGAATTACATTTTATCCGAAAAGATTTAATACTTACCTACAGAAAATGCTTTATTGGACCACAGGGTAAAAACAATAATTATACTGTAATGCTAGTCTGGTACATATTAGGTGAAAATAGGATACTGCGCCCTGCAAATAAGACGCAAGGAGCCCGTTTTTAGGCTGTTTGAAAGAAACGATGGACTGTACAGCCGAAAGTAATGATTAACGCATTACAAAAGCGAGCAACAATTCGCATGGGCCGAGCAAGTGGAAGATAGCTCGCGATAGCGTGATCCCGCACATGCGATGAACACACCGCCCGATACAGTTTATGATCCCCGCAGACGTTCCCACTTGCCTCGCGCAAAACATTTATCACATTCTTCGAACACGCATCTCGTTTTTATGTCATAATAAAACGTTTTATTTTTCTGACGTTTTAAAAAGCGACATGTCTTGTGTTATTTTCGGTCATTAAATTAACACTGTGCGCGGTGTGTTAAAAACCATATCAGTTCAGATAGTATCAACTGTCCTATAACTGTTTTTGGATCGCCCATAACTTAACTTTAGGGGGTCGCATTTTCTCCTTTGTAACAGATAAAATCCGGGCCGCTAATAATTATAAATCTGCTATTTTTGAATTGAAGCCTGAAGAATAATGCACCTCTGTTGTAATCGGTATTAAAATGTGTATTTTAACAACCAATCAACCTAATTGAACGGTTCTACATTTAAAATTTTATATAACCTTTCACGATGATACAAATAAATCGATTCCAATAAAGTTTATCACCCGATTTTATTACAAAGCAGTCATTACATAGATAATTTGATAATTTATCGTTTCCTTAAAGGCCTTGTTGAGTTTAATAGGCTAATAAAAAGGGTAGCTGGGTAAGCCCGCGAAGGAAATATTCTTACAAGGCTCATGTAATTCCGCTAGACAGTCATGAGTCGACAGTAAAAGACTATATTATGTATGTACAATAAAACATCACTTTTCTACGTGTTTGTACAGCGGACCGCGTTTTTCTCGGTTGGCGAGTTGGCTAAAAGTTTAAGATGTGACGTTATGCATAGCGCACTTGCTTCTAAACGCCACTTGTGCTACCGACCACTAAAATGTAAGTAGTTACCCCGGTTACGTGACGTGAGACTCGCTGAAGATGAGTTACTAATGGCTCACATGTTTCTTGTTGGTTTATGAGTGACGCATTTAATTGTTTGCACGTAATGTCCTCGTTGTAGAGAAATGTTTATAATCATAAAAAATAACTTAGTGATAGTTAGCAGAAGCGATGATGTAGAAGCAGTAGAAGCGATGATAGCTCCGTGGTATAGTGATGTTGGACGTCGATCTGTAGGTTGATGATTCGAATCCTATGCAATGCAGCTTGAAGCATTGTAGTGGTGAAGGAAAATATCATAATCTGTCACCAAGCAGCAATCCACGTGTTCTGACAGCTGAGCTTGAGAGCCAGTTCTGATCTAGATTTATCATATATATTCACTATCTTCGACCACATGGTCGCTTAAGATCGAGCGAGATAGTGCTCAAACGCTAACATATCTATAAGTAGAAAAAAATGAGACTGAGACTAGTCCATCGTTGAGACACGTTATGTGAATCCTACTCCTACTTATATCCTACTAATATTTATCAATGCGAAATTTTTGAGGATGCATGGATGGATGTTATATGGATGATTGTTACTCTTTCACGCAAAAATTACTGAACTGATTTTGATGATACTTTACAGTAGTATAGTTTACATATCAGAATAACACATAGACTACAATTTATAAAGACATATACCACATGGCCGAAGCCGCAGGCGGAAACTATTCATGTATTCGCCAAAATACTTTGTAAGTAGATAATTTCGAAGCACACCATTTGTTGATCAGCTTGATTAAAAGAATTCACATTCACTCCTCCATACTGTCTACTCCTACAATCCTACGATAAGCCCTCATATTACTTCATAAGGTAATAATTTTGAGACGTGAAAAGCTTCACTGCCAGCAAAAGCATCGGATTACATAGATACAACGTTTGAACCTTTCGCTAAGGCTCTATATATTAATTAGCTGGGATCAGTGTCTGTCCGTCACGTTTTCACGCGGGTGATCTGTCGCCTCAGCCGGCCCCATTCCCGTTAACGAGTCTAAATCCATTACCCGATCCTCCTATGACCGATTAATTCTTTTCACTTACGTATTACGCTCTATTCCCTGACATAACCAATGATCACGCACGCCCTCATCATCCCCAATTCTATTTAAAAATGTATCACGTGCGTGCAACCTTTAAATGTTACCAGCCCATATTAAATTCATAGTCCCTAAAGAATAGAACGTAAACTGAATAGAGAGCCATTTACATCGAATGTAACACACCGACCCCGCGCAGACATCCAATAAAATAACCTGAAACAAAGGAATGCGATTCCGGAACAGTATCAAAGCAGGTGAAGTTACCTTCGCCATTTGTCAAGCAAACGTGAGCGTCCCATTAATAAAGGCGAACGAATCTTCCGTGCAAGACAAAGAAGCTTGTATCAATATTTATTGGCGTGCTTAGTATTAATCGGGTCGGGTACTGCCGCTATTGTACTTCTATGTATACAGTACCTAAACTTACGCTTGATAAGATCACCCGAGTTGGCTAAGGGAGAGATCTACAGGAAATTAGCTGAGAAAAATCACAGTATTGTGTAAAGCCACAAAATACTCATAAGTAATTTCAATCGCAAAAATATACCTAGGTACCTCTCCGGCATTTTTTGTCCAGAAACTCGTTAGCATAGATCCTAATAAGCTTTCTGCTTTTTAGTTTGAAGTTACATTTAGTTCGAAACGTTGGTTCCCTTCAGTTGAGTGTCTAATTGTCGCAATACAACAACAACTAATCTATGGAGATATATGAGTAAATTAAATATGCTGAAAAGTAACACCTTCGATTCCCAATCACTGTTTTCCACTGCGCTGCCCCTGTATCGCATTTAGGCGCTCGGAAGGGAATAGATGGACTGTCGTGGTTGAAGCGGGCCTAATTTTTCTCCACCGAATAATTTTTATGGTTCCTTAGATTATTATCCTTAATGGAAACTCGAGCTGGGGAAGCTGAATAAACGATTGCCTCTTAATGTCCCGCAATAAATTCAATCTGTGGCTTAGTTTGTCATATTTGAAATTGATATGCTAAAGTTTCAGTCAGCGTTTAACGACAACTGGCATTCTGTTTATAGCCCGCAGAGATAAGCAGCATTCATCGAACAGGCCTACTTAAGAATTAATTTATCTTACCACGTCATCTGCTTATAACAAAACCCAGAAATCCTTTCTCAAATTATTATCACCAATCATTAATATTGATGTATGACCGAAACCCACGGTATATGTGACCGACCAAATTTCCCATATCACCAGTTTTTCTCACTCCCTCGTAGCGCGTAGCGTTCGTAGCGCCCGCCCTACATCGGCATAGACCCGCTCTGGTATCGCTAGTTGCCTTCGCAGTCGCCGATTCAGACTATTTCAGGCATCAGTTTACTCCGAACCGCGCGACAGGCAGGACATATCGCGCATCGCGCTCCCGCCCGCCACTCGCGACGAAATGTGTGACAATAAGTGTTGCTTCCTCTTTGTTATCTAAATTTTTACGTGTTTATAGACGTACACCGGTGTTATTATAACTTGTAAGACGTTGCTGTTTGACTATCGCCGCTATTTCACGAGCGTATGTAAATAATTCAATCTTATAGGGTGAGTTTTAATATTGACCGAAATGCACGTGTATGTACTTATTAGTTATTGGGATTTCTGTCGTAATGGCTGCTTTTAGTACCAAACAAAGAGGGCTTTAAATATTTTACGATATTTCCACAAATGGTTTACCTTTGATTTGTATCGGCGCGAGGTTGGCGAGCGGTCGACATTCACGGTGACTGCTATCGCACGCACGCAATATGATTTCATCGCACATTACTTGTGTGAGTGATTTTCCACGTCCCCACGAGGAATTAAATGGTGAATCACCGCTTCCTTTGTTGTTGTTTATGTTGCTACACAAACTTTAACGGAAGTGTTTTCAACCTCGTTACGATATTGAAAGTAATGCATTTTTAATGCATTGATGATTGTAGACCCGACGTAGCCTTTTGTATTTGTATGCTTATTTTTAGATTACATTGTAATACTCACATACTTGAATTCATCTGATTTTATTTTTTCATGTCAGTTCTTCGTGAATATTTAGAAACACTTGCTAGTTTTCCTAGTCTTCGTCAACCCGTGTTTATATAAGCCAAACATAAATTAGCCGAAGGTTCCGTCGATGAAATTCAAGATTCGTTCAAAAACCTTTCCTTATATCCACTATGCCTACACTAGTTCCTCCGACGTAATCAGAAGTCGTGGTGGCCGAATTTAGTTCAATCCTTTTTTCTGCGCCGCTTGCCAGTTTGCAAGAGTAGGTCGCGTTATCGCTCCCGCCAATTCCGAACACAAATCCACTCTCGATGAGAAATAACTCGGCGTGTAAAACAATTGGATCAAATCCTCTCCTCTGAAACTTTTGTTTTTATCGCTGCGTTGCGGCATCATGAGCTTTTAAGCACCTCTGAGGTCGCCATTTCTCTGTCTTAACTACTCTTTAGCTTTACGGTACGTGCTTGCCGGACTCGTAAACTGACTGAAGTTTTAAACTTTTAAATGTTTATTATGATATTAAAGAAATTCGACGCAAAATTTTTAAGTAGGTGCTTTATATTTGTAGAATTACTTAGCGTAAATGCGATGCAAAGTACTGAGTTTGCTTTTTTTCGTTTCTTATTACCTTCATCTCCGTAATGGCTGATGGTTATCCATTTCGTAACGTCTCGGCATGTTGATAATCATCATTCGATCTCTTCAGTTTTTATATTCACGTTTATTCAATCGTGTTGAATGGTTTCGATTGTTTAAGTCAATATCTTAATAACGGTTCGATAGCAAGACTTAAACAAAACCAAAGGAAAACCTTGCGCTGATTATATCCTTAAAAAGGAATATTTTAAACGTAATCGCTCACCGTTTGCGGGCGTTCACACGCTTTGTCCTCACTTTGTGTCTCTCCCCCGAAGCCTTGGCACGGGAACTTTGTCGTAAGATAGAAAATTATGAAAAGACAGTGCAGCGGGCGCGTTGCTCTTGCCATTTAAGATGAGAAATGGGCAGCGTTGCAGTTGCGACAGCGTCGTCGGCGGAGCACTAAGATTGCGGGCGCATTATGCTTACACTGAATATTCATCCGCGCCGAGCCACGGCTCTTTAATCAACTCCTTGCGACCGCCAGACAATACCTTTGCGCCTGGTCTGTGATGCAAACAACAAATTACTGCATTCGAAGACATCTGATTAGCTTAAAATGCACGTATAGTATCTCGTGTACATACATGCTTCATTATTATCATGTGCTATTAAGAGTATTTTATATCTAAGGCAAACAACAAGATAAAACTTAATAGGCAAATGAAAGCTAAGCTAAGCTAATTTATAAACGGGCTCTCATTTAAAGAAGCCCGTGTTGATCAATTGTTTCATCAAACTGTATCAAAACCATTCAGTAAAAGTCCCATGGACACCTCGTATCTAAACGCGAAATTACTCGAAAAATTGCTTCTGAAAGATCCCTGTGGTAGCGTTATTGAAAAAAGGTCGGCTTGATTGATATTCGAACTTTACACGTTGAAAATGCTTGAAAACTCGGGGCGTTTCGGTTTTTCGTCTCTGGCAAAAAAAGATTGACTCAATTTGTTCTTGTCCGTTGCGCAATAAACTCGGCGAAGGGTATTTTTTAACTACGGATTTATCTTTCCGTAGAGTCTGTAATCGCCCTAATTTCTTTAGGCAAAATTAGGATTTAGAATGTTTAAATGTTAGATTAATGGGTTATGTTAATGTTATGACTAAGGCCGTTTCTACTTAATTTGGTCTTTTACGAGCTTTAAATTTTGCTTACGGTCTAACATTAAAATCGGTTAATTTTATGTGTCACATTTTATATCCATATTAATTTTGCAAGTTAAAATAGGGTCCCCAGCAAAATTTCTTGGGTCAGTGATACCTTCTAGTTATTCTGAAAATGTTATAGAGCAATAAACGTTTTTCATGTAGCTTTCGTACTCTAAGAATGCTTTAAAAATAAAAGAATTGTCCCGCGCTCCGCAAAAATATTTTACGTGTTTTCTCCGAGCGGTGTCATTATATCCTAACAAAAATTTAATTACCTCAACTGCGGTGCTCCGGGGAGCCATTGTGCTTCGAATAAAACGTCGTACGCACTTCTGTCTTCGCCTCGTCTGTCGTACGCAACTTCGACGTAGACAATGATGTAATAGTCACCACTACAACTGAGGCAGCTAAAGATCTAAGAGAGAAGCTCGCACACCGCATTGGAGACGCTGTAAAAACTAAGGTGCGGACTATGGCCTCAATTTTAGTAAATGGGTTTAAGGAGCCGGACAAATGCAACCGTTTAATGGTTGATGAGGCTCTTATGAACCACTTTGGGGCCATAGTCATGGCGACTCGACTGTCAGGTGCTAATAAAGTTGTCCTCGTCGGAGATCTCAACCAATTGCCTTATATCGACAGAGAAAACCTGTTCGAGCTAAGGTACAATCGCCCAAGCCTGGTTGCAACCATCAGCCAGGAGTTGTTGTGCACGCATCGGAATCCAATGGATGTAGCGTACGCCCTTAGTGAGATATACTCCGGTATATACTCCTCAAGACCTCAGGTGCGCTCCCTGAAGCTAAATATGTATAAGGATGCCCAAATACCCATCTCTCTTCCAAACACCCTGTTTCTGGTTAACACCCAGGAAGAAAAGGAATCCCTGACCAGCAAGGGATATGGAAGTGGTGAAGGGTCACGCATTCTAACTATACACGAAGCTCAGGGACTTACTTACGAGTCGGTTATCGTCCTTCAAACAAGATCGAAAAAGTTACAGCTTCACGATAGCGTTCCACACGCAGTAGTAGCAGTATCACGACACACTGTCAGCTGTGTTTACTACACCGATGACAGTGATGACGCGATAGGCAGATTTGTGAAGCGGGCTATGATTGCGACACCACAGATGATCGTGGACTACAACCTCCGAAAAGCCATACAACACCGTAATGAAGAAGTGGTTCAAGCGCTTATGAGGTTAGGAAATGCGGGATCCACGGCCGATAATCCCCAGTCACCGATCACCCTGCAATCCCCTAGTATATAGGTACCTATGTATATAAAACTATGTTCATCTATGTAAGCAACTGGAGTTGTCATGCTCACGAAAAGGATTCTGCTCGTGGCGGCATCGTGTGGCGGGTCGCCCTCTTCCCTCGGTAATGGTTGAGGAGAGCGATGGCTGGCACATGGGTCATACTCGTGAACGGGTGCCGCTTGTGGTGTCTGGTCAACTCCAATTGTAATCCTTCTGTTGTCTTGTAATTTAGTTCTACTTTAATTTAGTTTAAGACCATAGTTCCCGTCTTGATGTTTTTTCTTTCTTTATATCGTTAATTTCTATTAATATATGACCTAATCTTATAAGAGTATGGACCACGTGTCCATAGAGTGTAAAGTAACAAAATTAAAAAAAAAAAAAAAAAAAAAAAAAAACGTCGTACGCACTGCCGGCGACGGTCACGAGAGAGCTCACCGTGATAGATGATATTCGAGAACAATTAATCTTGGGCAAAATATGCGGACGATTTGCGAGCGAGTGGTCGGGCCTAATGGTCGGGAGATTATCGTGCGACCACGTCCCGCGCCCGCGCCCTCATTAGCGGAAAACAACCATTGTATTTACTTTAAATACGAAAGCGATTACACTTAGACCTGCCTCCGTAATGCCATTAAAAGTATGATAATGCATATAAAACATGTTCTCCGAGGCAATATCGTGTCGCCACACGATCATATATCACTGCGAGGGTTTTCATAAAGGCGGCGACGAGGCTGTGCGCTCGGACACTGAAGGCGTTGTTATGCGACGCCGCTGTCCTCGGATAATGTCTTGCATAAATTTACTGTAATCTAGTAAAGCCAGTGCGACTTGCATAATTTAATACAAACAATGCAGTTTATATTAAATATGTCAGAAACAGATTGCATTTTAGAGCGTTTCGCATTCCCATTAAAAGGACTACAGGCAGAGCCGCTTCCGCAAAGTGAATCTCCTAATTATTCACGAGCAAGCGTTCATCAGTAACACGTAGATAATGGTTCAAATGTTCCGTTAATTGGAGATGCCTGTTTGCTGCTGGACGCATTGCCTTGCAAACGACCATCGGTTATTACTTGCATGTTAGGTAATCGAAATGGAAGCTCTGATTGATGGCTTTTGATCTATTCATAGCCACTATGTGTAAGAACCTACCTATATTAAATTATAGTAGGTATAGTTCGTCTCCGTCATATTCAGAGTAACTTGTATCAACGTCCAAATATTTTAGTCAATTTATTTTCACGTAGTAATAAGGTATTTCCCAGCAGCTAATACTTATGAATCAGTCATGTTCAAGATTGAGCGTATTTACCTCCTTTGACCACATCGTCTGATTAGATCAGAAGACATAGTAAGCAAAAGCTAATTTAACGAAGCATGCAGACAATCTGTTTTCAAAGCAATTATTGTCATAAGAATAAAATACTTTTTCGTTTCGAGTCGATCGTCAAGTTCGAAGGAAAGAATTTGAACGAGAGTTGGTCCTAGCAATTGGGGCAGCGTAGGCTTTATTGAGACCGTCTGGTTTGTAGGGTGTTAGGGCACAATGGGCACTCAGTAGAAAGTACTTCATAGTTATGAGATATTTTTATATATTTTTTATACAATTGGGTAACGAGACGAGCGAGCTGTTTGCTTGATGGTAAGCATAACCCCAGGCCATAACAATTGCAGTGCCACTCAGAACTTTGAAACACAAAGGCGTGCACAAAGGAGTGTGCTCGTTAACCTGAGACATTAGGTATGATAAGCCCAGTAATTTCACTGAATACTTTGATCATCAAACCGGAACACATTATTGCTTGCACATTACTCCTTGGTAACAGACTAAACACGACCAAAGCGGTGGTACCCACCCAGACGGAGTCTCGGAGAGTAGTTAATCCTACCACTTGAGAAAAAATTCTTTGGGTCGAGCAATCTCATTGCACTTGCAATAATGGATTAATCTGTTATAGGGTTAAACAGTGTACCTAGGTATAACAGTGGTATAGAACTTACACAAAGTTTTGTCTTTGACAATTTAAACTGAATCGAAAGAGACAAAACATTGTGTAACTATTCAACCGTTATACAGAGTTTATTAGTAAGGCTGTTAAGACTTTAGTCTCACATAAAATCACAAATCACTTTTGGCTAACTTTACAAAATTAATTGTATCGGACTTAAAACAAATGCAATAACGCTTTAGCTTCCCACCAAAGTGTTATAGATATGTAAACAATACAAATTAATCCATAGCTCAGTTGCAAAACAGAACGAGTATTGGACCAAAAAAGTGGATTCCTGTAAGCGACGTTTGTATTAATTCCAGCGACATATTCAGAGATACAATTCTAGAGTGTGGGAGCGTAGTTTTAATCAGGTCCCGTCCGATGAAGTGGAAACGACAGTTGCAATTCTATATTCCCAGTGTAGTAGAGAGCATAACATAGTATAGAAGTTAAACTAGTGCTGCGGGCGCGGTACGAGCAAGTCGTCGGCCGTCGTGCCAATGCAAATTAGTGGAATCACAATTAGTGCTCGATTGTTGCTCGCCGGCAGCTTGCATTTAGCAAATGAAACAGCCAACAACCAGGTAGAGGGTATTCAGAAAATAAATTATGAAACGGCATGCTCTATTCTACTCGGGATTCATGCCTTCAGTTGCGCAGTAGGGAAACGGTTTTGCAGGACTATTGGTAACAATGAAGGTTTATCTTGTGCAGTTGTAATTAAGTTTTCTTTGTTCGTGTTCGTGAGTTGTCGAATTGAGATTGATTTATTGTAACAAGTGTGCATTGTCTAATACTGTTAAAATGTTTGATTAGTATTTTTCCTACTATTACGAGGCTGTGTAATCGAAAGTGATTAATTATATGCTGTATTGTATATGTATAATACACAAAATAATAATATGTAAATATGAACACACTAGTTAATAAATTAAAAACCCGTTAAACAGCGTCTAACCCTTATACATGCCTTAGTCGCGTGTTTAAACATTATCAACCACTACCCTTGATTTGAGTAGTGTCTATAACCGTTGTCTACCTCCATTCTGTTGTGACATTTCTAATCTTTTGTGACGTTTATCACTGTCTAGCTAAACAGTCGTATAAAAGTTGTTTTTTTTGGTAACACGGTACATAACCAAAACACACCACCTCACACACTATTGCTGGTCTTTAATTCGTCTCTATTGAACCACTATCTGACCAGTTACCACCCTCTAGCTCCCCTCAATGCTCGTAAAGTCAGGCGAGCACTAGAAATTCCCTACCATTCGAATTACCTAATGAAAAGGTTGGTCAGTAAGTGCACAATTAATAACGTGTTACAAGACGGATATGTACAGCTATTTGTTCAGCAAACAAAATGTCCACGGAATGTACCCAGGCTTGACAGATGATGTTAGGGGCAATTAATCTTGATTCTTGACCAAATATGCGGGTGAATTGTGGTCCCGACTCGCAGCCCTAATGGCGACGTTAATGTTGCAGCCTCTTTCTGCCCTTTACATAAAAATATGGTCGAACGCACCATCATTTTTACTTTGATTCTTTAGAAGCTACATATCCCTGTCAAATTAAATTCATACAGAAACTGGTCCTATTTAAAGAGCTGTCACAGATGTCAATGTTGTAGCACCGCAGAACGAATGTAATACCCAAACGTCCACTCGAAAAACATTAAATGGCATTCGACGGACCCCCGTCATTGTCGGTGTCACTCTTCTGATTCACACGGCCCAATATTTTAGCGGCTTGATCCTCACATTATAGAAGTTTGCTGTCGACGGCGACATTATTATGCGGGTTTCCTAAGGGGTCCGTGACGACGAGGTGTGGTGAACGAGCAAAGTTATAATAAGTTGGTCCCTTCGTATCTGCCGTGAGAGCATTGTCTTATGATCCGATATAGCGGTGCGATCCTATCACAACCGTGCGTGCCCGACCAACTTGTGAACAGGGATTACCTACGTGTTATCACCGAACTTTCGTGACAATAAATTACGCGAAGACTTATGGATAAAAAATGGGAAATGAAAATACAATTTACTCGCAAGAAACTTATTTACGATGGGAGAGATACGTTTTCTTCATTCGTCAACGCTTTTCCTCTTCTACAATCCAAGAGTTGGTCATTTTATATTCTATATATCATAATCGTCTTCCATAATCTTGCTTTTTATAACATAGGATATCATGAAATTAATTTATAGATTCTTTCTTTGTGTCGTCCTGTAAGAAGATAAAGGTTTAGTAGTTATAAGTGCAAAAATCAAAATAACCGATAGTCCGTCAGATTCACGTGAAACCGCACCAGATTAGTCCTATTCAAATTGCTGATAGGTAATTCCAATTACTATTTTATGCGAAAAGGTCCCAGGGTTACTCTATTAATTGTTTTCGGCCATTACGCTTTCCGGCACAGTAACCCGTCCAGACTCTGGACTCCGGTTCGTTAATGGCCGTTCCACGTAATGGAATTAATGCATCACTATCTTAACTTCTGCCTTTTGTCAATGAAATAATAGAAACATAGTCTATTTAACTTTACTACTAGATAGATCAAATGACTCAAATATGTCTTAGGGGTTAATACTTTGTTCATATTGAAACAACAGCACGGATCGTCTTTTTGACACAGGGTATTCTTTAGCTATGAATTTTGATCTCTCACCTAATTTCGAAACGTTCTTAGCAAATTCTGCATCTGTATTCAGAGTAGTACTTAGATAACGCGAATAATTATATGTGCCTATGCATAAAAAACAACTCCATTATTTATTTATTTGACAGTACCAATGTTTTATATTGTATAAAACAATTTCTGTTCAAACGGAATGCTCCGATATTTTCGATTTATATGCTAGAGCAAATTTTACGAGTCCATTTTGTGTTTTTACAAGCATGAGTGATGTTTTTTCCAAACTAATATCCCCAGTTTCAATTATTCGATAGCATCGTAAAATTGCAATTTGCCTATTGAATTTTCATTCCAATACACATTCTGCTTTACTTTTGGTTAGTACATTTTTGTTACATTGAAATTCTTATTTAGTTATTATGTTACGATTGGATATAAAATAATATAACCAAATCTGTGTGCGAGTGTCGCTTTGTTACTCTCAGAAGAAATACTTATAATGTAAATAGTTCTGTCACTCTATTCTGATTCAACGTGTTACATACGAGGGAAAAGTTGTGATAGTAATGGATTAGATTGCTTCTTTTTCAATTTTCCTTCCGTCCCTACGATTTTATCTCGGGCGGAGGAATAAAGCACGTCCCGACAGTGAGCAGTTTGAATTAACCTTTCGAGTAGCCTTGTAGATTCGTGGCCCGGTTACGAGCGGGTCATCTACTAGTTAATATTCAAAGGGTCGTACAATCTCGGATTCCGTACGCGTCTGCGTTCCACAGACTCGCCTCGCCGACTCTCTCTTTTACTGCTGCTAAAAAAAGACTGCGAAACCTTCTCGTTTTCATGCGTCTTCTTTTTATATTTATTATAATTATACTTTGTAAAACATGTTTCGAATTCATTGTAGTCTCTATCTGCTCGCCCTTTTACAATTTTATCAAATATGCGAATGTACGTACATGAATTTTTATTACGGTTTCGGCATTTTTTCGGACAATAGAACCCCACACTTTTGGTCTGCCTCGATTACAATTTCGCTGCTTCGCTGTGGAAAACACTGAAATTCTTGAATCTTTTACTAAATATATACGAAAACCTGCCATCACGCACATAATATATTGGCATACTTATGAAAACAATAGACATTATTTTTGTAGATAGGCCAGGCCACCTTATCTGATATTTTTCTCGATTATTTTAGTCAAACTAAAAAATCTTTATCACTTGTTAAACATCCTGCCCAATGTTTCAACCTGTAAATTTTAAACAAGTAAGTAGATAAATTATAATATCGAATGATATTATAATCTACTATATTACCTACTTCTGATTATTATTGGCGACGCTGTATTCTTGAGTAGATACTCTGCCAGGAGTTACTTAATACTTATAACTGGCAAACGAGAATTTAATAAATTTCAATAATGTTGGCGGTGCACGGATCTGAAACGTTTCATTATAGTCCAAATCGGATTTCGCATTCATTACTTAACTTTCTGATCAAATTAAATTCAGAATTTTGAGGATTGTTCGTCCAATTTGACGGTTGAATGGATTTGTTTCGGGTCGCTAAGAAGTATCCCGATGTAAGTCTACATTGAAATAACGTCAAGGGAGAATTTATAGGGCCAGCCGGCCGATGTGAAGTGTTCACGGGCCGTCGAACCCGAATATCTCTGAGGCTGAAAATGTATTTATTCCATTTTTGCGTGGACCAACTTATTTCAGTCTACTTTAATTGTCTCTATCTGCTTTTTGTTCATTATTGCGATAATGATTACGCAATTAATGGTATTAGATACCAGCCCACCGTTTTATCTGTACTTAACTATATAGCTTTGGTTTCTCTTGGATCGCTGAGATCAACGGTGATTAATGGTTTGAGTTAATGATTGATGCCGTTAGCAATGCAATCAATTTTTACAAATTATTTATATACACGAGTAATGTCCAGAAATTACAGTGTTTTTGATGATATCTAAAAGCAACTAGATTAAGTTACCTACCTAATAATTAGAAGGGCATTATTACTATTAAATGTTGCAATAACTTAATTTTTAATTGTTACAGACGTTACCGATGACAGCAGAGGGCGCCTTTGTCGCCGTCGACCGGTGTCGCACGCGGATGCCGTGAGCTCTACACAGGGAGAGCTCGCCGTCGCCGTGATGAGCACAACCCGCCAGCATGCGTCCGCGGCCTCTTTAACCCGGGAACGGACGCGATTGTCGGCTCGCAATGGCCGCCGGCGCCCGCGCGCACCCGCCAGCGCACGCGCACTCACGCACCCCACCGCACATGTATGAGATGTGGAAACACGGCAAGTGGCGACAGAAAACGTCACCGCCAAGGACTAACGCAGCCGTTAGAGTTCCCAGATAGAGACTCCGCGATCCCTTAGTGGCCTAAGTGTTTTTGTGTAAATATAGTGATAGATGTTAAGGATGTCGGGAGAGGGGCGGGGTGCGCGGGCGCCGCTGCTGGAGAACGGCGTTGGGGAGTTCGCGCACGCGCACAAGACGCCGGCCCAGCGGTGCTGCTACTGGCTGGCCGGCCGCGTCAACGTCAAGAAGTGCGTCGCCGGCGTCATGGTGCTTACCGTCCTCACAATATTCTTCTATACTTATTACGTTACAGTACCTTTAGCTAGGTGAGTGTAATGTATATTTTATCTGTAGAACTGATATAAACAGGATTATAACTGGAACTACAGCAAAGGGCAATTAGATTAGCATTAAGATACTATGGTTAGATTGTATCATAATGCTATGATATATATCAAGAAAGATCTAACTTTCTTAGTAACGTTTAAATCAATCAAGATTACAAGTTACACTAAGAGTTAAATATTGGTAGTACTCGTATTTAACAAAATGTGTAATGTAACACTCATCTTTGTTCTAGTTTTTATATGCTCAATTACTGTAAACCATGTATTACATATATTACAGTAACCATCTACTCAGATATTATGTTCAGTATAAAATTTTTACTAACACGAGCTTCATAGTTTTATAGCAGCGCAGGCATCACGCCAGATTTAATTAATAATTAGTTGAAAATATGCGTCATTCGCATAAAATCCAATTTACTTCCTATCTGAAGCAAACACGTCCCCGATATGAATTAATAATATGAAATTATCGCTTCCGAACAACTCACACCGATGTATTCTATCGTAATTTATTGGGATTAGTTATGAATCGATGTTTTTATATCCACCGAGCACATTTTTGCCAAACAAAACAATATATTTTATATTAATTCGTATTTATTGCCTCGCAGTATTTATTGTTTGAGTGTAAGCTATGGAAAAACTATGCTGCGACAAGAAACCTTTTGAAGCTGGTGTTGGTCAGCTATATTTTTACTTTAACACAATGTGTCAAGTAAAAATATGTTATAAGAGTTGGGGTAAAAATTGATGAAGAAATACTGTAATAGTAGTCAAGTACGATTGCGCTTGAGAAACGAATGTATGCCTATGTATATCAACCTGGATAAATGATGTCATGGCAGTGCCAAAGATCACCGAGCAATAACTTGCTTGTGAACACTCCAACGTCTTGAAACTGACTTATAGTGATAACGTTATCTCAGAAAATGTTCGTTATCAATCGCATATTTTTCCTTATGTCAAAACGAGATGCAGATAAAATCTTTGCTGAACGATCGTTTTATTCAGCATTTGTATCCGTGTACAACATATACGGCACGAGTAAATTGTTTGCATAAACTCATTTCATTCTTATCTCCTTTTGTGAAGGTACGTTGAGGGAACTCTCATTTTCTGGGTCCTTTCCGCTCACTCAACAAAAAAGGCGAGCGACATCACAGACGACTCGAACTGTTTGCTTACATCTTTTTATTTTAATATCAAAGGATTCGTTATGCGCAGAATTGGCAGTTAATATCAGAAGGAAATTGCTTAGCGGAAGTATTAAAAGCGTTTAACTTCTCGCCGGGCGTCGTCGCCTTTGTTTCGCAGCTAAACAACGACGACAGGCTGAATATTTAAGAGTAATTTATCACGTGATTTTATGTAATTAGGGCAGATCTCGTGTAACTACGGCCGTAACATTTTATTTTATCGGCTTAAAATTACAGCGAGCAGAGATGAGCGGCGAAGGCGGCAAGTTTTGCCGCTCCGCACAATTTATAGCAAAACTTGTGTTCTGGCTAATTAATGGAAGTAGCTTCGCTAACGTGCGGGAACTCGCTGATTTAAACGCATATTGTCTTGTGGCCATTTATTAACTAATAGCGCAATTAAAAGTTATCAAACTTTGTACACAATATTAAACTTAAACCTTGTCTATACAAATGAATAAAATTGAAGTGTCTATCTGTAATAGCAAAATAACAGCTTTTTACCAAATGCATATGAAAGTATGTACGTTACCTATCACAAAACAACCATTTTTAAAAAAAATCTGTCTGTCTATTTGTTCCGGGTAATGTCCGAAACGGCTGGACCGATTTTGAAAGGACTTTCACTGGCAGATAGCTGACTTTACAAGGAGTAACTTAGGCTACTTTTATTTTAGAACAAGAGTTAGGGTTCCGTGCAAAAAAATAAATACCATGAAATCCAATATCTCCGCGCGGGTGAAGCCGCGGGCAGCAGCTAGTATAATATATGAAAATAGGGTGCTAAAAATAGTAGTTTCTCAAGTTTGCGAAATCACCGAGAATCGGGAAGTTTGCTCTCCACGCTTGCACAACTTCAAATTCGTAGTTAAATACTTGGATCATTATAAAACCATTCGCGGGCACTATTAGTGGGCGAGCGAGCGCCGTAAATAAGAGCCGTGTTTGCCCCAATATGTCTTTTCAGCTGGCTGTTAAAGTTTCCTCCCGCTGATTTAGGCGTGGCTTTCATTAAAGCAAAGAGGCCGCAAGTCTCCACCGCGGTTCACGGGACCTTACCGCCTACGGATAAAATATTTCCACAAATTCCTGCCTTTATTTATTTTACGCTATTGAGATAAACCTTAATGGGTCTTTGATGTGGCTCCACGGAATGCGGCTTTAACTTTGGCAGCCTTTGATTGATTTTCTTCGAAGTATTCTTATTAGGTTACTTAGTAGCCAAGATGGTTTTACCAAATTTAATTGCTTACCTGATTTGTTTGTTTGGGGATTCCGAATTGATGTCATTCGAGATAGGGTGACTTAGGGTTGGATTTTTTATTATATTATTTGAAATTATATTTTATCCTCTGATCAAATTCTTGTGCTTATAAACAAAGCCAAGTCAATATTCTCTTCGCCAGATTTATCTCTCTTTTCGTCGTATACTATATCTTACTAGAAGATTTGGTTTAATCCTGTGTTTATGTAATCTTTTTATGTTCATGGTAATCGAAGTGTACAATTATATGTTATGTTAAATATTAAACTCCAGATCCATTACCAACAGAGTTGTTAACCATTTTTCAAACAGCTTAATTCTATTTAATAGGCAGTTTGTTTTATAATTGATTCAAAGTACATTCCCCGAGTCACCCTCTATCAAGTACCGATTAACTTAATTGTTATACTATCGTTTTCCAATTCACGTTTTGCCTGTAACATTATTAAACTAAAAACTGTAGGTATTTTTTTTCTTTATGGAAATTTGTGTCGACATTTTTCGCAGAATAAACTAATGAGCAAGACCACGCGTTGGCAAAGTAGCATGATAAAGCACTATGCACACGCTGCTCTTATGTACTTTTGTGGATATAGCAAATAAGTAGTTCTTAATTAAGCAAACTTTTATTTAAATAAATCAATAAACGCTTACACTCATACCCCCGCACTAGGATTCCCTGTGTCGTAGGTGGCATGGACACACAAAGATACACATCAGAAACATCCAAGACCCGAGAACAAACCTTATGTTTACACAAAATCTGCCCCGGCCGGGAATCGGACCCGGGACCCCTCGCTTTGCAGGCAGGGTTACTACCAACTTAGCTACGGAGCCGTCATTTGCTTCACTTGTGCAGTGGAATCTTGGAAGTCAATTTTAACCTACTTCTAATTTTCGTATCGAAATGAAACTTTGTACGTTTATATGCGTATCTGTACGTACATGTAGTTTGGGTCACAATACAATAATTTGGAATCATGAAGCTGATCTGATGATGGAGCCAGGAGATGGATGTGAAACTGTTCAGTGGCTACAAGTAAGCCCTCCGAGTTTGGGATAATAATATGTGATTAATTTTGACAAGTTCAATATGTCGAGGTTCTGATGATGGAGCCAGGAGATGGAAGTGTGTTCTTACCTGAACTCGTTAAACTACATATACCTATAATTAATTTATAAGATCACAAAGTGTCATCCATTAGTGGTTGATGTGCCTTCTGCTAGCATCAAGCAACCTATGTCAATTACAATCGAAGAAGTCTTTGTGCAGCTTCTCTGTTAAGGAGCAACTCTAGATTTTTTTAATCAGTGGTTCTCCCCAGCCTGGTGTGGCGCGACCGAGTCCCCCGGCCGCTGTCGCAGTGCTCGCTGCTAGTGTCGCAGCAGCAGGCGGCGCGCGACCACCGCTCGGACGCTCGACTTCGCATTGATGCGAAAGTCCTGGTCATCGTCGAGTCGGCCTACTCGCGTCTTGGACGCGACATCGCTGAGCTCCTCGTCGCCAATCGGATACGGTGAGTCTACATCCGCTTGTATTAATTCCGCGGCAGAAGGTGGCGCGCTTCGCTGCAAGTTCCTACGCTACGCATCGAAATAAAGAGGCCCGTCATCGTAGACTCGGCCTGCTTGGTTCTCGAATGTAATGACGTAGTGCTTCTCATTTGTCTAACTTTTTGGGTTTATAAAGATCAATTGCCGTTGCTCGTGTGAGAAGAATGAATTTTTCGAGGCGTATTTTTCTAATATAAGTCTAAGGGCGACCGATTACAAACCATAACGCGTCACTGTTGCTAGAAGCCTAAAAATATTTCCACGCACCACCACAACATATAGCTTTATATTATATACCTGTAATAGCTGAGGTACATCAGCCTCAGTTCTTCAAAAAACCTTTCTCCCCACCAACAATTACATAATTCTAAAAGGTGTCTCCTCACATTTCACACTCAAAATTTATCGAGTGAGCTCGCCTGACGGCTATACGGGGCGGGTGTTTGCCTCTATTTGTTTATTTTCCCATGTTCGGGCGCGAGGCGATCGCTGGAGCTCGTTGACAGCTAATATGCGGACGAGGTGATGTACTGCGCTCGAGAACGGACGGAGTCAGGAAACCTATCTACCGTCGCGAATACAGGGTGATACTTCGTGGGGTAACGGTAACATATTTTGCTTGCAAATGGATTTTAGGTATTCGATGCCACGGTTTATTTTGTCGTATTCGGAGCAGGGCGATAGTCTGCGTCCGTTGACAGCTAATATGCGCACATGGTGATATAGTGCACTCAGGAACAGGTGTATACTAGTGATTTTTATCTGTACAGTTGTTTATATTACCACAAAGAAAATCGTCTTATTGTAGATGTTTGATCGTGAATAATCTCAAAATATGTTTGTGTACATTACGTTATTGAAATATCTAACGTTCTTTCAAAGCATTGATCAAATGTAGATAGGTACCTAAATAATGTCAAATTGGTTTTCGTCAATAACTCTAGATAAATATCTCGTTCTTTTGAATTGTATTGGTAAACATCGTGGCAAATTCCCAGACCCCTGGGAATGTTTATTTCGAAATAACATTATCGTGTAAACAAGTAGGTATGTTTATCATTTAAACATTTCATTAAGTAATAACTTACTGACCTTCTTTTACAAGAATGTTGATAAGATGACACTTAAATGTATTTTTATACTTTTATAGGCAATATGAGTGGGTGGTGGATTCATTAAGAAAGAATAGACTGTGGACGTAGGCATATGTAGGTACTATTTTTTTTTTGTAATTTTTATAAGCCGCAGACAAAAGGTTTTATTTAAATAACTTTGGTTGGCATGTTTTGTGAACCACTTTGCTAAGATAACTTGAAAGAGTTTACACCGCAAAATGGTGCCAAATTACCTATACACCAAATAACAATCCTAAAATAGTGGTGAATATCGAAACCCACCTTGGTCTTGCGATTGTTCGATGTATGATGTAGCCATTTCGGTCGCGAATACCTACTTATAACTGAATTTGATTATACAAAATCATTTATCAAAACTTCATAGGATATAAGCTGGTTGTGTCTAGAAATTTAACAGAACTTACTCCTCCTGTATGTTGTAGAGTACCTAATACCTATGCCGCCTAGTCCCGTCATATGAGACGTTTTTTCTCTTGTTTGGTTCAAAATCGGTTTCGTGACGAGTCCCTCGGATCTATGCTTGCTTATGAAATGTTTGACGGGCCAGGAATTAGTTTTCTTCTCGATATTTTTCTCCTCTGATATATATTCAAACTATCTTGCCTATTTCAAAGAACTTTGCCGATAATTCTTTTTCTTTACTTTGAGTTCGAAGAACAAAAGCTTAGCTTTCGATGAAAGTGTTTGTTGAAGATATATATATTTACTATGTTATTATTGCTCTGCGGTATTTCTTGGCAAGTTGCTGGCCTCCTCGAGAGATTTTTCTCATGTAAATTTGGAAAACATTTCGTCTTTAAATATGTTTTTCTCTTCATTTTATGTTGAACCTCCACAAAGCAGTGTCTTAATCCTACTAATATATTCTACTAATCCTACTTCCTACTAATATTATAAATACAAAAGTGTGTTTGTCGGTTTGTTAATTTGTTGGTTTGTCCTTCTTTCACGCAATAACGCAGCAACGGATTGACGTGATTTATGGCATAGATATAGTTTATGGACCGGAGAGTAACATAGGCTAAGTACTTTTAAAAAATGCACGGTTCCTGTGGGAACGCGGCTGAAAACCGCGGGCAGAAGCTAGTGCTACAATTCTACAATAATAATAATTGTGCTAGAAACTAAGTAACCGAACACACCGCAGCTTCCGCACAGAAGTTAAATCCACTTACTAACTGCAATATCCTCTAAGCAATATAATATGCTATTTGATAACTCGACTCTGGCACAATTGCGAGCGTTATAGCACTGAACGTTTCTTTAAAAGCTTTCGCTATAGCATAGCTGTCGCATAGCTGAAGTAGTTTGGTATTAGTGTAAAGGTCTGAATTAAAAGATGTCGTTCCTGTTAATTGTCGTTTATTTTCCTTCTCTCTTAATCCTATCACATTCATGTCTCCTATCCCTTTCATACCGATTCTAAATTCGCTTACTATTTCATACTCGTAGTCATCTCGCATCTAGCCATCTCTCTCACACTGACGTTACGTTTCATTCATAGTTCATAGTAGTTTCACTCTTTCTAACATAGGTAATTCTCATTCATGCCTTCTCTTTCTTACATCATAATGTTGTATTTCACATATGCTTAATATATTGCTTACATGCCCTTGAAATTTACAATTGAATACTGAAGGAATTTAATTTCAAATTTCACTAATACTTACATTAGTATCTACTATTTCTAATATATAAGTGTTCTGTACTATCCTCGAGTAGATACCTAATACATGATTCGTCTTTGTAGGTATTCGATCTATTACTCCTATTTACAATACTGAATCGTGTCTATATACAATATTAAACTATATTCTTATAACTTTATTATTTATTATCATAGCAGTTCTGTTTACTCGTGACAATGAACACGAAGTGCTAAGTAGATACTTAAAAATATATTTAATTACGGATCTTAAAAATAATTGTTTTTTGTTGCTTTGTGTACATTTTAATTAAAGAGTTGCGATGACAATGCAAATTACAAAGACTTTTTCTCGCTATCATTTTGTTTACGCTTCCGTAAACATTCGATAGACATTGTTGTGATCGAATTGAATTTTTCTTTCCTCTTCAGAAATTACTTTTGTTTTGTTTACAAATGAGAATAAATAATATCGTTGATTGTCAGCTTTATGCCGCCGCCACATGAGTTGTTCGTTTTATTTTAGTCACTGGGTGTTGGGTTCAAGGTCTGAAATCACCTTTGATATAGTCTTCAAAGGACTATAGGTAAAACTTGTCTATATAGAAACACGTGGAAGAAAACGAAGAATACTTTCGTCAGTACCCTACTCGAATACTGTATATGACCGTTATAAACTTTACTATCTTTATTATTTACTACAAAGCCCACAAAATTACAATAATCGGTTCAAATGAGTTAATTCTACAGCTACCACGATTAATTGACCCGAATGTAGTTGGAATTAGTTCCATTGCATTTTAATCGCACGCCTAAATATTCACTGTAAGCGTTTCATTCGTATTAGGGCCCTCGCATATTGCTGACCAAACTCTCGGTCGGTTTATGTGATTGGCCAACTGTCAACGAACATGACTTTTAGGTGATACTGGTAAACCTATCACAATTATCAAGCATTCGCCGATTTTATATCGGCTATATAATTTTTTTTCCGACAACAAAATTTGAGAGTGTAACACAGTTTTGGATTAGAGGTTGGTGTCAAAACAGATGAAAGGTTTCTATGCAGCTTACAATTTATTGGAGTTCAGTCAGGTACATAACTGTTGATTCTGAATTTATTTTCGTTAGAGATTGCAAAACAAGAAACTTATACGATGATCCAGCCCGTCTGCCACAACACAAAGTCATGACTTTTAAACAACAATTATTTCTGGGTATTCGATTTTTAAATACTTACGGGATGTTTATGTATATAGTGCAATCCTTTGTTATGTCGACTGATATTGTAACATATCACAAATGAAATATTCTCTCGCTGTAAAGCAATCCTACAGAATTGGGATGTTGACTGGATTCAAATAAAAATATAATTTTGCCGCAAAACGGTAGTTTTTGTGACAGAAATCCTATAAAACACAATATTTTTGTTTATTTTTAAGTAATTTAATTTTAATTCAATAAACAAAATGTAATCACATCGCTCCGAAGTCACGTGACATAAAACGTGCGTGACGTCACTTGTTCAATATTTTTTTTCTTTTTGGCTCCACGTGATTTGCGTATTAGTAAATAACACAAAATCAACAACAGCACATTTGCCGAGAATTGATTGTTTTACGGTGGTCAATTTCTTCTCGACAAACGATAATTTCTGCTTTGCTGAATTTAGAAATGTGAAGACCTCCGTGTAAGTACTTATTATACCAAAAATAATTATTTCTATAACCAACAATGAATATATAATAGTAATCATAGATAAACAACTTTTCTGGTGTTTGAACTGTACTGCTTAAACACTGAGGCACCGCACAACGCTTGAAAAACTTAGAACTCATATTTTAATACATGTAGAAAACATCGAATCAACTTGTCACTAAACGTAGCACAGACTAGGTAGTAGTGGTTATATTCTCTTTGCGCTTGTCACTTTACAGTGTTATAGAAAAGTACTCTGTGGTATTGAACAAGTGACGTCACTGGCGTTTTGGAGCGGAATTTAAAACGGCATTTAAAATACATGATAATTAAAATATTAGTTGTTTTAAAAAGTGAATTTAAATATTTTGGGTTATATTAGGCCCATACGCATAGTTTTAAACACTTTCCCAAAATCAGTCAACATCCCAATTGTGCCAACGGTATGTTAGCAGATAATAAAAATGCTGTTTCTGTTTTTACAATCAACCGTCATTAACCAAAATGCATCAAATTTTGGCATGGACTATAAACGTACATCTCAATTTATAGAAAATAAAATTTGACATGTTATCTGTTGACATATAAAGAGGGGAAGAGTTCTTTGAAAATTAAATAGAAATAGTTATTAAACAATCTGAGATAAAACTGATCAGTCGCTTTAATAGGCCGTAGTGGAATGTAGAATCTTTTCCGAGTTATGAGAGAGAAAATTATTAAATACTACACTACGCACTTGTTTGCTACTAATCTAATACACGTTACGTTGATATGTATTGAAATTTACCAACTGGCATAGTACCAGTGGCCAATAGCTTAATTATGACCATATAGAACAACCACTATGCACATAAAGTGCAATGTGTGCAGGTCCTAAGTTACATTGACCCAAATCGAGTAACTATGATGTTACCTCGACCCAGTAACACGATATAATTATAATTAAAGCCTAATTTAAAATAATAATCTGCCTTCTTCGTTTTTAACGAAATCAACTTATTCCAAGTTAAATATTCTTTTCTCCTTTATTTACTTAGTTTCGAACAGATCATGTTATTATAATCCACCATGCTGCTAGCACCAGGCCGAGTTGGCGTTATGCCTCGTTGATTTATGCAAATGATTTCTTTTTACTGTTTAACTTAATATACTTTTTAAGCAGCTACCTGGAAGCAGCGCCAGGGAAGCCATCCAGCCGCGGGTCGTTGCGGCGACAGTTAGTTAGTAGTGCCATTAGAGGGAGCCCGCGGCCTCCCGCCCCCTATCTTCGCCGCCTCGTTCTCCATTAATGCTCGTTTGTGTCAAAGTGACTTAATTACTTTACATTAAGGCGTTTTGACACCCGCCTTTAATCTCGCCGGAGACTTCCGTTGTATAAGCAACAAATCTCACAGCAATTTGCAATTGTAACAAGACGTTTTATGGTCGATTCTTAGGGACTTGTATCGTTGTTCTTTGAACATGGTTTTGAGAAAATGTTTCATAAATTTCGTAGTATTGTTCGGTTTGTGTGTAGAGAAACTTCCTAATTTGAATAGCTCGTAGCCCCTAACACAAGCTTTCGCGAGTAATTCGTCATATTATACGCCCTGTTTGTTTGCAGTTTGATTGTTAACGTCCGCTTGACCCCTTTGTGATATAAACTTGGCGCTGTTGTTGCTCTCGCCCCTCGTAAACTTCCCTTTATATTGCACGAGGGGTAAATCGATTTTTTAATAGAGCGTTAATTGATATTCCCCTCAGCGCGTTCGTTACGACCCTGGCCCTTTAGCCCGGGATCGGATGCAGTAGTTTGAGTCAAACTACACAATACCTTTAAGAAATAGTCGTAAGTAAGAAGCTGGGAAAACTTTTCGCTGCGTAGGCGGGCAGGAAGTCACTTAATGATTAGGTATCGATAAAAATAACTTTTTAGATTTACGAAAAGCTTTTCTAATAAAATTGCGAGCGGGAAGTGAATTTCATGTTTATTGCCCAATTTAAAGAGTCGTAGACCTGAAGTTTACAGTAACGACTTCGCCTTATTGCACTTTGGCTCTTACTACGTTTTTGTGAGTATGATGAAGCCGCATCCAGTAAAAACTTTACTCCTTTTTATTTCCCGCAGTGGATGTGCAGGTTTTTTGTATACATTGGTATTCACAGGTTCTCATAAGAGGTGCATAAAAAGCACTAAAGTCGTTTAACTTGGCAGAGCAGCCTTTAATTTAGGTATACCTATACGGAGTTGGCTGGCAGTTGGCGCTGTCGTTAGTTCAGTTAGTAGCGCTTTTAGTGCGCCGGTGCCTCCATTAGAAGCCGAGTCGCGGCATCTTATCGTCAGATCGCTGCCTGCTTGCCGCATACCGCCGTACATTGCACTGGTGTTTCACTAAACCAAGGCCCGCATCACTCTAACTCAAACTCCAACGTATGGCCTGAACTTAAATGTAATCACAGGTGTTAGGACACATGAGTACACGCGCTCTCTAACCCTGTATAGGCGGTCGGTTAATACATTTTGTTGGTATACCTAGCGTTGATTATATTCCTAGGTTTTTAGTATCAAATTTAAATTCTTTGGTAAAGTAGTAACTGGTAAGCACCGAGGTCTTTACGATAACTGGCTATCCTAGAGGGTAAGTCGGGTGGGTCGCCCCGTGACATTGCTTCCCTTTATTGAACTTACTCGCGCTCCCTTATCACGAATTAGCCCTCGTCGCATTCGGTTCACGGACAAAGTAGGCTATTTCGCGCGCTCTAATTTAAACTGAGCGCTCTCTCCCGTTTTAATGACAGTACACTAATTAAGGTACTTAGATACATGTTAGCGCAAGTTCAACACACCGTCCCCATGTCGCGTATGTACGCGACATTCGCAACATTGTTAAACTTGCATGGACCGCCGTCAAATATATTGGGTACGCAAAGTTGCCAACGAATGCACCGTACATTAGACGGTGCGCTAGACCCGTACGGGTAGGTAAATGCTATTTGCAAGTTGCCATTCGCCCCGAACCCGATCTCTAGTGCTCTCCTTCTGCCAAATTGGAAACGGGCCTTAACTGGAGCAAAATGAACAGCCGTCTCTCGATACTGGCGCACTTACTTACTCTTTTTCAATGTATCGTGAATTTTTCCGCTTCCGGTATAGTATGAGCACTATTCGATTCAAAGGCTTCTCAGATTTGAGCGCCAGGTACGGTTTAAATGTATGCTTTTAATTGGGTACTTGCATGAAATACAAAACACATAAATACTGTGGTTATACAGGTTTAAGTACATCACATTAACACAATAAAAATGAAATTCACAAAAAATATATAGTTTCCACCAAGATACTGGATATAAAACTATCCAGAATTCAACGTTTTTTTTAATCTAATAGTAATTAAACTATACTATCAGATTCTTTACATTTTAATGAATAACAAATGTATGACAACTATGTACTTAAACGCAGTTTTTCACGGCCAATATCAACAAAATGTGTGTTTTAGTACAACTTTACGGGCCGCGTTGAATATGTGACGTCACGCGTTAAGCCCAATTAGTATGGGGCGTTTTAGCGCTCACTAGATCCGCCTGACTTTGGCTCTCATATTTAACATTATTAGCATTTGATTTCCAGTTTTTTCGATATAGACATTTGATTTTCATGTGAAAATGAATTAATTAGCATCATAAAAAAAATTGAGTCAACATCCCAATTGAGAGTTGAATAGTATCCTGCAAGTGTTTCGACTATTCAATTTTCAATATTGCCAATCAAATGGGATCGCTCGGTCGGCGTTTGACTGGGGGAGGTCGTCACCGGCTGCTATTTAAATTGTACAATTTTACGACAAGGGTCGACCTTCATTGCTTTGATTAGTATCTATCTCCTACTGACTGAGGTTATTACTTTGAATTTGTAATGTTGACATTTCAATAACAAACTTTCAATGCGTTAAATATTTGCTACGAGACAGAAATGTTTATACTCTGCACATTATTTTGTATAAACAAAGTGTTTTTAGGACGCCAATGCTTCTCGAAGCTATTATTTAATTTTAATCATTTTAAGGCGTTAAATATTGAGGCTCAATCAATTTTGTATTATACAGGGTTATTGATATAGGTAACTTCTGCGCTTTACTTTACGATCTTTAATAAAATATATTAAATTGATTAATCTTATTTTAGTAGTAGGCTCTGTGCAAGCTCTAGACGGCCATGGAACAAACAATGCAGCGACAGTTGCGTGGTGATGCGGTCTCAAAGGAAATAATATGTGCAGTGGGAAACACGGGAACGGTAACAAGAAATCTCTAATTAAAGATTTAAAAAATATTTTTCTTAGATTATTTACTACTAGCTGCTGCCCCGCGGTTTCACCCGCATGGAGATTTTGGATTTCATGGTTTTTATTTTTTTGCGCGGAACCCTAATTCTTTTTCAAAATAAAAGTAGCCTTAGATGTTACTCCTTGTAACATCAGCTATCTGCCAGTGAAAGTCCGGTCAAAATCGGCCCAGCCGTTTCGGAGATTACCCGGAACAAACAAACTGACAGACAGACCAACATTTTAAAAATGGCTGTTTGTGTGTAGGTCCCGTATATACTTTCATATGCATTTAGTAAAAAGCCGTTATTTTGACGTTACAAACAGACACTTCAATTTTATTTAGTTGTATAGATATTCAAATTACTCGACGTAATTATATACGAAACGAAATGTAACAGTAAACCTATGTTAGTCTATAAGGTTATTGTACTAGCCCGTGAACAACGATGTATTCCTATCGCATCAACTAAATGTGTTTGTAAAAAAAGTAGAGCCTACTCTTCGCCGCTACGCTACAATGATGGGAGCGCAGACAAAGCCACTTTCGGCAAGCTTTATCAAAAAGTAGTAGAAAATTAAAAAATGTGAGAATTGACACATGACAACGAATGGATAAGTCACACTGTAATTAATTGTAGTAATTGGAATGTTGACTCAATTTTTTTATGATGCTAATCAATTCGTTTTCTCATGAAAATCAAATGTTTATACCGAAAAAACTGGAAATCGAATGCTAAGTTACAATGTGACATCGATTCGTTGATTCGATTCGAAGGAGCAGTTGACCCTTTTATATTGATATTCCATACATTTTCATCTATTACATACCTATAACAAATGAAAGTCTTTGACTTTGACTAGGCCCCAGTTCAACTATTAAACGACCGTACCTTTACTGAGCTAAACACTGATTTCAAACGTATTTTGGATTAGAGGGGCGGCAAACAAACTGATAAAGGCAGGGCAAGCAATTTGAACAAGGCTTTCGTGCAAAATCGATAGGTTGAAGGTTAGGAAGTTAGTACGCTCGGACTCAATACACACTAATCTCCCATTGTAGTAAAACTTTTTACTACATCCGTTTTCGCATTGTTTATGAAAAAGTACGATACGAAAGAATGTTGTACAAAGTGATTGGAAAAAAGCTTAAAAAAGGTCAAATTCCCTACATCGTAATAAACAATTTTTGGTCTACGACTTATCTCAACATCTAAAAGGAACAAAAATATCTAAATAATAATACGTAGGTTAAAAAAAACACACTTCCACATCCACTCCATCAGCAGAGTCTTAACATCATGTGCAATCTGTTGGACACGCTAAAACGAGACATATGAGCCCAAACTCGAATAGTTTACTTGTAGCCACTGTAGAGTTCCACTATCCACCTCCTGGCTCCATCATCATATTACCACCTTGATATTAAATTATTGAAATGAAATGAAATGAAATAAATTTATTGTAGAAACTGTGTAGGTACAAGATGTCGTATTAATTGTCTTAGCATAATTACATGTCTCAACAGTTTGTCCCATTAATGATGGACGTACAATATTTTTAATCGCAAACATATTTAATTGCAATAATTACAATACATTTAATGAAAAATTCAGTTATTAAAATAAAATAGAAATAGATTAGTGAAATGTCAATACACACAATTCTGATACTTATTAATTTACAAAAAAACTCAGATAAAATTATCACATTTTTAAAAAAAAATCCTTTAAGTCATAGAAACATTTCTCTATAAGCCACTTATTGAGTTTTGTCTTAAAATTATTAATTGGTAACTCTCTTATGTCTCTAGGAATTCTATTGAATATTTTTATAGTCATGACAAAACAGTTCTTACTACATAAAGCAGTTCTACACGTAGGCAACATTAGCCTTGTAGGGTCTCTATATTTTAACCTAGAGTTGCATTTGTCTTTGAAATGGTCAAAAAATGATGCATGCTCCCTAACGAAACAGCCAATTTGAAATATATATAGACCAGTTAATGTCATTAATTTTAGTTTTTTTAAAAGTGGTCTACAAGATTGAAATGGTCCCACTCCGCAAACAGCTCTTACACATTTTTTTTGAGTAATGAAAGCTCTCCTTATGTTAGTTGAGTTACCCCAAATCATAAGGCCATACCTCAGAACTGAAGTGACGTAACCAAAGTATGCGGTCAGTGCAGTGTTTTGGCCCGAAGTACTTCTTAATCTTTTAAGAGCGAAAACAAACCGATTTAGTCTTTTACACATTTGATCTATATGCGATTTCCAGTTAAGATGTTTGTCCAATGTAATGCCTAGGAATTTCATTTCGTCTGTCTCTTCTATCAATTCATTTTTACATGTTAGATTTAAGTTTAATTTATTATTCATATTATTATAATTTTGAAAATTCATCACTTTTGTTTTGGATAAATTAGCTCTTAAATTATTCCTTTCCAACCAATCTACAACTAATTCCGCCTCGAATGTGAGTAAATCTTTAATTGTACCATTCCTACTGTCATTTTTCTCTTCTGCTACCACAATGGAGACATCATCAGCAAATAACACGCATTGATTTTTCGTTATATGCGGTAGATCGTTGATGTAGAGTAGAAACAGCAACGGTCCTAAAATGCTGCCTTGTGGAACACCGACTTTATTACATTTAGCACTAGATTTAAAGGAAGTTGATACTAGTGCTTCATTAATATTTTTAACTTCGACATACTGTTTACGACCAGTTAAATAACTTTTTAACCAATCTAGAGCAGGACCTCTTATTCCGTAGATCTCACATTTTTTTAATAGTATGTTGTGGTCTACAAAATCGAAGGCCTTGCTCATATCAAAGAATATGACTGAAACTGGTATTTTTTTGTCAATGAAATCAACCACTCTGTGTACTAGGGTAAAAGCCGCTAAAGTAGTCGACTTTTTTTTCTGAAAGCCATTTTGCTCTTCCCGTATGATTTCAAATTTATCAAAAAAATCAGTTAAACGATGATGCATGGCTTTTTCGAAGATCTTAGCTAAAACGGGAATAAGTGTAATAGGCCTGTAGTTGCTCATATCTTTTTTGTTTTCTTTTTTGTATAAAGGCTTTACTACGGATAACTTAAGTCTTTCCGGAAAAACACCTTGCGTAATGGAAAGGTTGAGAAGGTGTTTTAATACAGGGCAAATTACAAACACACATTGTTTTAGTATATGAGTGGAAATGCCATCATAACCTACCGCTTTGGTGTTGTTTAGCGAGGAGACAATCTTTAGTACTTCTATGTCTGTTAATGGCTTTAGAAATATACTGCAGACATTGGTTTTTATGCTTGAAGTATCATGTATTTTGTATCATGTATATTGTATTGCCATCCAAACTACATATACATACGCAGTATCATTTTGATACGACAATTAGAAGTAGGTTAAAATTGATCTCCAAGATTCCATTACATAGTTACAATTGAAGCAAATAAAAGTGCGTTAAATTTTTTTAAGTCTCAATTAAATTTAAAAAATGGCAGTGGAAATGGAAGAATAAAAAAAACAATGACATTCTATTTATCTCATTGTTTTAAAAACAAATATATGTAACTGTCGGAATACGACAGTCGTATTTTAAACTTTGCAAAGCAAGAGTTATTGTTTTGAGCGTGGCTTTTCATTTTCTTCGCGTTTAATTCGCTGCAATTTATAATAACTTTCAGTTACCGTAAAGGAATAAAAGTAAACCGGTTAGCGACGAGAAAATTTCAGAACTAAAGGACCGTAAAAATACTGTTCATCTAAATAAAATGTTTCATCTCTTTTTTTCCTCGACCAATTTAATAAAATAAATTACTCTGGAACATGTTTATTCCCAATTCAATTAAAACGGCCTTCCGCCGTGTTATGGTAACAGTGTTTCCTGTTCAGTTTGAATAATGTTAATGAGACACGAAAACATGCTGGTTATTTATCTATTTGCTGAAGTATATACGCGGCCTTAAGAGGGCGTATAAAGCAAAGTTCAAATCATTGATTTCATTTTACATAAGCTAATTCAATCGTAATTTAAAAATAAAAATAGTATACATAGATTTACTATATTTACAGGGTTTTTAACTAACATATAAAAAACAAGATAGTGAAATTTCCTCGAGAAAAAAATCGAGAAGTAATCTCTAATTTTCATATTTTTTCAATAAACACTCGATATGCCGCAAAATATTAGGGCAAAAATTAGATAACTAGGTAATTTTCTAAGTGGGTGATTTTACTAGAGATTTTGTAAAAATTAGTTATTTAGCTATACTTAAAAAGACGCGTTTGGCACTTACTACTTTTGAAATCGGTGAACTTCAAGCATGTCGTTGTTTCACGATCGCATGCTATGTGAGAGGTAGAAAGAGCGCGAAGAAATAAAGAAAATTTTGCTGGCTTTAGGCGCCCTCTTAATAAATTTAAACTTTTGTTTAGTCTCGCTATAGATAACAGAACAAAGCTTGAAATCTGTTAAACCAGCTGTATAATTAAAATTAATTTGTAGATGGTTATAATTAAACAATTTTTTGACAGCGGAAAATCTACATATGCGGAACAGACCTCACATCTCATTTAAAATAGCCCAGCATGCTGGTTTTCTGCCCCTAAGTTAATGGAAAGTCGTGTATGCAATAGGCACTTAATTATAAGTAACTTAGGTACCTATATTGTATGGTAACGGTCGCACTTATTACGCGCGGTGGTCTTAGGTTACTTACCTACTGTGAAAAAGTGACTGTAGAGAAAAGCAAACACCATGGACACGCGTAACTCTTAGATCGATAATATTTCATCGATAGTATCAATTGTACTATCAATTTTATCACAGAGTAAACTGTGAAATTGTTGTTACTGTATCCATAACCAAAGTTAATTTCTCTCCAACAGGTACAAGGTGGAAGTCGCGGGCAAGAGTCTGCCAGTGCTCACCACTTTGGACAAGGGGCGATACGGCGTGATCGTGTTCGAGTCGTTATCGAAATATGCGAACATGGACAAGTGGAATCGAGAGCTCCTCGATAAGTACTGCCGCGAATACTCCGTCGGAGTAGTGGGGTTCGCTACGCCCAGCGAGGAGACTTTAGTTGGTGCGCAGTTGAAAGGATTCCCGCTCTTCATGCATACCAACTTGCTGCTCAAGGTAAGCTTGCAAAAAGTACAAGTATGTATATTGTATATGTATATAGGTAATATACATTTATATTTTGTTCTTTTTCTAACGGCTGCATCCAATGAACTATTTTTGGATAGATCAGAAATGTCATAGGTTTATTAATTAAGTTCCGTCTGCGAATGGCAGCCAACCGACCGATGACATGCTATATTTCCATCAATCCATGCCATCCAAACATCGTTTATAGGTTTTCGAGGTAGGTATTCCGTACTACAATACTGTTCAGATATATTATTATATAATGGATTAAAATTAAAAAAACAACTACTAGCGCGTGAGGTAGTGGCGCACCTAATCTATCGGTGGTTAGAGCTGCAGAGGGAGAAACTATTATAGCAATACCTACATGGTTCGTATTATGTCAAAGAGTGACTACTTTCTGAACGCGTGCCTTGATCCAACTGTCTCACGTTAGCGCTTTGTTGATCTACGTTTTTCGCTATCAAGCTATTATTTGCAACGGGATAAGAAGCATTTTACCCGACCTTAAAAAAAGAAGAGGTTCTCAATTCGTCATTTTTGTATGTTACGCGATTTCTCCGAAAAGGCTTAACCGCTTTAGATGGTTTAATCTTTTCTGTTAAAGTGGATTGGTAAAGCGGATGGTTCCGTATATTTGTTGTCAATATCAACACGATAAATTCCGAAGTAAAGCGATGAAAGTCTGTTTCCGCACCCGTTTTCTTAAGAAGCTGCCCGCGGTGTAACACGCTTGGATTCCCACAGGAACCGTGCATTTTTCCGAGAGAACAATTTTTTTTTGGAAAAATATATTTTTCCAGACAAGCTTTTGTGAAATACGTAATTGATCATCAGAACCCTGGACATCATCTAGGATCAGAGTACTTGTAAAGAAGAATCAAACGAGCCCAAACTCGATGGGGTTATGTCGATTCGTTACAGAGCCTTCCGGCTCCATCATCAGGCCAGCTTGGTAACATCATTATATTGCATTGTCATCCCATTTACATATGTAAAATTTCGGCTCAAACGGACACCGGGAAGTGTGTCAAATTTAGCTTGCAAGATTTGACCTAGACAAAGAAACATACATACATACATACATGCATATACACACACTGTAAGTTAAATAAAAGCTTATAAAAAGTTACTCTCTGGCCTAATTTACATATCTAAGCAAAAAATCAAGTCGATCCATTGCTTCATTGCTGCGTAAAAGAGGGACAAACCAACAAATCTAAGCACCAACAAACGGGCAAACACATTTTCGCATGTTAAATAATAGTAGGGAGACACTTCGTAAGAGGTTATAAGTTTATCTGCCTCAAGATCTCTGCCAGTAAGCTTGGTGCAACTCAGTGCAGTATCATCTATCCATTCAAATATCTAAAGTGGTACTTCTGTCCTAATTAATAGCGATTATAACTAACATCGCGGTTCGCCATTTCCTCGCTTAGATACACCAAATTAGAGCCCAAACACGATGCCGTGCCCAAATTGGTGTCATTACGTTTATGGTGTGGTTGCACCTATTGTTTCCCTTTTTAGCAATCCATTGTATTTGTAATACGAGCACATGTTCTAGCTAATGGCATTTCGTGTTTGATATCTTAATGACTAACAGCTTCTAATGTGTTTCTCTTTAATGGGCTCACAAAGGTGCACGCACTTTACGACCAAATATTTTTTTAATTTTCTTCAACTCGGCGCAAAATAAAGATAGATAACTATTTATTGTACACACACATAATACAAAAATGAACATAACTAAATAAGGTATAGTAAGTACAATGGGCGGTCTTATCGCTAAAGTCATGTAGGTAATGTAAAAATAAGTTCATTGTGGAAAAATATATTTTTCCAGACAAGTTATTTTAAAACACGTAATTTGTACTGTAACCTTGGGGCCACCTTCCGGCTCCGTCACCTGGACATCATCTATGATCAGACTACTTGTAAAGACAAGCAGAAGACGAAGTGAGATAGACAAACGCTACATTACTGGTCTTATGAGACTTAATAGCTGAAGGCTCAGGGTAACGAGCGCATAATTGTACTGCCAGGCAGACTTTCACTTTTCAAAGTTTTCATTGACACTGTAAATTGCAATTGTTATGGATAGACGTATTGCTTACTACCAGGCTAATAACTTACTCGTCTCCTTACGTAGTATATTATAACAACAAGTACAATAAAGAAACATAAAAAACACGACTGCCCTAGCCAGTGTCACTCAGAATGATGTAAGGATTCTAAATATACCCCATACATAGAAATCTGTTCAGGCATTTAAAAGTTATGGTGGAATACTAACTTACATGTGTGGCCTACTTTAATATTTTATTTCAGTAAACGAACGCCAGAAACACAAATAACCAATCGTTTTAGGATGAAGCAAGCGCACGAGGAAATAAAAAACCTGTTAAAAGGTCCATAATCAATCTCCCACCCCCTGTGGCTATTTCCTTGATTGAAATCCCCTAAACATTTTGTGTACTATATGATTGCTACCAGAGGATTATTCAGATTTTTTATTGAGTTGGATTAAAATTTCTCAAATGGGGTTTTTAAAATTGTTCCAAACGTGGAAAATAATTTAAAACATATACCTGCTTACTTTCCCGTCATTGAAATGTGTCTTTTATTTTAATTCAAGGTTTTAATTAAGCATACTGTCGGAGCTTGTATTTACCTTTTCTGTCCCTTCCTTTATACCTCGGCCAAGCAAAATAAGGATTCAAAATTCGCGCGCCGCCGCGGTACTGAGCGTTGCGGATCTTCGCCGCGTGGTGTCGCCACAATCTATGCGCGCATCTGTCGTTCTGCGTCTGCGAGTAAAGCTGGACCGCGGCAGTTGAAAAATAATAAAAAACCCCATCAATACTACATGGGATCTAACTAAAACACCATATCTGCATCATACGTGTTTGTAAGTGTTATAATCAGTGTGGACAGTGATAGACATTACCTGAAAACCCTGGAAACAATTCGAGCAGTGTCAGCCGGTCGGCGTACCTACAGGCCGAGGTAAGTTTCCAAATTCCCTTATAAAACAAGCTCCCTATCTGTGCTCTGTTCTCCTGAAAGTTTTTGCATCTAACTAGCATCTATTTCACTAAACTAATTATTGGCCTAGGGCTTACGATCAAAACAAAAACGACGTTCAAGTCCCGCCATATAAAAGTGGTCATTTCGAGCGCGAATTTCCTATGGATATTTGGGTCCAAATTCATTAATATAATTTATAAGCTAAGAATTCAGTTCATACTCAAAGTTTATACTTTAATGTAGTGTTTAAAATACGAATTTTGTCATTTTTGTGCTCGATAACTTCTTACCTACATAATATTAAAAAACAGAAAAAAGTAGATACCTACATTTTTACTTGGAAAAATGGTTGACGTCAATTCGCAACTACTTTTACTTACTGCTAGAAAGGAATACATATACCGGGACATTCAAATACTATACGATTTGTCAAAAGCGGTTGAAAAGGACAAAAATAAGATCGGTGCCTTTAAAAGCAGATTTAAGAGAATCGAAAATGTTCGTTCAGAGTATATAGAGGTAGTGAACGAAATAAATGAGCTGAAAATTAAAGCCGATCCGAAATCGACTATCGATTACAAATCCGTGGAAGCATTCGACACATTGTACTACATCGTTCATACTGTAGCCGCGAATGTCTTTCAGTCGTCGGCCGAGTCCACGCGTTTTGAGGCCGACGCGAATGTAGACGCAGGCGCTTGCCGTAAACCGAGCGGTCAAGCGAGATTGGCTAAAATTGAGTTATGTAAATTCGATGGAAACATAGAATTGTGGCAAACGTTTTACGACACCTTTTTTTCACTTGTACATGATAATAATAATTTGACGCCGATAGAAAAGTTTCACTATTTGTTGTCTTGCCTATCAGGCTCGGCCTTGTCGGTAGCAAAGGGTGTCCCGGTTACCGCGGATAATTACAGTGTAGTCTTTAAGGCCCTCGTGAATCGTTTCCACAATAAGCGTATATTAGCTACTAACTATCTAGATAAGATTTGTACCTACCCAACTATGAAAGTATGTAACTTGAATGAGTTGCGTAATATGACAAGTATATTGTACGAATCGGCTAATGCCCTCAAAGCGGTAAAAATCGAAAATCTGGGTGAATTCGTGCTTTTTTATTTGGCATCTCGTAACCTCGACGTCGACACGCGTAAGCGTTTCGAGTTTCAGAATAAAGAGTCGATACCGACTTTCGATAACTTGTTACGTTTTTTACAAGACTATGTTAAGGTACTGGAGGCGAGTGAGCCGTGCGTTTCAGTTCCAGCCATCATGGCTAGTCAACCAAGAGTGCAGCCGCGCGTGCAATACAACAGGAACGTAGACATACGTATGCGTAATAATAATAACCAACAATATCGCTCCGCGTATTCTGCGTCGTCGCCGGTATACAAAGGGGTGTACTCTGAGACAGGGCCGCACTCAGAATCGGCAGTATACTTTGAATCTGGTTCGGTACCGTATTCGGAAGCTGTTGGTGGTCCATGCTCAAATGCAGGGCCGTACTTAGAACCAGGGCCGTACTTAGACGCAGGACCCTACTTGGACCCAGGGGCCTATTCGGATATGGGGCCTTATTCGGATGCGGGGCCGTATGGGAACCCGCAAGAAGAGCACGCAACTACAGGGACGTACTCAGCAGCCATTTCATACCATAACGCAAATAAATTTCCTGATTGCGCTTGTTGCGGCTTCTCGCACCATGGAATTTACAAGTGCCCATTGTTTCATGCGTATAATTTAACGGGTCGCCAGAACGTAGTAAAGACTAAGACTCTTTGTGTCAATTGTTTGCGCCCGAATCATAGTGCAGATAAATGCTTCTCTAAATCTAGCTGCACAAAGTGTAACGCGCGACATCACACTCTTCTGCACGAACCCGTCAATGTTACAGCCCCGGCTAGTAGCGTTAATGTCGAATCGGAACAATCGTCCACGGCTGCGATCAATCCTGCAATTACCATGAGTTCTACTAGTACGAACGCGCATGTAGGGAATTCTCGGGGACTAGTTCTCCTCGGTACATGTACTGTTCGGGTGCAAGGGCCAAGTGGCATTATGAACATTCGTGCACTCATAGATAGCGGGGCTCAAGACTGTTTTATGACAACTTCTTGTGCGCGGCGTCTAGGGCTGCCACTGCGTCGCTGTAGTGTTGCCGTCGCAGGTTTGGGTCAGAATACTGTACACCAAATTAGGGGTGTGACTTCATGCACTGTACAACCACGTGATTCTGACAATCCACGCTTTGACATCTGCCCCATTGTGATGGATACGATCACCAATCAAATGCCTACAGTAGAAATACCTTCTGCTGTTCGAGAGGCTTGCAAACATTTAATATTTGCGGACGAAGAGTTTGATAAACCCAATAATGTTGAACTCCTTCTCGGTGCTGAACTGTTTCACAATCTCTACGATGGACAGCGTTTGGATCTGGGCCCGGGCCTGCCTGCTGCATTGCACAGCATATTTGGCTGGGTTATAACAGGTAAATTAGATCCAACTTGCCGACCACCGTCAACGACAACTACACTATTCGCGTCGACTTTAGCTCTCGATAAAGTAATTAAGAGTTTTTGGGAGGTCGAGGAGCCACCGTCAGTTCAAATCACAAATCCAGAGGACGAGAAGTGTGAACAGTTGTATTCGAGTCTAGTTCAGCGAAATGCGGATGGCCGATGTGTAGTACCGATATTACTGAAGGAACCGTGCGGCGTTCTCGAAGATTCATATCACTCCTCATTGATTCGGTTATTCAAACTGGAGAAGAGACTGTCTCGTCAAAGTAAATTGAAGGAAGATTATGACAATTTTATGCGTGAGTATTCAGATTTAGGGCATATGAAGCTCGTAGAGAAGCCTGTAGAAGGGGCAAATATTATCCCACATCATTGCGTGTTGAAGCCAGATAGCGTGTCGACCAAGCTTAGGGTAGTCTTTGATTCCAGCATGAAGACATCAAATGGCACTGCACTTAACGACATTGTGCACATCGGCCCGAAACTGCAAAATGACATAATAGACATTATAACAAAATTTCGAATTCCTAGAATTGTATTTACTGCGGACATTTCAAAGATGTACCGCAATATTGATCTGAGACCGGAAGACCGTAAATATCAACACATTCTGTGGAGGAGTTCGGTGGAGGAAAGCGTACGTGAATATGAGCTTAATACCGTCACTTATGGTGTTAGTAGCTCCCCTTATCTGGCAATTCGTACACTGCATCAGCTCGCGCATGATCACGGTGCACAATGGCCTCAAGCGGCTGCTATTTTGCGGGAAGACACCTTCATGGATGATATCACAGCGGGCGCGTCATCTGTAAACGAAGCATTAAAATTAAAAAACGAGCTGATACAACTATTAAAATGTGCTAAGTTTGAACTAAGAAAGTGGAGTAGCAACTCACCTGATTTCCTTGCCGATATGCCTGCTGAACATTGTCAAGTTCCAAAATCATTTTGTAATGAAAAGAATCAACACACGCTTAAAATTTTGGGAATTCGGTGGGACCCCGCCCAAGATATGTTCACTTACTCGCTGTCAGAGGTAGATTCCAAGTGTACTAAGCGTGCCATTTTGGCCAGCATCGCACGCATTTATGACCCTCTCGGTTGGTTGACGCCGGTGGTACTTATAGCAAAGCTGCTCATTCAGCATCTCTGGCAACTACAGCTGGATTGGGATGAGACTGTTCCCGATGGAGTTCTTGTGGAATGGCAGCACTTTCGCTCGGAATTACAATACTTACCGTCAGTGCAAATACCTCGGCAAATGGTAACCCTGAATGCGACAAGGTTTGAGCTGGTAGGATTTTGCGATGGCTCCACTAAGGGTTACGGGTGCTGTATTTACTTACGATCATCAGACGATGTTACAACTTCCTCGCATTTGTTGATTGCGAAATCGAGGGTGGCACCCTTGAAGCTATTGACTGTCAACCGCCTCGAACTTCTTGCGGCAGCGCTTTTGGCACGTGTTTTAAAGCACGTGTTCAAGCTGCTTCACCTACAACTTGATATTGCTAGGATCACGGCATTCACTGATAGTAACACCGTCTTGGCGTGGTTGAACACCCCACCTTACAAGCTCAAGACGTTTGTGTCACATCGCGTAGCCAAAATTCATGATGAAGTTAGCGTCAAAAATTGGCGACACGTCTCAACTCACGATAACCCTGCGGATTTGTGCAGTCGAGGCTTGAGCTGTTCGCAGTTAATTTCGTCTCCAATCTGGTGGTGCGGACCGACATGGTTAACTGAAGATCCGGCGACGTGGCCTGCTCGAAAGGAGCTGGTAGATGTGGGTATTGTTCCGGAATTGAAACCCACAGCTCGTATAGCGATCCCTGCAGCAAACCTTGAGGAATCAAGCGTGATTGCACAGTTGCTGGACAAACATTCTTCTCTGTCTAGAGTTCAGCGTGTTTTGGCTTGGTGTTTACGTTTCAGTAATAATGCCAGAAGGGTTACAAAGCGCGAAACTTCCGGCCTGGCTGTTGAGGAACTCGACACTGCTCTCTTCAAGTTAGCTAAGCACGAGCAAACTGCATTTTTCTCTAATGAGTTGGATTCGATTAAAGCACAGAAAACATGTTCACGTTCTATACAAAAGCTAAATCCTTACATTGACGAAGCTGGTCTTCTACGAGTAGGGGGACGTCTGAGCCACGCTCATTTACCTAAGGCCACGATAAATCCTTTTCTGCTGCCTAGACGTTCTCGGCTCTCGCTATTATTGATCGATTATTTTCATAAACTATACCTACACTGTGGGCCGCGTACCTTACAGTCCCTTGTTCAGAGAAGGTTTTGGATTCTAGGCATCAGGAATTTGATCCGTTCTCGATTATCCAAGTGTGTCACGTGTTTTAAGGTAAACCCAAAACCCTGTCAACCCTTGATGGGTAATTTACCATCTCCAAGGGTGCAACCCTCAAGGTGCTTTCAAAACATTGGAGTGGATTTTGCCGGCCCTTTTACGGTTAAAGAGAGCCGCAGACGAAACGCGCCTACCTATAAGGTTTACGTCTGCGTTATGATCTGCCTTGCTGTTAAAGCAATACATCTAGAAATCGTTACCGATTTATCTACTCCCGCCTTCATTGCCGCGTTGGATCGTTTTGTTTCGCGTCGAGGGCTGTGCAGGCAGATTATTTCTGATTGTGGAACCAACTTCGTTGGCGCACGGCGTTATCTTAATGAAGTTTATCAGTTTTTACTGGATCGTCAAGCCGAAATCGACATAGACTTATCCAAGCGTGGAATAGTTTGGCATCTAAACCCGCCAACCGGCAGTCACTTTGGGGGGATATTCGAGAGTGGAGTTCGATCCATGAAGTATCACCTAAGACGCGTTGTGGGCCTTCAGGTTCTCACCTATGAAGAGTTGACAACGGTACTCATAAAAGTCGAGGCCGTACTTAATTCACGTCCTCTTTGTGTGATATCTGCAGATCCTGATGAAGTGGACGTACTGACACCCGGCCATTTTCTAACCGGAGGTCCGTTAGTGTCATTGCCTGAATCTCCACTAGAAAACGTGTACCTCCCTCCTCGAGAGAGATGGCAGATGCTTCAGAAGCTAACGCAAGCCTTCTGGCGTGTCTGGCAGCGCGACTATCTTCACACGTTACAACAACGGGTCAAGTGGTTTAGTGGCCAAGAGAATGTTCAAGTCGGGGATGTCGTGATGATAGTCGATCAGAACTTGCCCACTTTAGAGTGGCGTTTCGGGAAAATAACCGCTCTTCACCCTGGCATGGACGATGTAGTGCGCGTCGTTACTCTTCGTACTCAAAAGGGATTTCTCCAACGTCCAGTCGCGAAATTGTGTCCATTACCTCTTAAAAATTAGAATTAGATTCTTAATTTGTATTCTCTCTAGTTGGTAAGCTGTTAAACATTAATATTTAATTAGATCTGGGTATTTGGTTATTTGAGCACAATATTCCTGTTAGAACTGTTATTTTTTTTCAATAGTTTGTTTTCCCTAATCTAAGATTGTCAATTCATTAATAGATTCATTCTGATGATGCTGCTTCCAATGCTTTAGCATTTTCTCTTATCAGGTAATTTTATTTGTGAAATCCCGTAAGTGATTTCAAGTAGGGGGATATGTCGGAGCTTGTATTTACCTTTTCTGTCCCTTCCTTTATACCTCGGCCAAGCAAAATAAGGATTCAAAATTCGCGCGCCGCCGCGGTACTGAGCGTTGCGGATCTTCGCCGCGTGGTGTCGCCACAATCTATGCGCGCATCTGTCGTTCTGCGTCTGCGAGTAAAGCTGGACCGCGGCAGTTGAAAAATAATAAAAAACCCCATCAATACTACATGGGATCTAACTAAAACACCATATCTGCATCATACGTGTTTGTAAGTGTTATAATCAGTGTGGACAGTGATAGACATTACCTGAAAACCCTGGAAACAATTCGAGCAGTGTCAGCCGGTCGGCGTACCTACAGGCCGAGGTAAGTTTCCAAATTCCCTTATAAAACAAGCTCCCTATCTGTGCTCTGTTCTCCTGAAAGTTTTTGCATCTAACTAGCATCTATTTCACTAAACTAATTATTGGCCTAGGGCTTACGATCAAAACAAAAACGACGTTCAAGTCCCGCCACATACCGTTAATTTTTGAAGAGATGGTTCAGTGATATTTCTATGGTTAGATACCATAGTAGGCTTGAGCTTTCTATGAAGGGAAATATGTAATGCAATAGTTGGTCGTGAAGCATTTTCTAGCACTATACTCGCCTGACTGATGGTAGTATGTTCCAGTTATGTATATTATACTAGCTTCTGCCCGCGGTTTTCACCCGCGTTCCCACAGGATCCGTGTATTTTTCCGGAATAAAAAGTAGCCTATGTTACTCTCCGGTCCATAAACTATGTCTATGCCAAAAATCACGTCGATCCGTTGCTTCGTTACTGCGTGAAAGAAGGACAAACCAACAAATCTACAAACACACTTTCGCATTTATAATATTAGTATGGATTATTTTAGCGACAGATTTTCAATTTGAATGTTGTTCAAATAGTGTGGGTATCAAATAGTATAAAAAAAAACATCACTCAAGAATCCAACGATTCACTATGATAAAATAAGGCTGTTGAAGTATTAGGTTGGGGAAAAAGTCTTTTCGCATTATAGTATGTATGAACTTGTAATAAAATCTCTTTGGCTATACTATTTGTATCTGGCTGGTTTTGGTATCATATGAAAGTTTAAATTTTAAAGAACATAATTCCAAATTCAAATTAGGAAAATGTGTGATTTTCATTTGTTTTTCGTACTGTCAGAATGAGTGAATCTAATGAAGAAATTCGATACATTTTAAAATTTTACTACAAAAAAGGTAAAAATGCAACGCAAGCCACGAAAAAAATTTGCGATGTTTATGGACCTAGTGCAGTGTCTGTTAGTGTAGCACAAATTTGGTTTAAGCGTTTTCAATCCGGAAATTTTGATTTCAAAGATGCACGTCGCTCTGGTCGCCCTATTACGGATAAAATGGATGCCATTTTTGAAAAAGTGGAACAAGATCGGCATATCAGTAGTTACGACGTAGCTGAAGAACTGGGAATTGACCACAAAACAGTTTTGGCGCATTTGAAAAAAACTGGGTACACAAAAAAGCTCGATATTTGGGTACCTCACGAGCTCACTGAAAGAAACCTAATGAACCGTGTACTCATTTGTGATTCTTTACTACAACGTAATGAAACCGAACCATTTTTGAAGAAGCTGATAACTGGTGATGAAAAGTGAATCACGTACGACAAGAACGTGCGAAAAAGGTCGTGGTCAAAGACCGGTCAGGCTTCACAGACTGTGGCGAAACCCGGGTTAACTCGCAACAAGGTGATGCTGTGTGTGTGGTGGGATTGGAAGGCCATTATTCATTATGAGCTGTTACCACCAGGCAGGACCATCGATTCTGAACTCTACTGCGAACAACTGATGAGATTAAAGCAAGAAGTTGAGAGAAAGCGGCCGGAATTAATCAACAGAAGGGGTGTGGTTTTCATTTTCATGGTTTTTCATGATAACGCTAGACCTCACACATCTTTAGCCACTCAGAAAAAATTAAGATAGTTTGGCTGGGAGGTGTTAATGCATCCGCCGTATAGTCCTGACCTTGCACCTTCAGATTTCCACCTGTTTCGGTCTCTTCAGAATTCTTTAGGCAGTGTCAGGTTAACATTACGAGAGGACTGCCAAAACCACTTGTCGCGGTATTTTGATCAAAAGTCCCAAAATTTATATAGCAATGGGATCATGTCCCTACCTACAAGATGGCAAAAAGTTATCGAACAAAATGGTACCTACATACTTTAGTTAAATGTAAATAAACTATATTAAAAAATGTTTTGAATTTTCTTCAAAAATGCGAAGAAACTTTTTCCCCGACCTATTATTTTAGATAGTTGTATTATTTGCCGTACAACTTTTTTCAATATTATGTCTTCAAAAGTTTAACGGAATCGAAAATCATCTAGGGCTCATAAAACAGTTTTTCATGGTATAATCAACTTGAATAATCTTGTTACAATATCTGAGGACTCAATAAATATCGATATCGACAAATATTGGGGTAAAGGAACATATCGCTTCCCTAAAAAGAACGTAGTATTCCAACCAAAAATCTATTTGTTTCGGCGTTTTGGGATCACGTTTCTCGCAGTTCCTAGTTACATGGTATACTAATTCGACGAGATCCCTAGATCGACGTTTCTGGTCGTTAGGTTATTTTATCTTTTCAATATTTAATAAGTACTTACCTACTGAATATATCCCAATATCCGATATTGGGATATATTAATTTTAATGTTATAATCAATAGCGTGGAGTTTAAAAGCGACCGAGCAATAAACTATTCATGAGCAACTCTTCCTCTGGGAGCACTGAAACATTGTTAATTAATTCTTTACCAATAAATATTAATAAGGACGTTATAGTTTGTGGGCTTATTTAGAGTACCAGGGGAAAGTAAGGTCTTCCTAAAATGTGTTTTTGGATAATTGCAAGCAGACTATAAATACCCAACCGTTTTTCTTCTTTTCATGCTGTATAGACTTACGTATGACCGCTATCTCACCTGCTGGTAAGTGACGATGCGGTCGACGATATAGCATGCTTGCCTAGAAGGTACCTAATCGCTCGCGCTTTGAAGCAGCCAGAGTTATCGGGAAACACAGACTCTGGCAGAGAGTTCCACTCCTTAGCGGTACGCATAGTAAATATACAAGAAGTAATTAGTTCTTTCACGGACCGCCAGCCTGTCCGTTGACCGGCGTCTAATATAATTTAAACTCGATTACGACTTGGTGCAGTTTTTTCTAAATATATTTCTTTTCACCGCCCCGTCCGCGCGTCCCTCAGTTTGAGTTAGGCCTGACCTTTTTGTCTCGATTGCATTAACAACAAATACATAATCGTTACCCTGAAAGATCCTTTTCTAAACACGCAAACGACAACTTACTGTTGTACTTACGCCATAGTACGCCGAATAGATTCGTCGCCGTGAAATTAGAGCCAGTATATTTAATTTTTTTGAACAGTGACCTACGTTCTCACTACTCTCGCACGCACCATCTCACATGTTGGTGAGCGACTACGTGCATTTCCTACTTTATACTAACGGGCGGAAGACCTGTTTTTAGGTGTATACTTTGTTTCAAACTGATTTCGTTCATACAGGATGTAACACTGAACCCGGCGTCGCCCGTGTTGCGATTGGCAAGAGCAGGAGAAACCGCGTGGGGAGCGCTGCCTGGTGAACACTGGACTGTCTTCCGAGCCAATAGCAGCACATACGAACCAGTAGCGTGGGCGCTGCGGCAGAACGAGTACGGCTCTAGCGGTGAGTAAATTACATAGCAACTCAGCGTTGCTATAACTGTGGCTCGTTAGAAAAACTACAGGATAACGAATCAATAGCGTGAGCGCGCGAGTAAGAGTATCGCGATGTCGGTGAATACTCTGATTACTTCTAGGGTAATGCCTCCTTTCCCTTAAACCACCTTCTACGAGATCTTTATTATAACCATGTGTGTCTTGCACTGTTTGCTATGTATCATCCATGTGTAGGTATAGATCAGGGGGCCAAGCACGCTAAACAACTGAAATTGCGATGGCAGTGGTGTCATTCATCTACAACTGCAATTGTGCCAAAAGTCGGTATTAATGTCATATCTGTCGACTATGTTGTTATTGCCGGGGGGAAATTGATATCATAATGATTTAACAAAATGCCAAATTAGCGTAATGGTGATGGCCGGACATCACCATTGTGGCTACTGTCAGTTGTCGTCACAATGATCGCAAACCATTACTATTACCATTACTATTTTTACCATTTTGGTTTAGTATGCTTGGGCCCCTGGGATACTGTTAAATCCTTCCACCACGTTATACGCAGATGCGTTGAGTAAATTCTCGAGGCCATTAAAGATTCTTTTCAGAACCAAACTGTCCCTTGTTTATACAAGGTTTGTTAATTAATTGTTCTGAAGGTAAACAGATCGGAGAAGAAAGCAATTTCACTCGAAGTTTACACACGGGACGCAAGTGACTTAGTAATCCTTCAATTTCCTAGGGATTTAAAGGCTCCCTTGTTAACTATACAAACATTGGTGAGATTTCTCAGGATTGACAACCAGTGAACTGTGAAACGTCGATATAAACGCGCGAAACGGCTCTTATCAACTATTACTGCAAGGGTTTTGATTGATTTTCCATTATTAACTTGAAGCCGCTGTGAGACCCTAGCATATGATGTGGTGTGTGTATATTATATTTGTTAATCTAGGTTTTATTACTTTTGCTTGACATATAGTGTAGTCTGAATAACGCCTTATATTCTGAACATGAGTGGACGGATTGTAAACTATGATACCGAAGTCGTAACACTAATAGTGCTGTGGAAGAGAGGTAAATTACAGTATGATGTATTTAAAGGTTTTATGCAAAACCAACCAAAACCGCCAGTAACTCAACCGATTAGTTTGCTCAGTTGATGTAATTTTTTAACTTGACCTGTCATTTACCACATTGAACTACGACTCGGAGATGAACGTTCCAAATATTATTTTTTTATGTTTTTGGTAACGAGACGAGCTGGTCGTTTGCCTGATGGTAAGCATAACGCCGGCCCATAACAATTGCAGTGCCACCCAGAACTTTGAATCACAAAGGCCAGCGTGGCACTGCAATGCGCTCGTTACCCTGAGACATTAGGTGCCAAGTCTCATAAGCCCAGTAATTTCACTGGGCACATATTATCCTATTCCAGGTTTAGCGTGTCCACTACCGCCGACAACAGCGTCAAGTGAGAATTTGCCTAAAGTATCAAAAACAAAACCAAACAGTTTGATATAACAGTTGTCAAATAATTCGTAAAACTAAGCAACGGCCCGTTGGAACGAATCTTTAGTGACATACATTTTTCGGGTACTACGAGTAATTTGGTAATGGAATGGAACTATCCTTTCAAATGGATTGAAAGGTATTATTATAGTGATGGTACACGTTACTAGCTGTTTCACACAACATTCATTAATATTAATCCTGGCTTGTCGTAAAGTAGGTACTAATTAATGAAGGAGTTCCGTGACATATACAAGAAACCTATTTTTAGAAGTGGACTGCCCAGCCAACGACTCTTGGAATCCAACCTAATGGTAATATAATTTGATCAGATTTCGCTCTGCGCGATGTTTCTATGGAACAACACGATTTGTTAACATAATGTGCGCTCAAAGAATACACAAATACCTATGTAGCTCTTGATGTAGAACATCCTCCATTACTCTGGATCTAGAAATTGAATTAATTTATCTCGGAATTTATAGCATAATAAATCTTTCATTGCTCAAGAAATATCCGAATTTATGCAAGATTTAATATCGAAGTTTTCTCGCAGTATCTGCAAAGTTGACCAGCTTTTGTCAAATTATTACACGGCGACATTGGTAAATAGAATTGTGGAATTGTATGAACGCATTTGGTTTGCATTCAGTAGGTACTGTCGCAACCCACGTAGCTTTCACAGCAACGAGACATCGGAATATCATAAAATTGGTTTGCTTTCGATTGCAATAAAAATGCAAAGTTATATTCTATGCTTGGCAGTCGATATGGAATATAAACTTCAATATTTACTATGTATCAGAGGTCTATTGACAGCCTTGTTGTATAGTTGATTGGTCGATGGACTTAGCTTCTGCCTGCATTTCAAATATTTGTGTATTAAAAAGAGCAAAAACATTTGTTCCGTGTCTTGAAATAGCAGTTAAGGTCTATGTATGTGATCTGTCGGTATTATTCATGTGTCTGTATAAGATAGGGTCGTGTGTTGCTAGTTATTTATTCCCGAACCACTTACTGAAAACCTGGTGCAAATTGAACGGTGAAGTAGATAAACTCTTTGCACACTATACAATGCGAGATACAAATATCACCAAGAGGATAAAGGTGTTACACCCCAGACGAAGACAGGCTTTATCCTAGAGGTGAATACTCTACTTTTCACACCTTCTGCGAGACAGTTCTTTTGTTAGTGGGAGGACTAACTCTTCTGCGAGTGTCCGTCTGGGTTGTTACCACCGCTTTGCTCGTGAAGTCTGCCGCCAAGCAGTAGTGTGCAAGCATTACTGTGTTCCGGTTTGATGAGCAGAGTATCCAGTGAAATTACTGGGCTTATGAGACGTAATACCTAATGTCTCAGGGTAACGAGCAAATTGCAGTGCCGCGCAGGCCTTTGTGTTTCAAAGTTCTGGGTGGCACTGCAATTGTTATGGGCCAGCGTTATGCTTACCATCAGGCAAACGACCAGATCGTCTCGTTACCATATAGAATAAAAAAAAAAAATAGACAATAAAATGACAGGGCTAAGTACTTTTTGTTGTTGTGCCTTTTGTGGCCAGTTCGATTTTCGAATAGACTCTGCCCGATGCCCGTATGTTGAGTTTTCATTCAAATTTTAACCTCCTTGATCGGAAATTCCATTGGGATTTTCATACAACTTTCCCTAGGGAGGCAATGTTGCGATTGCGTGATATGTAAGTGGTCATTGTCGAGCAGTGAAAATTCATTTTTTGTTTGAAAGCGTATAAGTACTCTCGAGGTGTTCCCATAAATTTTTTATGAAATAATACATAACATATACATAATATAAAGGTGGCAAAATGGGGGATGAAATTTCATAAATCGCGATATATCCGTCGTAGTTGGTTCCCGCTTTTTTAAAAGCAATTTCACGTGACTTAGTTTATAGTACGAAATTAAAAGAGGTCTAAATCGATTTCATTGAGACAATCAAATGGGGAGGTTGGCAAGATTATATTGAATAAGGACGGTAGTGCCCCGCAAAAATTACATTGCAATCAATAGAAAACCTACTAATTACATACCTTCGTGCTATACAATCTCTACATTATTTTTAAACCTGCAAAAGCTTTACTCAACACAAATTCATAGATCCACTTTTAAAAATATTTTTGAATCGGAACTGCGCTTCTATACCGTAAATTATCTGAAATGTAGCGTACTCACCCATGTATGCATTCCACTAGATTGGCCAACACAACCGTTACACAAGTGTGTGCCCCCTTTGTGTACATTTGCGGACGACTTCAGAACAAAGCACCTTAAATAATGCGTTGTTTACAGAGGAGCGGTTGCCGCTGGCGACGGTGATACAAGACCACGGTCGTTTGGACGGCGTCCAACGGGTCCTGTTCGGCTCCGGGCTGCAGTTCTGGCTGCACCGGCTTCTGTTCCTCGACGCTTTGAGCTACCTCAGCCACGGCCAGCTCAGCCTGAGCTTGGACAGGTGGATACTCGTCGATATCGATGACATATTCGTCGGCGAACGAGGTAAGAAATATCAATCTATTTGTTACTAGCTGCTGCCCGCGGTTTCACCCGCGCGGAGAAATTGGATTTTATGATTTTTATTTTTTTGCGCGGAACCCTAATTAATTTTCTAAAATAAAAATAGCCTAAGTTACTCCTTATAACATCAGCTATCTGCCAGTGAAAGTCCCGTCAAAATTGGTCCAGCCGTTTTGGAGATTACCCGGAACAAACAGAAAGACAGACAAAAAATTTAAAAATGGTTGTTTTGTTATAGATACACTACCTTTTATATACTTTCATATGCATTTGGTAAAAAGCTGTTATTTTGACATTACAAACAGACACTTCAATTTTGCTGAGCTGATTGTATTTTGGCTTGGAAACAGATCTAGCAATCGATTTCTATTCATTTTAGATGTTTATCTTTAGACACTGACTAGCTAAAAAGGCGTCTAAAAGTGTTCTTGGTGGTAACACGGTTTTAGTTTAACTTAGAAAACAAATTACAGTATCTACAATAAACATTGAAATACACGGGGTTTAAAGCTGAACTTTTATCAAAATTTATTTATATCAAGATTTTATCTCTACGTCGTGCAATGATTCTGGTACCTCCAATATTCTTAAATGTTTCCTCTAAAACTTATCCAAGCGTCTTGAATTTACTTTCAATACTTCCCCATTTTCGGTATTTGTCGTTATCGACTAAGTACCAAAGTATAAGTGCGAGTATTAGTTTACGAACTCATTCGAGCACACTCATCGATATTGCTGACATATTCGTCGTCAAACGAGGTATGGCATTAATAAATCTATACAAATAAATACAATTGAAGTGTCTGTTTGTGATATCAAAATAACAGTTTTTTTACCAAATGCATATGAAAGTATATACGGTACCTATGAAGAAACAACCATTTTTAAAACTTTTGTTTGTCTGCCTGTCTGTCTGTTTGTTCCGGGTAATCTCCGAAACGGCTGGACCGATTTTGACGGGACTGTCACTGGCAGATAGCTGATGTAACAAGGAGTAACTAAGGCTACTTTAATTTTAGAAAAAGAATTAGGGTTCCGCGCAAAAAAAAATAAAAACCATGAAATCCAAAATCTCCACGCGGGTGAAACCGCGGGGCAGCAGCTAGTCTTCCATATGATTTTCTGTCATGTTTGCACGCTCCAGTTTAGTAAAATCCAACACAACTTTTAGATTATAGGCTCTTATTAATAAACACTGTCAAACGGTTGAATAGTTAAACTGTTTAATATTGGTGACCTTTTAATATTGTTTATTATTAAGAGCCTTAATATGCGCTTCCATACGGAAAAACTCACAAATAAATTGGATCAAAGAAATGTAGTAGGTAAAATTAATGTCAACCTTTAAAGGTTAACTGTAATGGCAAACCCTTGACTGGCTACGATGTGTCGTCTATTTGCACACATATAAAAGTATACCTACATCTACAAAGAAATCAATATGCTAACTGCCGTAACATCAAAAGGTACTAAGTGTCCTTACAAGATAAAGGAAAGAATTTGGAAGCTGATGAAGATATTCTTACCGTGACTGTACATGAAGCATCTTGAAATTATACTGATTGCATCTCACTCTGAGATCAGTCTGGACGCTTCAGTGTTGCCTTCTCGCTAACAAATTAGTATGCATCGAATATCTGAATAGTATTAGTGCTACTAATCGCGTGTTCAGAATGTCAATGCTTACGCAGATAATTGATTTTGTTTTGTGCATTTCCTAGTTAAATAAAGTAAAAAAAATCCTGCAGGGCAGCTTCAAGTCGCGATGAATAGCTTTTATCAAGGCAAACGGGCTTCACTGTCTGCCGCATCGTCACTTGTCAACAGATAGTGGCGTCTAAAGCAAAACGTCCTGTTTTTTGTCGCACAAATCTCCGTTTTCATAGATATAACAAGCATGAAAAAATACAGTAGTGTAGCCAAGTGTTTATAGAAAAGACATCTATAAAATATTATATAGAAAAGGCCCTGAATCTTGTAAAAAATTCGCAAAAAAGACCCTGAAATATTTTTTTGGCTCGAATTCTCAATATTTTGAGCGACAACTATCATATTTTTTGTAATCAAATATAGGAAATTTAAACTTTATGGTGCCTGTTTTTCTTAATTAAATAAAAACTAAGAAATAATCTTCAACTGAAAGCAAACGCGTCGCTATTTTCAACCTTATTTCAATACAAAAGAATCATGCATAAAGTGCAAGCAATGTTCTAGGTAAACAAGAATTCGTCACTATAAAAAAAACATCGATAGGATCTGTGGATATCACATTCCCAAGAGACTTGCGGGGAAGCATTCCACTCACACAAGATAAGACTCGCTCGTATATCCCATAGTATGACAGTACCTACACATAAGCAAGTAGGTTGACGACTATGGTACTTACATAACATACCTAGGCGATGTATCTCCGAAAACGCTGTAACTCATCCTAATGCATCCGAGAAGATACAATCCACGTACGAGATTATACTGCAACACGGCACATACGGCAATAAATCTGTTTACGTGTAAACGCGATCGCTACGTGCATTCACATCTGGGTAGACCATCCGTCAATTTCTGTTTTCGACAAAGGACCATCTTGCGAGCCTCTCGTAACTGATGGATATCCCGATTCGAGATGCGCTATGCGACGGACGTACGCTATAATATGGTATCTACAGCTAGTATGTTGTGATTCAAGTGTTTGATCAAGTGTTTCGCAGCTGCAGTGATTACTTGTTTGCTACGATAATTTTATTTTATTTTATTTATTTATTTATTCAAAATAGAAAGGGTTAGTTAGTACCTGGGACTAGTTTCGGTCTTTCGTTCAATAAATAATATTATTATAATTATCTAAAGATAATTATAATGATATTGTTAATGGGAGGACTTACTCTTCTGCGAGTGTCCGTCTGGGTTGTTACCACCGCTTTGCTCGCGAAGTTTGCCGCCAAGCAGTAGTGTGCAAGCATTACTGTGTTCCGGTTTGATAAGTAGAGTATCCAGTGAAATTACTGGGCTTATGAGACTTAAAACCTAATGTCTCAGGGTAACGAGTGATCTGCAGTGCCGCGTAGGCCTTTGTGTTTCAAAGTTCTGGGTGGCACTGCAATTGTTATGGGCCGGCGTTATGCTTACCATCAGGCAAACGACCAGCTCGTCTCGTTACCAAAAAACATAATTAAAAAAAATAATTCAAGTGTTTGATCAAGTGTTTCGCAGCTGCAGTGATTACTTGTTTGCTATGATAATAGAAAGGGTTAGTTATAGTACCTGGGACTAGTTTCGGTCTTTCGTGCAATAAATAATATTATTATAATTATCTAAAGATAATATACTTTTAAGTGTTCATTTATGTTAGACTAGCTGCTGCCCCGCGGTTTCACCCGCGTGGAGATTTTGGATTACATGGTTTTTATTTTTTTTGCGCGGAACCCTAATTATTTTTCTAAAATTAAAGTAGCCTATGTTACTCCTTGTAACATCAGCTATCTGCCAGTGAAAGTCCCGTCAAAATCGGTCCAGCCGTTTCGGAGATTACCCGGAACAAACAGACAGACAGACAGACAAAATTTTTAAAAATGGTTGTTTTGTTATAGGTACCGTATATACTTTCGTATGCATTTAGTAAAAAGCTGTTATTTTGATATTACAAACAGACACTTCAATTTTATTTATCTGTATGGATAATGGATATATTATGTGAACATCCCGTTAATGTCAGTTAACACTTTAAAATTAAATTAAAGTCGAAATCGATGTTACATGAGTTACATAAAAACAAGTGAATTTGCTTTAAAAAAGCGACGAACCGACTTCAGTGACAAACTACTACACGTCGTCATTTAAAATCAGATATAGTGATAAAATGATAACCTATCAATTATATAAAAAAGAACTACCTCAAAAAATATCCATCTCTCCTCAAATAGATATATTATTACTATATATCAAATAGATATATAGATAGATATATTATAATAAATGGGCATCGATGCGGAAACTCCCACCTTCGATCTCACCATCAATATCCATCAAATCAGGGTGGAAAGCTTTTATAATAAAACGTCACATTGATTACGCGGTCCGTTCGCTGTCGGCTGTTATGTTAGCTTGAATTGGAGTAAAAATTCTGATCTATTAGTACTTTAATGTATTTATTGTAACTACCACAGTTCAGTATTGTATCTATATTTTATCACCTTTAAAAATGCACTTTGCCGTATTTTCTTAATTAATAATTATTACTTAGTTATGAATAAAAGCTTTTTAATATAATAGGTAAAAAAAATCAACAAAAACTTAAATAACAAAATGCAATACTTACCTATAGCATCTTTTTCATGCAGCAAGTTGCTGTTCGCTTTTTCTTTCGAACGCTCTGAGAATTTGTATTCCCGATCGGCATTGATCTGTTCTTACTGCAATTTCAATATAATATTGTACCTACTTCATTTTTAAACCAGATTTGTGAATATTTTCTCTTACTCTTTCAATTCACCATTCCAAGTTTTTGGCCTTTATTATTAAATGGACCTAACTCCAGAAAACCTGGCATGGTATAGGTATGTTTTCGTAGTCCTTTTAACATGTCCAAACCGACAAAACGTGCAATGCCTTAAAAACTGTAATCATAAAAAATATATTACAAATGGGGGTAACATAAACACTTTGTGCAGGAACCCGTCTTCACGAAGAAGACGTAGCGGCGCTGTTGGCTTCTCAAGCAGCGCTCCAGCGCCTCGTGCCCGGCTTCAGGTTCAACCTGGGCTACAGCGCCAAGTATTACCACCACGGGACGGCCTTAGAGAACAGGGGAGACGACGCTCTATTGAAGCATAGAGAACATTTCACGTGGTAAGTTTATATTCTTAACTGAAGATCAGCTTTGGTTATTTCAAACCAGCATTCTGCTGACTTAGGCCGATCATCATCAAAGATCAAGTACTGTGTCTCTTATTTGCTCAAATTTCTTTGACAAAAGCCCATTTCACTCTTCCAAGATTTCTTATAGTATATTTTACACAGTAATTTGCATAGTTCTAGGTCATTCAAGTTCTTTGATCAAATGCGCCTTGGACAAAGATCTTTGATGAGTGGCATACCGGCCTAGGATTATGTTTTGACAAATCATATTTTTGAAATTTATTAAAAGCTTTCTTATAATTAGTAAGCTAAATGCTATATTACATATACACATCTGACTTTAAAATGGGTGCTATAACTTGAAGTCTGTTTCTGTGTCTTTATTAAGATACTAGCTGCGGCCCCGCGGTTTCACCCGCGTGGAGATTTTGGATTACATGGTTTTTATTTTTTTGCGCGGAACGCTAATTATTTTTCCAAAATTAAAGTAGCCTATGTTACTCCTTGTAACATCAGCTATCTGCCAGTGAAAGTCCCGTCAAAATCAGTCCAGCCGTTTCGGAGATTACCCGGAACAAACAGACAGACAGACAAAAATTTTAAAAATGGTTGTTTTGTTATAGGTACCGTATATATATACTTTCATATGCATTTAGTAAAAAGCTGTTATTTTGATATTACAAACAGACACTTCAATTTTATTTATCTGTATGGATTATTTGAGTTATGTTATGGCGAGGTCTAGCGCAACGTCAAGAAACAAATGAATCATAAGTTTTTAAAATGATCTGTATTTGTTTGGTACCGTAACACCCCAGATTTAAACCAGATTTATAAGTTTGAAGCCTTTGACTCACTGATCCACGGCATCAAAGTACCACCTACCTTCAAGGTATAGATGTCAGCGTCAAGTAACTCAAGATTTATATTCAAGCCGTTTCGTAATAAGTAGCATGACGTCTTTAAATCGCGTATGCATTTATTCTGCCAGACGTCTAAATGAGTTTATTATGTTGGATGTCGGCGACTGTTGCCGCAGCAATTTTATAAAGAATCATAAAAGTGTATACGTATTTCATAAAGCCATGGTGTCTACTTATAAGCAGAACATTACAAAGGCAGGAAGAACCGAAGTCAACGCGGTCCCTTTTGTCTGATAGATAACTTTTTTTGTAACTATTTTAAATTTAACAATGTGATCAAAGGTAACATACTAGTCTACTAAGGGAGACCTCAGACACGTATGCAAAAGTACGTTTGCTTGTCAGAATATCCATACTTTTTCATCAAGCGCGGATTACGAGATACTACACGTGTAAGCGCGGCTAGTGGTTTTTTGATGGTTTTACATACACAAAACCATGAAATATACAAGAACGGCAATATTGTCTCGAAGACCCTGCCTTGTCTCAAAGCGACGACTGCTCCGCTTTACGCTACATACATCACTTGCACACCACCGCTTATTTACCGTGGCGTCTGCACTGAGCACGCAGTGGTTGTGAAACAATTGTTTTGAATTGAGGTCGTACAAGCGGGTGCCGTGCGAAGCAACAGTCGCCGACTAGATTTCCATCCAGCCGAAACTACAACGACACCAGACGATACGATATGCGTCAAGCGGGGATCGTGGTTTTTCCATGGTTTTCCCATGGGCCGCAAGCGTTGTTATTTCGTTAAGCAAACGTACGTTTGCACACGTGTCTGGGGTCTGCCTAAGTGGTACTAAATCTTCTGCGAGTGTCCGTCTGAGTGGGTACCACCTCTTTGCTCGTGAAGTCTGCCGCCAAGCAGTAATGTGCCAGCATTACTTGTATATCGGTTTGGTGAGTAGAGTAGCCGGTGAAATTACTGGGCTGATGAGAATGAATACCTAATGTCTCATGGTACACTGCAGTGCCGCGCAGTCCTTTCTGTTTCAAAGTTCAGAGTGGCACTGCGATTATTATGAGTCGGTGCTATGGTTACCATCAGGCAAACGACCCGCTCGTCTCGTCAGCCTCTAGATTGAGACTGACTCTCAATAAGAAGTACCTAGACTTCCGAAAACAAGGACCAGCATTTTGTTTTGTACGGTAAAATATATTTCGATCATTTATGGACCGATTTGGTAATATTTCCGATTCCAATTTGATAGACTTCAAAGGTAAGGTGTATAATAGTATTTAATTGGATGTAAAATGTAACTTCTTAAACAGGACAATCTTGGTATGAAGAACGACCTGAAACCCACTGAAAAGAGATTTATGTCCCGTTGAAAGGGTTCAGTAAGTGCTTTTCCTGTTGTTTCAAATACGGAATAACCCTGTAATTTTTATATGAGGGTCTCAGAATTAGATTCGTACCTACGGCCGTCAAAGTTGCGTTCGTACTGAACTTTGTTCATTGTTCGGAACACTTTGTGGTGTTTGTGGTTGTTCGTCGCCGTAAACTGAATGTAAACAAAATTGTGTCTATGTTGTATATTATTTTATTGGATGAATAATTAATTTGAAAGTACTGCAATTATTCCGTTCTTGGTAGTTAATCTTCTATATATACAAATAAATAAAATTTAAGTGTCTGTTTGTAATATCAAAATAACAGCTTTTTACTAAATGCATATGAAAGTATATACGGTACCTAAAACAAAAACACAATTTTTAAAATTTTTGTCTGTCTGTTTGTTCCGGGTAATCTTCTAAACGGCTGGTCCTATTTTGACGGGACTTTCACTAGCAGATAGAAGATGTTACAAGGAGTAACTTAGGCTACCTGGGCGAAGCCGCGGGGCACAGCTACTATTTAATTTAATAAACTGCTTTTTTTGAAGTCGCTCAAAACTATATTGGTTCGCGAATGCAAACATCGTATTCGTGTTTATGACCGCGAGTGGAAGTATTATATCGATCCGTACCTTTTTTCCATATAAAAACGAAACCACATACCTCTCGAGGTTTAATTTCGCACCGCGGTTCTCATGTCAAGCTATTTAATTTATGAACTGATAAGGATACCCACAAGGCCTACTGAGATTTTAATAATAGCTTCTGACATAAAAATGTAGGAACGCCGCTGCTAAATAACCGTGCTAATGATAGGTTGCGTGTGTCTGTTATGGGGCAGCGTACGGATATAGCGTCTGTGATGCCGATGACGATCGTGTGTAATATAGGTTTTTAGTTTGAGGTTTTTGGTGGTTGGAAAAAGTTACTTGGACTAATCTTTTCCAGATTAGCTGATTGGTAAAAGGGTTACTTTCTGCACTCCATCCAACCATTTATTTTACTTTTGCGAGCTCGAGTTATCGATGTCCTAATGTGTTACCGATTCGATTTCTTACAACATTCGACATTATTTATGAAGAAGTTTTAATTAATTTAACACATTATCACGCAAGAATTGGTAATTGTATTAAAAGTTAAAACACATCAATAAAAGATACAGAAGATTTTTATGTTTTGAGCAACAAATTTGCAACCATTTGTTTTACTTTTGTTTCTGTTCTGTCATATAAATAGGGCATTTCTTATGCAGAAATTCATTATTCTGATCAAATTCAGTTAAAAATATGCCACTAACCCCTGAAGTACCATAATTCTGACAATACTTGAAGACGGGCGCAGTCAGCGTTATACAGCGAGAAATGTTGGAATGTCGCTATCAATCGTTCAAAGAGTGCTCCAGCGATTTGAAGAGACTGGATCCAATATTCGCAGACCAGGAATAGGCAGAACAAGGCCCACGATAGCGCCGGAGGATAGATATAATATGGTGGAAACGAACGATGTTGAGAAATCGATTTCAAATGGCTGTTGAAGTCAAAAATCACCTTCTACGTTCTGGAGCCCCAATTCTACTAAACAAATTGTTTAAAAATGACAATGATTTCGTCGCAAAATGTTCACTTTAGGACCTTTTGGTATTTTATACCATAATGGTATCGCCTATTTCAAAGGCAGTCATCAATAAGCCATTGTTAATTTTAGTATGCTCTTCATCAAAGTGATTATTTTGGGACGAAATCATTATAATTTTTAAACCATTTTTTAGTACAATGGAGCCCCTGAGCACGTGTACATTGAGGCAGCGTCTTGCTAAAGCAAACTTGAAGCCATTTAAACCTGCAAATGGTCCAAAACTCGAAAGGCAGCATCGAAATTCAAGGCCGAGTTACGCTAGAGAACAAATGAAGTGGACTGTGGATGACTGGTCAAGAGTAATGTTTTCGGACGAGTCCAGGTTCATGCTATAACATGCACGATGGGAGGCAAACAGTCTAAAGACCAGGAGAGCGCTATAACCAAGCTTGCATTGAAGAGAAAGTGCCCTAGTGGGCTCCATTTACGCGAGGGCTGGATTTTCTTCCCAAAGCCGCACCGAGCTAGTGGTGATAGAAAATGGAACTTTAACTGCAGACAGATACGGGAATGAAATTTTAAATGAGTATGTTGACCCATGGTATCTTGAAAATGTAGTTACTTAAAATATTTTTTTAAATTTTGATTCTACCTTATTGTATGTTAAGTACATAATAGTAGGAATATTAAGACTACTGGTATTTAATACAATCGGTAAACTGTTTCGTAACAAGTCTCAATTAACCGTGACCATGATTAACTGCGTCTGTCTGTTATGGAACATCGTACGGAAATAGCAATGACTACTGATGGTAGAGTTTCAACTCAATGTTTACCAAAGACATAGGTTAGGTTAGGTTAACTATATTAACCAAAATGCTGGTAACTATTTGGCTCAACGGATCAGCATTGCGGTTCAACGAGGCAATGCCGCCAGCATGCTGGGTACGCTTCCTACTGGTAGTGGGCTAGAACATTTGGATTATCTATAGGCCTACTAGGGCTTGTAGATTGTCCAACTGTTTTTGTAGCTAGCTAGGTTAGACGTAGTGTTTATTTATGTATTAGCTAGTTAATAAAGGCATTTAGCCCGTTAATAAAAAAAACTATATATTACATGTGATACGACTACAATGTAAGTTACTTAGGGCCGATTTCACTGAAGTGGATTAGGTTATTCTCAAGAGTAAATACGAACATCTGTATTGAACTTGGTGCGCGAGCTCTTTTCCTCAACTAGGCCGATTATCGTCCGTCTTTGCGTAAACTTCATCTAAACATTTACCTATTTATTCTTGTTGTAATGACACCTTTTATTTTCTTTCAAGTTTTAATTTACCTACACCTGTTTGTAGTATAACTAGTATGACTCAAATCTTGCAACTGAATCTTAAACTTTTAGTACGCAATGACAAAAAGTTTATTTTTAACCGACTTCAAAAAAAGATTATCAATTTGACATTTACATCTAACCTAGCTACAAAAACAGTTGGATAATCTACAAGCCAAAATAGGCGTATAGATAGTCAAAATGTTCTAGCCCACTACCAGTTGGCAACGTATGACCCAGTATGCTGGCGGCATTGCCTCGCATTGAACTGCAATGCTGGTCCGTTGAGCCAGATAAGTACTAGCATTTTAGTTACGCGTCGCATCAGTCAAGCGCTCTGGCTCTTATCTTATTTTTTAAATCTTTTAATTGATTGGTAAGTATTGAAAACAAATAACCCTATTTTTGGTATCTTAATAGGAGAGTAAGTTGTCACTCACAAACGACTCCCCCTATATACCCGTTATACATAATTATTAGGTATATTATTAGCTTATGTTGTCCCCAGGTTTTGTCACATGTGGAACCATCAACAGCCCCACCTATACAACAACGTGTCACATCTCGAGTCGGAGATGTCACTGAACAAACAGTTCGCCACCGAGCACGGGATTCCCACCAACTCGTGCTACTCCGTGTCTCCGCACCACTCTGGGGTGTACCCCGTGCACGAGCCCCTGTACGAAGCGTGGAGGAAGGTCTGGGATGTTAAAGTAACGAGCACGGAAGAGTACCCTCATTTGAGGCCAGCTAGGTAAGTGTACGAATTGTCACGGTATTCTCAAGTAAATAACAATAACAAGTCTAAAAATATCTCTATCATAAGACTAAGTGCCTCACAAATCCTACAGTTCAATCCCCGAACGAGCTTCGCCGCTCCGCCACGTATTCCATTCATATAAATAAATATTCACCTGCCTAAAGCCATGATAATAGATAAAAAATGGTAGCGGCTCAGTGGTGAGCGAGGTTTATCTCAAAGTCCATCATGTCGATAGCCCAGTGATCATGATAAAATAGACTGTCCCAAACGGTTACACGTAAAAATATAAGTTATGCCTTATTGATACGTCACTTCACGTTATAGTAAAATGATTTAATTCAATGTAAAGTATGATTTTTACGGTCTATAAGCCTTTATTAATTAGCTACTAAATAAATACTACAATATAAAGATTTAATTACATCTTTTTTAGGATTCCGTATACATCAAAAGGAAAAAAGGAATCCTTATAGTCTTACTTCGTTGTCCGTCTGTCTGTCTGTCAAGGCTGGAAATCAAAACCTATATGGTACTTCCCGTTGACCTAGAATCATGAAATTTGGAAAGAAGCAATGTCTTATACGAGTAGCACAAGTAAAGGGAAAAATCCGAAACCGGTAAAATGTACTCGTATTATAGAGGGGCAAAACAGTTCTTTTTAAATTAATTATTTTGTTGAATTTAATTGCTTATAACGATTCCCGTGATGGACGATATATTTACATACCTACAAGTTTGTACGGAATTCTCGGCGCGCGAGTTCGACTGCCACATGGCTGGTTTTTTTACTTAACTAAGAACGCAACACCTAAAGATACTTAACAGTGTGGCTGGTCAACAAGTCAGTCAACATCGCCATGATGGTGACTGTTAGTGACTGTCTCTGGCTGAGCTTAGCGATAGATTTTCAACTTGCGATTGCAAAGTAAACAAGCGAGCATCAAGAAATGACCAAAACTGTATATTATGATCGTTACTGTAAATCTGGTTGTCTAACGCCAGATAGATATAGTCAGACGAACAGTCATACAGTTTTACGTTTTAATATTCGAACTCGCATGTTGTTATGTACTAATCAGAGTAATTTTAATTGGGTAGGCCTTGTGACACAATTAATTAAACTGTTTCTAATTTAGATACTGTTTCGCGCAAAGCTTATATCGTATTTCATAACGTTGTATCATTGATGCCGCGTCGCTTTTGTATAAGTATAATTGATTTTGTGTTGATTTGATATAAATTAATACTGTTGCGGTGTGTTACTGCTATTACTGTTACATATTGATACCAGTTACGTACTCGAATATCAGCGACATAACACTCGGAAATAGAGGTAGTGAAGTGCGTTGTGTAGTGTCTATCTGTCACTATATTAGGCGCTTTACGATCCGCAAAAGTAGGATATAAACGCAACTCAACCCCAAACCGCGTGGGGGCCGTAAAGCATACATTTTAGCACCTTTATTGTGGCAGTAGTTACACCTTCGAATAAATACGCGTAGGAAACGAATTTGGGTGTAAAAGTGAGGCCGAAAATAGTTATCGTTTTGAAGAGCTGATGTTCGTCTGGCTTGCTGTCACCTGTCAATTTTAAATTTTGTCACTAAGGATGAATCGGTCTGTACCGGCAGCTTAATTTTTATTATACATTTGATAACGAGACGAGCTGGTCGTTTGCCTGATGGTAAGCATAACGCCGGCCCATACCATTTGAGAGCCAAGACCAGATATTATTATACCGTTTTACCATGTTTGGCCGCATTATCACATCAGCTGATATAGTAGTAAAAAAATATGAAAGTCATTGATATCCAAAATAATCAATAGTTAAATAAGTAAACCGTACTGCCAACACGTACAACAAAGAAATCCAAATAAAAAGTCTATGCCTCCAACCCTTTTTTGGTAACTACCAAAAAGTGTTTATCATTCAAGTGACAAAACAAACAATACTGCTAGTATATACCAACCTACTAACAGGTTTTTTAGGAGACTGTCACGATTTTAGTCTACTAATGTGCGAGACTTATTTGTCTCTAAAATAACTTAAGTTAGTGGGAGTACTAACTCTTCTGCGAGTGTCCGTCCGTAGCACCACGGCTTTGCTCGTGAAGTCTGCCGCCAAGCAGTAATGTGCAAGCATTACTGTGTTCCGGTTTGATGAGCAAAGTAGCCAGTGAAATTACTGGGCTTATGAGACTTAATACCTAGTGTCTCAGGGTAACGAGCGCACTGCAGTGCCGCGCAGGCCTTTGTGTTTCAAAGTTCTGAGTGGCACTGCAATTGTTATGGGCTGGCGTTATGCTTACCATCAGGCAAACGAACAGCTCGTCTCGTTACCAATAAAATAAAAAAATAAATAAAAAAAAACTTCATTAAAACGCATCTATTCTTAAAGTTAGGCTTTACAAAGCCAGGTACTAACGTGGGATGTAAGTGTCCGTGTTCACGGGATCCCGGGAATGTTTGTGGCGGCGGCGGCCAAACTCCTTCAAACCGCAAACGTTGCGTTGCGGCGCCCAATATCCCTCCACATGCCCTTTAGCCAACATCCGACAATGAAATTCCAATAATTATATTATCGGCAACGTGTGAATGTGAAATTGTGAATGTAGTCGAGAGGAGTGGGTGCGATTTCGTAATGGTTTTTATTTCAACGCAAAACGATCTATACGGGAGATACGCTGAATTTCTATTGCGTATTTTAAGTTAAACAATGCATAGGGTTTTCTAAAACGAGGTCTACGTGTTAATAACGCTATGCTTCTCAATACTAATAGGTAGATGAATCGTTTTAGGTTTCAATATCTTTATAGAACTTAGTATTGAGACGAGAATAATATGTGCCTCATTTCTGCGAGTCACTCTTAAGTCCCTGGACTTAAGAGTTATTTGTATTTTAACTAAAAAAAAAACAAATTGTGAACTCCAAATTGAATTATTATAATAAATGCAATTGTGAATTCATGACATTAACTCAAATGGCCGTAGTTTTAGTCTACGCCTTAGTCTTTTACTAGGTGGTAGGACTAACTCTTCTGCGAGATGCCGTCTGGGTTGATACCACCGCTTTGCTCGTGAAGTCTGCTGCCAAGCAGTAATGTACATGCATTACTGTATTCCGGTTTGATAACCAAAGTAGTGTGTGTACTGATCTTATGAGACTAAATACCTACCTAATGTGTCAGGGTAACGAGCGCACTGCAGAGCCGCGCAGGCCTCCTGTTTCAAAATGATGCTTGGCACCGCAATTGTTATGGGCCGGCGTTATGCTTACCATCAGGCATACGACTGGCTCGTCTCGTTATAAAATAGTATAAAAAACCTGATCTTGCACGGATCGCGCCGTCATTTAACTTCAGTTATTAAGTCTCAACTAACCAGTAATTTCGCTCACTTCTGCCTTTGACCTAACTAAACTAAAACCTAATTATGCTTCATACCAACATAATTTGCCAAAGTGAAGACACCCATCCAGACGAATTAACTCTTACAGATGTGTCCTCCCACCTGTCAGGATAAGCATTTATAAATACAACAATAAATAACAATCATTAATCATTTGGCATTTTAATAAGCTCGCACTCCGCAAATAATGATACGAACTCAACGAATTTATAACCTATCAATGCCGATGATAATTATTCGTTCTGTTTATTAATCCCGGGATGATAATTTTATTTCGCGAAAGTATTGTTGCAGTAAAATGTTAATTTATGTAGACCGCGCTTGTGAAACGTCGGGTTGGGCGAGGTGTCCGCTGGGGACTCGTTTGGTGCGTACCTAATACCTATACAGTGCACGCACGAGCTCGTCCGTCGCGATGCTTCCAAGGGAGGGCCGTTCGCGTTCAAAATATGTCTCCGTTTTTCATAAAAATTTTTCACCATGCCGTTAAACCGCTTAATGCAAAATCTGTAAGTACGGCACACCTACTCATTTTTTATGCACACTAAGAGACTAACAAATGGGACAGCAAGGCCGTCTGCAAAGTGAATTCGATTAAATGTATCTGGCCCGATTTGGGCATGATGCGTTCGCACCCGCTACGTACGCCTTACAACATCTCCTTGTTTCTATGATCTGTGGACGCTTCGATGCGTGCAAAGTTGCACTTGTAACGAAATTTTTTATAACTAACTTCAAAAAAAAGCTGTCAAATCATTGGTATCGTAATCACCACAAAGTCCGTAGTTGAACTTCTGGCTGTAAAGCTGTTCTAATCTGCGAGGCAGACTTGTTAGTTACAAGATGCTAAGCCTGAAAGGAAACATACATTTCGAGAATTTCGTCAGCAACTTCACCGCTTCCATAACTCGTAACTCGTAACTGATTAGCATTAGCATTTAGCACTAGTTTACATTAGCTGCTTTAATAAAACATAGGTATATTCAACTAATTCAAAGAAATATTCATTTGAAAAAAAAAACAACAGTAAAAAGAATCGTCTATGGCAAGCAATTTTGTTCTAGCTGATTCAGCTATTATGATCCGGTCGAACACAACAAAATTAACACCTGCTGTCCCATTTTGCGCATGTCGCTGGTTGATAGCGTAATTTAATTGCCTCCATATCAGTTTACTACACGATAACTGGATAGTAACAACTCGCAGCAGTGACAAAATTGTTGGTTCATTAATAGACACTAGGTGTTATTATGTATACTTATAAATTCCGTACGTCGGAGTGAAATAATAGGCTCTTTTTTATTTCTATTATTCTCTGCAAGATCCAGGGCTAGCACCCTTTATTTGTTAATTTAATTATTTAATACATAACAGTTTCTTACTTAACATATCATCAATTTAACAAAAGTATACTTACTCCGAAGTAGGGATTGCAATCCGGAAAACCGGATCCGGTAATCCGGCGGATCCGGCATCAATTTACACTTACCGGATCCGGTACTAATACACCGGATCCGGTGACCGGGTCCGGTATTACATATTTTGGCGAAATAACCGCGCTGCTGCATGAGTAGTGCTACTTTAAACGCGTGGTGCTTGTACGTGCAAGTCGCTGTGGTGAAATTGTTTAAAATTTCGCCCACTAAATATGATATATATCTACAGAAGTACGTAAAAGAAGATTTGGGTAAAGAAATAAGCGCTATTTTGGATTGCTGCATGCGTTGGAATAGACTTCTGGCTTTGATAGAAAGATTTTATTAACTGCAAGTGTGTATTTAATATCTTGAATGGTCGAAAATAAAAGACTTGAAAGGGATTCGACCTTATTAACTGCCGAAACAACAATGAAATTTGTGTCAGAGAAGTTGCTCAATTATGACACGGCGTTACGCACTAATTTATCCGAAGCACTAAGTTCGTGAATTAAAGGACGTCGCACCTTAGTAACAGGAATATTGATATACTGACAGAATCCAAAAAAAAATTCAAAAATATTCAAACCGAGCTGAAAATACATTTACTATGCAAAAGAAAAAAGACATGCGACTAGAAACGAAAAAGTCTTGGAAAAACTTAACCCAGATAATAACTCTAACGATAGCGTGGAAATCGTGGAAGAAATAGTAGAGAATAACTTAGATTCACAATCACTGAAAAAGATTTGACATTACAGGAAGAATTACAATTTCAGATCCAGCAAGAAGTGGCGTGTCTATACAAACTAAATAAAAGAAGGATTTTGAAATAACTGCATTTGAAAGTAAAGGAGTTCAAGGAGTATACTTGTCTGCTATTCATGATTATTTGGTGACAATTAAGCTGACAAGTGCAGAAGCGGAGAGCCTTCTCGGCCGAAGGCTACGTTTGTAGCTCTATTAGAAGTCCATTGGCAGTCAACACAATTTTTTTCCTAAGATCGTTATATCAAACCAAAAATTCATTATTTGTTTAAAAACGAATGAGTTAAAATATTATAACGAACAGTTATTGTGATTGTTGTGTTGGCTGTGTTATTCATTAGATAGATACGTATCGGTTTTTTTTAAACTTCATTAACGGTCCATGTTGGAAAGAAAAAGGAAAGTTAAGTTATCTTGGTTACATCAATCCGGCCGGATCCGTCCGGACCCGGCCGGATTGATGAAAATCCGGTCGGATCCGGCCGGATTGAAAATGAGTCCGGATTGCAATCCCTACTCCGAAGATCTAACTAAAGTGCGTTCATACATACATATAGTTTTATATAAACACAAATACTACAAATGGTAAGACTAGAGTACTTAATTAAGTACACAATCGGAGTGGACGAGATTCCATAAGCAGCACCCGTTCACAAATGTGACGCATGTGCCAGCTATCGCTCTCAACCGCGTTTTAGAGAGAAGATGGCGACCCGCCACACGACGCCACTGCAAGCAGAATCATTCCAGTGGCCATGGCCACTCTAGTTGTTCACCTAATTCATTTAACCTATAAAAATAGACTCTTGTAATGTTATACCTTGTTTGTCTGTCGAGGACTTAAGCAATAATGACTTGAGGTATAAATTTAAATTGATCATCATAAGCCGGAAGACATTTCCTGCTGAACATAAAATTGAAATTAATACCTTATTATTAGAGCCACAGCTTCACTTACCAGGTGACAGGACTAAGCTAAGGCTTCGGCTATTTACGCGTTTCCAAATTAGTACGAAATACTGGATGCATGTGTAAACGGGCTCAATATTTGAATACAATATGTATTGGGTAATTATAAATCCATATCAATAAAAAACATCTACTAAAATGTCATTACTTTGCAAGGTAATTACTAGAAAATATGGACACACTAACGCTAGTCGGTCAATGACACGACACAGCCAGCTGTCTATGCCTCCCGCATAGCTCGCCACCCCCGTTGTTCCTCCGGCAGACGTTGTGACTCTGCTTTGTAATAATTAAGGACATTTTGATGATATTAGAAATAAAACAAATACTTTTTTCTATTGATTCCTGTCGTATACCACCTGTATATGCACCTCCTTAAAGATTGATACTCTTTTCGAATACACCTTGTATATCACTAATGTCCGACCGTCCCACGCCTCGTCAGCCACTAATGAGCCGACGACAAAATAATAACGCAGTGTTATTTACTAATACGAAAACACCTATAACTATACCTATAACTATAAGTTTCGTAGTAACAGTTAAAGTAACGGAACTACCATTGGAACGTTCTCATTATAATTTTCCTTTTCCCACAGGTTGCGAAGAGGTTTCCGCCACAGAGGCGTGATGGTGCTACCTCGACAAACATGCGGACTCTTCACTCACACGCTTCTTCTGGAGCGGTACCCGGGCGGGCGGCACCGGCTCGACCGCTCCATTCAGGGCGGCGAGCTCTTCCAGACTGTTATTAACAACCCTGTAAGTTTCGCTCGTAATTTTTACGCCTCGTAGTTTTCGCTGCGTTTGAGAAGTTAGTTTTTATATAGCTTTTTGACGAGTTTATATCGGTGGGTGAGCCAAAAGTCGGTTAACAATCTATACAAGTAAATAAAATTGAAGTGTCTGTTTGTAATATCAAAATAACAGTTTTTAACTAAATGCATACCAAAGTATATACGGAACCTATAACAAAACAACAATTTTTTTAATTTTTGTCAGTCTGTCTATCCGTCTGGCTGTTTGTTCCGGGTAATCTCCGAAACGGCTGGACCGATTTTGACGGGACTTTCACTGGCAGATAGTGGATGTTATAAGGAGTAACTTAGGGTACTTTCATTATTAAAAAAGAATTAGGGTACCGCGCAAAAAAATAAAACCCATTAAATCCAATATCCCCGCGCGGGTGAAACCGCTGGCAGCAGCTTGTGCTATGATAAAATACAAGTTACTATCGTCAAAAGTACTCATGCGTCACGGCTGCTCATTACAACCGTCGTATTGTAATCCTACTTTTTGTAAGCGGGTTAAAAGTACTTTGTATGCGGTTTTACGCTGACATTAATACCGTACGTTGGCCACAGCGGAGAGCACTTATCGAGTAATGACGATATAACGTCATTACGCGACCGAGCTGATTGCAAATTGAATTTAAGCAAGTACGAACGGAGCATTATCGGCATATAAAGTACGCGCAGAATGCGGTTTTTTTTACTCAATACAAGCGTACTTCTAGCGTAGTTGTATAATACGTGAGTATAGTTACTGTATTTAATTCAGTATATTTTTTATAAAATTTATTCATTTTGACGGCTCCGTAGCGAAGTAGGAAGTAACCCTGCCTGCAAAGCGAGGGGTCCCGGGTTCGATTGCCCGGCCGGGGCAGATTTTGTGTAAGCATAAAGTTTGTTCTCGGGTCTTGGATGTTTATGATGTGTATCTGTGTGTGTCCATGCCACCTGCGACACGGAATCCTAGTGCGGGGTATGAGTGTAAGAATTTATTGTTTATTATTATTATTATTTATTTTTACGAACTTATTAGCTAATACATTAATCTACTTCATTCTAACCTAGCTACAAAAACAGTTTGATAATCTACAAACCAATGTAGGCCTATGTATAGGTAACCCAAACGTTCTGGCTCATAACCAGTAGACAATAAGTCGGCAGTAGGTAATTTATTTAAACAGAAAAACTTGAAAAGCACTGCATGTTTCAGTGGTCAAAGCCACGTTTAGCGTTTGTTTGATGTCTGTTGAGTACAATTGGATCGTCGGCGGCGAATCCCTTGGATCTCGACTCGAGCAAACAAATCTCGCCGATTATTGTTTTGATGTCTGTGGCGCGTGCAATAAAGCGCTTATAAAGAAGTATCAAGTTTTGAGGAACCCGTAAAGGCATTATTTCGTTTCCTCGAAAATTTAATGTAAAATATTATTTTGAAACAACTTGCGGTGTTAGTGTGAGATCTGGTTTCGAATAGATTCTTAAAACGTCTTCTGATAATGTCACTATAATTATTATACAACTATGGATAGTACCATCAATGGTACATTCTAATGGTACTACGGAAAACAAACGCGGATGCTTATGTAAAGAGTATTAGTACACTATGCATACGTATCTACTAGGTGAAAATAATTGACTTATGAAGAAATGTACGAAAGACGAATGTTGATGAATTGAAACAAGTTTGCGGCGTTCCCTCCTCGTTGCCTACTAAGGCACATAATAAGTAATAAAGACTAGCTGGTTAATAAGAGAAGCCACTGACTCCTGAAACACAGTGTATAATAGTTCGGGAGGCTATGGATTCAACATATCTATGTGTAAAACTTTTGTGTCTAAATAAATGATTTGATTTGATTTTGAATAGTAGAAGACCAAAGTGGACAAGGTAATCGGTCGCATAGGAATAGTAGATTGATATTTTCTTTCTTTGACAGATCAACGTGTTCATGACACATATGTCGAATTACGGCAACGATCGGCTGGCGCTGTATACTTTCGAGTCAGTAGTGAAGTTCCTGCGATGCTGGACGAACGTTCGTCTCGCGTCCGCGCCGCCGCTCGCGCTCGCAGAGAAATACTTCCAGCTGAGGCCGGACGAACTCAACCCTCTGTGGGGAGTAAGTATACCATTTATAAAGGTCAAATTTCACAATTTTTAATTTCTCATAGTCATATTTATTTATTTCGTAACAGAAAATGTTACAGGTCAAAAAAATGCACATTACAAAGCCCACATATTAATAATTAACAAGTCAAATCCGTAAAAATGGAATTTTTCATTCAAACACCAATTATTTTTCAAGCTATGGCTGAGATAGGTTATTTAACAAATTCATCAAATGTATAGAATGTTTGCTCAGTAAGCCATTTTTTTGTTTTCCATTTAAATGAATTTATCGAATATGCAAGTAACTTGATTTTTCGAATAGTATTTTGAGGCATGGCTCTTTCTAACTCAATGCAACATAAAGATTGGTACAAAGGAAAGTGAGTGCAAGTAAGAGAAAAGCCTGAAAATGATTTATGACTATTTCTATGTGGAGTTTCCCCATTTTAAATTACCAGCTTTCCCTCAGCCCTCTTTCGAAGAGACCCATTAACTAGAAATTATTTAAGTTATGAACAAATTCATAAAAAAATCTGGATACGTATGTGTTTGACTACTGCAGTCGACTGTATACCAACATGCTATTAATCCTAAATAGGAAACTGGGTGCGCTGGCACATTTTAGCAGTCAAATTAGTTGGATGCTTTTCTCGAGTCAGCATTGGTATTACTTACTTAATTACATAAGATCATTCGGAGCATACTTAATACGAGCATTCGCCAATAAACCGGTATGAGTCGTAAATCGTATATTGCATGCGATAACAACACATTCAATCAAATTAACGCAAAAAGTTAGTCTCGGGCATAAACGAAGATTCAAGATCGTAATTTAGGCAGTTAGGTAATTATGTTTTACTAGGGGTGCCCTGCGACTTCGCTCGCGTCAAAGTTGATGTGTCGCATCCGGTTTAACCCAGTGAGGGCTTGATTTTTTTAAATTAAATTAGCTTATATGTTATTCCGGAACCTAAACTATCTACACTCCAAATTTATTAAAAGCTTGCGAGGCACATGAAGTAAAACAGCATAAAATCACTCTTTCAAGTTCACCTTCGTTAGGGACAGTAAAAAAAGTTAAAGTATAGTTTTGCCTACATTAGATTCTCGTGTTTATTTTCGGTAAAGTTCCTCTTCACTGAAACAGAAAGGGAGAACAGATATTATACAGGGTGCGTTGTGTGGTATCCTAAAAAAAATTACCTACCTAGGGTAAACGCTGGTAATGTCGTCAATGTCCCAATACTCGTCAGATTGTAAAAAAAGGCCAGTTACTTATTTCAAACGAGAGCTTAATAAAAGATTTTTATAGCAATATATTTAAAATAATATACTTCATAATTAAAATGCCACCATTTAGTTATATCTATAATGGTTCCGGAGAAATGAGCTATCAAAGTTAGCGATGTTGAAATTTGTGTTTTTTGGGAAGTTTAGTAACTGAAAGTGTAGTCCTGCGCACCACTTTTGTTTTCAAGTTTCACAGGACCAGGAGGCCATTTTGGTAAGTGTGATATTTTAGTGAAACGCTCAAGTTAATTTTCTAACGATATAACCTATAAAATTGTGCTATTTTTATTATTAGCTTCTTATTTATGCGTATGACAGGTATTCGTACTTAAAATACCCTATCTGACCCAATACCCGTCAGTATTTATATTATTTTGACGGTAACTGGGACATGATTAACAAAATGCGCGTAATATCGTCATTGAGTATATTTTGAACCTTATTGTGCAGTGATACGGTTTACGGTTTTATTATAGGGGGGGCGGTGGCGATCAGATTTTTATTTGAGTATATTAATTGAGAGTTCGCAAAACTATTACTTTTATTTTATTTAAAGATAATTACCTCTTTAATCAAGTATGGAATTACGGTTACCGATAAGACCGCCTCTATTTTTGTTATATAAAATTATAGTTATAATAAGTACATACAATAAAAAGTTTTCGGTTTTTCTTTTTTGTATATTTTGTAGGGGCATGCGTTGCAGGTTGATATTTTGCAAGCGAGGCAATACGCGCAATTTGGCGTTAGTCATACCACCACCTTGCAACCACGTGCCCGTATGGCAGCGCTTATTCGTATGTTTTAGTATGGCGTAGTTAAAGCAATATATGACGTAACTTCGTGCGTATGACTTTCCCTGCCCAGTAGACTGAGCCAAAATATAGGACACTTAGATCGACCACTAAAATTTAGATGTACTTCCCTGACCCATCATTAGTATTTTATTAAGTAAAGTAATATTTAAAGTATAGTAATGAGTAATATCAAATTATTTTATAAAATATTATACATATCAAATTACTTTATAGCTAATGATGAAAATTACTGTTTTCCATATTTATTTTATTTAAGTAATACATATAATATTCAATATCATGGACGACTGCGCCGAGAGACTCGGCATAAGCTTCTGCAATGCGGGAGCACGGAAACATGTTGCAATATCGCCAAGCTTAGCCTCTCTGCTGAACGGAAGCACCACCCGAACGAGCATGAAACGTAAAACATATAACGCGCTACCTGTGACGGAAATAGCAGACCACCAATATCGATTAATGCGGTCAAGAAACGACGATCGCACTATTCGAATGGGGTGAGAAGACTCCTTTTGCTCAGGTATCTCACAAACTCACTCTAACTCAAATCTCTCAAACCTCTCAAAACTCGGAGAGGCCGAACCAGGTACGGTCAACACACCCACAAAGTGAGACTACTCTCACCGTGTGTTGACCGTCTACACGCAATGACAGTCGAGTACGAAAAAAGGCGAAGTCACTGACCACATCGGCCGCATTAAAGCGTTCATAAATCAATGGGGTGGACGTGTACGAGAACAGGAGGGAAGACCTATGCTTTTGCGCTGAAAACATTTGGCAGAATTGTCAAAAGACAAAGAACTGCCACCGGAACCGTTCAACAAGGCGGGAAATCGGTATCCTTTTGGGGCGGTATAATGATTGATGCTAGAACGACATTGATCCCGTATCGTGGCTGGATGACTGCAGCTTTGTACCAAACCATTGCTATTGATGGAATTGTCAGGTCATTTAGAATAAACCATGGTCCTCGATTCGTATTGGTTGACGATAATGCACCCAGCACATCGAGCTCAACGAATCAACGCTGCTCTGCGTGAATACGACATTACCAGAATAGACTGGCCTGCCGGCTCGCCTGACTTAAACCCGATAGAATACGCGTGGGATGCTGTCAAGCGAGCTGTTTGGAACCGTCAGCCACCTCCCCAGACAGTGCCAGAGATCAGGGAAGCCGTTAATCAAGAATGGGACAGGTTACCGCAAGAAATGCTGAATAACTTAATTCTCAGCATGCCAAGAAGAATTGCCGCATGTGTTCGAGCCAGGGGAGGAGTTATCTTATACTAAATAAAAACAATTTAATAATAAATGTTGATAATATTTAGTTAAATCATCTTTTTCTTTCAATTATTTAGTAGTCAAAATTGCACTAGGACTTTTAAATTCAATTTTAGTTAATAAAAAATAATTTTTTTTTCAACAAGTGTATCTTTTTATAAAGATATGTTACGTAAGCAACATTCTTTTAAAAAAGTAAAATTAAAAAGAAACATCTTTTGCTAGTGATCTCAAACTTTATTTGACGTGTGTATGTAAATCGGATTACAATGCAATATAATTATATCACCGAGTTGGACTGATAACAGAGCCGGAAGGTAGTAATGTATAGTATAGTAACGTTGTAACGTAATGACATAACCCCATTGAGTATTTACTTCAACTTCAACTTCTTCTTAATGGCTTCTGCAGGGTTGCCGCAATTTCGCCAATGTCGCGTGGATAGATCGGGGAATAAACGAAGATTGAGTATTTACAAGAATCAAACGAACCTTAGGCGATATTTAGGATGCCGATGATGGAGCCGGAAGGTGGCTACGAGACTACAGAATCCATTACGTATTTTACAAAAAGCTTTTCTGGAAAAACATATTTGAATATTTATTTATATTTTTTCACAAAAAAACTTGTTAATACAAAAAACAGTTTGATTAAATTGGTTTCATTTGGTGCAATAAATAATATTCTTTAATCTTTTTTTGTCCTAGGCATTCGACGCGTTTGGTTATTCTGCCCTATATTTTTAATTTGAGGGTTATATCGCCAAAAAACAATTTAATAATGAACCTTAATACCAAGGTTACAGAGTTCAAAATAGTGGTAAAAATTGACGAGTTCTGGGACAATTTGACGAAAATTAGGACAAATCTGACGGATACTGGTACAATTCACTTATTTTTCAGTTTTTCAATTATTTTAATAACTTGTGGTTTTTTATCGTACTAAAAATATGTTTACCGAAAAGAGTTATAAATAAGTAATCACGTCAAAAAACTTGATATTTCTAAGTTAACAAACAGAGACGAGGCAAAGCTGCAAAGACAGCTAAATTCAGAAACTGACGAGTAATGGGACGTTTACCCTACATATATTCGTGATTTAAATCGATATTGGATGTATGTACCAAAACTTCGAAGTGGTAAATATCACAAACTATTTAACCTATATGCTTAGAAGCTACACCTTCGTCACAGTAAAGAAAAGCATAAAGAATGCAAACGCACAGAAATCGCGAAATGTTCTTTTCTTCGTTGCCGCGCAAAGATCTTTCCGCCATTTTAGCTCGGGAATATCCTGAAAATTTCCACCCAGTTTCTTTCCTTACTGATATATAAGTCTTAAGGTAAAGTTTTTGTAGTAATGGCTCTTTTATGATCCATTTTAACTCGCACACAAAAAGGTTTAAAGTTTAACGCGTTCGTTTTCGTGTGTAGATTACGGTGATTCATATCATGAAGATCTTAGATAAACTATTAATGAAAAATACAACACTAAAATCTACTCATTTTGTCACGCAAAAAATATTCCTTATTTCCTTAACGAATGTCGTGTCCTTCCAGTTTCCTAGGATTAATTAAAGGATGACAATTATTTTAAGTAACGTCCATTTGACATTAATCATTTTATGGACACAAACTGGGTCAGACCCACAAAAAGACACGTTCCAGTTATAAAAATAACGATGTTGTGTCATTATTAAATAAAACACTTGACGACGGGGTTCTTAGAAACGACATAAATTTACTCTACGATAAGAAAATTGCGCAAAGTTTGAAAAGTAAAGTACACGTTATGCAACGCCTGTTTACATATTCTCGTTCTCTAATCGTCGTAGACAAACAAAAAGCTGTTTATCTTTTGGGATATAGACAAAGTGGGCCAATAATGCATTGCCATCGATCACAGGTAGAGCGATCGAGTGTAGGCGAACACGGGTTCAGTCAAATGCAACAATCGATGAGCTTCACCTGTGTTTATGTTGCCTAGAAGAATTGCTTCGAATATTAAGTGACGATACACTCAAGTACTTGTGATAATATACCGTCGCTTTGTTCATTAATTTGCCTCAAAAAAGCAAGTAGGTATTAACAAAGAATTACTGGTTTCAAGGGAAATTATTGGACGCATGAGAGCATTTTATATCTTGGATGCGGTGGAGCGCGGTGTAGTGCTAAGCAGAATGCACATTCAAAGATCTGGGCGCCACTGCAATTGTTATGGGCTTGCGTTATGCTTACCATCAGGCAAACGACCCGCTCGTCTCGTTATCAAATAGTACGAGTATTAAAAAAACAATGATTCCAGCCAGGCTTCCTTCCATGCATTTGCCGTTTACCTCTCATATATCTGCCAAACCTACGAGTATTAGTCAAGTTATTTGACCTGGCCGGCTACACTGCCCCTTCTTGCTTATATCTACTAACAAATTGCACTAAAAATGCTCTTGTTGAGCATCATTGCTTTTACATAAAACAAAATATGTTCTTAAATAACATTTAATCATTTAAAACCATACATTTCCTGCTTTAGCATCGCGACGTACAACGAGAGGGAACATCCATTACGCTCCGCATTTACCTTCCTTTATTTAAATCCATTTCAATCCGGCTAAAATTAACAGTAAGCCCGGCGAGTCCAATTTATTCGACTAAAAAGTATGCACCACAGTTGTTCCTTTCGACTGCGCACAAAGTTAAATCTTTGCCGTTGACGTTACCAGCTTCTGAAAGCTATTAATCAGTGATTCTATTTAACAAAGTTTGGCAACGGTCTTTTGACGCAAATAAAACGGAATGTTACCCTTTAGAAACTTGGTCCGGACGCTATTGTCGTCGGATCAATTAACTTTTGTAACAGTTTGGCAGTGTGGCCCTTCTTGTTCCGTTCCGATACGTCCCGACCGTAAAGTTGGGCCAATTTTACTTATCTCGTGTTCATATTTACATTGGCTAATTGGATAGGATTTAACAATAATGCGGGTACATCGCTTCGTGTACTGGAATTTCGTTTCTCGGTGAGATTAGATAAAACCTTGCACATTATTTCTAATTCTAAAAAAGTTAAGATATGTAAAAGAGTTGTATGAGGATTTTTTTAAAAAAATAATGGGATGTCTGTCCTTTTGTCTGATATTTGTGTGCTGTGTAACACATCGTTGTACAGCCAAAATTACCACTTTCAAAGTTGAAAATCCGACGCGAAGCCACTTATTGGTTTGCTACTTCACATTCAAGGTTTAGCCTGTGGATCTGCGCCTTCGACAAATTATCACTTTATAGATCGGGTGAGGTAATGTTCGAGATTGAAAATTGTAAAGTCAACATGCTACTAAAGAAGACAAAATTTTTAAAAGTTAATCTCATATTTTCAAATGTATAAGCCGAGGCTCTAGACCACAGCCTTAGTAATGCCCGCGCGTTTTCACCAAACCTAAGAGACTCCTAAATCGGATGCCTAAAAAATTTAGGAGTTACCTAGGACAAAAAATCGTTTCCAACCTTTAGGTGTGTTCTAATGAAGTAAATATTTCGGACCTTGCTTACGTTTAGGAGTTACGTATAGATACGTTAGGCGTCACCTTATTCGTCGTTTGTGAAAACGGGCGTTAAAGTCTCAAGTTAGTTCTTCTCTTGGTTCTCTTCATGTCCATAAAGCTGAAAATAAATAGCTAGAGGATCGCGCTTGACTGAATAGATCTGTCCGTGACATAGGTAGTTCTAAATTTTAATACCAGCGATACGTTTGACGTTACAGACATTGCTTGAAGCGCGGCAAATCTATAACCGACCCACATTTTGCCTCGCACGAGTGCGCTGTCTTTTCTCAGAAACAATATGCATGAGTTTTAATATTTTATGGTTGGCTGAGACATGAACGATTGTATTGAAATATGAAAAGAATATTGAAAATATTATACCGGCTATAGTGAAACGCGATGTGCGAACGTTGTTTATTGGCTCATTGGCAGCACAATGTATTTATTGTTGCGTGGCTTGTGTCAATCAACAATTAAATATATTTGACCGCCCGTTGCCACTTGTGCACGGGAATGGTTTTTCTTTCTGGCAACATTTTATTGTAAATATGATATGAATGATAAATAATATTGAAAGCTAATTCACACATTATAACGGGATATTTACCGTGATTATTATTGAACGATGAGCACCCGATATTTCGACGCTGTTGCAAGCATCATGTTCACGGGAATACTGGCGAGACTGCGGGTGGTTTGTTGACAAAAATTACGAGCAGACAAATCTGTCTACCCGCTTTCTCAGTCGTTTATTACGCGCACCACCGGAACTCACTCGAAAGTCACGGCAAAACACACTCACGATATCACTATTACGTTTTTTAGAGTCATTAAAAGGCTGTGATATATTTTTAAGTAAACTAATCACCGGATTCCACGCACTGGACAATTTAAAACCATCTTCCCGATTGAAGGTTTTATGTCGAGATATTTCTATGGCTTCCTTGACCATTCTCGGTATATAATGGCGTTCAGTCGACAGAATACGTGGTTTGTGGAGCTCGATCCAGTGATTAGGACCTGAGTCTAGCAGATGTTCCGCTATAGCAGACTTATTGATATCGTTGTTCTTCACGGCCTTAATGTGCTCCTTAATGCGACATGATACAGTTCGTTTTGTCTGCCCAATATACGAACTTCCGCAACTACAGTCAACTTTATAGACTCCAGGATGTTGAAATGGTATTGTATCTTTCGGAGAACGCAGACTTTGACTGATTTTCCTGTGAGGAGTAAACACGGTTCTGATAGAGTATTTACTCAATAATCGACCTACTTTGTCCGTTACTCCTCTTAGGTATGGCAAGAAAGCTGGCTGACGTTCAACTTTTGGTATTTTCGAGTTGTTTCTCTGTCGTCTTACATGTGGGACATCAACCCTATATCCATTCCTCCATAGAACCTCTTGTACATGGGCTAATTCCTCATCCAGATGGTCAGCATCGCACAGATCGAAAGCGCGATTGGTGAGTGAGGACACTACGGAGTTTAAATGGCAGGGGTGATGGTGTGAGCTAGCGTTTAAATAACGGTCAGTGTGGGTTGGCTTTCTATAAACTGTGTGGCTGAGTGTACGATCGCTTTTTACACTAACTTTTACATCTAGGAATGCCAAAACTCGGTCTTTTTCTATTTCTTCAGTAAACTGCATGTTGTTGTGAATGTTATTTAAGTGATCCAAGCACTGCATCACCTCCGTTTCACCTCCCTTGATAATACAAAAGATGTCATCCACATACCTCTTCCAGTACATAATTGGGACCGGACATGTGGAAATAGCTAGATCTTCAACATGTTCCATCCACAAATTTGCTACTACTGGTGCCACCGGGCTACCCATAGCAACACCGTCGATTTGTAGATAGAACTGTCCTCTATACAAGAAATAGCTAGATGAAAGACAGTGCTCAAGCAACTTGGCATACTCCAACGGGATGTTGTTTTCTTGCAGTCTCCTTTTAATAACCTCCATACATTCCAACACCGGTACTTTAGTAAATAAGGATTGAACATCAAAGCTCACCATAACCTCATTCACTTCGACCTTGATCTGCTGCAGAAGGCTTACGAAATGGCGAGAGTCCCTGACGTACGACGACGTGTGGCCCACGAGTTGTTGCAATACAGTCGCAACATGTTTTGCTAAGTCATAAGAAGGGGAATCAATTTGACTTACAATCGGACGTAACGGAACATCCTTCTTATGAATCTTCGGCAATCCATATATCTTTGGCGGCTGCGGCACCCTTGGTCTTAATAGTTTTTTCGTCACGTCTTCGGGGATAATATCGTGACATTCCCTAATGGCTTGAGTTATTTGACGTGATACTCTGGCTGTAGGGTTATAATTGACCGCCTTATACGTGACGTCATCACTGAGCAGAGATCCCATCTTTTCGTCATACTCAGCTACATCCATCACTACCGTTGCATTACCTTTATCGGCTTTCAGTATCAGGATATCCTTATCCTCTCGAAGCTCTTTTAACGCAGAACGTTCACCTGCCGTGATGTTGCTACAGGGAGATTTTGCATGACGCAACAATACAGCGACATCTTGCCTCAGCGTGTCTGCGGAACTCGATGGTAATTTATTTTTACATATGGCTTCCTCTATACTGCCGATGACGTCTTCAAAAGGTATGCGTGGTGGAGTTGGCGCAAAGTTTAAACCCTTTTTCAGTACATCCACCGCATTGTCACTCAACTCCTTACTTGAAAAATTCAAGACTGTTAGACTCTCGGAGTTGTTAGCACTCGAACGGTTCGACCTATGTTTCCGTAGTAGGGCCTCAAACTTACGTTCGTGTTTCAAAGCACTTTGTTCGCGTGAACGCTGTGCTTGTAGGTATGTCAACCGGTCGCACTTGTCGAAATCATCCTTTGATAATTTAGTCCCACACCATAGATGTAACCGATACGCTTCACTCTGCACTTTGTCCAGTAAGTACCGACTATGTCGAATGAGTTTGCGCAATAACTTTTCACTCGCTTTGCGTAGAACGTTCGCGGAACCCGGAATATCTGGTCTATATTTTATACGAACACAAACAGGGATTAAGTTACTGTCACGGCACTTAATTAAAAACACCAATGACTCCCGCAGACATTCACACTTTTTCCGGAGTCGTTCTAGATGACGAATTTTACTAAACAATTCCGGCCCGTACCGGTTTGATAAACACTGTTTTAGACTTTCACGGTTATTAACTAATTCACACATTATAACGGGATATTTACCGTGATTATTATTGAACGATGAGCACCCGATATTTCGACGCTGTTGCAAGCATCATGTTCACGGGAATACTGGCGAGACTGCGGGTGGTTTGTTGACAAAAATTACGAGCAGACAAATCTGTCTACCCGCTTTCTCAGTCGTTTATTACGCGCACCACCGGAACTCACTCGAAAGTCACGGCAAAACACACTCACGATATCACTATTACGTTTTTTAGAGTCATTAAAAGGCTGTGATATATTTTTAAGTAAACTAATCACCGGATTCCACGCACTGGACAATTTAAAACCATCTTCCCGATTGAAGGTTTTATGTCGAGATATTTCTATGGCTTCCTTGACCATTCTCGGTATATAATGGCGTTCAGTCGACAGAATACGTGGTTTGTGGAGCTCGATCCAGTGATTAGGACCTGAGTCTAGCAGATGTTCCGCTATAGCAGACTTATTGATATCGTTGTTCTTCACGGCCTTAATGTGCTCCTTAATGCGACATGATACAGTTCGTTTTGTCTGCCCAATATACGAACTTCCGCAACTACAGTATAGGTGATGCAGTGCTTGGATCACTTAAATAACATTCACAACAACATGCAGTTTACTGAAGAAATAGAAAAAGACCGAGTTTTGGCATTCCTAGATGTAAAAGTTAGTGTAAAAAGCGATCGTACACTCAGCCACACAGTTTATAGAAAGCCAACCCACACTGACCGTTATTTAAACGCTAGCTCACACCATCACCCCTGCCATTTAAACTCCGTAGTGTCCTCACTCACCAATCGCGCTTTCGATCTGTGCGATGCTGACCATCTGGATGAGGAATTAGCCCATGTACAAGAGGTTCTATGGAGGAATGGATATAGGGTTGATGTCCCACATGTAAGACGACAGAGAAACAACTCGAAAATACCAAAAGTTGAACGTCAGCCAGCTTTCTTGCCATACCTAAGAGGAGTAACGGACAAAGTAGGTCGATTATTGAGTAAATACTCTATCAGAACCGTGTTTACTCCTCACAGGAAAATCAGTCAAAGTCTGCGTTCTCCGAAAGATACAATACCATTTCAACATCCTGGAGTCTATAAAGTTGACTGTAGTTGCGGAAGTTCGTATATTGGGCAGACAAAACGAACTGTATCATGTCGCATTAAGGAGCACATTAAGGCCGTGAAGAACAACGATATCAATAAGTCTGCTATAGCGGAACATCTGCTAGACTCAGGTCCTAATCACTGGATCGAGCTCCACAAACCACGTATTCTGTCGACTGAACGCCATTATATACCGAGAATGGTCAAGGAAGCCATAGAAATATCTCGACATAAAACCTTCAATCGGGAAGATGGTTTTAAATTGTCCAGTGCGTGGAATCCGGTGATTAGTTTACTTAAAAATATATCACAGCCTTTTAATGACTCTAAAAAACGTAATAGTGATATCGTGAGTGTGTTTTGCCGTGACTTTCGAGTGAGTTCCGGTGGTGCGCGTAATAAACGACTGAGAAAGCGGGTAGACAGATTTGTCTGCTCGTAATTTTTGTCAACAAACCACCCGCAGTCTCGCCAGTATTCCCGTGAACATGATGCTTGCAACAGCGTCGAAATATCGGGTGCTCATCGTTCAATAATAATCACGGTAAATATCCCGTTATAATGTGTGAATTAGTTAATAACCGTGAAAGTCTAAAACAGTGTTAATATTGAAAGCGGCTGTATTCTGTCTGTAGCTAGAGTACTTTTGTAAAATAACGGTAAAATGTATTCGCATTTCAAATCAAAGTCGATGCTCAGTGAGACGTGCTCTATAAGCGTCTTCATTCTTTTGACGATTTAAGAAACTGTGCTGTGATTACTTACTTATTTTCTTTTTAAAACTTTTCATGCATACCATTTGTTTTATTCAGAATGTTTCTGGCTGAACATTTTCATATCAGTGCCTTGACGGACCCATTTTTTCAGACTGGTGCCCAAGCACACTAAACCAAAATGGTCAAAATAGTGGTTTCCGATCATTGTGACGACAACTGACACTTTTGGTAACGCACTAACCACAATGGTGTCAGGCTATCACCAGTACTCTAATTTGGCAGATTGGTAAATCATTATGATATCAATTTCTCTCCGACAATAACAACATGTTTGACAGATATGACATTACCGACTTTTGGCACAATTTGCAGTTGTGATATATAGTGGCATCACTGCCATCGCAGTTTCAGTTGGTTTAGGGTGCTTGGCCCCCTGGTAGAAAGACTTACATAATTGCTTTCGACGATTTCCTTAATGTTTTGTTTCGTATGATGTTATGCTTACTTATGTTTTTTCTCTTTCCATAGAATCCGTGCGACGACATCCGCCACAGACGCATATGGTCGAAGAACAAATGGTGCGGCACATTACCCAAAATGCTCGTTATTGGTCCCCAGAAGACCGGCAGTACGGCCCTGTACACCTTTTTAGCCATGCACCCAGCGCTTATATCAAACCAGCCCAGCCCGACCACATACGAAGAGCTCCAGTTCTTTAACAACAACAACTATTTGAAAGGTCTAGATTGGTAAGTCACGCCACAAAGGCTTCCTTGAAAGTATAAATTAAAAATAAGTACATTAGTAGACGCTATAGTAAAAACCTACTCGGCGCGAATACTTAGTTTACGAAGAGCCATGTTACAAATTATAAGTTATACGTGTTATTTGTAATTTCACAGAAAATTTGATTGCTTTAGCTAGATAATTTAGTACCTAAATACTCAAATGTAACTAACTTCTAGAGATTAATCTTGATTAATTTCTAGATTCACCTAAATTAAATCTCAAGATTATTTAACTTTGAATTGAATTTATTGCGTAGGCACTTTTACGCGAATTTTCGAACACTTTGAAGTACCTATTCGTGAATTCTGTTAAAATATCTGTCAGACACAAAAGTACCTCGACGCAACCTTACAACCCATTTCATAACGTATACTTTATCGTATTTTCTGCGAGAAGGTAAAACAATAAAATCCGTGAGGTATTTACCGTAAGAAAAATCAATCGCAATAAATAAGTGAATAAAAACCCTAGCGTACTCCACGGCGCGTTTTATGTGCACAATCTTAGTGTTTACATTTCTAACTTAAACTGAAAACTACTAAGTTGCGGCGCTATTCCATCGGGAAGTTTACACTCAGGCAGTAACTGAGAACGAACCGTAAACCCGATGCACCGATATACTGCAAATGTAGGCCTTAGCTTGATCCAATCAACTCTTACTTCAGCTTTACGATGAATTCGGTAAATTAGAGCAACGGGAAGCCTTTGTCTGTACGTCTATTCTTCCGCGGCTTAATTCCGAGCGATCGAGCTGAAAAAACAATTTATCGGTTTCGTAGATTGACGCTCGTAACTCGTAGCTGTCTCTCTGTCGCGCCGATAAATCCACGATAAAGCGTACCCGCGGATTGTACTTATAAAAAAAAGATACCGATATCTACGAGTAATAAAGTGAAAATATATTTTTTTTCATGCGAAAACTGAAAGTGTTTTTCATTAAAGCCAATTATTATACGTTGCGTGGGGACATTTTATAGCCGATAAATAAGCGAGCAGATTTCATGACTTCATTCCCGCTAAATAATTTATTGAACGTGTATTACACAGAAAACACTCTATTGGAAACATTCTTCATTTATGAACACGAAATTAATACAGTAGATAAACGGTAAACATGGCTTAATTAACTTACCGCTATTGGTGTTCAAATATTGGTCGTTGTGGGTAGTCTGGAGCTTATCGACATGCCGCTCGTTCCGTTCGCGCATTGACTTCCGCATTCCCGCGCTCCGGAACCGCGCCAGATTAGACCGTTCATTCGTAAGATAACTGGGGAATGTGTATTTTAATATCGGTTACAGATAGGACGCGACTTTGTTACCCATGTGCGGTATCTGTACGCTTGATATTCTGAGCAGAGACTACCTAGTTATTTGAATTTAGTCAACGTGTGCTTGCTACCTCTATACTTACTAGGTGGTAGGACTAAGTTTTCTGCGAGCGTCTGTCTGAGTTGGTACCGCCGCTTTGCACGTGAAGTCTGCCGCCAAGTAGTATTGTGCGAGCATTACTGTCCGGTTTGATGAGCAGAGTAGCCAGTGAAATTACTGGGCTTATGAGACTTAATACCTAATGACTCAGGGTAACGTGTGCATTGCAATGCCGAGCAGGCTTTTGTGTTTCGTAATTCTGAGTGGCACTGCAGTTATGTTTACAATCAGGCAAACGCCCGGCCCGTCTCGTTACCAATAGTATAAAAAAACAACTATAGGTTTTTTATAATATTGGTATAAAAAACGAGAGAGAGACGACCCGGTCGTTTGCCTGATGAACGGTTTAAAAGTTCGAAGCTTTTACTTGAATATGTATTTTATTTGATTGTAATATCTTCAAAGGCTCACCTAACATAAATAATTTTTAAAGTAAATTGAATCTGCCAGATGAGATCTTATAAAAAATAATTACTTCATAAATCAAACCGAAGCGCGTACCGCTTCAGACTGTCTGCCACTTATCTCCCCGTAAGAAATTGCCGTCACGGGACAAAGTCTAGACCTCAATATAATCGACGACCTCAAACGATTTTCATCTCGAAGGGTCGACTTCATTTACCGTGCGGTCGCACGGTACAAATTCATTAGTATTACATGCGGTAAACAACGTAAGGCAACGTATATTGTGTCTTACGTCATTGAAATAAGGTTCACTGTTCCCAGGTACTTGAATTTCTTCCCGCCTAGTTTGAGTAACACCACTCAGATCACGTTCGAGAAGTCTGCGACTTACTTTGACGGCGACCTCGTGCCTCGGAGGGCGCACGCCCTACTGCCCAATGCCAAGATCATCGCTATACTTATATCACCTTCTAAGAGGTAAGCTCTCACTTTTCTTTGTCGACTGTTATTATATGAAAAGGTTCTTTAATTCGGATTTTAAGAAAAATATTTAAATGTAAAAAAAGTATATGTGTTTGTGGTGATTTCAACATAGATTTATTAGGACAGTCATCAGATAAACAAAAATTTGTGTCCCTATTTGAGTCATTTGATTTGAAATTTCTGTTTACAGAACCTACTAGGGTATGTCATTCCTCTGCTACCTGCATTGACAACATCGTTGTTAATTTTAGTGTTAAACAAAAAAGTCTATTAACTGGTGTTAGATCCGACCACATGGGACAGAAAATAGGCTTAGAAAATAAAACTAAATCTATAGACGCTAAGATTGAAATACGAGCCCTTACAGATAATAAATTAGAAATACTAAATGAAAACATAGATTCAAGACTAGCCCTCGCGCATTTTCCACTTGAAGACCCAAATGATATCTATGCAATGTTGTCTTCAATTATTTGTAATGAATTTGGCAAAGTGTGCCCCAAGAAAACAGTAACAGTAAAGAACAGATTTCAATTTAGTGACTGGGCCACTAAGGGTATTAGAAAAAGTAGAGATGTTATGTACGAATTATACTATAAAAAATCACTCACTAATAACAAAAAATTTCACGAATATGTCAGTCAATATTCAAAGATTTTTAAACGCGTATGTATGCAAGCTAAATCCAACTACATTAGGGATAAAGTAACAAAATCTAATAATAAAATCAAAACAGTTTGGAAAATTATTAACACAGAAACTGGTAAAAATAAAAACAGAGATTGTGAATTTAAACTAAAAATTAACGATAAAGTAGTTACTGATCAACTCGATATAGCCAATGAGTTTAATAAGTTTTTTACAAACATACCATTGGAGGCTACTAAATCACTAGACTCTTCTCCAGCAAAAGCAGAAATGCTTTTGCAAAACAGCTTTTCTAAATTAATTCCGGATTTTAGTTTTCGTTACATAACAACCACTAGTATCAAAAAAGCGTTTAAATCTATCAATATGAAAAACACCGAAGACTTGTGGGGTATATCGGTAAAAGTAATAGGATCCTTAATTGATACAATTGCGCCCTATCTAGTTATTATTTTTAATCTTTCTATAGATCAGGGTGTCTTTCCTGATCTAATGAAACACAGTAAAGTCACCCCTATTTTTAAATCTGGTTGTAAGGACACCCCCTCTAACTATAGACCAGTTTCTGTACTTCCAGCTCTTAGCAAAATCTTTGAAAAAATTATATTAGAACAGTTACTTTCACATTTCAACGAGTATAGAATATTGCACGGTCACCAGTTTGGTTTCACGAAAGGCAGATCAACAGTCGATGCCGGAGCTAAACTGATGTCCCACATCTTTGAAGCTTGGGAGAGTTCACAGGATGCTATTGGAGTATTCTGTGACCTCTCCAAAGCATTTGATTGTGTGGACCACGGAACGCTTATTAAAAAAATGCATCATTACGGCGTGCGTGGGACAGCTCTTGATCTTGTAAATTCTTACTTGACGGGTAGACAGCAGAAGGTTGGCATCGATAGAGTAACATCTTGTGGTTCTTCAGTGAAGATAGGCGTGCCGCAGGGATCAATACTGGGCCCCTTTCTCTTTCTAGTATATATAAATGACTTACCCTTTATGACAGACCATATAGCATTGGACATAGTTTTGTTTGCTGATGATACTTCACTCATTTTTAAAACTGATAGGAAAGACAGTGAACTAAAGGAATTAAATGATAACCTTGACAAAATCTCAGAATGGTTTGCTGCTAATAATCTACTACTTAACGCTAGTAAAACTAAATGTATTAAATTTTCACTTCCCAACGTACCACACGTGGAATCTAAAGTGGAATTGGAAGGCAGCAAACTTGACCTGGTGAATAACACTGTATTCTTAGGATTAACTATTGACTCCAAAATGCAGTGGGGTCCTCACATCAATGCCCTATCGGGTCGTTTGAGTTCCGCTGCATTTGCAGTACGTAAAATTAGGCAGCTGACTGATGTGGCGACGGCAAGGTTGATATATTTTGCATATTTTCATAGTTTGATGTCTTATGGCGTCCTACTTTGGGGATCTGCTGCCGATATAGATACCATTTTCATATTACAAAAGAGAGCAGTACGCGCCATCTATGACATGGGTCCACGCGAATCTCTAAGAGACTTTTTTAAAGAAATAGGTATTCTAACCCTGCCTTCGCTATACATTTTGGAAAATATAATGTATGTACGGAAGAATATTACTAAATTTAACTTAAAAAGTGATGTACATGAGTTAAATACTAGAAGTAAACATAAAATTGTTGTACCCGGGTTCAGATTAAGTAAAACTAACAAATCGTTCCTGGCAAATGGTGTCAGATTCTACAACAAAATTCCTAAAGTATTAACTGAATTACCACAAGGAAAGTTTAAACGTATAGTCAAGAGTGTATTAATTAAAAAAGCGTATTATAAAATTAAGGATTATGTAGATGACAAGGATGCATGGAGGCAAACAGCTCAGGAGCCTCCTGGCGACTACTAAACTTTAAATTGTTAGTTGTTAGCATTAGAATCATTGTAAAAAACTACTTTTTTTTAAAAGAATGCCGTGACGAGTTTCTTGCCCTTCTTCTTGCTCGGCCTATACCAATTTGGAACGGGCACGGTGGGTTTCTGGAAGATTCGTTGACTTTGAGCACGGATTGGGTCTGTTGGTGTCTTTGTCATTTATTATGTTCTGATAAAGACAGCATTAGTTTTAGTCTGTGATTCGGGTAGATGAATGTTGCAGAGGCCGGCTGTTAGAGTCATTTTAACTTTCATAAGTGCTCCTTTGGGGCCTATTTGAATAAAGACTTTTGAATTTGAATTTGAATTTGAATTTGATGTTGCCTCCATTTTTTATGGTGTCATTCAATTCGTTTTCTCATGAGAACCAAAGGTCTATGTCGAGAAAAGTGGAAATTGAACGCTAGAAACGTCAAGAATGAGAGTCAAAGTCGGGCGTATCTACTGACCGCTAAAACGCTCCATACAAATTGGACAGAACATCTGACGTCACTTGTTCTATGCGGGCCGTAAATCTGTACTAAAAACATGTGTTTTGTTGATTTGACCGTGACAAACTGCGTTTAAATACATAGTTGTGATACATTTCTTTATTCATTAAAATGTAAAAAATCTGTTGGTATCATAATTACTAAACGATGTTAAAAAAAATTGTTGAGTTTGGGAAAATTTTAGATGCAGTATCTTTGTGGAAATTATATATTTTTTGTAAATTTAATTATTATTGTATTAATTTGATCTTCTTAAAACTATATAACGTCAGAAATTATGTAATTTGTGTTTCATGCAACATCCCAATTGGATTATCAACTTTCAAACTTTAATTTCATACTTGTCAAACTTTAGTCCCATATTGTAAGCAAAATTGATTTGTCACACGGACGGATAGATAGACGTACATGATAAAACTATAAGGGTTCTTTGTAGAAACAACGGATCTCTAAAACACCCACACCATAATGTATAAGTACCGCCCAAAATATTTCTGCGAATAGAAAATATTCACAAGAAATTACGGCTATTATTAATGTTCTCATTATTTGTAGACGAAAACATTTTACAAACTAGTTTATAAAATAATAATACACGCCCCGGCAGTTGTCATGCCTGCGAGTATCTACTTACGCCGTAATATTCGGTATAATTATTTTATCTACATTGCATTGGAGGAGTATGTACGACCATTAATTTCCGCGCGTATCCATGGGGAGCAAGCTGTTACTATACTGTTACACTCCGTAATTTAACTTGTACCCATGATATTAAACTTATTAAAATCATATTTATGAGTCCACAGTTTAAATAAGGCTTGTTTTGCGACTCGTTCAAAGATGCCGTAGCTAATACTAATTAGAAAAAAGTTCGGATAAAACGCTCCGAACGTCCCGTCCGTCTGGCTTGAAAGTCATCCGCAATTTATAGTTTAATCTACGCCGTAAATTAAAGCTTTAGATAGCTATTCTAAAACTAATATCATCTCTAGTCTTTCACTAAATAACCGCTTCTGAAAAAAGGACTACGTAACTTTGGCCTCTTATCAAGCTCGCTTTACTTTTTTTATACCGCCATTCGTTACGTCCCAGCTGTAATTAATAATTGGTAGCAAACTCTTAAATTAAACTGCTCCTTTCTAAAACACGCAACGTGAATGAAGTGAACATCTAAATTAAGAAGCGGCGACGGAAGAGAAAAAGAAGTTTGTTGCAAGTAAAAGCGTGTTTTTGCTTGCGCTGGTTTAGGTTGCGAAGCGAAACCCGTACAATTTGATATTTGAGTTACTTTGCTATTACCACCCGGTTGTTTCAAAGTAAATGAGAATCGGGCGGCGTAAACTTGGTAGATAATAAACAATATAAAGCGGAACAGTGTTTAATTTCATTAACTCGACCACTACGGGTAGCGTACTGAAATACGAAATTCTTGTTTTCACTCTGTTGACTTTCATTTTACGGGCAACCATTTGCTTGAGTAAGTAAATATGCATTACAAATTCGGCTTGGTTCATTATAAAGTTGTATTTGGAATTAGTTGGGAATAAATTATAACGTTAATCCACAAAATATCATCTAAGATAAATATTAGATGAATGTCGGAAGTTAATAATTGTATAGAGTGGAAAACTAATGGCTAACTATATATAATAGGAATTTTGCATGAAACCCCAAATAGATAATTACTGTCGTTATACATTTTTAAGATTATCACATTAACACAATAAAAATGAAATTCACAAAACATATAATTTCCACAAAAATCTAACCATTTAAAAATTTCCTGAACTTAACGATTTTTTTATCATCCAATAGTAATTTTCAAATTCAAATTGCTTTATTCAAATAGGCCCCAAAGGAGCACTTATGGAAGTTAAAATAAATGACTCTAACAGCGAGCCTCTGCAACACTCGTCTACCCGAATCACAGACTAAAACTAATGCTGTCTTTATCAGAACATAATAAATGACAAAGACACCAACAGACCCAATCCGTGCTCAAAGTCAACGAACCTTCCAGAAACCCACCGTTCCCGTTTAAGTGATACAGTTCATGTCATGGTTTTTTGGCTAGTCGGTAACTGATGAAACTTCATGAATTACCTAAAAATTCTCGTACATCGCACGTACGCTGCGTGCAATTGGAATTACAGGAGCGTGCCGCCCAGTACATACCAGATGAAAGTGAATGTCGATGACTTACATCATTGCATGCGCACGATTCACTTGTATTGCACAAGACTATACGTAGCAAACATATTGACAACGCTAGAAGTCACGCATAGTGTAAAATTCCCATAAGTAAATGTATATAGTTTTGCATTACGGTAACTTAATGTTAGAGCGAGTGTGGCCGAACGGTAACTTGTGCGACTTTCAATCCGACGCACTATAGTTCGAATCTCAACTCGGCCCGCACCAATGACTTATATCAAGTTATGTGCGGATTACTCACACTCGCTCTAAAATGGTGAAGAAAAACATCGTGAGAAAACCCGCATCTTCAAGAACCACACAATTCGAGGACGTGTGACATCTACCAAGCCGCACTGGTCCCGCGTGGTGGATTATGGCCCATACCTCTGAGAGAACGCCGGTATCCCAGCGGTGGCATAAGAGGCTAATAATGAACTTAATATTCCCAATTTAATTAATTGTTCCCGACATAATAATATATCAACCTCCTGCCGACAAATATTTGATAATGTTACGTTATTGCATGAGTGCCATTTATTAAATATCATAATTAATGAAATTCCATAATTTTCGACAGGCCTGCCGCTTGGCACTCGTATATAGGTCAATATGATTAACATGTCGTAATGTTGAGAGGTAGTTTCACTTCCTGCCAGTAAAATATTATCGGGTGGATACCAATGGAGGCAGGAACATTCAAATTTATTATGAACAAAAGTTTCGAAATGAAAATATTACTTATTAATGATGAAATATGGCGTCCAGCCCTTTATTAAGATTTCTGTATCGAAGAAATTAACATTAAATCTACAGAAAACATACCCATCTGTAATTGATTTTGCCTAAAATTGAAGCTTTACGTCGCGCTTTCAACCTGGTATTATAATAGAATAACAATTTATCAAAACAGAAATATAATTTCGCTCAAAGTGGGCCTAAACTTTCTGCGTAGCGTTGCTATTGTTAGACCTGGCATTACAAAAATAATATTTATAAGAACTTAAAAGTTAGTCCTTAATTTAAGATTAGAGGGTTACCTTCGAATACATCACCTCTTGATATCAGGGCTCCTATTGTAAAGCGATGCGGGCAAAAGGGATAGAATATGTGATTGGTCAAAAAGCCAGTGGTCAAAAACTAGTCTTATGCTACATGGGAACGGTAAGACCTGCTCTGACGTCTCGTTTGTTGTACATCGTACATTTTCCCTGCCAGGATCTACCTAAGTTCTACGCTAGAGTAGAATATATCGGATACATAAATATAATTTGGAGCCCGGGATCGGGTCACTGACATAGTTCTTACATTGATGTTGCTGTAGGATGTGTGTTTTTTCCTTGAAAATAAAGTGACTCGCAAACCGAGGATTCCCTAAAACTATAAAAAAAATATTAAAAAAGTGATGTAATTACAAATTTACGGTTTTGGATTTTTCTCATTACTTGTGTAATACGTTTCGATTCCCTTTTATCTTGACATACAGACAGACAACGAATATATTTATTTATTTAATTAATTAGCACGGTAAAAAACCAATTACACTAATTAAATTCAGATTACAGAAATAAAATATAAGCAATAAAATTTTTCAATAATCCGTAATTACAATAAAATAAAAAATACTTTAAAATAAATTCCAAGATTAAATTGTCAATTAAACTAAAATTCAAGTGATATTATAATGTTTACTTTTTTTTCTTTTGGGATACGGAACCCTAAAGACACCACGTTAACTTAGGGTTCGTTCCAGGGCATACTCGTGGTACCAGCACATCCGCTCACACGGTGACCAGGTGGCTAACAATTACACCTTCAACTCTGTGATCACGGCGAACGACTCCGCGCCGAAGCCGCTCCGAGACCTCAGGTAAATGTGCTGTAATATATTATGATACGAGTAAGTAATCTTTACGACCGGTGTAAATACTGTTGCGATTCTTGCAAAAAAGACGAATTGTCAAGTTTTGAAAAAAGAAAATTTTATTGTGTGCTTTTTCATAACTAAACGAGCTGATCGTTTGCCTGATGGTAAGCATAACGCCGGCCCATAACAATTGCAGTGCCCACTCAGAACTTTGAAATACAAAGGCTTGCGTGGCACTACAGTGCGCTCATTACTCAAGCTTAGGCTTATGAGACTTACCTAATATCGCTAATGTCTCAGAGTAATGAGCGCACTGTAGTGCCGCGCAGGCCTTTGTATTTGAAACACAATGGTTATGGTTAAGTATTACACAAGTTCTACTTACTAATACTTAACCATAACTTGTGTAATACTTAACCATATATTTTTATTAAGTATTAGTAAGTAGTACTAATACTTAACCATAACTTGTGTAATACTTAACCATAACTTGTGTAATACCTAACCGTAACCATTGTGTTTCAAAGTTCTGAGTTCAGTGCCACTCAGAACTGCCTGCGCGGCATTGCTGTTGTTATGGGCCTGTTTTATGCTTACAATCAGCCCAACGACCAGCTCGTCTAGTTATCAAATAAAAAAAGAAAAATGTCAACTCGCCTATTGTAGGTTTAGCAGGGACTTATAAGAGTGCGGAACACTAGCACTTACTCACAGTGATCATAAAAATGGTGGAAGTCGGTAAAATGAGTGAACTTAATCCAAAAATGGTATTTGTATAAGGCCATAAACAGTGTCTATGTAATAAAGTTTTAGTTCGCCCTTCATCCATTCTTTGTCATAAAATCGAATATTCTCTATGTTGTATTGACTGCAATATCGTACATAACCAATATTATTGTACGAATTCGTTCTCTGAAGACATACAACATAAAAATGAAATGAATATTTTTTTCTCTCTCAATCGAATATTTTTTCCAGCATTTTTCATCGTTCTATTTGCGATCTCAGATTTCGAGTTTTAAAATCGAAGTATAAGACTCTAGAGCACGCTCGTATAAGAATGCCAATAAAAGAGTCTGATTCATTCGGTCGGAAAATGAAATGTAATTACGTAGCGTATCTGGTAACGTTATCCTTTGATTAAACTTTTAACAACAACAGATGATTAACAAAACCTCATTTAACTTTAACAAAGCCCTTATAGGCCCCGTGGTTTAGTTGATAGGTCGATGGACTTTGCTCCTATATCGCGTAAGGATTGCGAGTACGTTTCCCGCAAGTGGAAAAAATATATGTGCACTAAAAACAACGCAAATATTTTCCCAGTGCTTGGGTGCTATGGAACCATAATCCTCAAAGATCCTGATTCACTAGTAGCAGGGTAACGGTAATGTGCAAGCATTACTGTCGATGTCGATCTTCCGGTTCGATATGTAAAGTTATAGTCAGTAAAATTACTGGGCTTATGATATTATTCATACCTAATATCTCAGGGTAACAAGGGCAATGCAGTGCCTCGCAGGCCTTTGTCTTTCAAAGTTCTGAGTGGCACTGCAATTGTTATGGGCCGGCGTTATGCTTACTCTCATGCAAACGGCCTGCTCGTCTCGTTATGAATCAAAAAGTGATCTTTGGGCGTTATTGCTTTATCAATAAAAGCCATTTTTTTCAATCACAAATAAATCATAAATATAAATTCTCACGCATAAAGCCTAGTCTCCATTGTATCAAAAATATGTCACAAATAAACGAACTGCGGTACGCGCGTAACTCTTACGTAAGCCGGCTCGAAGGCCCAATAAGCATGAAACCGATTTATCCGACCAAGTTATCATAGCCGTAACGTACCATAAGTGTTTATATTTCGACTTTGCCGATACATCATAGTCTTATTACGTACGACCCGTTTTTCTACTTGACAAAGTTTCTGTTTGCAGAAAAGGATGTGAATATTGGTTCCTTAGATCCTGGCTTCGATGAAGTTTGATGGATCTGCTAACTGCTTAAGATCTACTTTGTAAGAGTTCTTTTAATGCTGAAAACTACATTTTTTGTTCAGAGCAAAAAAGTAGTTTTCAGCATTAACGCAGTAAACGCTGTTTGCTATTAATCCTTGCGTCAATGTTTACGGAAAAACTTTGTGTTGCATGTTATAATCGCACGACGGAACAACGAAGTGTGACTACAAGTTTTCCTTTTTTCCTTTTGAGTTACCGAACCCTAAAAAAGTAATTTGACAGAACTGCCTTACCGGCTAACAAGCTCGTGTGCGTCTTCGATTCCAAACCGATTAAAACCAGGGGTCACTAGTCTTCGTGTGGAAGGAGTTGTCTAGAGTTTTCGCTTCTTTTCGTTTTGTAAGAACTTGTTTCCGTAACAACATTCATTCTAAAATGATAACCAGCGAAAATTCTAGACTATTCCTTCCAGGCAAAGACCGAGTGACCGCTGGTCTTAATCGGGTTGGAGTCGAAATCGAACACTAGATGGTTAGCCTGTAAGGTCCCTGATTGTCGTTTAGGAACCGCTGCCTCAACCCTGGCAAGTACAGCCATTACTTGGAGCGGTGGCTGGCTGAGTACAGCACTCACCAGCTGCACATTATCGATGGTAGCCTGCTACGCGCCGAGCCGGCCCTCGTCATGAACACGCTGCAGAAGTTCCTCAAGATAACTCCTCATCTGGACTACAACAGACTGCTCAAGTGAGTATACTCTCTTTTGTTAGTGGGAGGACTAACTCTTCTGCGAGTGTCCGTCGGGGTTGTTACCACCGCTTTGTGAGTGAAGTCTGCGGCCAAGCAGTAGTGTGCACGCATTACTGTGTTCCGGTTTGATGAGCAGAGTATCCAGTGAAATTACAGGGCTTATGAGACTTAATACCTAATGTCTCAGGGTAACGAGCGTACTGCAGTGCCGCGCAGGCCTTTGTGTTTAAAAGTTCTGGGTGGCACTGCAATTGTTATGGGCCGGCGTTATGCTTACCATCAGGCAAACGACCAGCTCGTCTCTTTACCAAATAACATAAAAAATAAAAAAAAACCGGGCGAATGCAGCCACTGCCTGGAGCGCAGCCGGCTGCCTTACCGGCTAACGACAATGTTCTTCATAGTAACTTTTAAACTTTCGCGATTCGAGAACATTGTTTACTTTTAAGAACGGGACTTAATCGCGATAAAAAACACAGGTTTTTATGTACCTCGACATCGAGTTGCATTGATCGTGGTCACGAGAAGTGATATTGGTCACGAGAAGACTTGCTCCAAACGTCGAGGTAAATAAACACCTGTGTTTTTATCGCGAATAAGTCCCGTTCTTAAAAGTAATTAATGACAATCGTCTTCGTTTTCCATTCCAAACCGATTAAAACCAGTAGTCATTAGTCTTCGGCTGGAAGGAATTGTCTAGAGTTTCTGCTAGTTTTCGTTTTGTAACAACTTGTTTTCTTAATAAAGTTCGTTCTAAAATGATAACCAGCGAAAATTATAGACAGTTAAAACATCAAAACTGGAACACAGTAATGCTTGCACATTACTGCTTTGCGGCAGACTACATGAGCAAAGCGTTGGTAGGTACCCAGACGGACGCTCGCAGAGGCGTTAGTCCTTCCTTCCTGGTAGTTTTTCAAGTTTAGTATCCATTAGAACACTGTCTATTGTTATTAAGTTTTTATCAGACTCCGATTCGAAATCTGGTGATCGTTTTTTCAACCACTACCCGATTTTCAATCATGCTAAAATATTTTACCACACCTCTGGTTCTAAAGACAATGTGTGGCAGTGCCCAAACCTTGTTTTATAGTTTTTTTTTTAACGAAACTATTTATTTAGTTAGGTAGTCCAATAGGTTTTACGTGTAACTATAGAATACAATGTTACTCTTTACAATGGTTACTTACTGACGTTCCAAACTGATTGTTTTTAATGCGACTCAACTTTGCTTTTCCAGTTTTCCTACAAATCTTAAGCAGAAAAGTTTAAAAGAAACCTATTATTTATTCACTCAGATTCTAGCTGCTTCTTACTAGTCCTGTTAATGGAAATCGCAGTTTGAGATTACGAACAGCTTGGACCGCAACGTTCTGTTTGAAAGTTACTGTTGCAAACTATTTCCATCGTCAACTATTAATTAATTTTCCACGATACCACTTACATTTCACGCCGGCACACTAACGAAGCTCGCTGGTTCAGGTGATAACAACACCTTGAATGGGTTCCTCAGTATCCGTTGGCTTAATAACCGTATATTTCAGCGTGGCCGTTCAACCCAGGTATCCCTGCAATTGACCATAACTTAGCGCAATACCCACTTAAACTCGAGCGCAGAACTTTACAGAGTAGAGTCGCAGGGACTAATAAAGGCTCGCAATACGCTATCTGCATAAAACGGTAGTTGCAGTTCTATAATAAGCTGTCTTGAAACGTACCGTTTGTGTTCTAATGCTTGTATAGCCGCATCTCTCCGTTTAGTTGTAAGCCTTGGCTTGCTTCACTCGCAATCGTGCGGGAGCTGTTTCGAAGTCCAATAATCTCTATCATTTCGTAGTGCACTTTGGAAACATTTACTAGTGGAATACCACGTTCTAGAGGTACAGCGCGCAATTTAGAAAGGTACATGTGATCCTGCTTCCATAAGTTTGACCTGTGTACTTTGTTGAGAATGATTTATACATATTATGTCTTAACATTGTACAAGCAACATTTTTTAAACACAAATATATCGAAATAAAAGTAATGCTTTAAACACATAGTACAAAATTGCGGCTCGGCAACTAGGCAATTTGTCGAAATATACTTTACATGATCAAAATTACATATCTAAAATTGGCCGCATTGAATAACATAGACCCGGGTCAGAGCGTGTAACCTGCCTAATAGGGCTACTGAATTATAAATATACTTGGTTCCTAGAATAGCAATACCGGGTGGACGGTTATGTGCTATCGGACGTTCAACCAAATGGATAATGAAATTATTGAAAGACTTGCAGAATAATGTATCACGAGAAAGGGAATGTAAGACGAGGATCGTTCTGAATAATACAACTGATATCGAGCATCTACCCCTGTAAATAAGAATAATCTTACAATCTCACTGTCGGCGTGTTTTCGTTTGTTCGCGCTTTCAATCCGGAATTTTATTTAACGTAACGAAACTCACACTGTACATTTTCAGGTACGACGCGAAAAAGGGTTTCTTCTGCCAAGCTATAGGTGGTGATCGGACAAAGTGCCTCGGGAAATCCAAGGGCAGGATATACCCGCCAATGGAGGAGCGGTCAGCTAAGTTTTTAAAGCGGTATTACACGGCGCATAACACGGCGCTATCCAAGCTGCTGGTGCGTTTGGGCCGGCCGGTGCCGCAGTGGCTTAAGGACGATTTATCGTCCAACGGATAGCATCCGCTCTCTTTGAAGTTGGCCCGAAACAAGACTCTGCGAGGACTTTTCAAAGTCTGCGTGGTCATACCTTGAGGACACGTGACGCGTGTCCAAAGTTACAAACTGTTGCGGATCGTTTTACGAGTGTTTCGATGTGAGACCCCACCCTTGTTGAAGCTATCTTCGTGTATCGATTGTTGTAATATATTTTAAAGAGTGATGATCGAGAACTGTTCAATCGATGCGGAGATATTGTTGTTTTATTGTAATTAAACTCGTGGAGTTGGAGTGTAATAAATAAGACTCTGTGTTGAAGTGATTACGGTTTGACTTTGCTTGCCCTCGATTTACGTTATTTCTTAGCCATGTTCGTGAGGTCGGTTTTCCGACGTGATTTGTTGACCTGGCTTAGGTGCTATTTGTTCATAGTTGCTATTGTGAACGGGTTATTTCAATGTTTGTTTAAATGCCAATAGATTAACTTTATTGCTTCCATAGAGTATTGTGTCATCGAGCTTTTTGCGCCAGTATGTAATTGGCGATGAGTTTTTCATTTTTTTTACGTGTTAGTGGTCGCATTGTCCATTCCATGCCATTTGTTGCAGGCTTGTTACACGCTTAGTTCGATGTTCTGTTTCAATACAATATACGTACCTGATGCAATTTTTAAAGTAGATAATTTTACGTTTCTCGCTAGAGTGTTAGTGTTACTTTTACCGTCTAGTTTGTTTCTCTGTGCCATAAGCAAAATGCAAGCGGCACTGAATGATATTGCGATTTTACCATACTCTGATTTGACAATAGAACAACATACTAGTCCTTTTTTTATTCTTAAGAGCTTTCGACATCACTAGTATAATATAAATTCATGTACATTAACTGAGGAGGTTCTTTTCAAACGTTGATTATTCCACTTTTTCTGTTTTTACATAAATTCTGAAAATTGGGAACAGACAATTGTGACGTTAATTTTTTTTTCTATCTCTCTTTCTAAATAAGAACATGAGAAAGGGATGGAATATATTTTAGACCTGTCAAATTAATCATGTTGCTTGTATCTAGTGTAAAGTAACGGCCATGAATTTAGTGGCGTCTAATTTTTCAAAGGTGGAAGATACTTAAATAACTCTAAATCTAAATTGAGTTTAGTTTTTTGTATCATACATCTTTCAAAAATCTTTCATCCATTTCTCGTGTTTTTTTATTGGAAAGAGAGAGAGCGAAACTAAATTTAAGTTTAGTTTTCTAACGTAAGAATCGACACCAATGTCTTTCCAAGTATTTAAATTGACTACTTTCGTTGAAACCAGGCATTTTGACCATTTATTTTTTCGTGGATCTGGCACGATTTGCGATTTTACTTTACTGGAATTAAATTTTACCAGTCAAATAAAAACAGTTAAAAGAGTCATTATAATAAAGATTTCACAAAACCTCCGCTACTCTAGTTAGCATCGTTTGGAAAGTACATTGACCATACCTAATTATTTCATAGATTTATTTTCAGTTACCGTGTTAGCAATAAGAAGTTTTACAATACATATTGAAAATATGGCTCTATATTTTAAATGAAATAAAATAATATCATTAATGACACAATAAAATGTATTTGGTATATATTTTGATATGCATGAATTTATTGGCGAGGTAACTTGTAAGAAACTTCGTTTTTTGTAAAAATGGGATATGTTTTAGCTAAGACATTTCTGACTCTTTATTGTAATAGATGTCGGTACTTAAATCTTGTAAAAAAAATCTTTTTGTCATAAAAATAGAGAAGTACAGAAATATATATCTATATAATGAAATCGATATTTGAATACTTATAGTATTAAATATATGAATGTTTTTGATTGTAAATATTAACTATGAATTGTTTATAGTTTCAAAATGTTTTTTGATCGGGATCCTGCTGTAACTTCCGATGTTCTTATCTGTGAAGAGTTGTTACGTAGAAAATGGCCTTAAGAGTTTTAATTCGTATATGTTGGCGTAAACTTAATACTATTAATATTTTTTGTAACATGTTTTAAGCTAGAAACTCCAGATCGGTTGTGTTTATTAGCAATAATAGTCACGCTACCCCACGAGCGAAAACATTCGTACAATATACGAATTATTTAATTGTAAACTAATTCATTTTATTAATAATTAATTGTTGGTAAAACAATTGAACATTGTACGAATTTTCCGTAAAACATTCGTGCATTGTACGAATTATTCGTAAACCGTTGTTCAAACAACATTTGTACAATAAGAATGTTTGAAAATGAAAAATGCAGTCAAAACTGCATATTCTTTCGCGAACGTCGTTCTAAACTGGGGCCTTACTCCGAAAATCGAACGTCGAAGCTTCAGCTGACGGATTGTAGTTTTCCTACTATGAAAGTGTTTCGGATCATTCGGAACCAACGTACGATTCGATGTTCGTAACTTGACATATTATCTTTTGTAGTAGAAATACTGCAATCTGTCAGCCGAAGTTTCGATGTACGGTTTTCGGAGTAATGCCCGTGGTTCGCGTATTCGTACGAATGTGGGGGACCAGCATTAGCTGCAGTTGATTATTTCATCTGTTTCATCTCGCCCATAACGCTCATTAACATTACTTTCACGCTAACTGTTACTTTAAGTGTAAATCAATTTTAACAATACAGCCATCAATGACTGCTCTTAAAATGTGTTCTATATAAGAAATTAATACATCACTTATTTTTATTAAATAATTTAAACTTATGTCCGTATTTTTATTTGAAATATTTACTTCCTATACCTAACTGCATAGCTTTTTTCTATTGATAGGTTAGCGTTTGACTACTAGTTTACGTGATCTTAAGTGACAGTGTCGATTCTGTGGTTTCATACCTAAACCTAATTTTAGTTCTAGTAATCTCTTTCCAATACATAACATGAGAAATAAATGGAATATATTTTAGACCTGTCAAAAAAATCCACTTGCTTGTATCTAGTGTAAATTTAATGGCAATGAGTTCAGTGACATCTAATTTATCAAGATCGAAAGATATTTGACAGCTCTAAAACATAATTTAGAGATCTGTCAGACATCTTCCGTCTCTTTCTCATATTATGCATTGGAAAGAGAGAGAGCGAAACTAAAATTAGTTTAGGTATGTAATGATAGAATTGACACCAGTGTCGATTCTGTGGTTTCATACCTAAACCTAATTTTAGTTCTAGTAATCTCTTTCCAATACATAACATGAGAAAGAGATGGAAGTTGTTTGGACACACCTACATTTAGTTTTAGAGCTGTTACATATTTTCCTTGATAAATTAGACGCCAATAAATTTAAAATACACACATAGCAAGTTGATTAATTTAACAGGTCTAAAATATATTCCATCTCTTTCTTATGTTCGCGTTTAAAAAGAGATGAAACTAAAATTAGGTTTAGGTATGAGATGACAGAATCGAAACCAATATGTTTGAATTATATGTACGCTTTACCTACATAGAATTAGAACTTGCTTCCGAGATCGGCTGCCGGAAGTACCGATAAATGGTTTGCGACAAATTTTCAACTTGATGATGATAGCTAACTAGGCGTTTAGATAATTAACCCCATCGTGCAAAATGGTAACCGTAAAGGCCTGCGCAGACGAGGGACGATAGAACGCATATATGTAATAACGCACATGAATGAGAAATAGTCCATCGTCATGTAGATAAGAAAAAAAATACCAACCAGGTCGTTTTAAAGTACCTACACCAATGTTTGCCCTCTTTGGAATCTGGAATTCACAACGTAAACCACGGGCTGTCAAAATACAGGATAAACACGGGACAACATGCATCGTTGTTTATCTGGCACAGGTCGATAAAACGTAACAAGTTTACGTTTAAAGATCTTGTTCCAGGTGCCAAGGTATTTGACACGACGGTAGCTCATTTTCTAGTACCTACTAAAGTTGAAAATTTGGCGCCAAGCACCTATCGGTGTGTTCCGAATGCAGTGTGTTTCCTTCGTCGTTGCATAAAATCAGATGAGATGCAAAGCAATCAAAAAGAAACGAAATTTACTGCCATGTATAAGATAAACAGTACGATTTCTAGAGACCGCCTTGAACTATGACGCTTAGAGAAATTGCACCTATCCCATATATTTTCAGTAATGTATAAGGTTCACCGAGGCAGAGTGCAATTCTGTAGAACTGTAGGTCCGCCCCAAGCGTCTTGAAAAATATATTACTGCACCATATTGTTCGATACGACCCACTTCAGAAAATATTTTACATACAGCCGTAATAACTTCTGATCACAATGCGAGCGTCTGCGAATAAACTTAGATCTCTTACCCTACGTCTGTATGGGAGCATTCCTCTATTGTGTTTATAGCTAAACACTGATAGTACTCGACAAATATTCGAACATGAATAAGAAGATTATCTTACTCGCTCTGTTTTGGTTTCCAGAGCATGTTGCAACAACGCAAGAGTTAGCTTCATCAGAGATGCAAGTTTGACGAGTGCCGAGTAGGCGCTTTTACCATAGTACCTTAAAGATGAATAGTAGCGAGCTCTGCCTGTAAAATAAATACCTACTTTCTTTAAATTAAACGGTAGGGATGTCATGTCACATCACAGCTCGATCGCCCGGTTGATACAAGGGCCAATGTCACGGAGCGGAGCGCAAGGCATCCACGTTGGTGGCTATCCACACCCACTATAGCGCGGATTGTTTGGAACGCGCGTGTAGCTATAGGTAGGTATATATATATATAGGGAAGTCGAGCCTTTCGCTGCCCACCGGATTAGAGCCTACGTATTCTGATTATCCAGTCGAGACGCCTTAACCAACTAGGCTCTGTGAGCGATCGATGTTGACTCCGAAATTCTTGAGATTTACTGGCGATATATTAACTACATAGGTAGATAAACCCAAAGTAGATTTATTAGAACCTCTCCGCACTGACTACTCTGACCAGGCCATGTAAGTAGTATATTTACCACCCCTTATTTTAAGCAGGAGTCTGACAAGCTACCCATTTGTGAGCGTCGTCCCTTCACTCTTCAGTCATTGTAATTCTTAAAACGACGCAAATTGGAACTCGAAATACTAAAAAAAACCTCATAAAAAGCCCCATTGAAAAAGAGCTTCGTCTTGGGCGCAATAAATTTTAATTCGATTAATATTGTAATTGAATCGGCGATGTCCGATTACGCCAGATGAATGAGGGGCGTCACGGAAACGGTCCCTGGTCGCGATCAGCTCATATTTTATTTTTCCCCGGCGTTTTTCTGAGTGAAAAATTTGTTTGCAATGTCTGCTAGCATCCGATAAAGTGAGCAATACGTTACCTGTCTGAGTCAGCCACACAAGGAAGGTAGTGCGCTTCTAGATTACGATGCCCCGTAGTTTACCTCCGCGAAGATAAATTCTTAGGTTAGTAGGCTGGAATAGATGGAACTAGTTAATTTTACTGACATAGAGCGATTTTGTCGTATTCTTACGTAGAAGTCGGCTTCTGTCTACCTATATACTCTCGTCTTGAAACTCACAGATTATAACATAGTTACTTACTTAGGTAAGTCTTTATTGTACAACAGCAGTATCTATATATGTACCTATATACAATGGGCAGTCTTATATACTGATTCTGAAAAACAAAAGCTAGCAATTAATTGCACTCATCAGCTGTTAAGTTGTGAAATTCCATCGTACACTAGCGACGATATGGTCGAAGACTGCGAATACTACTACTAGAACTAGAATAGCACTGGCTCTCAAGTGCAGCTGCCGGGACAGAGAACACGCTACGGTCTACCGGAGAGGTCTGCCGGTGCTGGGGGCCTATAGACAAAAGCCACACGCTTTTTCCGCTCACGCTACCGCCAATATAATGTATGCGATAGGCATTAGCTTTGAGATGTCTCGTGACTGTGTTTAAATTGTTGGATTGTAATTGGTCGTATTGGTTTTTTACTCTATGGTATTGACGTTATCGTGAGTGGAAAAAGAAGCATGTGGCTTTTGACTACAGGACCAAGTGTGCCTACGCAGGTAGACCAGAGCGTGTTACAGGGTAAACCTGCACATCAGGCCTGTTTCCTTACACGCGCCGGTTTACCTGCGCTGGCACATCTGCACAGCCAGATCTCTCCGGCAGACAGTAGCATTTATGGCCGGTATGAGTTGCTTGACGACAGATTGCTAAGTTCATGGTTGTGCTTGTCTAGATCAACCAGTCAACCACAAATTTGGCCACTAATATCTAGACCATGTTCCTTATGGCAGCTACTAATAGGTAACCACGTCTACATGCCTATTTATGGGCGGCTCTCTTTAAACACAAGGGCCGCGCTTAATAAGCGTACACAACTACCATTAGATACCGGAAATAGCTTATGCCTTAGACTCGACGACTCAAACGCCGAACATACTTCGTGTAGCTCATATAGAATTTATGAAAGATCTCGTAGCAGCTCGCGGATTGTACGTAGGTACTATAACTATTGTCTGTGGATTCTACTAGTGGCAGAGATGTAGCTGAAGTGCGCAGCAGGTATAATAACAATACTTTGCGTAAGCAAGTACCTATTATATACTTAATCTAATATCCAAAAAGCAGCCAACCTGATCTCTTAGCTTTTATCTTAAAATTACCGACGTTGATAGATGGCGTCGAGCAGTAATTCATTTATCTGCGATTAAGGGTCGGCCACGGGATGTGCGCCGCTTCATCAAACCGGCTGGCACGCTGCAAATTGACGTACTGAAACGGTGTTACGCTAACGTCTTGTAGCGTTTAATCTGGAATACGAGTAAGGGAACATCAATAAAAATTTGCAAAGCATGACGCGTTTCACGCATAAGCTTACATCACTTTTAACGCACAAGTTATAAAGATCGTTGTAGGTTTTGCGAAGACAGAAAGCGCAGCGTCGGGTTTAAATGTTCTCTCAATATTTATAGACGCACAAAATCTTGATTTTTAGATACAACACGTGAAGCTCCGCAGCTGTAAGTATCTGCAATGGCTAGGATCACGTATCAAGTTGGAAGTAGTTAATACTGTGGGAAATTTAAAAAATGGCAGATTTTGTCAATAAAAACTGACTTCCAAAAACCGTCTTATCCTTAATTATATTTATGGTAAGGCCTGCAATGATGACCTGCATATGATTTATTGCGTATCTACCTAAGCCATCTCGATTCATTTTTACATGTCGGAGGGGTCTTGAATTGCTAGCACAGTTGTTCGAGTGCACCATCACTAAAAGTTGGTTCACGTGATGGTGAGTACCTTCCGGTTGTGTTCTAGCTTGTGAAAGCGAAGAGGGAAGCATTAGATCTATATCACCAGAATTTATCCACTACTTACGTCACGTAAATTTAACTATGGCAGAATATACTAGGTAAAGATCGAGAACTGTACCTATTTAAAACTAGTTACGAGTAACCCAATCTCTTATCTCGTGTGATGGAACTGCAACTTAACTTCCCATGTAAATAATCTATAACTAAGAAGTAACGAAGCTTGGATTATTGCTATTATCTTAAAATTACAGACTGATGGATTGCACGGCTTCGTCGGATCAGTAATTTATTTATCTGCGATTAAGGTTCTCCCCCCGTTACCACCCGTTACGCTCCGTTCATCACGCCCAGAATTGACTCGCAGCGACCTTCTATAACGTTAACGTCAAGGTGTTTCATCGGGGAACGGCAGTAATAGCGTTGACATGTCTTTGATTGCGTACGTAATTGCAGACTAATCAGACCTTTGTAAAAAGTAAAGGGAAGTTATAAAATAACCTCCTTTTTTAAGTCGGATAATAAAAGGTATAACGTGTTTTTTTTTCGTCTCCTGCAAATTAATTAGATTTTTTTTTCAATCAATTAAAATATTGGGAGAGGACAACAACGAGAAACTACACAACAACTACTATACAACAAAGAGTATATGTCTTTCTCTTGGACGGCAGTACAGGGTCAATAAAGTAGATTCAGACGTTTCAAATGTTCAGATCAAAGTAACAGTAACAGAAGATCAAAAAATTATATTAATCGAAAGAAGTATAAGCACTTCCCAGGAAGTTACAGCTAACTGCCTACAAATGTAGCATGGGGTTAAAACTTTACGGATAACCGACCCTGTTCGCTTGAATAAATGGCTTTAGCGATTTTAATAAACTCCGACTGAAATGAAAATTAAAGCTCTTAAAGCGATTTACATAAAGGTGTATTAACTCTCTTCCAGGTGCAATAAAAATGTCTAACGGACGCTGGAGCGCATTTGCATCTACCGTCATACCTATTATACCAGTACGTACTGTAACCAACGTTATATACACATAACGTTCGTTCCATGTACTTAGCATGCAATGTTCGTATTACCTATATAATCGTGGGTGGCGTTTTCTGTTTTATTCAGATGTAAGGGAATTTTATATTTTGATCTTTATTTGGTCTTCATGAGGGTTTAAAATTAACTTTTGATTTACGGAGAGTTTAGTTCGTGAGAAGTTGTACGCTTATGTTGACGAGCAGCAGTATGTAGTTTCACAGGGAACCTTAACTACAACGAAATAAAGTCTATAATTAAATCCACTGTTCTAAATAGATTTGTTATACTTTACTGCCTGGTTTATTTTATTTTACTCGTCTAGTTTATTTTATCGGAACACAGTGTCGAAGTACTTTCTTGAGAGCGTTGACAAATGTTTTGTTTCTTAAAAATTATTTAAACGCATAAATTAGTCTACGTGTAAATATATAAACACATATTGATTTTCAGGGTTGACAAGAGTTTAAAATGATATAAGAACCTTATAGTTTTGTATGGGGAAACTAGAATGAATTAAACATCATAGTAGACAATTAAAAATTGAAAGCACAAAAGATAATAGTTATTCATATAGAGTTTGATTAATATTATTTACATTGAACATTGAGTCATTTGAATCATTCTGATAATGTAATTTTGAGTATCTAATATTATCAGCGATTCGAACCTAGACTTACGTAATACAATTTAATAAACTTTGAACTAATATCTAACGTTTAAATTGTAGTTATGGCCAAGTTGTGTTGTTTTGTTACAGCACAGGCCAATGTAATTTTATGTCGTATATAAACAAAGTTAAATTGCAGACATTATTTGTATATTCCACCAATTTTAAAGTAAGGAAGTTTTGATTTTCGTACATAATTTAGAATTATAAAAGAAACGACTTCGTTCCAACCCTAACGTGTGGTAAAACTTAGAGCCACAGTATAGTTACTGTGAGTATACAAGTTTTACACCATGATATACAAGGATTTATTTGTATGAGAATAACGTAATTTGTATATGATCTAATTTATTAGGGACTCTAATGAATTAATAAGTAGTGCTGATATGGGATTAAGTTGAAAATGAATGAAATTATTCTGAAAAGTAGACTACAAAATCACTTAAATTTTAAAGCGATAAAAATCATTAAACGCGTTGTCGAATTACATTATAAATAATAATTTAGGTATTCACTTAAAATGAACTATTTGCCTTTTGTTGCTACAAACCATGTTTGCTGCAAGTTCACGTACTGCATCCGGATAGGTTTACTTTGGACAATATTTTCAGTAAAAAATCTAACTCTGTGAGTGGACTGATTTTTTAGTTCGGTTTTGCCAAACAACATAAATTTAAAATTAATGGTGTTTGGATTTATGTGACATTTTATGCCATAAGTGGGAATACGTGACTACTCCAAGCATTTGAAGTGTGGGATAACTTAGAAGACCTGCAATTTGGCGGGATATGAGAGAGAGTCGTGTTTTAACCGCGAAAGCCGTCGGTCAGGTATCCGGGAAGAGAAATAACGCGAGATTACAGTGGTGGTCTGACTGCGAAAGCCGACGGTCAGATATTCGGGAAATAACACTGGAATCCAGTGGGTTTTAACTGCGAGAAACGTCGGTCAATTATTCGGGAACAAACGCCTAATTCTTTGCGCGCGCGCAGACAAATTCAGACTTTAATCGTAACTAATAAAACTAGTTTCTCGTGTCGTGACTTTCCCAGTGAAACCGTCGTATAATGTAATATCGTCGCGAGTGAATTAAAGAGTGCAGTGAATAGTGTATTGTGAGAGTGTATCATATAATATTAATGAATATTTTATTAGAGTTTTCAGTTAGCGAATACTACGAGCTCTGGACGTCATTTTAGACTACGTTGTATGTATTTCTTTAAGTTTATAAGTTAGCTAGGAGGTACTTTTTATCCTTTACAGACAGCAGCTGGGAGAAACTACGTTGTATTTGGGCTATTGCAAGGGGTAGGTTTTACAGAATATATACATTTAGGAAATGTTTAGGAGGAGTGAAAATTGAATATTTTGTATTGATGTATGAAGGAGATAAATTTCAACCATTACAAAAACGTAGTATTGTAGCTAGGATATTTTTTTACTGTGCCTAAAATATTATATTACCAAAATCTCATACTTATGATTGAATGTAACATACATACTTTTAACAACGGAACAACTTAGCCTTTCCCAGTTGGATGTTTGCTAATACGGAGGATTTTGATTTCATGAAGGAGTTTTACTTTATATTCTGGAGCGTTTGAAGAGTTCCATTGTTCTTTGGAAACTTCTATTGTTAATAGTCACTATTATGGAAGCATGCAGTCACTTTGGATGAGTTCCAATATGCATACGGATTGTCACATCATCACGCATTACCTTATACTTGGATCTCTCATCACTCGATTCATTGGAGTCTTGGGAACTTCATAAGTCTGCTTATTATGTTACATTCATTCATCCCAAAACTATTTATCATTTAAAATAATATTTAGAACAAAACCTTTTAGTCAACGCCCGTGCACATCTAGTAAACTCACAGCGGCCCTTTTAAAAATGTCTGTCGGATCTACGTGACGAGCGTTTTAAACACGTTGCTATTCAGCAGGGTTCCAGACTAGCTAGCCAGGAGCGGAACACAGGGTTTGATGTTGTAGCTGGTTTCTGATTAGCAGTCTCTACGTTTGCAGCACTCAAATCCGCCCATGCACTAGGTACACTCACTACAAAGACGACCAACATGATTCCTATTAGATTCTTATTAGGGTTAGTTCGAGTCACAAGGAATCTTGGTCATAAATTAGGGTAGGGATAATACTAACCTAGATCAAAGTCGTCGAGGTTAATCAAAGCATGTATGAGATGTATGATTTAGAGGATAGGTGACGAATGGAACAGATCGGAAAGAGATGAAGGTTTGTGAGTTTAGATTCATTTGAGGTGAGGTAGGTCTAAAACACGACGGATTCTGTCGGTTGGACGGGGTGAAGGCTGGTCAGGGAGCCCCGTAATCAATAAATCGCTTAGGGCTTCTATTTATCTAGACTTTGAAGGTCTAACTCCTTTTCTCAATTACCTATTTCTCTTAGATGTTTGCTGTTGGCGGCTGTTGCTATCAAACGAGTGAATTCCTCATTCTACTTAAAATATATTTATAATATATTACTATTTTACATGTATTATATATGTAGTTTATAGATTTACACATATAATTAATCTATCATATATTAATTAAGAAGTGAAGTGTGGGGGAAAAGTGATTGGCCAAGAAGAAAGAAGAAGGATCCTAGGCGGTTGCTGATTCCTGGATTACAGCTAAGTTGCATGCTTTGATTTGCTGTATAAAATCTATTCTTTGTGCTTCATTACTATGACGAATCATGAATTTATTTACTGTGTGTGATTTATTCTGTTGTATCTACGTTTTCAGCTCTTTTCTTCGAGCATATTACTTCTATTTAATTAATACAGCTATTGTCGAACGTGTAGTTCAATTGAACTTTATTTACCATGATTAATTAATTTCGTATGTAAATTCATTTTATAGATTTATGTGAATGATTTATTATTGTGTCCTTTTATTTCAGCAGTTTAATTAATTAATTATCTACGGTTTATTTTTTTTATATTTATTGTGTGCTTGAATTATTACTACGGCTCTCTTATTTTAACGGTTAATTAGATTTATTTGCGGTTCTTGATTTGTACGTCTTATTCATAAAATACAACGTAAAATTTACACAACGTAATGGGTCCATATTTCGAAAATTTAGACGATCACACCAGGCCAAAATTACAAATAAATGACAACTAAAATCAACGGTCACAAAATTAGGTACGTTCAGGCTTTGTCATTTATTAAATAATAGTATTTTACATTTAATCGAAATAGGCAGGTTACAGTACCAGAGTTGTGGTTATACGTTCAGCAGGTGCATAGATATTTTATCGTTTTAAGACGTGCTGTCGACAGAAGTTTTATTACTCAAAGATGAAGCAATATCCTGCTGATGTCCTTAATTTGAACTCTACCTTTAAGTAATAAGGATTTGATATTCTGAAGCTCCTGATGCTATAATAAGTCTTCGCTCCCGGCGCCTGATTTGCTAGTGCAGAGCTGATAACGGGTATTTGATGAGCTTGCGGAGCTCCTTCGCGATTTCCTATCATTTCTCCGATATTCACTCAAACGCTTTCCTAATGCCGTCGTTGGGTTTAAAATAAAGCGTTCGTTCGTATATCTTGCGCTAATGACTCTTTTCTTTTTCAGATTCAGAAGCTTACGCGAAATATAGAATCTGTCCAATATACAAAATGGTGTCGTAAATTATTATTTACGTACGTACGTACCTATAGCTACATAATGTAAGAATAAAGGTAAAATATGGTGTGGTGCTGTAGTGCTACGCTATGACGTCACCAAGTCAGTGCTACGCCGTAGTCGCCCCGGCGCTACGCAAGGGGAAGACGCGGGGAAGGACAGCAGTCCTCATTGAACTACGAGTGCAATTACACGTATGTCAATTATTCAAACCGAGTTGTCTCATTTCTGGACCTAACAATACGTAAAGGTGCGTCGTGCCTCAATTCACCTGGAGCTTAAACGAAAATTTAAAACGTTATTAAATAAGTATTTTAATTTCTAGCACTACACAGGTTTGTAATTAAATAGAAAGCCAAGCAAGCATTTACATCGGAAGCCATCAAGGTAGAAAGCAGGTAATAAGTATGAAGGCGGGCGCCTTGCGGTACAATCTCCGTCAGAAGGATGTCCAACAAACAATATCCAAGTTTGTGTCGCTTTGCCGTAATATTTGCCAAGACTCCGAAAGCCCGACGGAGTTTCAGCGACTTCTCGAGCTTATTACTATTTGTGTTGCCAAGATTCCCGTCTAGTTCACCTTCTGACAGATGTCCCAAACTAAAAACTAGATCCTCATTTTAGAAGCTGTTTAACTTCGAAAGTTTGCTTACATCTTGCTTTACCTCCGTTTATTGATTCACATATATCAAATATTTGGCTAGAAAATTCTTTTTTTTAATTCAGCACCCTCGCTCATTCGTGTGTGAAAAATTGTATCATTCTATGGAAAAATAATGCCGCAGCGTAAGATGTCGCGTGCTTCTTCATTTGACGCGCGCCTTGTATGGGTATGAGGAACGCGGGCATGTGTTTACGTCGCTTAAGTAAGAATAATGGTGGCACATAAATCAGTGGCATCTTCACGTCGTTTTGAATTCTCACAAAAGATGTCAGCTCCCCGCTAAATAAGACTCCATTCACTGAAGACAAACGCGCTTCGACTCGGAATTACCTACCCACCCATTGTGTTCTCATCTTATTAAACAGAAAATCGAATAATAGAAACGTCTATAGAGACGTTCTCGTACATAGGTTTTTTTACGAACATTTACGTCTGTGAAACAAGGGGTCCTCTATAGTTCTAAATAACAATTGCTGTATTTTAAAATATAAATGTGAAAAATGCCAATAATATGTAGTTTACCCTTCTCGGTACTGTTACACTATTTTATTAAAAATAATAAAGAGTATATTCAATGGAAACAGAATCACGGGATGCGAGGAGACATGCAATGAAAGCCAAATGAAGCTTCTGCCAAAAAGTTACGATAAAAGTTGTTATTGTTACGTGGTGCAGAGTGCGGAGCGCGGCCGAGCGAGGGCGAAACTTGTGCGAGTTGCAAGCGTTTATTGAGCGGAAAGCGAGCGCGCCGGGCGAGTTCCCGACTACCGCGTCCGCCCGCACCACCGCTGCCTGTCCAACTTTATTTTGTTTTGAAGTTTCTCTTTTTCCAACGAAAGGTACCTACATATAGCTAACTGCATATTATATTAATTCACGTCCAAATTAAGCGCCGACAGAAGGCTCCTCGGTCGCTCTCCTGATCCCGGGACTATCCTGGCTATAAATTGATTTAGGCGAAACATTTTGCAAGTCAAACACTGTTAAGAAAAAGGAGCAATTTTGTACGTCCCTTTCGAGGCGAGGACTCTTATAAACATCGGGGCTCGGGCAAACTGCTGGTGCCATAATCTGTCGAAAACATAAAAGCGTATGAAAAGTTTAGTATCCAATAAATTTTGCCAATACAAGCGAAACCGGTAACAAATATTTTAGGAAATTGCGCGTGTTAGCTTCACTCATTGTGACAAAATATAGCTCGCTATACAGCCCCTATAGAGACATATTTACAAACATTCTCGGGGCCTGTACCACTCAGTAGCGATGTGATTGCGATGTTAATGTGGATTCCAACTTATTTAGCATCCAATCGACGCTCCCCGCCGCGCAACTCTATCCAAAATGCGGCATGATTTCGGTCGTGTGAGTTTGAAGACGCGGGTATCGACTGCTCGTCAAAGCCATCATTAAGCAAATATTTCCCGATGTTCGGTCGAAGCGTACCGTCCGCCAGTCTGTCGGTCCGGTCCGGTCCGTACCTACTGCCACTCCATTAATTACGCCCGGATCTAATTAGCTGGTCGTACGATCAATCGGCGCACCGCGCGGCATGCGGCGAGCTTGTAGATTTGCATTTTGTTTGATGCATCAACTATTCACACGATTTAGGCACACACTGCAGAATTTGTAATAGTAGGCTTTATTCAAAAAGTTGTAGAATGTTGATAAAGTTATTTTCTGAGAGTTTTTACCATATGATAGATATTTCGTACCTAGACGACCAAATAAAAACCTATTTTAACGTTTTATTTAATCAGGAGTTCATACGTTTTTCTTTCGTAAAAGTACGTACCTAAAGGTCGTGCCCTTACGTAAATAAAGAAAGAAAGAAAGAAAGAAAGAAAGAAAGAAAGAAATACATTTATTTCAGGACATTAGACAACATTACAGTTTTACACATGCATAATAAATGAAAATAAGGGACGTACTTGTACTTGTACAATTGTAGATACTGAAACAGAATGTTTTAAACTATAAAGTAAAACTATAAAACAGGAAATCAGATCCATAATGTGAAACTACCAAACCTATCCTTCAGTAGGTAAAATCTTACACAAATTGTTTGGAGAGTAGTTTTACAAAATTATTAAAACATCTAACTAACCAATAAAGCATAATGAAAAGTGCAATAGGTAAACGTTCCTACAGATATAATCTTTATTCTTCACGCGCCGCAAGAGATTTCCCGCTAAGAGCCAATAGGAAAAAGGAAAGCCAAGAAATAATATTTCAGCAATACATACAACAAGAAATCGGATTACCATTTTCCGCCCACGCCACGGCGGAAACAGCCAACGTGTCAATAAGTAATAGATTTTCGATCTGCTAACGACGTCGCCGCATCTGTAGATGGGAGGATCTCGCACCGAATGAGTTTCGTATCTATATTAGCCGCGGGACAGGCACGTTCACAATTTGCAGCTGCGGATTGGCACGAACGGAGCGTGCAGCAATATCAAAGCTGCGGCTTTATATGCTTCCGAAAATTCCAGTGACGGACTACTTGCATTGTTCCAAAACCACATTCGCGTTGTCCTGGACAGCGCCCGCCTTTCACCACCTCTCCACTTCTTGCAACGTACCATTTGTAATTCAATTATGAGTAGTGAAGACCGCAATTTCTGCTCTTGTATTATCGTGCGCCCCTGCCCGCGCCGAGCGCAATAAAATTCATGAGACTATTGTTACATTCATGAGAGGAATTGGGAAAAAATACTGTGTAAACAAACCTAAACGGGAGTTGGGGAAGCGAGAGAAATGTTTATATGACTGTTGCCAGAAGTGTCATCACAATTTTATCATGACGAATGTTATTGTCAAATCATTCGTGTTTAATGTAGATGGGTCTACGGCGTAGATGTGCTACGGCACTTTGTTTTTGAGCTCCGTAAGATATCAGAAGAGCTCAGAAAGAGTAGTTCATTATTAAATCCGCTGTCTTGCCATCGTTTCTCGACGAAGCAAGGATCGTGCAAACCTAATTTATCGCTTTGTATCGTATTTTAATTATAAAAGATTTATGTTTTCTCGGATTCACGGCGCTGGCAAGTTGAATGAGTTTTTAAAGCAATTTCAAATTAGATTTATGACATAAAGACAAAAAGATGGCGTTTTTATTTCGCAAGCAGTCATGTTATCGGCATGATTTGCATAAAAGCCGAAGGGAGCTCAGCTAACTCGAAAATTGCTACGAGCTTCGAATAATATTTCATTGAAGTAGGCACTTAATTGTTAAATAAGTTTTAATCGATTCATTCATATTTTTGTCACAATCTTGAAAGTTACGAGGGACAAATTGAAATTATTTTTCGTTTATTAGAGTTCCATTCCGTGCCGTTCGTCAAAACGGAGAGATGAGTCATCAATTTGAGACGGCTGATCGCAAAAGGGTGAATCATTACTATTTAAATTTGACACGAAGGAACTGAGAAGGTGTTATATAAAATAACGAATAAATAAATTGGAATGTAATAAAATGTGGAATCCTAAGCTTTCATTGTTGCATCTCGCAAGTGACAGGGGTAGTCATGAATCCTTACTACAACATACTTCTATAAACTGTAATACAAATGCGAAAGTGTGTTTGTTGATTTGTCCTTCTTTCACGCAGCAACGAATCAACCAGGAAGCAACAGATCAATGTGTCACTCTCCAGCTCATAAACAATTTCAGGAAAGTGACATAGGCTACCGGGAAAATGTTCTTATGAGAATATCCAAACGAGCAAAAGTAATAAAACGCGGTAACAAAAGTAACTATAATAACGATACTTGCTATTTGTTGGCTGTTAATGGTAGCATGTATGAGAACTAAATAGCTTCACTTAAAAGATTTTTTTAGTAAAATCAGATGACCTTCAGGCACTGGGAAAATTACAAACAGACACTTCAATTTCATTTATTTGTGTAGAATTTATTGCAGTGCCACTCAAAAATGTGGAACAAAAAGACGAGCCTGGCACTGTAGTGCGCTCATAAGCCCAGTAATTTCTGCACTGTCTACTTTGCTCATCAAACCGGAACGAAATAATGCTTGCTCATTACTGCTTGGTGGCAGAATACACGAGCAAAGCGGTGGTACCAACCCAGACGGACACTCGCAGATGAGTTTTATACATATTTTAATACTATTTGATAACGGGACTAACTGATCGTTTGCCTGATGGTAAGCATAACGCCGGCCTATAACAATTGCAGTGCCACTCAGAATTTTGAAACACAAATGCCTACACGGCACTGCAGTGCGCTCATTACCCTAAGACATTAGGTATTAAGTCTCATAAGCCCAGTAATTTCACTGGCTACTCTGTTCATCAAACCGGAACACAGTAATGCTTAAAGTTAGTTCTACCACTTTCAATCAGAGACTTAAAACAACGATACTTTACAATTCTTCAGTCATAATATAGGTATGAAAGATAAGATAAAATAAATTACGATATTCTCTTTCACAAGTCGACGGTCATAAAACTTTAAGATCCCTGAAAAATGCCCATAAGACGGACCATTTCATGGTTAACGTCAAAGCACTCTTTTCACCGGTTAGTACATTATTCGTATAAAGGTAAATTATGGTTTATTTACTGACCATAACGGCGGAAACTTTGGTCGTTTGCGGCTCCAAAAATTAGATATTAAGGAATTTTCCTCATATGCCTTTATAGATATTGAAGGTTAAGGAAGATCATATTTTTACCATTGCAATATTTTATTTAGTTGGCACCCATCTTGTCTTCCTATTCTAATGTTATTTTTTTCGATTTGATAGTTTCTTCCATCAATGATGACCATAAATTTTTTAGCGTTTGACTACTAAGGTCCGATTTCACCAAATATAAAACGAACGACGTTCACGTGGACGTCAGTTCAATTCTCAATTCTGACAGCGGATTTCAAAACGCTGTTTAAAATAATCTGAATTTGAAGCTCGGTTAATGAGTTAAACCAAATTCATAGTTGAACTTCGGTTTAAAATGATTGAATTCAAACCTAAATTGGCGCCGATCTATTTTTCATAGTACCAGATTTAGATAACTACAGAAAATCCAAGTTATGGGTCAGGATATAGATCCAAATTGAAATTCTGATGAGTATGTGATACATGACCTTTTTTGGAGACGGATAAAAACATATAATTCAATCGCTGACGTGGCTTCATTCGTAATCTATTCAAAGATCGAATATTGGGTTTGGACATTTTTTTACAACTACAAAGATTTTTAATTTCTAAAGCTATTATATTATCAGTATAACTTCAGCAATCATAGCTGGCTTGCACGAAGGCTGTGGTGGGACAGATTATTTTGCGAAACAAAAATGCTAGCTGCATGCAGGGTGCAGGGATTGCCCCATGACACTACCAGCTAGCCGGCACGGACGTGTACCTAGTGCACCGCACCATGACCTACGTTTTGCTAATTAGCTGTGCATGGTAATATCGTATCGTATATCTTTCTTTCTTTTTTTCTTATCCTAAGTATAGCCTTACCATTATTATATATAGAGGAAGGAAGATGATAGATAATCTTGGCTGGGTCTAATAGTCCGTTCGATGGCCCAATATGTGGCAGCACTAAACTCCTATTAAAGAAAAACAAAGACTATAAATCCTGTTGACTAATCATACAACTTCCCCTCATGCGAAAACGACATATTTAAATGCACTACTCGCCACTGCGAGTACGAGTGCAGACTTATAACTTATCGATATTCAATGTATACTTTACAATTAATATATATACTATTATTAATTATTTTGGAAAAATAATAACCTTTCGTTTGGATTTGTTAACCGACTTCGAAAAAAGAGGAGGAGGTTAAATGTTCGACTGTATGTATTTTTTTAAGTATTTTAACTGATTTCTCCGTCAATTGTGGACCGATTTTGAAAATTATTTTTGTTGTTTGAAAGTGTATCATCTCAAGGTGGTCCCATATACATTTTATGGAAGAACATCTAAACATGAAAAAATGGTACTTGAATTTTCATATATCGCGATATTTTCATCGAAGTAGGTTCTCGGTTTTTTCAAAGTATTTCTGCTTTTTGTGGTTAGATTTCCAGACATCCCAGAAATAAAGGAAAAGTGGATAGAAGCGACTCAAAAAGAGAATTGGTTCCATACATCGCAAGTCATGGAATCCATTCAGTAGCTTCGACGTGATGCGTGGCCAAAATACAGACGGACAGACAAAAATAAAAATACAGTTTTGGCTTCAGTATAGATAGGAGAGTGCCATCCAAAAAAAATGTGACCTGGAGTTTTATTATAAGTAGTATTATAGATTAATTTATAAAGTAAGTATTTATTGTCTAGGTTTTCCATATAATAATTTATTATTAATCGTATATGTCAGGGAATCGAGAATGCGATGCTAACTACCTATTCAATTTTATCGATATTATTCTGTTCAGTAGTAGTCGTACCACAACACTAAATTACGTCATCCAAATGATCGGCCAATTGCAAGCATAGAATATTACCTCGCCCCCTGCCCGCGCCGGTGAGACATGTTTGTAGGAGGAATAGTGTTCATGAGCTATCAACAGGCTAAATAATCTGTGAAGAAAAATGAGGACCTATTATAGTGTCAGCAGCTACATGTATCCCAACATCATCTAAAATTCATGAACAATTTTACTCAAAAAAAATACAGATCCCACCTGAAAATTTTCAGTCTAGAATTTCAGTTAAGCCATAAAGGGGTTGCATGGAAACTGTGGAAGGTTTATTTGTAAAACAAAAATCGCGAAAGCTCACGTAGCGAGCAGGGATTACCTGATGACACACTGCGGAATGGATAACAACATTCTATTTTAACTTGTACGCCGCTCGGTCTGTGGGGACATTAGACATTATGATTGGTAATCTATGTATTAATCTATGACGCAAATCACACGTAGCATATAGCTTATATACATGAAAATATTCTAATATCTCACTAGTTTAGCGCACACAATTATTTTTAGCATAGTTTTTGGTGACGTTGGGCACTTAAACGTCTTGTACTATGTGAAGCTCGTCTTAGCATTTAAGGATCATCTAAGAAATGAAACTCGAAAGCATTTGACGGAGCACATTGCATCACATTTTTTGGATCAATAAATTAATATTACTATTACTGAACTTTTCTTATCAATGAAATTTATTTATATCTCACCGCAACTCAAGATCAACATAAATAGACGTCTCTCCTACCTGTACTTGCTAATCTTAACAGAGCCCTAATTTCAAAGTGGCCTCGCAAATTACAAGCACCAGGGCCCCCACATAAATCCAACCTTTTCAAGTTAATAAAAATGATTTAAGTACGCATTAAAAGGATCTTTTTCCCGTTGAGAACATGGAATTTATAATGGTAATAATAACTCGAACGATTGCCCCGTAATTACATGTAGTATAGAAATAAGGCTACTTATAAACGGACATACCTACTGTTAGGTCCAGAAATGAGACAACTCGGTCTGAATAATCGACACACGTGTATTTTCATTCGTAGTTCAATGAGGACTTGTGTCCTTCCCCGCGTCTTCCCCTTTCGTAGCACTGACTACGACGTAGCGCTGACTTCATGACGTCATAGCGTAGCACCCAGCACCATACCATGCTCTACCTTTATTCTGACACTACCTAATGAGGATATAGTAAGAGTTGAATGTAATTTAAAAGAAACCATTACATTTGTCGTAGACCCTCGAAGCCTTTTAATTTCGCAGATTAATAACTGGGAGATAAAAACTTCTGTTAAACGCAAACAATAGTGGCTGGGTACAGCCGGACGGCCGTAACTGAGGACAACCGAGGATACATTTAGAGGATTGCGAGCACAACTGGGCCCGCTGTCGGACGTACCCTTCGCCATTCTTCCGCTTAGGAAATACTATCGCTCTTTGTGATTTCACTCGCTGTGCAACTATAAATTGCAGGGCTGTCAGTAAGAACGTTCGTCTTTAAGCAAACTTGCTGTTATTTGTGAGAAGAGTACCGTGAATGACTTATTTTCTTAGAAAGGATATATCACCCGAGTCTTGTCAAGTTTGATCGCAATACGCCTAGGGCCATCAAACGCGGTGCGAGAACAAAGTTTTACAGAAGATATGGAGTATACATAATAAATCATGTATCGTATTCGAAGTTGATTAATATAGTTAAAAATATATAAATATAATAAAATTATATATAAAATAAAATATATAAAGTTATAAATAAATATAAATAAATAAATAGTATTTTGAATTGATGACTGCTCAGTGATTGTGACGTAGCTCGCCAATGCGTAGGTCGGTGGTTCGAGTTCTACAATGAACTTGAACTATGAGTGAGGGATAACCTTGATGTAAGTATGGCATGGCGGTAAGGCATTTTCGAGTGTTCGGCTAGATACCAACTTCAACTTCAAAATCTGTCACCAGGCACCTATCGAAAGCTACTCTTTGGAGCCTGTCTAGTTTTAGCCTATTCACCATGTAAGCACAATGTAAGCATCTAATTTTGTAACCTTATTTTATTTGCAAATAAATGATTTTGATTTGATAGTCACTTAAGGTAAATTGAGACATTGTTATACCTATCACTATCAAGTAAAAAGGGAAATTTATTTTTGATCGATATTGTAAATATGTTAGTATTCTGTAGTATGATTAACAATGAGTAGGTATCTACTTGAATAAATTATGTTGACTTTGTAAATCTAATAAGAACATTTTTGGCAGCGATGGATTTTTTTATTAGCTGGGAAAAATTCCATTGACTCACTTCAACGTATTCAATAGCGCCTATGTATACAATAACCTATTCTACAACAACACTACTAATTACTGCGAGCGGTTTCACCCGGGTGCAGGTTTCAGAGGGAACCGTACACTTTTCTGGGAAACAATTTAGTGTATGCCAATCTCCAGCCCGTAAACCACATTTTTTATACTATAATTTCTCAACGAGTTGAGCTGGTCGTCTGCCTGATGGTAGACATACAATTATTAAACATATGTTTTGGGCCAGCGTTATGCCTACAATGGCAGTGCAATAGCACTGCCACTCGGATCTTTCAAACAAAAAAGCCTGCGCGGCGCTGCAGTGACTCCCTGAAACATTAGGCATTAAATCTCATAAGCCCAGTAATTTCACTGACTACTTTGCTCATCAAACCGGAACATAGTAATGCTTGCACACTACTGCTTGGCGGCAGACTTCACGAGCAAAGCTAAGGTACCAACCCAGACGGACTCTCGCAGAAGAGTTAGTCCTACCACCTAGTAAACCTATGCAAATGTTTCTTTTTGTTTTTAGCTTTACTATAGGCTATATATCTCTAAATGCACCATTTTCACGGATTGATCGGTTAAGACAGTCTTTATAGAATGAACAGGCAAAGCTAACCTTAGATGGCGCGCCACCATCGCTGGTGCTTGTCATTAATGTTTCCACGCGTCATAGAAATCATTAGATTTGATAGTCACTACATAATACAGAAGAAGAATTTTGGTTCCCAATAATTTTTGATGCGCTATGCTTTGATCCACAGCTTCCGTTTTTTCTCTTCACAAGGGAAACGTGTGTGTGTACCTTTATTTTCACACTGAAATGCACTTCATAGAGGCATACTTTATTGCAGAGACGATTTTTTTGTTTACTTACTAAAATTTTATAGTGAAGTTTGACAGTGAAACAACACCAGTGATAATACGCCACCTAGTGGGACAAATAAGCAGTGTGTCTCCCCAGTACGAGTACCTATGCCTCGGGGCTTTTACGTTTATCTTCTGTATTTAAAAAATAATCAGATTCTCAATTCCACGAGCACATTAACTTGATAATGAGAAAGTTACGATAATTTTCTCATTATCGAGTCGCATCTCAAATCAGTAAGACGAAAACGAAACCCATTTTATTACGTAATGCTTTTATTTCTATCGGATCGCTAAACCCCAGGTGTATCTATTTCCTTCAAGCTAAGCACGCGCCATGCAAATGTTCCATCCTGTCGAAATACGTCCCCACGGGGTACCTATCCACTATTGGAGAACGCTGCGACTGGACCATGCCGGTCAGGGACGTTATTGCGCATTTACATTTCTAACGTCTTATCTACGGGTGGAACTGTAATTGGGACTTCACGCCAAGCTTAACAAAAATACACCATTCTATCATCATCGGGAAATTTTTTGAGTGAAGTTATCCGCTGAGGTATTGCTCAGATAGCTACTCTATGACAGCATCCCAACCACGTGGAAGCTGGATGCAGTGATTGCTCAAGCGTAACAGCTAATACCATCTTCTTCCAGTTTAGTTAAATAATCCATTTTACTGTACGATTATTTAAAAGTTCAGGGATCCCATTTAAATATGGCCTGTAAAATATAATATTATACTTAGTTCTGCAATGCCGAAAAATGCTTTACCTATTGTGTTATTATAGTAATAGTCAGAGTAACGGAGTAAAAATTGGTGATTATTAAATAATAGAGTAATAATATCTAGTAGGTCGATCTCTATTCAAGCTATCTAGTAAATTTTGTTTCCAGAGCTCCTGTCATATGCGGGCGGCACGCATTGGTGGGACGAAGGGAATTCAGTAGTACAAGTAAAGTTTTCATCACGCTTCCTCCGAACAAAAAGCGTTTGTACAAAAGAGTATTAGGTACCTATGTATTATCGAAACAGACTTGACGAACTATAATCAAGCAAAGCAATAGATATTACCAAACTTACTTGGCCGTGTGGTGGCACGACTTTCGTCAAATTTGATTTTAGTCAAATTGGTAATTCGTCAAATCCTTTTTTGTTAGTGGTAGGACTAACTCTTCTGCGAGTGTCCGTCTGGGTTGTAATCACCGCTTTGCTGGTGAAGTCTACCCGCAAGCAGTAGTTTGCAAGCATTACTGTGTTCCGGTTTGATGAGCAGAGTAGCCAGTGAAATTACTGGGCTTATGAGACTTAATATCTAATGTCTCAGGGTAACGAGCGTACTGCGGCACTGCAGGCGTTTTAAAGTTCTGAGTGGTACTGCAATTGTTATGAGCCGGCGTTATGCTTACCATCAGGCAAACGACCAGCTCATCTCGTTACCAAATAGAATAATTAAAAAGTACTTGTAACTAGCCTTTCACTTTTTTTACTATAGTGTACAACTGTACATAGCTTTAAGTTTTCCTAAGATAATAATATAAAAAAATTCAAACTAGAATTTATTTATACAACCCACGACATCTCCCCACCTACGAGTAGAAGCCTACCACCATCTGTTAGAGCAGTATTACTTTAACCTTACATTGAAAATTGGAATACGAATTTTCAATGCAAATTGCAAGGTTTTTTTTTTTATGTTATTATGCATGTATGCGTATAGGTATGCATGTGTAGCACTATCCGGTGTAAACGCGCCCCGGTGGGGTGCTCCTGTGAATCCATCCCGATCGACGGTGACTTTATAGCCCATTTAAACGTCTCAGATACAACTTGACGCTTTAATCTGTCTTATGTTAGACGATAGAGGTACCTAGTGAAGAGGGAGCTCAAGGAAATTTAAAAATAACATGTGTTTTCAGTTCTTTAATGTACGGCAACATTGCAGTGCCGCTCAGAACTTTGAAAAACAAAGGCTTGCACGGCACTGCAGTGTGCTGGTTATCCTGAGACATTTCACAGACTACTTTGCTCATCAAACCGGACCATAGTAATGTTTGCACATTACTGCTTGGCGACAGACTAACGAGCAAAGCGGTGGTAAACCCAGACGGACACTCGCCGAACGGAAACCTGTCGGATTTAGTTTAGAATGCGCCTGCTGGTGGTTAAGAACATGGTCGGTCATTCGTTATGTACAAATTTATTTACATACCATTACGAGAACCAATTCTCCATTATGCTATGAAAGGACCTATTCAACCACTACTCCATATAACTATTGAGTACTAAAAGAACGTTGTCGAACTGCGATATACGATATGATTCACAACTACTGAAAATTTTTTCGCAAACTAGTGTTGTAAGGAGTAGGTAAAGGTAGTTGGCGACACCTACGTTATTATTTTTAACAACAGCTAAGTGATCTGGACTTCGCAGACTCCGCAGCTATCGAGAGCAAACGTGCTCGTGAGCGAGCGGCAATGGACGCTAACGAGGTACCAGCTCTACTGTAATCACCTATTAGTACTCTGCAAATAATATTATACCTAAAGCAATCTGTCCGTGATATACACCGACGTTTCTTTTACTACAAATTGATAACGTGACGAGCGAATCGTTTGCCCTATGGTAAGCATAACGCCGACCCATAACAATTACAACGTCAGTCAGAACTGATCATCAAAAGTATCATCAAAAAACCCATAAAATGCACTTTCAGTTTTTCTTGAATTTTTCCAATTTTCCAAGCAACTTTCCTAATTGTTCTTACCCTAAAAACCTGATTTAGAATATAAAAAGTCAATTCGATCTTTCTGTCTTTCTCAAGCTTCCCAATAAACAGCATTTAATTTTTATTTATATACATTGGGGAAGATTTTTATCCCTTTGTAACCTATTGTTAAGGCCGATGTAGTCGAAAGTTGACGAACGCTTGTCTTGGCAAATAAAATTGTCAAAATTCTCAAGTGTCGAAATTTTATAGTGTACGCCAATATGTTAGTATTTGACTGTCTCGCTTGATCCTTATATCGACGATGTGTTCTAACATGGTGATAATATTAAACCAAGACTAGTTCTGACCCTCGAGTGCAGCTGCCGATACACATCGACGTCAAGCTATTATGTTTGTACCTACAGCAATAGGTACCTACTTACAAAGATTTGCAAAGTTTCGTAGGATTGCTCTACTGTTTCCGCTTGAAAATAATTAACAGACAAAGCAAGCAACTAACATTAATTATTTCGTTCCTTTTTGTGTTCCTGCAGTTACTTCCTAATGGATATTTTAAATGGAACAAAACAAGCGTAATTGAATCCACACATAACATACCTGCCATTAAAGTTCGAGGTAAAAAGTGGTAGCACTAACTCATCTGGAAATCTCCGTTTTGGTTGGTCCATCGCTTTGCTCGTGAAGTCTGCCGCCAAGCAGTAATTTGCAAGCATTACTGTGTTCCAGTTTGATGAGATGAGTAAAGTAGTCGGTGAAATCACTGGGCTTAAGGGTAACGAGCGCACTACAGTGCCGCGTAGGCGTTTGTATTTCAATGTTCTGAGCGGCACTGCAATTATTATGGGCCGGCGTTATGCCTACCATCAGGCAAACGACCACCTCGTCTCGCTAACTCCTAGTGTAGAAAAGTAATAAAAAATTCAAGTAGCTCGTAGAAGTATTTCATGTTTCTTCAACATTATTAAAACGCGTCTTGATTCATAAATTACTTAGAACTTGAACTTCAGCTAAACTTGTGTGTTGTTTAGCATTAGTGGGTGATAAAACAACGAAACCATCGAAATAGAGACACACCAATTCAAATTATTTCTCTCTCCGCTCCTCGTGCAAAGGCTCAGTATAAATTTATAATATATTTATTTACTTCCAAATAAAATCTATTTCCAAATAAAATGTTTTCTATGGACACGTTCTATAGGAATTCCTCTCGCAAGTAATTGCGAATAATATTTTAATAGGCACCATAACCATTAACCATTTCCTGGAAAGTCAATTTGGCTGAAGAAGGAAAATTGGGCGAATATTGATATTATGAGACCCACACACGTTTATAATGAGGCATGAAAGCAAAATACACACATATTGAGTCGGTGGTGGTTGGTATGGGGATATACATACACTGTATGTCGCTACCGCAGTTTTCTGGATGAAACAATGGTTTATTGGTGACCAAAAATGTCATAGACGACCAGTCGACCACATAAAAAAAATATCTGCTATAAAATACCGAAAGTGCCTAAAGAGATCAGTTTGTGACGAAACCTTTGTCATTTTTAAACCATTTGTTTATAAAAATTGGGGCCCAGATGAGTTAGTAATCAGACGCTAACCTGACAAGAGGAAAAATTTAAAAGTGAAAAATTTAAGAATATTATTATGTAATGTAACGAAAATATAGTTTCTCAGAATACCAGCAAATTACCTCTAGTCATTTGACTGCTTGAGCTTCGATTTTCAGCGTGGTCGTTAGGAATTCCTTTCAGGTAGAAGGAGTAAATTCATAAAGGATTCTTAGTAAATTGTGCATTCTAGGAACAACGTTGCATACATGAAAAGGACAATATAACGCCGGCACTGGGTGGCTCCATCTGCTGTATATTTTAGATATGTTTACATACCAATCGAACGCGCACGTGAGTGAATGAAGCAAAAGCGTCTGATTCCGCACATTTGCGTTTGTTTAAAATTATTTTTCTTTCATGTACCGATAAATTGCTGAGCATGGCTGAAAACGAACGAAGGTCATTGTTGGTGTTCGCTTACTTTCACCGTATCGTCTATACTGGTTCGTTTGTTTTCGTTCGTTAGCCTTCGATTGCTCTCGTTCGGTTTGTTTGTACCCAGCATTAGAGGTTTAATTGTAAGAAGTTATATTATTAGGACTTAATACCTGGATGTCTCAGGATAACGAGCGCAATGCTTTGCCGCACAGGCCTTTATTTCAAAGTTCTGGGTACTGCAATAATAGTAGCGTAATTTATCCTCCTTCAATAAATAGAAGACAATAGAAAGCTGAGAAGCAAATACTTAAACGGGAAGGGTTAACTCTAAATGCCTACAGTTGTGGCAAACAGACCTAATAATCGATTTATTGGACTTGCAAAAATACTAAATGTATTTTTAACGGGGAAAACATTCTTCGGAAGGTACCACGAAATCTATAGGTATCAATACCATTGAACTTTGTTTGAATTGGTCCAAAAATGGCAATGACATCGATTATTTTTAATACGTCAAAAATAAACCTGGATAAACCTGTCGTAACTTTTATAAACTTTTTGAAAGCACAATTGAAAGTCGATTAAAAATAAAATATAATATATTTTCAATCGACTTTCAAAAAGTTTCTAAAGCTTTAAATGGCTTTAGGTTGATATTTATTTTACGGCGAACTCGAGTTATTTTTATTTAAGTCAACGCCCTTGCTGTGACTCCATGTCATCTGCAGTAACTTTTCATTGCGCCAGGTTTTGCAGCGTAAAGAGAAACATTACTTTTTCTTTAATAAGATACTGGGTGCGTTCCTGGTGTGCCATTTCAAACTAATACTAAGATTAGCGTAATACTATCCGTTTCACACTTTAAAATAAAAATACGCGTGCGAGAGAGATGGCCTTTTTCAATTTTATTCGTAGTCAATCACATTAATTGTTAAGAAAATAGCACTATAAAGTTAAGCTATAAAGTTGAAGCTTAGATCTCTTTGTAGATATTGACCCAAATTAAAGATAAACTGTAAACACCATCAACAGTTTCTATGGCGAGTAAAGTGAAAATATCTATGGCCGATGTGAAACTGGGCCTAATCATGAAGCCAGATTTTATGCAATTAAAGGTGAACAGAGTTTCGCCTGATAATAATATCACGCCGGTTCATTGTTTTATCATTTATATAAAGTTTATTTGTACCGAATTTTGAGTTAATCGAACCAAGGAATAAAATTTTCCATAGAAAATTTACCACCCTGTTTAACCTTCTTAGGGGTTGATTTTCGAAAATAAAATTAGCCTGTGTGTTTTTCCAGAACCCTACATTCGATATATCATCAAAATCGGTTTAGTATTTACACACACACACACGCACACAAACTTTCGCATTTATAATATTAGTAGGATAGGATTATAAATAAATATAATTCCGCACAGAGCCATTAAACTAAGTTGTATACCTACTTAAATAAACAAAGTAGGTACCTACCTATACATAATACCTATAAAATTATCATAATCTTGGGTAGAGAGGTGCAGGCACTCTGTGCGCTAGTGTCAAATGCAATGAAGATTCTAAAGAGCCTCGCTAATTACTTTACCGAGGCGATAACGCGCTCCGTGCTCCACTGAGGGTGTCAGTCAGGGCTTATGTAAATATGAACTACGCCTGTGGAACCATGCATCAACATTAGTGATTGCATAAGAAAAATATGGATTTAAAAATTTTTAATCCGCTGTTTATTAGCCTATTTCGCACTTTAACCCACACTAAGGGTGCAGTAAAAAATATTCAACAGTGCGGGAGATATTTAGATCTGACTAGAGTAAGTACAATGAAATTTCAGGTATTTTTGTAAAATTTACGCTGCGACTGATGAACCACTGGATTTTTCAATTGAGGGACATGGGACAGTTAATGACCAATGATTTTAAAACGTTTCAAATAATAAAAGCCAAATCTCTAAATGAATATACATATCCTAGATGCTATGTAAAATGAAAATGAAATTGTTTAAGTGATATGGGTAAGAAAATGAGGACATGAGGTGTCTACCCCATTATGTCGAGTGTCCCGCCTTATTGCGTTAACAGCTAATTTACGTCGCTAACGCTTTCATCTTAGCAAGGTATAACTTAATTGCATTGGCGCCTTAATTTATACGAGTAATGTAGTAGCCGTAGTAGGGTGACCTTCTTTACTGAGATGAATTAAATGAGCGCCTACGCACCGCTGACATTTAAAGTAAAAGCACGTAAATTTACTTAGAAAATAATGTTACTATACGGGTAATAGCTCTAGGTTGGTAGGATTAAGGGGCAGTGTAGATGCTTATGCACACGTACGTTTGCTTGTCAGAATAACAACGCTTTTACGTCAAGCGCGGATTTCGTGATACTCAAAATGCGCGCTTGACGTAAAAGCGTTGTTATTCTGACAAGCAAACGTACGTTTGCTTGAGCGTCTAAGCTGCCCCTATAGGCCATAATCCACCACGCGGGCACAGTGCGGCTTGTTGGATGTCAAATGTCCTCAAATGTTGTGGTTCTTGAACACACCGGTTTCCTCATGATGTTTTCCTTCGCCGTTTTAGAGCGAGTATGAATAATCCGCACATAAGTTGGTATAAGTCATTGGTGCAGCCGAGTCAAGATTCGAACTATGGTGCGTCGGATTGAAAGTCGCACAAGTTCCCGCTCGGCCACACTCGCTCGCGTTTATTTGAATAATCTTTAAATAATAAAATTTCTCCTGTACTGTACCTTACTGTACTCTGTATTGTGTGCCTTATAATAAATAAATAAATCATCTACTTATTTGAGATGAGTTCAGTAAGTATAGGTATTGGTGATAACCTTCGTAGGCTCAAGTCTGTAAGCTTTATAAAGTTTTTCAGAACTGGCCCCGACTAGGTAGTTCGATCTCAATTTACTGTGATGCTCTCGGTCCCTTATAAAGCCCTTCTTAAGTATGCCGTCCATTTCAGGACCTCTTTTTCATAAAACCTCCCATTTTGGTTGTATATTTTTGAACTTAATTAAAATATGGCAGAATCCGCGATATATATATAATATATTTATATTGGTATTCGTTTTAGGAAAACGGTTAAAATTTGCATACTTTAATATATTTTTTATTTAATAAATAGACAAAAAAGACTATAGCCATTATGTTACCACCAAAAACTACTTTTGGACGCGTGTTTAGCAAGGCAGTGTCATAAATGTCTAAAATGATAGAAATGTCACAACCCAAATTAAACCAAGATTTGTGTTTGCTCATATTTAAACACGCCGCTAAGACATGTTTAGGAGTTAAGGCTGCTTAAAACAAATTTAGGGTGTGTTCAACCTTTTTGTGTTAAGACCGTAGGCGTTTCCCTTTATTTCATTCTAAATAAACAGTTTTAAAATATTGCACTAGCTGCGTCCCGCGGCTACAATCACGTGGAAAATTTCACAGGAGCTGCGTATTTTCCCAGGATAATAAATAGCCTATGTGTCTACGCATATATAATAAGAAAAGGAATAGTTAAGCAGAGCAGTAAAGTCATTACTTGTAAAGCTATAATAAAACCATCTAGTAGGTGTTGCCGCCCGCGCACCGATACAATTATGTCATTGTCACCCAATCCAGAGAAGCGTCTGTTTGAGAGGTTGCCTATGACGAGCGCCCTCTTCATATTACACGGACCAATAAATAGTGGCGGTATATTTGAAAATGACCAATGATGGAGGCCGCACATCACATGATCGTCCAGATCGCCCCTGCGACGAAGACGCCACGTCCTCAAGAATTTCCCGCATCTCATCCACTGGCCCACTTGCACTTGCCCTTCAGGCCTGCCAGCGACCACACAAAAAACCACAAAATTTGTAAAACCGTAATAAAATAAAATGGTAAAATTTGTTTGACCATTCCCAAACAGTAGGTAGTTATAAAAGCTCCTGTCAGGCCGATCTATATTTAGCCAGTCTATTGAACAACCAAGTTATTAACTAACTGAATATGAGACAATACTGTAGCCAAATTCAATAGAACAAGACTGTTCTAGGCTAGGCATTTGGATAGTTTATTGATCCAAATCAAATTAGTCTCTCATTGTGGTATACAATTTCCTGTAACGTTAATTACAAAGGAAGGCTTTGGACTGTTTGCCCTCTCATGCGTTCATTTATTTATGTCCGTTATTTATAATAATACAAAGTGGACATTTACGTATAAACGACGCCGTGTTCGGTGTTGCCAGTAATCTGGGATAAGCCTCTAATTTTCTGGCGGTTGCGATTTACGTGTGGACCCTCATACCGACTCCGCGACTAATTCTGTAAATGAGAAAACACATTATTGGAGATGAAATGAATGTAAAGACCTTTTAAACCTTTAAACCTTACCCTGACAATGGTTTGCGCTTGTGGAATTATGCTAATTGCATTTTATTGAGCGGTGTTTTCAGTTACCGATACCAGTCTATCGAGGTCGGCGTGGGTCTACGTCACAGATTACTGAAGTTGAAATAAAAACGTCCATTAGTAAAGGACACCATAAGTACTAAGTACGGTAAGTAGCTTCGATTTTTTTATAAATCAGTCAGCGCTGTTTGTATTTTAAGAAATAAACATTTGTTTTTGTATATAGGATCATGTTTAATGTTTATTACATACAGGAAAAAATACTATAAGTATAGGTTACAACGACATATACCCACAGGACATCATCAACATCATTATCAGCCTTTTACGCTCCCACTGCTGGGATACCGGCCTTCTCTCAGAGAGAGACGTATGGGCCATAGTCCACCACGCGGGCCCAGTGCAGATTGGTGGATGTCACATGTCCTCGAATTTTGCGGTTCTTGAACATGCGGGTTTCTTCACGATGTTTCCCTTCATCATTTTAGAGCGAGTGTGAATCATACGCACATAACTTGATATAAGTCATTGGTGCGGGCCGAGTCGAGATTCGAACTATGGTGCGTCAGATTAAAAGTCGACCATGTTCCCGCTCGGCCACACTCGGCCTCGCGCTGTCTACAGGACATATACCTACGCTAATATAATAGTAATATTTTCGAATCACCATTTGTATAGAGAACTGACGGACTGTTAATCAGATATTATTTTTTAAAATCAAAATTTTAAATTTTAAAGTAAAGGAACGCTCCTACACTCGTATTCCTAGAATTCTCTGTGTCACAGGTGGCATGAACACACGTATAAACACAATAAAAATCACTAAACGTGTACTTATTAATATTCTAACAATTAAATTACATTTACATACGTTCATACTAGAAAGTAACTATTAATATACTAAATGTACCTCATATATTATGAAATACATTAATATTTGTTACAAAATATGCATAGAAAATAAGAACAAAATGCACTTGTGATATTTGCAGTAAATAATCGTGACACAAATATCTTACAACAGACTGCGCTCTTCCCACCGTCCTAAGACTTACAAGATGCGTTGTACAAAATGGAGAGCGGTTGAGAAATTGACTTGAAATTCTTTCATCGAGCGGAAAATGAACGAGCCATCCCTGAACTATTCTCATTCGAGGTTAGGTAACTAGTTCGCCAGCTTGTAAATTGCGACTTTCTGAAGTCTAATCGATTAAAGCTTAACTTGAAAGCTTAGCTTAAAAGTGTTTTAATTTTTAACCTTTTATAAGTGCTCTAAAAGCAAAACGCTTATAAAAGCTTTCGGCTTTGATCAGAATGTTTATTTCAAAACTTTTTAGATTTGCGGATCGTTAGGGTTGTGAATATTTTGTACTAAAATTGATCATTAAAAAACTACAGTAATATATGTTTATTACTGAAAAAGTGTGTTCCCGAACGATGTACCTTGGTTGACTTCAAGTCATGAGTGGGTAGAGATCATCTAGGTAAGCATGCTGCATCGCCAATCGCATCGTCGCTTACTAAGTTATGTCACTTATGAGTACTTGTCAAATACAAGTCTAAATATACTGTATTAAAAATGGCATATATATGAATTCAAAAATTATACAAGTCGAAGGCTTTGCAAAACGTGGCCTAAATCTCTGCTGAGAGTAATGTTTTCAGGGTTCATACATATATGTAGGTATGTGAATTTCTATATTCCACCATAAACTTTAAATGCCTGAACAGATTTGCATGTAATATGTGGTATCGTTAAAATCCTTACATCATCCCCAGTGACACTGGTTAGGGCAGTCGTGTTTTTTAATTATGTAACTTTTGTTAAGATACATTCTCTACATATCGCCTCTGCAACCGCATTATTATGTATTAAAATACATTATTTTATTTCGCAATGTTTTTTTCGATGGTCCAGAATATTTATTACCACCCTAAGCCATAACATTTTCGTATGTTTAAAATACAAAGCACACACAAATAGCTACTGGCACCATGGCCCATATTACGACGGTTGGTGAACTAAATCCTACCCGGATAGCCGGGGCGGAGATTCCTCTGAACTACGAGGCGGTACAGAACTGAAACTTACTTTCCCCTACGTGACTAGACGATGGATGCAAACATCCGCCGTTTTTACAATCCGTTTTGGAAGACAACTAGTAGAGTTATGATTTCTTAAGGAATTTTTTTCAGCTCTTGGAAATCTTAACTTTATTTTATATATGATAACAAGACGAGTGGGACGTTTGCCTGATGGTAAGCATAACGCTCGCCCATAACAATTGTAGTACGACTCAGAAAATTGACACACAAAAGGCCTTCGCTGCACTGCATTGCACTCGTTAGCCTGAATCATAAGTAAACAATGAATACAATATATTTATAATTTCTACAAGCGTGATTTTAGTTGATTCTATTGTGTTTTATATGCACTATTAATACCTATTACCTAGTGTATTAATACTTACTATTATGTAGTTAATTGTCTAATATTCAATTTATATACGTTCTGTGATAATTGGATGTGCATTCGTTATAATTACTTCAATTGTGTAAGTATGCGGCTGCGGTATGCGGGAATCATACGGAGATTAACATAGGCTTTTACTTTTTATCCCGGAAAAATGCACGGTTCCTGTGGCAACGCTGGTGAAACCGCGGACGGAAGCTAGTTAGTATCTCCAAATCTATTGACACGTGGTAGAGCTGGCTGTTGTAAAGCAGAAACTGTAGACCTTACCGCACAACAAAAACTTCTACCCAGATGCGAAAGTTGATGAATCCAATATTGTTCAAGCAGTAGTTACAGGAGCGCACCTTTGTTCTATTTCAGCGTAAGTGCTTACATGAAACTTAAGAGCTGCCACTTGCCAGTTAGCCACCTACTTGTTATAAAACTAAACTTCTCAGTTCACAACGTCGACTTACTAGACATGTTTATATATGTTTATATATATATATGTAACTATATATTAGTTTATATATATTTAACTAGATATGTTTGTAGCTTTCTTAAGGGTAATATTTTTGCGTTTACTTCTAAGAGATAAACTTAGCTCCTAGTTGTTATTTAAATTGTGCGTGTGACTAATTCGTCTTCAGTTCTACTTCAGTTGTGTAGTTGTTGAATTGGAAGAACTGAAGTTGTACTTACGAAGCCTGTTGTTAAGATTACAATAGTGTGCCGTTATCTATGTCGACCGTTGTTTGGTATCTACCCAATTTCATGTGAACAACGCTCTATAGTGCCTTATCTGTGCGCTTACATAGATACCTTAATTGGTTTTGGTATTCCTATCCTTTGGTTATCAGGACCTGTATTGTGATATCTAGGCAATTGTTTTTTATACGACTGCACAAAAAAGGAGTGTATACGTGTTTAGGGTTATGTATGTATGCGAGTTTCATTGTTCCACCATAAGTCCATAACTTGTAAATGCCTGAACAGATTTGGATGTATGGGGTATCGTTGGAATCACAGATCTCTAGTTGGAATCCTTACATCATCCTAAGTGACACTGGCTAGGGCAGTCGTGTTTTTTATGTAACTTTTGTTACAACGACTTGTTTATCTACTTGTTCCGAATAGCTATGTAAACTAATCATTGAAATAGTTCGTATTTTTGTCCAAAACTATAAAATAGTACTATTATTTCAAGGGGCTTGCAGAAATGTTAATAATTGTCATGGCGTGTTACGGCAGGAGCTAGATAATACCAATTTTAGTTCCAATGTTTGTACCACCTATGACTTTTGACCTCGTCAGTAGATGGAAATCATTTAAGACAATGCTAAAACTTTTACCTATTAAGAATAAAACAAAATAGAATTCCAATCAAAGTACCAACTAAACTATCGCAGTCATCTTTCGTAAAAGCTAATGTTTCCTATTACATTCCACGCTATCACGTACAAAGCCGTAAACCAAGCAAAGCAAGTCCTCGTAACTCTCCGCAAGGTTGCCACCAGGTCGTTATTTTTTCCCGTGCACAATTGCACATGAAGGAGTGCGAGATTGTGTCGGGATGATGTGCAGCCACGCTGGAGGCCCGCCAAATCTCAGGCCTCCGGGGAGCAGGCGCCGCTGCCAAAAGCTAACTGATCGATGGCCTTAGGAATTTACACCCGGATTTGGGACACTGTTTACATAGACCCCGTTATTACTGTAGACCGGTCAAATGGATGGGATAAAAATATAGTGAGCATTGACGCTGTCTACTAGATATACGAGTACAATAAATAAATAAAACGTGTTAGTCAAAGTGTAACCGCATCTGTTCTCTTTTCCTTGAACATCTCTAGTACTTATAGTTATTAAAGTCATCTTTGCTAAAATATATAAGAGGCTAATAATAAAAAAAAATTTTTTCTTTTAACAAAGAAGTCAATTTTACAATCATTAATTAACAGGGCCTGGGTACTAAGCTTGATAGAATTACAATTAATAATAACATTTATTGATTACAAATATAACATAGGCAACTAGCAATAAATATGTCATAGATTCTTTAAGAAAAGCTGTGTTATATTCGATGTGCAAAGAATTAACTACTTTAGAAGAATTTATTTTGTTCTGCGACAGTCAGTTATGATTATGAATTAGACTCAAAAAATATTTACAGTCTTACTTATAAACAACGTATAACGGTTGGATAGTTACACAATGTTTTGTCTCTTTCGATTCAATTTAAAAATGTTCCAAGAACAACAAAGACAAAACATTAGTAACTATACCAACGTCATACACTGATTTTTATTACTAATGCTGGTAGTGTCTAAACTTTTTTAATTCTATGCTTTGACGGTATAGTCGAAGATTTAAGGTAAAACAAAAAAAAATGTATTTTTTTAAACGCATTTTTATAACTAGCTTATTTTAGAGTTCACAGTTTATGAAAAAACGATTTCCGACAAACATGTTAAATTATACGTTACATTCATTTAGGTTATAGCAATTATATTTCAGTGTGTTTTTTACATTTTTTACAGTAGTATAATACAATAACATACTGTTTCCTCATACAATTATTATGATAGTGACCTTTTAGTTATAAGAACATAAAATATCGAGCTCTGTTTTGTAACAAACAGCAATCCTATAATAAAAGGAACAGAATAGCGAACCGTTTGATACGGCTAAAGGAAAAACTGCTACATAAGCTAATTGATGGATTGCGAGCACAAAAAACAAACGGATTACGAAACTAAAGCACCAGTGATTGATACGATCACTATGCTATAAATAAGTAACGAACGTTGTCATACGTACACTGCTATCATATACATAGATATATTTTATCCTACGGCCTTCGCCAATAAGACTATTTATGTAATACTAGCTGCTGCCCCGCGGTTTCACCCGCGCGGAGATATTGGATTTCATGGTATTTATTTTTGCGTGGAACCCTAATTCTTTTTCTAAAATAAAAGTAGCCTAAGTTACTCCTTATAACATCAGCTATCTGCCAGTGAAAATCCCGTCAAAATCAGCCCAGCCGTTTCGGAGATTACCTGGAACAAAAAGACAGACAGGCATACAGACAGACAGACAGACAATTTTTTTATTAATGGTTCTTTTGTTATAGGTACCGTATATATACTTTCATATGCATTTGGTAAAAAGCTGTTATTTTGATACAACAAACAGGCACTTCAATTTTATTTATTTGTATGTATAGATAGTAGTACTTTGAAAAACCTCATTGCTTCACTTTTATGACCCTCACGCACTATTTGTCCGTTTTGCCTGAAGTTTACATAATATTAAGGTATATAGTATGTATCTTATATAGAAGCAACAATGTTTTGCAATATAACTATACATATATTGCAAATGTATGAGTTCAGATCTCTCTCTCTCTCTGCTCTCATTCAAGTTAATAACTAAAAATAATTTAAATTAAAAAGAAGCCTCGTTCCATGAAGACATTACAGTTACCAAGCAAAAGCAGCGAAGCAACGCTCCATTCAGAAAATTTACACAAGTACATAAAACCGCCTTCAATAAGATCTCTATCAGGTCTTCTGGAATATTCAAAAGAATTAATACCTACCTTTGCAGAGGCACGGTAAGTAAACGAGGGAGATAAGGCAGTTGAAAATGTTGAAATATTCACGAGTCTCGGGCTTGGAGCTTCCAATACTGCTGTTACCATTACGTTATCAAACATTAGCCGTGACCTGGGAGTTTTTAGAACAATCGCTGCATATTTTTGTATAACATTCAACCAGTTAATTCTACGGCTATATTTTTTTTGCTAGATGTGGTTGTCCAAAGAGTCTTAGATCAAATTTTGACGATAAATGTCAAAAAATTGTCACATATGATATAACAACAAAATGTAGAAAAACCATGGAGGAGTTAATTAAACCGTTTGCTGACATTGGCGAAATTGTGGTTAACATTCCACAGAAGCCAGGAAATAAAGAAAGAAGAAGTAAACCGTTTGCATCAGAGACTTAATTAAGTGCAAACGTGATGCCAAGCTTCTGGTTATACAATTCGACAACAAATAAAATTGACAAAACGGATTTTGTAAACAATACATACATATTAAATACTAAGAGCTATTTGACCTTCAACATTAGATAACCGTTGTAGAAAAGATTATGCAGTTCGGCCGATAATACGGGCTCATTTATTTTTCAAGTACCTATCAAGTTGTATTACAAACTCCAACGCAAGCAAACAACCACTGCGTCACAGCTCAGGAAGCTATTCACGCTAGCTATCAAATTATAGCATAAAAATCGTCAGTGCTATAATACTTGCCACCCTACCCGCCACAACAATGATCCCTTTGTTCCTTATTAACTTTACAATGTCACTTTAATAATTAGTTAAAAAAAAAAATTTTCAAAACACAAAACTTATCTCTAATTCAAATTCCGATTAACTCCTTTTCATTTGTCTTCAAGCATAGTTAATAAATAATAATATAAGGTAACCAATTATAGGTATATGTAGAACCTGAATCGATCCTTTATAACGTTGGCGTGTGCTGACAATGCGAATTGGTTGCAAAATAATAGGGTATTTCCCAGATGATAGATGAAAGGATACTCCGGGATAAACTCCGAGAGAGATCAGCGAATGGATCAGTTTGCCCTATGAGCTCGCTTTGTAAGCGTAGCCAGAAGTTGCCTAGGAGGGGAGGCCACGTCAAGACGAATAAAACGCCATGAAAGCCGTTTAGAAAAAACAAACAACCTTTGTAGTAAATTTTGACCGTGCTATATGCTTTCTACATATTTCCATCCTTGGAGCTTGAACCAAGCTAAACCTAATGTAAGTTCGATTGTTGAGGCTAGCTAAGGTTGTATTTAATATGTACCTATACATTCTATTTTCTTAACATAAAATTCTCACAGCAATGCATGATGTTTGCGCTAAGCCTTACAACGTATGCAGTGCAATGAAGATGAGAAAATCAAGTCACCAAAAAAGTTTTAATCACACAATTCCAGACTACCACAACTTTTACTCCATCTACGCTATACCCAACTACAATGTGCAATAAATGGATTCAAGTCAGCAAAAACTTCCTAATCACTGAAAAACACGACTTGATTTTACTCATCAAAGTAACAAAACCCAAACTAACCGTAGAAATTCCAAGGGGGCAAGTGCCCCACTCCGTCTCACTACGACTACGTCTGCGCACACATTTGTATGCTTGAGGATTTATACAGTTTATCTGTCGTTCTCTTTGTGCGTTGTTTGGCTTTCTCACAAGCCGGTAGTACCCGGCAGATGGTACAAAACTGACGGCCCCTGTGGCCTCTGATATGAAAGATTGCTTGCAAGGATTACGATGTTTGAGCCTTGTTTTTTCACTATAAAGAAAAGCTCCTTATCTGTTCTATATATGTATATTTCAATCTTCGCTTACATTGTCATTTTTATGGTTGTATAGAAATCTGTGGGTTGAAAATAAAGTTGCAAAACTCGATTTGCACAGTTAAGAAACTGCTTAGAATGTCTTTAAGATTACTTGGAAGACAATATTGAAAGCTTGCCTCCAACTTATTTCATCAAATCATGCTTAGCAATTAGCGGCAGTCATCGATTAACCGATAATTATTTTAAACACCTAGATATCCGAGGCTCGCTCGATGTTCGTAAAAAAGTTATACCTTTACTAGTACATAGGTAAACTTAAAAAGCAAAGTCTTATCAGATACAAACTTCATCCAAATCGTTAGAGCTGTTTCCGAGATATCCGAAATAAATTTATTCATATATATACACAAGACTGATTAAATTAAAATTATTAGATACGTACATAGTAGACTATTATATGTTTTATATAGCCCTAATACTTACGCTTTTACTCAGGATAAGGGTTTTTCTGGTGAGTTCGGAAGTGCGGGAACGGCTACTGTTTTATAGCATTTAGTACATTCCTATTGAAAATAACATATCATTCGTATAATATTGGTATGAGTAGGTACTGAATAGAGTATATAATTAAGCTCATGTTACTCAACTTCTACGACAACAAACCCACACAGCAAAAGCAAATGATAAAGATAAAATGGAAAAAGAAAAAATTTCGCTGCGAGTAATGACTCGGTACGTAATGTAACCGTAAAGCAACTGAGCTTATAAGTTATGTACCCGCTCGTTACGCAAGCTTATACTTATTATTTTCTTATTCACATGGGTGCTCATAAAAAACAGTGGGTCCATAAATCGAGGTGCTCCTAAGAGGCAAAAAAGGGACCGCCGTCGATATATCACTAGTAGTAATTTCAGCTTAGCCCTGTGCGAGATCAGGCTATTGTGCTCTATCTGTGACAAAACAAAGCCTGTTTTGTCCCCGAATGCTGCGATACATAAACCCAGTTATACCGTCGCCACTTTACTAAAGAGGCTGTCAAAGGGGCCCCGCACGAATAACAAAATGCTCACGTTCGATACAAATTCAAAGACGCAGATACCGAAATGGAATCCCAACAAACAAGCATAAACGTTAACTTCGGGGCAAACATTAAAATTCGAATGAGGATTTTTTCGAATAAACATAAAAAGTTATGGTACGCTTTGAAATTGGCGTGTAGATATTGAGTCGAGGGGATGTTTTTAATTAAAGTTGCGTGATGCACACAGAGGCATCGGGGACTGGGAAACTTCAGTTCATCCGCTGCGTTCGCAAGACTTCGAGCTTTCAGTGAGCTACCTTTGATACACAGACTTTTCAGACGCTTTGTGAACAAAACTTTAATGATCGAAGAAATAAGACTCTCCTATTTATATTTTATATCTCTCTGATGAAGAACTGTTGAGACAAAATTATGAACTTATTAAACGAACTTTAATTTTTTCCAAAGTGTGATCTTAGTTGTGGTTATTTTTAGTTTTTTTTTACTTTATCTTAATGTATTTATACATTTTTTCTACATTTTACGCCATCATCATATTTTTTAAGCCATCATGAACCGTCCTATTCATTCAATGACATACTAACTGTTATCGGCGCAAATATTTTACGCCAGTCATGAAAACATTTATTATAATTTACCATAACTATTGTGTCCTCCATACAGACAACGCATGAATAAACCATTGCATTCGCAGTAAAGTCGCTTATAGTTTAGAAGAAAACTATAAGAGTAAAAGCAATTTGCATAGATAAGTAACCATGGTCTTTACTTTGTAACCTGCGCATCGTCTGAACTAAGTTTGTACAACAAAATTGAAGAGTTTTGTATAAGGCCAGAATCCGGACGCGCTCGCACTCACTAATATCTGTAAAGTTTCAAGGAACCGCTAGCTGTGGAAGTTTGTCCTACGTGCCGGGAATGGCCGACGGTTTCCAATCTACGCTGGAGCTCATCACAAATCACTACATTTCCATATTGACAGATTTATTCATACAACAACCCTCGAGTAGTGCACATTCCTTGCTAAGCAGATACATTGGAATGGGGACATCGTCATTTGTGTGCTGAAAATCCTGCATAAGAATGGGAAACGTACCAATTACTATCCCGCAAACTATAAGGGTATGGTATAAGGGTACCAAGGTATGGCTCTAAACCGTCTCATACATTCCCTTACTTTCTTTTATCACACAAATTTCACTACGCAAAATATTTATCAACAAGCCCCTAGCTAAAAGATCTAGGTACTGCCGAGTTTCTTTGTTTGATGTTCGAGTTTGAGATCCGAAGTTTATTATGAAATGAAATGAAATGAAATGAAATATTTATTGCGGAAACTGTGTACAAGAGATGTTTAAAGTTATTAAGTCGTAGCATAATCATGGATCAACAGTTTGTCCAATTTTTGATGGACGTACAATATTTTTTACATGCATGAATTAATTATACTAAAAAATAATAGTAATTAAAAGAGAAAAAAAAAATTATTAACACCACAGTAATTATTAAAATGTCAAACACGTATTTGTATAAGAATAATTAACCAACATAACATAAAATATGATTATTACAAATTTTTAAAATAATTCTCTTATGTCGTAAAAAGATTTTTCTGTAAGCCACCTATGAAGTTTTGTCTTGAATTGCTTAATTGGTAATTCCCGTATGTCTCTTGGAATTTTATTAAATACTTTTATGGTCATGACAAAACAATTTTTACTACTTAAAGCAGTTTTACAGGTTGGCAAAATTAACCTTGTAGGGTCTCTATTTTTTATCCTAGAATTACACTTGTCTATAAAGTGGTCAAAAAACGATGCATGTTCCCTAACAAAACAACCGATTTGAAAAATATACATCCCGGTTAAGGTCAACAATTTTAATTTTTTAAATAGTGGTTTACATGATTGTAGTGGTCCTATTCCACAAACTGCTCTTACGCACTTTTTTTGAACAATAAAAGCTCTCTTTATATGTGTTGAATTACCCCAAATCATAAGGCCATACCTCAGAACTGAAGTGACATAACCAAAGTAAGCAGTCAACGCAGTGTTTTGGTCTGATGTCCTTCTCAATCTCTTGAGCGCGAAAACAAATCTATTAAGTCTTTTACACATTTTGTCTATATGTGATTTCCAGTTCAGATGCTTGTCTAATGTAATTCCAAGGAATTTGATCTCGTCAGCTTTTTCTATTAATTCATTTCTACATGTCAGATTTACATTGAACTTATTAGGATTGTTATAATTTTGGAAATTAATAAATTTAGTTTTCGATATATTGGCTCGTAAATTATTCCGTTCCAGCCAACTGACCACCAATTCTGCCTCAGAGTTCAGTAGATCTATAAATGTGTCATTACCATTACCATTTTTCTTATCCGCCACAACAATGGACACATCATCAGCAAATAATACACATTGATTTTTCGTTATGTTCGGTAAATCGTTGATGTAGAGTAGAAAAAGCAACGGTCCCAAAATGCTTCCTTGTGGCACACCAACGTTATTATATTTAGCACTAGATTTATAAGGGGTAGATACCAGTTGCTGGTTTAAATTTTTTACCTCCACGTATTGTTTGCGACCAGTTAAATAACTTTTTAACCAGTCCATAGCAGGCCCTCTTATACCGTAAATTTCACATTTTTTTAGCAATATGTTGTGATCCACAAAATCGAATGCCTTGCTCATGTCAAAGAATATGACTGAAACTGGTACACGCTTGTCGATTAAATCAACTACACTGTGTACTAGAGCAAAAGCAGCCAAAGTAGTTGACTTTCTTTTCTGAAAGCCATTCTGTTCTTCCCTTATTACATTATATTTATCTAAAAAGTCTGTCAAACGATTATGCATGGCTTTCTCAAAGATCTTGGCTAAGATTGGAATAAGGGTAATAGGCCTGTAGTTATTTAAATCCTTCCTATTCTCTTTCTTGTGTAGGGGCTTTACAACGGACAATTTAAGTCTTTCCGGGAAAACACCCTGTGCAATGGAAAGATCAAGTAGGTGTTTTAATACGGGGCAGATCACGAATACACATTGTTTTAATATGTGAGTGGAAATACCATCATAACCCACCGCTTTTGTATTGTTTAACGAGAAGACCATCCTTAACACTTCTAAATCTGTTAAGGGCTTTAGGAAAATACTACAGACATTATTTTGTATGCTTAAACTATCATTTATTTTATTAACAGCTTTCGTTTGAGTGTTGTTTGTGATGCCGATAAAGTAGTCGTTAAAAGCCTCTGCTATTTGTTGGGGCTCTGTTATTGTTTTCCCATTGTAGCTTAAAGCATTGACACTTTCAAACGATTGTTCACAGTCAACTTTGTCCTTTATAATATGCCATGTAGCTTTGCATTTATTTTTTGATTTTGATAAGAAATTGTAATTCATTTTTTTTCTAGATATGTTTACACATTTTCTTAAAATTGTGCTATATTTTTTATAGGTTGATTTATTTTCGGAAGTCCTAAATTTGTAACAACGGTACCTCAACTCTCTTTTATGTTTTGTAGATACTTTAAGGCCCTTTGTTATCCATTTGGCTGACGTTGAATTCCGCTGGACCTTGTGTTTCTCTATCGGGAAGCACAAATTATATATTAAACAGAACAAATCGTGAAAAGATTCGAATGCACTATTTATTTCATTTTTTTTCAAAAACTTCTGCCCATGATAATGCTGACAAATGTCTCACAAAGGAATCAATATTATCTTGACAATAATTCCTTGATTCAATAAACCAATAATCAATGTTTTTGTGTTTTTGTTTGACAGAAAAGGTCAAAGTCTGGCTTGTGTCATGGTCAGAGAGATATGTGGAATGAGTACTCCCTATTGCACCATCGATATTGCTGATAAAGTGGTCTATGCAGCTGTTTTGTCTAGTTGGCTGCGTAATATGTAAAGTAAGATTATAATTTAATGCGAGGTCTTCCAAGCGTGAGGCTGCCGAACTCTGTCTCAATGTATCTATGTTAAGATCCCCAGCTAAAATAACACTTTTCGAAAGTTTTACCACATACTTGTCAAGTAAAATCTCCATCTTATTGAAAAAAACATTAGCATCGCTAGATGGTGTCCTATATATACATAAAACAATACAATTCATTGTTGAGATAGTTATGCCACATATTTCAAATGACTTTTCTACTGGTATATCTTTGCTAATTTCTAGTTTTTTTATACCCAGAGAATTACGTACAAGTATACACACACCTCCCCGCTTTTCACGTGCTCTTGAAAAGAAGCTTGCAAGATGAAAATGTTTTAGGTTTATATTCAATTCAGAACCAGATTTCACAAATGTTTCTGTAAGGCAGATAACATCAATTTCATTATTTTTGCTCGAAAATTCGTCAACACATATCTCAAGCGAGTCAATTTTGTTAAGTAGACCAGCAATGTTTTGGTGGAAAAGAGTGAAACTGAGTGAAGAAAGGTTATCCACGAAAAAGCTGATTGGCATTTGCGACTTGATCACTCTTTGAAATATTTTTATTTGTAATTGTAAAATAGTAAGGTATAGTTCCCTTTAATGGTGTATTAGTAATCGGCGCAGGCTGTGATCCACCACTGAAAGAAGAGCTTTTATTATTCAGTTTTTTAAAATAATATGGTATGGTGCCCTTCCGTGGCTGATTTTTAATATTCTTATTAAAATGCGTATTATTGCTTACAGTTCTATTTAAATGTGATTTTATACAATTTAAATACTTATTATTATAGTAACGTGAGTCAATTATAAAATTTATTTTTCTGCTTAGATAGTTTATATATTCGAAATGCGAGTTAAATAGATTTATATTAATAGATACAAATTCACAATTACTCAATTGTGCGCATACATTCATTAAACAATTATTTAACTTATTTTCATTGAAACTCCTGCTATGATTAACGCTAACTACTATAATATTACATTTCTTTAATGACTTAATTACAATCACTTACACACGTCTGTATACGAATTCGTAGAAATTCTCACAAATAACTTTAAGTAATTTCCCTGGTGACCTCACGGCAATAACATAGCGACCTACTCGTAGCGGGAACAGGGTCACAAATATCGTGTGAAGAATGTCGCTGGGAGTTTTAGATCAGTGCAAGAGGGATGTCGGCTCGGTTAACTCCTGCGGGCAGTCTTTGCCAATTCGCCGAAAGTTCCGTACGTGACCTGCCTTCACCGTGACCGCCGCTATAGCGAGCCCTCTCACTGACTGCGTATCATTCTCCCAGATTATTGAAATCCCTTTGTCATTACCACAATAGGCATGTCTACGTCGGGATTATGTAAATTAGACGCATTGATGGAAAACTTAGTACGGACCCAGCGATGAAACGGGCTCGGTAATCGCTGACAAAGGTCACAGAAATATAAGTACGTATTCCAACGGAACACGTTAAGTCGTATAATACCCTTGTTAACAAAAAATCCTGCCCGACGAGAGGGACCCTATTGTCGACGTTGGCGTTTATAATGGCAATATTGCATGTTATGTTCGTAATACGAATATCCCTTACAATGCGAGGTGATAACATACATGGTATAGTTATAATATTTCTCTCAAAATCACCTCAGTATAGCGCACCTGTGAATTCAATTAAAACGGGTGCTGAACTTAGTATTGCAGAAGGTAAGTCACGTAGCTTACCAGTCCAATTAGTGGCAACTTAGGCTCGGCAATATAGGCTATGATCGAAGTTCGGAATGAAGTAGTCGTGCTACATCGGGCAGCGAGCGGAGAGCAGCTGTACTTCTGGGAAGTTATCTAATTACCGCAAACAGAAGGCTCGGGTCGGCGCTGCCTTGAGACCAAAGTCCCGCCGTTCCCGCTTCTCACTACCTAGATGATTACCGCCGATGCTCCTCAACTCCATTACTGGCCGCTATTGTGTTATGAGGTCGACGCAAGCATTATCGATGAGGCTCTTTGATTAAGCCACAGTTCGATTTAAAGTTATCTTGTTACACAGTACCGAAGCATCATGTTCTTTATTAAAGATTATACAGTGTGTATGCATAAAACATATTCGTATTTTATGTAAATATATAGGTACATCTCAAAAATTTCGCTGCCAACAGGATTCGAACCTGCGTCTTCTGGTAAATCTAGATCAGACATCTTAACCAACTAGGCTATGGCAGCGATCGATGTTGACTCCGAATTTCTTGTGATAATGTATATAATATTTACTATTTACATGAACATCCGCTAGTGTCGGTAAACCCTTTAAAACATATTTAGTATTCGTATTTTATGTTTTTCTATTCCGTTGTCTCGGCTGGGTCTATAGTTTATTTTGTTGTGCATATGATATTCCTGTAACAAAAATCAGCTAAGTGCGTGTTGGGCCCTGTATAGAGTGGGGTTCCATAGTTTAGAGTTCCATAGTTTCATATACTTACCGAAAAATATTTAATTTTAAAGTACCATTTTGCGTTAAAAATCTTTCAATAACGCACAATTCGCACACCTTTTTTCCAGAGAGGATCTTGTCGTGCCTGGATATAAAGTTCCTAGGCCAAATGTTTAAAAATATAGGAAGCGTTAGGTTCAGATAAAATAGAAAAATGCTCTATTGCTTTTTGGTGTCGGTGAATAGAGAAGATTATCAGGTATAAAACCAGGCGCTCGAGCATTGTTGACGCAAGGACTCGCTTAACCTATGAATTGTCGATCGGTACCACGTGATACCAGTAAGGAAACAGAAAAAAAACATGTCGCTCGGACCCGCATCGGTCGGCCTGACGTATATAAATGAAAATTTGAAAATGTATGGCTGGCGCGCGACAGAAAACTGACGAAACCCTAAAGTTATATCCACCAAAGTACACGATGCAAACATGTCGAAATTTTCATTACGGCAGCTGGAAAACAATAGGTGGATAAAATGAATACCGCAGCGTCATATTACACAGTTTTCTCCCAACAACAATAGTTAAGAGCTCCACAAATTATGAGAGAGTTTTATTAAAACGTTCTTCGAAATTTTAGTGGGGAGCATATGTACGCTTTAAACATGCCGTGAAAATAAGCTCCTAGGCATGTTTTCAATTTAGTTGAAAGCCGCATTTGACCTGATTCCTTTCAGTAACAGGATTGCCTTATCATATCATAGCATAACCATCTGTTGCGGTGTGCCGCGAAGGCACTCGTATAAGCCGTAAATGTGAAGGAGCCTTTCACGGTATTACGCGAAATCGCAATTTAACTTTTGTATTTCATTATTGCCGCCCTTATTGTTTTGATAATTGAAAAGGGAACAAACACACACAATTATACGGATTTATGAGGCACCATATTTATGGATCAGTGCCCATCAAAAGCTGGTGATAAATGACGTCTGTTTGACTGGTGGTGACGCACACTCACCCGGTTGCCAGTGTGCGTGACCATTCCATGTTTTCACAAACTGCTGCACCAGTCACCGGCCACCTGTCAACCTTGTACGTCATAAATCACACCGAATCGTCAACACGGGAACAAATCGAAAAAATGTGCCCAATAAAGATATAGCGGAATACTGACGGGGGTAAAATCAGTCCTCTTTTCCTTGTCATTCAAGCGTGAACGTTATTAAATATTCCCTATACTTTTGTGAAACGGAATGTTTTTATATGTGATGGTCTCATACATTTTTTAGGCAAATATTTAGTTTAGTAGGTACCTATACCCTAAAATAGTTGCATGATGGTATCTTGCTTTATATTACGTCTACCAAATATTTACTACATAAATGGTACATAACAAACAGCATCTCTTTCATGTTCAAAATCACATAAGCATCCGTCTTTTGATGGGTTATCAACATAAAAGTCATTTTTGGGAACCCATCTGTCCTGCCATCACATAACCCCTGAACAGGCACTCATGTTGACAGCAAAATCATGCGACACACGTCACCACCCTTTGAATCCCACTAACAATGGGTTGGTTCTCGAAAAGTCTGCAAAACGTGAAAAACGCGTCTCATCTGCGAGCGATGTCGTGACAGAGAAAGCCCTCTATCAATCTGCCGACACCTATTGCACAAGATAATGAACAGTAAGGATGCTAAGCCTGAAAAGCTATTAATTAGCAATGTACATGCAATCACATTTGAGTAATTGATGCTTGAAGTCCCTAGTTCTCAATATACAGGGAACTTTACTTTGGAATCACCCTCATCCCTGATCGATGTGGTCGTCGTTTAATTGTTACATTATAATAATAATTATTGATTGCAATTATGGATAGTTAGCTAACAGGCAGCAGGTGATTTGATAGTGATCTTTTTCTAAAAAAAATTACAAATTTTATAGGTTTCATCTACTACTATTTGTACTGATTAAAAATGCGGTTAAAACTGTTAAAATTGTAGATAAATATCTTATATTTACAGTACTTTACTCACACTTTGTACATTTAATATTGTCTGTACTTGCCTATCCACATCCTCCAAAAAATGCAAATCATCCACCGTGACATGAAATCGTATTAGATAGTGTTGCAATGTAGTTGCGTGCCAATATAAAACCTGAATGAAATAGTAAAGCCAAGCGGTCACACTGAAATTATTTGTAAATGAATACCCCTACTGTTTGTATGCGGTGCCAATTCCCTGACATTCCCGTCCTAACATATCACACCACGGCGAGGCATTTCAGTTATTATACCGAATATTACGTGGCCACGATTTCTTTCTCTTTTAGGATTGACTAGTTGCGTCCCGTCATTCCCTGCAATACTCTCTTTATTACGCGACGGTTTTTGTTATTAGAACGTTTATATTATGGATATAGTTATACCATATCCATAATATCTATAGGTACATTGTTATTATTGATGCAAATGCCTCGATTTTGCAGTTGATGGATTAATTTAATTTTACTCTGTAACAAAATACATTTATCGTCGAATCGGTCACCATTTCAACGAAAAATATAAATAAAATCTTTTTACTTTTTCGAGTTAAAAGAAATGTGTGATTTGTGATAGGTAAATTTAGCATTCTTAAAAGACGATGAAAATAATAATAATAATCGTTGTTATTTGACGTAAGCTGGATAGATAGGTTTTAGCAAAGTTGCCGGTTTAAACTATAGGGTACATCATAAAAGTATTTTTATAATTATACTTAAAATAGTAACTGTAGGCACCAAGCTTAGAAATTAATTTCAAAATCAAAGTTATAATTTATTAGTAGCATTGCTATAGGTCACTAATAATAGATTTATAAGTGAACATTTCATTTCATTTGTTAATTAAATATATAAATTATTATACTCATTATAAAATTAAAATAAAATAATTCTCTCAATTTTACATATTCGTTAATGTCTTAGCTGGGTCGGTCTAGTAGCCACAATTTAAGGCTGCGTTTTTAAAGTATGGATGAAAGCTGCAGTCGTTACGTTTATTGGTTTATTAGTATATTGCAGTCCACCACGTAGACGGACATCTCAGACTTTTTGAGGTGGTGCACTTTTGTCTTTATTTTGTGTTTGTTTCGTGTTAAATGTCGATGGTGCCCTCCAAGCTGCTTGAACATATTATTATTAATTAATATTTGTATAAATAAAAATACCTGAGCTTGTAAATGTTGGTCAATGGTCAAAGTAATTATGCACTGTCTGTCTTTTTGGACACAAACAGGAAAGGGTTGATGAGAAAGCTCATGCACTTTGAATGACTAAAGTCATCTTACTTTATTCTTCTTCTGCAACAAATTGCCGTACTTTAACATAGAAATCATATCGCAAAACAAGCAGATAGATTAGCAGGTTCCACTCGAAGCTTAAATAAGTTTGGCAACTTCAGCGCTAGGTATATTTTTTATACTATTAGATGACGAGACGAGCTTGTTTGCCTGATTGTAAGCATAACGCCAGCCCAAGTAACAAAGTTGCAGTGCCACTCAGAACTTTGAAACACAAAGGCCTGCGCGGCACTGCAGTGGGCTCGTTACCCTGAGACATTAGGTATTAAGTCCACATGTCCTTTTAAACATATTCCAGTATCGATTTTTGGTGTAACAGCCATACGAAGACTCATTCACCAGATGATAAGTGACGATGTATTCGACGGTAACCCTGAACCTAACATGGAGTTCCATTTGAAAGTTAAGCTTATAAGCTCAAATAACTTCCATTACCCTCAAACAGTACTAGTACTATATACCTACGCCGTACTGCGCACTGGTGTTGATGGTAAATAAAAATACATCGCTCAGTGCCGAGCCTTCAAAGCCTTCAAATATTTATCATTGAAAAATCGTGCCTAACCGAAAAACATTCCGATCTGTTTGATGTAGCCGGCTTGTCATCGACCCGTGGCAACAAATGCTCTCAACAACACGCAAAGGTATTTGAGATAATAATTGTTGTTTTATACAATTACGAAATAACAATTGGGATGTTGCATGAAACACACAATACGTAAGTTCTGTCACTATACAGTTTTAAGAAGATCACATTAACACAGTAAAAATTAAATTCACAACAAATATAAAATTTCCACAAAGATGCTGCATCTAAAAGTTTCCCGAATTCAACGATTTTTTTATAGTCAATCATGGGTCCACTCCAGGCCCACTATCCAGAAATCAATTCGCTCTTGTAGTTAGAACTATGGGGAGATGGAATATATCTCCTCCGTTAAAAGTAAAGTTATACACAATTAACACAATTAATGGAGGCTTGCCTTTGGAGAATTCATCTGGCTGAATGCCACATTGCTCATATTTTCTACCGCCAAGCTGCATATGCAAGGATTGTTGTGTTCTGGTTTTAAAGGCAAAACAATCAGGGAAATTATGTATCTAGTCCACATAAGAAATAAAGCTTACTATTCTTTGTTTTCTGCACTGTATTCATATTTTTCAGTATTAATTAGGATGTCGCTACGGAAAAGCTTCGTAGTTCCGTAGCACCGTAACGCCGTAGCGGCGTAGCGTCGTTCTTCACGCATGGCTACCATCGAGTCGGTGCGAAAGCGGTTCAAAGAGCAAGCCTACGCTTCCGACTGTCCTTTGTCGCAGCGACGTGAGATGGCTAATTACTAGCGACGTGAGGTTGCCGCGCAGATTATACCTGCCGCCCTACCGCGGTTCGCATTGTCCCGCAGACAATATGTAATGAAATGGCTTTTATTAAAAAATCCTTTAAAATAACGCTTTTATCATATCTACATAATATTAGTGCGTGTGTTTAAACTTTTTACAGGTAATAGGTCAGTTAATTGCTCACATAACTGAAAAACGGCAAGAAAACAACGTGTAAAATCTGTTATAACGGAAATGGGAAAAGAAAAACAGAAAGTTGTTTACAAATTTTTCGTATCAAAATACCAACGTAGCCATCCACGTACTGTGCAAGATGAGGGCAACCAATTTGATTGCATATTTTACAAAAACGGCTTACAATAACAATGTAAAGCTGCTCCGAACAAAAGGTCGCATGGAGCGAGGAAATCGTAGCCGAGCCTCTCAATGCTGGACTCGGCAAGGTTAACATCGCTCGAGGTAAGCCACGCTTACTAACTTTACCTTTATCTTGATGGGATAGGAACCATTTCACAGTGACAACAAAGTTTGTGGGAAGTAAATAGGCGATGTGCTCTAAGTTCACACGCACGCACCTCACATTGTTGGATCTGCGAGCCGAGAGAATGATTTTTCTGCTCGAAGCCTTTCTCCACAATAATGAGTCACTTGACGTATTGTCCCGCGGGCGCCATCTCGTCCAAATTACGAAGCCATTGTTACTGAGATATTGTTCGTCGCTTCGTGAATATGTGCGAAAGGAAATGGAACTGTTCCCCCGTGCCGTCACCGTTTGTTGGCTTCCCAGCGATGCCTCAACTCCGTTATATTTCCATTTCGCTCGAAAGATCTACTAAATGAGTGCTCATACGTTATGCGCTATATATAATGTCTCAGGGTAACGAGCGCATGCAGTGCCGCGAAGGCCTTTGTGTTTCAATGTTTTAAGTGACATTGCAATTGTTGTGGGCTGGCGTTATACTTACCACCAGGCAAACGACTGGCTAGTCTCATTCATCAAATAGTGTACAGAAAATTTATCCAAGCATTCAATAGTGAACGAGCGTTCTCGCTTACAAACCTAAAGCATAGGCAGCTAATTTTATAGAACATATAAGCGACGCCACAGCGAGAAAGAGAACATCACCCAATGTTGTGACTGACGCAGGAATAGTATTCACAGGCAGTGTTTTGTTTTTTAGTTAATAGCTTATTTCTGATCCCCTAAACAGAAACTACGAAACCAAGATAGGTCACAATATATGCGTATTTTTGTGCACAATTATTCGTCTAATCAGAAGCAAACCTTACACGCTTTGAGAGTTGAGTCTATAGAGCTAGACATCACAGGGATGTCAGTTGAATCGAAGGAATCGGTAAGCATTTATTTGAACAATCTACGATCGCAATCTTACTGAATTGGCGGCTCTATGTCTCACAATAATTGGATTGTCTTTTGAGCTGCAAACCTCGATACTGCACCGATGTTCCGATGGCTTTAATTCTATTTCGAAAGCGGCTTCTCGTTCAGAAACGTCCTCCGAGAGAGATAGGAGATCAAATCTGATAAAAGATTACATTATTACAGTTAATAGTCCGCAGTTGGCATGACAGTGATATACCGCTGAACTAGCTCACTTGTAAAATGGTTTATATGTACTGTGCACATACAAATTTGGTAAGAAAATTAAAAGCAAATAGAGTGCAGAGTGCAAAAACATGAATAATCTTACATCATAATTCATACAGATTGCGGATGATGGTCATTAGGCACAAAAAGTTAACTGTTTCAGAAGCTGTGTACAATGCATTTAACATGCACTTAATGCACTGCGTTTGGCGTTTCAGAGGCTATAACCGGCACGTTGCTGCGACTTGCTATTACCTCCACACCCAATCTTCTTATTGAACTTATATCGAATATTGGAAACTGTACCGAAAACCTCGGGTCTATGCATAGCATATGAGACTTTATATCTCTTAATATTCTTTTTCAATAATACTCGAGTAGATATTGTATTTTCTCGAGTTTTGAATATTGACTATTCCCTTCCTTCAAAAGAAACAAAATAGATTCAATATCCACCTTCCTCTGGGATTACGTTGTTAAAAGCTTCGTTTAACATCACATAACTAGAACGTCCTCTCAAAGTGCCCTATTTTTGGAAATTCATAAAATGTTTACGAGAAAATAAAGTCTTCATAATATTTTTATTTCATTCTTTAAGGCTATTCATCGAATCTATAAATTCGTCACGAAGCCATCGCGGCTCCTAAAATAAATACGTGCCAATAATTCCTGATATTTTTACGTAACAATGCCATAGAAAATTATGGGTAAGTAGACTAAGGGAAAAGAACGGTTCGGATAGAATTTTTATATTATCGGATAAATATAAGTTACGTTATTAAAATATAAAATAAACACTGTTGAATTTCTAGGAAGGCGGTTATAGTTACATAATTTCTTTTTTTAAAGAAGCTAGTTTATGATTAAGCTACCTTTTCTTTTTTTTTACGTCACTAAATACCACCGGCAGCGTCGTGGTTATGTTAGACACCGCGTAATGAGGCCGACCTACCAATTAAAAAAACTGACGTGTATTCCTCCTTTGCGCTATAATACCGGGCTGCGGGCCCATGTTCATAGCCAACCGCGGTCCGGCGACGCGCTGGTTCCAATTGTGGGACCCCACCTCCTGCGATTACGTACTCCACGTACGCCATCGCCGTATCCACCTCGGGAACACGCACGTCGCACGCGCCACCTCGAGGCCCAAAAACTGAATTCGAATGCAACAATGAGAATGAGATTTCGGTGAAGAAAAACAGTGTGATGCAATCATAGCACGGAGCTAGATCTTCAAGTTAATAATCTGTCAATCGCACCGTTACTTATCTATTATCAAAAAAAGTTGAATATTCCTCAAGCTGTCATGTAGACCTATAGATAATCTAAATGTTCTAGCTCACTACCAGTTGGCAGCCAGCATGCTGGCGGCATTGAATCGTTGGATCTAACGCTGATCCGTTAGCATAACAAGCGTTTTTTTTATTTTAGAATAGAATAGAATAGAATTTTACATCTTTTGTACAGCTTAGTTAGGGGTTGTATTTATATAGTGGCTAGTTAATAAAAATTATCTCTTATTTTAAGGTCAAATAATCGTCAAAAACAACTTGCTATCCAGATTAAAGCTGACGCTCCTGATTTGTCTTGTGACAGTGTGTCTAGGTAAAGTAAGTAGCTATACAGTGCTCCGTGGCATCGATAACGTGGAGTTATCGCGAATACCCAGATTCCTATGTAACAATTTAAACTACCTACGCTCAAATCCACTTCAGTCGTTGTTTTATGCCAATGAACGTTCCAACTTAAATGAGGATGAATTTGTCGCTCGTTGAAGTGCCGCATACTTACTAACTTAGCATAAAAGGAGTTGTACCTATATTTCCGCGAAAGATTAATGGAGATATATTTTAAAATGGAACTAAATATTTTCTTTCTTTCAACATTTCCTTTTTTACTTCCTTATTAATTATTGTTGGCGACTTAACTCTTAATACTTTTGGAATTCTGAGTTGATAATTCAATTGTTCAGTGTTATTTCAGGATATTATATATCCTGCATAAACACAATTGCCACTCTGCCTAATGTCTTATTTCTTAATTACCTTTTTATTTGTAACAATTATCTTATCTTATTAGTCTTTTTATTTGTACTGGCTCGTAGATGATACGACAGAATTTGCACGAGAGGAAGGACACTTCATTATTTTGTAACTAGATATACTCCCCGTCGCTTACAATCGCCTATATAGAATAATGAACTTGTACGATAATGTTTTATACTTGTCCAATATTGTAAAGAAACTTAATAGCTCACCAACCAATGACATAGATAGAAATTGAATTTCGAATCCTGCCATTGGCTGGCGATTTGATCACTATTGATTTCATTAGTTGGCTTCCATCGAGTTTGTTTACATTATTGGAAAAGTATAGAAAACCAGACTTACTTTACTTTTTTGTAAAATAGTTGTTTAAAATAAAGAGTTATAAAGACCCCACCCCGCAACATCGAGAAACTAATCATAGTCACTGCCCTGCAACGAGACTAATCTATCTTTAATGACAGTAGCATATTTCACTTTTGCTTTAGCTTCAAAGCTTTCAATAGCAAGCAAAGATCAATAATCTAATAAAATTCCAAGCCGACAAAGCACCGTACAAAAGTCCAGCGTGCTTTATACTGTGAACAACATTCCATATTTAAAACTGGGATAATACTCGTGCGGGAATGGACAAAGCACCACACACTCGATAAACTCCCCGTATCGGGCATGCGGTGAACAATGTGCAACTGGTCCTACATTTAATACAACACTATTATTTACAGCGCATAGCTTCTAGATCCAATCCCATTCTATATTGCCGGGAATTTTAACAGAATACGGACGCTCGGCCAATGCGACATCCGGGTAAAACTATGTGAAACTAGGAAATCATATTGTCTTTTGTTCTTGGTGTATATTGCTCTCCTTTATTTCTTTTTATAAGTATAGAAATTTATTGTGTTAATGTTCATCGTCAGTTTATAGTTTCGAAAATACACTACACTTTTCCAAAGTAACTTTGCCTATACCTATAGGTCCTATACTCCTATATATCATTAGCTTTTTTAATCGATGATCGTTTTTCTGCCTTAAAAACGATAGCGGATTAAATGCGTCTATATAGGTATCGTGCTATGGTAGCTTGTAATAAAATACGGCAAGGCGGCGTATTACCTTTTTTTGGCTGTGTTGCATGACATATCGTAGTCCGTAGACATAGGCTTAGAAAGTAGACAATGCCCAATGATCGCTACATACCTGTTTGCGCACCCCCGCGAGTCGAGGGTGCGTTTGGGGGGAATGGGTACCCCCGGGCAAAAGAACAACACAGAAATATAGCTCAGCGAGAAATAGCAATGATGCAAGCCAACTCACCCACTGTCCAGCTCCGTTCTTCGCGATGACGGCGCCGTCAAGTCCAGAAATCCCGTGATAAGCACAGTAACCACCAGTAGCACGGTTCTAATAGGGTGTTGGATGCACAACCGAAGAAATAGTCCTCAAATTCAGACCAAAACGGAGATTAGGCAATACTCGAAGCCTTCGCGTCGCCTGCACGGTTGAGACTGGCGGGCGGTAGTATCAGCGGGCAGTGAGAGGCAATACAAACAAAACTACCCTCACTGAGCATAAAAACAAAAATTAATATGTGACTACAACATTCCGCCCACCAAAATGCGAAGTATTTTCTATGAAAAAACTAATAAACGAGAACGAAATAAGCTAAATCAGGCGCGCCGGGCGCTACTTAACTGTAGTAAAAAAATGCAAATTACAACTAGAAATGGTAACGCGACACTAAGAAAAGTGAGCACGAAAACTAAACTAAAGGGTAACGCGAAAGTACTATGAGATTACGCGAAAACTAAGCTACTAAACGAGACTACAAAACTAATCATTATTTGGTAAAGGGCAGAGCTTTACCAGCGGTCTTTGTAGATGACCTGTCTGAGTTTTAACAGTCGCGACGCGACATATACCGTCCTTAGCACGATGCAATTGAATGATACGTCCGAGCGACCAATTAAGTGGTTTGGTTTGTTCATCTTTGATCAAAACTAATGATCCTAATTTAGGTTCGGAAGAATCCGTTAGCCATTTTGCACGTTGGTTTAGTGTATGTAAGTATTCCATATGCCAGCGTTTCCAGAAATCGTGATGGAGTCTCTGCACAAGTTGCCAGCGACTCAAATGGGTAAGTTTAACGTTCGAAATATCAGACTCTGGAACTGACGACAGAGGTTCAAGTGTGAGGAAGTGTCCGGGCGTTAACACCGACAAGTCATTGGGATCGGATCCCATTTCGCACAAAGGGCGAGAATTTAACACTGCTTCGATTTGAGTTGCCACGGTCAAAAATTCCTCATAAGTCAAGATTTGACTTCCAATGACGCGAGCGAGATGAATTTTAAAGGATTTTATGTTAGCCTCCCAGAGGCCACCGAAATGTGACGCTGCTGGAGGATTGAACGAGAATTGTATGGCTTCATTTGACGCTACTTGTTGTACAAGAGGAAGCATATCGTTATAGGCGCCAACGAAATTGGTTCCTTGGTCGCAGTGAATGCGTTGACACCGACCGCGTCGTGCAACGAATCTGCGAAGCGCGCCGAGAAACGCTTCACTAGTCAACCCAATAACGAGTTCAATATGAACTGCTTTTGTGGCGAAGCAGATGAACAAACAAACGTATGTTTTGAATGTCCTTGACCCGCGAAAACGAACTATGTGGGTGGGAAAAGGACCCGCGAAATCAATTCCAACAACGGAAAAGGGTTTCACTTGTGAAACTCGAAGCCTTGGAAGATCTGCCATCCGAGGCGTGACAGGCTTCGGGTTTGTGCGATAGCAACGTATGCACTTCGACAACCGACTGCGAATGGCACGACGAGACGATAATATCCAAAAGTTTTGAGCGAGCAGAAAACTGAGCGTACGAAGCCCAGGATGCAAGTTGGCATTGTGACATTGATCGATAATGAGTGAAGTGAGTCGATGTTGTCGAGGCAATAGCAGTGGATGTTTGCGATCGTAGTCGAGCTCCGAATGAGCCAAACGACCGCCCACCCTGACGAGACCATCTCTGTCAAGGAAGGGGTTTAGTTTTTGCAAAGGTTTTGGCAATGCCAAACCTCTTTTCAAATTGGCAATTTCAGTCGAAAAAATAGAACTTTGAGCAATTTCAACAAGAGTGTACAGCGATTGTTTCAATTCTGAAGCGACAAGGTGACCGGATCTGCGATCAGATCGGTTTCGACAATTGTATACGAAGTGAAGTAAGTATCCCATGATACGTTGAATCTTGTTCAGGCTAGAATACTTGTCCAAGAAATTATCAAACTTGTCAACGGTAACAAACAGCGATGTTTGCGTGCTACGTTGCTCCTCGATTGATTCAGGAGGTTCCTCGACATTAGTTAAGATCGGCCATTTGCTGGCGTCTTGCGACAACCATGAAGGTCCATGACACCACAGGGGGTGATCGATGAGCTCCGGGATTGTAAGTCCACGGGTGGCACAATGAAGAATCGAACCTATGTCCGATTGTAAGCGAGGACCTACAAGAAGCTGCTCGTTCAAAGCAGTACCGTTGACTTCCGGTTTTGCCGTTGCGTCAATAAACATGCGAAGAGGGCTCGAGGTACTGCTAGGCTTCAGCTCGCAATGTTGCGGTATGTGATATGAATGGCCCGAACCCGAGTGGTCGGCTACATCCATAAGTCCCGATGAGAGATAGTCTTTCATAAAACTATTGTAACCTTCACGAAGCTGAGGGTCACGTGAAAGACGTTTTTCAAGAGCAAACAGACGACGAAGAGCTAAAGAGCGAGAGTCACCGAAAGCTGGTTCCGGTGACTTGAAAGGTAAGCGCACTACGTACCTTCCATCGACGTTCCTGGTGTGAGTAGTATCGAATATACGCTCGCACAGGATCTCCTCATTAGTGAGAGGCGACGACTTGGGAAGTTCATCGATTTCCCAAAATTTGCGAATTTGCGAATCTAAACTGTCAAGTGAACAGAATAGCGACGATGATGTCGAAGAAGAATGTGCACCAGAGATTTTTCCCATTACTACCCAACCAAGTTTAGTGTTGAAGGCCACGGGTCCGTTAGGTCCGTAATCGCGGCGTTCACCTAGAAAGATTTGACAGAAGATGTCAACCCCTACTAGCGCATCGATATGAGCAGGTACGTTGAAATCAGGATCAGCCAAATGCATGTCACGAAGTTGTGGCCACTGAGCGACGTCAATCCTATCAGTGGGCATCTGACTACAAATTTTGGGTATGACGAGAGCATTGATTTCAATATCAGGAGACCGATCCACACAGCGCATACGATACACGGTGGAATCAGTCGCGACCGATGATGACTGACCAATACCTTCGACCGTAGTAGTGGTCTTCTTCAGTACAAGTCCAAGACGATGTGCACATTTTTTAGTAATGAAATTTGATTGACTACCGCTGTCAATAACGATGCGAATCTTGCGATAAGTGCCGAAGTTGTCCAAAACTTCGACCGATGCGGTAGCTAAGAGCGAGATATGCATGGCGGGCTCAAGGCCGGCCACCAAAGTGACAGTCGGTTGACTGTGTGCAAGTGGTAGTGATGATTGCGATGATGATGAAGCGTCAGGCAGATGTGATGATGATGACGCAACATCCGAAGCGATAAGAGCTGTCGACGGAGCGACATTTTCGAAGTGTAAAGTTGTATGATGAGGTAAATCACATTTGTAGCAGCGAACGCTAGACTTGCATGATTTAAAACCATGACCTTGACGAAGACAATTTATGCAACAATTATTTTCCTTTACAATAGCGTGTCGATCACGTGGTGTTTTATTACGATATGTGGGACAGTTCCACAAAACGTGATTCGATTTACAAAGGATGCAATTATTAATCGATTGTTGCTGCGAATTAACTACAAAAGATTTTGTATTAGGCGCTTGAGAACGCGGGGCATAAGCGCCAGCGCGTGGTTGCGCGTTCATGGGTTGCGGGGCGAGCAAGTGTGGTCGTGCGGCCGAAACCGGCGCGCCACGCGAGTATTGCGGCTCGAGCGAAGCGCGGGCGTCCGCCCTAGCGGCGGCGGCAGAGCGCGGCGCTCGCGAGGTCTCAGGCTCGGCTAGCTCCAGTGCTTGGCCGGCCTTGTTGAGGTACTCCAGCAGGGAGTCAAACGAAGGAATGTCTTTACTATCATTTTGTAGTTCGAAACGGCGGCGTGTGTCTACATCGAGTTTGTTTATCAGCAAGTAAAACAAAGGAAAATCCCAATCTCTAACTGGCAACTTTAAGTTTCTCAACACGGCAATGTTTTCTTTAAACGTATCAACAAGGCGACGTAACTCCCGCGGAGAATTAGATTTTAATGTGACCTTCTGCAATTCTTCCCAGTAGCGAAAAGCAAGTTTACGTTTACATTGATAACGATCAATAAGAGCCGCGTACGCATCTAAGTAGTTGTGGTCCGATAAAGGAAACCCTTTCAAAAGTTGTAAAGGCTCACCAGAAAGAAGCGAAATTAATATCGAAAATCTTTCAATGTTTGACAGTTTCCTATTTTGATGCACCATGGTATTGTACATGTCATAAAAAGTACTCCATGTGGTGATATCACCATTAAAGTTTAGAAGATTCAATCGAGGCAATTTCACAGATAAATCAGTTCTATTCGATTCTAGTTCCGGTCCGGAAGTTCCGGAAGCGGAGGTTAATGTGGAGTGAATTTCTACAATTTGAAAGTATTTGTTGTCAACTTGTTGTCGAACTTCATCCTCATCATCTAATGCAGATGTATCCGAAATTTCAGAACAAATTTTCAAATGTTGTGATTCAAAACTAGTGCAATAATTTTCTAGCCGACTGTACCGCGACAAGAAAAGCGGGAGTCGGGAGCTGTCTTCCTGCGCCTCGCAGGCAGCTGATAAGCATTCATCAATCCGTTTTATAGCAATGCTGCGTTTTAGTTCCAAAGTACGTCTACTCGCGGCCTTAGACATTTTTAAATAAAATAAAAATAATTTTAAATAATAGTAATAAGTAATAAATATCAACAAAGAAAAATGATTTTATACTATTATTAAATTTTGCAATGGACTGTATTTGATAAGAATGATAAGAATGATGAGAAGTGCTATGCTTCTTTCAAAGTTACGAAAATGTGACAAACTATAAAAACAATTCAGCTTACGAACAAAAAAACATGTAATACGAACTAAAAGATAATTCACTAATTTTATTATTATGTGATTATCAGGTAAACAAAACGTTAAATGTACTTAATAATCTACATAATATATGATAACGAAATAATGACTTGGCAATTATATTCTAACTAACGAATTGCAACGAAGTTATCCGACTAAACTCGGCGACACAATATGGCTAACGAATTGTATCGCGTTAACAAACCACTCAATTCAGTCGTATGTAATTATTGCATCATCCAAACGCATGGTACGAATACGATAATTATGGCGAAAATAAGCGAAATTACACAAAATATGATTAGAAATGAGTCTCAACCTAATAAATAACAATGTATAGCGCGGAACACACTATCCCGGCAGCACAAAATAACTAATAAAGATACGCGAATGCGACACGAAATGCTTACGAGTTACGAGTTGTATATACGGCTAATTAATTTACGACAAATAGGTATTGACAATTTACTAATGATTTACGTCACGATAAGCGCGTGATTCTATGTCACTCCTGGTGATGAGACAGGGCTGCTGTCCTCACCACAAGAAGGATCCCGGTTCGATGGACCAATGTTTGCGCACCCCCGCGAGTCGAGGGTGCGTTTGGGGGGAATGGGTACCCCCGGGCAAAAGAACAACACAGAAATATAGCTCAGCGAGAAATAGCAATGATGCAAGCCAACTCACCCACTGTCCAGCTCCGTTCTTCGCGATGACGGCGCCGTCAAGTCCAGAAATCCCGTGATAAGCACAGTAACCACCAGTAGCACGGTTCTAATAGGGTGTTGGATGCACAACCGAAGAAATAGTCCTCAAATTCAGACCAAAACGGAGATTAGGCAATACTCGAAGCCTTCGCGTCGCCTGCACGGTTGAGACTGGCGGGCGGTAGTATCAGCGGGCAGTGAGAGGCAATACAAACAAAACTACCCTCACTGAGCATAAAAACAAAAATTAATATGTGACTACAACAATACCTATTTTATATGAAACTGTAATAATAATGTAATTCCTACGAACATGTCCGTATTCCTGGTGTCCGGTCGCGGGTATTGAGATCACAACTTTTACGCTTCATGAAAGTCTATTCTGCGATCTGACCAAAGTACGAGAGCTTTCGAGCTATCTCTATAATTTATTTAATTGAACATTGATTAAAACCCAAAGAGGGTATTAATATTAACTCACCACCATACCGTCCTCGAGCATCTCGCTGGAACTTACCGACTCTGTAGTCTCCAATCGATTCCAAAGACAAGGAACTTCATTTATTAAGGCGGTACCCGAGTCAATGACATTCAACATTCTGTCCTCTTTGCACACACTGTTGTGTGTGTGTCGGTTTATGCAAACCTACACACTTTCGGTTTTATATCAATATACATTTATAAATAACACAGATATTTCATTTCAAAACAATGACAAAGGTCACTTTGTCATTTTTTTATCTAGAAAATTGTGTAAAAATATGTTTGATTATAATAAGATTATCGGTAATATGAAGAATAATGACATATATTTTTCCAGTGCCAGAAGCTCATCTGATTTTATTAAAAAAGCTTCTAAGTGAAGCTGTTTACTTGCTATATACGCCTTAAGTGGCTTCGAATACCTGTTCCTGCGACTTGAGACAGGAATTTTAACTAAATTTCACACTGCCGCAAGCTGAAAAGTAAAGTTTAAAATTACTGCTCGCTTGGCTAAATAGTAGCATCGCATTCTTATCTACTTTTGTACAGTAGTTTTGGAATATTGTGTTTAAAAACTTGATGTTTTTGTAATAAATAGCGCCTTGGCGGTTTTTTTCATATCCAACCCCAGAAACTAATAGGAGGTTGGATTACATATAAACTTTACAAAAAAGGCATGAAAGATTGTATATGAACATATATAATGTAAACAAAGGAACAAAAAATAATTTGATACCTAAATCTTACATGTATTTCTACAAACTTGAGTCGATACTAGATAGTTGTAAACTTAGCTGTGTGTAGTTTTTAATTTTAAATTATGGGTTTCTTGCCTGAAATAAAAACACTTCTTTTTTTAAGTAAAAATGTAGCATTAAAAAATAAACATCGAAGTGACTCATATCTCTTTGTCCAAATCTTTCAATAAATCTATTATACAAAAAATAATTTCTATATTATAAAATACTGTGTTCCTAAGCAAAATAATCTTTTAAAATAGTAAAATAATTAATCCACTTACTGAAAATATGCTTACTCGTGCTCTTTTTTCACTTTGCTCGTATAACTTTTGCATTTTTTGACAATGTAGTATGGCATTGTGGACGTGTGTTCCGTTGAACAAATGACTCGTCTGATGCGGTTTTAGCTAACTATTTCCATTGGTGGGCTACGGGGACTACCAGATTTGAGCGTAGACCCTAGATCCTTTACGAATCACTGTCTACAGCGCTCAATATCCTCTGTGGTTGTAGTAACCTTGGCTTATATATACAAGAAATTCTCTCTCTTGTTTTTCAAAAGAAAACAGTCTTCGAGATCAATTTCCTAGAATACGGGTAGATAGTAAACATCCATAAATTGAACAATATAGATATCCCAATCCAAACAAACCATGGCCCACAAGATATTCAATATTATACTCCGTAACGAGAATATTTTCTACCGAAAAATATTACACGGTTTATTTCCAAAGTATCATAATAAAAAAGATGAATTCATAAAGCTTTCAGCTCAGAATGTACATTTGCCATTATGTTCTGTTTGGTTTGCGGAGTCGAGCGGCCGCCGCCCGCCCTCGCCGAGCCCGCCTTCGGAAACCGCCGCACGACCAACGCATACCCGCTAACAAAAAACACAAGTTTCGTGCATAAGGACCACAAAAACGCTATTTGTAAACGTTCCATGCAGACTATTACTTAACATAGTGGGTTTAATGGAATACTCTCTGGTAGATACAAGTCGTAAATTAAGACCCTGCAACGAGACTTCACTTTGTTACGCAGCGGGCGAAAGTATTGCGATTTTTAGCAAAACCTAGAGTGGAGAAAACGTTAAAATATATATTATTGTATTGTTAGATGTGTACTTAAGATTTAGTGGATATTCTTACAGTGTTTTTCTGATCTAATGAAATATAGTAAAGTCATCCCTATTTTTAAACAAGGTTGTAAAAATATGCCCCCTAATTATAGGCCAGTTTATCTACTACCAGCTATTAGCAAAATATTTGAAAAAAATAATATTGAAACCGGTTCTTTCACATTTCAACCAGTATAAAATAATGCACGATTACCAGTTTGGTTTCAAGAAGTGTAGATAAACAGTTGATGGTGCAGCTAATCTAGTGTTTCATAATTATGTTTGAAGCTTGGGAGAATGCAGACTTTGCTATTGGAGTATTATGTGACCTCTCCCAAGCATTTGATTGTGTGGACCTCAAACACTTATTAAAAAAATGCATCATTACGGCGTGCGTGGAACAGCTCTTGATCTTGTAAATTATTACTTGACGGGTAGACAGCAGAAGGTTGGCATAAGTAGAGTTACATGTTGTGATACATCTTCATTCATCATCAATTACTGGACTTATGATAAGTACCTACTTATAATGACCCAAGTTAACGAGCGCACTGCAGTGCCGCGCAGGACTTTAGTTGTAAAGTTCTGAGTGACACTGCAATCATTATGCTTACCATTAGGCAAAAGATCCGCTCGTCTCGGCATCCATTAGTATAATATAAAAAATACGAAGCTTCTACATAGTCATAAATACAAGAATGCCATATTAATCAGCGCTTTAAGCTCGTTATGCAGGTATTTCATACCTATTCAGTATTTAGAAGAGAATTTTCGGTTCCTTGCAAACATAAAAGCTCAATAACAGTGTAATGCGCTCGTGCACCGTTCACCTCGGTGCTCTGTAGAATTAATAGGTAATTAGTTCACCTTGTTCACACGCCGTTTTCTCAGGCCCGCGACTCGAGAAAACGAATTTTAGGTCTCTTTTCTATAGGATACTTCTAGCACGTAAGTATGTAGGTACCTACATCCTACCTGGCACGAGGTGGTAGGACTAATTCTTCTGCGAGTGTCCATCTATGTGGGGATACCACCATTGCTCGTGTTGTGTACCGCTAAGCAGTAATCAGTAAGCCAAGTAGTCAGTAAAATTACTGGGCTTATGAGACTTAATACCTAATAGGTATACTATACTGTCTGTATACTGTCTGAAGGTTGTCAACGAGCGGACTGCAGTGCTGTGCGCAGGCCTTTGTGTTTCAAAGTTCTGATTGGCACTGCAATAATGTCTCATGGTAATGAACGCAATGCAGTGCCGCTCTAGATCTTAGTGTTTCAAAGTTCTGATTGGCACTGCAATAATATCTCATGGTAATAAACGCAATGCAGTGCCGCTCTAGATCTTTGTGTTTCAAAGTTCTGAGTGGCACTGCAATTGTTATGGGCTGGCGTTATGCTTACCATCAGCCAAAATAACCGGCTCGTCTCGTTACACAATTGAATAAAAAAATTGTTATAGTTTGGCATAATTCTTACCATCAGGCAAAGGACCTGTTCGTCTGGAAATCCAATAGCGTAGAAGATCGAAATACAGAATTATTAACAAAGTTTTATCCAGCCTTTTCACTGATGGTACAAATAGTTACCTGCGACAACACACCTTGTGGCCTATGTACTACACTTGTACTATTATCTATTCTGTGGTACTACATATTAGGCATAAAACATGCCTACCAAATAAAACACACTGCTATGAGCGTAGGTTGTTTTCAGTCTTTTGTTGGGTACAAGTTTGATATTACTTTTGTTTGTGATACCATGCGACGTGGGCATAAATACACGTGAGGTCAATATAAACTATGTCAGAGTTACACGAGTTTACTAAATTCAAAATATAACAGCAATTGGGAAAAAGAAAAATTGAGAAGAATGGATTTAAAAATAATAATAGATATCTTATACCTAGTAGGGAAATATAACACGACGTACAGAGTTTGCGAGTTGTGTTTTGAAATTACTGGCATGTTTTCAGTTGCATGTGTTCAGTTTCGGCTCATTAGCGCAACTCTGGTTAACACGCTTTTAAATGTTGCAACTTTCTCTACTTGTTAGTGCTGCCACGAAAAACACATGAGCACTACACACTGTAGAGCAGATTGGGAGTATTGTGTAAAAAACCTCCAAGTGTTACTGAAGAAAATATTGCTTGGAAAAGTTTGCTGTTCAATAGTAAGGTCATTGTACCTTAACTGCTATTATGTGATTTGTTATTGCATATTTTATACTAGCTGCTGCCCGCGGTTTCACCCGCGCGGAGATATTGGGTTTCATGGTTATTATTTTTTTTGCTAATTATTGTTGTAAAATAAAAGTTGCCTAAGTTACTCCTTATAACATCAGCTATCTGCCAGTGAAAGTCTCGTCAAAATCGGCCCAACCGTTTCGGAGCTTACCCGGAACAAACAGACAGACAGACAAAACATTTAAAAATAGTTTTTGTTATAGGTACCGTATATACTTTTATATGCATTTAGTAAAACGCTGTTATTTTGACATTACAAACAGACACTTCAATTTTATTGATTTGTATAGAAGATTAGAATTAGATCAATACAAATTATCATATCTTGTTCATTAGCGTGAGATTAAAATATGTAAATAGCATATTCACATAAATTATAGATGCAGCTAATATGTCTCAAACTGAGTCCCTGTCCAAACGCACGCCAGCTTTGGTAGAGTTTTAAACGTCCAAATAATGACAGTACGTAATTACACGGGCCTATTTCACGCCGCTAATTATGTTACGCTAATTAATCTGCCACGACGTGGCATAAATTTGTAAAGCAAGCGAATTAGGTAATTTTATGTCCCAATAATTATTTATATTAGTTACTATAAACGTTAATATTAATGACAGTAAAGTTTTCCTTCCGGCCGGTGGTTTCTGTGTGCAGCAACTAGTCCTTTCTAAATTCAGCATTTTTTTTTTATCTTTGATCACATAATTATCTTGGATAATATCATTTTTAATGCATACTGAAATCTGTAATAATCCTATAATATAGGTACGTACCTCCTATAACCAAAGTACATACAATTTTTGTTTTGGTTACCATATTAATTAGATATCCAAGAATATATAAATGTTTTCTTTTACAGAAATTGAGGAACAAATATATCAAAAAGCCATTATGAAAACCAAATAACAAGGGTGTGAAATAAGGAAGTCCGCCAGCAGATTGGAGGAAACTGTAGAAAATAAACGAGAATATAACATGTTTTTCATTCTCTGTCCAACCGACAACACTACTAGGTACACACAAATTGTAGAAATATTGCTTTTGAATTTTGAACAACAATTAAATATACCTACTTACTGGAAAAGAACGTAAGTTTTCTATTCAAAGAAAGAACAAAACGTCCCGAATTAAATAAGAAAAGTTGAAGTCCGGTCTTTGGAGAGTTCGTGCAAGCCATTTAATGAATGGAGCACATTCCGGGCACTTTCACAGCGAAGCATTCAAATTGAATTATACGGGACTCCGCACTTACATGGTGAAGGAGTGCTTACAAGATTAGTGCACAAGACGAAGCTAGAGCCGGCGAAGCGTGCTTGCGACACTGGCATATACTCGCTTGGATTGATCTTAGTTATGATGTTAGTAAACATCGCAATCAAGATATCAGTACAAGCAGGTAGTGGAAGTTATGCTTATTACGTGCAAGCAGTACTGGTTTCCGGTCTGACGAGCAGAGTAGCCAGTGAAATTACTGGGCTTATCAGACAATACCTAATGTGCCAGGGTAACGAGCGCACTGCAGAGCCGCGCAGGACTTTTTATTTCATAGTTCTGGGTGGCATCAGGAACTACGAGGAGCATGGTCCCATACACGTAGACACGGAATAAAAACTTGCCGGAAGTATTTATCCTGCGGGAATCGAACCCCGCGACCCTTACGTCCTATAGAAGCTAACTCCATCTATCTACCAACTGTGGCTAGTGTGTTATTTAAATAAAAGTCACTGTCAGGAAAAAATGGATTTAATATATGTATTAAAACGCCTATTTATAAAACCATACCAGTGTAGATTTATATAACTAACACTGCGTAGATTTAAATTAAATTATGCTCCCAGTAGCTGGAATAAACAAGGCTACGCACAGACACGGAACGGCTGCGAGCACAAAAGCAGTGCTAACTGAAATCTTACCAATTTAATTTAGTTACCTACTTGTTTGACCTTTTATCCACTTTTTTATAGTGTTATTGTAGACCCACCACACCCACGCTAAGACGATATGAAAATAGACTTCAGAAGATCAAGTGACTCCCTCCTGACAGGTACGTGGTCATTTATAATACTGTGCTTAGGCTGTACGGCCGGGTTTTTATAATCTAGTCTCAAATATGTATATGTCTGGCCAAACTAATTGTGTTACAGTTTTTTTGGTCATAAATAATATAAAACAGAATTAAAAAAAGTGTTAATGGAATATTTATTTAGAATGTCCAGCTTTTAAACCAAATCTTTGGCTAATGTTAATATTTGTCTTAGGGTTTTCCATTTTTAGGACTGACAAAGCTAACTGTGCTGTAGGTCCTTCCAAAACCAAAGAAACAATTAACCTACGTGGTAATGTTCAACAATAGATCAGTACCTACTAGTGCTGAAAGCAGTCTTTTTTATACTAATTGATAACGAGACGAGCTGGTCATTTGCCTGATGGTAAGCATAACAATTGCAGTGCTACTCAAAACTTTAAAATACAAAGGCTTGCGCGGCACTGCATTGCGCTCGTTTCTCTGAGACACTAGGTATTAAGTCGCATAAGCCCAGTAATGTCATTAAATAAATGAACAGTAAGATAGCAGAGTATTTAAAGAAAGCCGAAAATATGGCGCATGAGCCCTCAGCGAGATCATCTCGACGAGAAAACAAATATTTGTGAATAAATAAAGCTTTGTGTGGGATGGCGCCCCCTCGATGCGACTGCGAGATTTATACTACGACCATTACTTTGCGCCAAGCATGTGTTGTGGAAAAATGAGCCTGATTATTTAGACTTACGTACTTCTCAAAATAAAGAATACGGTGGTAGGTACAACATACCATAATAGTGATAGTGGCATGGAGGTAGGAAATTTTCTACGGCTCGCCTGCTTAGCTACCACCTCCAAGTTGAAAATCTGTCATCTAACAAGTAACTATAGTCCAGCAAGTATAAGTTGGCGTGGCTGCAGTGGCGTATTTTAAAATTCAGCGCCCTGGGCCTGCTGGCCCTGCCGCCCTGCCGTCGCCGTCGCCGCGCGCCGGTCATTATATCCGATAGCCCCACATCTTGATGTGTATCAAACTTACAGCCACAAGCCCTCGCGACCACCTTACGATATTTACGCTAATACTAATAAACAGTGTTAAACGGTGGTTTGGTTAAACTATGTTTTGTCTTTGTTGTTCTTTAACAATTTTTCAAACTGAATCGAAAAAGACAAAACACTGTTGAACTAAATATTCCACTGTTTATTGATATGAGAGCCTTAGATAGGCTTTTTTAAATTTCTCCTGCTTGCGCCGCCCCTCGCAGCCTGCCGCCCCGGGCCATCGCCCTTTTGGCCCTATGGTAAATACGCCCCTGCGTGGCTGGCGCTACTGCAGTGAGCAAAATTTTTTTTATGCTAGTTGGTATCGAGACCTGCTGGTCGTTTGCCTTATGGTAAGCACAACGCCGGCCCATAACAATTGTAATGCCACTCAGAACTTTCAAACACGAAGGCCTGCGCGGCACTGCAGTGCGCTCGTTACCCTGAGACATTAGGTACAGTAATTTCACGGGCTACTCTGCTCATCAAACCGGAACACAGTAATGCTCGCACATTACTGCTTGGCGACTAGACTTTTTTTTAATGTTATTTGGTAACGAACGAGCTGGTCGTTTGCCTGATGGTAAGCCTAACGCCGGCCCATAACCATAGCAATTAACTTCACGAGCAAACCGGTGGTACTAACCCAGACGGACACTCGGAGAAGAGTTAATCCTACCACCTAGTAGTGTTTGTTGTTATTTTCTTGTAAATCTCACAACTCCAGTAGATAATTTCGCTTACTTTTTTGATTGCACATCAGTGCTTGATGGCAGACTATACCAGCAAAGCTGTGGTACATACCGAGACGAGCACTCACCGACTCGGAACCTACTATAAATAGAAAAATAATCGCGGTCCAAAGTTTACTAACTTGGACCACATCGTCTCGTTGACGTTAGACTTAGGATGAGATTCAGAGACGAATCTAAGCGTGGACTCACGCTTCCATACGTCAAAATTCTATAACAGTTTTGACATATGGACGCCAAAGTCTACGCTTAGAATCGTCTCTGAATCTTAGCCTTAGATGCTGGTTGTCCAGTGCAGCTGTCGAAACAGACCGATCTAAGCGAATAGGCGGCGCGAGGCGATAGGATTACAGGTATGTTTTAAACCAGCCAAGCGGGCACTTTCAAATCCTCTACTACATGCTAGATTCCATCACAAAGCTATCCTTCACTAAAAGGTCAAGCTCTTACGCTTAGCTTATCGTTTTAATAAATTTTACACCACCGACCGCACACATAAAATTAAAATACATACAATAACGTGGACCTGTAATATCTTGTAATTTTTTAACTTACCCAATTACCGACCCTAATAACAATTTAAAAAAACAACAAGGTAGGTTAATTTGTAATATCTACAGGCTAAATATCTATTAGTAGCCAAGTTTTTAATGTAACTAACTACGTACTATGTTTGTACCATATCCGAGCGAGCGGATGGGAAACTTGGCCCACCCGGCCCGTGCACTCATACGATTTGAGAGTTACGTTACTTAAATGTAGGTATTTTAGTAACTACAAGGTAACTGGGTCAGACTTCTAAGGCAGCCCGTACACCTAATGCATGAGTGATGGATAAGCACGCGTAAACCATGGAAAAACCACGATCACCGTTTGACACACAGCGTACCTAATTTACTCGTATATTAGTTTATGGACAGGAGAGTAACACAGGCAAATCAAAGTCACAACAATTACCAACATCAAAGTCCTTTTCCTCCCATCGATTTACGCAGTGGTTCGTATGCGCCGTTCGTTACGTTGTACTCGATTTATTGCTGAAATTATGAAATAGCTTAAAAAATTAGCCATCAAATATCTTAAATGAGCTGTTACTATGTTTTCTTTAAATGAGACATGACCGTACATAACAGGCATTTTTATTTACCTACTCCCTCTTGACTTTTGCATGCTCCGTATAGATTCAAAACTAATAAAACATAGTTCCAATTATAATGCAATTGGGATGTTGACTATATTCAAATAAAAATATAATTTTGCCACGAAACGGTAGTTTTTGTGACAGAAATCCTATAAAACACAATATTTATGTTAATTTTTAAGGAATTTAATTTTAATTTAAGAATCAAAATGTAATCACATCAACTCCGAAGTCACGTGACATAAAACACCAATCAAAGCGCGTGACGTCACTCGCTGAATCGGAATGAGTATATTGCTCCTTCTGCCTAGTATTTTAGAGTGATTTCTGAGAATATAGTTATCTGTGCCATGAATTGTATTAAGCGCGTGACGTCACATCGACCACGTGACCAGTTTGGCGTTTTGGAGCGAAACTTGAAAAGACATTTTAAATACTTACATGAAAATTAAAGTACTAGTACATTGGCGAAATTGTGGTTAACATTCCACAGAAGCCAGGAAATAAAGAAAGAAGAAGAAAGTACATATTAGCTGTATTCAAAAAGTAATTTTAAATATTTTGGGTTATATTCGGCCCATTCGCATCGTTTGAAACACTTTCCCAAAATCAGTCAACATACCAATTGCTTCTAATCTACTATAATAGTCAAATAATTTAAATTATAGGTAGGTACTGGCTATAGAATAATTAGAGAGGTAAATGCGGTAGTCATATAAACCCCAAATGTTTCACACTTCAGTTCTCGACAGTATAAAATTAATATCAAAGTTTTGCTTTTACCAGGACAGAAGTGTGGATGAGCACACTTGTAAATTATCGCGTCGTTTAGCCGCGACGCGACGGACCAATTTCATGGTAGAGCGACCCGGCATCATAAGCCCGGGCTTCCTGAGCTTGCTTACAAAGCTTGCTTTGCCTAGTATGGAGCTATAGGGTTCAAGTCTGGTCTTGTCAGAATGATGGTGTACGTTTTGTTGCCCTTTTTTGTATTCCCTAGAAATATTTTAATCAAATAACTCCTTCACTGTGTAGTAAAGGAGTTATTTGATTAAAATATTTCTAGGGAATACAAAAATAAGACAACAAAACGTACACCATCATTCTGACAGGACCAGGCTTGAACAGAGTTGACGAAGCTGCGAGTGCATGGGGTGCTATGCCGGGGAACCTCCACGTGGTGCACCCTGGGTACCCGTCAGCAACATCTCCCGGTTGACCTTTCGGTCCCGGAGGGGTTGCTGACGGGTAGCTGATGCCCCGGCGAGGTGGGCCCCTCCGCGTGTCCCTCTGATTGGGTCAGCAGAGGGCACAGCGGATGGGGCAGAGGGGTTGAGCGGGACCCGAAGGCCGCAGGGAGGGACTAGCGCACCTGGGGACGCTACACAGGACGTGACGAGATAGGGGCGCGCTGTCTTCCAGCGTGGGACCAGGGATTATACCCGCTAGTATAATTCCCCCCCTGCTCCCGCTGGCAGCGCGCGACTGGACGAGACATAGGAGATGGACAGCCCCTCTTATTGGGGGGGCTGGACGAGGAGGGGCGCGCTGGCTACCAGCGAGGGACCAGGGTGGGTACACCCTGCTCCCGCTGGCAGCGCGCCAAATATTACCGGACGTGACACAGGAGGAGGACAGCCCCTCTTATTGGGGGGGCTGTACGAGGAGGAGCGCGCTGGCCACCAGCGTGGGACCAGGGGGCTACCTTTTTGGGTAGTGAGTCCCCCTGCTCCCGCTGGCAGCGCGCCAACAACATCGGACGAGACACAGAAGGAGGAAGCCCCTCGCCCTGATTGGCCATAATCGGGGTGGGGGCAACATCGGATTCGACATCAGAGGGGGGTCTGACACCCCCCTCTGCACCGGACTGAGACGAGGTGGAGCGCGCGGCCGTGCTTTTGCGACCGCGCGCCACTGACGGTGCTCTCATGAGCACGGAGACGGTGGTGCGGTATTTTTTTTTTTTTTTTTTTTTAAACATAAACGTTTACACACTCATACCCCCGCACTAGGATTCCCTGTGTCGCAGGTGGCATGGACATACACAGATACACATCACAAACATCCAAGACCCGAGAACAAACTTTATGCTTACACAAAATCTGCCCCGGCCGGGAATCGAACCCGGGACCCCTCGCCTTGCAGGCAGGGTTACTACCAACTTAGCTACGGAGCCGTCATTTGATTCTATTGTATTTTATATGCACTATTAATACGTAGTGTATTAATACTTACTATTATGTAGTTAATTGTCTAATATTCAAATTATACTTTCTGTGATAATTGGATGTGCATTCGTTATAATTACTTCAATTGTGTAAGTATATACTTACTGTTGTCTGCGCGCAGACCCGTTATAACCCCTCTGTCTCCTCCGGGAGGGCCTGGGACGTCGGATGCGGGGGCATTCGGCGTCCCGCACCTTCTTATAGGTAGGGTCCTCCCGAGGCGGAGGCGATGCGCTTGCGTTGGGCGCATCGCCTGGCTGTGCGGGGGAGAGGTTCTCTCCCCGCGAGGCGGCGCCCTGGGGGGCGGACGACGGCTGACGGGGTTCCGCGTGTAGTGCGAAAGTGGCACCGCAACCCCGTCCAGAAGCTGAGCCGTAAACGCCCCGGGGGTTTTTTGTTGGGTAGTCCGCTGCGCAGTGGGCGAGCGGGAAGCCCACACTCCCCCCGTGACCTCCCCCGAGGCACGGGGGGGTAAGCTCATAAACGAGTTTTTCCCCCGGGCACAAAAAAAAAAAAAAAAAAAGCTGCGAGTGCATAACTATAGTGAGAAAAAGATATATGTATAACAAATACTTATTCAAATCTCTATCTACCAGGTTATTGAATAGAAAGTACCTACTATCTACTCCTTACCTGTGAAACAGACCACATAATTATACTAACCTATGATTTCACTGAGGGGTCAAGGGCGGAGGGCGAGTAGTATATCGGGTAGTGTCGTGAGATTTCTCGACGAGAAATCCCGATTCACGCACCAATATTGGGAAGATTTTATTTTGGTTTACCCAGAACGGCATGTCGGCAACGCATCAGTGATAGATACTTACATACCCTCGCTCAGCACTCGCGCTAATCGCTTTCTACCAGGCGCTACAAACTTCAAAAAAAATACATGTACCTAGTTACAAAGTACAAAATACCCTCATTTTCGAGGTTAAAATTACGATAGACACGCAATAAGGTCGAGAACAAACATTGAAGGGTTTTGTTCTATGAAAACGGTTGATCTCCGGGCTGCGCCTCCCGCCATTGTCATCCGCCGCTTTGTCTGCGAAAAACTCCTGTTCCACACAAAGAGCGATTTTCTACAATAGATTTTAATAACTTTAAAGTTGGAAGGCGTGAAATGTAACCGACCGACGGCGAAATGTGGTGAAATAAAGATTCCAATTTTTGTAACGCATAGGTATATTAATTTTATTTAAACTTAGTTTATGACTTCAAGCGATTGTGTCTCAGGGGTCCGAAGCCTACTGTAGCTCTTCCAAACTTCGAACCTTGTTTTTTTACATACTATTGAATAACGAGACGAGCTGGTCGTTTGCCTGATGGTATGCATAACGCCAGCACATAACAATTGCAGTGCCACTAAGAACTTTGAAACAGGAACCTTGTAACTTGGTCAGGTTGAGAGGCAATATACCGAATAACAATATATAGACTTATAGACCCAATAACATAAGTACCTACACAATAACTTCTTATTTAACCGAAATAGAGGTTTGGTGAAAACGGGAGAAACGGGGTTAACGTCGTTGAGCGTAATTTCTAGAGTGGGGTCATCAGGAAGATATAATGCCATTTCTGTACCCTTGATGTCTTTTTAAGTGCGGACCCACTTAACCCTAACTCGGGGCGGACTCCGTTCGGTGTCACCTTTTCAAAGTAATGGAATCACGAGAAATGCATATATAAAATAAACTCTTCGAGGATTGCCAATGTGAAGCCACAGGGATGATAAACCTGCTCCAGACCTACCTTCACTCATATAATAATATTTTTGTTGGAAGAAAATATTCGCTTCATTTAAAGCCAAAACCACGGATTTTGGAATAGGAGCTGGGATGACCGATTCGTCACACTCATCTGATCAAAATGTGCAGAGCCATAAAACGCGATGAACATTTGAATTTTGCGCGAAAATACGGCTTTTTGACAGACCTTCGTTAAAACTAAAAACAAAAAATTATTTATAGGTACATCAAGGCTTCAAGGGCACTTTATGAATTCGAGGTACTAGGTGTAATTTATGGATATCGATTTAACATCGGGGCTGGTTCAAATCTTTTCATTTTAATTGGGCTGATAGAAATAGTAAAAAATTAAATTGATTAAAAGCTTTCACATGTGTTTTTAATAAGACGGTAGGTATAGGTAAGTGTTTGTGAAAGTGCACAAGTGGGTCAAGTGGAAGGCTAATGTAGGTACTATTTGTACAAACTTACAAAGAGAATATTTTTTCAGATTTCCCACCACTTCACTGAGGTCGCAATTTTTTTTTTTACTTTTGTCTCCACTTGATTTGCGTATTTAGTGTCAAGTTCTTAATTCGCAAGTTTTGGTGTATGAAAATCATCAAAGTCGCTTTATATATATATATATAGCCGTTAATAGTTAATGTTTAGTCTAAGTTAAGTCTGGTCACTGTCGAGTTGAAGTCAAGCTTCAGTAAAGCGGTGGATACTGGATACTTTACTGGATGAGTCTATGGAGTTTGGAGATAATACGAAAATACCCGTTTTTCGTCTTTGTACTTTTGTCTACCTTTCACTCGTGCACGTTCTTGAACACTTTATGATTAATTATCCACCATTAATACATAATATTGTACCTATTACATTTAATTTTTTTTTTTAATTTTTTGTTTCCAGGTTTTTCATTTATTTTATCATTTGCAACTTTTACATGTATTTTCTCCTTACCTACTAACTGCATATAGAGTTTAGAAAAAACCGTCATCATTTTTCTTGCAAGTCCAGGATGACTGTATTTGAAAATGCTATTTAGCATTCAATCCCTCCTTGTTTTTGGGTTAAAGAATAAATAAATAAATAAGTACACAATACCTACAAATCTAAAAACACAAGTTTTGGTAAATAATACGATTTAATAACAAAATCGACAACCAGGCGAACCAGCATCTTCGCATTCCCGCCAAAGCCCAAAAGTCCAAGCTCCAAATGTTTTTAGTCACAGACCTCCAATCTTTGATTTTAATGAATGAACCCGCTATTGAAAACCGTATAATTCCGCAAAATGTTCACTTTCGTTACGTTCTATTGACGGAAACCTCTATGTTGCCATGTTTCACTATTCATCAACGCGTCTGATTTAAGATTTGACAGTTCATCGCGTCTCAACAGCTGTTTTATCAATTATTTCGAATTTTCGAAAAGCCCGATTGAAGATATAAATCAGTTGAAATTGGTGCACGTGTTATCAGAGCAATTAAAGAAGATTTTTTGTGTGTATTGATTATTTTAAAACTATGGATGAAGAATTGGGTGTGAAAGGTGAGTGATTTATATCATATTTTATAATCCAACCCCTTTTTACGATTGGAAGCATGGTCCGCCGATTGGACAATACGAATCTTATGATGCGTACGGTATGTATGCTTTTTCGGCTTTTTCTCTTGCGAAATTACGCAGGAGGAATACTGAATTCCACTAACTGTATCGTTTAAGTTCGTGTTACACCACGCTTTCCTTGTTGCCTTTATTAAAACCAATCGAGTTACGACGCATTAGTTGAAAAATGTTTTTGATTATGCACCTCTGAAATAATATTAGAATTTTTGAGAGGTTAGGGTCAAACATACATTTAAATAAATGTGTAGGTACTTACTGCACCCTGCTCTGATGCCAAAATAATCTTCGGTAAACCTTATTTCTTATTTATTGTGAAAATTCAAACATGAATCCTATTAATATTACTTATAAATGAGTTGATAAATATCAAACGTCAATATGTCCACTATGGACAAAAAACTGTTTTATTATACTAACATATAGTAAAATAAAAACTAATCATTCCGAAATTTTAAAATTACACATATGTCCACTTATTTGCTGTGAAAACCGCGAGTGAAAACCTCGGTTTGTTTCAAAATACATTAAGTCCATAAAGGCATTCGTAACAGAAACCAATATGTCCCAACCGTCCAATCAAATCAATCCGTTTGGCTATGATGGCGGGAATTAGTGTTTGCATTAATGGCTAACTCGGCGTAGCTCTGTGATTTAAATTAATTTTAATTAGTTTATATTAGTGTAAATGGACTCAAATGTTAAAAGTGTCGACCCTGATAAAGCCAGGAAAAGAAGTAATATAAAGACGCAGCAAAAGAAAGCAGAGGAAAAGCGAAAATTATAAGTCAAATTGTTATTACTTTAGCTAAAGTTAAACTAGTCGCAGGGCTGCCACCAGCCCACCACAATGGCATTTTGATATCCTCACTAAGTAAACTACTATAAATTTTGAATACATAACTATCTTTATTGTTATTATTATTATTATTATTTACAAGCTTTGATTTAATTTGTATGTTACATACGTATGTATGTAAACTTAACTACGCACCATAAACTCATTTCACACTCTTCGGCCAATTCCTGCAACTCTGCCACTCTCCGTCGTTTTAAAGTAAAAGTTCCCATCATTAAATCGTCCTTTGCAAGGCGTTTCAGTTCCTATTCCTTACCTTTTCTCTACCGACGTGCAGTAAAAATTATCGGTCTAAACAATTGCTCTTTACGAGATGCTAGGGAAAAGATAAGGAAATGGCTCGTGACCTTAGATTACAACACAACTGAATCCCTTCTGATTGTCCCGAAATAATAATAATTTAATGGTATTCGTATGATATACTCCGATTTCATTTCATTTTAATAAATAAATTTTTGTCATTGTATCTTATCTGCGCCTCATACCTACACACTGTACCATGCACTTACACAACCTCACACACCCACACTCTCATATTTTATTACCCTTATAATAGTAATTCTAAGTGTAGCATCATTTATCAGTCACTGTTGTTCTCTATTTTATCAACCTGTTAATTCTAAACGGCCTCCCGCGATACAGGCCTGACCTAGTGCGGGGACCATCATAAAAATGTAACATTTTCTCTTTTGTCAATAAAATCTATTGTCAATATTGTCATTGTCAATATTTGTCAATATTGTCAATATTGTCAATATTTGTCAAACATTTTTTTGTTTGTTTAGGACAAATCTTGCAAGCTAAATTTGACCCACTTCTCGGTGTTTGATTGAGCTGAAATTTTACATATATTTGTGAATCGGATAACAATGCAATATAATGATGGCACAGAGCTGGTTTGATGATAGAGCCGGAAGGCAGTCATAGGAACTATGTAATGAAACAGACATAACCCCATCGAGTTTGGGCTCGTTTGATTTGTCTTTACAAGACTCTGATCCTAGATGAGGTCCAGGGACCTGATGATGGAGCAGGAAGGTGGTCACAGGAACTCTGTAACGAAATGACGTAACTCCATCGAGTTAAGGCGTGTTTGATTTGTCTTTATAAGTACTCTGATCCTAGATGATATCCAGGGTCCTGATATTGGAGCCGGAAGTTGGCCACAAGATTACAGTACCATTACATATTTTATAAAAGCTTGTCTGGTAGACGAGCGTTACAGTGGCCCGCTGTTAGAGTAATTTATTTGAACCTTCATAAGTGCTCTCTTGGGGCTTTTATAATAAAGCATTTTGAATTTGAATTTATCTTTGAGATTTTAGTCATTTAAATAATTAAACTTATGACAAAATAGTTTTTATTTTATTATTTAATACCTAACTGTAGTAGTTAACATCCCCAGTATGTCTTCGGTGGCAACCCTTAGCCGTGGCGCCATTATTTAGTCACAGTGTTGTTAATCAAATTCTGTTATGTCCGGTCATGACTTTTTTTCAAAAACAAATATGTCCATTGATTTAGTTCAAAATCCAATATGTCCAACCAGTTTTAAGGATTTTGAGGATGTTTGAACGTAATTCGTTATATTTCTACGTAGTCGGGGATAAAAATTGTCAAAATAAGCTAAATTAAACGTTAAAATCGCCGAAACAATATCGTTTGCATCTGCAAACAATTATATTGGTCTATCTTTTTTTCACTTATCAAGGACATATTGACGTTTGATATTTATCAACTCAAATGCGAAAGCTTGTGTGTATGTGTGAATGTATGTTACCCCATAATTATCTCTGAAACAACTAAACCAAATTTGATGAAATTTGGAATGTTCATAGTTAAGGTTCTGGAATAAAACACTTTTCACAAAAAAATCATGTCAGTTACTAAAATTGACCTATTTAATCAATAGTAAGACTAGCACATGGCAAGTTTGCTCTTCCCCAGCTACAGGGATTATATAGCTTATCCATATTTTGATAATGTCATGAAATCCCTGTAATTGCACACCAAAATCTGATCACTGCTAATTACAAACTATTCTACTGGTAAACAATGCAACATAATATATTTATCGTGGGCTAGTATATGCTTACCTACTGTAATCAACCTTTTTTTAACAAACAAAATGTCACCAGAATTTGGTAATAATTACCACATATAATGTGTTTCAAATAATAATAGGATTGAAAATGCACCATCTTGAACCTTGTATTTGTGCTGATGCTATTACTTGGTTATTAGTGTTTAACATGTTATATAGTTGGTCACAATTCTAATATATTCTCATTCTATTATCATCAACACACAATAAAATAAATGATTATGTTACAGTTACCCGGTTGAGGAGAAGACTGTCTGTGGAAGCTGAAGGTACACAGTCCCCTGCTACACCATCTACACCCACTAAGAAGAGAGCAACAAGATTAGCAAAACCAGCCTTGGAGTTAATTAATGAAAATGGTAAGTATTAAATTCAAAAGTTGGTGTAGACAAATTGCACTTACCATTGAGTGTCTGTGAAAGAGTCTTCATGCTGTAATACAGTGAATCCTCTCATGCCGGAGTTACATATGTTAATCATTCGATCTACGAGTAGATACTCGTGAAATGAAATTTTGGACTACTAATTGAAATTTTGGATATTGTACTGTAGATACAGTACAATATCCAAAATTTCAATTAAAAATTATACACATATACAAATAAAAAAAAATTGAAGTTTTTGTTTGTAATGTCAAAATAACAGCTTTTTAATAAATGCATATTATGAAAATTTATATTGTACCTCTAAAATAACAATGTTTAAAATGTTTGTCTCTGTCTGTTTGTTCCGGCTAATCTCCGAAATGGCTGTACCAATTTTGGTGGGACTTTGACTGAAAGATAGCTGATGTTATAAGGAGGAACATAAACATACAACACTTTCATAATACTTAGAAAAACTAAGATCCGTCAGCCGAAGCCTCAACATTCGATTTTCTGTGTAAGGCCCTATGTGCTACATTTATAAATATAGCACAAATATATAAATAAATAAATGTGACCACAATGCTGATAAATATAAACTGTTACACAATAATTATTATTAGTATTGCTTAACTATTTATGGACTTTGTTAACTGCTGAATTTAACATTAGGTGTTTAGTAAATTGTCCCTGTTTACAGATTGGTGTAAGTTTAAATATAATATGTGTAATGTGTATGTACGAGTAACAATATTATTTCTATAAGTAAGCAGGAACAATTTAATTCATCAGTTTAATTGTAAGGAGTCATAGATATATTACTTTATTTTTCCATTACATTTATTGTTCATACTTAAAGAAATATCTGAATTAGTTTTTACAAGAATGTGGTTTCTCAGCAATCAGCATCACCTTACAAGTTTTTGGTTGTTTTTTATGGTATCAATGTTTGTTTGTTCCTTCCCTATAATGCTCAAATTACTGAATGGAAAATGATGGCATATTATGTAAAAGACGAGATTTAAAATTGAAAAGAAAAAACATGGCACTGTATCCCAAAATCCAAATAAACACCCTGTAAGTAACTACCTACTGGATCTAAATTTGACCATTCTTCTTATAGCAACTGAAAATGTTCCAAAAAGGGCAACACGGAAGTCAATTGCTAGAGATGTTGCTGAGCCTGTTGAAGAGAAGGCAGTGACACCATCTCGAAGGAGTGCGCGGATTCGGTCTAACACCAGCCTTATACTGGAAACCACTCACAATGTGGTAGACTCACCAAGAGCAAAGAGAGCTACCAGGAGGAACTCTCAGCTTGGTAAGTTTATGTTGAGAGCGATTGTTGCTCCTTAAGGATACAATTCTTACGGATTTTTCTCTCTTTTCAAATAGACAATGAAATTATTTGTAATATAGGTATTTTAGTTAAAAAGTTGTTCACACAGGAATATGTCTATGAAGTACCATGATGGTTGAAGACTTCTATTGCTGTACAATTGCACTATTGTTACGAAAGGACATGGAAATTATTTCGTTTTTATTTGCAATAATTTTGTGTCTGTCAATACTTTATTATATTCTCATTTCAGGAAGTGACACAGAAACCGCAACTACACCAGCAAGACAGAGTAGAAGAACAAGAAAGGAGTCCACTGACAGTGTTGAACAGTTAGGTAAGTATTTACCAATATTAGTAATGTGAAAGTGTCTGTGTGTGAATGTTTGTTATCACGCGTCTCCGTAACTGCTAAACCGATTTTGAAGAAATATGGAACATAGTTAGTTTAGGGATCGTCCATTAATTAGGTAAGGGGATTTCGGTGATTTTTCGACTCCCACTCCTCCCTTGGTGAGATGTAGTGAGATTTGTCTTGATTTATCAGAATTGCGTACTTTTAGTGTAAATAAAATACATAATCTGCAATAAGAGAACGGCGCATGGCAATCGAGAGATTGCGTCGTAATAGTCGTGCGTTTGGCTGGCCGGTGGCGGCTAAACGATCGAGGGGCTACTGTGATACTTTTTGTCGTTCGCATAACCACAATAAATATTATTTTACTAGATGGTAGGACTAACTCTTTTGCGAGTGTCCATCTTGTGGTTGGTATCCCCGCTTTGCTATGTATTGAAGCATAATAGAGGAGGGATATTTTACTGAATTTAACCCAGTTTTTTCGCAGTTTTACACTGTTTGATGCGAGAAAAAATTACGTGATATACCGCCCCCCTTCCCCGATCGGGTGGGATTCGGCTCGACCCCCGCCACCCTCCCCGCTAAACACCTCAAGTAATTAATGGACGCTCCCTTACATTCTGGAATAACACATAAACTATTAAGATAAATAACACGCGGACGAAGCCGCGGATGGATGCTAGTATCATATAATAAGGCCCACAGCCTCATAGTCGCGGTGGTGCCAGTCCTTTTGCCTTTGCTCAATTTATAATGTTGCTGTACATTTCAGGCCTCACAAACCCTAACGAGAAACTACCAGTGCTGGTCACTGGAGTAATTCTTGAGGAACCAGAGAAAGAAATCACTAAAGATTCCGAAGTTGACAGAATCGATAATCAATCTCCTCCACTTAGGAAAAGTCCCAGACTTAATAAAAAAGGCAGAAAGAGTATTGATGAAGCAGTAAAAGATATCAATCAAAAGCAAAATGGCAAAGCATTAAGCGAAACTACTAAATTGACTGATGAAACTTCATCTAGAAATGGACAAGCTATAACAGAAGAGGTATCCTCAAACGCTTATGATGAAACAGACAACAAATTTGAACCAAAAGACGCTAAACAAGAAAACATCTCAATAACCAGTGCCAAACTTATAAATGAAATTGACAGTAACCCGAAAATGTCATCTGTTTTCAACAAAAGTACCTCAGCAATTGAAGAAATAAAAGATGATAAAAATAATCGAAAACGAACTAAATCATGGACAACAATAACCAACGATCTGTCAACGGAGAAGGATAACAATCATGTCAATTTAGGTTCTGGAGATAACCTTATGAAAAATAACGAAAAAACCTGTATCAGATCTCCAAACAGATCACTAAGTAAATCTGCATTAGCTTTTAACATCTCCTTGGAAAACAAAGAAAACATTAATTATTTGAAAACAGTTGCATTAGATGCTGGTGATACTGTAAAGCTTCTTGGAAAGGCTCCTGGTAAAGACATCCAGTCAATGGTGTTCATAGAAGATTCTGATTCGAATAGTGGTAGCTCTGGAAAGCTTACTATAGACCTACAAAATAATCGTGGTAGTCAATATAATGATGGAGAAGATCAATGTGTGCCTGTTGTTCAGCAACCTACACCAAAGAAATCAACAAGCGAAAGTTTTACAGTCGAACCAATGGATATCGATGAAACTATTCCGGAAAATGTAACTATAAATGACTTTTCTGATAAGACTAATTCTAGCAGAGAGGAAAATGAGTTGCTTGGCTTCAAACAAGAATCTATGGCTAACGAAAATTCCACGGATATTAATAAAAGTTCTAATAAATCTATAAGAACAATTTCTCTTCAGCATGAATCAGAATCAAATAACTCAAAGCGAAAGTCCTCCATTAGCGCTTATGTAGAAAATAGCTTTTCTAAAGGTGCTTTGAATAAATCTGATAGATCCTTGTCTGACAAACAACATAGAACACCTTTGATACTGCAGAATGAGGATAGTGAAAGGGCTAATGAAAAAACAAACAAATCGAAAAGGAAATCGTCCCTTTCAAAAGTAGAAGACAGTGTCAAAATCAATGAAACATCGAAAAGAAAATCTGTATCCGAGAATGAGTCACAAAGTCTAGAAAAAACTTCTAATGAAAATAAAAGCACACTAGTACTATCTCAACTAAAAGATGTCTCAGCGAATGAAATAAGCAATGTCTCAAAGTCGTCAAATGACACTAACAATGAGCTTTCTAAATCTGTTAACGTTCCTGCCAAAGAAATAGATAACAAACTTCTGTCCCTTCATTACTCAACTAGTACTCCTTTACAACAAAAAACACTGCAAAAGATAGCTATGCAAATTAACACATCAATTATAAGCCCTAATGCCGAGAGTAAGAACACTACAAAAGTTAGCAAAACAACACCCAAGAAAAGAGTATCGGATGTTTGTCCAGACTCGGATGATGACTCTGATGAAGATCCAAAAGTGAAAAGCAAGCTGATTGATAATGAGGCAGAAGAAGCAAGTTCAAACTACGAATCGGGAGACAGCAGGAGCGATGCAGAAAGACAATATGAAGATAATCATGAAATTGTAGAAAAGGGGGAAACGTTAGAATCAGAGCAAGAGCTATCTGATGACTCCGATTATGAAAAAGATTCGTTCATTGTCAGCTCGGATGAAGACGACGATGATTTGTTAAGTGGCTCTGGCGATGACCTCGCACTTAGTGACAATGAACTGAAAATGACATCAAAATCTAAGAAAAAATTTGACGAACGCAAGCGTAAAGAACAAATAAAGGCATCGAAAGAAATGTACGAATCGCGTCATAAATTAAACGAGTCCTATAAAAGCTCTAAGTCAAAAGCTGGGAAATCCAAACGTCAACGGCTAGAATCCTCATTACTGGAATCGGAACAAGAGGATCTACCTCAATCTAAAAAGAAACATCGCCTCAGAATTGATTCTAGTCAAGATATGAGTCCGAATAACTCTGATGTTGATGAGTCTATTTGTGTAAAGAAGAAGAAAGTCAAAAGACTCTCAGTATCAGTGTGTGAAGAGAATACTGATCATAATGAGAAAGAAATCACTATTTGTAACCAAAGTACTACAGAGAAAAATGATCCGCTGTCAATAGTTGTCAAACAAGAACCTAAGACTCCACAAAAAAAATTAAACATGTCAACGGTTGTCATAACTGACGACATAGAAGAAGTCCAAGTCGACACAAATGCTTCTATAATGAATCCAAATGAAACCTCCGATCCTTTGCAAACTACTCTAGCGCATGAAGATGTAGAATCGGATTCCGACATAAGTGAAAATATGGAAATAAAAGAAAACTACGATTCTGTTCTCGAAAATCTAAACAAAAGCAATAACAAACAAAAGAAATTTAAAAAAGTTGACACATCATTGAATTTTAATAAAATGACCAAGGACAAAGTAAAGGAGCCTATAGTAGATCAACTAAACCTCACTGAAACCAAAAAATCTAAGAAGAGTAAAGCTCAAGCTGTTGAGAAACATGAAATAACTAAAGAACAACAAACTGTAAAGCATAAAGTTTCGGTTCCATCAGATAAAAATGATGATGGTGATGTATCTGACTCCATTGATATGCGATTATTATTCCCTGAAGATAGCAATGACAGTGATGCTAACACGAGTAAATTCAAAACCGAAGAAAAGCAGTCCGTGGAACCAGCTGAAGAGTTCATACCATTAAAAAGAACTGGAGCTAAGACTAATATTCGTGAAAGTATGGGTATGTAATTAATTTCTTTTATAGTTTAACCCATACATTTTAAAGTGACATTCTGCTTATTCTTTCATAGCATATTTAAATTATTTGATGTATGTTTCTATAAATTTAATGAAGTTTTTTGTAAAGATTAATTTAAATAATACAACTGTCCAAAAATAATGATTTTGTGTATAATGCATATAACACTATAAGTAGGTATGTCTTAATTAATGCCCATGATCAGCATATTTCATATTACTATCTTTCTAAGGCTCAGGGTGACCTATATTATATAGCACCCTAGATCTATTAAATTGCAAAAGTGTAATTTTGATCCTTATCTACTCTTTAGTTTCATAACTTTTTTATGTACTAGGTTAACATAATTATTGGGATTATTTCAGACCTGAATTTGTCAAACAAAAACGAATCGGAGCCAAATGAAAGCAAGAAGAAAAACAAGAAACGCAAATCTTCACAGTGTATTCCAGAATCAGCAAGTAAGTAATTTGGGCTCCATCTAAAGATTTAAACCCATTAATATATATTTGATGGAATCAGGTGTTACTTTGCGGAAGTCCGTTTTAAATAAGATTATAAAATGTGGGTAATTTATAGTTTTAATTCCGCGATAAACCCATCAATATAAATTCCACATACGATAGTTTTATCTACAAACACCTATGTACATAATTACGAAGTATTATATTTCGATTTAACTGTTTTTGTTTTTTTTTTAACTGACTAGTATGTTGGAAGTTAGTGAAAATGATAACACTAGAATAGGACTGGCTGTTGAGTACAGCAGTCGAAACACACAAGTGCTTAGCAATAGATGTTTATCTTGAAAGCAATTGTAAGATCGGCGCTTAGTTCCATAAACCAGTCTTCGAATGGTGTGATGCGAATATTCACTTCATATTGAAGAAAGTAGTGTTAGGACTAACTCTTCTGCGAGTGTCCGTCCGGATTGGTACCACCGCTTTGCTCGTGAAGTCGGCCGCCAAGCAGTAATGTGCAAGCATTACTGTGTTCCGGTTTGATGAGCAGAGTAGCCAGGGAAATTACTGGGCTTATAAGACTTAATACCTAATATCTCAGGGAAACGAGCGCACAGCAGTGTCGAACAGGCCTTTGTGTTTCAAAGTTCTGAGTGCCACTGCAATTGTTATGGGCCAGCGTTATGCTTACCATCAGGCAAACGACCAGCTCGTCTCGTTACTAAATAAAAAAAGTAGATTCGGCTTCGTTTCGTTTTCGAAGAAATCAAGAACTACCTACCTATCTTTAATTTAAATTTTTAATTAAATTTCTGTCAAAATCTGTCAAATTATAAAAAGATCGGTACTCGCATTGCAGGTTGGTTGATTTGTTGTTTGTTTCCACGATTATTTTATCCAGATTCCAATTTATGAATAAAATGTTGTTTATTGTTTTACAATGTCAGTCACCAAAACGACAGAGTCTTAATCCTGAGTTGTATGATCCAACACTCATTGTAATACTTAAATGTTTTTTACAGTTCCAGAAGGATCTGAAGAAGGTGCACATGTGAGTTTCTTCATAGATACTAAAGGAACATATGACGACATGGACCCATCCACACAAAACAGCACTAAGAAAAATAAGAAGAAACATAAGCACAGTCTTTCTATGGAAAACGGTCAGAATGATATGGAATCAAAAGAGACGTTGGCTGAAATTGGAGGTTTGTTCTTTTTACAATACTTACATAAAGTTAAAAATAAATACAATGTTATATAGTTTCAATTTTATTGACAACCATAATTGTTATTGAAAAATACTATAGTGTCAGTTTCATAGCAATTTCTATATATTTTTTTAGTGGCTGAAGAAACATCTTTTAATGTTTCACTGAAGAGTGATAAGAAGAAGAAGAAAAATAAATCGTTTGATATTTCTGAAACCAATGACAACACAGGTAATAAAATAAATACTTGACATACATACAAGTTTAAACTAGCTTTTTTCCCGCTGCTTCGCATGTGTGGTATCAGTTTAAAATGTATAGCATAAAGCACTCATGGATCCTATCAGTGCTTCGTATTACTGAAAGAGTTTTTAAATGGGTTTAGGTGCAGACATTCCGAAATGAGAAATTAAGACTCAAAACTATTTTTGTTTTAGAACCCATTGATATCCCAGTAAATGTTATAATGGACAGTGATAAGAAGAAGAGGAATAAGTCGTTTAATGATTCTCAAGATATCAAAACAGGTATTTTTTTTTTGTGTTATTGGTAACGAGACGAGCTGGTCGTTTGCCTGATGGTAAGCATAACGCCGGCCCATAACAATTGCAGTGCCACTCGGAACTTTGAAACACAAAGGCCTGCGCGGTACTACAGTGCGCTCGTTACCCTGAGACTTTAGGTATTGAGTCTCATAAGCCCAGTAATTTCACTGGCTACTTTGCTCATCAAACCAGAACACAGTAATGCTTGCACATTACTGCTTGCCGGCAGACTTCACGAGCAAAGTGGTGGTACTAACCCAGACGGACACTCGCAGAAGAGTTAGTCCTCCCACTAACGAATATTTAATAAATATGTCCCGTATACGAGGCTAATTTAGACCAGTTTTAAATAAAAAAGTCTACAATATTTTATAGTTTCTATGAAGATAGTCCTTATGGACCATCTCATCACCATATGTCCGTTCCATAGATCACTGACAAAAATTAAAAAGGATTCGTTAGTAATCAGTGTTGAGGATTCAAATAATGCCTATAAAAACCCAAAGCATAGACTTTAAAAAAAGTTCTTGAAGTTCCAGGCATTATGCTTAGAGTATTCAATGTTACCATTTTTTATTTTTAGCTCCCCTTGAAACTTCAGAAAATGTTTCACTGAATCTTGATAAGAAAAACAAGAAGAAAAATAAGTCATTTAATATTTCTCAAAATGTCGATAACACAGGTAAAAAATATATATATATATTTTCTTGATTATGATAAAAAAAAATATTTTTCTTGTTGCTGTTTTATCGACATATAAGGTATCAAGAAATTCAAACTAAAGGTTTTTTTCAGAATCCATTGATTTACCAGAAAATGTTACACTGAACAGTGATAAGAAGAAAAATAAAACCCTTGATGACATTCTAATTAACGACAACACAGGTAATAAATAATAAAATATTTGTGTACCCTTTTTCATAATGACAGTCAGAAAGGTAAACAAAGGGGTTTCTAGAATAAAAAAATACTTTGTTACAGTAGTATCAAAGTTGGTGAAAAACTATAATATACTTATGTATTTTTTCTAACAAAAATCCATAGATAGAATACAAAAGAGAAATAATATTGACTTTACTATTATATTATTCAATTGGTGTGTGACTCTACCAATTGAATAAAATCTCTAAATAACCTATAGTTTTTGTGTAGTGTTATGAATATGGTAGGGGGTACGCTAAACAATAAATAAATCAAAAATGTTTTATTAAATAAATGTAAAGGCATTACATAATATGGACTCTAAAAATAATCAGTGTTTCAATCAACTTTCAGCTCCTATTGAAACGCCAGTAAATGTTTCACTGGATAATAACAAGAAAAAGAAGAAGAAAAATAAATCATTTGATATTACTGAAACTGTTGACAACACAGGTAAAAAAGTATATACATATTATGGATTATAATCCATACAAATAAATAAAATTGAAGTGTCTGTTTGTAATGTCACTGGCAGATATCTGATGTTATATGGAGTAACTTAGGCTACGTGGGCGAAACCGCGGGACACAGCTAGTTTAATAATACATATAAATAAAATGTCTTGTGTCTTGTTGTTTTGTGAAAAAACAGGCAGACATTTCAACAAATTCAGATTAAAACCTAGTATACATTAAGAACTTGAGAAACTTCAACTCATAACATTTCTCTTTTTTTCAGAACCCATTGAAATCCCAGTAAATGTTTCACAGAATAGTGACAAGAAAAAGAAGAAGAAAAATAAATCATTTGATATTTCTGATGTGGTGGACCAAAAAGGTAATAAAAAATACACTATGTATATATATTTTTTATTATATTATAAGCAGGCACTAAGAACTTGAGAAATTTACACTCATTTCTTTTTTTTCAGAACCGATTGAAATCCCTGTAAATGTTTCACAGAATAGTGAAAAGAAAAAGAAGAAGAAAAATAAATCATTTGATATTTCTGAAGTTGTTGACAAAACAGGTAATAAAAAATATACTAATATATATTTTTTTATTATAATAAGCAGACATTAAGAACTTGAGAAACTTAGGCTGATATTCAGAGACGAGTCTAAGCGTGAACTTTGTCTTCCTTATGTCAAAAAGTAGTGCTTACGCTCTAATTTGTATTCAGAGACATTTGGAACACTACTTAAACTTAGCGTATGCTAAGCAAAGCCTGAGTAGGCAATATCGACTACTTGAGCCGCTCTCAAAACAGAAGTGGCGCCACCAAATGATAACGGTAGAAACCATAATAACCAAACATTGAAATGTCAAACTTCAAAACTAACATGTTTCATTTATTATAATATCAAAATAGATTTATAGCATTAATATTGTTGTTTCACTCACTCCAGTGACATTTTGTATATCGCTATCTTTGTTGTATTGCTATTCATACATAAATGATAAAACCGGTAAACGTTCCGGTGAAAAAATTAAAAACTTAACAGCCATAGATAACGAGAGTGTGATCTTAGCTTAGACCGTGCACGAACTTTGTTTCTGAATACGAATTCGATTGAGCGGCTTAGCCAATGCTTGGCTAAGACAGTTCTTAGATCGTTTTAAGAGGATTGATCCACGGGCGAGCAAGTCGATGCTTGTGTAATACTTTCACACACACAGAAGCAGACGTAGTGTGCGTAGATTTGACGCGTATTCTCTCACTGGCCGTGAATAACCACTTTGATTTGGCCTCTGAATTCGGCCGGACAAGTACTTGTGTAGCTTTATACCTAAACTGCGTTATGCGTGCGCCTGCGGCGCAAGTACGGAAGTCGGTTCGATAAATTTGTCGAATCGGAAAGCCCGATAAATTTATCGAATGTTGCGAGTACCGAAGTCTGATCGTAAAGTTTTGTAGTAGCTCTATATTCTCTTTGGATTCGACCTAGCTTTTCGATAACTTTTGTCAATTGTTACGAGGCTCGATAAAACCCACTTTATCGATTTGAACTGTCAATTTTATCGAATATTAGCCACCGAAAAGATCCGTACTTGCGCCGCTGCGGCGAGAGTACGGAAGACGGTTCGATAAATTTGTCGAACCGAAAAACTCGACAAATTTATCGAATCTTGCGAGTACCGAAGTCTGATCGTAAAAGTATTGTAGTAGCTCTATATTCTCTTTGGATTCGATCTAGTTTTTCGATAACTTTTGTCGATTGTTTCGAGGCTCGATAAAACGCACTTTATCGATTTGAACTGCCAATTTTATCGAATATTATTCACCGAAAAGATCCGTACTTGCGCCGCTGCAGCGAGAGTACGGAAGTTGGTTCGATAAATTTGTCGAACCGAAAAACTCGATAAATTTATCGAATGTTGCGAGTACCGAAGTCTGATCGTAAAGTATTGTAGGAGCTCTATATTCTCTTTGGATTCGACCTAGCTTTTCGATAACTTTTGTCGATTGTTTCGAGGCTCGATAAAACCCACTTTATCGATTTGAACTGTCAATTTTATCGAATTTTATCCACCGAAAAGATCCGTACTTGCGCCGCTGCGGCGAGAGTACGGAAGTCGGTTCGATAAATTTGTCGAACCGAAAAACTCGATAAATTTATCGAATGTTGCGAGTACCGAAGTCTGATCGTAAAGTATTGTAGTAGTTTTGTCGATTGTATCGAGCGGCGCAAGTACGGATCTTTTCGGTCGATAATATTCGATGAAATTCGATAAAATTGACAGTTCAAATCGATAAAGTGGGTTTTATCGAGCCTCGAAACAATCGACAAAAGTTATCGAAAAGCTAGGTCGAATCCAAAGAGAATATAGAGCTACTACAATACTTTACGATCAGACTTCGGTACTCGCAACTTTCGATAAATTTATCGAGTTTTTCGGTTCGACAAATTTATCGAACCAACTTCCGTACTCTCGCCGCAGCGGCACAAGTACGGATCTTTTCGGTGGATAATATTCGATAAAATTGGCAGTTCAAATCGATAAAGTGGGTTTTATCGAGCCTCGAAACAATCGACAAAAGTTATCGAAAAACTAGATCGAATCCAAAGAGAATATAGAGCTACTACAATACTTTTACGATCAGACTTCGGTACTCGCAAGATTCGATAAATTTGTCGAGTTTTTCGGTTCGACAAATTTATCGAACCGACTTCCGTACTCTCGCCGCAGCGGCGCAAGTACGGATCTTTTCGGTCGATAATATTCGATAAAATTGACAGTTCAAATCGTTAAAGTGGGTTTTATCGAGCCTAGAAACAATCGACAAAAGTTATCGAAAAGCTAGGTCGAATCAAAGAGAATATAGAGCTACTACAATACTTTACGATCAGACTTCGGTACTCGCAACATTCGATAAATTTATCGAGTTTTTCGGTTCGACAAATTTATCGAACCAACTTCCGTACTCTCGTCGCAGCTGCGCAAGTACGTATCTTTTCGGTGGATAATATTCGATAAAATTGGCAGGTCAAAATCGATAAAGTGGGTTTTATCGAGCCTAGAAACAATCGACAAAAGTTATCGAAAAGCTAGGTCGAATCCAAAGAGAATATAGAGCTACTACAATACTTTACGATCAGACTTCGGTACTCGCAACATTCGATAAATTTATCGATTTTACGGTTCGACAAATTTATAGAACCCTCGCCGCAGCGGCGCAAGTACGGATCTTTTCGGTCGATAATATTCGATAAAAATCGATAAATTTGTCAAAACAAAAACTCGATAAATTTATCGAATGTTGCGAGTACCGAAGTCTGATCGTAAAGTATTGTAGTAGCTCTATATTCTCTTTGGATTCGACCTAGCTTTTCGATAACTTTTGTCGATTTTTTCGAGGCTCGATAAAACCCACTTTATCGATTTGAACTGTCAATTTTATCGAATTTTATAGACCGAAAAGATCCGTACTTGCACCGCTTTTGTTCGATACATTTTATAACAAGTCGATAAAACCCACTTTATCTATTTGAACTGTCAATTTTATCGATCAAAAAGATCCGTACTTGCGCCGCAGGCATGGTAGATCTAATATCAAAATAACAGCTTTTTACTAAATGCATATGAAAATATATACGGTACCTATAACTAAAACACTATTTGAAAAATTTTTGTCCGTCCGTCCATAACTATATCTAAGCCAAAATCACGTCGATCCGTTGCTCCGTTGCTGCGTCAAAGAATAAAGACGATGAAGAAACCAACAAACAGACAAACATTCGCATTTATAATATGAAATACCTAATTAGTAGGATTACTTCTGAAACATAATTTATTGTCACTCTGAATAACAACAAAAACAAATCAGTAGTCAAAAATAATAGTACAATTTTATACTTAGCAAAGTGCTAAGGTTTTTGGTCACTCAGTAAACATGCCATATTCTCGTAAGCACGGCTTACGTCAGGCGGAGCGCCGAGCGACATGACCACTCGCTGGAAGGCCTCGCGGCAGACTGATTTGAATTGATTTGCGCGCAGACTTTTATACCATGTTTTATAGTAGTTTTCAAATATTTATAGAAAAATAATAAAGCAAAATTAATTAAAATCTTTAATTTTATATTTTAGAAAAGTACCTCTTCTATTACAGGAAGGTATTTTTATATTAAATTAAGTAGAATATACCGGTGAAAATAATGATTATATTCGGCTATATTTTCCTAATCTTTTCACTTGGTTTGGATTTTATTTTCGTATGTAAATAATCAAAATCGGAAAATGTTTTTCCGTAACTATTTTCCTGAGGATCTTTGCAATTGGCTATATTTTTTTGTTTATTAGGTTTGTCAGTAATTTGAGATATTTTTAGCTTGGAAATTGACACTGAAAGTGAAATTAAGAGAATCTCCGTTCAGTTATCTCGTCATATTTCACAAACGCTTTGCCAATTATAAAATTTTGTCCCGTAACTATATCAACAACAAAATTTCCTAAATTTATTGGTAATTAACGTCTTTGTAAGACAAATAGTTATGGATATTTTCAAATCCGAAAAGTACGGTATTTTAGCCAAACGGCGCGGAAAACGTATACACCCTCTTAAGCTGTCGTCTCTGAATATCAGCCTTAGACTATAACATTTCTCTTTTTTCAGAACCGATTGAAATCCCAGTAAATGTTTCACAGAATAGTGAGAAGAAAAAGAAGAAAAATAAATCATTTGATATTTCTGATGTGGTGGACAAAACAGGTAATAAAAAATACACTAATTATATATATTTTTGATTATATTATAAGCAGGCAAGAACTTGAGAAATTTGGACTCACGACATTGCTCTTTTTTTTCAGAACCGATTGAAATCCCAATAAATACTTCACAGAATAGTGACAAGAAAAAGAAGAACAAAAATAAATTATTTGATATTTCTGATGTGGTGGACCAAACGGGTAATAAAAAATACACTAATTATATATATTGTATTATATAATAAGTACTTGAGAAATTTAGACCATAACATTTCTCTTTTTTTCAGAACCGATTGAAATCCCAGTAAATGTTTCACAGAATAGTGACAAGAAAAAGAAGAAGAAAAATATGTCACTTGATGTCTCTCAAGCTGTCAGCAACACAGGTAAGAGAAAATATTTAATGGAGTTATTTTTACGAATATACTCGATAGATAAGCGTTTGACTATTATCGCGCCCGATATGTGGTCGAGGGTGGTGGATATGATAACCTAGATTAGAACTGCCTACAAGTGATATGCCGATAAGAGCTTGGCTGCACAGGGTGGTAACTAGCCAAGCCAGTCGAGCACTAGAAAATACCCTGTCACCGTGCCATGGTTGCATTACGATTCTTTCCATCATCGAAATTTCAAGCTCATTGTTGCTCATTGCTCGTGTAGAGGCGAAACACGTGTCGAAGGTCGGTCTTAGTTCGGTCCATGCTGAGAAACGTCGCGTCACTAACCATACTGACAAAGGATATTGCAGTTCAGCGTTGCGAGTAACTAACATTTTGTATTAACAAATTGACTAACTTTTTTGAGTTCTGCGTTTAGAGTTCCAGCCATGCCGGAGGTGGTTCACATATTCCAACCAAGGGTTTTTAACTAACTAAAAAATACTAATTGCTGGTTTTAAAGTCCATCGTTGCGAGCTCAAGAAAGTTTTTTATTTTTATAACAAACTAACCCAGGTTTCGTTGTCCAGCGTCGCGCGTTACGTTTGGTTAAATTCAGTATAGACCGAAATTAGGCCATTAGACATTCTTTATCGCGAAATTGAAACTATAAATTACCCACATTATATAATCTTACTCATTGTAAGATTCGAACCATCAACTTACAAATCGGCGGTTGACGTCACCACTACCACTTCAATTACGAGTAGATATAGTATTTATTTTTTGTAGTTAGGTTAGATGTAGTGTTTATTTATGTTTTAGCTAGTTAATAAGTACTAGTAATGTACATTTTTTAATCTATACAAATAAATACTATTTGTTTAAAAAAAATAGATATAATATTGATTAAATTGGATAGCTAAAAAACAATATATTCATAACAGCTCTAACATATATGTTTTTCTATACTTTTCAGGTGAAGAGTCTGATGAAGCTCCTTTGGAAGTTTCATACAAAAGCGAAAAGAAATCAGACAATGTTGGTATGTACTGTTAATACCTTTTCTTTTTCTACTCCCCACAAGAAAACAACCCGTAGAGCTCAGTAAAAAAATATTTTCACCACATAAGCTCGGAAAGATTTCATATTTCGAATGATAAACAAAACCTTTCCTCGCTGTAGTGAGGTGAAAAATTGTGTTTCGCTCAGCAGTAAAGTTATTTTGCTTATCGTACATTTGAAACCTTCGCTCAGGATTCTATTTTTGAACCATCGTTCACACCCTCAGGAGCCCGCGCCAAATAACAACTTTGCAGCCTAGCATAACAAATAACTATTTTTTAACCAGAAGTGAAGGACTCTATAATTGAACCACGAGCGAAGCGAGTACACTACATAGAGGAAAGGTTTGATCATTCAAATTTCTGCGTGCAAAGGTGCTTTTTCCGCGCTAGCGTGAAAATGGTACCGGGTGGCAATTGCGCGACACCTTTCCATAAAAAACATTTTTGCGCATAGACTTTGATGATAAATAAGACCTTTCCGAGCTTATGAAGTTAAAATAACTATTTTTGCGACCATAGTGATCCACGTTCGATGCTGACCTATAGCAAGACCAGACAAAGTAGTTCTGAATCTGTAATTATATCATTTACTGGTTTTTTTTCATTTAAGTACCAACTTGTTGTTAAGCGTCACTTCTGCGCATAACAATGTAGTGCCGTGCAGAGCTTTCTATGACTAAATCCTGCGCGGCACTGCACCGCTCATAAGTCTCACGCCCAATTAATGTTACGTGTGTGGGTGAGTGTGTCCGAGCGGGAACTTGTGCGACTTTCAAGTTTCAAGTCGATCCCGGCTCGGCGCCGTATCAACGACGTAAATCAAGTTACGTGCGGATTTATCACACTCACTCTAAAACAATGAAGGAAAACATCGCGAGGAAACCAGTTTGTTCAGAAATCACAAAAGTCGAGGACATGTGACAAAACATCCACCAAGTTTGTTAGTGGTAGGACTAACTCTTCTGCGAGTGTCCGTCTGGGTTGTTACCATCGCATTGCTCGTGAAGTCTGCCGCCAAATAGTAGGTTGCAAGCATTACTGTGTTCCGGTTTGATGAGCAGAGTAGCCAGTGAAATTACTGGGCTTGTGAGACTTAACATCTAATGACTCAGTTTACGAGCGCACTGCAGTGCCGCGCAGGCCTTTATGTTTCAAAGTTCTGAGTTATACTGCACTTGTTATGGGCCGGCGTTATGCTTACCATCAGGCAAACGACCAGCTAGTCTCGTTACCAAATAACATTTAAAAAAGCCTCATTGGGCCTGCATGGTAGATTATGGCCCATTCTCTGAGTTTTCAAGGAGAGAAAGAATCAGGCAGGCGGCCAGCGTTAAAAAAACGTAGACCCCGTGTAAAATTAATATGTGGGTAAAGTTGTGGGCTACGTTATTGCTAAAATTTATGATAAGTATTATCATTCTAACACGTTCTACTAACACAAATAATGTAGCTGTTTGTTATCCTGAAATAAATAAAATAAAATTGGACAAGGGCAGGACAGAGGGACAATGTTACAAGTAGTTTGGCACATGTGAGTCAGAGATTGTTCATTATTTTTTCAGACCCGGTGCCCGATGACGTTGACGCAGTGGTAGACAATAAAAATAAGTACAAGAAGAAGAAAAAGAAGAATAAAAATAAGACTCAACCTCAAGAAGGTAAATAATACTGGCCTTTTGTCTACTTTTTTCCCAGTTGGCCTGTAATAACGGAGTCATTGTGATAGTTATGGTATTTTACACGCATTAAATGTAAAGATTCGTATTTCATACTAGTTGTGCCCCGCGGCTTCGTTCACGTAGCCTAAGTTACTCCTTATAACATCAGCTATCTGCCAGCGAAAATCCCGTCAAAATCGGCCCAGCCGTTTTGGATATTACCCGGAACAAACAGAAATTTTACAAATTGTGTTTTTGGTATAGGTACTACTAGGTATATACTTTCATATGCATTTAGTATAAAGCTGTTATTTTGATATTACAAACAGACACTTTAATTTTATATATTTGTATAGATGACTAATAACTATAGGAGAATACAATTGCGCAACAGCCACTTCAAAAAAGATGCATACAAAATTTCTGAGAACAATGTAATGTTTGTCTTCAATAGTAATCATTTATTTTTCAGATAATAACACTGTAAATACTGAAGAAGGCGAAGTAAGCTCCAAGAAACGTAAACGTGACGCTCCCTCTGCCCCTTCCATTGACGCTGCCGATGGTAAAGATTTTATCTTTTAATATAGACCGTAGACGCGTATGCGTTTTGCTGTCAAAATAACCATGCTTTTGCATCAAGCGCGGATTACGAGGTAATTCACGCGCAAGCGCGGCTTGATGCATAACCATCAAAAAATCATGAAATAGACAAGAACGGCAATACGGCCAGGTAGTGCTGTGTCGAAAGGCCCTGCCTGGACTCAAAGCGATGACTACTCCGCTTTACGCTACATACATCACTTGCGCACCACCGCTTATTTACCGCGGTGTCTACACTGAGCACGCAGTGGTTGTGAAACAATTTTCTTGAATAGAGGTCATAGAAGCGGTTGCCGTGCTCGGACTAGATTTCTATCAAACCACAACTACAATAGACGATACGATATGCGTCAAGCGGGGATCGTGGTTTTTCCATGGGTTTCTCGTGGTCCGCGATTGATGCTTAACCATCAATCATGAATTAGGTGTGAGGGCTGCCTTAGTCTGTAGCGCTTATGGCGTAACTTGACTCGCCATGCTTAACCAATAACAAAATAAACATTTTTTTAAATTTTTTGTCTGTCTGTTTCTTCCGGTTAATCTCCGAAACGGCTGGACCGATTTTGACGGGACTTTCACTGGCACATAGCTGATGTTACAAGACGTAAGTTAGGCGACGTGGGCGAAACCGCGGGGCACAGCTAGTACTTGATAAATTCTGCGATTGTCCTTTTCGTTCGGTACCAGTCTACCGATTTGCTTGCGTAGTTTGCCGCCAAGCAATAGTGTGCATGGATTTGTATTCCGGTTTTATGAGCTAAGCTAAAATTACTGTACATGGATAGAAAATTGTAGCCATTACTTTGTGCACTAACTATCGAAGAAAAAAATCTGGTAGTTAGTGTTTTCAATTGTCATCTTACTATTTACTTACCTAATCAAATGGATCATTTACATGTTTTAATTTTATATTGTATTCTCTTTTGCAGATGAAATAAAGTTGTCAAAGAATCAGAAGAAGAAGAGACGCAAATTATCTCAAAACGACGATAAAAGTGCAAATGTCCTTTCTGAAGGTAATTATTTAATTAATCCTAAAAATTTCAACGCTCTCAATGACTGTCGTCGTTTGCAAGTCAATGGCTAGTAAATCGTTTTCGGAACTTTACTTGCTAATGATTATGTTTAATTTTTTTCAAGAACGTAGATAAATATATTTGGCATTTGACAGAGATTCTAGCTGTATCAAGAATAATACTTAAATCCTGCTTTGATTCAATTTTATGGCTTAATTTACACAGCGAAGCGGTGATGGCTTATTGTGATATCAGCTACCAATCTGTAGGTTGATGATTCAAATATGTCAATGGGCTTGAGCTTGGTTTGGACTTGAATCTGGGAGTCTTCAAGACACCTACCTACCTATATGCAGTGCCTACTCAAGTGTTGATCCGTACTAGTGTACCTTCATTCTTTTTATGATTTTTGGTTCTATACCTATCTATATTGAGTTAGCGTTACCATTGTTGGCAACATAAAATATTTTGACACCTGTCAATGTCAACTCTTCTCTCTCTTGGTGATCCGTGTGCTGCGATGTACAACTCATAATTACTTAAAATATAAAAGTTAAGTGTGAATAAGGCTGTTTCCCTGGATTCGTCCTTGCCCTGCGCCCCTACAATCTAGAAATACAGTCCACTCAACGAAGGAAGGAAGGCTCCAGCCTACAACCATCAGGCAAACGACCCGTCGACTCTACCCCATAAAATAATTTAATAAATCTGTTACCTACCTATACAATATGCAGTACTTGCAGTACCTACTCATATGTTGATCCATACACTAAACTTATGTTAGTATCTAGTGCTAAACTACTGTTCATATCGACTCGATAAACGTAACTATAAATATGGTATAAAGATAAATGTTTCCTCATTTATTGTATTATTAACATTATTTTATTGTTTCCAGAAGTCCCTAAAAATAAGCCCAAAAAGAGGAAGGCTACAGAAATTGATGATGGCCAACAAAAGACAAAGGTAAAAATAGTTTTTCTGTACTTTAAAAAAACAGTTTATTTATTCTAAAACTAGCGTACCGTTCCTGCTTCGCACAGGGAATAGTTTGGCTTTCATATACTCATGATAGCCTTAGAGAATAAATTAAACAGTATAGATGAATTATCACAAAGAAACATGCCATTCTCACATACTGTGATATATGTGAAGACTGATCTGTTGGTTGAGGGTTCGAACTCTACAATAAACTGATAAAAGTTCTAATTTCCGTTATATGAAAATATTGTAATGCAATCGTGGCAAGGTGGTATTTTCTAGTGCTTGCCTGGCTACCTCCCACCTTTTTAGTATTTACATGCTTACCATATTCGACATCAGGGTTATCTTAATTCACTTCGGAATGATATCCGTGTCAGCGGCGCAAGTACGGATCTATTCGGGTCGATAAAATTCGATAATATTCGATAAAATTGATAGTTCAAATCGATAAGGTGGGATTTATCGAGCCTCGAAACAATCGACAAAAGTTATCGAAAAGCTAGGTCGAATCCAAAGAGAATATAGAGCTACTACAATACTTTACGACCTGACTTCGGCACTCGCAACATTCGATAAATTTGTCGAGTTTTTCGGTTCGACAAATTTATCGAACCGACTTCCGTACTCGCGCCGCAGAAGCGATTGTCTTAATAGTTTATATTTCGGAATATTAGGCATTCCGTCAGAGAAATTTCCCGTGTAGATTCGTCAACTCAGCTGCATGAACACGGATATAATCCCGACAATATTTCTCTGTCGGGATGCGATTTCGAAATATAAACGACCAGAAACAGTCGCATCCTACACGGAATCATTCCGAGTGAGTTTAAATAACCCAGCAGATGATATCATAGTAATCAAACAACAATCTATCACTTTTAAAAATTAAAATCTCGTAAATGAAAAACTTACGAAGTAAAAGTAACTACTTAACGTAATTCGTAATATTAAAACCGGTTGAGCGTTAATAGTACATATTAAACTAATGATATTAATTAACTAAGTATGTTTAATTATTTCCATTGAACGAATTTATATAACATTTTATGTAAAATAAATACCACGAGACTTACCTTAGATATCATATTGCTCTTTCTTTCAAATCCCCGTTTTAGCTCAAACCGCTGATGACTAAATATTGGAATGACAAATTTAATGTTCTCTGTAATTAAAAAATCATTATTGTTCTAGATGTTTAAGGAGAATTCCTTCGATAAGATCCATGTTCCCCGGCTACCAGAATCCATAGTCAACCAATTAGATGATAAGCCGCAAAAAGAACTAAATAAGCAGAAGAAAAAGAAGGCTATATCCACCGTGCCGTTCGCAGTCGAAGAAGCTAAGAAAAGGAAGAATAAACCATCGAACTATTTAGAACAAAGTATATATCTGAACGACACTCCAGTCAAGCAGAAACAAAAGGCTCATAAATCAATGCCTAAAGTACTGCCTTCTATACCAACCGTGATAACTTCAGGCAAAGGTTACACTAGTAAATTCCAAATAAACGTATTACCACAAGAAACTGAATTCGTAGCTCAAGCAAGCGATATGCCTAATTTCAAAAACGAATTTCTGTCTAAACAAAGAATAAAGAAGCTAGGAACATTTGAGCGCTTCAAGAAGCAGAGGAATCATAAAATATCAAAGTTTTAATCCGCTTTGCGGCTCTGATTGAAATAACTAGTTATAGTGAGAATTGTCCGCCTTATCATTTTTGCAGTGCCTTTTTGTAAGTGATCGTTATTTGTTACTGTTTTATTGATAGTTTTGACATTTTAATCAAAATAATTAATCAAGTCTACTTAATTACAATAGATTAAATATGGGAGTAATTAGGAAAAGTTACTGTAATATACTAACGCAGATTTGTCGTCATAATATTATAAAAATAGTATTAGATCTCATAGTTCAACAGTAGGTACTGTGTATAATTAATAATATAGCCATTACCTAGAACAAAATACGGCGTGCCGCTATCTCGCTCGCGCATATCAACATTTTTGCCGTACCTACCTTTGTAATGTTATTGCCAGCAACTTCACCGAATGCGATTTTCCATAATTATTACATTAAGGGCCGATATTTAATTGCTATTGAATCGATAAATTTAACTGATACATTATCTGCTTGGTGTTTTTTCGGGTCTTTCATTTTGAAATTAATAGACCGTTAGCTAACTAAGGTTTCTTTCTTTAGAATGGCAAAAAATTATTTACATCTGTTTTCACCACAGTCTTAGTATGGGTCTGATGATCCAGGGAATTATCTATAACATTAACTAAGTATAACATATTGAAAGATCGGCCCAAGTGATTGTTTATATTCAAAAATGTTAATGCGCGAGCGAGATAGCGGCGCGCTGTATTCTGGCCCTTAAATAAATCTGTAATCCTAATATAAGTACCTACAATGTTCCGAGTTTTGCAATGTAATATTCCATAATATATGTGAAATTCCTTGAATTACTTCACCTCAGAAGCATACAATGTAGTAATTCGGTGTCATCATAATATTATATTAATTTATTAATTAATATGTATCTATTATTACTGTTCCTGATTGATTGAAAACTATTATATATACATACTGTAGAACACGAATTAACAAGAAACTGTACTAATCTTCTGTCAATCTTCTGTCCATTGACCCCTCAAGAAAACTATAACTTTAACTATCAATTAATAAATAAATAATGAAAGTCTGTAATTTGTGTTGTTATGATGAAATTTTTATCTTGAAATGAATAATATGTAAGCGTATCTATTCTGAGACTGCCAAACAATACATAGTGTTTATAAAATGTTTTTTTTTTCAGCAATACAATATGATTTAATCAGGCTTTTTTACATACTAGAAATCTGGCTGTTAATTAACTCATATTAAATAATTCAAATACTTCATAGGTACATACTTACTTACTGTATTTTACATGTTTTTTTTATTAGTCGTCTTATTGTCTTACAGCCTCAAAATAAATTATTATACGTAGTAGTAGTAGTAGTAGATAAAACAAGACTTGGAATATTAGAAATGTATGGATTACTTATTTAATTTTGTAGGTTATTATTATTAAGGTATGGGTGTTGATCGTGTTTCAAAATTTTTATCGTTGTGTCTCGTTGATTCATGTTAAATGTTATTTTAGTTGATGGTGTTTTTAATTAATTTAATTATTAATGTAATGCTATGATAAAATATGATGTTATGATCAAAATATATTGTCTGACATCGAGATATTTCTTCTATGTAACAGTAACGTCTTAATTCTTATATTGTGTACTATAATTATTGTCTATTTTTTAAAATTCCCGCCATTTCTTTCGATAGTTTTATTTTGCGCCACCAGAGAGCGTTGGCGTCAATAAAAGTGGTATCGTCCATGTGCTCATTATTTCCAGTTATTTATTTAGATATCCCTAGAATGTTACTATTTTATTCAATAAAAATATTCTTAAAAACTCAATATTGATTATTTCAACTGAATTTTCTAGTTTGGTCTTGCATACGCGTCTGTAAAACTTCCCGCCTTATCATGCCGGTGTAAACAAACCGCCATGTTGTTGTGAATGGAGAAGCCATGTTAAAAAGGTAAGTAGTAAAGTAAGTATATTTATCAAAATTATACAATTCTGTTATGAGAAAATTCTAGTTTAATTTTTTACTACTACATATTAATTTATATTCGTTAAAAAGAAACTCTGGATCGTTATAAGTAATAACTACTAGCGCTGACGATAATTGGAATCGTCTGTTGAACCAATAGGAGACGATCTCAGACGGTCACGTGGGTTTTTTCCGCCAATAGAAAAACACAACATTCTTTGTGTACTTTTTCACAGAATAGTAGTAAAACATTGTGGTTTTATGTGGAGTGAGTGGTGTTATATCTGTCAATCTAATGTCGATAAAAAACGTAAATGTGTGAAATTCAGGATTTTTCTGTCGAGCACAAGGATATTTATATCAGTAAATATTCGGTGAGTGAAAAAACAAAGTTAAAATACCTTAGCTAACACCCATATTATGAAAACATACATATCACAATGGAAAAGTCCAATGAGTTATCATGTCCCGCTCTTTTTAGTGTCATTTTCTCGAGGGCAATATAAATATTAGTTCATATTTTCTAAGTTGCGGAAAGTAAAATCATTAAACGTTACAGATTGCTGAACTTTACCCAGAAATATTAGCCAATTCAAATGATTTATAAATATTGGGTGCCGTAGTGGCGGGAAATAAGTCTTCTCATTTGGGTTCACAGTTTGAACCTATTTTAGTAATGTACTTTACTTTTTTACAATATACTTATTCATGCATGTGGATTACATAGATCCATGTTTTTTATATTGAATGGTATGTTATCAAATCCATTAGTTATCATAGTTTCTCTGGGTAAATTTATGTAACGGCAATTATGTGACATATCGTTATTGTTCGCTGTCTCTTTTCCTCAACCTTGTTTCTACGAAACACGATAAGGATGGCCGATAGGTAGATATTTGGACAAGTATTTGAAATAGAAAAGATTTTTTTGTGGACATAACATAATAAAACGTTAGTTTTTATTCTAGTGGTTAAATACATTTATGTAACCAAAAATAATTTATATTGTTATAGTGCTGAAATAAGAAAACTAAAGCATGAACACTGGTACAGTCAAGGCAAGAAATGTTTAATAATTATTTTATAAACTTAGTATAGTAATTATTGTAGAAAATTATCTAGAGCCTACGTAGGATAGTAAGCAGAGTAGTAGTTACCTACCTACCTAAACTTATTTTCTCCTCAAGTTTTACGGAAGTAAAACTTGTGGAGAAAATAAGCACTTCCCTGGTCTCTCAGCTCGAAAACAAGATAGTAAATTAATTAGTAAGGTAGGTATCTTAGGAACTAACCATCGGCGTCGCGTCCTAATGGGCTTAGGGGTACATAAACATAGGTTATTTAAGCACCAGGTGCATAGCAAACAGGAAACCTTTTTATTTCGCCACTTGCAACATCTAGACTAACTGGCCGTCACTTTGTCGCGCACGAACCATCAAATTTTTAATCTAAAATTGTCTGTCTAGGTGATCGTGTATAATGTTGTTTTCACAAAACGTCAAAATTATTTAGTAATCGTCGGAAATGGATACAACTTGCCTCTATAGGCAAGACTAAGTAACAGTCAAATAACATTATTGACTTGCAAGGTTGAGGGTTGCTGAAGTACATTTTAGATAGCTCTCAGAGGTTTTTTTTGAGGGCTTTGAAATCGTAGTATTGATATCCTATAATGACGAATCTAAATATAGATGATGCCTTTAGAAAGAAAAATGGTGTTACTAGACCGACCGACTATGACATAAATGAATATATATAATAATGAGATATATTGTAATAATCTGGAATCTTGAATATATGCGAAACTGTGTTTGAACGTTTGTTGGCTTGTCCTCCTTTTACGCAGCAACGGATCGGCGTGATTTTTTGCATAGATATACCTAGTTTATGGACCGGAGAAACTTACTACGTACTTTTTACACCGGAAAAAAGCACGGTTCCTGTGGGAACACGGTTGAACCCGCGGGCAGAAGCTAGTAACTATATATATTATGTAATAATTTTAAAATTGTTGAACTGAAATGAAATTTTAATGCACCTATGTACGTATTCTTGATATAATTACTCGTATAACAAATTAATAATAGACAAAAAATCATATTTTTATTTTACGATATTAAAGAAAAAATAAAAACCTAAACTTAAACCTCAGAATACGTTTTCTATTGCTCGGACAAGGTGCCAAAGAACATGAAAATAACATAATACATAAAGTTATTTAGCATACATATATAATTATTTGCCTATTTACTGGCTTCTGCCTGCGGCTTCATCCGCGTGAAGAAGGACAAATAAACTAACAAACACGCTTTCGCATTCATAGTATTTCAACTCTTCTGGAAAATCTGAATTCTATACACCTCTTGGAAAAAAGCTCGAGATTTTAAAAACATAATATTTTTTAAGTGAGCACATCTATTCTTACCTGTTCTAATATCATTTATCATAATAGATCTGTTAATCCACGAGGCAATGTCGTTCCCACGGCCGGTTTTGTACCGCGAGCGAGAATTTCAAAAGGTTGAACAATGAGTGCACCGTTGCCTGTAGTAGTGAATGCAGGCAGTTGCAGTATACCCCGTTTGTGTGCGTGTGTGTAAGTGAACACTCAAAGCGAAGCAGAATGGGAAGGGGAAATGTCTACACCGTTCAATATCGAAAATGTAGTATAATTTGCAGTATGTTAATACTTAATAGGTATTTAGAATGAATTGAAACTCAGAAAAATTTTTGCTGATACAAATAATGCTACCTATTTAAAAAGCATGATACGATATTAGAAAACGTTTCTGGGTCTTTCTAAATTCTAACAACTTCAAATTTTAAAAAAATGTACATAAACAAGCAGCTATAGAAGTGTCTTCATATTTAGTATAAATTTTAACTATATTGCCCTATGGTTTAAATTTTTTAAAGAGTATTTAAAAAAATTTCACCTTCATTGTTTTTTTACAATTCTGAATTTAATCATTAACTGCTGACGCTGATTGTACAAAGCTCCTAATACCAAGTTTTTTCGGACGTAATCTTGTGTTTTAGTTTATCTGAAAACGGCTGTAGGCAAAAAATAGTCTTTTTCGGGAAGTTGGAATAAATTTAAGTTTAACGACTAATTTGTATCTTACATGTAGTAGGTATGTGTAGGTGTTTTAGCTTAACTAATCTAATTCTTGTTATGAGTTATCGTACGATATTATTAATAATTACGATTTATCTGTTAATAATTATGACTGTCATGAAAAAGGCAATATAAAATGTATAATCCTAAACAAAGTCTTTGATCTTAAAATCAAGGAAGCCGGATGGAAAACATAAGGTGGGGCATTTGGCAATCAATACTGAAACCCCACCGCTGCGCGCGCATTATAAATAGAGAGAGGAACCATTTTTGCGCGCCAAATTAACTTAAGGTTCATCGGGATTTAGTCTACAAAACTATGACGCCAACTTTGATTATAAACCTTAGACGCCAAGTGCAAATAAAAAATATATTTTAGAGAGTAAGCACTGGTCATTCCAATAAAAACATACCTACTATTATATAGATAGTATAATATATTTTTCATAATAACAATTTTGCGTCACGTCGAGTTTTCGCGGCCGCCTGCAAGCATCGACCAGCGCAGCGGCGCGAGAGCCGACTACGAGCGACGAGTTCAAGGCGAACGCGCGCGGTCAGGTTTGAGGACGCACGGGCCCCTCGCGGCGCCTCTGTGATTCCTCTACCATCCATCCAACCGAGTGCATTGCTACGACTTCATTACTTATACTTTCTGTTAAATCATTTCACCAGCAGTAACCCTGTGCCTTAACATAAAGCTGTACAATGCTTTTAGAAGTCTTAACTATGCAGATGCTGAAGTAATAAAACTAATAATTAATACGCTATTTAACAATAAAAAACTATTCACCTTGCGTATAATACTAAAAGTCTGGGTACCTACTATATCTCGCACCTACAACTACGCTGCGTAAACGATGATGAACTCTAGAAATATTAAGACGAGTTCATGGCCCTCTATGACACGACTGTCTGTTACGTGTACCTCCCAACGAGGCGAACATTTGATTCATTGAATACGTAGGTACTATTTTATTTTAGGCTGTAAGTTGCTACCAATAAGAAAAATGTTACATAATAACTAATTTCACCTATTTTCCGTGTCTACAAAAATTAATGCATAATAAGCACGAATCTATTTTCCGTACCAAATTAATGCGCAGTACGCCGAGGCAGCGGCATGCGCGTCTGCTTTCATTAGGGGTTGGTTTACCCTCATTCGATCTTGTATAGCCATCTCTTTCTGCCACCCCAGTATTACGTCTCTTTCTCTCAGAGGGCGAACTCGATAACTTATTTGGCGCGAAAAATGTTGCTAACTTCACCGATCAATATTTTTTGCCCTACTTGTCTGATTTTTCTGTTTTAGCTACTTTACAATTGGGTAAATGTAATAATAATAATTTTTATTAATTGTAACCATAAATAATTGTACCAAATAAATTATACAAAATTAAATATATGTATATCATTATTCAGTACGTAATGTAGGCGTGTTTGTTTATTTTGTTAAATTATCTTATGTAACCAGTCTCGAAAACATTTTACGTTTTGAGCGCCCTCACAATCTATGCTCTTTACAAATAAATAAAATTGAAGTGTCTGTTTGTAGTGTCAAAATAACAGCTTTTTACTAAATGCATATGAAAATATGTACGATAACTATACGTAACAAAAACAAATTTTGTTTGTTTGTCTGTTTGTTCTGGGTAATCTCCGAAATGGCTGGACTGATTTTGACGGAACGTTCACTGGCAGATAGCTGATGTTATAAGGAGTAACTTAGTATACGTGGGCGAAGCCGCGGGGCACAGCTAGTATTGAAATAAAAACGTAAAATCTACATTTTTATACCCTTTATTTCAAAACTCGTACAACTATGAAAACTATATTTCCTACAGAAACTTGAACTCACAGATCACAATAGTACCTCATAGAATTTATAATCAAAGTAGTACCTATTATATTTCGTAGTTACATAATTGCTTGACCCAAAATGTATAATTGTTATATATTGAGAGGGTGCAAGCCAATGGAAAATACGCAAACTAATTTTACTTATAACCTACTGTAGTTCACAAAATGAGCCCTACGGCTATTATGATAGATCGTCCTTCTGTACGAAAACATGCGTACTTGACACGTACGAGCTTAATATTGGTCTTAGAAAAAACGGAAGTTGTAGGTATTTATTTCGTGAGAAAGAGCCTTTTTCACTTTAATATTGTAATACGTTTCCGAAGTTCTACCAAACCTAAGCTGATAATAGGTACTTACCAGTATCATTCACGCGTTCTTATCTGTCAGTGCACTCCTAGTTTTATTTGATAGGATGTTTTGAATTAAGAAATAGTTTTGTAGAGATAAAACGAGAGTGTGGCGCCTGTATAAAAAAACTAGAAAACGAATACTAATGTAACGAAATAATATGATGTGGAGTACTTTTGTGCCCGACTATACTGTAGTGTTTATCTCCCAAACTGCGGAAATGTTTTAAAAAAATTAGGAAAGCGGTTGGGGTAGGAAATAAATCTTATATATTTTTATAACTGGCGCTCGGTACTTTGGTCATTAAAGACTCATAATGCGAGCGGATAATATCACTTTGCCTCCTGAGGGATGTAAAGTAATTGAAAAATCGAACTAATCCCATGTCAAAAAATCGATTGAGCTTACTTTTTCTTGTAGGTCCATATCACAGGTATACCGTACCATGTTAGAAACTTTTTACTCTGTGAAATGATTAATGAAGTTAACAACTATGTAAAACCTCTGTGGTGTGCAATCTGGTGCTTTACTAATTTTTTGGCGGGAAATTAAAAATAAAACTTAAATTTTTTTTATTTTTTTAATAGGTACGCCAGTAGGTAAACTTTTGTACACCTTCAAACTATTAGCAGTCCTCGTATCGCTCGTCGGGCGCCAAAATATCTCGTGTGTAAAAGATCACCTGCATGACGCATCCTTTTTGTAACAATCTAGTATCTACTAAGTACTTATTAATGTTTTGAAAAATAGGTTCCTGTGCTAATTACGTAAATATAGAATTTGGTTTTGCATCAAAATCGCTTCAGATGCTCAAAAATAAATTATTAACGTACCTACCAACACAGAAAACAACATTTTAGGTACCTACTTACCTGTAAGTATCATAAATAAAGTTTCTATACCGCTGCTTCCAACCGCTTCCCGACTCAACAAAAGATGAAAGTAAAGTTGATACCAAGATTATTACCTAATGGATCACGCACACCATACCAGAACAAGTTTATTTATAGACGAATAAAAGTGCCGACAAAAAATATCGTCCCGAATGTTGGAAGCCTTCCGATACGATGTTCCGTTCATAACAGGTGCCCATGTTTTTTACAAACGCCTCCCTCCCTCTACATAGTAACGAACTTTCGGTTGATGTAGGTCTTCGCATAGACAAAAAACCTTATAGAAAATACGAACTTGTTTGTATCTGATCTATTTTAAGTCTTGAAATCCACCGTTACATAACCACATTTAAACTATTGAAAGAATCTGGACTGGTCCAAACGACTACCTACCGAGAATAGACCTAACGTAGTGCCAAATACCTATACCTACTTCTAGTCATGTAAATAAGTGTCGACCCTATGCCTATTTGCCTAGACCTATGTTCTAGCTGTAATCCGCTCTATCATTACCTTACGTAATCTATACTAATAAAAGCGTAAGGTCGCTCTCTCACTGACTAAACACGAAATCTCCAATAGTTACTTGACCTATGAAACTATATAATTTGGCAAGTAGATAGAAGACTATAAGCTAAGAACGGATTTTGCGACATGTCCAGGGGATACTAAGGGCTATATCGTAAGCTTATCCGAGGCAGGTCGCAATTACTATATAGAATATCAATTCAATTCCGCTTGTTACATGAGCAGTACTATATTTAATTACACTATTAGTTCCGTATATCTTTTTTCTATGTTATTTGGTAACGAGACGAGCTGGTCGTTTGCCTGATGGTAAGCATAACGCCGGCCCATAACAATTGCAGTGCCATCCAGAACTTTGAAACACAAAGGCCTGCGCGGCACTGCAGTGCGCTCGTTACCCTGAGACATTAGGTATTAAGTCTCATAAGCTCAGTAATTTCACTGGATACTCCGCTCATCAAACCGGAACACAGTAATGCTTGCACACTACTGCTTGGCGGCAGACTTCACGAGCAAAGCGGTGGTAACAACCCAGACGGACACTCGCAGAAGAGTTAGTCCTCCCACTAACAAAACTAATCTTGAAGAAACTAAACTTCTTTTGCAATTTTATTCATTCATATGAATCGTAAATTAAACCATTCTGCTATTTAATACTCATAATGTATGCTAAAAGTTAGCACTCTGCAATCCATTTCATTGAAAGTATTGTAAACAAGGCAGACAGTTTTACGCCTTTGGGGTAGCGCATACCATACTCTACCATGACCGAAACAGGTTTTTGTACTACGTAGTGGTTTCATTGTACCGCCTCTCCCGTCCCGCCGTTCCACTTCAATGACAGGCCTGTTTGTAGTGTTTATTTATGTAAAGAAATGGCGCGAAAATATAACTAGGTAAACTATTGATTTTTAAGTGTTGGATGCTAACTGCTATTTGAAAGATATGTTCAGTTGTTCACTGAAGTGTATGTAGGTATGCGTTACATTTGCTTCACTTTTCTTTAACATGTAGTCCTTTTTAACAGGGCTCGAGCATGGATCTGTACATCACCGACTCGCTCCAAGACATGCTTGACATGGACATCAAGAATGAAATAGCTACAGATCTAAGCAGCATAACAGATTATGTGAGTATTTTTTTTGCTATCAAGAGGCTAGCTGTTGACCACCCATTCTCACCTGCACTGATGAGATCGAAGATTGTTAACGCTCTTAATCTACGGACTGGCTTTGAAATGTAGCTTCCGAACACACGTGCAACAGATTTATAACTTAAAGCGTGGTTAGCTAGCCAAAGTAGCAGTAGGCAATATCCTACCACCTATTTGTTGTATCACGATGTTTTCCTTTACCTACCATAAGATCATTATCGATAGGCGATCCCACCAGCACACTTATAATACCTTCACAAATTCCCCTACACTCTTAGTATATTTAATTTCGATTTAATCTCAAATATCTTAATAATAAGTATGTAATTTCTATTTCAGGATTCGTTAGGATTAAATTTCTCTGATATGCCACCTTTACTAGACATTGACACGGACAACTCGACATGGATAACCCATTCTTCCAGTTTCGTGCACAACTTAGATTTATACGGGTCTGAAGCAAATGCCGTAATGGTCAATCCTAATTCAGTCATGCCATCGTCTTTCGCTGAAACGCCAGTCAAAAGTGTCGTGAAAGAAGAGGCATCCGATATTATGCTCACTTCTGCCGCCGCAGACAGTGATCTAAACAGCAGCACAGCACCTCTAAGTCCAAAAGAAGAAAAAAGTCATTTAACGTTCTCTCCAAGCGCAATCAAAGTGCCAAAAATAGAACCCGTTGAAGAATTACAAGAGAAAAAAGAGATCAAAAAGGAAAAGAAGGAATTAGAAGAAGCGACACAGATGGTGATTCTCGTAAGGAAAAATGACAAGACTGTTGTCAAAGATCTACTAAAAGATTTGGAGAAATCGAAAACGTCGCTAACGCAATCTGTGCGAATAAAAGCACACCCGGAAGTAATTAAAGTCAGTAACAAAAACTGTTCAATATTGAATACGAGCCACAAAATCGGAGCGCACCATAAAACCATTATATCTGGAAATATCCACATATTAGACCCTACGCAAATAAACACTAGGACTCTCCTAACAAACGGTAATAAAAGTCAAGCCACGATCTTAATTGATAACTCATCGCTAAGCAATGGTAGGCAAATAATTAAGACTTCTGTAAGCGGTGCATTCACAGTGGACACTAGCCACGCAAAGTTTGTAACTTCGACTGCTAATAACATTAATAAAACAAATTCTGGAGAGTTCCCTAAGCCGGCGTACTCATACTCTTGTTTAATAGCGATGGCTTTAAAAAACTCGAGGACAGGAAGCCTACCCGTATCGGAAATCTACAATTTCATGTGGTAAGCATGACCTTCAATTAAATTAACAAGTTGGTGCAAACGTATTCTTTTTTTATGTCGACGACTACGCGTCATATAATCAATCGGAATCTAATTTTGGTGTTTTCATATTTCAGTCAACATTTTCCATATTTTAAAACGGCGCCTAATGGATGGAAGAATTCCGTGCGGCATAATCTTAGCTTAAATAAATGTTTTGAAAAAATTGAAAAGCCCTCAACGAATGGAAGTCAAAGAAAAGGTAGGAAGACATCTACATGCCGAGATACGCTATTTTTTTAAAATAGCATCTATAGTTATACATATGCGTATGGTGTAAGTATTACTTGGAAGTTGTTTTTTTAAGTCTTTTTTTCAATTTCAGGTTGTTTATGGGCAATGAATCCCTCAAAAATAGGTAAAATGGATGAAGAAGTTCAAAAATGGTCGAGAAAAGATCCGCAAGCAATCAAGAAAGCAATGGTATACCCAGGTAAGATATTTTTTTGTAACAAAAAAACCCTATTGGGAATATGGATTCATATATTATGTGATTTCATCTTGACGAAGTTCTAACAGCGACATCAATGGAGCGAACTTAGACATTGCCACAGATAGAGCCATAATTTAAACCCAAAACAACTGAACTCACCGGACGATTTGTCACAAAATTGTTCAAAGTTGATTATCTGCGGTATAATTGTAGGCAGGCGGCAACATTAAAAATAAGCTAATTCTAAATAACTAAATCAATATATTCCTCGCCTATTTTTCGACCCTGCTATCTGTCATACTAAAATTAGATAACCTTCAATGCAGCTTCTTCAATGATTCCATTCCGTCATAATTTATATAAATAAATAAAATTGAAGTGTCTGTTTGTAATATCGAAATAACAGCTTTTTACTAAATGCATATGAAAGCATATATTTTATGCTCTGTACCTATAGCAAAAACATAATTTTTAAATTTTTTGTCAGTCGGTCTGTTTGTTCCGGATAATCTCCGAAACGGCTGGACCGATTTTGACGGGACTTTCACTGGCAGATAGCTGATGTTATAAGGAGTAACTTAGGCTACTTTTATTTTAGATACAGAATCAGGGTTCCACGCAAAAAATAAAACCCATGCAATCCCATATATCTGCGCGGGTAAAACCGCGGGCTAGGAAAGATTAGACCTTTGCTGTTCATAATATCAAGACCTTCGCAATATACTGCTTTGATGATTTCCATACGGAGAGTATATTCGAGTCTAATTGTCCCACCATTGTTTCTCACCACTTAGTACAATAATTGCACTCGTTTTCAGATAATCTCGAAGCTCTCGAGCGTGGGGAGATGAAATACAGCGGCCTGAGCGCAGATACCGACGCCGACGACGAAGGAGACGCAGACGCCGACGTCGAAATGGATGCCGACGTGGAAATAGACGCAGACGTCAAGGAAGAGGTCGAAGACGAAACTATTATTGAACAGGTAATACTTTTTTTATGCTTATTGTTAATTAGACGAGCTGGTCGTTTGCCTGATGGTAAGCGTAACGCTGGCCCATAACAATTGCAGTGCCACTCAGAACTTTGAAACACAGGCCTGCGCGGCGCTGCAGTGCGCTCGCTACCTTGAGACATTAGGTATTAACTCCCATAAGCCCAGTAATTTCACTGGCTACTCTGTCATCAAACCGGAACATTATAATACTTGCTCATTATTGCTTGGCGGCAGACTTCACGAGTAAAGGGGTGGAACCAAACCAGACTTCGCTCGTTAGCCTCGCTGCCCGCTGTTTCACCCGCGTGGATATATTGGATTTCATGGGTTTTATATGCGCGGAACCCTAATTATTTTTCTAAAATTAAAGTAGCCAAGTTACTCCTTGTAACATCAGCTATCTGCCAGTTTCGGAGATTACCCGGAACAAACTGACAGACGAAAATTTTAAAAATGGTTTTTTTGTCATATGTACCGTATATACTTTCTTATGCATTAAGTAAAAAGCTGTTATTTTGATATTACAAATAGACACTTCAATTTTATTTATTTGTATTGATAACATCGTGTTATAACCAACACTATGTACATACTCTATTTCAGGATATCTCTGACCAAGAATTGGAAGTTGAAGAGGTGGTGGAAGGTACCGGAATGGTAGGTGGAACGTATAGGCTCCTAGCCACCGGGCCCTCATCGCTTACGTCATATATCACCGATATTGAATCAGGGGAGGAAGTCAGCGATATTGAGGTAATGACTTCTCACACCTATAGGTTTATTTTAATTCACTCGGAATGATATCCGTGTCGTGTCGTGATGCGTTTCCGAAATATAAACGATCAAGACAGTCGCTTCCGAGATGGATATCATTCCGAGTAAATTAAAATCATTATGCTGAACACGTATCACTTCGATACGAATAACTTATACCCATTATTTGTTACAATATATTTTTTTTTTAGGTCTTAGAACATTCGTATGAAGAAATTGATATTGATGTCATGAAACCTGTAAAGTTGGATTTGTCAATGGCTGAAAAATATACCCGTAAGTTTCGAATAATATTAACAGTATTATGTATTTGTCTCTAACTAGCTGTTGCCCGCGGTTTCACCCGCGCGGATATATTGGATTTCATGAGTTTTATTTTTTTTCGCTGAACCCTAATTATTATCTAAAATAAAAGTAGCTTAAGTTACCCCTTACATATTAGCTATCTGCCAGTGAAAGTCCCGTCAAAATCGGTCCAACCGTTTCGGAGATTACCCGGAACAAACAGACTGACAAAAAGACAAAAATTTTAAAAATTGTGTTTTTGTTATAGGTTAGTGAAAAGCTGTTATTTTGATATTAGAAACAGACATTACTTTTGTTGTTGTTCTTAAAACATTAACAAACAGAGCTATAATCAAATTTATGTTTGCTTTACAGTTCATCCAGCGAAACGAGCGAAGACAAGCTTCGTGTACCAGCCAGTGACCACGCAATCGCATACGAGCCGGCGAAAAACGCCACTCGTCAACAGAGTCGCACTAATCTAGGGAAAAGTGTTCCAACAATTTTGCGAATCGAATTCATGTTTTTAAGACTAAGAAACTGTTTAGTGACCCTTGCGTCACAAAAAAACTTTCTAAAGTCTTGTAACTTTAATGCAACTTGTTCGAACCCTCGAGGTTGGGCAAATGGTAGCAATCTGTGCGCAATAGTGTCGTTATACCCTGCTTCCACACGGGCTGCGCATCTACAGCCACAAACGAGGCTTGTGTCGACGTTCTGTGGTTGGCGTCCGCGTTGCCTGAGAAGAGAATTGGCGTGTTGTTGTGTGAAGCTACCACAGTCGTCACCGTGTGCAGGCTCATACAAAATGTATTAAAACTGCATGCAGCTCGGTGGCGGCATTTTGTGGGTGTAGCGAATGGCCCATGTGCGAGCAGCGTTATTGTCGTAGGGCCACCAAGAAGCAATTATTGGATAATATTGGCTCATCATGACACTTAACTGACAAATGGCGAAGCTGCATTCTACATCCGTGCTTGCAATCCAAAGTTGTATATTAGTTTTCAGTGTAAGAAACATTAATCAAGACTTACGCGCCGAAGAAACATTGTGATCTTTGTAATATGGGGTCAACGTGGTGGTAGTAATAGTCACTGTTCCACTTCTAGAAATGGTAGAATAATTGGGATTATCAGCTTTTATTAAGCTTTGAGTTGTGTTTACGAGTGCTGAATTATTTTAATGAATTTGTTAAAATCGCTGACGTGATAGTCTGTACCAGATTAGTGTATTTACGTAAATTATACACCAATCGGACACTTGTTACATATCTTACACTGTAAAAATATTTTTCCTTTTAAGTGAAATATGCCAGGTTAATTTAGTAGTATGTTTTGTATAATATGATTAATTGTCCTTATGTGTAAGATAAAATTCATTGTGTCGAATGTTAGTAATAAACAAATGGTTGCTTTTCAACCGTAATGTTAGTACAAAGAGTGCCGCTGGATAGACACATTAAGATAAATAATACTTAATAATTTTAATGTTAAGTAGAAGGTAATCTAGGTTTTATCTCGTGACTTTCTTACGACCTTAGCCGGTCTAATAACAGTCTGATAGTGTAGTTTGTCATATAATTCGTACTATGTAGGTATTATAATTGTTTAAAATATCTCAAGACAGTGGCGATATGAAAAGCGGGTAAATAAATATTTAAATTTTTCCCACCTCAGGTAAAATATGTGTTTGCTTTCGCGTATTTTAATTTAGTTGACGCTGGCAGCTCTTACGAGAGTTTAAATTAAAAAAATTTTGCAAAAAAAAAAATTCTACCTCTAAATTTTGAGTAATAGGAATACTAGAAAGATATAAAAATCTCTAGACATTGTGAATTTATTCATTCGCAAGTTCTAAAGATTTTTCTGCTCCTTATGGCTTCACTGTTACTAATTAGTTGCTTAATTATACTGTACTAATTATGTTTAAAAGTCGTTTGAAAATGTTTACTGTTCAGTGTTTACAAAAAACTGTACTTATAACAAGTATCTCTTCTGTAGGCACTAAACATTGGACTCAAACTAATGAAGTTTCAAATTTATTATGCAAGGCTGCAAAGTTGTTATTTGGCGCTAGTACCTACTTATATTGAAACCCGAGGAAGTGAAGGATTTTAAGATTGAACCACTCGCTTCGCTCGTGATAGAACCCTAACTGTAGCGAGGGTTTCAAAGGTACGAGACGCAAAATAACTTTGCTGCCGAGCGAAACACACAATTTTTCACTTCACTACAGTGAGGAAAAATTTTGTTTGTCATTTGTGATCTGCGTACAACAGTGTTTTTTTTTCACGCTAGCAGCTAAAAAGCACTTGCGCGCAGGTTTCGAGTGATAAACCAGACCTTTCCGAGCTTGTGAAATGAAACATAAATTCGTCTAATTATGTATTATTAATTACAACACTGTTGCATGTTGTAGCACCTACAAAAAACAGCAATAAATGTGTACAGAATGGGTTTTTTAAATGTAAAAAGGTAACGATAATTTGAGCTGATTACAAACTGTCATACGATTTGAATAAATTAAATATGAAATAACTTAGATTGACAGGGTAAATAAAATCAGAGAAGTTGTAGATCAAAAATAATTAAGTTATAAACAGCTTATTCTGACGAATGGTTACTTATTTTCCCAATGTGTTGACAATGAGTCAAGGTATGTAAACGTATAGAGTGTGTGTCGGTGTCGATGTTGGCATGTAGTAGACGAAGTTTGTATTGGTTGTGTTATCGTAGATCTCTCGAATATTTGAATTGTGGTTTGAAATTAATGGCGTGCTGTGTCTTGTCAACTTTACATTAATCTCACTAAGAGATAGGTTAACATTGGTGTAACGGTAGACGTTCCTATGTTTCAGAATTTGATGTGCTGTATTGTTTTATGTTGTTTTAGGAACGTCAGTCTCCACTGTTTTTTCGGGAATACTTCTGGCTCTTTAGCTTTTTGATAACACCGGTAGTAGGTACACTTGGTAATTCGCGGGAACCCGTGTTTTAGCCGTGTCCGTGTTCCATTTTCTGATGGTGTGCAAATAGCTTCACCACATGATTGCATTTATTTAGGACTTTATAATCTAGTTGTAACAATGGGAAGGTAAGACATTTACACATGTGTTTCAAAAGGTTTACAAGTTTAGAATATTATTACATTTTCTTTCCAAGAGGCGACTAAGTTAGGTGCTTTTTTGTATACCTACTTCTACTTTTAGATGCAGCAATGCAATTGTGTAAATACATTTTATTCTATAACATAATTTCGCTTTTGTACTAATGTGCGTGGTTGTATCAGGTACCTATGTCATAAGGAATTTTGATAAATGTGTTCATGAATTTGTATTTGTGTGTATAAGAGTAGTTGTAATAAAATTCCAACCCCAATAAAATGTGATTATATAGTGTCGTGTCATACAGTTCAATAAAAAGCAATATTAACATTTTAACAAAATTCAATATGTAGTATACCTTCTTCCGAAGTTGTAGTTTTGTACCATAAAATAGCTAAAATGTATTTTTCCACTGCTAGTATTTCAAAATTCATTTAGGTTTCTAAGAAATTATGCTAAGTTTAGAAATAGAGGTAGTTTAGTAACTTTTGTGTTAAGAAACTAAGTTGAATGATTTTTAATAACCTTTTGTAATAAAATAAAATGAATGCAAAAAATTAATCTTAGTTTTATTTTAATATTAGATCATAGAAAGGACACTCAAAGTAGCACCAGGGGGATTATGCACCAAGGGGATAAAGCAGTGTCTTATTCACAGACAAAACTTTTCCCCAAATATTTTAAATACCATTCTGTATTATGTCATTAATTATTAGGTACATTGTAATGAAATTAGGATAACTGGTTTAAATATATTTTCACTCTTGATCAAAAAGTTTGTCATTGTTGCATACCTCCAGGGTATTTAATTCATTGAATGATATCCGTGTCGGAAGCGACTGCCTTAATCGTTTATATTTCATTATAATTACCCGTTTAGATTCGACAACTCAGCTGCATAAACAGGGATAGGTATAATCTCGACAATATTTCTCTGTCATGATGCGTTTCCATGATATAAACGATTTGAAACAGCCGCTTCCTACACGGAATCATTCCGAGTGAATTAAAATCATCCTGTGGAGCAGGGATAAAATAGCATATTTTCCTCTAGGCGAAAAAGTATTCCCTTTTTAATTTTTGTTACCAACGAGACCTATGTGTCGTAAACGTGCACGAGTGAAAGGTGGTGAAAGGCAAATAGTACATCCCTTAGTAGTTTGTGAATAGTACAAAGCGAAAAACGTGTATTCTCCTCAGAAATCTGTGGTATTCTCGTATTCTATCCAAAACTCCATAGAAGCGTTCAGTAACGTATCATACATATAATTATATTAATCTGTGGTAATGTATCCACCGCTTTACTCAAAGAGTATAATAACCACAGATTACTATATATATATATAATAACTATACTCTTTTTCAAATAGCAAGGCACCTGTCACCTGACATCTGTGACAGGTACATAGAACGTAAAATACTACGTAAACATTTCCTGTGACGTCACACCAATGGCCGATATATTTTCTATTTAGCAGTGAAAACATTAAGCAAACTTACAAGAAAAACTACTAAAATAAACGGCAAAAGACACAATAAATAGAATAAAGGTTATTAATTTGCGTATAGATGTTCGCGTTCACTTTTCAATATAATCAATATTAAATTCGTTATAACTTGTAATGTTACGTACTACTGCCGATCTTGACGGCATGACAGTAGGGGTGGGAAATCGATTATTGTTTGAATTGGAAAATATCGAAAACAAAACATATTAATCGACTTGATTTATGAAAGGGCCGTCGTTAATCTGTACCCAAACATAATAAACAATAGGAAAATTTGTAATGAACTTACTTTTCAAAGAGGCGCTGTTCCATTTTGCTATCGAATACGTACTACTACTACTACTACTACGTATTTTATATATAGGCAGTCAGGCATGGAAAATAACATGGTCCACGCCGAACGAAAAAACAACACACACGGATGTAGATACATTTGACGTAGACGCAACGTAGAATTAAATCTTATTCATAATGTTATCCTTCATATAATATTCTCTTTTTCTTTTGGAAGAGTAGGGATAACAATAATTATTCAACAAACTTAGAAGACACATAATGACGATGATCAATAATTATTATTACTGTTTAATTCACATGCTATGTTCAAATTAAATTTGTATTATTAGTGTGATTTAAAGATTAATAGGAGTGATAAAAATCTTGTGTAAAAAAAAAGATAAATTTCTTTTCTTTCAAAAGATTTATTTTACGCATCCGCATTGTGCTACCTATCACTGTTTATTTTTTAATTTCTTTAGGATTCCTCTGAAACTCATCAGTAGGACTTATAGATAGATAGTTAGTTGTTCACAAAACACTTCGAAATGGATACAAAAATTGTTCGATAAGTACCTAAAGTCGATAATAATCGGTAGTTAAAAAATCGAATATACCTAGGTGCGGCACATTCTTAAATTGACAATGCATGTTTGACAGCTGACATTTCGAATGGGTGTCAGGTGCCTTGCTATTTGAAAAAGACTATAAATAAGCTTTCCGGCTTTACTGAAGCCGTGAAGCGTCACTTCGACTCACAGTCACAGACTCACAGAACAGAGTAGGTACTTTTGTATGCTTTGACTCGACCACGCCTAGACCACAGATATGTTAAAGTCTGTGGACAAATGGCGTGGAGCCAAAAAAAAAAAGAAGAATAATTCTCCAAAATCGTTCAAACTTCAAAGGACTTGTTCAAATTGTTATGCCTATAGTACTACATACCCTATATCATTTGTGGTACTACCGAGTCTGTGAGTACTAGAGCTGTAAAAGTAACGAGAAATCGAGTACTCGTATGTATTCGTTACTGAAATCATCAGCACTCGTTACTTTCGTATTATTACTTTTCTCGTTACTTTTGATACAATCGAGTACTAGCATGAAACATCACATCGAGTCCTGTTGGTTGGTATCATTGTATTCATTGGTATGATTTCGTTCGTATTAAGTACTGTCGTAAAAAAACATTTTCTCGTTACTTTTGATACAATCGAGTACAAGCATGAAACATCACATCGAGTCCTGTTGGTTGGTATCATTGTATTCATTGGTATGATTTCGTTCGTATTAAGTACTGTCGTAAAAAAACTGTATTTATAAGTACTCTCGTCTTGTTATATATATTTATTATTTAGATTGTTTAATGTATGAACTATTCTCGTCTAGTTATACATTTAGATATAGTTAATGACATTATTGGCACAAAGTAACACCATAAAAAATCCTTAATAAAATAATGAAATCAAAAATTTGAAAATAACAGTAGGTATTTTAAGGAAAGCAATCCCTGGTTCATAATATTTTATAAAAATTTGTTTTAAGAAAAAGCTGGAACCGACTAACGAAAATGTCGTGAAATATGAAATATTATTATTTTTTCACCCTTAGAGATGGTATTCTTACATAAAATTTATAGAACCCTAGTCATGAAAAAAATAATCATTCAAATCAGTCGATAAATGGCGGAGATAAAGAGTAACATCGCCACAAAAAAAATACAGGCGAATTGAGAACCCTTCTGGTTCATGTTTTGAAGTTGGATAAAAATATGAACAATACGAAGCCACGATGCTTATTTCTCACTCGCATTCATTCGATCGCTGGACAAACCGTTTCAGTTCGCGCATCATGCGTTGTATTCGTACGGATAACAAATCAAACTGACATGATACGAAACATATCGAGTAACGAATTGAATTTGTAAGTAACGATTCGTTACTTCGAATCTGGCGATGTACTCGTTACTCAGTAACGAATACATACGGTTTCTTACAGCTCTAGTGAGTACTACTCTATGTTGTTATGTACTTTTACATATTGTTATAGTCTTTTTCAAATAGGAAGGCACCTGACACCTGTCACCTGACATCTGTGACAGGTACATAGAACGTAAAATACTACGTAAACATTTCCTGTGACGTCACACCAATGGCCGAAATATTTTCTATTTAGCAGTGAAAACATTAAGCAAACTTACAAGAAAAACTACTAAAATAAACGGCAAAAGACACAATAAATAGAATAAAGGTTATTAACTTGCGTATAAATGTTCGCGTTCACTTTTCAATGTAATCAATATTAAATTCGTTATAACTTGTAATGTTACGTACTACTGCCAATCTTGACGGCATGACAGTAGGGGTGGGAAATCGATTATTGTTTGAATTGGAAAATATCGAAAACAAAACATATTAATCGACTTGATTTATGAATGGGCCGTCGTTAATCTGTACCCAAACATAATAAACAATAGGAAAATTTGTAATGAACTTACTTTTCAAAGAGGCGCTGTTCCATTTTGCTATCGAATACGTATGTACTACTACGTATTTTATATATAGGCAGTCAGGCATGGAAAATAACATGGTCCACGCCGAACGAAAAAACAACACACACGGATGTAGATACATTTGACGTAGACGCAACGTAGAATTAAATCTTATTCATAATGTTATCCTTCATATAATATTCTCTTTTTCTTTTGGAAGAGTAGGGATAACAATAATTATTCAACAAACTTAGAAGACACATAATGACGATGATCAATAATTATTATTACTGTTTAATTCACATGCTATGTTCAAATCAAATTTGTATTATTAGTGTGATTTAAAGATGAATAGGAGCGATAAAAATCTTGTGTAAAACAAAATGATAAATTTATTTTCTTTCAAAAGATTTATTTTACGCATCCGCATTTTGCTACCTATCACTGTTTCTTTTTAAATTTCTTTAGGATTCCTCTGAAACTCATTAGTAGGACTTATAGATAGATAGTTGTTCACAAAACACTTAGCCTAAGATTCAAAGACGATTCTAAGCGTAAACTTCGGCTTCCATATGTCAAAACTGTATAGAACTTTGACGTATGGAAGCGTGAGTCCAGGCTTAGATTCGTCTCTGAATCTCAGCCTTAGAAATAGATACAAAAATTGTTCGATAAGTACCTAAAGTCGATGATAATCGGTAGTTAAAAAATCGAATATACCTAGGTGCGGCACATCCTTAAAATTGACAATGCATGTTTGACAGCTGACATTTCGAATGGGTGTCAGGTGCCTTCCTATTTGAAAAAGACTATAATAATTAGGGTGATTACAGAACTTTGTTGAAGACCGAATAAACAATTAGCAGGTAAACGTCCATGAAATCAGAAAATGTCAACTCGCGAAATAGTAACGTTACAATTTGGTCACTATTCAAATTTTGTTGGAGCACATTTTTGGAACCTCCAAGAATTAAGTTTTGACTACACTGGCACTGTAAATACTGAAGTAAATCACGATATTCTATATCGGGAAGGCCTAACGCCTAAAGGCGATGTCACGTATACGCCCAGATTACTCATAGCCGATCTCAAAGGTGCTTTGAGGACTTTACCTGAAAGTGGAGGTTTACATGAACAGAAGGTAGAAGGTATACCTTGGGAAAATGTAGAGAAAATCGAAGAGCCGGCAGTTGACAAAAATGAATACCTCAAAGATATTGATACACAAGGACCCTCATTGGAAGCAACAAAGGAGTATAAACTTGAAGACAGTGTTGATTCGTGGACTGATTATTTTTATCCTAGACTTCATACAATCAATATTATAAAAGAATATCGACACGGAGATGAAAGTGTAAGTTACATTTATGTTACCACAAAGCACACTTTTTGCACCTGTTCAGCAACAGCAGTATGTACATAATAGACCTCTACAGGCTGTGCTGTGGTAATTGTTTATTTGATATTTACAATAAATATATTATTATTGTTTGTGTTACAGCAAAACTTCGAAATATTCAACTCTGGTAAATCACTATGGAAATCAGATTATGGAGATGCATTTGATGATAATGTTCGAAGATATGTTGAAGAATGTGATAGCATGCAAGGATTCCACATCAACTTTGACTGTACAGATGGTTTTGGAGGTCTTGCTGTGAGCTGCATCGAACAACTAGCTGATGATTATACAAAACCAATACTTGCTTATCCTATTATTGCATCACACTTCCCAGATAATAATACAACAACCCCAGAAGAGAGAGATAAGTCTACATTGAAGGATTCCGTAAGATTAGTGAATATAGCATTATCAATACAGGAGTTATCTGAGCATGCCACTATGTTTGTACCTCTATGCACTGGAGAAAAAGGATGGCGAAAACCTGGCAACCCTCGATTATTTAATTACATCTCATACAACCCAGAACTGTACTACCATTCCTCAGCTTTACTAGCATCAGCTATTGATACATTAAGCCAAAAGTACAGGCACAAGAGCAATCTCTTTACTTTGTCGGACATTTGTGCTGACATGACAGGATATGGGCGGAAAATGGCTGCAGCATCATTGGGAATGCCATTTGCATTTAATGAATCAAAATACTTGATCGACTATCTAAATGAAACAACGCAACCTATCTACTCAGCAATTACACCTAGCTGTAAGCTGGCCACAGATAAAATTTTCCAACTAATATCTATAAGAGGAATCCCAGAGACTTATTTGAAAGCGCCTCTCAAGCAAGCAAAAGAACAAATGCAGCTACCGGCCTACAGATGTAACAATGTCAAAGAGATGTTTGAACTGTATTTCCAGGCCAATAACTTTCTCTCAGCTACAAATGTAACCATTAGCGAAAAACCTTTGGAACTCAAAACACCATTCCCTAAATTCTTCTCAGATGACCTAAACAAGTTTGGCCTTGTAAAGAATGATAACCAGGAAGAAAAAATCCAAAGCTGTGCCACAATAGCTGGTTACCATAATGGCAATTTCCTGACTGATATGATTGAAAAACTGCACAGAGAAGTGAGCAGAATAAACTTTTCTAAACTGCACAAATTTAAAGAGGAAGGTTTAGAATCTGCAGACTACATTGAAAGCTTAAATAAGTTATCAGAGTTCAAAGACAACTATGAGGACGATTTTGAGCTTTAAAACACTTGTGTTCATAAACTTAAGACATTTATATTAGGAGAAAATAAAACATTGCACTAAAAACTAATATTTTATTTATTTTAGTTGATTTAGAATAAAATAAATCATCCCATTCACACATCTTCAATTGTACACATTTACATAGTCTTTTTAACTGCAATCACGTTGAACGTTCTAATGCTCTTTCCTTCATTCTTGTTATAAATGCTGCCCCTTTGTTCTTTCGGAAGTTTTCGTAAGGATCATTAAGGTTGACACCAATTCCTGTAAAAAGAAAGTAATATTCAACTACATACCTATATTTAATATACAGGCACAGATTATTAAACCTTCATTGTCTTACCACAAAAAAATTAAACACCTGTGTTAACTCCTAAAACTGCCTTAGCTGTGTTGCATTACATATGAGAAACCACACAAATCTTGATTCTAACCTTGTGTAACTTCATTCTGTTGTGACATTTCTGATCATTTTAGTTGTTTATCTTTAGACACTGCCTAGATTAAAATAAAAAGCGATTTTTAAAATTTCTAGCCATAACATTCCCCTACCTACTAGTTCACCAATAGAAAGTAACATACATACCTTTATACTGATCCTGTTTATCTCTAACAGATCCACCACTAATTGGTTCTGCTATGCCTTGACCTGCTGCACCTAGGCCTCCTTGGCTCCAGCCCATCTTCTGAAGTAGCTGGTGACCCTTGTTACTTGGGTCTATGCCTCCAGATGAACTTGGTACTGCACCTCCGCTTCTGAAATATTTTGTATAGAATACTTAACCTAGTAAATATTTCACAACTAAAGACTAGCCGTGTTACCACAAAAAATATCTTTTAGGCGCCTGTTTAGCCAAGACAGTGTCAAAAGATAAATGACTAAAATGATTAGAAATGTCAGAACAGAATGGAGTTAGACAATGGTAATTTAAACATACGACTCGTAACGCATGTTTAGAGGTTAGACGCTGTTTAATACGTGTTCAGAGCATGTTTAACTTATTTTTGTGGTAAGACCGCTTCCGTGTTACCACATAAAAACACTTTTACTTGTCTGTTTAGCTAGACAGTGTCTAAAGATAATCTAGGGTCTTACCACAAAAAATTAAACACGTTCAAACTGTGTTAAACCGCGTTTAACTACTAAATATGTCTTAGTCGCGTGTATAAATATGAGCAATCACAAATCTTGATTTAAGTAGGTAGTGTCTAACCGTTGTCTAATTCCATTCTAATGTGACAATTCTAATCTGTCTAGCTAAACAGGCATCTTAAGGTGCCTCATCACGGCCCGCCTAAGTAGAACGCAAAAATGGACTAAAGGCTTGTTGGTTCATCGAAGAAAAACAGGCACTACAGAAAAAGAAAGACAACGCCAGAGCCATCGGATGGCATTCTGAAAATTTTGAAATAAATTTCCGAAGATAATTAGTGAGTGGTAATTGTTTTTGAAAATGCCTTACTTACAAGTTTTTGAAAAAAATCTTTGTTATTTAGAATCTCCATTATATGTCCAAGGATCCTATGGAAGTGTTTTGTTTACTTATACATTTATGAGAATATTGTGAACGGCCAAAGTCAAGGTAAAATTTGATAAAAAGCCGATTTTTTAAGGCTTTTACTGAATTGGATTGTCAAAATTTTAAATTTTTGGTTCCATAAAATCCTACATATAATGCACAAGATACCTATTTGTTCAAAACACCCAAAGAAATAAATAGATACAACACTATTATTACGTACGAGCGTTTTGTATAGGAAGTATGGCGGGTTGGGTCCTCTTAACTTACAGGAAGCTAGGCGGTGTGGGCGAGCGCGAGCGATCGATACGTCGCGAGCGCGGAGAGTCGCGGTTATGTCGCTCGTGGTCGCGCGACCGGCTGCGCGACCGCGATCTCGACCGCGACCGGGATCTTCGGCGACCTGCGGGTGCAATTGGGATGTTGCATGAAACACAAAATACGTAATTACTGTCGTTATGCAGCTTTAAGAACATCACATTAACACAATAAAAATTAAATTCACAAAAAATATATAAGTTTCACAAAGATACTGGCGTCCAATAGTGTTACCACAAAAAAAACCATTTCAACCACGGTTAGATACTACTTAAATCAGGATTTGTGGTTGCTCATATTTAATCGCGCGACTAAGGCATGTTTAGGCGTTAGTGTTTAACACAGGTTTTTTGTAGTAACACAGTAACCTGTTTAACACAGGTTTAACGCCTAAACATGCCTTAGTCGCGCGATTAAATACGAGCAACCACAAATCCTGATTTAAGTAGTGTCTAACCATTGTCTAACACAATTCTGTTGTGACATTTTTAATCATTTTCAGAATGCAGATCAAATCGATACAAATCAGAAGCATATGTTCAGAAGTGGTCGTTTTCCAGCTGTTGTTTATGTTCATAACTTGGGTCAACTTATACTACAAAAAAAATGGATATGGTCAACACTCTGTTTAGCGCGTATAAAATATAATCTATTACTTGACTGATCTTTGTTAGCAGAACAGTGGCGCAAGAACGGAACTTTGCGATCCATAGCTATAGATAAATTATTGAGTTCGATAAGTTAAAATTAGAAATAGGTAGGTCGTTGTTGATTTTTTCGAAAACGAAACAACCTTTTCCCGACAACGCTCTTCGAAACTAGTTTTGAAACGACGACAAGTTTTACTTGTAATCTGTTATCGGTTGCATTTCATACACAATGAAGTTAAATTTTCATTGCATTGACAGAATAACTATTTCGGCGAAGTGATTTTCGTCACAAAACCGTGGCGAACGACAGTAAAACCATTTATACAATTACGTTAAAATAGTGTTCCTTCCATAAACCAGTCTTCGAATAGTAAGATGCGAATTTTTACTTCATATTGAAAAAAGTTGATTCGGTTTCGTTTCGTTTTCGAAAAAAATACAATTTTGTCGCGAAACGGTAGTTTCTGTGACAGAAATCCTATAAAAAATGCTTTAAAAAAGCTACGAACCGACTTCAGTGACAAACTACTGAACCGATTTTGATGAAATTTCTATGGGACCAATCTGAAAGTATATCCTTTCAAATAAAAAAATAATTTTCCAAATCGGTTTATCAATGACCGAGATCTGAGGTAACAAACATAAAAAAAATAAAAATACCCGACGAATTGATAACCTCCTCCTTTTTTGGAAGTCGGTTAAAAATCAAGAACTACCCATCTCTAATTTAAATTGAACCATTCGGACTGTCAATTTTATTTATCGAAAAGATCGGTACTTGCACTGCAGAACTTGCTGCATTGCAAGCGGCTACAAAAAAGTTTTCTGAAATGCTTGTACCTATAAACGAAGTTTTTTTTCATACACTGACCGTCTCGCTCCCTCTCTCTGCGATTGTGTGCAGATTTCCTTTTTGGCGACTGCGATCTTGACCGCGACCTCACCGGCGATTTCTTCTCCGGTGTTCTACTCTTCGATCTGTAGAGAATAAAAGATAAGAGATACAGCAAACGCGATGGGTCTTACCACAAAAATATTAAACACACGTTAAACACTGTTTAACGCATAAACATTCGTTAGTCGCGCGATTAATATGAGCAACCACAAATCCTGATTTAAGTAGTGTCTAACCATTGTCTAACACAATTCTGTTGTGACATTTCTAATCATTTTTGACGTTTATCTTTAGACGCTGTCTAGCTAAACAGGCGACTAAAATGGTTTTCTTGTGGTAACACTATAAGTGTCTAATAGCGTTGACTAAAATAACAACGATGGATCAAGGCAATGACTTGAGGACATTTCCAAGCATACTGCCTGCCTATATACAGCCAGTGTACAATGTAACGGAGGCAAGGACGCAATGGGTGAAGTTTATAAATCTAAATTATAATAGCAGTGGATAAATAATCATATTGTAAAGAATGTCTTCAAAGATACAATATTTATTGCGGACTAGGTCAAATAAAGTCGCTCTAACATAATCCTACTAATATTATAAATGCGAAAATGTGTTTGTTGATTTGTTGGATTGTCCTTCTTTCACGCAGTAACGGAGCAACGGATCGACATGATTTTTGACATAGATGTAGTTTATGGAACGGAGAGTAACATAGGCTACTTGTTATCCCGGAAAAATTCACGGTCTAAAAATATATACCATGTCTTACTCATGTTCTCATTTCAAATGAGAGAATGAAACTAAAATTAGGTTTAGGTAACAGATGACGCGAGGCGTCTAAAAGTGTTTTATTTGTGGTAACACAGTAGGTGTCTTAACTGCCTATCTACACAAATACTATAAGTACTCATTCAGGACGAAATCCAGTATTTTTTCGTTTTTAAAAATCTATACAAATAAATAAAATTGAAGTGGCCTCTTTGTAATATCAAAATAACAGCTTTTACCATATGCATATGAAAGTATATACCAATACATGCATATAACAAAACAACCATTTTTATAAAATTTTCTCTGTCTAGATTCCGGATAATCTCCGAAACGGCCGGACCGATTTTGACGGGACTTTCACTGGCAGCTAGCTGATTTTATAAGGAGTAACTTAGGCTACTTTTATTTTAGAAAAAGAATTAGGGTTCCGCGCAAAAAAATAAAATCCATGAAATCCAATATCTCCGCGCGGTGAAACCGTGGGCACCAGCTAGTATATATATATACTTAATTATATTTATGCATCTACATACCTGTATCTTCTTCCTGGTGGTGTTGGTTGTTTCTGCAAGTCTTTAGGTATTGGACTGAGCGATTTCGACTTTTCTCTGAAGCCCTGTATTACTGCCTCTTCCTTCATCTTGCGCGCCATGTTCTTAGCTTTGTAATACTCGTATAGACCCAATTTCTCCCAACCCTCACTGAAAACAAGGAAATAACAATTAACACTACTAGGCGGTAGAATTAGCTCTTCTGCGAGTGTCCGTCTGGGTTGGTACCACCGGTTTGCTCGTGAAGTCAGCCGCCAAGCAGTAATATGCGAGCATTACTGCGTTCCGGTTTGATAAGCAGAGTAGCCAGTGAAATTACTAGGCTTATGTCTCAGTGCAGAGGGCGCACTGCAGTGCCGCGCAGGACTTTGTGTTTCAAAGTTCTGTGTGGCACTACAATTGTTATGCTCACCATCAGGCAAACGACCGACTCGTATCGCTATCAAATAAAAAAATAAAAAGAATTTTTGTTCATGCTAGTGACCTTCGAACATCCGAAAGGCCCGTGATCAGCTCGGTCTAGCTAGACCGTGTGTTGAATTTTGTATGCGTATAAATAAAATTTTGCGACATTTCATTTTTTCGTGTAGATAGTAACTCCGAACAATATTTTCACACGAGCGAAATGACGCCGCTCATAGGAAATATACAATGAGAGAGCATCGCTTATAGCGTAGTAACTTATATTATTGGCACATTGTAATTTTAATTGGGGGAGATAAACAAAGGGGCGTATGAGTATTGAGTACTGTACATAGATTATTACGTAGTGTAGTGGGATTGGAAAACTGGCAGGAGTGTTATTATGGTTATTACGGTGTTATTTTGATTAAGCAGGGTTATTTTAATTCGCTCGGAATGATATCCGTGTCAGAAGCGACTGTCTTGACCGTTTATATTTCAGAATCGCATCCCGTCAGAGAAATTTTCCGTTTAGATTCGACACCGCATCTGCATAAACACGGATATAATCCCGACAATATTTCTCTGTCGGGATGCGTTTCCGAGATATGAACGACCAAGGGTGCAATTTTTGAATGTCACCGAGTGACTAAATATCAGCGATATGACCGATAGTCAGACAAAGTCGTAGTTTTGAATCTCAGCGGGTGACTAAAATTGTCATACCTATGATATCGTTTACGAGTGGGGGTACTCATTCGTAAACAATATCATAGATATGAGTAGGTATTTAGTGCCAATTATGGCTTAAAACAAATTTCCAACTTAAAAAATAAAATTGAATGGAACACAATCATAAGTTTGTCTATGATTAAAGCTGAGAAATAGTTGCATGTTGGTAAACAGGGTATGACTTTCAAAAATACGGCAAATTAGTGATTTCAAAGTTATGGCTGAGAATTTTGTCACCGCTAAATCACTCGTGACATTCAAAAATCGCTCCCCAAGACCGTTGCTTCCGACACGGATATCATTCCGAGGGAATTAAAATAACCCTGCAAGTATAAACTGTATAAAGTAGAAAAAACATGACTAACTTGTCCCTAGGTCGCTCGTGGTTAGGCGAAGCGTAGAAGGCATCAACGGCGGCCAGCAATCTTTCGTTAGGCGGAGCCGGCGGCGGTAGTCTGATCATAGCTGGTTCTAGCGGTTTGTATTTATCATCTTCAAGCTAAAATACAAATTTTAATTTAGTGTTATTATAATAGTCATAAAAAATATTAGTAATTGAGGCTATACTCTGATTTTTTTATTTGATATAATTAAGTGACAGTGTGGGTAAAGAACTTAAATAATATTCTAAATCTATAATGGTTATTGGCTGTAAGAGTGGCAGCTGGGACACACCCTATAGGTACTTGGGCACAGAATTTTATCTTGAGGATGTTAAATTCCATGAATGCCAAGCTTCTTCTTCAATGCAATCTTTTTTTTATATAAACCTGTGGCAAAAAAGCAAACGGCCCGCCTAATGGTAAGCGGTTATCATCACCTATGGACATTTGCAACACTCGGGGTGTTGCCAATGCGTTGCTAAAATACACTCACTACCACAGAGCCATAATCGCTTCAGCAAAGTTAACTAGAGTATTAATCTCGTAACAGAAATCCTTGTAAGTTTCCTCACCTGAACAAGTGGAACCATCAAGCCGGCAGGTAGTTCGAAATAAGGTACTGAGGGCATCAAATCTTCATTATTAATTTCAGTAAAAACTGGGAAGCCCGGAGGAGGTTTGGTAAGATCTGGAAGACCATTCTGGAATGCTAGGAGGGCATTCTCGTGGGGCGTGAAACCGGGTGGAGGCACAGAGAAGTTGACATTCGGCAGATGTGACAAATCGGGTTCCTCAAGGGATTCCTCTCTGTTTTTCTGTGTTATTTGATCAAAAGTTTGACTGTCAAAGCTGTTCTCATTGCCACTTATACTGTTGTTGGAGGGATAGTTGTCACCACTCTCACTGCCATACTGTTTGCCACTCTCACTCTCATACTGCTGGTTGTTCGGTCCAAAATTCTGATCATAACTTCCCATTTGCTGAAAGTTCTGTTCATTAAAATTGTTGGTTTGGAAATTATTGACATTGTTCTGTTGGTGCATGTTGTCATTGCTATGTTCTTGATTACTTTGCATTTCTATAACTTGCTTTTGCATTTCAATTTGCTGTATCTGTTGCATTGTATGGGCTACAAATGCTTGATGCTGTGATTGGTAGCTGAAAATTTAAGTTAACATGTCAGTAAATGTTATTAACGAAGTTTCTGATATGTTTACTTCCAGATACATACTTTTCGAAGGTAGATTTTGTTTGTTGAGCCAAATGCGCAATGGCATGCGAGTGCTGAGCGATCAGATTATTCTGATATTCCTGATACGAACTGGTGGGGCTCTTCATTTTCTCAATGACAGCAGTCTCGAAATAATTGGACTTGGACTCCCAGAGACGGAGCAGCTTGTTTAACTTAGCCTCCTGCTCTTCCGTAACAGCTGAAACAGCAAAATAATGAAAACGTTGTCGTACAAGCCACCAAACTCTAAGCAAGTTACCTGAACGGTGCAAACCACAGGTGATGATGTTGTAAGATGCTTTATTATATAGATGAGTATGCATAAAAAACAGAGTCCTACATCTCGAGGGCATTATTATAAATATTTTACCTATACTGGCATTGCAAAACATTGGGACCACGACACATTCCAAATTTTTCTTGAGATCTTCTGCGTTTTTGCGTGCGCTGTAATTAGGAATAATTGCATAATAGACACCAAATCGAATTATGAATGACAGAAGGAATGGGAAAACATCAGAATAATATTACACAATATAATAATAAGGAAACAATCAATATTCTACCCATACAAATTGATAAGAAAATAAGACACAGAGTAAAGTTATTATTTTTCACAAAACCCAATAAAAAATTTACATAAATTTTTAACTAAAATGGGATAGACATTATTTCAACTAATCCTTTATCATAATTGTCAAAATATTTTTGCCAATTACCTAACAGATTATTGAATTTGAAAAACACTATGTTGTGTTTGATCCATGTTACATCTCATACCAAAGAAATGGTTCAAACAAAACAATAAATCCAAATTTAAATAAGACAGTTTTACTAAATAATAATCAGGAAATTAGTTATTTTGGAAAAAAAAATTGAAGGAAGAATAATCGAAATAACATATTTTTGTTGTTAATTCCAGATTTATAATATAGTCTTTTGTCATTTCCAACAAACCGCGGTAGATACAACATAACATCTATTTCATAAATTCAAATATAAGGCAGACATCAATACAGCTTGTATAAATCTAAAATGGTACATACAAAACATCCTATCAATGACACAAGTGACTTTCCAAAACTGCAGTTAGTGACATTTGCCCCGAATCAGTAAATATAAGCAATGTTAGATGACAACTACAAATACATAGTAAGAGGACAAAGGAAACTAACCAATGGTGGAGGACATCATTCACCAAGTAAATGATGTGAAGCTTCTGAGTGAATGCAGCACCTTGTTGCGTCACTTTTTTCAGCAGGTGCTGGGATATAACTTTACCGGAGTCATTTGATGTTGCATGTTGGAGTATCCAGCCTTTTCCTGAAACAAGGACATAATGAAGTTAAGATAATATAAAACTTTTACCTACTCAAGCATATACCCAAAGGGTTGCCATTATTACACATTAAGGGTTGCCATTGTAACTCTTTGAGTGTAGTACATTCTTCCTTTTCTTATAAACTATTTATATTCTAATCTGCATTAACTTTTAATAACATTGTTACTATTCATGAATATAATAGCATCATTAAATTGATGCACATATATCAACAACTCCTGACAGTCCACAGAATATGGAAATCACTAGGGCAAATAATACTACTGAAGATTCATACTGTCACTCAGGACTTGCCTGCTGAAATTAACAGAGTATACTATAAAATACATCTCAGCACCTGCTCTATCATTCAGTAGTTGATTGCAATTCAGTTTCTGTATAACAACTCCATAAACAATCTTTCACACTTAGACATTTTAGGTAGTTCACATAAGTTTTGTTCACCTTTCGGTTAATTATTATTTATCATGTTATGGTATCATACCAGCATCTAGTTTAAATTTATAAAGATTCTATGAGGGCACTAATCAAAGCCTCTCACACTTATATTTCCTGATTTATTACCTGCAGAGATGCTGTCTTTGGTGCATGTGTCTATGATAGGCTGCAGAATGCTGTCCAGCTCAGCTAAACTGATATGGTTCTCTTCTGCCATCATTTGTATTTTCTCCGTTTGAGCCTTGCTTACCAACTCGTTGATTTTGGCTTGCTGTTGCTGGATTAACACCTAAAAATTAAATTTGCATTTGTATTTGTTCCTCTAAATAAATGATGCATTAAATTGTGCAGACTGTTAAGTCAACAAATTGATCTGAATTTATTCCAATTGAGGGCTATCTTATAATAGATTAGATTTAGTAAAAAGTTTGAATGAGCAATGGGAATTCAAGAAAGATTATAGAAAAATAACATTAAAATATTTTAAATATCTACTATTAGGTCTATGTAGCTTATGACAATGTATCTAATTAGAAGTCTGTTCCTACATTTCAAATGTGAGAGATACTGAAGCCTGTAAACAAAATATTTTCAGTTTATAAGTTTTATACATATACATTTTCGAGTTACATGCAAATCAAATTGTAATTTCACTGGAATTTGTAAATGAGATCTTAAATGACATTTGAGCATGCAAAAAGCAATCATTATAAGCTAAAACTAATCAAAAAAACGGGCTTCCTCCCCCAGGAAAAAAAGGAGCCATTGCTCTCAGGGGACCATTCTGTGGACAACTTATTCACTTAAGAGGTCCCCCAATTGCAATGACTAATTTTATGGCAGGGCAGTCATATTTTTAAATTTTATAACTTTATTTTATATATTTTTACTAGCCTATGTAACATATACTAATGATAACTCAATCATCTATGAAACCATTCATTCATTTAGACATTTGCAGTCTTACTAAAGTCTGATTAAAATGTTTACAGTTAAAGAAATATTTTTTTTACATGTACAGTAGGGTGTCCCGAAAAATTTTTTTTTGGTTTTCGTTAACGCAATACCTCTTGAAATTTGCGTAATGGATCGTAGATTACGAAAATAATTTAAAAAATAAAAAAATACTATATCTTTAGGGCTCTACCGATCTTCAAAGTTTTAAAAAATTGTCATTTTTGTGGTAATATTTCGCTATCCTTAATTTCGTCTCCCAAACTAAATATAAAAAAATACTTACTTTTTGTTCTATTTAGGTGCAATACATACACAAAGTATTCATTTGAATCCAATATCACGTTACCAGCGGCTTCGAATTTATTATTTTTCAATCTACAAATTCCCTAAAGTTTCAACTTGTTTCGAGGACTTTCTTGACTAGACTCACGAATGTTTTCTCCGTAGCCAAGGTAAGTAATATGTTATTAAAATACAGTTGCGACTATTATAGTGTTAAAAGCGGATTATGTGATTTTTAAATAATGAGTTTGAGGCGCCACTAGACAACTTGTGTTATATTGGGACCATTCAAAGAACTTGATGATCGGCAGCTTATACCATTTTATAAGGGCCTCATTAAATTTATTTTATTTGTTAAAAACGAACTGAAATTGACGTATAATGGAAATAATCCATCTAATTCAGATATAATATGCGATTTTTTATTAAGAGACCAACAATATTTAAACTAAAACTTCAATTTCGATCGTTAGTGAGGAACTAGTTACTGAAATGAGAAACCCTTTTTTGAAAAGTACCTACCTCAATTTGAAAAGATGCCAGCAGATACAAGGAAACGAAATGATGGTTTTTAAAAATGCTAAAGTGTTATTTGGAGTCATCTGAGAAGCTTTTTGACGTTGCTGCTAGTTAATGTACTTCATTTAAATCTTGTCCGTATTTAAAACCTAAGAAAGCTCCTATGAATGAGAGAAGTTTGTTGTTGGATCAGTAAAATCGCAGGACAATGGTTATAAGCTGTGTTCATAAGAACTAAACGGTTAAATCAATGAAATGACAGCAGAAAAAAGTAGTGGCGTCAATAAGGACAGCAAAAAAGTCGTGTTCTACTTAAGAAACCCATTATGCCCGAATCTCAATTGTGATGACGATTCAGTGCGTGAATCTTCCCCAGAAACGTAACCTATAACATTTTAGGCGTCCCCACAAACACGCCAAAATCAAAAGAAACACCATTGACTTTGACGGTATCAAGGAACATATCGGAATACATTGCCAACAGTTGCTAAAGTTTGTGATAGATACGACATGTCGACGCGATCTGCTGCTGCTGTTTTTCTGCGGTTTTTGCGGACATCGGCTTGGTCTCCATCGAAGATGTAACTCTAGTTATTGATAAAAACAAGATCCACAGAACTGTATTTAAAGCCCGGACAGAAGCTTCCAAAGATATTGGAAGTATTATTATAAAAAGCTTTTACTTTCATGGACGAAAAGACAAGTCAGGTTACTACATTACCTGTTTTTGTCATATTTGCAATGAGGATCTTCCAATCATGGGAAAAGATAAGAACTTGGAAATTGTTGACTTTCATTGCCACAATCTGTGAAAAAACGTGTTAAACTGGTAACAGAGGCCTCAGAAAAGATAACTGACGTTAATTTTAGAGATAGATAGCTTTATTAGAAACGGGTTGCAATCTCGAGCAGAAATGCCAAATTTTGGTTAACAATATAAATTTCAATTCTAGGTTTTTGTCATTGATTGGACGCTATATATTGTTTGTTTCGTTTTCTTGTGCTTTATTTAATTAATTTAAAGAATAAAATACCATTTAAACCTTGTCTTTTGTATTATTTTAGACATATGGTTTAGGGCTCTAAAAATGTAAAGTTTACAATCTTCAAAGCCTGGTAGAGCCCTCAAGATAACACATAATTCTAGTTTTTCTACCTTTTTCGTAATCTGTATAAAATTACGCAAATTTTGATACCTCTTGCGTTAGAGTAGCACGAAAAAAAAATTTTCTCATACATGGACGGGACACCCTAATGTACAGTGTTCACCTACTTGTAAAATTTTGCCCATAAATTATATAGTTTTGGAATGTGCTCATCAAGACCTTCAATTTGATATGCATATTGAAATAATTGTCACATGTTTTTTGTCACATATGAATATGGATCCATACTGCACTCGTAGTTTTTTTTTTCAAAAAAGTTATATTGTTTCACTCGGGATGCTAAAAGGATTCTAACGATACCCTATACATCCAAATCTATTCAGGCATTTAATAGTTGTGGTGGAATAAAGAAACTCTCATACATACATGGAACCCTAAAGACATTAGACTCCTTTTTTGGGCAGTAGTGTAAAAAACCTGCCATGCCTTAATGCTCAACCCAGATAAAACAAAAATCATAACATAGAATTTATTGAGGAACTCACTGTGTGTTGAGCACTGAGATTATTCTCAGATTGAGTAATTTGCTCTTTGAGCATGTTGATCTGCACATTGAGGTTGTCCAGTTCATGTTGCTGTGGGTGCGGAGGCGGGGCGGACGGCGCCGAGTTGGCCGCGAGCCACTGCTGCAGCGCCGGCGCCGCCGCCATCGACGCCGCGAGCCCGAGTTGCGCGGGAGTCGCGCCGGCCTGTTGGGGCATTACATATTGCCTGTTCTGTGCCATATAAGCCCCGGCGGGAGCCGCCGCCTGGCCACCGGCCGATTGCTTTAGAACTATAAACAGCGGAGGTTCACTTAAATCGGTTATAGCGCCATATCCATTATAACGCAATCTTAGCACAAACTTATCATCTTCCATTTGACGTTACTATGCTTACTTGCTTGCTCTGTCGTCACTTTGTACTGGTAGTAGTTGAAGTACTCGCCGCCGTAGAGAAAGCTAAACTTCGGGTTGTTCTTTTGTTTGGTCTTGGTCATTTTCTCGAACTCCGGGCCATTTCTTGCGACAAACTGGGCAAGTTTATCGATTATGTTGCGTAGATCTTGATCTACAAAATATCAACAAAACGTGCATTATACTCATAAGATAAGTGTTTATAACTATAAAATACCATGTATTCTTCAGGTATTTTACCTTGCGGTGGCTGCGGAAGCTCCATTTTTTGGTAGAAAATTGAGGTTATTCAGATTGATGCAGTTTTCTATGGATTACAGCTGTGAAGGTTTTATATCACTCATCATTTTAATAAGCTATATAACTAGGCAGCACAATGTATTAGAGTTTTTGAGTTCACTCACACACTTTATTCATGAACTTTAACACAAAAAAAAATAACAATTTGACACAAATCCAATGATTACGGCCATTTGTAAAATTGCGATTTAGATTTACGTTTTACGGCATCATACAGTGGCGGGGGAAAGGTGAAGAGTGAGGCTGAGAGGGGGAAGGAAGAACGAATGAATGAACATGAACGAGTACGCAATTGCCATATATAAAAAACCTAATAATAAAAATAAGCAATAGACATTCTCTTTATCTTTACAGTTTGTTTCGTAAATTTACGGTTTTTTTACAAAAATGGAATAGCACATAGTTTTAAATTTTCTTTCAAAAACTAATATTTAGATTGAATTCTGTTGCTCGAAATTAATTTTAAATTAATCGAAATTATCTGAATCAAACCATAATCAAACTAATCAATAATTTCTTGAGGTATGGCAGCATTCAATGCACCACAATTTGCTCAGTATTGATCGCGCCATGCAAATGATTTCATCTTGGCCAAAATAATCATTCGTTGCTAAAGTGACGGCCTTGATTGTGTGATGTCAAATCAGTCGACGTGAATCATTTGTCAAAATAGTGTATCTTTGAAAACAAAACCAAAAATTTTATAAAATGTCTTCAATGGTAGGTAAATAATAGGCAGTTCATATTTGAGCCTTACACTACTGTAAGAATTATCATTACTAGTAATTTCTGTTTCAGAATAATTTAGTCATTCCAAATAATCAAATGAATTCAGTGTTTCCTTGTATGTTGATAGGTTTTCCCTGATTAATACTTATTTGTTTCATTATTGGACTTTTCATGCAAGTTACTTCCCATATTAATTGCCTATCCAATCATATATCCCATAACTTAGATAGTACAAAAAAACATTGCACCACACTAAGCATGGAGTTAGAATGTTAAGACATCCGTTAATACTTTACTTAATTTAAATATCAATTTATTTATATTTATTATGATTTTGTATAGCGATTGAAGGCAGCAAAATGTCCATCGGATGAGCTGGCCATCACAAACTGCGCCCTCATCAATCCAGATGACTTTCCTAGTGACACCAAGTGAGTATACCACAACACTAACTGATAAATTAAGTTAAATTGATTGTTGCAGATACTGTGGCAGATATTCTTAAACATTTTATTTTTGAAACACTATTAAAATTTCCTCAAGACTTAAATTACAGACACCCTGTTAGGGTATCGCAAACTTATAGTATTTAATTAATAAAACTATATCATACTAAGGCAATATTTAACACTATATTAAAAAAATCTAATATTATAGCAGATTAATAGGTATTGTTATCTATATTACCTACTTAGTACTTAATATCTATAACAAATTAGATCACTTACATTTTTATATTTCTGACATACCTTTCATGATAGAAAATGTAAAATAATAAAATAGAAATAAAGGAAAGATAGATGTTAATATAATTGTTTATTTTATGATATTGAAATATTTGTATCATTTATTTAATCATTTATGTATTGTATTGTAACATTTTTGTATTAGGAAGTTTTGGTAGTTTCCGGTAGAAAATGTGGTATTTTGGTTCATTTTGTAATAATTCTGTATTTTAAAACACTGAAATATTTTTATCATTTATTTAATCATTATGGTATTGTCACATTTTTGTAATTAGTAAGTTTTTTAGTTTCTGGTAGAAAATATGTGGTGTTTTGGTTGATTGTGTAATATATTTGGGAGCTTGTTGTAGATTTTCATTGACATGTAATGTGAGCCTTTTTAGAAGATTTTTAATTTGGGGTCTGGTAAAACTATTTTGTAATTTATAAGTAAATTCATACAGTTCAGGTTGTTTCCTAACAAGCATAGGTACTTCCAATAGATATATGCAATCCGTTGTCAGTATCTTATGGTGGATGAAGTGTGGCTGACAGCTGTTCCGCTGGAGAATGTTTGTTGTTATGCAATTATTTATATTTAACAATAGTTATGCCTACCTAACTCAAAAGAGACCCTTAGTAGTGGTAATAAATATATGTTAATGAGCGACAATTCCTTCCAGGCACATTGAAATATCTACAGGACCATCACAGCACTTTGTGTTCAGCATAAGATTCTACACAGGTGTTGATCGTGGAACGGTTGGCTTCTCAGCGCCGCAGAGAAAATGGGCTACACTATCTATAGGCCAGGTATATGTATAATGGATAAACATGTAACTTTACTATCTTAACATCATATAGTAATAATCAAACTTTAATGTGCCTCTGAATTTAATCATTTTGTAACTGTTTTTAGACTAAAGGGCCAAGCCCCAGTGTGAAATAATAACTGCATTCTTGTATGTGCACATTACTCATCTTAGGTCTAATATGTTGTAGAATCATACCTTTTCGTAACTAAAATAACCTGATTTCATCGAAATAAATGAAATACTTTTTAAACGCTGCAAATCTCATATTAATAGTATACCATTATGTTAAATTGAGTATTAACAAAATTCTTGCAAGGAACTTATACAGAAGAACCACTAAACATGGTTTGCAAAATTAAACGTTTTTATTTGTTTGTTATGATTCTATTTATGAATGTAACTTTACAGACTATCGATGTAAAAATCTTCAAGCCACAAAGCGCAGAATGCTTGTGCAGCATCACCTTGGAAGCGGATTTTATGCTGAAGAAAACGTGAGTGTGAATAATCTAATTATATCAGTGATGCACTAATCTATATGATGTCATTTTGTTTCTATGTAGTTTACCTTTTGTAACTGCTAGATGTTTTTATGATATATAACTCGGTTTCAATGATGATGTCATGTGAGTCTATTTGATGTTACCAGAATTTGATTAATTGTTAAATGAATTTTGTATGCCAAACCTGAAAATAACATGGAGCCTGTTGCCTTATTAGCTAACAATCTTGTGTTTGTTTTCAATACCAGACCGATTAAAACCAGCGGTCTTCGTGTGGAAGGAGTTGTCAATAGTTTTCGCTTCTTTTCGTTTTGTAAGAGCTTATTTCTTTAATAACCAGCGAAAATTCTAGACTATTCCTTCCACACGAAGACTAGTGACTGCTGGTTTTAATCGGTCTGGTATTGAAAACGAACACGAGATTGTTAGCTGATAAGGCAGCTGGATCGTTTGGATGTATGAGTTGGGCAGTTCTTTATCCTAAATATCTTTATCTCCCAAACTGATCGAAATTAATACTGTTTTAACTAATGTTTTGCAATTTAAAAACAAGAAAAAATACTAAATTATGTTTAGTCATCATGATGCAGAACTATTGTAAAGGACAAGTGATTTTGCTTTTAAAAAGCGATGAACCGACTTCAGTGACAAACTACTGAACCGATTTTGAAGAAATCTCTATGGGACCAATCTGAAAGTATATCCTTTCCAATAAAAAAATAATTTTCCAGATCGGTTTATAAATGGCGGACATCTAGAGTAAAAAAAATATTAAAAAAAATACCCAAAGAATTGAGAACCTTCTCCTTTTTTGGAAGTCGGTTAAGAAACGAGTTTGTTTTTAATGTAGGTACTATCGCTTATGGGTGTGGTATGTGGGTGGGAGGAACGTGGCGTAAATAATGATTTTGAAATTGTGACGGCCTTTGCATTGTTTTAATTTTTATTAGGTACACAAAACAGAACATTTTCATACCAAAGGTGATTAAAATAGGCAAATTATTCAAGGTTTTGATCTAGAAAACATCACTAAATTAAAAGACAAAGCTATTATATAAGTAACAAGTAGGCAAAAACCACCTCGGCATTAAAAATAATATTGCAATGGCCACTCATCCACCCCCAAAACACATAAATTAAAATAAATTAGAATTTTGAGACGAGGTCATGTCATACAAGTGTGACCTGGCATCCACTACGAGTAGAGGATAGCCAAGACATCCTTTTTAAATTTGTTTAAATTTTTATCACTTGTCTTCTGGATAGAACATTATTGTATTGATGACATATTCGGACCATGGGGTTATAAAATGATGTGTTACTGATATATACCTCTAATACAAAGATGTTTAAATGCGGATGGCGTACTCAAGGTTTAGTAAATTATTGAAGAAAGAACCGAAAGTGATTTACATTTACCCTCAATCGCCCAAGCCCGGGTGTTATCATCTTAACATTTTTCTTCTTAGGACATCGTTGGAGCCATACGATTCAGAAGCCATGGCGCGAGACTTCCTCATACAGTTTGCGAACCAGGTGTTCACGGTTGGACAGCAGTTGGCCTTTGCTTTCCAGGACAAAAAGGTGTTATCGCTCATTATCAAGAATTTGGAAGGTATGTACAATGAACATAAGTATATGCAAAGAGGGTTTATTTTTATATCCTGAACTGAACTCTAAACTATGTTTTTTATAAGTAAGATTAAATTGTTAAATAGCCCTTTTCATTTTACTCAGCAAGTATCTATCGACACCAAGTGATCTATGTTTGAATGGGTGCCTTTCATGGGTGATTTTTTTTAATTATTTTTTTTGTGACAGGTTAAGATAAGCCATTCTTTTGTATTTGTAACGCCTACTAGGCAAAACAAGTTAGACATTAATGTTGTAAAAAAAAATCTGCATACATGCATGATATGTATAACCTCACATGTTTCTGACAAATAAATTATCTTTCTTTTTTCGGCTAAGAAACGATGGCCTCATCTAAAGTAGAATCGTTTAATATGGCTATTTCATTTGACGGCTTCGTGGCTAACTTCAATTCTTGCAAAGAGCTCCGGGTTCCATCCCTGGCCAGGGTAGACTTTGCATGGTGAGCCTAAAATTTGGTCTCGGGTCTTGGATATTTGTGTTGTGTATCTGTGCGTGTTCATGACACCTGCGACACAGGAAATCCTAGTATAGTGGTATAAATGTGTGTTTATGTATATCATATTAATTCTTAATTGTTTTATACAGCCGTGGATGTCCAAGCATTAGCGGCGGGATCGAACGCAGTGCCCCGGCGGGCGCGCATGGGCAGGCTTCTGCCAGATGCTTGTATCCAGTTCGATAAAGCGGAAAATTCAGCTCTAAACCTTGTTGGCAAGGCTAAAGGGTAAGCGCACGAACCTTGCTAATACTTCCTATACTCTGTTCCATAATCTTAGATATTTTATGTGAACAAAGAAATGTCACGAAAAGTCACTGTCAAAGTGACAGGCCAGTTGCCCAAAACATTTTTCTCTTGTGTAAAATATTTTTGTTTCTATTTCCCCCGGCTTCGCTCTCTCACGGCACAATTATAACGTAACAAGAACCAACAACAATAACTTAAACAAAACCACTACATAAAAAACAATATCTTTAACAACAACACATATGCAGCAAGATACACACTCGAATTCGGTGATTGGAACAGATCAACAGACAGAAAAAGAAAATGGCGGCGATTTTTTTTTTATTTTTTATTTAGTTATCTCAGAATCAACAGCACTTAGGTAAACACTATAAACTAAAACATTTTTGCTGGTACATTTTGCCAATAACAGATTCTCACTTTATAATTTAAAACAAATAAGTATTTTTAAATCGAAAAAAGTATCGCCTAGGTAGCTTAGTACTTGATACGATAGTACATATTGACATAAGGAACATACATGAGTCGTAACTCATAACTATTACTCATATGACAATAATTTATTAGACAAAAGATGAAAATGTAACATAAATGCTCATCTTATATCTATTTATCTATTTGTGTATAAGTGATCGTGTCGATTGTGTGTGAGTGTGTCGATTGCACAAAATGTTTCAAATCTCTGCTGTGTTCCCAGTCTAAAAAAAATAACTGCACGAATAAAACATCCTTTGATTATAGTTTTGTTTAAAATAACAATCTTGCAAAAACGATTCATTCAAAATTTTACAATAGTTCAAAATTATCGTGTTATAATTTAAAATCAATTAATAGTAATGTCTATCATGAAATTATGCATTGCACAGATTTCTATCAATTTTTTTGTTCTGTCAACCCCTTTGTTTACATAAAATATCTAAGATTTTGGAACAGAGTATAGTTTGTAGGTAATACCCACTCACCATTGAGTGAAACAAGTCTATGTAACAAAGTTATATAAAAAACACAACTGCCCTACCCAATGTCACTCGGAATGATGTAAGGGTTCCAAAAGTTATGGCGGAATTAAGAAACTTATGAGCAGAATAGCCAGTGAAATTACTGGGCTTATGGGACAATACCTAATGTGTTACAGAGACCCCCTATTAGAGTCATTTATTTGAACCTTCATAAGTGCTCCGTTGGAGCCTATATGAAAAAAAGTATTGAGAATTTGAAAAAAAAAATTGATTTTTTTTTTATGTTGTTTGATGACGAGACGAGCTGGTCGTTTGCCTGATGGTAAGCATAACGCCGGCCCATAACAATTGCAGTGCCACCCAGAACTTTGAAACACAAAGGCCTGCGCGGCACTGCAGTATGCTCGTCACCCTGAGACATTAGGTATTAAGTCTCATGAGCCCAGTAATTTCACTGGGTACTCTGCTCATCAAACCGGAACACAGTAATGCTTGCACACTACTGTTTGGCGGCAGACTTCACGAGCAAAGCGGTGGTAACAACCCAGACGGACACTCGCAGAAGAGTTAGTCCTCCCACTAACAAAAGTTATGGCGGAATAAAGAAACTCAAGAAACCTATGAGCAGAGTAGCCAGTGAAATTACTGGGCTTATGAGACTTAATAGGTACCTAATGTGTTACAGAGACCCGCTATTAGAGTCATTTATTTGAACCTTCATAAGTGCTCCGTTGGAGCCTCTAAGCATGATGCACTTTGAATTTGAAAAAAAAATCGAATTTGTCTCAGGGTAGCGGGTGCACTGCAGTGACGCGTAGGACTTTGTGTTTAAAAGGTCTTAGTGACACTGCAATTGTAGACCGGCGTTATGCCTACCATCAGGCAAACGACCAGCTCGGCACACAATCAAATTGAAAAAAAAAAAACATATTACACACAGTATGGGGGACTACCTTGGTAGCCCAATTTTTAAATCGTGGCTGAGAGTGCATAAGACTGCGAATCGAAAATGAAAATGAACATGACTGTGATATTTTTATCACAAATTATTTTATTTTTATTTTATTTATAATTTACTTACTTAATTTTATTTTATAATGATATCGCCTATTTCTAATTTCTAACTTCTAATTGTAAATTCATATGTGTAGGATTTTAAATTTTTTATGGGTTTCATGCCTGAAATAAAGACATTTTATTTTGTTTATTTATTTTTTATTACACTCCTTTTAGTGCAGTCGTGTACAAAAGCTGATACAATAACGCAATCTATTTTTGAAGGAAACAACCACGCCAGTCTATCATCAACCCAGACTGGGATTTCGGAAAGATGGGCATCGGCGGTCTTGATAGGGAGTTCAACGCCATATTCCGTCGAGCGTTTGCATCGCGCGTTTTCCCGCCTGAAGTGGTCGAGCAATTGGGTAACTACTAAGTATTTCTATCTTTATATTACTAGAACATAGCTTTATGGGCCGAAAAATTGGTAGACCAGCGGCGCGAGTACGGAAGTCGGTTCGATAAATTTGTCGAACCGAAAAACTCGACAAATTTATCGAATGTTGCGAGTACCGAAGTCTGATCGTAAAGTATTGTAGTAGCTCTATATTCTCTTTGGATTCGACCTAGCTTTTCGATAACTTTTGTCGATTGTTTCGAGGCTCGATAAGTCCCACCTTATCGATTTGGACTGTCAATTTTATCGAATATTATCGAATTTTATCGATCAATAAAATTAACAGTTAAAATCGATAAAGTGGGTTTTATCGATTTTAACTGTCAATTTTATCGAATATTATTTATCGATAAGATCCGTACTTGCGCCGCAGTTATTTTAATTCACTCGGAATAATATCCGTGTCGGAAGCGACAGTCTTGATCGTTTATATTTCGGAATCGCATCCCGTCACCGACTTTGTATTTCAAAGTTGTGAGTGGCACTGCAATTATTATGTCTCTGCGTTATGTATCAGACAAACGACAGGCTCGTCTCGCTATCAAATAACATTAAATGCCGTGCATTTTATTTTTGGATGGAAATTTGGAATGACTTAATTCCAAGGGAGTTTCTCACAACTTTTGAACGGTCATGTTCCTCGGTCGGTTTATATTTATGTAACATTTGTTTATTTAAATGCCTTTTTGTAAATGCCTTTATTAACTAGCTAATACATAAATGAACACTATAGCTAACTGCAAAAACAGTTAAATAATCTACAAGCCCAAGTAGGCCTATAGATAATCCAAATGTTCTAGCCCGCTACCAGTTGGAAGCGTACCCAGCATGCTGGCGGTATTGCCTCGTTGAACCGCAATGCTGATCCGTTGAGCCAAATAAGTACCAGCGTTTTGGTTACGAGTCGCATCAATAAAACGCTCTGACAAATTCTTGAAAATATGAGCTCCCGGTCTCCACTTATCCAATGTTTCAACACCAAAGTAGTGGTTAGTGGGAGGACTAACTCTTCTGCGAGTGTCCGTCTGGGTTGTTACCACCGCTTTGCTCGTGAAGTCTGCCGCCAAGCAGTAGTGTGCAAGCATTACTGTGTTCCGGTTTGATGAGCAGAGTATCCAGTGAAATTACTGGGCTTATGAGACTTAATACCTAATGTCTCAGGGTAACGAGCGCACTGCAGTGCCGCGCAGGCCTTTGTGTTTCAAAGTTGTGGGTGGCACTGCAATTGTCATGGGCCGGCGTTATGCTTACCATCAGGCAAACAACCAGCTCGTTTCGTTACCAAATAACATAAAAAAAACCAAACGGCTCAAATACGTAACCGTTCCCGAGGTTAGCGTATTTGCGCCGCTTGAGTCGCTCAACCGAAGATGCCGCGGCGCCAGCCCTAATTTACCTTTGTTACATCGACTTATATTAATTTTTTTTCAGGCTGTAAGCACGTGAAAGGCATATTACTGTACGGGCCGCCCGGCACTGGTAAAACTCTGATGGCGCGTCAGATTGGCAACATGCTCAACGCTCGCGAGCCCAAGATCGTGAACGGTCCCCAGATCTTGGACAAGTACGTGGGTGAGAGCGAGGCCAATATCCGCCGGCTGTTCGCTGATGCTGAAGAGGAAGAGAAGAGGGTGAGTGTTTATTTAGGCCGATATTCCACTCGTCATCTTTGTCCAAGTTCAGTGTCCCTTATTTGTTCAAAGTTCTTTGACAGAAGCCCATTCCATTCGATCAATATCATCGTCTATGTTTTCTTAGTAAATTTGCGAAGCTTGAAAACATAGAGGAATTTCGACCTTATGTGCTGCAATACTCGTTTTTTTTTGTTATTTGATAGCGAGACGAGCTGGTCGTTTGCCTGATGGTTAGCATAACGCTGGGCCATAACAATTGCAGTGCCACTCATAACTTTGAAACAAAGGCCTGCGCGGCATTGCAGTGCGCTCGTTACCCTGAGCCATTAGGTATTAAGTCTCATAAGCCCAGTAATTTCAATGATTACTTTGCTCATCAAACCGGAACACAGTAATGCTTGCACATACCGCTTGGCGGCAGACTTCACGAGCAAAGCGGTGGTACCAACCCAGACGGACACTCGCAGAAGAGTTGTCCTACCACTAACAATTATTTATGCATACTGAATTGAATTAATTGAGTCACTGTTTAAGGCTTAAGCCTTAAACAGTGACTCAATTAATTCAATCTGTTTAGACATGCCTTAGTCGCGTGATTAAATTATAAATATGTGCTACCACAAATCCTGATTTAAGTAGTGTCTAACCGTTGTCTAACTCCATTCTGTTGTGACATTTCTAATCAATTTAGATGTTTATCTTTAGACACTGCCTAGCTATCCAGGCGTTTAAATGTGTTTGTTTGTGGTAACACGGATAGTTTTTAAAATGCCTGTTTTGTATCACAGTGCGGCCCCAACAGCGGTCTTCACATCATAATATTCGACGAAATAGACGCCATTTGCAAAGCCAGAGGCTCCGTGGGAGGAAACACTGGAGTCCACGATACTGTCGTGAACCAGCTGCTTTCGAAGATCGATGGTAAGTAGCCTCCAGATTGTGACGTCATAGATCATGGTAGGTACAAATAGAAAAGTAAGCTATCTTTATAATCTACTAGCTTCTGCCCGCGGTTTCACCCGCGTTCCCACAGCAACGGGGTTATGAAGTAGCCTATGTTACTCTCTGGTCTATAGACTGTATCAATGCCGAAAATCACGTCGATCGTTTTACGGTGTTATCTCTGAATAATAATTCTTTATTCAAAAGAAAGCAAGCACACATGTTAGACTTATTAAAATAATCACAATATTATTAACACTTGTAGGCTTGAATTACACAAATCAATATGGTGTGTGTGTGTGCGTGCGTGTGTGTGTGTGTGTGTGTGTGTGTGTGTGTGTGTGTGTGTGTGTGTGTGCGTATTGTGTGTGTGTGTGTGTGTGTGTGTGTGCGTGTGTGTGTGTGTGTGTGCGTGTGTGTGTGTGTGATTGAGTGTTTGTGTGCTTCTTTGTGTATTTATGCGTGTTTAAATGTGTGTATGTGCATGTGTGTGTGTGAGTGTGAGAGAGAGAGTTTTGTATTATTTTATTACCCTTAATAATTTTTTTATTAGTTTTGGATTAACGATTATTGAGTGTCATGAAATTGCAAATAGCTTTATTTATTCTGTTGTAGATCAGAGGGTCAAGAAATATTACCCTTATACTATTTTCTACCTTGTTGCTTCCCAAAAATAATAAAACTAGCCGAAGAGGCATATTGGAACATAAATGCCCTTCCTGCAATTCAGATTGGCTGCATTTTAAGCTGCCAGACGAGAAACATCATAAATTAAACAATTTCTTTCAACCTTGTTGCTTCAGCATAAAGCGGTATTTTGAGACTAGCTGTAGCCCGCGGTTTCACTCGCGCGGAGATATTTGAAATCATGGGTTTTATTGTTTTCCGCAGAACCCTAATTCTTTTTCTAAAATAAAAGTAGCGTAAGTTACTCCTCATAACATCAGCTATCTGCCAGTGAAAGTCCCATCAAAATCGGTCCAGCCGTTTCGGAGATTACCCGAAACAAACAGACAGACAGACTGGCAAAATTTTTTTAAATTGTGTTTTTGTTATAGTTACCATATATACTTTCATATGCATTTAGTAAAAAGCTATCATTATTATATTACAAACAGACACTTCAGTTTTTAACCGACTTCCAAAAAAGGAGGAGGTTATCAATTCGTCGGGTATTTTTTTTTTATGTTTGTTATCTCAGATCTCGGTCATTTATAAACCGATTTGGAAAATTCTTTTTTTATTTGAAAGGATATACTTTCAGATTGGTCCCATAGAAATTTCATCAAAATCGGTTCAGTAGTTTGTCACTGAAGTCGGTTCGTAGCTTTTTTAAAGAAAATTTTTATTTATTTGTATAGATGAATACAGTCTTACGTTTGTTACACAGGCGTTGACCAGCTAAACAACATCCTGGTTATCGGTATGACAAACAGACGAGACATGATTGACGAAGCTCTCATGCGTCCGGGACGATTGGAGGTGCAAATGGAGATTGGCCTCCCTGATGAAAAGGGCCGAGTGCAGATATTGCACATACATACCAAGCGGATGAAAGAGTATAAGAAGATTGCTGAGGATGTAGACGCCAAAGTAAGTTCAAAAAAGTTTTTTTTTGTCTGAGTGCGTGACGAGCTTGTCCTTTGCCTGATGGTAAGCATAACGCGCGCCCATAACAATTGCAGTGCTACGCAGGCCTTTGTGTTTCAAAGTTTAGATGGCATTGCGATTGTTATGGCCCAGCGTTATGCTTACCATCAGGCAAACGACCAGCTCGTCTCGTTACCAATAACATAATTTTTTTTTAATTAAATTAATTACCGTTTCTCTCTCACAGGAACTGGCAGCGCTTACCAAGAACTTCTCCGGTGCTGAGTTGGAAGGTCTGGTCCGCGCCGCCCAGTCCACGGCAATGAACCGGCTCATCAAGGCCTCCAGTAAGGTCGAGGTGGACCCTGAGGCCATGGAGAAACTCATGGTGGAACGAGGCGACTTTTTGCATGCACTCGAGAACGATATCAAACCTGTAAGTAATACTTCATATCTAGAAATGATTGTCTTTGGAAACCGATTGTCAAGCTTCAACCTCTATATTAGTCTATGGTCTCTCCATCTGGTTGTCTGGAAGACGTCGCTTTAAGCGATAAGACCGCCCTTTGTACTAAGTTAAAATTGCTTTAAAAAAGCTACGAACCGACTTCAGTGACAAACTACTGAACCGATTTTGATGAAATTTCTATGGGACCAATCTGAAAGTATTTCCTTGCAAACTAAAAAAGAATTTTCCAAATCGGTTTATAAATGACGGAGATATGAGGTAACAAACATTAAAAAAAAATACCCACCGAATTGATAACCTCCTCCTTTTTCGGAATTCGGTTAAAAATAAGTTTTTTTTTGTATTGTTCATTGTAGTGTGCAAATAAAGAGTTTATCTATCCATCTATCTATTTGTAATAAATAATCAATTTAATAAATTAATAATTTTGTAGGCTTTCGGTACTGCGGCCGAGGCGTTAGAGCATTTCTTAGCACGAGGTACGATCAACTGGGGCGCGCCGGTCACTTCTCTGTTGGAGGATGGACAGCTGTACATACAACAAGCGAGAGCTACGGAAGCTAGCGGTACGTAAGAAAGAGATAGCTGTATGAATTGTTTTATATTTTTAAAGTAATTTTTATTTTTACTAAGTGGTAGGACTAATTCTTCTGCGAGTGTCTGTCTGGCGTGTTACCACCGCTTTGCTCGTGAAGTCTGCCGCCAAGCAGTAATGTGCAACCATTACTGTGTTCCAGCATGAGCAGAGTAGCCAGTGAAATTACTGAGCTTTATGAGACTTAATACCTAATGTCTCAGGGTAACGAGCGCACTGCAGTGTCGCGCAGGCCTTTGTGTTTCAAAGTTCTGAGTGGCACTGCAATTGTTATGGGCAGGCGTTATGCTTACTATCAGGCAAACGACCGGACCGACATGTTATCCACTAGTAATAGTAAAAAAAAATATATGTATAAATGAGGAGTAGGCGAACAAAACGTTACTTTTCCACTATTAATTTTTTTACAGAAACTCAAAAAGTATTTTGAAGGAGTAGTCGTGTTTTGAAGGAGTGGTTGTGTTTTGAAGTCGATTTTCTACCATAAAAAAAAGCTTTTTGTCGAGATTTTAACGCATGAAACGATGTGTCTCAGGGTTGCCAACACGAATCAAACAAAAAAATAAAAACGTTAAAAAATGGAAAAGTGACGTTTTGTTCGCCTACTCCTCAAATAATACTTCCTCTTTGAGAAACCTTTTTACTAAATTTAGACCTATCTTTGTGGTTTGAAATCTGGTTATCATAAATCTGGTTTGAAGTGTCAGGTTAAAATTAATACCATAACATACGTCCACGGTTTCATTGCTGTACAAAATTCAAGTTTATACCTTAAAAAAAACTAAAAGGCTGAGTTGACATGAAAATAACATTTTTTTTTTATTTTAGGTCTGGTGTCAGTGCTTCTGGAAGGGCCGCCGAACAGCGGTAAGACCGCCCTGGCGGCGCAGCTAGCCAAGCTGTCCGACTTCCCGTTTGTGAAAGTATGCTCGCCAGAAGATATGGTCGGGTATACTGAGACTGCGAAGTGCTTACAAATTCGGAAGGTATTGTATTGTGTATTGTATTTTTAGTCTTATGTATTTTTAGTATCTTATGTGCACATTCTGCTAGTTTGTATCTTTCATGTTTAGTTCATTTGACGTTTGAACATTCTACGCAATGTACATGTATTATAATGTACACTTTGCGTTAGTACATTTTGATATGTTGTACGTTGTGCCAGTACCAATCTTTTCCATAAATAAAATTTTCAGTTTGAATGGTTCAAAATTTAAATTAGATGTTACATGAAATACATAATGTTACGGAGACGGGTTAAAGGGAAACTCGCAGAAACATTTTTTTAAATTTTCGGACACTTACAGGCGTTTTCAGCAGGCTGAAACAGGTTTTCGGGCCGTTTCGGAGGAAGGCCTAACACATATCAGTTAATCAAAAATTACTCCTAGTTAACGCCGTTTTCAGCAGACTGAAACATGTTTTCAGTCCGTTTCAGGACACAAGCAATTACATGGCACCATTTCCTGAAAACCCATTTTCAGGCCGTTTCAGGCCAAGTTACACCCCTCCGGTCCGCGGAACATTCTCGAAGGTGTGTGAGAGGGACAGCCTATCGTGTGAAAGAGAGAGACGATTAGCCTCGATCATGTCTCTCAAAACTTCCAGAAGAAAGTGTGAGCAGGATGGCTATAGGCGCAAAAGAGAGGAACAATTGTACCTATTACCTAACCGAATGTTCTAGAATAATGCGAGAGAGAGATAGCTACACGCATGATAGAACGAGATGGACATAATCTACTACCATCTGGAAAGTCCTCGATGTGTGTACAAGGGACGGTTGTATGCGTAAGAGAGAGATGTCCATATTTGACCTTGAACTAGATCATTCGGGAACTTGGTAGCACAATTTGCGGCGCATATATAAGCGGATCGGGACGCGGCCAGGGACAGTTTCAATAGAGATACCAAGCGATATACATCGGAGTGAGTTCAAAGCGACTAGTAGTGATTGTGATATCTGTGACTAAGTGAAATACTAGTGATTGTGATATCTGTGACAAAGTGATATACTAGTGATTTGTGTAGTGAATAGTGTATCAAGTGATTCCTTTTGAATTCAATAAAGTAACTGTTTGTTTAACGGCTTCTTTCTATCAAACGTTACCCTATAGCTCGTAACATTTTGGTGTCAGAAGCGGGATAGAAAGATGCCTGTTACGCCGAGGGATGATCAAGAGGAGTCTGGAGGAGAAACGCCGGGGATGCAGACACGAGCACAAGCAGCACGTGACGCCGCTCGTCGTCAAAGTTTTGATGCCAACCGCACCATGGGCGAAAGTCAGGATCCTTCCAATCTATTACTGACTTTGCAACGCATGATGGAGGAACAAGCCCGCCGTCAAGAGGAGCAGGCTCGCCGTCAAGAGGAGCAGGCTCGCCGTCAAGAGGAGCAGGCTCGCCGTCAAGAGGAGCAGACGTGCCGTATTGAGGAACGTTTGGAGGTGATAGGCGTGCAGTTCAAGGAAAAACTAGAGAAGTTGAAATTAGAAGTGGAGGATCACGATGACAGGCTTTCCAAGCACGACAAGCAAATTCTTGGAATAGAAAAGGAGGTAAAATCTTTGAAAATTAATGGAGTAGTGACATCTAGTGCTCCAGCAGGTAAGCTAAAAGCACCTCCATTCGACGGTACTTCCTCCTGGGGAGCTTATAAACTTCAGTTTGAGACCGTGTCAAAGGCGAACGGTTGGACCGATGAACAGGCTGTAACTGCCCTTATGTTAGGGCTACGCGATCAAGCCTTGACCGTATTAGACACCATGTCGGGAGAGGTGACACTAGAGCGACTCAAGGATGCCCTAGAATCGCGTTATGGTGATTCACACCTGGAACATGTCTACAGGGCGCAATTAAAGGACAGAGTGCAGCTAGCTAGTGAGAGCCTGCAACAATGGAGCCTCGAAATTGAAAAACTGGTTAGAAAGGCTTATTTATCCTTACCATCTCTAGTTGACAGCATGCTAGTGCAAGCATTTGTAGATGGAATTAGAGATCGGGAAGTCAGGACAACTGTAAGCCTTGGTCACCACAAGACGTTAAAGGATGCTCTAGCCCACGCATTGGAAGTAGAGACAGTTCGTAGAGATCCTCGATCCTACTGCGTTAGAGTGGTAACAGACAATAAAGTAAAACCTAGAGGCGGACCAAGATGTTATGCGTGTGGAGAGTTAGGGCATATGAGATTTTCGTGCCCAAAACGAGGTTCACGGAGAGATGTGGAGATTCGACGCAGTGATTTGGGAGCAGCTGATGTATTAACGGGCGCTACCGCAGAACAGCGTCAAGGAAAGGATTACGCCAGGACTGCCGGGCGGATGCTGTCCGATAGTGTGAAGAAGGTGCCAAAAGTGATGATCTCTCAGACTCAAGACGGGAATACGTTAGTCATTGACGGGGAAGTCAACGGGACTAAATGTGAGTTAAACTTGGACACTGGAGCTTCGCGCACGGTAATCAGCTACCAGCTTCTGGAAGATTTTTCTGGGAGATATTCACCTTCACTTGGCAATATTCAGCTCCTCACAGCTAATGGCCAGCACATAACCGCCCGAGGAGAAGGTGTCGTTACTTTCAAAGTTGGTGAAAGCTTCTACCGGCATAAAGTTGTTATTGCAGATATAGTAAGTGACTGCATCATTGGTTTGGACTTCATGAAGAACCATAACTGCAAAATTGATTTTGAAAGCAGCGTCTTCATATGTGGCGTAGAGAAAGTTTTTCTTAAAGGTAGTTTGCCCGGAGGTGTTTACGATTTCCACAGAACGGTTGTTTTAGGAAACTCACAGACACATGACAGCGGCAAACAGGAAGTAGTAGAAAAAGTGGACAACTCCGAACCTTGGATAGTAGCCCAAGAAGGGCTCGAAGGATTTAAAGAGACCGTATCAACGAAAGAGTTGTCAAAAGCAAAGGAACTATTACGGCAACTTTCCGAAATGTTCGCCACAAATGATGAAGACCTCGGAAGGACTGGTATGGTTAAACATAAAATTGAGCCTGGAACAGAAACGCGGCCAAGCAGAGTTCCTGTTGCGTACGTAAATAGAATGAATGAAAGAACGGAAACTCGATACAACAGGAAGATGCACTATGTAGACTTTGAAGAAGGATCACTAGTCTGGCTTTATAATCCAGTAAGACGTAAAAGAAAATCTCCCAAACTTCAAGGTGATTGGGATGGTCCTTACACAGTGATTACGAAGATCAATGACGTAACATATCGCATAAAGAAGATGGGTAGTGCCAGAAACCAGCCTAAGATTGTGCATGTGAATCGATTGGCACGTTACAGTGGATCTAATGATGCTCGGGACGAGCATGTCTAAGGAGGGGGCAGTGTTACGGAGACGGGTTAAAGGGAAACTCGCAGAAACATTTTTTTAAATTTTCGGACACTTACAGGCGTTTTCAGCAGGCTGAAACAGGTTTTCGGGCCGTTTCGGAGGAAGGCCTAACACATATCAGTTAATCAAAAATTACTCCTAGTTAACGCCGTTTTCAGCAGACTGAAACATGTTTTCAGTCCGTTTCAGGACACAAGCAATTACATGGCACCATTTCCTGAAAACCCATTTTCAGGCCGTTTCAGGCCAAGTTACACCCCTCCGGTCCGCGGAACATTCTCGAAGGTGTGTGAGAGGGACAGCCTATCGTGTGAAAGAGAGAGACGATTAGCCTCGATCATGTCTCTCAAAACTTCCAGAAGAAAGTGTGAGCAGGATGGCTATAGGCGCAAAAGAGAGGAACAATTGTACCTATTACCTAACCGAATGTTCTAGAATAATGCGAGAGAGAGATAGCTACACGCATGATAGAACGAGATGGACATAATCTACTACCATCTGGAAAGTCCTCGATGTGTGTACAAGGGACGGTTGTATGCGTAAGAGAGAGATGTCCATATTTGACCTTGAACTAGATCATTCGGGAACTTGGTAGCACAATTTGCGGCGCATATATAAGCGGATCGGGACGCGGCCAGGGACAGTTTCAATAGAGATACCAAGCGATATACATCGGAGTGAGTTCAAAGCGACTAGTAGTGATTGTGATATCTGTGACTAAGTGAAATACTAGTGATTGTGATATCTGTGACAAAGTGATATACTAGTGATTTGTGTAGTGAATAGTGTATCAAGTGATTCCTTTTGAATTCAATAAAGTAACTGTTTGTTTAACGGCTTCTTTCTATCAAACGTTACCCTATAGCTCGTAACAATAATTTCTGTCGTTACACAGTTTTAAGAAGATCACATTAACACAATAAAAATTAAATTCACATAAAATAAATAATTTCCACAAAGATATTGCATCTAAAAATTGCCCAGATTCAACAATTTTATGCATCACACATCCATAACTAATTTAAATGATACCATCAGATTCTTTACATTTTAAGGACTAAAAAATGTATAATAACTATCTACTTAAACGCAGTTTTTCGCCGCCACATCAATAAAATGCATGTTTTTAGTACAGCTTTACGGCCTGTGTTAAATAAGTGATATAAGATCTGTCCAATTTGTATGGGGCGTTTTAGCGCTCAGTAGATACGCCCGACTTTAGCTCTCATTTTTGACGTTTCTAGCGTTCGATTTCCAGTTTTTTCGATATAGACATTTGATTCTCATGAGAAAACGAATTGATTGATAGTAAAAATTGAGTCAACATCCCCATTTGACTTTGTTTTAGTATTTCGACGATGCGTACCGCTCGACCCTGTCTTGTATCCTTGTGGACAATATTGAGCGGCTCCTGGACTACGGCCCCATTGGTCCACGGTACTCCAACCTAACGCTGCAGGCGCTCCTGGTTTTGCTCAAGAAGCAACCCCCTCCGGGGAGGAAACTGCTGATCCTGTGCACTAGCAGCCGAAGGTAATAACTGGATAAGAAATGTTGATAGAGAGTGGAGAGGTCTGAGCTCTTGCGGTTTACCGGTTTGATTCAAATTCAAAATGCTTCTTCTCTGAATGAAAAAAACATAGATGTGTCAAATTAAATCAACTTATCAACATTGTGAAAACGTCATTGACAGCTGTCAATTTTATGTCACATTTAGCATTATCAATGTTTTTGATGAAAAGTATTTTGAGGAATCTTCAAACCCGTTTTATTCAAAGTTACAAGGAAATTCAAAGATACCCAACATGACTGTATGTTGTAGTATTAATTATTATTCTCACATTTCTCCCCAGGCAAGTTCTAGAAGACATGGAAATACTAAGCGCGTTCACCGGCGTCCTCCACGTGCCGAACCTCTCCCAACCGGAGCACGTGCTCAGCGTTCTAGAAGAAAGCGATGCTTTCTCCCGCCGCGACCTGCAGAAGATAGCGAACGATATGCGCGGAGCCAAGTACGTATATCTTGACAGAATGTCAATACTGTATAGAATTTTAACAAATTGAAGCATGAGTCCACTCCAAGATTCATTTTTGAATCTAATACCCATCTGGACTAAAGTTTGACAGCGCCTAAAGCGACACGTATCTCTCTCTAGGAGGTACTTAAGAATGCAAACACGTTGCATTTATCTTAGGCGATTCCTAACTTTATGACACCGATTTTGTAAGTCCTAATGCTATAAGCAGGCGCTTAACATTAGAGTCAAACAAAACTGTAATTTTCATTTTCAGTATCAAAGCCAACTAAACCACAGTAATACATATAAATGTACATGTAATGAGTTTATATAAGTTTTATCGTCGTTGACTTTAGAGCAGATGAGCATTACGCTCGTAGCGTAAGATAGATTCGCAGACGACATGGTGCTGCTGAGCGCGTTTGCTTGAGGGATTCTTATAGCTTGGGGTAGTTACTATATAGCAGAGGGAATAGAAACATAGAATAAGAAATATATATATCCACCCATTTGGCACATTCTGGGTCCATTTGTCTCTGCGCTGCAGGGCCGGGAGGTACTCCCAACGCCTCAAAAAGATGTCAACCAAGGCCTTCGCTTTCCTCCACAAACGGCGAGAACCGGCGCCTGCAGACGGTTGCGCGAACGAAGTCTTGCCTCATGCGGTGCCCAGCATAAGGTGATTGGGAGAGTCCATAGGCTAATCTGTCACTGTCACTTGAGACTTGGGAATCTTGGTTGTTGAACTATAAGATCTGCCTCGGTCAGAAGACTTCCTCACGCGGTTCCTGCTCTCCTGGTCTAAATTTGAGAGCGTTTTTCTTCTCGCCAATCTCTCCCAATGACGCATTTTTTACAGTTTCACTTTAATTATTTCTTTGCAGGATTTTCATTGGCATCAAGAAACTGCTGGCTCTCATCGATATGGTGAAACAGACAGACGAAGAATCACGAGTGTTCAAGTTCCTCACCAAAATGCAAGAGGAGGGCGCTCTCGATCTGGGAACTACTATACAATAAGATTCATTCCAACCTTAGGGATTAATCGCGCATACCACACTGTCACCCTCACACGACATTAACGCACCTTGCCAAAGAAGTCACAGCCCTAAAGCAACCGAAAGCTCGCCTTGCGCCTCCGACCTGAGAAGCTACGAGATAGACTACGATGAAATCAGCGAATGCACTGAGTCTTACAAAGACGTGAGTCACAAAAAAGGTATGACGGCGAAAGGGAACGAGATATCACCCTCTAAAATGCCGCTCATGAGGATCAGAAGCGTCGAAATCGTATTCGAAGATGAAATGTCCACTTGCACCGACACCGGGATTTTAGACCGAAGTATAGAACTGATTGTGTCCGACAGCAGCGATGACTCGACGAAATGCGTCGAAGATCTCGAACATTTGCAGATCGAAAAAGAGGGTATCTACGATTCGGTAACGCTCAACGCGGACGGCGATATGTCTGAAGACAATTCCGTTTCATCGGCAAAGGAAGACGTTCGCGAATCGCCTCATTTACCGGAAGTCGATGACAGCATTCATGTGCAAACGGAAAGCTTAATCCTCCCACATTCGTGCAACGTGACTTTGTCTCCCAATGCCTCAGATCTCGGCGATTCCGGCCGCTTCACCGAAGACGCCAGCTCATCTCATTTGGAAACCGTCGGTGTTCCATACGACGATGCTTTGCTTTCTCAATCGTCTGACTTCATCAATGTCGAAGCTCAAACCGCTTTAAGTGCGTACAATTCTGATGCGTTCGCTTCGGATAAGCCGAAATTGTTGTACGAATATATTGACAGCAACAGCGAAAGCTCAGACGACACGGCCACTTGCGACGCTGAACTCACCAAAAATACCATCATGGTCGCTTTAGACGATCAAACCAGTGACGGCTTCGAACAATACGACTCCTTTATAGACATGGGGAAATTCTAAATCTTTACTCTACTTAATACATGTTTATTGTTGTTATAAATCAATATATTAAGCTTCTGTGTGCATATTATAAATGTTATATGGATTTGAATGTGTATCACAAAAGTGTATTTTATATGGTTATTTTTACTGTCATTTAACGAACATTCCGCTGTTTAGGATTGGTTTACACTGTTGAGAAGAGTGATGAAATTTTAGTGAGCTATACTGACACCTTTTAGAACTTCTTTACACGGCTTGTGCACAGAGGGAACTCGGTGGTATGCGGCCCGGTAACCATGTCATGTCATGGCCACTTTACATTAGAGCTTTTGTAAATATTTTGTACATTTCGGTTTCCTTAGGTGCAATTTAGTATTTATCTCCTATACACGAACGATGACATGGTTACGGATATCCCTGGGTTGTAAGTCTAGGCAATAGCTCAATGTATTATATTTTTTTACTTAGGTGATTTTTTATTTATTGCAATTCGTTATCGAGATGTGATGCAGCTTGACGCTGTTTTATTTTATTAATAATTAGGATTATTTGATCAACGTGTAATAATATATCGTTAGTTTTTGAGGTGATGTTGTCAATATTTTAATATTATCAAAGACATCTATAGTATTATATTCTTAAAAGGATATTGTTGTTAACTGTAGAATGTAAGGCTTTCAGTAGCGGCGGCGCGTTAGTACAATTTATCTTAGGTGTACTTTATATGCACATGTAGATGAAATCCGTCAATTATTCGAGCACGAGAATTTATAACGCAAATTTAACATAATCTAATAAGTTAGCCAAATATCGAAAAAATGCTACTTATACATTATAATACATAATGTAGCCTAAAAAACGTAATAACAATTTACTTAATAATTTTAACAAAATATAGATATTGACATTGCATTGTTGCTTGCTTGAACTACTAATAAAAAACACTTAAATATATTGTTCATATTACCAGTCGCTGTATTTGTTCTAGTTTTAAGTACATTCCATTTCAATGTTTTATCATGGCATTATATTTATATCTGAGATTATAAAATGTTACAAAATTAGGTAAAATAAACTACTAAAATAGTGATTGTATGTTATTATATCCAGAACAGCTAAACATTTTTAGCTATACTCAAATACTTGCCGACATATTCATTGAGGATATTGATCATTCAGAGCATACCCAACATGTTCAAATCATTAGAATGTTTTATGACATTTCTGAAAAATACGTTATGTAAGTATGTATCATGTATTCCTGCCTTTATTTATTGTTAAACTAAATCATATTCTATGGAATTAATTTTGTTGAGTCTCTGATGCATAAAATGAACTACCAATAATGATAGGTAGCTATATTGTTATATCTGTGTATTTTGTTATGTGAAGCTGAGTAGAACATAGTGGTTATGTATAACCGTAAATGTTGGTTTGAATAATAAAGTGATTGATGACATTTATTGTGTGATTTCATTTTTCAAGTGAACCCAACTACTTCATTTCACAGATCGGATCAAGTCCTTCAACCATACTTTATTATAATTTTAACTTATAATTTTTACTGACACCCTATAGGTCATTTTGATCAACACCATGACATGGCGCATAATTACATGGTTGATCAACGAATGCGTCAACTAGGCGTTCGGTTTTGACTTTCTGACCGACAGCTGCAAGTATCCACAAGTTGCTTATTACTATATTATACAGGCCATCAACTTTTGACAAAGATATTGGAGGAGTTGAATGGGCATCTGTCAAATAGATTTGATCAAATTTCATAAATAATAATTGACAATGGTCTTTGATGAGTGGAATCCTAACCAAATAAACATTTACATTAGTCTGTGACCGACTCATATGGCTGCAGTCAATGGCCAATCCAATGTCCCATAAACTATCAAGATATATAGTGCGCAACACTGCTGCAGGTGTATGGTTGTTTTATAGTATGTTATGGTAGCTAATCAAATGTAAAGATATTGGATGATAACAATATGTGTAAATCAAAAGAAAAATCTTGGGCTTTTGAGAGAGACCATCCCCAGTTTATACCAGAGAACAATAATAGTAAAAAAGAATTCAGTCACAGTAGAATTTTAGTACCAAGTAAGGTCTTACTAGTTTCTTGTCTCTGAATTAAGAATGAGACATAATATATGTACCTACTGAGTTATTTATAATCCTACTTCCTACTAATATTATAAATGTGAAAGTGTGTTTGCCCTTCTTTCATGCAGTAACGGAACAACGGATCGACGTGATTTTTAGCATAGTTATAGTTTAAGGACCGGAGAGTAACATAGGCTACTTTTTATCCTGGAAAATGCACGGTTACTGTGGAAACGCGAGTGAAAACCGCGTGCGGAAGCTAGTATTATAATAAGGCTTTGTAGTCTTCACCTTCTCATCAAACGTGTAAACAATTGTTCATCCTATTATTGGAATAAAAAGATAATAAGGAAATAAACAACATGCTTTTCCATATTTTGTCAGCTTATTTCATGCTAGCTAGAGTTTTTCAAACAATTGTTAAGCAAAGCATAAGCAAAGTACCTAACTATAATTTTACTCTGCATTTAGATATTCAAACACTATACAAATGTTTATAGCTGATCTAGCTAGAAGACACCTGGACCTAATTTATTGCACATTGAGTTACAGAACTTTTTTATGTTTTAATTCATTATGTACAGTAGACCTACTAAATTTTTCGTATTGACAAAAAAATTTTCAGTAAGTAAATCTGGACCTTTTGAGCAAAGAAATTGTATAACATACTTAAACTAAACTTGCTTTGGGTGGTATTTCTTCAAGAATAATAAAAATGCCTAAATAAATAGATGGAGATTACGTAAATATATTTTAAACTTAAAATCATATTAGGTTCATGACAATTATTGTATAAAACTAATTGGCGCTCTCGCAAGCATCCACCCAGTCATTGTATACATCTATTGGCTCAGATAACACATTTGTGGATGTCTGGAAATCTTCTAGACACACTCGACACTGTATCCTGGCGGTATTTCGTGCTCGATCCCTGAAAAAAGAATTTAAGGATAAAATTAAATTACAAATATGGTGGCAACATAGGCTTGTTTATGTACAATTTATTCTTGTTGGATACTTACATTTTTACCTCACATGATTTTTCATGGTTACAGAAAGGACAATTGAACTGTTGGTCCAGAGGCTCAATCGCCTTACGCTTCGCTGGAGGCTTTCTTTTCGATTTGCGGCGTCCCATTTTTATGAACTGAAATTAAAAAATACGAGTTATTACTGAATTAATCCTTATAATCTCAATTGAAAATATTTTGGAATTGCATTCATTTATCAAACTAAACGCTTACTCGATGTTTTTTACAGTTTTAACTTTAGCAGAAATGAGAAAATACAATTTACAAAAATCTTCAAGTCAAAACACAGTACAAAACAGACAACACAGTTTACACACCTACAGGAGTGACAGGCTGACAAAGTGACAATGAAAAGTGACACTAGTGACAGCAACAACACTTTTTTCTTTCCTTGATTCTAGTCTGACCATTTGTGTAGCTAGCTATAATATACTAATCTGTGCATTTGTGGAAGCATATTAATTTGTGGTGGCAAGTTTCTGCTATTTGGGCTGAGTTGATTATATGATTTAAACAGATTCTGAATGCAAAACACCGTCTGAAGAATGAAGATGCCGAATGGTTCCAAGCGAAACATAACACAATCTTCGGACGTAACCTGTTATTCCCGTAATCGACTTTTGAAACAGTTTTGTTTCGAAATAGGCTATTTTTTCTCTCCGAGCGAAACCTACCACAGATCTAAAAACAGTCTTCGGACGTGAGCCGGAAACGTAACGTGTGTAAAAACTGCTTGCACGCTTCGCATGAAATTGATTTTACGGTTATGAGTTGTAGTAAGCAGTTTCTCAAATCGATTATGTTATTTTTAATGCCCACTACTAGTTAAACAACGTAGATACCAGAGTTAATTTAACTTGACAATTGTTAAACATCCGATTTTATCAATTTCATAGCGTTAGATAGTGTTTATTGATTACGAATTTTCTTAAACGATCGTTTAAACCATTAATTAACTCTTTTTCTTATTTAATATGAGCCCCTAGCCTCTAGTATGTAATATACTAGGTTGTTTTATTCACAGAGTATCTACTTTTGTTTAGAGTTATCTCCACAGACTACTTAGAGATACTACGTGTTATCTCATATCTTTATCCGTGAATTTGAATTCTGTCATCTCACATCTGTCACTGTGGATTGTGACGTAAATAAATATACATATGTAGTAATTGTGTAGTAATCTGTGGTACCGACCGAAAACCGAAAGCCAACCGAAACCTATCAAAAAATAAGGCAAACATTTTGAATTTCAATGACTTTTTAAATTAAATAATCTTTCCAAAATGATTAGATACCCGCCTATACCATTAGTATTATGTATTATATTCTTTGGGAGTAAGTCTGATGTTGTTTAAACGAATTTAATTTTACATGTAGCGGTTAACGCCCAGTGCTAAAGTAACGTATTTTGTTTCAGTAACGTCTGTTTATTCGGAGTGTACAATTCCGATAGTATTGAGGAACACATGGTTTTCATTTGAAAATGGGAAACAAACGATCACGGACATCAACGCCAGCGACATGACGGGAAAGTAAGTAGTAAGCCAATGTTGATATGAGTCATTCTCGTTCCCAAAACTAACCCTGGAACCAGAATTTCCACTTTGTTGATACACTTCGGTTCACTTAATGCTAGGCAAGCCTTAGTCAAGATTTGTGCCAGCATTTAATGTTATGTATTAATAACACATGTATTAATTAAGCATTATTTACTCCAGGGGTGTATGTGTTAACATAAAGGCTGATTTCCGTGTGAACTACACAATGGTCTTCCAGTATACCAAATGTTACAATTAAAAGCCAAAACCAAATTATATTGGTTTTATTAAACACAAAATTGCAGTAATAGTTTCGAAGTGACTAAGACATAAGAGTTCTTTATGATGTGAGAAGGAGGTTAATATATTACTACATTCACCCACTCTTGGAATTCCAACAACATAATCGCGCAAATATGATGGAGGTCTTCTAGTACGTCCTGAAAGACGAACCGAATCACTTTCATTAGTGTTATTTTCACAAGTTTCAGGTGTGTTATTCGTACTATCCTCGTTTGTGTCTTCCAACGCATCTTGATAATCTTCCGATTCTATTATAGGTATTTCAGGCAAAGGCGCCAACTGCCTGTTCGAGACAGTACTCTCTCTACCATCTGCCAGGCGCACATATGAGTACGTTGGATTGACGTGTAGGACCTCTGCTTCTTCAACAATTGGATCGTATTTGGAAGTTCTCACGTTCTTCTTGACTAGTACAGGGCCATTAGTGAGCCATGAAGGCAATGATTCCCCGTTAGGTGAACGACGTTGATGCAGGAACAATCGTTCGTGTGGTGAGACGTTCGTACTTGTGCAGAGAAGTGAACGAATCGCATTTAAAACATTAGGTAGGACCAGTTCCCAATTTGATACTTCCATCTCTTTCGAGCAGAGGCACAGCTGAATTGCCTTCCATAAAGTGCCGTTAAGCCGCTCGACTTGGCCGTTTCCTTGGGGATTGTAAGGCGTCGTCCTGCTCATGGCAATCCCCTGAATAGTCAAAAAGTTCTTTAGTTCTTCTGACATAAACGAAGATCCTCTGTCGGAATGAATGTATGATGGAAATCCAAATGTGAAGAAGAGATCTTTTAAACACTTTATTACTGTGGCTGCGGATAAATCGCTGCAGGGATATGCAAATGGAAACCTTGAATACTCATCTATTATAGTCAGTATATATCGATTCCGAGTATTTGATGGAAGAGGCCCTTTGAAGTCTATGTTTAGTCTCTCGAAAGGAGCAATGGCTTTTATCAATTGGCCTTTAGATTGAGCGTATCGAGGTTTGATCTGAGCGCAGACCCTGCAAGCAGCAGTCATTGATCTAATTTCTTCGATGTGATAGGGAAGATTCTTTGACCGTACCCAGTGTACCATTCTGGTGACTCCTGGGTGACAGAGCTGGTCGTGTAGTTCGTACAGTTTGTTAGGAGCATTAATATGTGCACATACTCTCGACAAAGCATCTGCTACAGTATTTTCTCGTCCAGGGCGATAAATAATGTCATACTTGTAGCAGGATAACTCTAATCGCCACCTTTCGATTTTTTCATTTTTAATCTTACTTGAGTGTTTCTGATCAAACATAAAGGAGACAGATTGTTGATCGGTTTTCAAAATAAAATGTCTTCCTACTAGGAAATGACGCCATTTTCGAAGTGCTTCTACGATTGCACTTGCCTCTTTTTTGATGGATGAATGTCCACGTTCGGTATTAGACAGTGATCGTGAAAAAAATGCAACGGGTCGACCATTTTGCGAAAGAGTGGCAGCTACTGAGTGTTCTGACGCATCGGTTTCAACCATGAAAGTTTCATCACTGTCAATTGCAGTCAGAGAAGCTTTGGCAATTTCTATTTTTAATGCCTCAAAACAGTTTATCGCATCTTTGCTGAGTGGAAATTGCGGATTGGTAATTAATGGCTTGATATGGCGTGAAAAATTGTGTATCCACTTGGAATAGTGTGCCAGCATTCCTAACGCACGTCTTAGTGAAGTGGAGTCCGATGGAACAGGAAGGTTCAGCAGAGGCTTCAGCCGTTCTGCGTCAGGTTTAATTATATTATTGTGTATAGAGTATCCCAATAGATTGATATTATCAGAACCAAAAGTGCATTTCTTATCATTCAATGTAAGTTTGTATTTCTTTACAGCATTCATGAAATCATGCAAGTTTTTATCGTGATCCTCCTTATTTTTACCGCAAACGGTGACGTCATCAAGGAATGAAAAAGTACCTTTTAAGTTTTCAGTCTGGATTATGTACTGTAGTGTTCTCTGAAAAGCGGCCACTCCATTAGTAACTCCAAATGGAATTCGAGTAAACTGATATAGAGCGCCACATGCTTCGAAAGCTGTATATTTTCGTTCACCTTGCAAAATTGGCACTTGATGATAAGCACTTTTTAAGTCAATCTGACTGAAATATTTATATTTAGCAACATTGGCGACCATGGACTCAATGTTCGGCAATGGATAAGCATCAAGTTCCGTAAATCTGTTGATAGTTTGCGAATAATCGATAACAAGACGCTTCCGATGCGTAGTGCTTTTAGTCACTAAAACTTGAGCTCGCCAAGGAGACGCGCTTGGTTCAATCACTCCATCTTTCAGTAAATTTGTGACTTCTTCTTGAATGAATCGTTCATCATCTTCAGTGTACCGTCTAGACTTTATAGCTATAGGTCTGATATTCGTGGAAAGGTTACTGAATAATGACGCAGGAGGAACAGATGATGCCATGACGCATATTTTTAAAGTGTCTCGTGAACCACCAAAATTAAATTCTAAAGTTTTGTGGTCTTTCAATAGATCATGCCCTATGATTATATCAGCACATAAATTATTGACAATCAGTAGTGGCTGATCCGTGTAAGTATGTTTGTCCAAAATAATCGTTGCATTACAGATTCCATCTACAAATGATGTGTGATTGAGAGAAGCTAAAGTGATAGATTGCCTGTAAGGCCTCATCTTGAGGTTGATTTCTTGAGCTAGTTTCTTATTAATGAAACTAACCGAACTTCCGGTATCGATTAGTGCCTCTGTTTGAAAGTTATTGACCTTCAGCAGAACTGTTGCTTTGCTTAAACTTGATGGAGATGCAGCTGATACAGGCTTGGTTTCTGTGACATTTACATCAGCATCAATAACATTTACAATCGGCATGTTACTTCTACAAACAGTTGCATAATGGCCTTTTTTTGAGCATATTTGGCAAGTAGCATTAAATGCAGGGCATTTCAAGCGTTGATGTAAGTTATTACTTCCACAAAAGAAACATCTCTTACGCTGATTTGTTGTAGCGGCCAAGTTATCAGTTTTATCGTTCTTGTTTCTGTTAGAATCAGTTGCTGCATGCATTTGAAGAATGTTGTTGCTTGCATAACTTGTAGCATTCTTTTCGGCAGTCTCTAGTGATACAGCTTGATTTTGAGCTTCATCTAGTGTTAGTGTCAAGTTTTCCAAAAGCCGTTGTCTTATTTTCTGACTCGAGATGCCTGTTATGAACGCATCTCGGATATATTCATTTTTATTTTGCTCCGCCGTTACGGTTTTGAAGTTGCAATCGTGCGCCAATTGTTTTAGGGCACGAATGTATTCAGAAATTGATTCTTCTGGTTTTTGTTTCCTGATAGCTAGAGAATGCCGTGCATGAATTTCATTTTTAGGTTTAATGTAGACACTATCAAGTAGCTTTACAGCTGTTTCATAGGTACCACAGTCCCGAATCAGTGAATATATCGTTGGTGACAGATGATTGATAAGTAGCTTCAGCTTGATTGAATCAGGAATCTGTTTGGATTCTTCTTCGCACAGAAAATTTGAAAATGTAAACCGCCAGTGAGTCCATTTTAAATCCGACGACGGTGCTTCAGGTTCGACGTCAAAGCGGTCTGGTCGAAGAAATCGAGCTATTGAGTTTGTTTCTGTCGAAGAAGAACTAGGGTCGTTTCTCGACATTTTTTTTAAAACATTGTGTTTAATAAATTGTAAGAATTAAAAGCCAAAACCAAATTATATTGGTTTTATTAAACACAAAATTGCAGTAATAGTTTCGAAGTGACTAAGACATAAGAGTTCTTTATGATGTGAGAAGGAGGTTAATATATTACTACAAGCCAATGTTGATATGAGTCATTCTCGTTCCCAAAACTAACCCTGGAACCAGAATTTCCACTTTGTTGATACACTTCGGTTCACTTAATGCTAGGCAAGCCTTAGTCAAGATTTGTGCCAGCATTTAATGTTATGTATTAATAACACATGTATTAATTAAGCATTATTTACTCCAGGGGTGTATGTGTTAACATAAAGGCTGATTTCCGTGTGAACTACACAATGGTCTTCCAGTATACCAAATGTTACTATTGCGTTAAACTCATCATTCGAACAGTGAATGTACTAGAGAAGACAGAGACTCCGTGTGTGGATCTGCAGCCTAATGAAGAGCCAACAGTTGAGAGAGTGTGCAAAGGCCTCAACCCTGATCAAAATCTTATTACATTGTTCTCTGAAAATTATGTACCTGTAAGTTTTTTATGTTATAAAACCTGGGTACTTGGGCCACAATTCTTTATCAATTTTCTGAATTTTTTAAACCATAGGTTGTTTTGATAAATTGAAATTGTTGTTTTAAATGTACATCTTTTGTAGAATCTTATAAATAACTTTAACTGTCTGGGCATAGGCAGAGTGGAAATTCTATTACACTGATTAAAACCAATTGGTATATAAATAGATTCTTATATGATTATTATTATCAAAATATTAAAATACAAAGCTAATGATATGTTATTGTGCCAAAAGTGCTTTTAACACATAAGGTCCGTGTTCCTTGAAGTGTCTAAATATCAGAATGGCAACCATAAAAATAGGAGTCTGCAGGTTATTTTAATTCAATCAGAATGATTCCATGTCGGAAGCAATTATTTCTGATTGTTTATACTTCAGAATTGCAGGCACTATGTAACATGTTAATTATTCAAAAACAGTTATTAGAAAATTTGACAACTGTGTTTCAGGTCAACTGTCGTTCATCACTTGAAGGTGTGTGGCAGTTTGCATACCAGAACAGATTTCGTTTCACTGGTGAATGCAATAATCCTGGCAATCAGATCAAGTCATGTCAGACTGCTGGTACTCAGTTTTTGATCACCAATCAAAAGTTCAATATTACCTATAGAAAATGTCAAGGAATGTCTAATTCTTTTGATGGTGTAGTTGAATACAGTTGTTTGGGTAAGTGTACTTTTGTAAGTTAAGTATCTACAGATTAATAAAATAACTTTTTTAAAGCTTAAGAAAAGACATTTGGCAGGCAGGTGATGTTATTACTATGTTTTTCAGGTCATTGGTTTGTTGACAAGAATCACTTCTTTGCCGTTGCAAACACAAAAGAGTCTCGTAAAGATGAAAGGTACCGCTGCTTCCTCAAGAACAGAGATGACGATCTATACATGGGAGCCTCAATTACACCGGAGTGTAATACTTTGAAAACTGTTGAGAAGTCCCCGGAAAGATACAGGGTTACTCCTGTCAAAGTAAGCATTTGTGACTATAAAACTGATTATATAGTGTTTTTTTTGGTTAGGTTAGCATTTCGGACCTCTGTCTTACCTGATCTTATGTGACTAAGTCAAAAGAGGTAAACACGCTAGATCTAGAATGGGAACTAACTGGCACTTGATGAGACCAGTCATAAAAAGACTTAGACGTATAGATAAGTTAGCAGTAACCCTGCCTCCAGTTTTATTATTACTATTATATCCCACTACTGCACTGCTGGGTAAAGGCCTCTCTTCCCTCTTTCCATTGCTTGTTGTCTAATGCTTGCATTTCCCAATTCTTTGCCTATGAGTCTAGTTCATCGTCTAGGTCGGCCACACTCCTTTTTCAAACCATGCGGGATCCACTTTACCCTAATAAGTGAATAAAATCTTTATTGTTTTTGCTTCAGGCTGAAGTTGTGGAACCAGGCTGTAGGTTGCCACAAAACTTCTCAGGCGATTGGATCAACACGGCCAACATAGACGCCGACGTGTTTATAAACGAAACGCACATCATCGAGACCTACTATCCTGATGAAGGAAGATATCGAAAAACTATTTACGTGTGCAGGTAACTAAAAACTTAAGAAGATAAAAGCTTAATTTCACAAAACTAGTTTTCTTAACATACAAAACATGTAATTTTCTAAAAATGTTGTAAATTCAGACACTTCATATACTGCAGCGTTTGTTGTCACATGAAGTCTGACTGTAAGTATGAGCGCGGCAGTGTTTGTAACATCAAAACATACGAGGTGAAAATTGTTCTGAGTTGTTACATCAAACATGCAATAACCTAAGCCAAGTAAATCTATAAAAAAAAAGAAAAACAGCACAACACAAAAGAAAAAGAAAAACAGGCTTTAAAATAAAAGAACGATTATAGGCTGTAAGAGCAGACTAAGGGAATGTCCAGGCAATAGGTAGCAGCATTCCTTCCATAGATTATTTAGCCTGTTGATAGCTCATGAACACTATTCCTCATACAAACATATCGCACCGGCGCGGGCAGGGGGCGAGGTAATATTCTATGCTTGCAATTGGCCGATCATTTGGATGACGTAATTTAGTGATGTGGTACGACTACTACTGAACAGAATAATATCGATAAAATTGAATAGGTAGTTAGCATCGCATTCTTGATTCCCTGACATATACGATTAATAATAAATTATTATATGGAAAACCTAGACAATACATACTTACTTTATAAATTAATCTATAATACTACTTATAATAAAACTCCAGGTCACATTTTTTTTGGATGGCACTCCTATCTATACTGAAGCCAAAGCTGTATTTTTATTTTTGTCTGTCTGTCTGTATTTTGGCCACGCATCACGTCGAAGCTACTGAATGGATTCCATGACTTGCGATGTATGGAACCAATTCTCTTTTTGAGTCGCTTCTATCCACTCGCTTTCCTTTATTTCTGGGATGTCTGGAAATCTAACAACAAAAAGCAGAAATACTTTAAAAAAACCGGGAACCTACTTCGATGAAAATATCGCGATATATGAAAATTCAAGTACCATTTTTTCATCTTTAGATGTTCTTCCATAAAATGTATATGGGACCACCTTGAGATAATACACTTTCAAACAACAAAAATAATTTTCAAAATCGGTCCACAATTGACGGAGAAATCAGTTAAAATACTTAAAAAAATACATACAGTCGAACATTTAACCTCCTCCTCTTTTTTCGAAGTCGGTTAACAAATCCAAACGAAAGGTTATTGTTTTTCCAAAATAATTAATAATAGTATATATATTAATTGTAAAGTATACATTGAATATCGATAAGTTATAAGTCTGCACTCGTACTCGCAGTGGCGAGAAGTGCATTTAAATAGTTCGTTTTCGCATGAGGGGAAGTTGTATCATTAGTCAACAGGATTTATAGTCTTTGATTCCTTCGGTCAACTTCCTTAATCTACTGCAATTTACCATCAGCAAGATGCCTGCCAAGTGATGGATTATGGCAAAATCCCCCTTCTTGAAGGAAGCCAGCAGTGGATGTTATAAAAAACAATTATATTTATTTGTGTAATTCTTCCAGAGAACAAAGGGATAGCAGAGTGATGATGGCTCGGCTCACAGTAGATGGATGTCAGAAAGATTATGTTTGCTTCGATTTCGTGCCTCAACATCACAATGTTATCAGGTAACTTTAATAAGCTAGAAGAATTATTATTCCATTTAATTAATTATTGTTATTTGCATGATATTTGTTAATGGTAGGAATAACTCTTCTGCGAGTGTCCGTCTGGGTTGTTACCACAGCTTTGCTCATGAAGTCTGTCATCAAAAAGTAATGTGCAAGCATTACTGTGTTCCAGTTTGATAAGCAGATTAGCCAGTGAAATTACTGGGCTTACGAGACTTAATACCTAATGTCTTAGGGTAGCGAGCACACTGCAGTGTCGCGCAGGCCTTTGTGTTTCAAAGTTCTGAGTGGCACTGCAATTTTTATGGGCCGACCTTATGCTTACCATCAGGCAAACGACAAGCTCGTCTCGTTATCAATTGGTAAAAAAGTATATAAATTAAAGTACTGATACTAATAGCAAACCATTTATGTAAAAACATTATGTAACTTTCTAATCATATTTTTCAGATACCGTAAAGGTTTAGCTATGATCCAAAGCAACTTCCACACAGTGTGCTCTTGGGTACAATTCCCGAACAAGCAGAAATGGCGTTACGATATCTTCCTCAAAAAAGATCCCACACCAATCCGTTGCCCAGTCGCTGGTAAATTCAACTTTACCCAAAGGGGAGATGTCAGATTCGAGACAAGGATCTTGGGCGGTGTCACATTGAGTCCCAGGCCAAATTTGTACTGTAAACTGAATATTAGTGACTTCTCTGTATGCGATAAGGACCAGAAAGTCATACAGATCAAGGAGAACTATTGCCTATCAGTAGATTATTTAGGTCGGCCTGTAGATATCTACAGTGATCCTGATTATAGAATGAAATGCATTGGGTATTGGAAGGAGAATCTCAAGTCATATTTGATTACTTACGATGAGTTGGATCCATTTTCGAAGTACAGGTGTTGGGTTTACCAGAGAGCTGATCTAAATAGGTAAATATTGTTATTCAACCTCAATTTAAGAATAGTCGCGAGTCTTGCCTTATGTGAATTACAAAATGATGCTTGGCACTTGGTTTTAGCGATAATAGTATGTAAAAATACTTCTTTCCTCACCAGGATCCTCATGTCTCAAGCCCTCGGTCCATACTGCGACTTGAACCAAGACGTGACTTCATGGAACTACACAGAGGGCGCTGCTGTCGCCGTCGAAATGGAAGAGTACGAGAGAGAACGAGATCAATGCCCGATGAACTTTGACGATGGCAGCGATCCGTGGGCGGTCCGGACTAACCATGTCAAAGTACTCACGTTCTCATTCTGGAGCAGCAATGACGCGTCCGTGCTTAGGATTAGCGTTGTGACAGTTTTAGTGACCGCTATTATATCGTTAACGAAATAGTCACGTGACTTGTGCCTTATGTACAATATAAAAATGTAGATGTATGTAGGTAGACTTATGTTAGGATTGATCTGAGAATTTGAGCTATGACACGTGGGCACTTTTTGCGTCAAAAAGCATGACTATCGCAGCAAACGGTTGTAATTTGCGTGGACCAATTGCCCTTAGTAGTTAACTTATTAGGAACGTGCCGGTTTTTTATAGACCAGCGGTTCCGAAATTTCGAGTTACCGGAACACTCAGTAAATCCCTTTTATTTTAGGGAACCCCTACAGGCAAAATATAGTCCAACATATACTAAAACTGTTTTAAATATTCACGGTCATTTACTAATTCATACATTTTAACGGGATATTTACCGTGATTATTATTGATCGATGAGCCCCCGATATTTCGACGCTGTTGCAAGCATCGTGTTCACGGGAGCATTCCCGTTACAATGTTTGAATTCAATGATATAATTTCGCGGAACTCTAGCGGACTTTTATACGGAACCCACTTTAGGAATCGCTGGTTTAGACAAAGATAGCTGCGTCAAGTTCATAGCAATAGAATATTGTGCTGTGCCCCATGTTCACTATTTATAATGTGGCGACTGGCGCCTAATGCAGCTTTCAATATAACACAATATTTTATATAATATGACCATTATATTATGTAATATAACTTATCAAGTGATCAAGGTAATTTAATCCGTCCAGATTTCATTCCAAGTGTTTTTCTTTTATGAAATCAAGAAAATTAAGCATTTATAATGATTGTATATTGTGCCTTTTATGTCTTTATACTTCTTTACTTTTTCTAAAGGTATTTTATATTCTGTGTAGTGTATAAACTTACTACTTTAGTTTTAGCAGTGCAGATACTTAATATTAATGAATCTCATATTACATACTTAATTACTAATTAAACATGGTAACTACAAGTAGTAGGTAATGTTAGCGTGCCTTTTTCGTAATATATGTTGTAGACTAATGTATAACGTAGAAAAGTCTGATTAGTAAATCACAATAAGGTATGGTGTTATAATAAAAAAAATACTGTCGTTACTGACAGAGTCAATACAGAAATTCGCTGTTGACTATAAATATCTTACCAATTTATTGAGACCCCACAAGACAATAACCCAGTCAGAGATTTGGTATTAATAAAAAAATAAATAAATTCTAGGGACACTGTCCAAGCAGTCGGTAACACCCACATCACTTGTCTGCTTGTATACCCCATTGAAAGCAATAAGGTTTGCTAAATATTAAATTGTTGTGGTGTCCTCCCACTCCCTTGGGCTAACACCAGTTTAAAAACCAATCCAGCCTCTCTCAAGAGCATACAATGATGCCTTTAAAAGACATGGGTGTGCACAGGAGAAATATATGGACAGAGTAATTAAATTGACATTAATATGGGTACTTTTAACTGTAATAAGCATCTTTTTTTGTAATATTTTGTATTGTTAAGTCAACCATTATTTAGTTACAAATAATGTATGATATCATTACTTTAAATCAGCAGCATATTTGTTATACAAATAAATAGATTTTAAACACCTATTCAAGTTATATATTATTATGTATATCTTATGTTTAGTTTTAAGATTGTAACTCTCATCATAATTGATATTGCACTTTTCATTTAATGTGGCCGTCAGTATCATCAAATATGATAATTATATTAATTTTCTTTAATAAATAGATCATTTGTTCAAATGAAATTGCAAATCTACTGTATCATAATTTTATTCTTTATTGATTTGCCTTCACAAATATAAACTATGTTTTACACTACATTTCTTTCATTTAATAAGTCCTTAAGAGGGATGGTCCGATAAGAGGTGCGAATTTTGAAAAAAGAAATGTGTTTTAACCCCATTAGCATAAAACATTTGTGGATATTTTGCAATTCGCGTAAATAACAAACAATTAAGCTAGTTTGAAGTTAAACCAAATTTAAATATTAGTATTTTTACATTTACAATACCAATATTTAAATTTGGTTTAGTTTCAAAGCCCAACTAAGACATTAAAAGTAGCGTTATTATTTAGTTTTCACGCAAATTACTAAATATTCACAAATCAAAATAACAAACAAAGAGTAAGTATAACAAAAACAAACATTTTCAAATTTCTTGTCACTTCACGGACCACCCATTTTAACCTCTTAAAAGTTTTCTCAAAAGGTTATGCTATATCTTAACTTTGTATGATTGCTTAGAATGTGCTTAGGATAAACTCGCCTACTGAACTATGTAATTGAAACATGGTACATAATCTGATGACTGACATTATTGACTTGTCTCAATTTGGCTTATGTGTCAAAGACTTCAATATCAATATAAAAGATCTTTTTCATTTGGATCAGATCTTCCAGACTAGTAGAAGAATAGGCCAAGGTTGTGGAACTTGTAAATTGTAGGTGGTAGACTAGACAGGAGAACACTAGAAGATGATTAGAGTTTATCTATGGAATAATGTAATGTAATATCTATGGAATTCCAATCCTAAATTTGAAGATTAGTGTATGGCTCCAATACATACTTCATCCACTACATTATCTTAAATTGTCTAAAACAATAACAACTGCCAAAGTGATACAATTGTATTCCAATTATGGATAGACATATTGGTTTTAAACCTATTATTATATATTTTAAATGTGCAGTTGCTAAATTATTGGGTACAAAGAAATGAGATAAACAATAGCACAATTTAGGATTTTATTTACAAAAGCGAAAAGAAATATTCCCTGATCTGAAACTTGAGATACAGATCAGCATAGTGATTCTAATTCACTCAGATTCTGAAATATAAATTATCAGAAACAGTTGCTTCTTCCACAGAATCATTCCAAGTGAATTATAATTACCCTGCCGATTTATAAGAAAAAAGTTGTCAAGTTGTTAATAGTTTAACAATAGTAAAAAGGAAATAATCTTATTTTGTCCAAGATACTTTCGGTATATCAAAGTGTTCAGTAAGGCTGTCCAAGTGCTGGTTGAATTTCTCAACCCTCTGTTTATGTGTCATCTCCGCTTTCTGTTGGATACGCTGCTTTTGCTGGAATGATATTTTCAATATTAAACAATGGGCTGTATGCAGATATAATAGGTGTAAGTAGATAAGTATAGTATTAGGTCTGCTGTGTACATACTCTATGGCATAAGAGGATATGTTAAGTTATTAAATTGTTATTTTATATTAGATAATGTTTCACCTGCTGATGAGATTATGGTTGAAAGTAATATTTTGCTAAGCGTAAAATGAGAAGGTAAACAACAATACTTGTTGGGTCTGCTAGGTAAATAAAGTAAACAATTAAGATAAACTGAGTCACTTTTCTATGAATAACCATTTCTTACCATTTTCTCTTGCATCTTCTGGAATGCTAACTCTGCCTTAGTTTTGGAGTCTGGGTTGCGTTTGAGTTGTTGCTTGACTTCGTTTTCAATCAGTTTATCTGTTTCTTTATTAGACTTCTTCTTCTTTTTCTTCTTTATCCCAGAATTATCCTTAATGTTCAGCTGGGTTCTGTTTACACAGGCATACTCGTCTTCTTCACCCATTTCAAGGGCCTTTTGGCTAACTGTAAACTGTTTATTCTTCTTCTTCAAATATCAGCTAGCAGAGATATCAGACAAATATATTTAAGAAAATACTAAACCTATGAAAAGCAGATTATCGATTTTAGCTATTTCGTATATGTACATAAGATTTACGAATTTATTATTAATTTACGATACATATTATGTATGACATTGAGTCATTACACTCATTGACATTTTTGTGATTTGTTTTTTTTTTTTGTTGCTTTTGGCTCCACACAATTTGCGTATTTAGCCAGTGTCAAGTTATAATAAATCTCTAGTTTTGGTGCATGAATGTCGTCCCAGGAAATAAAGAAAGAAGAAGAAAAAGAATAATGAATGTCGTCAAATTCACGTTAGTATTTATTCTAGGTGCGGCCGAGTCAATGTGACGCTTCAGTAAAGCTGTGGATACTTTATTGAATGCTTCTATGGAGTTTTAGATAGAATACGAAATTACACATTTTTCGTCTTTGTAATATTTGCCTTTCACTTATGCACGTTTACGAACACTTAATGGTAACTAATCCACCATTATTACACATTAAAACTCGATAAAACATAGGTTTTTAGTAAATAACACAAAATCAACAACAGCACATTTTCGCATTCCCGCCAAAAAACCCTGTGATTTGATTTGTTTGACACACAGATAATATAGGTACACAGGTAATATAGTCTGTGGTTTGACAAGGATTTGACCATGGAGTTATTATATTTTTGACACAGTCAGATACACCACAGATGAATAAGAATGAACCAGAGTTTTGGCGGGAATGCGAAAATGTGCTGTTGTTGTGTTTGTGTTATTTACTAAAACCTGTGTTTTATCGAGTGTTAATGTGTAATAATGGTGGATTATTAACCATTAAGTGTTCGTAAACGTGCATAAGTGAACAGCAAATAGTACAAAGACGAAAAACGTGTATTTTCGTATTCTATCCAAAACTCCATCGAAGCTTCAGTAAAGTATCCACCGCTTTACTGAAGCGTCACTTCGACTCGACTGGGCCTAGACTAAACTTTAACGTGACTTTGACGACTTTTACACACCAAAACTAGAGATTTATTACATATTAATATATTTTATATAACTTGACACTGGCTAAATACGCAAATCACGTGGAGCCAAAAAAAAAAAGAATGAACCAATGATTAAAGAAAAGTAGAGGATATGAACTAAAGGTACGTATTTGCGCCGAAAAATAAACAAAAATGGCGTCAAATGTCGAGCCACAGCTCTTCACACAGCACTTTGGCATGGTCGCTTGTATCACATGATTCACATGCAACTTCTCACTTGCATTAATAGTTCTATAGAACTATTTTTTATATAATTTAGTCACAATTGATTTCAATGACACTTCAAAAGCTCGCTCTGGACTAGAAAACAAACTGTCAGCCTTGAAAAATCTCTGTGGCCGATGGGCGGGGCATTTGCACAGACATATCTGTGGGCATTTGTGACGCTGACGTCTTTAATTGTATGGATATCTAGAACAAAATATTTCCATAGATAATTATGCCCTAGCTTCGGCGAGCTGTTTCACACGCGTTCTCACACGAACCATGCATTTTTCCGCGATAATAAAGTAGCCTACGTTACTCTCCACCTCTCCAGTCCATAAACTATACCTATCTGCTACTACTCTTATATACTCTTTGCCTATCTGTCCCAAAAATCATGTCAACCCGATTTTGCATGAAAAATTGCCAACATCACCTCACGTAATATATTCTAGTATTTGTTTGACTATTTTTTGAAAATTATGTTATCAATATTTTCATTGACTTAAATTTTAATTGATATGACGCCAATCAAAATTTAATTTACCTCTCTCATAATTTCATAGAAAGATGATTTAATACGAATTGATAAATAAGCTAAATAAGTATCCGTCAAATCATAGCTTAAATATCGCAACGCCCTCAGAAAACCCCGCTACGAAACGCGGAGATTTAGCCAAGTTAAATGCGCATTAAGTCATGCGAGGGTGGCTGCAGGTTACTGGTAAATATCATAAATAAATAAGTGATTGTTCGCGACAAAAGATCGGGAATGAATGGCGTGTCTTGGCGTTATCGGGCCGCGCACGCGCTTGGTCCGCGCGTCGACGGCGTTTCACCCGCGCTTCGTCCGCCGATGCGTACGGCGCGGAGATTAGTTCGATTTGACGCCACGTGGCGCCACGTGCGCACACACTGCCGCCAAAATGAGATTAACGGATTTGCACACTACAGATTGCACACGAATGAACAGGAAGTGTAAAGTGAAACTACTGTAATGAGATCGTTTGTGGCTTGAAAAAAAGGGGGTTGAAATCGATGCCAATTTCCTTTGCTGCTCTTTTGATCGGTACCTAGCTACCGGAAATGGTCTAGATTTGGTTAACTATCTACCTATTTTAATATTACTAGTTAATTAAAATTACAGTGAAGCATGCCGTGCTGGGTCCGCTTGGAGGGTTATGTCACCTAGGTTTTATGAATTGCAAAACTGTGGTATGGTAACTTATAGCGAATACTCTTACTTTGACAGTAAGATAAGGTCTGTATCCCACTTGTGGGATCGTAATAAGCTAATGATATCACATAAGAAGCCATTTTATGACACTGCACTATCGTAGTAAATACACGCCTACTAACGTCGCCTTTTATAAACTTTTATAAAATAAGTTCGGCAAGGTTAAATATATATAAATATATATTAACTTGCTGTGAAGAAACCAGCAGGCGTCGGCCAGGGGTGCAAACCAGACATTAGACACGCACTTGCTGATAAGACTCCCCTATAATGTACATTGCTCTATCTTGAAAAGCTAGATCGATCACTGGCATTGGCCTTGTAGCGACCTCTTTGAAAACAATGTTCCACGGACTAAGGGTACCTACGTGCAACATAGGTATTAGTAGTAAGTAAAGGTACTGTGAATATTGAGATTTTAAAAGTAGTTACTTACGGTACATACAGTAGGGATAAAAATATTGCCAGGTTTTTCTTACCACAGGCATCAGCTTGCGCCAATCTATACAAATAAATAAAATTGAAGCGTCTGGTTTGTTATTTTAAGCTTTTTCCTAAATGCATATGAAAGTACCAAGTGTTTTATAAAAAAACACAAGTTTTAAAATTTTTGTCGGTCTATCTGTTTGTTTGTTCCAATGTCAGAAATTACACAACTTATACATCTGGACCGACAAGCCGATAAGTTGTCTACTTGATGCCTGAGCTAGCACTAGACAAACGACCATTAGAAAATGTAGGCTGTTTTCCACCATTTCATAGAAACACCTGCACGATGCTGTCCTTCGCCAAAAGCTCAATCGTTATATGACTTCAATAATAGAAACACAACAAATTGACAACTTCACACTCTATCCCTTCCTGCCTTTTGCACTGTAACTATTTACAGTGCTCCAAGCAGCAGCTTACGTCGTCGCATTAAAGGATAAAGCCGAATAGATCGCCTAGTACTAAAGCTAAATAAATCTTTGTACAGAACAAAGCGCTAGTAATAGACATTAATACGGCATTAGTTTAAGGGTGCCGGCACACGACGGTGACGCCTTGTTTGCCAAACTGCCCTAATCCGCTATTTGTAATGTGGGGTGACAATGGGTTAAAGCTTAGATAGGATATTTGGTTTCTTTGTATTCCGTAGTAGTTCATACTTGCAACTGAACTTTTTATAAGGATATGCATTAATCTCTAGATAATGTTCTTCTTGACCTTACCCCAATTCATAAGGGGTCGGCGCAGTAGATCTTTTTCTGCCATTCTCTTTTGTCAGCCGTCAGCGTTTAGGCACTTTCCATTCATTCATATCCACCTTTTACACAATTCATCCACCTTTTATTTTGTCATCGTCTACCACTCCACCCCTAAACATTACTGTTCATCACTCTCTTATAGTACCTAATATGCGTTTCATCCCTTCTCATAACATTTTCATACCAAACGAATCAAACTATTCCGTCTCTACTTCTTTGTAATTGGTATTACTTTCAGACTTTTTTTTTTTAATGTCCGTCCATCTCTACTTTCTCATCTCCGGTACATGCAGTCTTCTTTCATCTGTCTTCTTCGAAACCCAGCATGACGACAGGCGTTATTATGAATTTGTAAATTATTCCTTTAATCAGAGGCATCAGTGGATCGCATATCCTGAGTTGATCCTACGCGTAACGTTCCGGTCGTTCTCACCGTGCCCTGAGTGACCCAAAGTACTGAAAGTCAGTTCTCGAGCTCTAGACCATTACCTATCTAATAAATACATTTGTTTTATCTGCAGCTTTGCCTGACTTAAACGTTGTACTATCATCTTTAATGTCTATAATCTATAGGTTTGAATTTTATCGTGATATAGCAACACATTATTTAATATAGGTTTCGCTTTCTCCTATTAGTAGGAATTATAGATTCTTAATGTTCCGTGGAACTGTAAATATTTCAATGACTTACCACCCTTTACCTACGCAAGGATTTTGTATAACGATCTTAGAAAATTGTAGCTAATTCCATTTTTCCAAATACTTAAAAAGTCTTAGTATTTCTAACTTCCAAAGCCACCCTATTTTGTAGCAGAATTCGCGTCAACTTCTGAGAGGAAATCCTTTTCCCACGGGCTTTATTCAAACATATGTAAAGCGTATGATGGATGGCCCCGACCGCCCTTTAGTGGGGGCTGTGCCGTTTAAATCACAATCGTGTACCCTAATGCATTTTTCTCGCTGGTCACTAAACAACTTGAAATTTATAATGTCATTTATACCTACTATTGCGTTGAAAGAGTTGGAATGGCACACGTCGCAATGATTGTGCGTTTTATGGTCGCTCGCCCAGGGATATACTGTTACAAGCGACTGTGGCCTGGGAATCATAACTTAGCTTCATTAAATGAAACAATTTGAGTTCGTAACGTGACTTGCAAACTGTAATGTCGCTCGGTAAATATGTCGAGGAAACAATAGAAATTAACGTTTAAAAATTGTTCGGGTGTGTCGGAGAGGGGGGCGGCTTCAAACTTTTCCCATTACCCGACTCGCAGACATTAGCAGCCCTCTTGGGTTCATTAAAATTTGTCAGCTTGTCGTATAGGAGCAACTTCTAAATGGATGTAGAAACTTCTCTAAGTGAAACTCGACTGACGTAAAAACTTTGTCGGATTTTGAGTCGACGGTTTTTTCGACGCCATCAATTTCGCAGCCCGTCAAGAAGATTATTCGCACTCGTAATGCGGAAAAAAGAGTAATTTAAGTTTTCCAGAAGAGTCGTTGCGTGAGAGTTATGATCTTTGTTTGAAAGTTAGATTGATTTATGGAATCCTCATTGTCTACTGGAGCGGGTAAAAGGATCGACGACGCCCACCTACCTATTTCAAAAAGTTTGCCGAGGATGGATTTTCTATGTAAGACGGATGAAAAGAATTTTAGAAGGCCAGTATGGATATGATAGAATGTTGCTTAAATGAAAAATCAGATGCGTGTTACCAGCTTCAACTGTACGAAGTGAGAACTGTTCAAAGTCAAAATTTTATTTGCAAAAAATGTGTTGTATACAACGAACGAGACAAAACACTTTCTAGTAATTAAGTAAGTATATGAATACATATGTGTTATGCATGACATATACGCTTCGCAAAGTAACAATTATTTTTATTCAATTTGATGTACTACTATAATTTACTTTTAATAAAACTTGACATGTTTCACCACATTCATATCTTTAATTTTTTTCAGGACTTAAAGCTTCTCAAAAACTACACTTCGAGTGCCTGTAATTTCGGAACGAGCAATGCACAGCGTATTGCTCGTTTATAAATCATCTACCAGTCAACTATTGTTCGCTTTATGACGAGGGGTGAGTTCGGACCCCATAGTATCATCATAGTCATTCTCCGAGGGTGGCAGGGTGCAACACAGTTAGCTTTAAATAACAGATGTAATTGTGTATGAATGCGAAAGTTGACAGGGTGGAAACAATGTGCACAGCTAATTAACAGTCAGAAGCCACTTCATTACGATGTTCAATGGTTTTTGAAAGCGCAATGTAATGACGATGATTCCAAAGGAGTAAATGCGGGTGACCGTATTCCATTCATTCGTAGTGAAGAAAGTGCAGCTTATAACTAGTCTAAATAGTGTATTGACTTAATATTGTTGTTTCCAATTATTTTATGCTTGGTATGAGACGACCTGGTCGTTTGCCTGATGGTATGCATAACGCTGGCCCATAACAATTGCAGTGCCACTCAGAACTTTGAAACAAAAAGGCCTGTGCAGTACTGCAGCGCGCTCGTTACCCTGAGACATTAGGTATGAAGTCTCATAAGCTCAGTAATTTCACTGGCTGCTCTGCTCATCAAACCGGAATACAGTAATGCTTGCACACTACTGCTTGGCGGCAGACTTCACGAGCAAAGCGGTGGTAACACCCAGACGGACACTCGCAGAAGAGTTAGTCCTACAACTAACAAATTATGTACACGAGAAAAGAATTGCTGCATCAGTAAGGGTGCTGTTACAATTAGTGTCATGCATGACATGCATCTGCAGTCAATTAGGATATTATTCTGATGTAGGTACCTACCTAATTAAAGAAATGTAAGAACACTTCGATCAAAATAGATTAGATGTAGACATCTGTATGTTACAAGGCGCATCGCCCATATAAATTTAATTAAATTAATTATTGGGATGATTAGTGTGTAAGTATTTAGCCATAAAAGGGACTTGGTTAACATGAAAGGCAATAATTATTTTAATGTATTTTTACCATACTTTTATTAATTTCACTATTAACTAACTAACAATTAAACAATATGTAATAAAATCTTACAAGTCAATTTTAACCTACTTCTAATTGTCATTGAAATATTCCCATATCAATCTTACGTTTTATACGTGACATAAAACAATTGCAAATTTCCAGTCTGACAGACAAGAGCAAAGGGAAGTATCATACAATGGAGCACGCGTCGCGGCGCCCGCGCATCAAGGGAGCTAATTCCCGCTTCCTTCCACAGACACCGTCTTTATTGTCTACGGTGCGTCCACGGGGATACTGTGACGGGAGATAGCGCACGGATTCCATTTTTAGAGATTGTTCTTTTGTTGGGCTGTTGGGTTATCTGATTGGGTTAGTAGGTACTTGAATTCAGCGAGTGCTCACCCTATCGAGAAAAAGTATGCTAACCTAAAGCCTACAGGGTACTATTGTCTATTAGGTAGGTAGGGGTAGGTATCACCAAACTGTACGGCTGGCTTGAACATGCGCCCCTGTTTTACTCTTGTTACTCCCTTTTGGACGTACAATTAGTTACTGCGCATGATTCGAACCAATATTCATACCGGCAAAAATATTTGGTTATACCAATCTATAGGCTCATTTACACATTGCGATGTAGCAAGTGCTGGTGACAAGTATTTAGTTGTAAAATGGATAAGCAGAAGATTTCAGTGCGGAGTTCTAACAACTGACGGGCGGTGGCGCTATGCGAATGAGGGTAATTATACGCGTTGGTGCGGGGTAAGCTACCCACGCTTCTAATCACTTCACTTCGAATCTGCACTTCTGACCTGCACATGTTACTTCACAATGTGTAAATCAGACATATGAATTCTCCAACATAGGCAAGGTGCGCGGTGCTAGGAGAAACTCAAGCGAAGAAGCTTGAGTACCTACATTGAAGTACCTACTTCCATAATCAGTATTAAATTATTCAAAAAGCTGGTTTAGTAACAGCATATTGATTAATATGTTAACAGAAACGTTATGATAATTTAACATAAACTTGATACGCTGCTATTAAGTTGCTAATTAGGTATCAAGGGAATTATATTACCTGTCGTTGATTTTAGTTTCTCGATGATTAGGTACCTGTACCACATAATACATTTTGGGTTCTCTAATTCAAAATGAAAAACGGATCTTACTCACTTTGAAGCAAGTCTGTCTGTCCTTTTAAAAAGGTTTAATGTATCAGGTCCAAATTAATTTCATTTTAGTAACTACTAAGGTTCACGGTCACATATTGCTGTACCTACTGGAAAATTCAAGTTTCAAAGAACCAAATGTAAGAAAAAGCTATTGGATACTTCCTGCAGGCTATGGGTTATGGGATTCAGTCAATCAATCTAGAATTTCAGAATCAAAGAAGGTCTGAAAAAATCATTGATTTTTATGGAATGTGTATTTTTACACCTCTTGTTCGAGTTGAACAAAATTGATGACTTGCCTATAAATTACTGGAAACTAGCTTCTGCCCGCGGTTTTACCCGCGTTCCCACAGGAACCGTGCAATTTCCGAGATAAAAAATAACCTTTGTTACTCTCCGGTCCATAAATTATATATTATATATATACCAAAAACAATTGGACGAACAGTTGCTCCGTTACTGCGTAAAAGAGGGACAAACCAACAAACACACTTTCGCAGTTATTATAGTAATTAATAACATACGGATTCAAGCAAAGATTTTTTCCGTACCTTTTAATGGTCACATTGATGGAAGTAAACTGTATTGAAAGAAAGAAAGAGACAGAAATTTTTATCAGATCATCTCACCGCTTTCAGTCACATGCATCCTCATTTTTATCGTTTATGATTTATATGTAAAAAATCGTAAACATGAAAATCGTGTACCTAACATACAGTTGTAAACACCATAATATGCTTTTATACATATTATTATGTTCTTGAAACCTATTAGGAATAAATAAAATATATTTTCTCTTTATTCGATTGTCTACTGAAATAGAAATGTATAGTACCACAACCAGAAACAACACCAGATGGTACATTTCATCAGTCCAATAAATGACAATGTTGTCCCTATTTGACAACCATTACAGAAGGTGTATTTGATTTTAATTGTCCCTAGAGCACTTGGTTCTGGGGTCCAATATTTAGGATGTGGCGTCCGCTGTTTTATTACCCAAAGACATTTGTTTGGCGTGTTCTTGCGGCTTGTGCACTGCGTGGGGTTTAGTTGAATGAGGGACAATTAAATGTTGATCGTGGTGGAATGAGTTTTGATGAGTTATATCGATGTTAAGTAACATGAAGTAACATATTAAATTTCTGCTCAAATCTGTTATGCCTATATAATATATATATATACATAGTAAATTATTCTAGACAGCCCGCGTGATGTTGTCAATGGACGCAGTTGCGGGTTAGATATTTCTCCACTCAAAAAAGTGACTAAAACATACGCTGCATGCGCAAGTATTGGTTGCATGTTATAATGGGTTAGGCGACTAAAGTCAAAAATGATAATTGACAAGGTATAATTATGTCCATTGTTAAATAAATGTCAAGGTATAAAAATGACAATAATGACAATTGTCTAAATAGAAAAATGTCCAATTGGAAAAAGGTCTGAGTGGAAAAATAATCATTTTTATAAATGTCTAAGTAGAAAATTGCCCATATAAAAAATAAAAAGGTCTACGCAGATAAATGTTACTACATAATAAATTTAATAATTCATTCAAACTTTATTTAGAGTCCAACAGACATTCAGATGGTTGACCGTTTTTATTCATGCAGGTTTTTTTGGCTGTTACGAGTATTATTCATTTAAATAACTTTGTGGTATCAAATTTAAATTTCTTTATTTCAATAAGATTATATCTAGTTTTGGATTAGGTATCTAGATGGTCTCTTCACTAGGCAAGCTGAATGAATGAACGAGGGCCGAGAGAGATTGAAAGGTCGAGAATTAAAATAATCTAAGTACCAAAAGAATACGCGATAGTACGTACATAGTTTTTTGCTCAAGTCAGTTATTTTGAAAAAGCAGCCATTATTAAGACTATATATACTACATCACTAGAAAATTTAGTTTCCGTTTTCCCTTTCGAAATGGATTGCGTAGCATCAATTTATTTGGAGAAGCGGCGGGTTCCGTAGTCGATATCAGAACTATGTCCGTGTAGGTAACGTGTAGGCTAGTAATTAGGCGTCGCAGGGCGGGCGGGGGGTTAGCGGGACGGGGGCGCCGGAACCGGAAGCGCGCCGGAGATGAAGGCGCGATACAATATCCGGTTAGACGCCATTTCCGCCGCGAGACGCTCGTATGTGGATGCCTTACGTTATTTTCATAGATAGATAGGTATTATGGTTATTTTAGTGCCGAATCGTATTAGATTCATTTGTTTGGGTTGGAAGCGCGACTCGTACCTATATTGAAAGTTAGCAGAGCTAGTATCGAATGCAATAGAAATATATACACTAAACGATTGTAATATATTGGACATTTGAAACTTCGGGTATAAAGCAGTTTTAAATATAAAAAAAATAACTTTATTTCCTACTAAAATATTTGTAGCACTACAGACAGAAACATACATTTCATCACAATATACAAAAATTTTTTTTTGTTCGGATCAGAATTCCTGTATCTCACACTATAGCGGCAAGCAATAGAGTTACTTCAGTAAACGGTTTGTTTCGTTTTCAGTAGGTAATTATTTTATGAAGCAATGATGGCTGTCGATCTATGGACCGTTAGATATTTTAGGATAATACAAAGTTTTTCATGGCCAAAGTCAACAAAATGCATGTTTTTAGTACAGATTTACGGCCTTCGCATGGTATGTAACGTCTACCATACTGTGAGAAATTTGTATGGAGCGTTTTAGCGCTCAGTAGGTACGCCTGACTTTGACTATTTTTGACGTTTCTAGCGTTAGATTTCCAGTTTTTTTCGATATCGGCACTTGATTCTCATGAGAAAACGAATTCATTGACATCATAAAAAAATGGAGTGCAATTCGGCCTATTCAATTCATTTTTTAACCGATTTCCAAAAAGAGTTGTTTCTTAATTTGACTGATATTTTTTATTTTTCTACATAAGTACTTACTTAGGGCGCACTTGTAAAAAGTTTCCCTTAAAAAGACCCCTGATATTAAGTGACGATGTAATCTTATAATAAGTACGCTAAATTCCAACTAAATTCGCCGCTGGGTTCTTTATGATCAGTGATCTCCAAACAAAATATCCATTGGTAGGTTATAAAATGACGTAGTCCTTGTAAAAAACATAAGTGCAGGTACAACTTCACCGACACTTTCAGCACCCGCCTGGAAAGTTCTCGAAGCCACTTGATCGTCACTCAGTCTGCAAATCACATAAAAGCTTAATTCTCCTTAATCCTCGAAGAGCAATTCTGTTTCCCTCTCGGAGACAATGCCTCCGACCCTCAGCCCTCAGCAGCGGCGTCGGGAGTTATGCCTTATCGACTTCATCTGACCGAGAGCAATCGTTGCGTATACATTTTTGATAAACGCAAAACGACATTTAGCGGTCGTGTTGTAAAAAGAACTTTTAGACTCGTGATTGAGGATTCTTGCGTGATCTGTGGTTGAAGATGATCATATGCTAAACTTAGATTAGAACTGGCACTCGAGTGCAGCACGAACATACGTATAGATGCTTGGGAACCAATTTTCAATTTGAGCGTTATAGGTACGGTAATCAACAAAAAATTAAGATGTGACTTTTAGGTCATATTTCTGTTTTTTATTTTTTTTTAGTTTTTGGTAACGAGACGAGCTGGTCGTTTGCCTGATGGTAAGCATAACGCCGGCCCATAACAATTGCAATGCCACCCAGAACTTTGAAACACAAAGGCCTACGCGGCACTGCAGTGCGCTTGTTTATTTTAAATCCAATCCATAAAACTGAAGAATACTTTTATTGCATTAGGTTTTACTAAAAAACAAAAATTTGACATCACACTTTTTCTTTATACGCACATATTTTAGATTTCAAAAGGTCCTAGTCAACATAGATGCTAATCTTTCAATCTCGCCATTCACCCACAACTCGATCAAAGTTGTAACGGAGCATCTAGTAGTCTAGTACTATATTTGTACGTATAAATAGTACATGTAATAATTATTCGGCGGCGGAGCGATAATACAGATTTAGATAGAGAGCCGAGAGGAGAGATAACCCCTTACATAGCTTAGAGCACATAGCGCCTAACCACCCTTGAAGTACGGTGTGCAAAACAATTGACTAGAGCCTTGAAGGAAAACCAGGAGGGCAATCGCGTTAAAAATTACCAACCAAACCGCTACTAAACTACAACCGCTTTACAGCTTTTTGACCGTTTCGTATCGCGCTAATAGTTTTTACCAAAAGTTGAGACGTTTCTCGACAACAACTGACAGTTAACGCTGTCAAATGAACGGTGAAAAAAATTCTACACAGGTGAACCGACACTAAACTACAGTTGGAATCAAACCACAACTCATAACCGTACGCTGTCATTTCAAATTAACGCGATCGGGGCCCTGGGTTGGTAAGACCTGTGTTATTTCTTACCGGCTAGTGTATGACCACTATCTCACCTGATGAAAAGGTAATGATGTGGTCTAAGGTATAATATATTATCACATCTATGTACGCCTAGCATAGGGACTGGGTCTCAAGTGCGACTGCTAATCTTACACTAAAAATACTTGACGATAGGCGATCGACAACCAAACGCTAGCACAGATTATCAAAATCCGGCTGTCCCCGACATATATTATATGTGTTAATTTTCAGTTATTTATATTTCATTGTGGTTTAGGATATTTTGGTATAATATTGTAAGATTTCTATCATGAACTATGAAATAAATAAAATTGCAAGAAATAAAACAACTTCATTTTCTTGCTTACCTGCTGATGGTACGCTGGCGGATTTCTGAAAGGATCTAAGGAGGGTGGCGAGAGGCCTCGAGGATGCGCCGGGGGTGTACGGCGGGGGGAGGTGTACCACTGCGCTGTGACGTCACGTCCTATCTCGGCGGCCATCTTGGATTATCTCGTCGCACCTGGGGGAGGGGTTCAGTATCGACCGATGCCGTCTCTGCATTTTTCAGGGTGCTGATAATGTCTACTTAGTTGATTTTCATGCTCTCAGTAGACTTAGCTGTGTCTAGATCTTATCTTTACGTTATGGGATTAATTTTGTAGTAGCATTAGCATAGTTTTAGATGAGAGCAGCTGTTGATTCCTTAACAACGTTCTGTTGTGCTGATAACAGAACCGTGTGATGGTTGCGAATAAGGTAATAATTAAGGTAAGGTAATATTTTTGTGGTACCTACTAAAACAATTGGTTTAAGTAGGTTCTTATTTTCCTCCAACAGTAACAGTAACAAGAGAATCAATTAACTTTCATAAGTTTTTCTTGGGCCTAAACCAGCTAATAAATTTCTGTGACCCTCAAGGGGAAAATCAAGAAAATTTAAATCATCCCCAAAAGCTGTAAACTACTACAAGCAAACATTCAATTAAGCGTTTAGCTAAACCGCATCGGTATTATTAAAATTCAGGGCGCACACACGCACAGCCTTATCTGTCTATGGCAGTTTGGTCATGCTGATATTATCTGTGGCATCCCCAGCACCCCGCGCCCCACTCCCCCTTCCCTCGCGTTTCCAGGCTGGCTTTGTCCCCGGGACTTCAAACGAGCGCCCTTGCTTGTATTTACTCTATTTACAAAGCGAAATTTTATTTTTACTTATCAAACAACGGTCCTGTTTTATTGTTATGTCACTTGCAGTCTAATTTTAGACGTAATTGCGATGGTAAAGGTTTGTTTAAACGTAAACAACTTAGGTTATCGAATTGTCAGTTTGCAATTAAGGATTGCTCTTTAAAAACTATGGCTCGCTGACTATTTAATATCTATTCTTTAGGTGGTAGGTTTAACCCTTCTGCGGTTGTTCGTCTGGGTGGTTACCACCACTTAGCTCGTGACGTCTGCCACTAAGCAGTAATGCGCAAGCATTACTGCGTGTTCCAGTTTGATGAGCAAAGTAGCCAATGAAATGGTCAAAATGTCTCAGGGTACGACTGAGGACGAGTACGAACACACTGTAGTGCCGTGCAGGAAAATTTCTGAGTGGCACTGCAATTGTTACGGGCCGGCGTTATGCTTACCAACAGGCAAACGACCAGCTTGTTGTTATCAAATGGTATAAAAAAATATAGCTCATCAAGTTCGAACACGATACGTTTGGGGTATAAACGTGACGAGGAGAACTTTGAACAGATACAACGATGGGGTTTTAAAATCTGCACAAAGCAGTGAACTGCGTACCGAAACGTCATTTGTACCGGGTTCTGCACCTGCCTTCGTAGGTACACCCGATTTGTTGGATCATGAACGACGTTGGCTGACTACTTATTAGCCAGCTGAATTGGAAAAACATAATAATGGTTTAGTACTTATCATAGATTGTCTAGGTATGGTGTTGTAAATTAGTTGTACCTACTAAGCTATTCATGTAGCCAGTTACCTAATTAGCCCAATTTTCCCGTAAATGCTTTTACTATATTATAAACTTTGTTTCGCTTTGAGTTTTAGGCGGATTTTGGTTTAATTCTATTCTATTGTGGAATTTAGGTTGGTAATAATATTTTAGGGTACCTACAATATAATATGAGCGCAAAAATTTGCAGGTGAAAACCGACTGATTGGTACATTTGAATAGTTTTCTCGGCAACTTCTATAAAAATAAATACGAAATTAGAACGTTTCCAGCAAACGATTTACTTTACTATTACACCAAAAACCGGAATGTGTTTACCGAATAATCTTATCTCTGTGATTAGTGCACAATATTGCGCATCAAATGATAGTAACGATATCCTTTACTAAGTATAAATAAATATGAAAGAACTTTATGAAAGAAACCACACCAAGTCCACTTCACCTAAGCAATTGTTTCGCTATAGCAGGAAAGTCATTAAGGGGCAATCAACATGTTAATTCCGAGACCACCAGAGCACAATAGTTAACAGGGTTGACACTTAGGTAAAAAAAACAGGGCTCTTAGGTGAGAGTGCACCAACAAAGGTTCATTAAGAGCGCGTGCTACGCAGCTGCGCTTTGTTTTAGAACAGTGTTGTGCCTTTGCTCTAGACATACCTTAGGTATAATGTGAGAATTTTAATTGAATGAATGACTTTAAGGTTTGTATAAATAGAATTTAATGAGCTCAGTCTAAGCTCAAGTACATTCTTATAGTAAGATTACGGTATGCGAGCAGTGGCCGACTCGGGGATGTTCGTTCAGCGTTCTACACAAACCTTTTTGTTCTCTCTCCAACATGTTTAATATCGCAAAGTTAATGGAATATTGTAACTGGCAATCGTGTACTACTAATAAAGTACGTAAGTATACTACGAAAATAAGTATTTAGTGACAGCTTAATAACCAAGTGAATATTACAAAATGTCCTAGCACCATTGCTTCTATATATAAAGTGAGATAGAGGTTAGTTAAATCATAACACATGGAGAGTAAATGGAATATCAATGGCTTCTCAGTGAGAACTAAAACATATTTCAAGAGGCAATCAACATTACAATTCCGGACCACCAGAGTTGGTGCAACAAGGTTGACACAAGCTGAAGTAAAACAAAGGCTCATTAAGAGCGCGTGCGGCGCAGCTGCGTGTGCGCAACTATCGAACTAATGTGAAGTGAATGTATCAAACTAGAGGGCGCTGTTCAGGAAGCATGGAGTGGTGTGAAGAGGGTAAACTGAGGCACGTGCTGGAAAGGTAGACCACCGTGGCTTGCCGTGGTGGGTGGTGAAAATATTGTGGGTCAGTATTGCTGAGCGCTGAGCTTTCCCAATTTCTATAATATGAGACATTGACAGCTCTGTTACTTTCTATTCGTATTAGATATGAGATTTTAAACTTAACTAACTATCTTATTGGCATTGTTTCCCTGTTTTTATTATTTACATTACATTATCCATTATCAGCCTCTTACGCTCCCACTGCTGGGATATCGGCCTTCTCTCAGACAGAGAGGTATAATGGGCCATAACCCACCACGCGGGCCCAGTGTGGATTGGTGGATGTCACATGTCCTCCAATTGTGTGGTTCTTGAACATGCACTTTTCCTTACGATGTTTTCCTTCACCGTTTTAGAGCGAGTGTGAATAATCCGCACATAACTTGATATGAGTCATTGGTGCGGGCCGAGTCGAGATTCGAGCTATGGTGCGTCGGATTGAAAGTCGCAAAAGTTCCCGCTCGGCCCACTCAATATTATTATTATTGGGCGTCTGGTCGAAGCCACACGTGACCAAAATGCTGGCCTCTACTTAGGTCAAAGATTAAGCATTGCCATTCAACGTGGCAATGCTGCCAGCATTTTGGGAACGTTGCCTACTGGTAGCGGATTATTAGATTAAGATTGTAAATAAATTAGTGTGTATTTTATTTAGTTATTTTAGTTTATGTTGTTTATTTTTTCTGTTATTATAATAAAGATATTATTTATTTATCCTTTTTGAAGAAAAATTCTTATTTGAATTAATGATACTATCTCAGTGAATCCATTTCGTAAAAAACGCAATTATAGTGGAATTACCTATAAGAATATAAGAAGCTTTAGATACCTTAAAGGGAAACAAGAAGGCCAATATAATAAATTACAATGTTAAAAAGAATTAGAATTTTACTTTGCAAAGAGACGCGATAACAGAATTACGAGGCGTATATAATATAAGATATAGGTATGAGAAACTTTACAAAAAATAAGATTTGCTTTTAAAGGTGAAAATGTAATGTTTATTTGATAATATAAAACAAAATCTTCAATGGTATAAATTGGTTACTACGAGTAACAAACAAAAGAAGCCTATACTTAAATTATTGACTGATAAACATTGTACTACTAGAACAATTTTTACTTTTAACTTCACTAGTTAGTTTATACCGGAATAGGCTCAAAATTTGTATTCAGGTGACAAGCCAATATGGTAGAAAAAAAGAATGTTTTTAAAAAAAAGTACATACAAATATTTTTTTGTCTGTTTTATTTTATGCTAGACGATTATTAAGTTACAAACTCAACAAGAAACCAAATAAATAAATGAACATAGTGAAATTAATTTCATACCACGATAGAACAAAATGCTGGGGGGAGTTCCAGAATCATTCAAACCATAACTCCGTCTGAGTAGGAATCTTGGATCCCTGCATCCTTTGTCTAATAACTGCTCTGCGATCTGAACATAACAATGAACTTATCTAAATAGACTTTAAAATGTTATTGGCAATGCTTAGAGACGAGGAACCTGCTTGAGGCATTGTATACTTATGAAAAAACAGATAAGTAGGTATTTTGTGAATGTTTAGGTTGCAGTGCGAAATGGCCAAGTTATGCTCTTATCAGCTGTTATGGTAAAGTATGTTGATTTACATTATGTAAAACCTTTTGAGGTTTTTATTTATATTGAATCCTATTAGTTCTATGATTTACTTAAATTGGTAATAGTAATCTGCGGTGATTTGATCTATTAAGAAAAAGTCTATATTAAATTAAAAATAGCTATTTTTTAAAAATTAGATTACACAATGCTTTCCTGGTTACCTATTTACAATTTTATAGGTATAAATAAAAACCAGAAAAATTGCCTAAATACTTCCTTATATATGCGCGCCTAATGCATAAGGAATCGTAAAGTCCTACAGTTTTAAACCATCGTAAATAGTAAAGGGAAAAAGAACAACCTCGTATGTAGTTTCCAACGTGATCGTATGTATCTGTATATATATATATAATATATATATCTAAATACATAGAGTAAAAAGGAGTTTGTGCGGCTCCTTCCAGAGAGTGATTGTAGAGGTCCCGAGGGCACGAGCCACCTATTACCCCGTTAAGCATAAATTATCTTTAAACTGGACCAACTACTTTTCACCCTATATGTAGGTAGGTATACCTATACTGTAAGATACTATCTTTTTAAAACCGGTTAAAATAATAATTACCACTGTGATAAGCTTAAAACTGTAGTCGTTTAAAACTCAAATGAAAGCTGATAGAAAAATAAACTGGTTACAAAATTAAGTATGAACAATTTTATCAGGTCTGTAGATTTTAACAATATAATACACCTACCTAGCACACTTGGCACACCTCATACTTGGCACAGAATTAAGTATTGCCATTTACCCAGCCATTCATTATGAGGGAGTCTTATGTTCAGCAGTGGACGTCTTTCGGATGATGATGATAATGATTCAACCTTGCTGGTGTTTTTAGTGCTGGCACGGTGCTGGTAACGGTTAGAATATAAATGTGCATACGCAGGGCCGGATTAACCATACGGCAAAGTAGGCAACTGTCTAGGGGCCCAGCACAGAAAAGTGGCACCAAACCCCGGGAAAAAAAAATTTGAAAATGTTTCTTCGAGTCAAAATTAAAGTTTAAGTAACAAATCCTCAATGACAATGTTATTAGTATTGCGTTGTTTTTTATATTATATCGTCATATTTCAGTACATTTCAGAACGCATTTCAAATTATTATAGCATAATGTTATATTATGGTTAGAAAAGACGCCCTGAGACGTGCATTGCCTAGGGGCCCCGACGTGGTTAATCCAGCCCTGTGCATAACTATACAATTTTAGTTTGATTTTAAAAGTCCTTTATATGTTCAGGTGTAGATAATATGTTGCTTTGCCATGTGTAAATTATACCTTTAAAAAAATTGGTAACCCAATAAGCAGGTACCTACTGGCGTATATGTATACAGGTAATCATTTTCCATAGTGGTTGATATTAATGACAGAACTGAGCAGTAGAGACAAACCAGTTGCTGGTTAAACGCGGGGGTCTTAACATAGAGGCGGTAAGGTAGAGATGATGAAATAGTTAAGATTTCTGTGTGACAATTCGTATCCTTATTAATACTTTTTTGATAATAAGACGAGCAGGTCTTTTGCTGGTGGTTAGTATAACAGCAGCCCATACTTAACAATTGCAGTGTCACCCAGAACTTGGAAACAAAAAGGCATGTGCGGCACGGCAGTGCGCTCGGTTTTCAACCTTATAAGCCCAGTATTGTCGTTCCTTATACTTTGCTCGTCAAACCAGAACACAATAATGCACAATGATGTGGTGATAACCACCCAGACTGTTCTGTTAGTGGGAGGACTAACTCTTCTGCGAGTGTACGTCTGGGTTGTTACCACCACTTTGCTCGTGAAGTCAGCCGCCAAGCAGTAATGTGAAAGCATTCCGGTTTAATGAGCAGAGTAGCCAGTGAAATTACTGGGCTTATGAGACCTAATGTCTCAGGGTAACGAGCGCACTGCAGTGCCGCGCAAGCCTTTCTGTTTCAAAGTTCTGGGTGGCACTGCAATTGTTATGGGCCGGCGTCATGCTCACCATCAGGCAAACGACCAGCTCGTCTCTTTACAAAATAACATTAAAAAAAAGACGGGCACTCTCAGAAAAGTTAGTTCTGAGATTTCATGTAGATATAGTCAAAAGTTCACCTTTCAATAGTAAACATAAATGATTAGGTACACTAAAGCCAGGCGTCCCTTCTATACTCTAACACAAAATCTTTGACAAATAAAGCGTACCGGTGGCAACGCACGAATCGTCCATTTGTTAAGCGCCACGTGATATTATTGTGTTATTTATTGGCCTACACGACTTCCGATGCAGACTGCGATCACCAGTGGGTATGTATCTATAATAATTTATATAAATATACACATTTCAAAAATATCGCTGCCAACTGGAATCAAACCTGCGTCTTCTGGTAATCCAGCTGCTTTAAACCCTAATAAACTATGAAACTACTCACTTACACAATAGACCTTTTACAATACTCTTGCTCATAATATTGTATTATGGCCTTATGTAACGGCGATGGAAAATAAAGATAATAGGCGATAGATCTATATAGCTTGCTAGGGCTTTAGTGCCACCTTACGGAGCACTAAGATTCGTCAAAAACAATTGGTAAAGAACTGATTCACAAGCCTCTGAATGCTCATTGTGAATTCTTAAGAAAAACTACACCTTGTACGTACACATTCTAAAGTCCTAGACACATTTGCATATCAAATAATCATCCCATACAATTTTCTTTACGCAATATCTCGCAGGTGTTAAGAACATAATAACAAAAGCTAAAAACCGCTTTATCTTATTACATTCAATGGCGTAGTGAGCAAAAAACATGATTGTGGCCACATACCTGTTCCCTGCAACGAGATCTTCTCTATACAATAAGATAAACACAATCAATATAATAAAAATTATTTTATAAAAGCTCCGAAGGTGCGAAGACACTCGAACGAGGTAAACGCATCGTATTTCAAAACAACGAATCTGATATCTCAATTTTTCGCATGTTTTACGAGCGTTGCTTGGGATTATGTCTTGTTTTTTTTTGGCGGTGCATTCATTATGATTATTGGTTGTAATAAGATGTAGAATTCACACAGGTTGTTTGAAGTTGTTACGTAATTTTTTACCTCTGCGAAGCATAAATGGAAGTGTAACTGAATTTACTATTATGATCATTAGTAAGTGCAGAGCATATATTATATAGACACTGTAGTTTTCTTTTATTAAAATATGTATGGAAACTGTTGCTTAATGATTTGATTTGAATTGTTTTGATTTGATTTTAGTTGTGATAACTATCTCTTCTCTCTCTAGATCTCATTTCTAGTGTTTTTTTTCACACGGTGAATTCTAATTATAAAGTAAATACCTCTTTGTTGTCTGAATCATATAACATATAGTTTATATAAGTACAAAGTAAGAGGAGCATATTCCTAGGTCTCAGACCGGTGACGCTGTAACAGTCCGGTGACGCTGTAACAGTCCGGTGACGCTGTAATCAGTCCGATGACACTGTAATCAGTCCGGTGACGCTGTAATCAGTCCGGTGACGCTGTAAAGGTCGCAAGACCAACAGAACGGTCCTTCAAAAAAAAAGCCTATTCCTAGAGAAAAATCGGGCTCTTTCGTGTAGCACGTTGTTATTCTAAGGTGGTCGTCCATTTTTCACATGATTGAAGCATTTGGAGCCAGCTCGCAGCACACGCGTCGAAAAAATAAATCAAACGTTCTCCTTATGACGCCCACCATTAATAAAACTCTTTAAAATATATTTAATAATGTCCACAAAGGCTCTGAGCACAATACTCGACCCATAAAGGGGCAGCATTTATTATGGCGACAATATATCGAATACAAAAAGATATTGTGACAAAGAAGAGTACTTTTTAATAATATTGTCATTTCTCAGCAGCAGTGGACTCTTTCAAAAAGCCATAACGTAATAATTTATCTCTTTATAAGAGTTTTTTATATGTGGGAGAGACGTCGCGGGTGACGCCAGGTGAACACGGGTTAACTTTGTCAAAGCCTTCCGTATCTAATATAATTTCTAAATATAAATAGTATTGTGCTGTTAGAAACTGTTCTGTGTTCTTTGAATTGATTTAGATCGAATGTTTCGAAACAAAACATTGCTTCTTACATAAACGAACAGTACAATATAGATGGAGTGCTTGGAACCTGTTAGTGATGAATATGAATATTCAGCTTGTATATAGAAATATAGGCAAACGACCAGCTCGTCTATCACACGTCTAGCACTTCTAAAAAAAACTTTGATAGTACTTAAATATATATACGCACACACAAGGTATTCTAGTGTGGGGACTAGGACTGTAAATTGTTGTAATACCTTATTTTTTGTGAATGAGTCTTTTATTAATTGAAAATATATATAGGCTTTATTTGCTCATATATATAACGCACTCGGAAAAACAATCGATTATTTTCCCACCACAATTCTTGTTTCTATTGAAAATAACGCGGCATGAAACAAGCCTTGCACAAACATTATTGCACAAAAAAAAAATAACGAGAGTCTTTATAGCTATCGTCGAGACGGGGTTGACATCGGAGCCACAATAAAATCGATGAAATATTTAAGGGACAGTCGCAATAACTCATAGCGGGCGAGTTAAGGGCCAGCGCCTATTGTGACACTGTTTGCACAGGTAGGCGCGCAGTGGGTAGTCACTCTCATACAAATCACAGTTTCATGTCGTACCGATACCTGTGAAATTTTGATCGGTATTTTGTTATTTAAATTAGTTTGTTAAACAAAGAAATCTTTGCCGACAAGCTTTCACATTGCACTTTTCTATACTTTTATTTCTCAAGCAGTGCAGAAGGGTTACTATAATACCTCGAAGTTACGTCTATAGTTTCGCGCGATCTGATCAAACGAAATCCGAAATGTCGGATCACAGTTCATAATTTGACAACTCGAGCGTGGGGCACTATTTACCTAAAACTAACGAACGAAAATTTTATGAAAAAACACTTTTTTATTTCATATACTATCTACAGTAGGAACATGATCAATTTGAGGTCATACCTACTTCGTTGGGTGCCGCAATTTCGGAGGAGAGTCACCCATCCTGTTTCACAGAGTATCGTATTGTAATGTGTTTGTCGGTGTGGATTTTATTCCAATGGATTAATAATAATTATTAATAACGAGCTGCTGCCTACGGATGTACCCGCGGAAAGATTTCCCAATCCATTCTTGCAGGATAAAAAGCAGTCTATGTTACTTTCCGGTGCGTAGAGTATCTCTTCGCTAAAAATCACACCTATTCGTGGATCCGGTGCTGTGTGAAATAATAACAAAGCAACAAATACACATTCCCATTTATATAATTTTTTAATATTCTTAATAAACCACTGTGCATCATGATGTTTTCTTCTCTGAAAGCTAAAGTTTTTTATTCGGTGCGTATATTATTATAATTGATACGATTCTGTTAGACTGGGGTTGCCAGATAACAGCATCCTCGTCTACCATCGTGCAGGTAGTAGTTAGGGCACGAGGAACAAGAGAGAAATCTCAAGTTCAATGTAGGTATGTAAGTAGGTACCTACTTAAAATTACAATCGTTGAAGGCGACTTTCCTTTGTTTAACATAACTTTTTTATAACCTGTTAAAATAACAACCAATGAAAGAGTTTTTATTTGTTATGTTTCAGAACATTATATAACGACATATCAAATTATTATGAAAAACTATAACTAATACAATCTAACTACGTTTGGCACCAAGCGACACCGTTCCTATACGGACGACGATATATCTAATTAGCTAATTAATTCATTTTATTCTCATGTAATTGACGTTTAATCTTTTAGGTCAGGTCAAAAAGTCTTTTCTTTGACCAGTAGGGCTAACATGCGCACCGTGACAAAAATTTTTCGATGCTTATGTCGTGCATTTGTCTCATGTTCGCGAGAGAAAGAGCGAGACAAAACAGTAGAGAAAATTTTGTCGTGGCGCGCATGTTAGCCCTGGGCCCCGATCGCGTTAATTTGAAATGACAGCGTACGGTTATGAGTTAGTTGTGGTTTGATTCCAACTGTAGTTTAGTGTCGGTTCACCTGTGTAGAATTTTTTTCACCGTTCATTTGACAGCGTTAACTGTCAGTTGTTGTCGAGAAACGTCTCAACTTTTGGTAAAACTATTAGTGCGATACGAAACGGTCAAAAAGCTGTAAGGCGGTTGTAGTTTAGTAGCGGTTTGGTTGATAATTTTTAACGCGATTGCCCTCACAAACAATTTAAAAGTAGGTAGATGCTGTATTTTGTTTTTGTGTCTATCCGTAATTTCAAATTCCATAACTACAAATCTCAGAACTGGACCGTTGACCCCTAGCTGCCATGGCGTCACGTACAGGTACTACGTGCTCCGTGGTCCAGGGAAGTTCCTGGAAGCTGCATGAAGTCGTCACACGCGGCTCCCCGCCGGCACGGTAGCGCGCGGGCGGTCTATCCCCTTAATTAATTTTAATGTATTTACCTGCGTAGCATACTGCAGGGCGACAGGGTAAGTTTGAGGACATGTTTAGATTTACTCGTTGGAGGTAAGGTTAAGTAGACACGCGCTAAAAGAGTATGGTAGCTTTAGGAAGAATTATGACCGTCAAACAGATAACACCGCTTTATGCTTATAAAATAGGGTTTGCCCAAATTATGTTTCATATGTTTTCAGTTTCCATCACGGCGTCACATAGTAAGTTAACTGTTGAGATCTGTGATTATCTGTTATCTATACAAATAAATAAAATTGAAGTGTCTGTTTGTAATATCAAAATAACAGCTTTTTACAAAATGATATGAAAGTATATACGGTACCTGTAACCAAAACCAAATTTTTAATATTTTTGTCTGTCTGTCTGTTTGCTCTGGGTAATCTCCTAAACAGCTAGACCGATTTTTACAGAACTTTTACTGGCAGATAGCTGATGTTACAAAGAGTAACTTAGGCTACTTTTATTTTAGAAAAAGAATTAGGGTTGCATGCAAAAAAATAAAACCCTTGAAATCCAATATATCCGCGAGGGTGATACCGCGGGCAGCAGCTAGTTATTAATAATTTAAAACAATAATCGTGTTTAATAGCTACTGGCTTACAAGTCAAACCGATTACGCATCTTTATTCATTTCGTTTGTATTTAAAAACCTTTATACTAATTATCTGTCTTATTTTATCGATCAAAAACGCTGGTAGCCTGGTAATTAAATAATTATATTATTGCTGCGTTTCTTTTTTGTTTGTGGAATATGAGGGCTGTTTATTTGTTTAACCGGTCTGTAGCATTTAAAACTGGGGTTAGCTTGCTTCATTATATGAAAATATGGGTACAGGTATTCTAGGTTTAGTGTGTTTACCACTTTTAACCACATCGTTACTTAGGAAGATGTAAAGTTCACCATTCACGAACACTCCATTTCCGTTGCTCCGCGCGTCGTGCATTGAGTTGAATGGTGGACCATAATATCGATGATATTCACACGCAATGAGTTGGAATGTTGTGGAACGTCGTATTTGGAGCGTTAGGAATCCCAATATTTCTATTAATCCACGTAATCTATCTGAGATTCCGCACACGCGGACGGTTTTTGGAACGTTTGCGTGGAATGTTGTCAAGTGGAGCGTTCGTGAATGGTGAACTTTAGTGCTGCCACACATCGGGCGAACGAATGCGGTCACTAACGTAACCACAACCTGCGGACAAGATTTTTCATAATATGGCATCGGCGCAAAATGAGCGTTTTAGTTGCCACGATCGAACCATGCATGCTCATTGTGAGGTCGCTCAGCTGAGGCGGTGGCCTCGTTTGAGGCTCGTCTCCCACCCGCACACAAGACCACAAATTCCTGCTTCTTTCGGCCCGTACAGAATAGAGAGATCAGAAGAGGCGCTTTGGTTCTTAGGCCGTTTAAAAGCGCCCGAGTGGCCGTTCTGCGTTCTCTATTTTATGGCTACCAGAGGCTGCGACTGGAGGCCCCGCCCATTGCGCGGCTACTCTAAGTTTGTAGTCAAACGTATATCTAGAACCAAAGAATATACACTAGGAATTGTTCTGATGACACTTGATGGTTTTGCTCTGAACTTTGGCAGGAAAAGTGAAAAAGAGCTTTTGCGACGTGGACCAGCTTGCTGAAAAGGATTGTGATATATTTATGAACATAACGAAATTTAAGAGCTATTAAAGCGTTTTTCTTTTTGTAGCTAATTTCACAATCTGTCAGAAAATTGGCACTAATTACTTGTATAGAAAAAACTTTCTAAAATTCCAGGAAACTAAGGGAAAGGGGAAGGAGAAAGGGAGGGAAAGACCGAAAGCCTAGTTACAAGGCTAGGTTACAATTTGCATGAAAAGCATCATTAGTCCTCTTTGCATCAAGAAAACATTCCTGTTATTTAATCATACTAGGTAATACTGTAATCCCAATGAGTTTTCATTTCTTATCGCGTACTACATCGAAGCGGCCGTAACTTTACGGCGCATCCCACCCTTCATAGTTTAGAGGACCGTTTTGTCTCAAATAGTTAATTTGCGTACGGCCCCCGAGTTTACCCGGGACGAATCAATAATGAGCCGTGCCTAATCAACGCCCCAAACAAAACGGTTCTGATTTTATTGCTTTATGCGTGATTTGCCGATTTTGGGGCATTTAATGTTGAGTAGTTGGGATTGAGCTTTTAGTTTCACACGGATAACCCATGTAGTGGATAGAACAGGACAGTTAGTGGTAGTTGTTAGTGGTAGGACTAACTCCTCTGCGAGTGTCCGTCTGGGTTGTTACCACCGCTTTGCTCGTGAAGTCTGCCGCCAAGCAGTAGTGTGCAAGCATTACTGAGACTACATTATGAGACTTATTACCTAATGCCTCAGGATAACGAGCGCACTGCAGTGCCGCGCAGGCCTTTGTGTTTCAAAGTACTGAGTGGCACTGCAATTGTTATAGGCCGGCGTTATGCTTACCATCAGGCAAACGACCAGCTCGTCTCGTTACAAATTATCGTAAAAAAATGACATCCGTAAGTGTAAGAGATTGCTTATAGCGATAAGACCGCCGTTTGTTTTACCGTAATTTGTTCTTTTTTTTCTTTTTGTCATTTTATGTTTCATTTGGTATGCAATAAAGAGTTTTTGTATTGTATTGTATTGTATCCGTATATATATAGTACTTTTATGCTTAGTGATTAAAGTACATTGATGTTAAATATGAAGTTATGAAGTTCGGAATATAGAACATGATTTTAAAATAAAGGGGATTGGCTCATGCATTTTGTCATTTTAAAGTCCTACTAAGTTGCGAGAGTGTCATTTGAAAACCATTTCAATTGATGTGCAGCAGTTACATTCCTTCTGAGCGCGTTTAAGTTTGGCAAGTCACGCCCTTATAGGTGTTATACTTTGAAAATATTTGTGTTCTTATTCTACCATTTGGCAGAAAAAATAATCGCACGGACATATAAAGAAATACGTTTTTAATTCTAGTATCTTATTTCTGCGATAAAATGTTTGTTGGAAATGTTTTCCTTTGAACAAGATAAATCTGTCACCGTTGAGATAGATTTATTAAAGTATTTTGCGGGAAATATCGGACAAATAGGTACTTTTTTGTGAGAATTAATGTTTTCACGCTCTAATCACGATAACTGATTTTATCTACAGTTTATCTCTATTAAATAAAAATAAAATAATAGCACACGATAAGAGTATCCGCTCGCCGTATTCTCACATTTAAATTTGTCATAAAATTGCAATTTCAATTACGCCATCACGCCCGACCGATTAGGAAGTCGAACAATCTTTGTCAACTTGTTAAACTCTGACCGAATAAAGGGAGGCTCGGGATGCGTTCACATCGTAAAATTATTTAATATTGCAATAAATATGTCTGTTGTTGTGTGTTTGGAAACAGACAGAGCCGTGGCGAATGCTAATGGGAGTAATAGAGCATGGGATTGGGGATACAGTCGGTGCGTGCTGGGTGGTGCAGCGCATCATTTTTTGCGTAGTCTGTCAGTTTTGGTTATAGATTCTTTATTTATTGGGTTGTTTGAATTATTGAAGTGTTTGAAAGAGAATGTGAGTATTTTTTTACTAGAAAGCAGACTTTACAAAATATAAATGTATTATATGTTATGAATAAGTTTGCTTGCTCTTGTAGGTATTAAAACAGTAATGGTGTCTTAATTAACAGTCCGAAAAAAAGCTTGTCTAGATTTATCTATTACATCTTACTTACACATAAATCAAATTAATGTGTAACGTCAAATAACAGTTTTTTTTGTATAAATTATTAATGTGTATGAAAGTGTATAGAAAGTAGGTAGTAGATACTTACAACAAAAAAGAAATTTTTAAAATTTTTGTCTGTCTGTCCGTTTGTTCCGGCTAATCTCCGAAATGGCTGAATGGATTTTGACGCAACTGTCACTGACAAATAGCTGATATTATAAGGAGTAACTTAGGCTTTACTTTTATTTTAGCAACATAATTAGGAATTCAATACCGCTGCGCGGGTGAAACCATGGGCAGCAGCTGTTAAAAAATCAATCTTAACTATATATAATTATATATATATACTCTTTTTTCTGTTTTGTGATTTTAATAATATCATACTTATCACATTTGTTATTTATTTTAATCATAATTTACAATTTACCTAAACAGATAATATTCAATGTTAGTTGCTTAATGCTTCCGCACATTGGGCTACCGAACGCTGCTACAACATTTTTCATACATTGTATACAGTGGCATCGGTGCACTTAGGTGGTGGTCGTGGTGGCTCGTCTCCCGCGCACACTCGAATAGACACTTGGCACTTGGGCGCTTAGTTTGTCAAACAGCGCCCTTCTGCCCGGTGGCCCAATTTGCAGCTACTCTTAAACTATAATTTATTTAATTCGATTTCGACATGCATTGCTCAGCAACTTCATTACAAACAAAAGAAGATAAGTCAAATGTGAGTGTTCGGGTGGCAGTAAAGCAGAAAAATATTTTTGCGCAAACATAATTAAAATGCTTTTGTTACAAGAAACAAGACGGATTAGAGTCCTTTGTTACCAAACAAAGAATACGATCCACTGTGCCAAAGAAATGTGTAAATAACTTTAGGATTGAACGTACAAGTTTGCATTTCTTAATTTATAGCAAGGAGCCTTTTAGGCTGTGAGAACGTAATCTAGGATCTACAGTTATTTTGCTTATATCCGTACTGCGTATTGTGGACGAAATTTGATGAAATGAGGCTATTCCAAGAGGGAACCTTTTTTATACTATTTTGATTAGGAGACAAGCTGGTCGTTTGATTGATGGTAAGCATACCGCCGGCCCATATCAATTGCAGTGCCATTCGGAACTTTGAAACAAAGGTTTGCGCGGCACTGCAGTGCGCTCGTTACCCTGACACATTAGGTATTAAGTCTCATAAGCCCAGTAATTTCACTGGTTACTCTGCTCATCAACCCGGAACACAGTAATGCTTGCACACTACTGCTTGGCGACAGACTTCACGAGCAAAGCAGTGGTAACAACCCAGACGGACACTCGCAGAAGAGTTAGTCCTCCCACTAACTATTCGACGAATACTATCGGTGGGAACCGATAGTATTCGTCTTATAGATAGTCTATCACTTGCCTAGTTACATAACAGTTTAATGGTTAAAACTCTGCTACTTAATAACAATAACGTTTAGCTATATAGCGATCGTTACAATTCTAGTAGCATTTATACCTGTATAGAATTAGAAATCAATACAAACATAATTTTTTCACATAAGCACTTTCAAATTATCACCATACAAAGATCTTGTTTGCACACTACAGGAGCAAAATGTTTGCAAAGCTATTGAAATGCCAACAAAACTACAATGTATCGGTTGCCATACAAATACTCCACAAAATAAATAAACAGTGCTATTATTGCCCACTGTGCAGTTAACTACGGGCCAGTGTTGCCATGTCTGCGACAAAAGAAAATAATAAATCCTAATACAATGCAGTGTCACCGCATTTGTTATGCAATTTATGGAAAATAGAATAATAGTTAGGCAGAATAGGCGTGATGTTGGCAATTGATATGGATTTGATGAATCGATAAATGTGTGATCAACAAGTCCTACGACTTTCTTATGGTTTATAGATATGTCTAATATAATATTCTTTGGGGCCATTCCACGGTAATCGATACCAGATGAGATAAAAATAAATGTTATGTTACAAGCACTTTAACATTAATTACTAATAGTAAATATGTTTAATTTTCACCTAATGATGTAAAAAAAACAAAATTCTAGCATTCACTCAATCAAATTTCATTTGAAGTTTCATCTTGCCAAGGAATTTCCATGGTAGAAAAAACACATGTGTGTTGGAAACACTGATTTGCGTTTTCTATGGGTTATTCCGCGATATTTTGACTGTCAACAGAGTGCTCAAGATATCAGCTTGTGGTGGAACAATTTTTGGTGTTTCTCAGATAATTACATAATATTTTATTAATCATTTTAGCAAGGCAAGTTTGCATGTCACGCCCGTCACAAAATACATAGAAAAGTTCTCATCAAAGAGTCCAAATCACTTGCACGTTGTAATAAAGCTTACGAAAGTAAGGATATGTCGCAAAGGAATGTATGCGAATAACTTTTATAAATTTTTATGTTACTGATTGGGGATGCTGAGCAAATTACTTTGGTCACGCCCGTCACAAATCACGCCCATCACAGTATTTTTACCTTTTTTTTATTTATATATTATTTGGTGACAAGACGAGCTGGTCATTTGCCTGATGGTAAGCCTAACGCCGGTCCATAACAATTGCAGTGCCACTCAGAACTCTGAAACACAAAGGCCAGCGCGGCACTGCAGTGCGCTTGTTACCCTCAGACATTAGGCATTAAGTCTCATAAGCCCAGTAATTTCACTGGCTACTCTGGTCATCAAACCGGAACACAGTAATGCTTGCACATTACTGCTTGGCGGCAGACTTCACGAGCAAAGCGGTGGTAACAACCCAGACGGACACTCGCAGAAGAGTTAGTCCTAACATTAACAAAACCAGCTAATAAACTGAGATTTTTAAACTTTCGCTTATAAATTTAGAATTTGGGTTAGTACTTATATGACTTTAGGTGATAAAATTGTTTGTTTACTTATTAAAAATTGAACTCGTCACGCCCGTCACAAAGTCTTGTCACGCCCGTCACAACTTATTTCAGGTCACGAAAACTGCAATATCAAATATTCACATACGACATATCACTGTAAATCTAGAAGGCATATTATTCTAAAAGGCGGACTAATTGAATTTAAAAAACAATTGTGTAATTAGCAGAAATATTGTGTCTTGTCGAAGAGGTCGATAATCTTGTTCGAGTACGCGTCACGCCCGTCACAGCGACTAAAATCGTCGTAACTTGTTTTGTGAGCCGAATAAGAAAAAAAATGTTGTAAATTTAGTAAAAACCATCGATGTCTTATCTATTACAATAGTATTTAAGCAATTTTGTATAATAGTCAAAGAATAAATGCACAAAATAGAAGTTGAAATGTCACGCCCGTCACCGTGGAATGACCCTTTGGCTGAGTTATGGTTTATAGGTATATCTTATCTAATATAAAACTCTTTGGCTGAGTTTTATGGAGTCATATACAACTGCTTTTCACCTGATTTTATAGATACAGGGAATCTTTGTTACAGGTCAAGTTGTACTCAGGTATGTGATAGTTGGACGTTCGTTTGACCTCTTTACGAAAAACTCTCCAAAGTAATAAAACTACGTTAATTCATCAACTTCGTTGACAGTGTGACTTGGGAAGTCATCATGGCAAAAGTTAACCTTGCGCACCGCTTACAATGCAAGCAACGCCACATAGAAATGCTTACATACAAAGTATAACAGTAGGTGGATAAAATATATAACATATGGTTCCAAATGATAGTTTACAGAATGTGTGTTAGTAATTCATTGTCCTTAAACTAAGGGACGAAAGTTTTTTTTATAGATACTTACTATTGGCTAACGAGACGAGCGGGACTTTTACCTGATAGTAAAAGCAAGCTCATAAAAATTGCAGAGTCACTTAGAGCTTTGAAACACAAAAGCCTGCTCGGCACTGCATTGCGCTCTTCACCCTGAGACATTAGGTACAGTCTCATAAGTAATCTCACTGACTGAGAAAAGGCTCATCAAATCTGAACACTGCAATGCTTGCACATTACTGCTTGGCGGCAGACCACACGAGCAAAGCGGTGGTACCCACCAGAAGAGTTAGTCCTACCATCTGGTAAATCGGTGATTAGGTATTATATTTTAAGCAGATAGGATAAACGTCAGAAGATACCTGTAAACCCGTAGGTACCTACACCTACAGGTTTGAGGAGGACGAGATCGTCAACTAATTGTAAAATGTATTAGCTTTTAAATTGCAACAATAGTATTAGACACGAAAAAGTAACAACTCTTCAAAGTAAAAGTGAAATCATCTCTAGAGAAAAGAATCTGTGCAAAAAATAATATAGTCACTCTTGTTCCCTTTCAAATACGATTATAAGATCATTAGCCCGTCACGCATCCCTTAGATACCTGCCCATACATTACCCTGTCAAAATATTTCGTTGAAACACATTCGAACGGTTTTTTCTAAAATATTTTGGTGAAATTGTTCGATTATTGCCCGCAAGAACGCTTGACAACTCAATAATGGACAAAGGGAATCATTTGTCACTGTCCATTAGAAGATATTGTTGGAAAACATTATAAAATATTGTTATAGTCATGGATATTATAAGTATAGTTTAGTGTTAGACACATGCACAAGTGTTTGTAGTAGGTACTTTATTTTCTTGGAACTATTACTACCACTTAGTAAAGTAGTTGGATGATTCAAAAGTAGGAAAAATATACATAATTATATACTCATCATATATTCATTGGCGGCTCCGTAGCTAAGTTGGTAGTAACCCTGCCTGCAAAGCGAGGGGTACCGGGTTCGATTCCCGGCCGGGGCAGATTTTGTGTAAGCATAAAGTTTGTTCTCGGGTCTTGGATTTTTGTGATGTGTATCTGTGTGTGTCTATGCCACCTGCATCACAGGGAATCCTAGTGCGGGGGTATGAGTGTAAGCGTTTATTATATTATTATTTATTTATTTACTTTAATTATATTATTATGCCTGTTCTACTAAAAATCAATATACTTAACAGTGTTTTTATGAGCAATTTTAGCATAAAACAAGCGAGTATGTATATCCTAATTCAGTGTTCTCTAAAGAAGCCAAAGTTAAACTCCTACCCATATATTGTTCACTTAACCCTCGTTCACCTATCTCACATTCCCTTAAATATATAACCGGTAGGTAAAGTAGGAAGCACCAGCGAACATAGCATGAAATAAAATCGCATTGTAATCCGGTATTGGCTATAGATAAGGAGGGCTTGTGACAAGGCAAGAATTATGTGCTCCAGAGGGCAATTTTTCTTTCCCGGGATTTATTCCCGTAATTTATAGAGGATCCGCCTGTATCTGGGCTAACCCGGCCGGGGCTAGAAGGGCGCAATTAAGACCAGCCTCTTTTGCTAATTAAGATGCTGAGATCTGTGCTGTAATTATTGTGAGCGTCGAGTTTCTGCTAGTGGTCGACCTAGGTGGACCTACTTTGAGTAGACAAGTGAAGGTTTTGAAAAGGTTCATTGGAAGCGAGCGCACTCGTTGAAGGTCAATGGCGAGAAAGAAACCCACTGCGATAAACCCATGGCATAGTGTTAAGGAATTTTATAGTGTGATAAAAATTTAGTTATTATTTAAAATTACTCCGCAAACGTCACGAACAGACGCTAACATTTTAAGAACAAAAAACCATAGTAATATTTTGCAACAACAAAAAATAAATATGATATTCATATTTATTAATACCTGTTCAATTGCTTGGAAGTTAAGTTACCAGTTTATAAAGTCATGTACAATCTTTATTTTTAAAGGACAAGACGTCAAATCAGTGTCTTTACCTCAAATGTTTGCTCAGAGATTTGTATCGACGCTAATGATAGTCTGGTTTCACACAATTTCAGGTGTCTTTCGTGTTCAATGTTATTCAAGATTCGTTTAACTACCGCAGCTATCAGTAATAATCATAAAACGCTCCACAATAACACTCGATTTCGCGTAATCGCACCATCAATCGAACGTCGAGTAGGCCGTCATTTGACACGCAAAATTTTTGCCGAACGTGCTTCGCCATGAATTGTTGGTGACAAAAGTGTCTGTCGCAGCGAAGCGTCGAGAGTCGGCTTAATACCATCCCCCACCCTCGACCGCAGTCGTAAATTTAGGGTTTCATAAAACCAGATCCGAGATAAGACACAGTGTGGAGTGAGCGTCCCGGATCAAATGCCTCCGTACTGCGGGCTGCCAGTAGACAATAAAAATAAACGCAGCCGCATCTGCTTTTACTGGTCCAACGGCGAAATTTGTCGTGTTTACATAAAATACGCCCGAAAGATACCAATCGAGGATTCGCCGGAATCGTCACAAATATGTCATTTTCGTGAGATACGCTCGCGGCAATTTGAAACCACCAAAGCCTAGAAAAAAGCGAAGTGAGCTGTCAAAGGGCCAACAAAAGCGCATTATAATTTTAACAGATTCTCAATCGCTTCACTATTATGAGGCGTGTATTATTATTCTCAGCCAGTGTAAGGGTATTTGGGTGCCTTTGTGGCTCGGTATTGACAAATAAGTAAGATTTACTCTTAAAGCAAAAATAATGGAGGATTAGGATGGTAGAGCAATTTTTTCTAGCAATTCTTTCGGTTTGGATGGCGCCTGCCTCTGTATTGCATTATTCTAAAGCCGACTCAATTCTTATGCAGTGTTGTAGCAATATTGCAAATAGATCAAGTGGAAACTTCGATGCGATTCAAAGCAAAGGAAAGCTGAGTTTGCGTAACTTTCCCCTAGAATAAACAAAGTGCTCGCACACAAGAAGGATAACATTTTAGATTCTAATGAATGGACCAGTAATGCATCTAAGTACAAATTGTGCTCATTGTGCAATTCTTGAACAAAGACCATTACAGTTTTTCTTCACTTTTGCTTCGATTGAATTCGCAAACTATTTAAAATCCATAGACTGATTTATTGGCAGTGTTAGAACCTTAAAAATTACGGCACGTCTCATATTGAAAGTAGGAACGGGTTGTAGGCATAACTACGTGTCGAGGACATATATTTAAACCTTCAGTAGATAGGGGTGCAATAATTTTGACAATGACTAGCAGCCTTACCCGGGCGAGGCGTAGGCGCGGGGCGGCGGGAGCGGTGCGGGGGGCAATCTGCGCACTAAATCACGCTACGAATAAAATTTATGGCGCCGAGATAAAAACTCGCAGCTTTTCTCTTTTACGTTCCTTTCCCCCTCCCCGCGCCCCTCAGCCACCCCGCGCCCTCGTCGCCCCGCGCGGAAAATCCATAGGGATTTTTCCAAGTGTTCGGGCGACGCGTGTGTGGGGTCGAAACGATTTTGTTTTATGCTTATTGCCGGTTGCGATGTTTTGTTTGCTAAGTTGCACAGATAAGGGATAGGTACGGAGATTGTCTGCTCAGCTGGACGTTCTATAGGCGGGAAATATATCGGCTTTGTTTTGTTTTCCTTTTCTTTGATCTTCAGGTAGGCGCTCGTTCAATTCCGTTTGGTATTTTTGTACGGTTGGGCGTTAGGTTTTATTTGTGTGTCTGACCAGACATAGCTGCTGTTGAATTTTGTCTGCCTTATACGGACAAAGGTCAAAAATCAACCTTGACAAATGTGCTTGCTCTAAGTCATGTAATCCGTCAAGTTCATTAAAGAAGAGAGACGCAAGGAATGAGATTTGCGAATGAGTAGGAAATTCGTTTGGATTCAAAACGACATGCGAAATCGAATTGTACTGGATTCCCTGCTTCATACCTGGATATACTATAAATTGTAAATGCAAATGCAGGACAGGTTTGTAATAAGTATTATACTGAATTCGTACATCAGGCGGAGCAAAGAGGGTTTACCTACTTTACTAATAATATAATATGGAATGAATAATAAGTATGTAGTAATAACTGCACAGACATACGATTAGAATAAATAACACAATGTTTTGTTTTGTGCCTTATGAATTTCCACTGTTGTACTGACAATTTAAATTCTATGCAACAATATAATCTATAGATACGTACTCGTATATTGTCGTTCGCCACTTTATGAGAATCAAAAACGTGGTGAAAGAGATGTAAATAATAACACGAATATGTAAACTGACCTAAGCTGATTGGTTGTGTAACTTAACTTTTGTTGGTGTACCTTACCCACACATTCATGAGGTAGACGGGTTCTAGAGTGACCACGTCTAGAAAAATGTATAGGACGTCCTTCAACAAGATGGAACAACAAACTCCGTAAAGTTGTTGGTTGTCAGTTGTCCGGTCAGTTGCACTGTGCGCCGTGCAACAGGATCTTCAGGTCAAGTTTTGGGCGTATGTGGCTGCATAGAGTTGACAGGGTTCACGGCAGTACATGGTTGATGGACACGTCAAGGAGGACCTCATTTTCATCATCATAGACGTTGGTAGCAATTACATGAGAATAGATGAAGATCGGGTTCAGTGGCGTTTATTGGTAGAGACCTATATTCAACGTATATTGATTCAAATTGGTGATCATAAAATGTTCATGAACCAATTATTTTCACAAACTTAATCATTACAATATTAGGACATAATTTTTTGACGGAATGCTTATTAGGTGCAGCATACTAATAAGTCAGAAATAATAAGATCAAAATGGGTTAATACAGATATAAAAGTGTTATTAAGTCTGCTTTTAAAATAAGCTTCGATCTGTACGCTAGCTTTTGTATGGCATAGTATATTTTAATTGGACGGTACTAAATTTAGTAATAAAAGCGTTAATAGAAGTGTATTCAGCAAGGTCACACTTTTTAACGAGCACAAACAGTGGGTAAATAAACAATTCACGAATTAAGAAGCAATACATCATGTGCAAAGTCGTCGACACGTAAGTTCGTATAAGTTATATTAAAGTACGCTACAGTACTGCCGTTATATCTATAGTGTTAGTTCCTTAGCTGTCCAAGAATTGATGTGAGTGTGTAAGAAGGATCATTCTACAAACTTTTCTAAATACAAACTGGCTTTGTTTAGTGGATTCACTAGCGAGGTCCAAGCGCCCCATTTCCATAGCATTCAAACTATTTGTTTCTAAAAGGGTTGATGTTTTCAGACAAAAGGCGAAGCGTCATCGATACGTTGTGGATATTCCACCATTTTTATTAACTATGCGTATCGCTAAGGAACTCTTTGTGCTTCCCAAGTTTCTTCAAGACACGAGTGAATAGGTATCTTCTAGGCAAGCTTGCTTCATCGTAGACCACATCGACCACTTCACATGAAGGTCTATACTATGTTAAAAAAGTAAACCCGGTGGAGATTCTAATTGGATTGGATTGAACAGCCTAATACTGCTGCATAAAGCTCATGTTATTTCAAATGTGTATTGAATAAGACATGCATGTATTTTAGTATTTCAGGACACTACCGTACACCCTAGCTAAGGTGGTTGGACTGTACAGAGGTATGGCACCTCGTAATACAGCGTTTATCGCGCTTTCACTTAGCGCTAGCTACATGCAACACTTCAGCTTTACGTAAATATTGCTTTATTAACCTAACCACCCATTCTTATGGAAATAAGTTTTTGACCATGTGTTTAAACTGAGGTTTTTTCTCTATAGGTTAATAACGTTTGATTATCTCAACTAATCAGCGATAATGTGATCGAGGATGGTGAACTGAACATGCTAATTGTAGAAGGTAGTTTGTTTTATTATTTGTTTTTAAAGAATAGGAACGGCTCTATAGTACTACAGCTGCTTGAATTTATAGGCGCTTTACGACAGATATCTTGCTTTAGTACTAAGTATGGGAAGTAAACTAAAATGGAGGTGGGCAGGTCATATGATGAGGAGCAATAAAGAAAAATGGGCTAAGGATGTAACAGAATGGTGTCCAAGACAAAATAAAAGAAAGAAAGGGAGGCAGCGTCTTAGATGGGAGGACGACATTCTAAAAATTGCAGGGGTTACTTGGAGGAGGATGACACATAACAGAAAAGTATGGCAAGCTCTAGGGGAGGCCTTTGCAGAAACGCAACACAATCTGGAAACCGGTGTCAAATAATATACTTACATTCCTATTCGTATTTTGTAAGATTGTCGAATAAAGGCTATTATTATTATTATGGGATAATGAGACGAATGAGCCGTTTCCTTGATGGTAAACATAGCGCCAGTCTGTGCAACTAAGAACTTTGAGACAAAAAGACCTGCGTGGAACTGCATTGCGCTCGTTACCCAGAGACATTTGGTATTATGTCTCATATAAGCCCAGTAATTTCTCTGTCTACGTTGCTCATCAATGCACAGTAATTCTTGCACTTTCCTGCTTGGCAGACTAATATGAGCAAAGCAGATGCCCCCTTCCAGTTGAGGGTAGTAGCCAGCCATTACAGCACTAGAAAATGTTCTGGTAAGGTATTTTCTTATTAGGCCTCGTGATACATAATAATAATGAAAGTATAATTAAAAAACATAAAAACAAAACAGCACTAGCCAGTGTCACTCGACTTGATGTAAGGAATCTAGCGATATCCCATACATACAAATCTGTTCAGGTATTTAATCATTATGGTGCAATAAAGAAACTCGCATACATATACACGAACCCTGAAAACATTAGACTCCATTTTTGGGCAGTCAAGTAAAAAATACATTTCATTAAGTGGCAAAGTTTTTTTTACTAAACTAAATTATTTACTGGACCTTAAATGGGTCAAGGAAGAATACATTTCTTTTTTTTCTGAAAGAGCTTTGTGTAGCGAAATACTTTTACTTTGTACGCCAGCTTGAGAATTAATTAAAACCCTTCCAACTCATACAGTTTTAAACCTTCCAAAGTTGACACGAAATGCATTTGCTTAAGAAATTATGAATGCAAAGAACAAATAAATTAGTCGGCGATGATTAGGTAAAAATATTTCGAACGAGTTAACGAACTTCGACGTGAAAACCGAGTCTTATCAGATTGGTCATACACAAGGGATTTATGGACACGACTGGTTTACACTTTTGAGAGCGGCTGGTGTATGAAGGCTCATATAATATGTACCTACATTTATAGTACAGTCGGGTGCAGTAATATGACACTTTCAGTTTTCCAAATGTATGTAATAAGTAAATGATTTTGAAACCAGAATTGTAGTCAATATTTCATATTACGAAATACGCAATTAATTGTGAAACGTAACTCATTATACTTATTTTTGCAAAATCATTTATTTAAATTTGGAAATCTGAAAGTGTACTAATACATATTATTTGCAGCCGACTTATACCTACGTATCTACTATTAATAATATTCAAGCTGTATACATAAACGGTATCAATTTTTAAGGGGTGAATATACAGGTTATATACGACATGAGTCAATAGATTTTTTCCTCTATTGTCATCAAAATATCCTTAATTATTACAAAGCACAGTCACCACATCTGCCACAGGCTTGATTAGAATATTGATTGAAGGCGCGAGCTACGCGCGAAGTATAGGCAGCTGGATCGCGTATATTGACCAGCTACCGTTATGGTGTCTATATTTCTCGTAAATACCTTGCAAAGTCTAATGAAAGTATAATAATTACTGCCTATATTTTTTATGAAACCAATAAGATACAGATAAGTATAATATCTGCCAATATAATTAGAAGAATATAGAATAAGAAGAAGTGTCTTAGGTACTGTGCTCTGGTTTGGAAGGTTTTTTAAAAACTTATGAGCTTGCCTTTCACTGCCATTTCACCTGAAATTATCAACCGTTTGAGAGTTTATGAAATATATTTTATAGTGTTAACCGACACTAGCGGTTGTTTACACAAATATATACATCACAAAAACCGACCCGTGTATAAGCGTTTGTTAATATCTCAGGGCGATGAATGCGGTGCAGTGCCACACTGGACTTGGCTATTAATAGTTCTGGATGGCACTGCAATTGTTATGGACCGTCATGCCGGTTGCCATCACCTTTTATTTTGTAATTGCATAAAAATATAGTTTTTAATAAACGAACCAACTGAAATATCACACTGAATTTGGATTGGATTTCATCAGCCCGCAAGGTAAACGATATCTAATTAAAAAGCTCCCAAATTCAAAACATCATTTCGTAAATTCGTGTATCATATTCACTCAAATTCATGATATTCGAAAAGATAGATTTAAATAAACATATAAATAAAATATAAATCAGTGGCTTTATAGCACCTCAGACTAAGTAAAGTGTGTCGTAGTTAACTCTAAATGAAACGCGATCGTGTCGCTTATCTACGAATTGTTAAGTTACACATCGTGGCGTGATCAGAGCGCGGCAACTCCTAGTGTTGGCCCGATATGCCCAGTTTACTGCTTCATTTACTACTTTACTACCAAACGGAAAATTTTACTGCAAGCACGAGTAAGTGATACATGGCCAGGGAAAGTAAAGAAAAGTGGTGGAAAGTGGTGACCGAGTAGCAGCAGAACTAGTAGTAGGAACGTAAGACGACGGATCCATAGGCGGCTGAATTAGTGAAACCTGTGTTTTACTAAGGGGAAAAAGTGGACGACGAACTCATAAAAAGTATACAATTTCAAAAAGGGGCAAAAACTACAACTTATATAGATGACTAATAACAATAAACCAAATCAGGAAGGGGGCAAGTGGTGAGCAGACCGTTTCAGCACCAGCTGATATACATATATAGGACTAACTCTTATGCAAGTGGCCTTTCAAGTTAGTACCACCGCTTTGCTCGTGAAGTCTGCCGCCAAGCAGTAGTGTACAAGCATTACTGTGTTCCGGTTTGATGAGCAGAGTATCCAGTGAAATTACTGGGCTTATGAGACTTAATACCTAATGTCTCAGGGTAACGAGCGCACTGCAGTGCCGCGCAGGCCTTTGTGTTTCAAAGTTCGGGGTGGCACTGCAATTGCTATGGGCCGGCGTTATGCTTACCATCAGGCAAACGACCAGCTCGTCTCGTTACCAAATAACATAAAAAAAAACCATACCGTTTCAGCACCAGCTGATATATATAGGACTAACTCTTATGCAAGTGGCCTTTCAGGTTGGTACCACTACTTTGCTCATGTAGTCTGCCGCTAAGCAGTAATGTGCAAGCATTGCTGTGTTACGTTTGATGAGCAAAGTAGTTAGTAAAGTTATTGGGCGTATGAAGCTAAACACCTTATATCTCAGGGTACCGAGTGCATATGCAGTACCACACCGGCATTTGTATTTCAAAGTTCTGAGTGACACTGCAACTGTTATGGGCCGGCGTTATGCTTACCATCAGGCAAACGACTCGCTCGTCTCTTTATACAATAGTATAAAATAACATCTTGGAATATAATAAAGAATCTTTGTATTTTGATGAGGTGTCTAATTGCTTTTAGTCGCTAGGCTCTACATACTTATTTGTTAGTCTTATTTATTATAGTCCTTCTAATATTCAAAGGCAATACCAAACGTGATAGCGCCGTAATTAATTGCCATTGGTATCGCAGAGTAGGTAGGTTTATGCAGTTTCCAATTAAGGTGGAACATAATGTCCTATGGTCTCTACTAACCAATTTAATTAAGACGCAGTGCTGCATGACAGCCTGCATCAGGCCAGCTGCCTTGGATATCTTTATATTACTATGGACATATTATATACTCGCTGAAACTTAACGAAACCCAACTTAAAACTGAAAGTCACTATTCCCTCCCTTTTTATAGGTTTTTAATTTAGCTTTAAGGTTGCTAACCTGATCAACAACACGATGAAGGCTTTATTTGTATGTATCTAAACTACATCACACAGCTGCCGCAGCCTCCGCGGTACGACCTTATACGAGGCTTAAATTCGCGCCACAAATACATCCCATCCGAGGACAAAACACCGATTGTCTTACTTATCTATACTCAATCAGTGTTTACAATATTACGGCGGCGTGCTCCACGTCAAAATAATGTCCCTATTAGAGCACAAAAGCGAGATTTTCAAAGAATCACCAACAAAAAAATGTCAAAAATACATTGAGGGACTTGTGAGCAGAGATTACTCGAGAGCAAGGCCATCTGTGGATATTGAGACCGTCTCACGCGAGATAGTTTATCAGTAGATCTCGACTCAGATTCTGTGAAGAAAAAGCGAGAGAAAAGGCTCCTATTTATAGATGGAGGGCATAGAGCTGGAGCGATCACGCCACAATCGCATTAGTCCGCCGCGGCCTGTCGAATGCAACGATGATTTGAATTTCCATTGTTTATGGTGGCAGACATGTGTCAAAGTTCGATTGGAATTTAAATTCGGCTCCTTTGTTATTATTTCTTTTTTGTCGAGTTGTAAACACGGTACGGTGATGTTCCAATTTGGTTACCGCACTGAACTGATGCGCGGTTGTATCTATGACTGCTTGTACATCGATGCTTTTGACGTCGGTATGCGGTATGAATAATTACGATTCATGTTCTAAAAAGCTCAAAAAGCGCCGATCGGGTACCGTTGCACACAGTTACAAGGTAACAAATTAAAAACTATTTTATACATAGGTGTAGGTACATAAGTGTAAGGATGAGATCCGAAGGCCCATTTGGAAGAGACGGTAGTAGAAAACCGAACATCAAAGGTAGGGAACATCTGCTAAATTACCAAACGCGAGGCAGTCAGGAGCGAGGGTACCGCACAAAGCGGCTACCATTTTGTTCCGACACTTTTCAAAATTGGAACGTGACGGTTGCAAGCGCTCTCCGACCAGTGACAATGACATGAAAAGGAAAAATATAAACGGACCTATATTTTAAATAGAAGCACCGTACCAGATTATACTTTAAATCACATTCGCTCGCATGCAAATAACGTCAAGATTCCAACGTTGTGAGAATTCATTAAGGTTGAAAACCGTGTGCAATTTGTTGTTGACTTGTGCTATTTCTAAATTTACATTGGTTAATTTAAAAGTGCGTTCTTGAACCCTTTCAGAGGCATTGTATCTTTGTGCTCTTTGTACGAGAGATGGTTTATCTGAGTCGCGGGGTACATAAGTGCTGTTTTTTCATTCCGTAATGCTTTTACATTTGAAAGGGGTTAAATGTTATTCAGACTGGCTGCCCGCTTAGAAAATGTGTGGGTGTCGTGGGGACCGGGAAATAGCTCTGTACTACTTACCTACCTATGTACAAACTGTACGTATATGCATACGTACTTTGGAAATAAATGCTGTACCTTAGAAGTCTTCTCTGGTGCTGTTATAGGTAGTTATATAAATTGTTTGAATGTGTTACCTGTATTAAATAAGGCTTATTCGTGAAGCGATATTGGGTCTTAGTAGTATATGGTCGCTTACTGATACGTAGGCCGTAGATTCGAATTCTATAGTGTGATTGAGCTTTCGATGAAGGAAAACATTATGATGCAACAATAGCATAAAGTTTATATAGAACGTTTTATTCATTTGACGAATTGTTCAAATGATAAAATGTATTGTTAATTTAATTGGTTGATATAATGTATTGAATATTATTTGATTTATTTAATAATGTTATTTAATTTAATTTACAGATTTTGACATAATTATATATTTGACATTATTATTAATATTATAAGTACTATTTTGTACCTAACCATATTCACTTAAGAATCCAGCATTGGATTGTAATCATAATTCTGTAATGACTTGTAACAAATTTGTTATTAATAAATGAATATGAATATGAATAGAATAGGTCATATACCTTTTTCTAGCACTTGCCTGCACATGAACGCCAGTCTTATTAAAAGTGGTCAGTCTTTCTTTGATCATTGCACCTTAGAGCACATATCGTCAGGAAAGACTAGTTGAAGTAGTGATCAAACGCTATCAATAGGAAAAGAATAAAACTCTAATTTTATTTAGTCCATTAAATAGTATTAATTTGTAACATAACTATGGAAAGCGAGCTAACGACCGTGTCGTGGACACAAATTTAAGATATTGAAAGCCCACTGAATGCACCAGGGTCCAGTTTTTGTTATGGCAAATGGGCTTGCTTTTGGCCGCTATGTCACCTGATGTTAAGCGATGATGCGGTCGTTCATATAAATGAACCAAGTTTAACAAGTCTTTGTAACAAAAGTTACATAAAAACACGACTGCCCTAGCCAGTGTCACTCGGGATGATGTAAGGATTCTAACGATACCCCATACATCCAAATCTATACCGGCATTTTAAAGTTATGGTGAAATAAAGAAACCCATATACATACAAACATACATGAACCCTAAAAACATTACACTTCTTTTTTGTGCAGTCGTGTTAAAATATCCCAAATTACTTTACATTTCGCATGTCGAGTAAAATATTTCCATTCAGTAGTTTTGATAAGTGTACGATTTTTTACTTATTCATTCATAAACAATTCAGTCTTAATCATATAAGTATAAGCAAACAAAAAGTATACATAATAATAAAACATTAATTTAAAAATCTCAAACAAGTTTGATGAAATTAGGAGGAACTAAATCAAAATGGTTCCTAAAATAATTCAAATATACCTATAGCATAGAAGACGCGCCATCCCAACTTTTAAGACACCCCGCTCCACCCACGTGATTTATCTCCCCCCCCTATGCCACGCCATAAATCCGTCGGGGACAACACTATCGCTAGTGTTGCGCCTTAATGGCTAATGACGTCACACCGGTCCGCACTACTTTTACTCAGCTAAAAGCTTTGCTTGATAAAACTTTTAACAAAAAATGAAAAAGACGATGTACATATTTATTTTTATGTAGGTAGGTACGCCAAGTTTCAACTACCGCTCTCATGTTTAAAATCTGCCTTCACGCAACTATCGGTGTATTCCGGCAACTGCACTTGAGAGCCAGTCCTAAGGCACACCATAGACGCCTACGCATATGCGTTTTGTAGTCAAAATAATCATGCTTTTGCAACAAGCGTGGATTACGAGACAATATACGCGCAAGCGCGGCTTGACGAAACACCAACAAAAACTACGAAATAGACAAGAACAGTAAACGGTCTCTTTCACTCGCTGCTTGGACTCAAAGTGAAGACTGCTCCGCTTTACGCTACATACCTCACTTGCAAACCACCGTGTATTTACCACGGCTTCTGCTCTGAACACGCAGTGGTTGTGAAACTATTTTTTTTGAGTAGAGATCGTAGAGGAGGCGCGGCTCGTCTCTTTCACTACCTCTGACCGCGGTACGGTCAGCGCTCGGACTAGATTTCTACCAAACTCCATAGACGGTACGATATATATGCGCCAAACGGTGATCCTAGTTTTTTCATGGTTTTTTTGTGACCCGTAATTGATGCTTATCCATCAATCATGCATTAGGCGTACCGGCTGCATAACTGGTAGTATGCTTGACCATTTCAATTACATATACATAGACCTACACTGGCTTGTAGATTATACTACTGTTTTTGTAGAGGTTAGATGTTAGTTAAGGTATTGTTTATATAGTAGGTAGCTAGTTAATAAAGGCATTATATAGCTATGGCCCATCTGAAAAAAGTTTTCTAAATCCATGACACTTGGTTGGCGTAGTACTATGGTATGGACGGGACAATTTGCCAGACAGGACAATGGATGATGGAACAAGGCAGTCACGGAGTTGTGGCCGCTAGATGGTTTAGGTGATGGTTTAGGTCGACCCCAGACCGTTGGTCAGATGACATGATGAAGGCAGTGGGGCAATAATGAATGAGGCTTGAACAGGGCTGCAAAGAATGACATTCAAAAGAGGAGATCTATACTCATGCAGTTATAGTAGGTAGATCATGGTTGAAAGAAGAAGTACTTTAGATTTTATACCCTTAGCAGAGACGAGTGCTGAGTATGGCGCTCAGAGCGCAGAGGGCAGGGAATTATAGTTTGCTGAAAGTAGGTATTATATTTTTTTAATGTAATTTTTAACACACTTTTATTAGCTTCACTTATAGATAACTAAGTAATATACAATGTAATAAAATCTTAGAAGTCCATTTAATCTATTTCTAATTGTCATATTGACATGAAACGTTGTATGTAACTACCTATATATATATAGTTTGGATGACAAAAATATAATTTGGTATCATGGAACTGATCTGATTTTGGACATAGGAGGTGAGAAAAAAAAACAGTGAGAGTTGCACTATCCACCTGGATAGTGCAACTCTCACTGTTTTTTTCATTATTGTTTTTTGATAGCGAGACGAGCTGGTCGTTTGCCTGATGGTAAGCATAGCGCCCATAACAATTGCAGTGCCACTCAGAACTTTGAAACACAAAATCCTGCGCGGCATTGCAGTGCGCCAGCTACCCTGAGACATTGGCATTATAAGTCTCATAAGCCCAGTAATTTCACTGGCTACTCTGCTCATCAAACGGAAACACAGTAATGCTCGCACATTACTGCTTGGCGGCTGACTTCACGAGCAAAGCGGTGGTACCAACCCAGACTGACACTTGCAGAAGAGTTAGTCCTACCACTTAGTAAACCCACTAAAAGCTACCCTTCGTGTTTGGGCTCATATAGTTTTGACGAGTCCACTTGGTGTCTGATGATAGAGCCAGGAGATGGAAGTGTGTTTTTAGTTTCTTTAAATATAATTATTAGATGTCCCAACGAAAAAAAAGAGCACAGATTATACAACATTTGTTTAAATGGTTATTCGATGGGTTATATATCGATTACTATATCGTCTGACCTTAAGCAATGATGTTGAAGATTGAATACGCTTAACCTAGATTGGGAATGGCTCTCAAACGCTACCAGGTAGGTACCGGAACACACCGATAAGTGCTTGGTGTCAGATTTACAACCTGAGATGGGTCGCTAGCCAGGCGAACTTCACGATATTTTTCCTAACCGAAAGTTTAAGCTCATTGCAGGATTTGAACCATCGACCTTTTATTTTTATATTATTTGGTAACGAGACGAGCTGGTCGTTTGTCTGATGGTAAGCATAACGCCGGCCCATAACAATTGCAGTGCCACCCAGAACTTTGAAACACAAAGGCCTGCGCGGCACTGTAGTGCGCTCGTTACCCTGAGACATTAGGTATTAAGTCTCATAAGCCCAGTAATTTCTCTGGATACTCTGCTCATCAAACCGGAACACAGTAATGCTTGCACACTACTGCTTGGCGGCAGACTTCACGAGCAAAGCGGTGGTAACAACCCAGACGGACACTCACAGAAGAGTTAGTCCTCCCACTAACTAAAGTACAGACCAGTAGCCAACGTCACTACCACAGAGCCATCATCTCGTATTTTTATCGTCGCTTCAAAAGTTTCAACGCTTATATAGATTTGCCGGCTTGACTATAATTACTCGTATATGTATTTATACTTGCTTCTAGTAGGTAGTTATAGAACGGGTTCAAATCTCACAAATCTTAAGTAAATTAGTATACTTACTACTGAATCACTTTGTAATGTAGACATTTACAATAACAAGTCATTAACTAAAAATAGAATAAGTAAGTACCTAGTTATTATATGAATTAAACATTTGTTAGATTTTACATTGATTGATATTACATAAAATCAGTAAAACCCAGTTCTACTACATTGGTAGTATGTATAGTATATATAATAGATACATACAGAGGTGGAACTGCGGTACCTTAATACCATATTATTCATTTGTTACAAAATATTATTTTTATTATATACCAAACTATTTTGGTTAAAACTTTCTACACTTCTTATCGTATAGAGTATGTACTATTAGTATCGTATTGATTAAAACGCTTGTTATAGGCGGCCATTTGCATTATTTCAGTTCATTATAACTGTGAATGCAAAGTATGCATTTTAGTGGTAGTAATACTTATTGATTTAAAACATACCTAATTTAAAAGTAGATGATTTGGTATATGAACTATACCTAATTATTTGGTAACTTACCAAGTTCCTACTGCAGAGCACAAAATAAAGTAGATAAGTAACTTAAGGCAGCAACTGTAGGAGGTGAGACTTTCTCTAGGGTAGACAATATTCGGAGGCAGGTCAGTAGTTTAAATTCATAAAAATATTGCTGAAAACTTGGAATTATTTTTATGCTTATACAATACAATCAAAAAGTATCGACTGTTTTGTTTTGCCTACTAAAATAATGCTCTATACTTTATTTTAGTAAAGATTACAGAGAAAACTTTCTCTACTTAAGTAGAGTTATGTAGTTAACTACATAACTCTATACCGCAGATCTTTACCGCAGACAAGTTTTTGTCAAGAGAATAAAAATAACTCATTTTGCTGAGAGATAAAATAGTTTCTTCATATGAAAAAATAACGCCTCTTCTAGAACATTATTCTATATTACTATACTTAATACTAAACCCTTTTAGAATCATGACATATTTCTAAAAAGATTTATAAATATATCCAATACTATAACTGAAATAAATGTGAGCAAAAATACAGAAGTCATAAAAACTACGAGATACATCATAAACGTCCGGTGTCATAAGACCATTACAATCGGCAGGCGGATTAATCTTGCGGCCAGTGGCCGTCGGCCAGCATCATCCAGCAACAAGACGCTTCCACCGTCTCCCGCCATCCATCACGCGCGGCGCGCGCGCGTCTACTAAACGCACACCACCGCACATCCCGCCCAAAAAGAGAAAAAGAAAATTTGAAAAGAGAACACTCCCATCGGCGTTTCAAGTCCCGCCCCACCGCCCGCCTGCCATCACTGCGAACCAATGGCGGCGCAGAGAGCGCCGAGCAGCGGCCCACGGCGCGAGCGCGACCGAGGGCGTCCGACCGCGCGCGTTCATAACAAAAAGTCACACGACTGGTTTAGTGTCGGGTTGCGTCCCATCGGCGCCGCATCACGTGCCGCACGCCTCGACGTCCACGCTTGCGCTTGCGCTCTTTACATCAACTTTAGTAATCTAATCTACCCCAGTGCAATCCACTAATAACAATCGGTTATGCGACCTGTGATAAAATTATATTTTACCGAATATTTCAATTAAAAATGAACATGCGGACGGAATGGAGCTCATGATTACAGTGTGTTTTTATCTCTGGCCAGTATTTACAGTGATACAAAGTGATAGTGATCGACATTGTGATACCCATCACTTGAGGACATTTCAGGTATTTGGTTGTTTTCGTGTTTATTTTAAGCGTACGTGACTTATAAACATTTTTAACGTAAGAATTTTTTTTCTGAAATAATGAAAAAGAAACCCAAATTTATAACGTCGAGCTTAAAAATACTCATAAATATGTAGAATCAACGAGAAAATCTAACACATGAATTTTGATTAATCGCGATAAGATCTGACTCTACATTTTTACAGACATTCATTAAATTTGCATAAATTAAAAAACCTGCATGTGTTATCGTCTTGTCTATATTCGGTTTCGATTACATAGATAAAATAATTTGATTCGTTTAAATATTTTTCTTGGGAAACTTGCTCGATTGCAATAAAAGGCAAGAGTCGTATCATGCACGCATCCGTCGGCAATGCAAACCCGCCTTGTGATCAATAGATCTACTCTAATTATAATCCTTAAACAACTTATCAGTTAATTTAAATATAGTTTTAATCACCATGAAGCAATTTGAACATTTGTATGTTAATATACTTTTAATATTTTAATCTTAATCGATTTCTTATCTCTAGATTCCATTTGCCGGATAACGTTATCTCTACTTTACGTTCTCTACACACTAAATGTCAATCAGGTTTAATATTTGCCAAAGTTATTTGGAATATAATGTTAATGGTTCTACGTAATTTGTTTTTTTTTTTGTAGAAATTGATCAAAATCAAATTTGTCGTAGCTACAGAAGCTACGCGACCGTAGCTTTCCGAACTTTCTATACAAAAGACTTAAACGCGGCGCATTTATGAAAAAGTGATATATGTTATAAATTAATAACACGTTATTAAATTGCTAATACTATTACTAAATTATCATATTAATAATGTTTATATTGTTAACATTTTTATGACACTAAATAATAATATCAATTTTGATCCTTATCGAATGTCAATATTAGCAGCGCTTGCTGAGATTCTCACTCGTTTTTCTTCACGGGATTATGGTTGCTGATTTAAATCAATTAATCGACAATGTTTAATCTTTATTAATGTTAGAATGTGACATATTTGGGTTATTATTGTCTACATAATTTATTTGCTTGTACAATTTTAAGCAAATTTGTGATTTATTAGGCAGAGCACAACAGCAAGAAGTTTATTTTAGTCACAGTTATACGCGGCATTGAAAAACTATTCTTGGAAAACACAATTGGAATTTAAAAGCGTTTGTTGTGATAAGTTTAAATATTTCAAAGAGGCTTTGTGGGCTTCACATAATATGTATGTAAATCTTTTACGCATGCAGCTATGTGTACTAAAGACATTCCGTCTATATATAATATAATCCCGCCAATTCTTTGTTTTAAATTTCAAACGGGTACAAGAGTACCAACCAATCAATGTCAATGTCACCGCACTTCATGTTCATATCGGTTGTTTTTGGGCGTTCGTTTGGCCGCCATGACAGTTCGCGTTCGAAATTTGAATGCGGGCCGAGATGCGCAAGCGCTCCTATCGATTAACCTTCGATAAGCTTTCCGTGTGTGCGTATAACAAGTAGCCATTTCCGCCGGAGATCTACTTATGTAGTAACCAACGTCCTGTCCACTTGTCAAATTATTAAGAAAAAGAATTATTGCAATCAAATAAAATATTAGCATAAAATTAACATAATTTGTCATTATTCACGGCTTGAAAAGGTATTTTTATATATTTGTGTGGGAAGGCGCCTTGTCCAAGTAGACCGTGAGAAAAAAGCTCAAAATCTAGAATTTTTACATACATGAGTCGATTCTGGAAGGTATTTTAAGTTTTTTTTTGAGTTCGTTCTCTATTTGTTTAGTGATAAGCATTTACATAAACATTATAATACAAACGACCATTCAATAACCTATAGAATTTGGTGAAAAACTGGATTTATATCCTGTGTATCTCTACTATTTTCAAAGGTATGCAATTATTTATGGCATAGCCATTTTTACGAGGTTCTTAGGCTATTGAAAAGTAAATTAATGATCCTGATTTTAGTGTTGATTATCTAATTCATTATGCTATTCGAATTTCGAGATTTATAATTCATTGAAATATATATTTATTTAGTATCTATATAGGTAATCTTTATAAATAAAAATCAAATAGAACCAACCCACATACTCATAGAAACATGTCAAAACAAAATAAACGTAAGCAATGGGTAAATCAGTCAGTTATTAGTTACTAGCTTCTGCCCGCGGTTTCACCCACGTTCCTACATGAACACGTGCATTTTTCGGGATAAAAAGTAGCCTATGTTGCTGTCCGGTCCATAATATATATCTATGCCAAAAATCACGTCGATCAGTTGCTCTGTTGCTGCGTGAAAAAGAAGGAAAAACCAACAAACCAAACAACATACAAACACACTTTCCGCATTTATTACACGGATTACTCAATCAAAATTCTGGACGTGCAACCTGCTTGGTTTCACTAAGGTTTAAAAAAGAATTTTTTTTTAAAAAACCCCGATTTAATATTCGATTATCTTCAAACGGCTTCACAGATTTATTTAATCATAGCTAGTAACACTTTCGATCAAGTCACATTTCAAACAAAAAAACTGAATCAAAATCGTTCCACCCGTTTAGAAGCTACGCCACATGCATCTATGCCACAGTCATACACACTCGTTAAATTTAGGTAGATATAACACCCCTCCTTTCTTAGATCGGATGTTAAAAACGCGAGTGAAGTCGCAAATCTCCGCTAAAAGTAAGTACCTAGGTACGAAATAAGTAAATAAGTGCAGTAATGCACAAAACAAATCAAATTCCAAAAACAAACGGAGTAAAATTAAAAAAAAAGAAAGACAAAGTGTGTTTTGTTTAATTTTGAAGGTCATCGTTTGACCACTATCTGGCCTGATATAAAACGTATGGTTGAAGATGAAAAAAAAAGCTAAATTTAGATTAGGACTGGATCTCAAGTGCAGCTGCTGGAACTCAGCGATAGGTGCTTGGCAACGGTTTTTACTTGAGCGTGATAGCTAGCCATTATAAACTGCCCTACCACCAAGCTGTTGTTGCATGACTATGTTTCCCTTTACCGAAACCTCAAACTTATCGTAGCATTCGAACCACCAACCAGATTGCCGCCAACAGCACTATCACTACACTGAGTCAACATCACGTATTTCTCTTTCTTATGTTTTTTTTAATTTTTTGTTATCGACGCATGTCCAATGTACTGGCTTTTATCTCGCTCAAAGGATCTGTCTTGCCATCCAGCAGGGCAACGCGGCCAGCATTTTGGGAACTCTTCCTAATATTAAGGACCGTTTGAACCATATTTGGACCATTTTGTTGTCTGATAGTTCAAACGATTTTTAATCATTTTCTTAGTTTTATATTTTAGTTTTTATTCTGTATATATTAAATAAATAACTATTATCCAATATGTTTATTAAGATCTCGCTTACAACGCAAATCAAATATTTCTTAAGCACACGCATGTTAACACAAACAACTAAGCTCAATAAATTCAAACGCCGTAATATATTCTAATTAAAGTACACAATTCGTCTATAACTACTACTGACAAATCGTTAATGAATATTCAAATCTTAAAATAAACACCAATCAGCCGAATTAAAAGGTTTTCAATAAAAAGGTAAGATTTAAAAGGAGCCTCGATAAATTATTCAATCTCGTGTTCATTTTAAAAGGCATCGATCATGACCGGCTATCGGGAGCATGTCTTCTAAATAAAAAAATAAAGAAACAGAAATAACGCCTGAGTTTGTTACTCCCGTCAGAGATTATTCGTTTATCTTTATACGTAGTAGCTTTTTGTTTTTCTGTACTGTTAATGTATTGGCGCAGTAATCCTTCTTTGTTTCGACCCAATGTTTTTTTTTTTACTTGCAGTGCTCATACCGTTAGAAAGTCTGTTTTTAAATAATGAGTTGTTAGTACTTATACTCGTAGTATTAACCATGTAGATATATTTTTAACCGAAGAAAAGACGGAGGAGGAGGTTCTGAATTTGACCCGTATATTTTTTATAATAATATTAGTTTCTGCCCACGGTTTCACCCGCATGGCAATACATGAACAGTGCATTTTCCGGGAAAAAAAGTCTATATCACTATATCTACCTATGCAAAAAATCACGTTGACCTTATGCGCTGTTGTTGTTTCGCATGTATGTATGGACTTTATGTATGTTCCGCGGCTTCACCTACGTAATAAAAGTAGCCTAAGTTAATTTTTATAACATCAGCTATCTGCCAGTGAAAGTCCCGTCAAAATCGGTCCAGTCGTTTCGGAGATTAAACCGGAACAAACAGACAGACAGATAAAAATGTTTAAAAATTGTGGATTTGTTTTTTAATAAGTAGATACCGTATATCATATGCATTTAGTAAAAAGCTGTTATTTTGATATTACAAACACACCATAATTTTATTTATTTGTATTGTATAACTTTTCACAGAGTAGTCCGAATTTGACGATTCTTATTTCATTGGGTAGGATATACTTCGAAGATGGGTTAATTCCAATTTGAAAGAATAAATCGGTCCCATTATTTTTTGTTAAATATTTTTATTAAATTATCGTTCTTGTTAAATATTATTAATCCATCTTCATCAGCAGTACATTTTTAAACGTAACTCTTTTTGTCGGTAATGTCAAATATCTTCATTTATTTTTCACTGACTTTCAGTTACTTTAAGAAATTCATAATTTTAGAAGAAGGTTATAAAATGTCTTTCATAATAAAAACGAAAATCATCTAAAGTAGATGAAATTCATATAAAATTTCGTCATAGTAAACGTTGTCGCATATTGAAATATAAACAAACAAACTCTAGTAGCCACAATAAATATGTTTTCTTTTATTGTAGTCTATTAAACTATAATTTTACCTGTGTCCGGTATTTCTTAGCAACTCTTTTACAACCGCTACTTAGCATATGGATATACAATATACATGTCGATCATATAGCTAGGTACTAGCCGCGGCCCACCGGTTTACCTGTGTGGAGATCCACTGAGGAAACAAGATGGACTGAGGAAGCATGGTTCCTCATAATTCCATATATCATGGTTCCATATAATTCACTCTCTGACACATAAGCTTATATATCAAGCAATATAATTAAAAAAAATAAAAACATGACTGCCCTAGCCAATGTCACTCGGGATAATGTAAGGATTCTAATGATACCCCATACATGCAAATTTGTGCAGGCATTGAAAAGTTATGGAGGTATAAAGAAGCTCACATACATACATCTACCTTGAAAATATTACACTCCTTTTTTGGGCAGTCGTGTAAAAATCACGTTGATTCATTGAAATCAACGAACACACTTTAGCATCTATAAAGTATAGTAATAGTAAATTAATTTACAACAAGATTAACTACATAATGGTATAGGAATAAACTATTCGTATTTTTTTATAAGATCTCTAATGAGATGTTGTCACGCACCAATATGCGTGACAACACACCGATTTCAAATTAATCGTTAATTAAATTAAAGGAATCAAGCAAAACAGATTATGAAGATATACCTAATAGAGATAAGAAAGGTCAGTAATAAAATTTTAAAATTTATTATTTTCTGTCTCTTAAAAATATGAGTTATTAATTTATTATTTATTAAAGTTACAAAATTAATTTAATTAATTATAATATTAGGATTAATATTAACATCTATTCGACTTAATAGACTGCTTGAATGCTATTTTAGCATTTATATTGTTAGTTATTTTTTTCTGACTACAGCAAACCAACGGTAGAGTAAAATTTTGTGAAATGTATATTTGCAAATATGTTAATTTTTATGTATATACAGCTGCAATCTTATTAATAAGATATCTATAAAATATAAGATTTGTCGATTGATTCTTTTCCCAGTTAAAAGTTATAGGTAGATACTAAATAACTTGAATGAAATACCTCACATTTCTGTTTTTAAAAACCTTTTTATATACCTAACTCTGTGAAACAAACGAAAAATTAAAAACATATCAAAAGACGAGTCTGCTAACGAATACTTTTATATTGCGTAATCTATAATGTCATCTAATGCAATAATCCGAATAAAAATATACAATAAAAAATAAACAAACGAGTCCAAATGATAGAAGTTATCTTCGAAAAAAGACACAGTTTTGTAAGTTAAACATATGCCGCCTTTAAATTATCACATTATAAAAAAACATATCAAAACACATGCATGACCCACCAACACACGTCCTACATATTCTTCTAATCAGGTGATTCGATTCAATACAACCAAAACTTCGATAAAATCTTCGGTACTGTTCGTTTTTTAAAGTACCTCGGGAGGTCCGAAGGGAATCAATTTTCTTAATTGGTTCTAATCTTAATAGCTCGGAGCTTGATAACCAGAGTGTACTCTCACGCGTTCGTATCTCCGAGATGGGTTGGAATTAATTTGTTTATCTTCAGATATAGATAATAATATGATCGTAAAATCTTGCATTCGTGTTTAACGAGTTTTTTACTGAGGGACTGAGTCAACATTGTAAAATACCTACTTCTGATCACTAAGTACATTTGGGCTTGATGACTTGCTGAGTTGTTAGTAACTTAAGCCTCAATTTTGTAATTCTTTAACAGGGTGCATAGATTTATACAAAAGTAGGTACCTACTCCATTGTATTAAATGTATGTATGCAAGAAATAAATAAATAAATAAATATCTATTCAAAAATATGTAAAAAAGTTTTTACAAAAGTAATTGTATATCCGGGATAATTAATCCCTTCTGTAAAATTGATTCAAATTCATTTATAGCGAAATGAAGTGTATTTGGCGCTCACAAATCAAAGAAAGTAAACTAATATATGTATTTATATATATAAACAATAACAATACAGATAATAAGACACAGTAATAAATAAGAAATTAAATTAAAATTTAAAATGCACTCTGAAAAAGCGATGAATAAGCAAAAGGACTAAATTTTTTAAAGTATTTGCTTGTCGGTTATATCAACCTACAATGCCTACATATTCGTAATTCGTACGATAATGAATCTCACTGTATGAATAAAATTATGTTATTTTAATAATGCTATAAATTTAATTTTAATTTCGTATAATTAATACTAGGGCCAAAGCCCCGACTACGCGACGCGGCGTCTCAAGAAAGAAAACCCATTTCACTAATCATAACGATATTCAACTGTTATAATACTTATAACTTATGATCATAGAGTTATAACTCACCCATATGACGGGTGTAAAATCAGAATGTTTATCAATATAGCGAGTTATAGGCAATAACCGATGACTTATGACCGAGATGTGCTACCGGTGCTCCGATCATGTGCGATCGGGTAGATAGGCCTATTTTTAGTGCAATATTTCTGCTTGGAATATGATTCTTCGCATCTATCACCCAGAAGTTGATAAATCAATGCATGTTTTGTGTGCTTGTGTAGGCCTTATCTATGTGATGAATAAAAGAAATCTATGGTTAGGTAAGGGTAGTATTCACCTTAGTTGTTTATTTTTGGGTATAATGAGAAACGGTAAAGGCAAAATTGATTTGGTGCTTGCTGGAGTGTTGAGGATTGTTGCTTGAAACTTTTTAGCTTTTATAAATATTAAATTATCTGAGCGCATAAAATGATCTATGCAGTGTATTACGCTTATTTTGTGAAATATTACGAATGTTCCGCAATTTGGGTAGTAGTTACATCCATTAGAGTCAAATATTCGTGATTATCATTTGCTCGTTCTTTAATGTAGCTTAGGTAGCTTTAGGCTGCTATTTTTTTACTAAAGTTAATTAGATACAATAAATAATCTGGACTGAAAAGATGGTTCAAAAGAGATTAATATGACGAATCATGAAAACAAATTAAGTACAATGAGTTATATTTATAAAAGCACATAAACTTGTGTTTAGGTGCTGCCTATTTGTCTGGCTATTTTAAGAATAATCAAAAACAAAGATTCAGACTTTGATATCACGAAAAGTAAATTATCAAAGTAAAAATATTTGATTTAAGCTTCGATACGATCAATTATTGTTTTATTTTAAAAGGGAGTTTCCGATTTTGATAAGGCTATTTATTAATTCGATTGCAAATCAAACTGTCCGTGCCTTGAAATGCGTACTACTTTTAAGCACACTATATAACAGCCTTGACAACGCGAATTAATAAAAAAAACAGTGATTGTTTTGTTTGTGCCACCGCAACTTATCTTACGTTTATCGAATGACTTTACTCGGAATCATACAAATCAACGTAATTTACGATAAAGTATTTGATTTTTTTACCCTTTATCAGTAAATCCGTTTTTTCAGTCGATGGCCAGATAGCTGCCCGGCAGGTTGTAGTCATCTTTAATACTGTTACTGTTAAGATCATAGTATAATTGTGGAGATTTCATCTTATCGACGCGTGGATTATTGGTGAGATTTTGTTAGATCATAAGATCTAATCAAAACAAAACTATCTCTATAGATAGTTTTGTTTTGAGGAAAACTTTCTTATTACACTGAGCTACAGAGTAAATTTCAATGTTAGATAAATGATAAAACCAAAACTTTTTATTTATTATTATTATAGAATAGACGAGCAGCAAGAGCTGATATGTTTATTTGACATAGTGTTGAAAGCGACTTGTTCATTTGCAAAGAAATATACCTGTTGTTGACTAGCTGCTGCCCGCGGTTTCACCCGTGCCGAGATATTGGATTTCATGGTTTTTATTTTCTTGCGCGGAACCCTAATTTTTTTTCTAAAATAAAAGTTGCCTTAGTTACTCCTTATAACATCAGCTATCTGCCAATAAAAGTCCCGTCAAAATCGGCCCAGCCATTTCGGAGATTACCCGGAACAAACAGACAGACAGTACTTACTATGATTTATCTTATTGTTGCTATTTATGTCCGGTTAGCAACATCATTTAATATGTCATCAAACAAATATCTGTACAGATAAACTTGTATCATGTCTGTCTGTCGTGATTTTTGTTTTATTGTGTCAACTCTCGTTCGTCATTGCAATGATAATATTGAAATTTGCGTCAAACTATACGTCAATACTTTATCTATCTGCGTTTGAGTCTGCTGACTACTGAACTTGAAAGAACCACTTGAATTAAAAAAACAGATCAAATGAAAATTAAACCATCAAAGCAATCAAATGAGCAGTCGTATAACGGACTTATCTAAAACTAACTAACTGGGACGTTCCAGGCAATCAGTTTTGGTTTTCTTGACTTTTTGACTCCTAAAATACGTTAGACAGCTTGTTACGTCAAAGCGAAGCTGGTTGATAATACGGATGTGCCGCCAAAATCCAGGCAGGGTCACGGCCCCTTACTGAGTGTGTAGGCGAAATTACCAGGCAGTTCATTTTTCAAACGCCGTAAATTGACTGGAAATTAGAGTTCATACTTACGGCTGCAGAACAGAATTTAATCCTTTCTTCAGGGTAACGAGCGCACTGCAGTGCCGCGCAGGCCTTTGTGTTTCAAAGTTCTGGGTGGCACTGCAATTGTTATGGGCCGGCGTTATGCTTACCATCAGGCAAACGACCAGCTCGTCTCGTTACCAAATATAACAAAAAAAAATTATATGATATGACTCATGCAAATCTGTTCAGCCGTTTCAAAAATAATCAATTCTTTTAAAATTTAATATTTAACTAATATGGTTAAGTAAGTTTTAAGTAAAGCGTAGTCAATGATTGTTCCCGTGTAGAAGCAATTAATTGTCATTTACATATTATTTAATACAATTCACACGGTTTCTTAATTTTTTTTTTTTTTATGTTTGTTGGTAACGAGACGAGCTGGTCGTTTGCCTGATGGTAAGCATAACGCCGGCCCATAACAATTGCAGTGCCACCCAGAACTTTGAAACACAAAGGCCTGCGCGGCACTGCAGTGCGCTCGTTAATTACATTGGTTCTTACCAATAATACTAAATAAACAGTGGTATGTCGTAAATAAAAATAAAAGATGTCTGAGTACAACATTCAATGTCAAATAAATAAATGTCAATTAAATTAAAAAGATATTAATTACACGATGAAAAATAACATCAAGCTATCAGTCAGTCAAACGGAACTTCAGAGATAGTGCCACTAAGTATTTCGAATTGTTCAGTAATCTGCAACTAAATTATCACTTTTATAATTGGCATCTAGGAGAGCGTTAAGCGTGGAGAGAGAGCGTTGTAGAGTGTGTTGATATTCCTCGCTCTCTGCATGGCAGAGGAGAGTTGGTACTCGTAATAGTGCGCGGTAGCAGGACAAAGAGAATAATTTGTCCATATTCATACATTGTAACGGGATATTTACCGTGATTATTATTGAACAATGAGCACCCGATATTTCGACGCTGTTTCAAGCATCATGTTCACGGGAATACTCATACGGTATCATCACGGTAAATATCCCGTTACAATGTGTGAATTAGTAAATAACCGTGCAAGTTTAAAATAGTGTTTAACAATTTGTCCCTCCTACTTCTAAAATAATTCTAGAGTCAATACAGCTCATCATACAACCCCGGAAAATTTACAGACTATATATACTAAGAACAAATTGTTTGCTCGGTGCCCTTTGAACAAGTTGTACTCCAGACTACCCAAAGAGGAAAAGCGATTGGTTGGGAACTCCAGCGATGCATTCTGGACCTTCTGAAGAAGTACTTACTATAAATATTTAGGTCAAAATATATGTTTTTGGGTGAACCTGATCGAATAACATTTTTAATTCATTTCTAAATGGGTTAGTAACGTTTAACAATATCCTTTTAGTTTTTTTTTAAACGGGCTTATCTTTATTAATTAGCTAATACAATACACACTACATCTACCCTGGCTACAAAAACAGTTGGATAATAAAAATAAAATAAAATAATAATGATACATAAATGCTTAGACACTCATATATACTCAAATTGTTTGGGATCGTCAAAATCTTCTTCTTTTAGATCACTATTATCAAGCGACTCTTTTAGATTAGGGCTGCCAAGTGATTTTCCAGAATGACGAGGTCTCTGTTTGCATCTTCCACCATGCATGTGGGTCACGATGGGCAAGAGAGAAGATGGGACATCGTCTGGTTCGTGTCTACAGAGGTTGCAGTGAGACTCCTCAATATATATCGTCAAATTAAAATACGTAACAATCTTACAAATATTAATTATTATATTAAGCAGACACTAATTTTAAATCGATAAAGTCGTTAATCGATATTATCGTAATTCATATATCTGACGTGTCTTATCTAAATAATAATTGATAGCCGAAAAACAACTGACTCGCGCAGCAAAGTGCACGACACGAGTACCTAATTAATTAAAAATTAAAAAAAAAACTTATCACTTCTTTCTAAGTCTTCACTCTTCATTGCCAAATGACATGTGATTGGATATCTGAAAGTGATTGAAAAACCAATCACAAGATTCGTCTTTGAATAACAGGGAAAGTTAAATAAAAGCTTTTAATAAACCGTATCGAAAGAAAAGTAACTGGAAACTATTGCGAATAATTGACAATATCTAGTACTTACCTATATAACCTATAATTCATGTATAAAATATATTGTCTCTATAATTATTCACAAAGAATTTGGGCAAATTGATTATAGAGTTGACGTGATTATTTGAAAGAAAAAGTACATTTTAAAATGGATATGGCTGAAACTCGTAGTATACAGTTGGAAGAAAATTTTGTATCATTTTAAACGCTTTTCACAACAATATACCTACATGATAAGTATTAGAACAAAAATACTGAACAGATAACTCTCATCATGTTACATAATTATACACATCAAATATGTTGAATACTTAGTAGTGTGCTATTTAGATTAATCAAAAGCTCTAAATATATTAATTCTACAAAATTTCCTATGAAATAATATATTCTCAGGACCTTGAACTTACTATGTCACTTCGAGCAGTAGTGACTACAAGACTAGTGATGTAAAAAGTTGCCTGTGTGCGACAGATAGATTTACCGAGTAGATTATCTTTAGCGAGTTTAGTAGTAATAAAAATCACAGCTCGGTTGGCCAACAACGCTTAATGCGCGTTATCGCGGCGGTATCGAGTGTTGTCGCGCGTTATCAGCTAATCGAATTGGGAGCGTATCGGTATCGCGGTGTCTCCGATACCGCACCACTATTATCTTAATTGATTGTCATTTTGGACAAAACACCGGCACTGATTCTTTGATGCAGTCGAATCGAGGGCCGATAACTTGGTAGCAACGTGATAAACGACGGTTACCCCGAATTCTGAATTATCTTTTAAGAATCATTATTTTTAAGATTCAATTCGTGTTTCTGTCTTCCGTCTTAATTGATTTATCAAATAATTAGCGGATACGATAAAATGTCGTGTTTTAAAGGACAGCAATTATATAAACCTTGTTTTTTACAGATTCGGGCAATATGAACTGGCCTTCAAACCGGAAAATAGTAACGTGATAGTACAGACTGCAAAATGCTAAGACTGAGCTCGATCGCACCCGCCTAGTGATCGAGCGACGCGCTTACTGACAATTGACTATTGGAAATGCGGATAAGGGTGTGGACTTACAGTGCGTGTGTATAAAAGCGATGCATGGTTTGTGAGATCGGTGCCGCGGTCATGGACATGAGCGGCGAGGGCGGCGGGTCGGGCGCGGGCGCGAGCGCGCTGCAGCAGCGCTGGTACGAGAGCCGCGTCAACGGTAGCCCGGCCGCCGGTGACGTCAATTCAGAGGCGAATGGAGACGGCTTCTTCCATTCCCCGCTGGAGGGCGGACACCACAGCCGCGCCCGCTACTACCACCAGCAGATGCACGCCCCCTACTCTGCAGCGGTCGGCTCGCACGGTAAGCTGTTTGAACTCCTTAATTTATGACACTCTTAATTAACTGCTAATTTATGCAATTTTAATATTCAAAACAGAAGGCTTCAGCAGAACTGGACGTCATAATAATTAAAAATGTGGCCTCCACTTAATAACGCGACTGATCTGTCAGAACGGAGCAAATTGCTCCCACGGACGGTAGGCAGCTCGCTCATCCGGCTTTATCGCACATCGCGACATATCTCTCCTGAACTCCACAATTAATTTGATGCGCCGACCAGTCAAAATCGCCATTCTGTAAGGTGACAGCTTAGGCAAACACGCTCTAAAATGGGCCTCGGTCGTAAAAGAAAAAAAAATATATTCCATACTTTTTGTTTTTTCTTTTGAGGTTTAAATTTTATAGCGGCAATAAAGTTTTTCGTGGAGACAGGTGGCTCTTCTTTATATTTTAACTACACGTATGGGCGCGTACAAAAGTTCATCTACAGCGAGGCGTTTAGGGACTAGATTGGCGTGTGGCCGGTGCGGGACGATTAGAATTTATTTGGCGGTGGGTCGGTAGTGACGTGACACTTAAGAAACTGTGTCACTTCTCGGAATCGGAACTGGGAATTGATTTCGTCGCGTTCACAGCAGTTATGTGCCGTAGTTTATGTGCGTCGGCGCGGGGCCGGGCCGGGTCGGGTCGCCGACGATCGGCATTCGGCCCGTTTTGTAAACCCACTCTGTTATCGTGTACGTCCCTCGACGCGGCTTCTTGTCGCTCTGATTACATCTGAATCTGGTAAAACCGTCGTTCCAAGTGCGGAGGCTTCGATTAGGTTACTTACATATAAAATTATGTGAAGCATTGATCTCCGACATAAGATAACTAAATTAAAAAATATTAACGGAATGTCAGCTCATTTACGTTATCTCCTTGCTCCTTGTAAATAATGCAGTTAACGTGAGCGTTTTATATTACAGTAAACTTTTGTAATAAACTTGTGCATAAATAGATGTGTCATGCGAGTATCTTTGTTGGGTTGGCGCGTTTGCCGTCGACCGAAACATTGTCCTGGGAGTTGTAAAAAGTATTTTTAAGCGCACCGGATCGCACATAAACCTGCTGCGATGACAACTCGGATCGTTTTCACTCTGGTCAGGAACTTTATTGCCGGCTTACGCGCGTCGCTACCATATATACCCAGCACTGTCGTGTGCAATTTTATGCTCTAACATAAAATAATATTATTTTCTACCATACGTTGAGGATCATTAGGAATTCGAATAAATAAAAGAATGCTAGTGTAAAAACAATGGAATGACAAGATGGTCACCACAAGAACGGGTTTGTCCCTGTAACTTGATAGGGCCTCCGATTTGACGCGCGCTCTCTTAATTTATTAGTTAGCGACGCGATTGATGACATGTTGGAAATTATTTATTTTAAGATGGAAAGGTTCTATTTTATGGTTATTTTTATTCTTTAACTTAGGTAATATAACACCTTCGATTCGTTAATGGTCATTGGGGAAATCGGGAGCGCCCGTCTATTTAATAAACTGAATTGTTAAGTATATATTTGATCTAAGATACATCTTTACACATACATTTTGTTTGGGATTATGCCTCATTGAAGTAGCACAGTGGCCTCTGATTCGAAGGTTGATAGTTTGAATAGTATGATGGTAAGGTAATTTCTATATAGGTCTCGCCTAGTTAGGTTTTACCTTTGAGTTCAAAATCTGTTTCTATTCCTGCGAAGCATGGTATATGTAGTTCTATTCTCCTTTACACAGCTTCTTAATAGTACCCATATAGGTAGGTACTAATCGATAGATAGTCGAGGAGGACTACATGGGTACTTGCAAACCTAAACAAACAAAACACACTGCATTATTCAATACGAAGTCCTGTATCGGCTACTCATCACCAATTTCACACCTATTAAGCAATGACAAACATCGGAGCACATTTCGACACAACTGAAACTGAACTTTATTCTAGTAAAAACAAGGTTTACAATCTATTGTATTTTCAACGTTAGTGTAAAAAGTCACAGCAGTTATGATCGCGTTGTTTTAAATTATTGGGTGTTGGTCTTACGCAATATTATACGATAAGTGGTCTAAATTGCTTCTAGGTACTAAGGGGAAGTTTTTATACAATTAAAAACATTTGCTGAATATTTATTAAGTCACTATATAGTAGCAAAATTCCTTTATACCTCCTTTACTCCTTTAAACCTTAATTTGATAGTATTTTGCAGCAATGGAAATCCATCTGTAAAAAAAGCAGATGAGAAAATAGGATTTGTGTGGGCTAAAATTTGACGTTCTTTCTTTTACCTTTTACTTGTCGAACACAAGTTTACATCACTAGACGGGAGAAAATGAGATTTTTCCAATTACCGGGTTCTGTGGTTAAAACAAATGAGAATGGCAACGAACCAAAGTCTGTATGGCTTGCTTGTCTGGCTGCTTCGTCACTATAGAGGCTTCTATTAAATTGACTTAGTACTCGTTTTGTTAATTTAGCTTTTCATCATTTATCTGAATTTACGAGAAATAAAACAGGGAATGTTATTTATAAGGATGTTACATACAGCCAGGTACTTTTTAGTGGCACAATTGCTGGAGAAATTACAATGAAGTAAGACACATTTTTGCGTTAAAGTGCGCTTATATACGTTCCCAAGCCCTTGTTCCCATAATTTGATATGTGCACGTCTAATTATTTCACCGTTCTGTAACGGCTGCATTTTCATTTACATTGCTCATTTGGCCAATACAGCGTTTGTCATATCCATATTATTACCATCAGTTGCGTGTGTGCGTGTGTGTGCGTGCGTGCGTGCGGCGTCCCAGATTGGCGCAATTAGCCGAGGGCGGGGCGTGCGCCGGCGCAGCGCGACATCCACCCAGACGCACACTGCAGCAGTCATGCCACGAAATAATGCTGCCATCAAACGTTAATTATTTTCCCCCAGCAGTTTGCAACAGGAGCCCTCGGCGGAGATATGGGTTGTTGAGCATCTGCATGAGTGAAATATTCACAAGAAAAAAATGCACAACGTATTTATGTATGTCTTTATTGTGCCCTGCAAAGGCCTCAGATGTATCTCTATTATAATTTGCGAAGATGTCGAAACAACATTAGCTTATAAAGTATTCGAATTAATTAAGAGAACATGTGGAATTAAGTTATCTTTCTCATACATAGAGTTTCTTAAACTTTTCGTAATGTTCTGTACAGTTGCGATAGCAAATGTTTGTAGGCAGCTCTCTTGTATTTAATTACTTTGTAAACTTTAAAACTAAAAACAGACTGGTACGTAATTATGTCAAAGTCTAATCTTAACTAATATAACGTCTAGTTGTTTTGATATTCGAGAACTAAACTAATCATAAATAATGGAGGGTTTGTAACAAAATTTGGTCCCTGATATTATCTACTTATGCATAATAAGTGACAATTAATTGTCTTATAAGAGTTACAAGTAGTACGTTAGCAGATTTAGGAATGAACATATTCTCATAGAAAAAGCATCGAAACTCCAAAATTGATTTAAAAAACTACATCTGTACCTACTAATATTAAGAAGAAGTAACTTGTTGTACGTTGTTTGTTAGGTATATTGTTAATCTCTGAACCTACTGACCCGATTCAAAGAATACCTACTTTCACTAGTAGACAGCTATGTTATCCCTGATTGCAATAGGCTTTGTATCCTGATACTATCGGGTAAAAGCTTTACATAATAAGTTGAAAATGTGATCAAAAATAATTAAATCCTAACAATATTCATAACCATCATGTAGCGTAGGTACAGGCCAAATGTTTACCGCCCAAATTTTGAAAAAATAGCTGAGCACTTATACTTAATAATCAACTTTACCTACTTACGAAAACGTTTCAATATTTAAACGGTAAAATGGAATCACCACGAACCACCAACCACGAAAGTACCGTATAATATTTTGTGAAGTACTTGTGTACGCGAGTATACCAAGACCACGCTTCCGGGCGGATCGCAGATCTGCTCGCTCGTTCGGAAATGGAATATTGCCGCTCAACTTTCCAGACTCGATTCATCCAAGTTCCATCTCGTGTTGGTACGAATTGATGCTCATAGTAGGTATAATTTCACAATTCGGCAAATTTTAAGGAATATGAAAGCGATTCCTGAAATACTATCTTTTGTCAATAACTGTACTGTAGGTACTATATGTAATTGGAAATTTTTATGGAGCGTTTTAGCATTCAGTCGATACGCCCGACTTTGGATCTTATTTATGACATTTCTAGCGTTCAATTTCCAGTTTTATCGATTTAGACATTAGACTCTCATGAGAAAGCGAATTGATTGACATCATAAAAAAAATGGAATCAACATCCCTATTGTGGACTGGTGTTGTGCTAACTATCAGGCAAACGACCTGCAGGTCTCGTTATCTAAGCCCTACTAACCCTACTATAATATTATAAATGCGCAAGTGTGTTTTTTGGTTTTTTGATTTGCTGGTTCGTCCTTCTTTCACGCGGTAACGGAACAACGAATCGACGTGATTTTTGATAGAGATATAGTTTATGGACCGGAGAGTAACATAGGCTACTTTTTATCCCAGAAAAATGTACGGTTCCTGTGGGAACGTGGGTGAAAACCGCGGGCAGAAGCTAGTACCTACTAGCTAGTATAAAAAAGATTAGTAGAAAATCTTCCCACCGAGTTTCAATCGAGCACCACACCCGAGCGGCCAGTAGTACCTCACGATTAATTAAGTGATGCTGCCCGTTAGTCCGAGCGGCGTTTATTAGCCGTCACAATACATTTAACAGCGGCCATGTTAAACAAAAAGCATGTGTATTCATATGAGCAATCTTAGCTTCTTAGAAGTTAGCAGATACTTTACATAGAAGCTGCTTCAGAATGAATTCCTGCTTTTACACTTTTCTTAAAGCCATTAAAGCACTCCGCAGTCTACTTTTTTATACTATTGGATAATGACACGGACATCGTTTGAGTGATGGTACGCAGAACACTGAGCAGTGCCACCGAGAACATTGAAAGAAATAGGCCTGCGCGGCGCCTGGTTTGCGCTCGTTACTCTGAGACATCCAGGTATTCAATACCATCATGATCCAATAATTAAAGTCTCATAAGCCCAGTAATTTCACTAACTACTTTGCTCATCAAACCGGTACACTGTAATGCTTGCACATTACTGCATGGTGGCAGTAATATGCAAGCCTTACATTTGTGACTTTTGGTCATTACACTGTAACTGCCTCTTTCTGTTACTAGCTGTCATGAGTGTCTCATGCGAAGTAGCTTTAGTAGACGAAATCCCATCCCAGAGCTGTCAAATATCTTCAATCTTTGACATATTAGACGCCACAAACTCCATGGCCGTTAAATTTACACCAGATACAATAAGCAAGTGGATTAATTTGACAGGTCTAAAGTATGTTTCGTCTCTTACTCATTTTCTTAGATTAGAAACGACGCGTTTCCTTCTACTATTTCTTGTGTTTTAAAAACTGCATCTCTTCCAAATTTAAGTTCAATCGGTTCCGTAGTTTTGCCGTGAAGAGGTAATACAAATTACAGATACTTTAGCCCTTAGATTTATTATATCAGTCCACAAACCTACAACTACTAACCTAAGTGGAACAGAATACTACGAGTAGCGCTTAGTTTTATTGACTTGAGCACCTTCTAACTCAAAGTTCTCTTTACACACTGTGAGCTAATCTGTGACGTGGCGTAGTTAAAACTTTACCCGCCAGTTCTCGATCGATATTGCTACGGAACCATTGACCTAATTAGTTAACTTTTTAAATTGAACCATGTATTGTTCCTTGTAAACTTTTAGGCATATTATGTCGTTATTAGAAACCGTTTTGGAACGCTTTCTTTTAAGTTCAATTTTGAGGTTAACTCTCAAGGCGGAACTGCCTTGTTTTGATGGTATCATATTACGAGTATGTCAAATCTATTAATCCGAGTGTCATTAAAGCAGTAGGTCTAAAAATACCTTTTTATAAGTGACTACATGAATGAAGGAATCAAAACTGGTCAAAATACCTTTTCTTTTTTTTGACCACAGCTAATTAATATTCAGACGCTGACGTCATCGTGCAGCACAATGGGCAAACAAGTTCCCATACTTTTTTTCTAATCGTTCATTATTAGACATACTACATAAATAGTAATAGTTAGTGTACGGTCCACTGCGCCTGGCGTTCACTAACTTAATGTATTCATTTTACTTTTATATCTTTCGCGTGATTAAATTTGATTGATTGCATCCAAATATTGATATTTAATATTATCCTGGCGACTGCGCGACAAGGACAAAGATACATTTTTGTGAATGAAGAAAAAAGACGTAAAAAATTTGCGTTGTCGTTTGCATGATAATGAATTATAAACGTGTATGTGACATGTTCGGAAGCGACGCTATGAAATACGAGCAAAAACGATGCTAATAATAACAAAAAGCTTATAAAAAATGGTAGTCGTTAAGAATGTGTTAGTGGCCTCCAATTTTTGTTATCGAGTTCGGTGTTGGCAATTTCTTAACCCAATTGTGAGATTAGATTAGCAATTAAATCCTACTTAATATTATAAATGCGAAAGAGTGCTTGTACATTTGTTGATTTGTCCTTCTTTCACGCAGCAACGGAGCAACGGATCGGCGTGATTTTAGGCATAGTTCTAGTTTATGGACTGGAGAGTAACATAGGCTACTTTTAATCCTGGAAAAATGCACGGTTCTTGTGGGAACGCGGCTGAAAACCACTGATGAAGCTAGTTTATATATTTGGTATTTAATTTTAGATAAAATGGGTGTGTGAGTCATCTTATTGAAGGAAATGATACCTGGGAAAAACCTAGTATAACGTCAGAAATTCTTACTAATTCGACCCAGAACACACACAAATCTTTTATTAAAAATTGTTCTCGTTGTATCTAGCCGCCCTCTCTCCTCTCAGCGTACCCCAAACAAAACATAGCGTATCGTAAGTAACTAGTAGTAGTATACGAGTAGTAGTTCAAAAACAAAAAAGCTCATATTTATTAACGATTCATCCGTCACTTTACTTTCGATACCAATTGCTTTTCCCTCACGTATAGCTTCTTTCTTTGTTTTATGTTACGAATACCTTCATAATTAGGTCCCTAACGCGAGGTTAGTTAGGGGTCCGTTGTTTCCGGTCGATCGCCAAGCTGAAGGTGATGCGCGCCGATCTTGATGGATGGACCTGGGGACGAGCCAGGCATGCGTCTGCGCCACATGAATTCGTGCCCACCACATACCATCATAACTTTACCATCCAGACACATTAAAACATCTATCAACTACCTCTTATTACCACGCCATAAGGTACATTATCAATTGCTAAAACATTTCGAAAGTTACCAAAGATTAAACAGTGTAGATGAGTCGGTGGTTTTGTCACGATTTGTCATACACAGATATGCGGTTGCGAGTAGAACGGCCTAAGCAGAAGTTATGACAAAAATGCTATGGGAACGGTCCAATGAGCTGATATTCTATTTTTAATTGATTAGGCTTGAATAACGAGGTGACTGTTTAGTTATCTGTGGTCCGAGTAATGGCAATCGTGCGCTGCACAAAATAACTTGTTACCAGAAGACAAGATTAGTAATGAGTTAGTTAGGAGGCGGCTGGGTACAGCTAAAAGTTAATTATTGTTTCACGATTATGACTAAGCAGGTTGAGCCGATAAGAAAATAATACGTGTTTAATTTTTTAATGTTTGATTTGTACAATAGTAATATTTTAAAAGATATACAAGCAAATATTTAGGATTAAATAATATCTAACTTGAACCTGGTTGTATTACTTTTTTTATTAACATCAAGCCCTATAAAATATTGCTAGTAAAAAAAAATGCCCTTCAGTCATATAATATACTAAATTGACCTCAGCACTAATGCCTTAAGTCATACTAAATAGTCAGTTTTATCGTAGTAACTTTTAAACTTTCGCGATTCGAAAACATTGTTTACTTTTAAGAACGGGACTTAATCGCGATAAAAACACGGGTTTATATTTACCTCGACGTTTCGATCAAGTTGCATTGATCGTGGTCACGAGAAGACTCCGTCTTCTCGAGAGTCTTCTCGTGACCACGATCAATGCAACTTGATCGAAACGTCGAGGTAAATATAAACCCGTGTTTTTATCGCGATTAAGTCCCGTTCTTAAAAGTAAACAGTTTTATCGTTTCATTCGCGAATCAGTATTTTTAAGTGAACAAGTTCGTTAAATATTCCAGTTTATGTTTTCATTACAACTACGGTAAAAGTATATTTAGGGCAAAACATCGGTTCGTTCCAGTGGAAGCCTATTTTCGCAGCACATTATAGAGGATGAATGATTTCCTGGGCAGCAATGATTTATGCCTTACTGTTCTGTGGCTACCAGTATAGACCGAGACCCTAGTGCATTATTTCTATCCTAGATGTGGCATTATACTAATGCGGATACGAGACAGAAAAGAGGCTAATTCATAGAAAAAAATACGGGAGACACTAAAAGATACCGTTTGGGAATAACTTTTTTTTTCTATTCGATGGCACTGGTGGCTGGGTTGCCTGCTTAACGCCAGCCCATAACAGTTGCAGTGCCACTAAGAATTTTGAAACACAGAGGCCTGCGTGACACTACAGTTTTTTTTTTTATGTTATTAGGTATCGAGACGAGCTGGTCGTTTGCCTGACGGTTCAGTTTTTCGTTCCCCTGAGACATTAGAATACATAAAAATCACTACACTACATATACTACTTAGTAGATACCTATGTGTGATGATAATTCTTGACCAAACTTAAGTAACTTTGGTCATGTATATTATGTCTATTAAATATAGTAAAATACAGTAACAATGAAGTAAAAATTATACTTACCTAGCTTAAGCCACTCTTGACTATGATGGTCTTGATGGTAGGAGGTTTTATTTTTGATTCGGATTACATCGATACACACATACATACACACACACATACACAAACACATACACAAACACATACACATACACACACACACACACGCCATATCGCACTTCACAGTAAAAGTTTGTCTTTAAATTAGTTTTATTAGTACATACTTTATACTTCTATAATAATAAGTTTTTCCTAACTTTCAAAAACTTCGACATAATTAGAATACCGTCTAATGATGGGAGAAGCCACTGGTTGCTGATACACACTTTTCTCTAGTTCGGCAGCCTATGGGTTCATTAAAACTGTGTACAAAAAGTTATGTCACTAAATGATTTTTTACTTTTAAAAACAATCGTATAATTTCAATAAATTCTCTCTATAGAAACTGTTGCCTTTGCCTGGTAACGATAATTTTTATTTATAAAACCGTTCATTGTAGCACTGGTTATAATATTGTTTTATTTGCATTATTTGTTTCTCTAGTGTCCTACTTTAAAGCGTTAATATATTTATAAATCGGTGAACAAAATCCCGCAGTGGGATCTTGTACTATTAGACCCAGTGGCTCTGGATACATAGACTCATTAACGTGCTCACGTGAAGAATGGACACTCTTTTGTGTGGAGAAAGTGTGGCATTTGTCTTTCTTTGTTACCTCCAACCGAGATACACATCGACTCGGATACTTGAGCTTTATTAACTGATTCCGATCTGCTACTGAAACGTACGACACCATTGATTTTGCAGCTGGTTATGCGGCGCGAGTACGGAACTCGGTTCGATAAAATTGTCGAACCGAAAAACTCGATAATTTTATCGAAAGTTGCGAGTACCGAAGTCGTCGTAAGCTTTTGTCGAAAATTCTCTTTGGATTCGACCCACAGATCAGTATATTCGACCTAACTTTTTTTAAATCTATTTTTAAGTTTAGTGGGATAGTGTATAAAAATAATGTTTTATGATATTTTACTTCAATCACCATATTTTATTTTTAAAATGAATTGGTTTAATATTATTCTAACATTGTGACTCTGTATACTGGTAAAAAATAAATAGCAAAAAAGGTTTTCCGACCATAGTCATATTATTTTATTATACTCTTTGTTCATTTTGTTCATACTACCAAAGAGAATATAATCATAGTTCATACTACTTCATACTGTCAGACTTTAATATTATTTTCACAAACTACTAAGGGATACTACGTATCAGACGGTCATGTTACCTACATCGACGATGTATCGTTGCAAAGTTAGAAGATGACAGTTGAAACCGTGCTATATATACATATTTGTATACATTTTCATAGGTATGTTTATCGTACCTTGATATTTTCCTACTAGTTCTATTTGTAATATTATCTATTCTGTGCTAGTTCCTACTTCCTACACTATAGAAGAGTAAATAAAGATGGACATGGGTTAAGAAAAAAAGAAACGAGCAAATGACTCAGTATTTTTTTAATACACATAATGACGTCACTAAACAATGTTAGATATAGTGTTTATGGCACACAAACAGTAAACACTTTGTTAGACGCTGTCCATTCAGTCCTTTTTTCACAGTTAACACATTTTAACTTCTGGTTCCGTTTTCACAAGAAATCTATGTAATTTAACGCCCTGTCGTTGGCTATCACACTTAGGAACACAACCCTTACGATACATTTTGTTATGCGGTAGTCAAGTCACGTTATTACTGAATATTATGTGGATTAAAAAGATTAATCGACGCAAACACGTGGCAAACACTTTGTATCAACACAAACACAAATCACAATATGGCCGCCGGCACCGGGCAGAGGCGGGCGGTGGCAACCGGCGGGGGTGAAGAAAGAGGAGAGACGAGACACTGACGTCATTTTCTAACCTTGCACCTCAATTCCCTACGGCTATAGATTTTACTAGGCAGATTAACAGGCGTGATTATTTTATCCATACTCCATCCATTCTTCGTCTCGTTATTTTTGTTTGATCGTCTCGAAGTCCGTGAGATCGGGTTCTTCTTATGTTATCCTCGACACCTTGAATAAGTACCAAAGCAATTTCCTTCGAAATTCGGAAGAGAGTTACAAAACGCTCTTCAGAGAGTTCCAAGGGATTATTTGCATCCCGTAAGCCGCGCCTGTGCATCATCAGCGAATCTCTATCTCTATTGGGTCTCCGCTCTTCTGCCAGTAACAAAATTAAACCGAAGTCCATTTTTGCACTTATAAATGGCGTTATTCGTCCGCATCGACTTATATAGTTTTCATAAGTTTTCGGTTCGGACTCGATCATAGATAATTTATCGAGAAAAACCGTCATATTTCGCTCCTTTCGGTAACTTTTGTCGATTGTTTCACACCCACGTGACGGCTCGATAAAATCCACTTCATCGATTTGAACTGTCAATTTTATCGAATTTTATTATCGAACCGACTTCCGTACTCGCGCCGCTGATGATATAAATACATAAGCTTGTGTGTGTGTGTGGTGTTGGTATATTATCCCTAAAGGGGTCAATCTACTCTTGGTGGTCAACATTATTTGTTTTACGAGTTTTTGAAATTCAGTTTTTCAGAAAGGCAATTTTTCGTTAAAATTCTACTACAGAACTTCCGTGTATCCCTAGATTAGCTGATACACTTGAACCAGGTTGTTTAATGATGATGTTGATCAGAGACTTAGAAACAATTATATTAATATTCATTTCATTTTTACCATTGTAGTGAATTTATTTTTTTGTATGGAAATTTTGAATGACGTAGTTCCAAGGGAGGTTTCTCACATGTTGTCGACAACCATGGTCCTAATCATCCCCTTTCGCGATAACATATCTACCAATTCAAACTCACCCTGTATACGAACTAAAAATATTTAAATAACACCCATCGTCAACAATCAAAGGCCTTGATCGATTAAGGGGTTACCTATATGGATTTCCAGTAAACAAGGAACTAAGAGAACCATGTTCCCACAACACCCAACAAGGAACAAATTCTTGTATTTTTAAAGTCTTTGCGCACTTCGTGAGTTCTTTGACTTATCAACTGCACAATGAGCTATCAGAATATAAATTAAACAAGCTCAAATCTACTTTGGCATTTAGTTTCCAAGGCCATCTGATTACACTTTCAGTACTAAACAATACATTCGGCCATTTTACCTATTCGCCCACTGCTCAATTGTGCAATTTCCGGGTGCAGATCATAAATTTTCCAACAATACTGACGGTTTATGTCTGACATACATAAACTTAGCTGATATGCATACCTACCTACTAGTATATTCCTTGTCTGTGTACTGTAGGTACATCAAGCCATTCATTTAATATTCCGTAGAGCATTGTAACTAATTTGCAACCTCATTACTTTATACCAAGAATTTATTTATTACGTCCATGTACGGCTTATTTTTTACTTTGTTATTGTTACGTATTATTATTGGCTCCTTATTAGGCACATGAAAACGTTTATAGAAGAATCAGTGGTAAAATTGCTGAACATTTCAGTTTTTAAGCTCGCAATAATTTGGAAATAAATTGATATAAAACTTAAATATAATGATTAATGTAAAGCTGGACAAATGCTCTTTGAACTGTTAATTAGTCATTATTTTAATACATTTTTAGAACTCGTTAGTAATGATATATGACAAATTATTTTTTCTTCTCGATCACAAGAAGGCCTTCTGTATTATGAAATAATTTATAAATAAGCTTAGTTTAATTTTTATAAAATTATTAATTTACGTTGAAAATCTGTCGGCAAGCATTGACAACATAACATGAGAACCAGTTTTAGACTTGACTTGTTACCAGCTTCAATCACATTACATAATAATATAAGTAGATAAGTTAGTGACGTTACCTAATACATATTAGTGACACTTGTTTTTTTAAATCTAGATTGGTGCTTGACCACTATCTCAGATCAGAAGTGAAGTTGTCGAAGGTCGGAAGAGGTAAACATGTTAAAATTAGAGCTGTGTATTGATGTCAAGGACTGTATCACTATCAAGTGCAGTTGCCGACGACGCAATGTATCTTGGTAGGTACTCGACGACAGATTCTGATTTAAAAGACATCATTTTATAAATTAACTTGCACCTCCACAGCATCTCCCATAATCCTTAATCAGAACTCGAGTGGTTTTGGTAAGAGTTAATAACAAGAGCTCTATAACATCTCTTATAGTATCTACATAACAAATTACAGACCTGGGGCCTGTTTCATAAAAAGTATTAGTCTAATATTATGAGTATTAGTCTCATATTTTATATGGAAAAAAGAAAAAAAAAACTGATAATATTAGAGTAATATTTTTTATGAAACAGGCCCCAGAGCAGGTCTAACCCAATAACAAGCTCCGGTCTATCTGCGCATGCACACTTTCACAGGTAGACCTCTCCGGTAGACCGTAGAGTGGTCAGCTTAAATACCTACCGTAGTAAGTCACTAGTTACTACGGCAGATGGAGATACTACTCCACGTGCCATGTACGTAGGTTATACACTGACAATATTAATTTACGCTCTTTATCTATTATGTATAGGTATCTATTTATCAAGTCGCAAGTCGCAAGCGCCGCGATCTGTCATCGGTCATCGCGAACTGATTAAAATGTCTATAAACCACAGATTATTGTAAAGTTTGTAGGCTGGTGAGTAGACAATAATGTACAGTTTGATTTATTATTATTATATTGCAATGTTACGGTGTTGTCAGTCACTGAGCATTTGACCGATGGTGATAAATGTTAAGATTGAACGGGTGCGAAGCGGTGGTATCTGGTTACAACCAGATTAGTTATCACTAATGAGGAGAAATTTGCTAAGGACCTGTTTTTCTACTTTCTGATAAATTTTTGGTTTTATAATTAGCTATCGATCTCGGTGGGCATAGTTTCCCTTTATGTTAAGATATGCGGGTGTCAATTAATTTTCTGAATAAATTAATACCTACTTAGGAACTGAGACGACTCGACGATGACATAAAATTCGACACAATAAAACGACGATTGATAGGTTTAATATGATTTGGTTGTGAGTTTTATAATCGTACCTAACATTTGATGAATACAAACAAAGCGTAGAGACAGTTTTGACTTAGTTTAATTACAATACGACGAACGACAAATCAGAACACAAACAAACAAACGCATGCTGGTAGAGAAGCAAAAAAAAAGAAGTTTGATTAAGTATGATCTCGTTCGATTATAACTTGAGATCCAATTTTAGACTACGTTTCGCGTACTAACCATCATCGGTCAAGAGGTGGTTAAGGGGCACATTAGATCAATTAGCAGGGACCACGCGCTAATCATGGAAAAACCAAGATCAGCGACGCTTCTACGACCTCCTTTAAAAAAAATAGTTTTACAACCACTGCGTGTTCAGTGCAGAAGCCGCGGTAAAAACGTGGTGGTGCAGAAATGGTCGAAGCAGTCGTTGCTTTGAACCCAGGCAGGGCTTCGAAGGAGTGTAATTTATAATGACCGAGAGCGATGGCGCGCCTGGAATTGAGTGACCTTCTGTGGGCTTGAACATTGGTCCATCGTTCCGCTCAATCCACAACGAGCTGAGTGATAGAATTGGAGCTATAGTGAATGGTGAACTAAAAAGCCAGCAATATTTGGCTGTGCGTCTGTTTTTGTCTATTTCATGGTTGTACTTCAATCACATACATAAAAAAAATATTGCTGCACTACAAATATTGTTCTTGTACTTATACCATATCACACCAAAATGTCTCAAATCTGGAAGAATCATTACGACTTCTATTTAAAAAATCTCAATTAACAAACTATCAAACGGCCCTTGTTGGAAGAATCATATTGTTCGACTCGTTAACAAGGGCACAGATTAGGTACCACAGCGCGAGCAAACTAGTTGGTTGTTATGAAACATAGCTTATTTTGGTATTAAGTTATGTTGCTGGCCATCCGCAAACTAGTTAGACACTACGCGTGCTGGGCCGCACTCAGGGACACGTCTACACGAGAATGGACTTTATTGTAGATTTTTACTCTGTAAAATATTCAATCTGTTGGCCTTCAGATTAGTTGTTTGTTGGTTTGTCCTTCTGTAACGCAGCAACGGAGCAACAAATAGACGTGATTTTTGGTACAGATATAGTTTATAGACCGAAGAGTAACATAGGCTATTTTTTATCCCGAATAAATGTACGATTCCTGCGGGAACGCGAGTGAAACCGCGGGCAGAAGCTAGTACTAAAAATATTTTTTTCACATTATATCCAACTGTAGAGATAAATACGTTTGATAAATATCGACACCTATTAAAAAAAATTGGTTATGTCTAATTAGAAGGTCCATCGCGTGAGCCACCTTTTTGCGCGGCTTTCTAATAAACATACTTTTTCTATTGATTTAATACCGTCCTCGCGTTGTTTATGTGTTTATAAATGTTTCCTACACGTTGAATTTCTTTGATATTCCACTTTTTCTACGTTTAATTTTCTAAGGTCTGCTTATTTTAATGCTTATGTAAAAATGGGGTTTGCCCGAGTTGAATTACCGTTGGTTATTAAGCATTTTAATTGATTATGTAAGGGGTTACGTGTTTTATAGAAGAGTCAGTTGGATAAATAGTAAAAGTGTTTCATTTATCAGCCAGTTATAAATAATGTGTGATGTGGGTAATGCTTTGGTCCACTTAAGGTTGCTTACTATCGAGTATTAAGCGCTTATATGGTACGTGCAAAAGGTCTTGGCCGTTGTGAAGTTAGTAATGAGTAACTGCCACACTCAGTAATGATAACAGACATGATTACCTTAGTGTAGATTTACATTAGAAATCATTAAACAACACAGAGCGCGGAAATCTATCTAAACTAATGCTATGTGATAATATAAACAAATATTATCGGTAAACAATACCTCAGATCATCGTTACACGCGACAATGCGACAATGTCTACGAACTGCAATTTTATATTCATCATAAAACAAACGTCACACAAAAACTAAGCTGAATCCATCCCTGCCTGTTATAGTGTACCAGTATTTTTCTCCGATACCGTAATGCGCAAGTCACGAGCGGTTATGTAAGCAGGCTGCAGTCATTATAGGTATTACTGCAGGAACACTCGCTCCTCGGCCATTGTCAAGATTGTGGGGTCAGTCAGGACCAGCTTGTAATTTCTGTAACCCAATAAGTAAGATCGTTAGATTCCTGGCCTTAGATCACGTACGGTTGGAAATGTGTTTTAAGCTTTGGACGAATGAAAAGAGCAGGTCGTTATATTATTAGTTTTGTATTAGGTTAACAAGCGTCAAGTTTATAACGTAGATATTTGATAGTCAAAGTCCTGCGTGGTACTTATACTAATAAAGAGGTAACGTTTGTCGTACGTTTGGTAATTTCTGAAACTATCGGCCTGATTCTAAAAATTAATTCAATGATAGGCAGCTACATTATCCCTAAGTGCTATAAGCCATGTACCGTACGTGCAAAGCCGCGGGCAAAAATTAGCTTTGAAATAACTTCATAGTCATTTCTCGATTAATCTACATCGAATTAAGAAATGGTAACTTACTGGTATTTTAAACAAGAGCCATAGATAAACCTTGGAAAAATGCTAGCGGCAATGCTAACTTGAATATTATTATTGCAACTCGAACGTACATCGGTTTACGATAAATAATGACAGTAATTATTTGACATAGTCGGTACCTGCACCTGTTGGGTCTACTCACTATGAACATTTTAAAAAGAGTTAAAAAAGTTAAAAGTTAAAGAGTCCGAGAGTCCAATTGGGTTGGTACAACAATCAAAAATCCGCGAAATTGACAAGAACAGTAATTCAGCCAGATAGTGCAGTCTCTTTCACTCCCTGCGTAGGATCAAAGCGACGACTGCTCCGGTTTACGCTACATACATCACTTGCGCGCCACTGCGTTTTTACCTCGGCTTCTGCACCGAACACAAAGTGGTTGTGAAACTATTGTTTTGAGTAGAGATCTTAGAAGCGGCCGCAATGCATCACTGTCAGTACCTCTAACCGTGGTACGGTTAGCGCTCGGACTAGATTTCTACCAAGCTCCACCATAGACGGGACGATTTGCGTCAAGCGGTGATCGTGGTTTTTCCTTGGTTTTCGCATGGTCCGTCATTGATGGCTATCCATCAATTATGCATTAAATTCGGGCCACTTTAGAGACAAGTCTAGGCGTGGACTTTAGTTTCATATGTCAAAACTGTATATAATTTTGACATAGGTAATATGGAAGCATGAGTCCACGCTTAGATTCATCTCTTAGCCTAAAGTTCCTTAACAAATATGTCGATAATGACAAGATCAGTCAACCTTCATAAATTATAAAAATAGGATTTTTCTTAGATCATAGTTCGTGATCGGATCTCGATCATTAATTATGGAAATGACGACGGCTGCTATAATGTCGTGTTTACTGCGAACTTTATTGTGCGTTATTGTCATGGCTCATTTTACTGTTGTTTTATTTGTTTGCTATGTTTATGTAGTCATTTCGTGAGAATTAAATACCATTGTATTTCGTTGTACTAATAGTAAATTATTTACTTATGGTATTATTCAGTAATCTTTTCATTTTTTAATTGGTAGCAAACGGCCTGCTTGCAAATTTCAACATTAGTTTTCGTGGAGATCCGATGAAGTAATGTAAGAAAGTTTATAACAATGGGTTTTGGAAGTGTAGGAAAAGGCCTGTTGGACTCTGAACACCCTTAACTCGTCACTCCATTGTATTTAGTATGGTTGAAAGAGCAAACGATGTAAGGACTTTCCATTATAGACATTGTATATTAACATTTTTTATTTTCGATTGGTATCACTTAACCATTACTTATATCAGCTGATTTTAAGCAACGATGTGGTCGAAGATGTTCAATATGCTAAACCTATACTATATAGCGCAGAAAATGATTAATTTGAAAAGGGCCTTTAAATTACCACCCAACTTTAAACTTAAATAGTGTTCACACATTATAACGGGATATTTACCGTGATTATTATTGAGCGATGAGCACCCGATATTTCGACGCTGTTGCAAGCATCATGTTCACGGGAATACCCCCGAGTATTCCCGTTATAATGTGTGAATTAGATAATAACCGTGAAAGTCTAAAACAGTGTTAAATAGTGTTATCACAAAAAAACTATTTTTAGTACTATATGCGTTTACGGTGAGAGGTTGTTTGTTTGTTCCTTTTGAGGTACAGAACACTAAAAAACTGGCAATTTGAGCATAACAATTATCTAACGATGACACGGTAACTAATACTCCCACTAAAACGAACAAAACCTCTCAACTCTAATTGATATTGCAAATACCACAAGAGAACACAACCTCCCGTCAATCGTATCAACTGACAACAAAAAAAACCCCAACCACATCAAAGACGCCGAGTTTCCGATCAGTAGTGAACTGATCGCTATGACTGCAAGAATGAGTGCAGATGACCGTAAGAAGCCACGGTGCGCGGTGACTGCCGTGACCGCACGGTACGCCACGGCCGTGATCAAGAGCACCGACTGAACGCAACTGGACTTGCTTCCACTACGTTACACTTGACAGCTGAGTTTAGTAATTATGTACATTTTTGAATTAGTAGTTCTTTTATAGATTATTTTTTCTCTATTTACACGACTGCACAAAAAATAAGTGTAATGTTTTTAGGGTTCGTATATGTATGTATATCAGCTTCTTAATTCTTTATCCCACCATAACTTTAAAATTCATGTATCGTTAGAATCCTTACATCATCCCGAGTGACACTGGCAAGGGTAGTCGTGTTGTTCTATGTAAGTGCGACTTGTTTAAACTTTGCGTTATTTAAGGCGCAAGTTATTGCTCCCGTGTCTTGATGTTGGAGCATGATATTCGTAGGTTGTAACTGGTTTTTGTTCATGATCGAAGGAGAATTTAGAGAACTACTTACATCTAGAGGTCAGGGTATTTACATTTAATTTTGAGCTTATGTAATAAACTAATAAATACCGCTCAATGTCACATACATATAAGTATGGTTTTTTGAGATGTATAAACATCTCTAAAATTATACCAAGAGGAAAATTAATATAGTCCCACACCGATCAGGGTAAGATTCAGATACGAGTCCACTTTTGTTTCTATACGTCAATGCTGAATAGAATTTTAATTTTAGTTTTTTATTCGTCTCTGAACTTAGCTTTAGACACAGCGTTATTTATTTATTCACATTATCAAAATTGTTATTCTAGCTAAGCAACATTGTCTTAGAGGAGGCTACAACTTTTATTATTTTCCAATTCAATAAGCTCCCTTAAACCCGATCAATAAACACACTCGCATACCAAGACTCCACTTCCTTCCTAAATACTCGGAAACGCATCGAGTGGTCCATTGACAACTCTTGGAACAATGAAATTTATTAAAATGCAATAACAATAAAATTCGTGTCCGGACATTAGTGATGTTAAGTTATTCTCGAAACGCCACTTAATGAGAAGTGATGGGTTCGTAAGAAAATAAAAACAATGCAGGGGTACCAACGAGGAGGGACATCGCGTATGCGGGGCGCATGCGCGACGGACTACATGCACTGTATGCAAAGAAATGCCTTTCACGGTGACACGCTCACGAGAGAAGAGGTTATTTCTACTGGTTTTAACAAGAAATCTTACTATACTAAAAGTATTACTAAACCACGATTAAAATATAAATCTTACTATAAAATATCTCACGAAAAATTATCGGAATTTATTGATCATTCTTTGAATTTGAGTAGCATGTCTGATGTCGCGCGACTATCAAGCCGAGATGGAAATTATTCGAAGTATTTTTTTTATTATTTAGGTATTTAACTTTCTCTTTATTAACTAAACTGTATGCTAATAGAGCAAAAACTAACTTTGGCATCTGCATATAAATCACCTTGAACCTATTTTTCTAGTATATGCTCTTTATTGTCAAGAATTTCGATAGTAGAATTTGAAAACATTTGGACTGAAGATAGAACGGTTTACTTGGTATTACCGAAAGCCCAACCGAGGGCACGGCATAAATCAGACACCCACGTCGACAGGCGTACCATTGGAACTCTAATCCGAGCGGGATTAGCTGTGGTGTCGGATCGAAAGCGAATTGACGTCAAAAGACGTAGTTGACATTCGATAGAAAATAAATTGATGATAGAATGTAGGAATAACAATCGAAAGAGCAGGAGCTTATGTAAAAGTAATCTTACGTGTGAAGAAACGCTACTTCTTGAACAGAATAAATATTTATCTCTAATTTGTTAACCGATTTCGCCAGTTGATGAAGTGATTAGAATAAAACGAGCTAATCCCTGCTTTATTTATTTCCAGATTAACAGAATCGAGATTGATCAAATCCAGCCTAAATTTAATTGATTGCCGACTCGGGTAACCAATTAAAATAAAACAAATGCGAAAACAAAATTAATTTTTTACTCCTATCTTGAAAAACAATTTATGACCGATTACACCAAAGTGAGTAAAGAAGTAACTCGAACGTATTGTTATTCTTCACCTAATCGTGTAGAAATACGATCTACAGAGAATTGGAATATCGCGGTGTAGCATGTATTTACGTATTCAGAAAGTGGGTAAAACATATTTGGCGATAGCTATCCCGGATATTACCACCAGCGCAGGTTCGGATCGATCGCCGTCACACCGCGTTCGAGTCGACTAGACAGCTTTTCCGTTCGTTCGACACTAGTTGTTATTCCCCACGTCGCCTGTCACACGCCGCTCGGTAGCACCCATCCGTAATAAGAATCGTAATATAAAAGCATTATAATCCAATCAGAAGGTAACATGATGTGTGACCGCCCGCGAGCTCGATTTTACATTCGGAACGCGACCGTGTCGATCGTTAAACATTTTTCATAGTAAAAGGAGTTAGAAGATGGGCAGCGCAAGACACACACGGAGTATGAGAACGTACCAGGTCATGGGTACTTAACGTTCACTCGCTTTCGTTTGAAATTCCACAATTTGCTATTCAAAGTTCATTGACGCTTTAAAATCGATCACGGATCGGCGCTGTTTGATCGATAGCGAAACTGCATATATTTAATTCAGTCACAAGCACTAAATGCAGGTTTATAGTTTGCATGCAACGTGCGCTGGGTGATAGATGCTAGACTACCGTACTAGTCGCTGGAGTATCGATCGTGCGCTTGTATTGAAGCTTTGCTTCAACATTTTCGAGACGTGTTATGAGCTTCGCGAGGCCGTATTTCAGAGGCAGAATAAATAATGCAGGTACTTAATTGAGCCGAAATATAATTTGCATACTTTCGTAATAAGGCTCCGTCACGGGAAATCCGGCTAATTAGCAACCGAATATTTTCCGTCTGATGACCGCCATTTTACAAACACTGCCTCCAAATGAGAGCCATTCACAATAAATGATTTTATTTTTTTATAGACAATAATAAAGTTAACTACCGTACAGAGACTTTTGTACCATTAGTCATAAAAAGGCATTGTAAAAAGCGTTACAACCACTTTGAAATGCATAACCGCATTAAATGATAAAAATTATAAGTGCACCATCTGAATTCTAATTTTCTGAGGGCAATTTCTAGTTGTGTATAATAACAAATAAAGTGTTTCCATTGTTATTAATGAAATTCCCCCAAAAGCCCTTTCTCCTGTACAGTACACTTCCATGAAGCGATGCGCTCCGAATGATATTCAGAGGACCGTGGGTAAAGTAGGCACCGCGACAACACGTGGTTTGCAACAAATTGAATTCGTACTGCAAATGCTGCAGTCAATATTTTATCCCGCAACAGGCGAGCGTTGTAAATAAACATTTTAAAAGCAAAGCAGCGTTGCGATGTTAGTAGGCACCTAAAATACTCGTCGTCGATACGACGATCAATAAATTAAAATTAATTCGGCGTGCGAACGGGGAGATCCGATACGCGATACCGACGCCTACATTTATCATTCGCTAACACGTCGGACATTTCACAGAGGTCGCCTGTAGTCGAATGTAGTCTCTATCACTCCGTAAATAGAGGCCGCTCATGCGCTGATGATCGAGCACGTAATGATCTGTTGCCAGAACAAAGGATAACACGTCTAAATACAATAAGGGGAAGGGATAACTTGCCATGCGTATTCGACGTCGTAAAGGTATGTGCACACGCACGGGTACGCAGGTCGCATGCGGATTCGGCTGATGTCACAGCGCGCAAATAAACACGGCAGACTGGACGACGCGGCCCGTGACCTTGGCGCGATCAGGAAAGTTCTCACGATCCCTTTGTGCTTTCCAGCTGCTTTCGACAACCGATCTAACATAGCACAACATATACATACGTAGCTATTGTTAACTGTAGCGCCGGAAGCCTTGGGGGAGAATTCCAGCGGTTACCGGAAGACGTCACGCTGCGTACAGCGCCCTCATTAGTTTATTGCGTACATATGCACCAGTTACGAGGCGGTTTCAAGCGAAAGGGGCAATTTTCACCGCTAGCTAAGGAACGTAAAAAGAGGGAGCTCGCTTTCGATTTAACCACGCCTTATGTTTAGTGAGTGTAAGGGGCTGAAGAATGAAAATAACTAAATATTTTGAAATGTTACATTTTACAGGCGCTGTTAGTTTTGAACTCACTTTTATATTACCTTCACTTGTAACTAACTTACAATCTAATAAAACATTATAAGTCAATTTTAACCTACTTCTAATTGCCGTATCTAAATGGAACTTTGTATGTAGGTATATATGTAGTTTGGATGACAATATAATAATTAGGTATCAGCTGATCTGATGATGGAGCCAGGAGGTGGATAGTGGAACTCTTCAGTGGCTACCAGTAAGCCCTTCGAATAAGGGCTCTTATGATTCGTTTTGACGCGTTCAACAGATTGCACTTGGTGTCAAGGTTCTGATGATGGAGCCAGGAACTGGAAGTATGTTTTTTTTAGTTTCTTTAAACTGCATATAACAAGGTATACCTAAGTCAAATATTTCATAGGTTTTATAAAAAAATAACAGAACTGTCATTTTAAAGTGAACACATATTGTAATATTTGTAGAAAACATAGTTTATTATCTCTATTTAACTGAAGAAAAGGATAAAGGGCTGTTGTTGCAAAAATGCAATCAACATAAAAGGGCCAAAAAAAAAACGGTTACAGAGAGTAAACAAAACGGGTGCATCGTCAAACCAACACTTGCAGTACCCTGTGGCGCGGTGGATGATAAGATCTCCAACTACATCTGCGTCGGGGCCAGGGGTCGGGGGTTCTATTCCGGTGTTTTGTCTCGCCGGCTGTGGGAACTCACTATGATTGGTTTATGATTTGATTTTATATTTACTGTTAGTTTTGTGTTCAATGGTTGAGTAATTACTTAAGTTTGTTAGGGGCATATCTACCCTGGAGATTACAAAGTCATAATTGATTTAATAAATAATGTAAATTGTATCAAAGTACGGTAACGTACGTATATTTACTAGTTACTGTTATTTATTATTGCTCGTTTATTGTTACTTTACACTTGGAAAATATTTATCTACTAAACCGAAAGTAAGGTCGACTACATAAAGTTCCTAACACACAAAACGACCCCTTCGCACACAAAAAGCAGAATCTTAACCTAATTCAATTTCCGCTTTATTTACTGCCATAAGTTTTTGTTTTCTATTAGCCCCGGTGCTTGTAAAACACGAAATCCCATAACAATCAAGGCTTAGTGGCACACAATCGCGTATCTAGTACAATGGCCGAAACTTGCAGCCCTATAATGAATAAAAAGCGCCGGTGGCCGCCCCGTACCACGACCTTTAACGACCGAACTTGCCGATGGATTTAGTACCGCAGGGTGGCGGATATTTTGTACGGTAGAACTGTTTTCGGATATAGTGGTAGGGAGGCAGGTAGGGCATGTGGCGAGATGGCGCGATAACAGGAATTATTCATACGCGCGTTATCGGGCCGCCATCGCTCGGCTATTGTGAAAGCGACCTAACGCGCGAGGGGTGGCTCCCGGTTGTCGCGGACGCTGTCAAAACGTTGTTGTGTGTATTCGGCTGAATGTGACGCTGGTACTGATTCATTATTGTTTTATTCCGTGTTGTTTGCCGTAATGACCCTACAGATCGATGCTCGATTATTAAATTTCCATAGAGTACTTAACTTTTTTTAATTGTAAAAACTAAACGCAATTTTTTTGCCAGTTTTCTAGAGTGAGGTTTAACTCACGCTGTATTAGGTACAGCTGGCCTTTAAAATCTTTTGAATAGCGAACGTTATCTCGAATTCCCAACATCAGATTTTAGTAATTAATTAGTTACTTTCGACATTCAGTGCCCGCTGAGTTCATCGGCCCCCAGTCTGCGACTAGCCGTGGCGTACGGGTGCCCTTGTGATAACGATCGCTGATAATCTCGTGATCTACACCTGGCCTACTATGCGGGTATATGTATCTACATCACAAATCTACATTGTCTGCTTGTGACGAATCTATCGAAAAATACAGTTGCATTGTTTTAAACCAAGGGCATTTCGTTTTCGGAACTGTCGGTTGTTTGGAAATAAAAGATTGTTGAAGATACGCTCCAAATTCGCGCGTTGCGTAGTTAGACATAGGTTTGCGAATGTAGCAATATGTATTTTTAAATCGAACCCTCATTCAAAACATAAGTTTCACAGCCAGTTGAGTGTAAGCAAGCAACTATTAGCTACCCGCAGCGACCTACAGGGTTCCAGCAATCGCGCACCCTGCCGCGTACCGCTGGGAATAGCGTGAAGGGATGTTCCCTCAAATGAAATCCACCAATCCACGATCGTTCGACACAGATATCATTACCCACCCTCCGCTGACAAACGTACCCATACATATGTTTGCTTTCACTTATAAATAATAATTGCTGAATGTAGTTGTGGAATTAAAAAGGGGAGTAAATATACCCACTGCCGACCATCTGCTCATATCAACGGAACTGTGGAAATTTAGCGAGGCTCATTACATTAAACATCGCCTAAAAGAGCAATTCAAAACACGCATTATGAACGTATGAAAACACATCAATAAAGAGTATAATCAGAACCTGACACTACTGTGTACATAATTAATGAAATTTCCAGCTGGCCTACAATTTTAATTGCTCAGTGTTGTGATACTCAGCTTTTGAAACTTTTCGGAAAAGTAAGGCCTTTTGTTCACGGACGCAGCCATCGAGAACCGAGCTGCCTCTATTATTTGTTTATCAAATACGCATTACAACGAAGAATATTCATAGCCCCGATTACAATGTTTGTAGATGAAGATGTCGTGTGAAAGACTGGTGGTTACGAACTAAATGGTAGATATTAATTTGGGTCGGCCCGGATGAGGGAGCAAAACATTTTTGTACTGCCCACTGTAATGACGACAAATTTTAATGTTATGGTGTAGCAATCGCCCTCTTATCGCAAGATCATGATAACGGCATTTAATTTAAATGTTAGTGTTCCGAAGAGATTCAAGTATGGCGTGAATATGACGTTGGTTGTTTGTTGCGCAGGTCGGTCGCTGAGCGGTGGCAGCGGGCAGGTATGCCGGCCGCACTTCCACACGCCGCTGCACCCATGGCTGGAGTCAAAGGCACTGAGTGGTGGCGCGTGGGGCAGCGGCTTCCAGCAGGACGCTCCCGCTGACAAGCCCTTGTCCCCCGCACAGCACCACCATCCACACCCCCTGTTCTCCTTCCCACCGACGCCTCCTAAGGACTCCACGCCGGACTCGGTAGCGGCAGCGGCACTTGGACAGCAGGACTACCAAGCGGCTGTCGCGCATGCGACCGCCATGAGCGTCGCCTTTATGCAGCAGCAGCAGGAGCTGCCCCTCTGCGGGGACGTCAAGCCCATGATGGGCGCGCCACCTTCCAAGCAGCGTGAAGGTGCGCAGCCGGACTCGTGCCCCCAGGAATCGAGCCAGCCCTCCGGGGAATACAACGCGCAGTACAACGCCGCCGGCGGCGAGTACTACAACTACCAGGGCAAGGGGTATAGTGGGGCGCAGCAGCAGAGCAAGCCGCGCCCGAACAAGACGCGAACTAGCGCCGGTGAGTCCGCGGGACCACCCGCTGCACCGCTCTCGATCGCACCGCGACACTCTCACGACATCGCTCCACGCTTATCCGATCACACCTAGCACCACCGACTCCGCTCTCCGGACCTTTGTTATCCGTTGGTAAAAAAGCTGTTACGGAAAGCAATTAGTTAAGTCATAGCCGTACTGTAGCTTTCACTTAAATTCTAAGCTAATCAGATAACAAATCAAATAAGTCGAGATGCCGTTCGAGGCTAATCGAAGTCTGGCAGCCGCGATACTCGCCGCGTAATTAGAATCTCAATAGAGATCGTCTCATCGACAATTGCGATTTATTAATTCGATAGCCGCGTCGAGATTAATATTTCATTTGGTATTTCCAAACGGCACGGAAGATACGCGGAGTAGCGATGTGGTCGGATAAGCGTGGCTCTCGCACCAGGGTTGTGGCACACGTTTTCATCCACACGGTGTCGGATCGCCGCGAAGCTTGGGATATCGATGTAACAGTTACTAACCGCTTGTCCCCTACACTAACTGCTATTGTAACTGGTGGAGGTTTGACTAACTGAATTGGCTTTTGCAGCAGCCGCGACGCTACTGTATGCTAATGGTGCTATTCAACTAACACCGTGGCTGCCATCGACGAAATATAGCGTTCGATTTAAAATAAGCTCAGTTTTTACGTAAATATAAAGTAAATATATTCTATTTCATAATTAGCGAGTCACGGCGGCCGTAGAGCGCTAAGAAGTGGGTGCATTGTTCCTCCATGTGAACTGCCGGCCTCGACTGATGTTGACCAAACACGATGATTCTCATTACTTAATTGCGACCCACTATTGTGTTGCTCCGCGAGCAATTAAACAAACGTTTTAAGTAGATTTCTATTAATTTTAGAAATTAGACTGCGGACGTAATCGCTGTTTCTGTTGTCATTATTCATTGTCTAAATTGGAGAAACTTAACTATTTCTGTTTCGGTAATAAATGATGGAATAGATAATTTTGTTGCGTCAAACATTAACTAATCGAATCTTAGCTTTGTTAGTTATATGTAGTATTGTTCAATTTATTTCAGTTGACAAATTGTTAAACGGTAAATGGTTGTATTGGTATTGTTATTTCTAAAGGTATAATAGTTAGACAAGGCAAAATATCAATAAGAGATAAAATACCATTAAGTGTTAACAATATACTGCATTATATTAACAGCACAAACTACTGCGTATCCTACTGGATTTATTAATAGCGTGACCTTTATAATCTGTTACAATCGTAAATTGAATGCAAGTTTTCGCAACAGAAACATACCTAAATATTATTCCGCAACAGCCATAATATAACAATGAATTACTCAACAGTAATTGTATTAACACCGCATAATGGCTCTTTATTTTATATTTTTGAAAATGTAATTAACTTGCGTACTTGTTAAACTTTGACAATGGACGGGAACCGACGTGTCAGTCACTTATTAGAATAATGAGTGCACAGAATTATGTAGACTCACTGTTCATTGAAAGTCGACGCACAGTATGACCACCCTCATAGGTAAACTATTTCGATCGGACGGAATCCGCTGGTAATTCGTGATTACCATGACAATTAAATAACTGGGCAAAACAGTGCTTAAAATTAATATAAAAAAGAAACCTTTGATAAAATACAAAACATCTTTTCAATCGCAATTAGAATTGATTTTTTTTGCACTTGACCTGGTGATTAGTGGCATAATATGACGATTCCTTTGTTTATATTATTATACTGTATCTGTTAAATCATAGATCATTGAAATCGTCGGTGGCGTAGTGATGCTTTCCCTTACCCAGCCTACGAAAATAAACAATGACTTGGTATAAACCATCATCTGATAAAAAAGAAGAAATAACAAAAAAGTCACGTAGAGACATATTAGTACTATCAAACTGTACCGCAAAAAATATGTTTATTCAATATTTAGTGAAATTGAATGGATTAACATGTAACAGTAACAAGCAGCATCGCGATCCAGATAGCTCTATTCTCATGAGATAAAAATAATTAGAAACGTATTGAAAAACTCAGGAGCGACGGTAATTGACTTGCCATATCATTAAAGATAAAATACTTGTCATGTCATTAGGGGTGAAAGACTTGTCATATAGTCAGATTTCCGTGTGATAAAACGCTGCAAATAAATGTAAAAAGTGAATAGAAAAAGGCTTTAATTAAGATATTGTTGTGTAAGTAAATAGCTACTTTCACGAGGATTTAACAGATATGAATACTTTGGTTTTTGTAGCATTGTTATTTGACGGTTCTGTTTGTTTTTTAAATAGTGATTTGAAATATCTAGTTACTTGCTGCAACCCGTGATTTCACCCGTGGGAGATACTCACTGAAATCGTGCATTTTTTCGCAGCAAAAAGTAAACTAATTATAATTATTCGTTGCTGATTCATAAACTACCTCTATGTAAAAATCACATTTATACAAATCACATTTACACACAGACACACAATCACATTTATAATAATTCCTATTAAAAACAATTGTAATTACATATTTTGAGATGTACATTTTACTCTAGAGAAGGGCAGGAATATATAACTTAGTTAAGTTAGGTGTGATCACCAAAGAAACTAGAAGAAACAAGTTCTCTATTTACAATTTCCTTTTCTGTACAATCATTAGAATGTAGAGATCGATCGTATTCCGCCAACAACTCAATTTACGTTCCTCGGAACTTGTCGTTTGCCTCTTTTTGTCCAGTTTAACTAGTCTAAGGTTGTGGTCACGTTGCATACGTGTAACGATAAACTTACAATTTTACGTTTGAATACGGGAAAGGAATATCTTTTTTTTATACTTTCAACACTTAGGTATGCATATAAACAAGATGAATTACTGAAATGAACAACGATAAAAATTATGAACTAAGACTAGATAAAATGAATGTGTGCTAACCGGCGAGAGACGTCACTTGAAAAGTAAAGCAAATATATACATATTTGTATGGTAGTGGTGGTGGTAGGGCAACGCGCTCCCCTGCTTAGTTAATAATATAACGTATTGCTGTCTCTGGGGCCTTACTCCGATAGTCGAACATCGATGCTTCGTCTGTCAGATCGCAGTTTTCCTACCATGAAAGTGTTTTGGATGCGACGTTTGATTTCATGTTCGTAACTTGACGTCTTGTGTTACTACACTTTCGTGGTCGAAAAACTGCGATCCCTCAGCCAAAGTTTTGACCTTCGATTTTTCGGAGCAAAGGCCCCGGGGAAAGCTAGTATTGAAATGAACAATATACAATTTTGCAATATTTTCGAAATCCTCTACCAAAAACAACTGAGTAACACTCGAAAGCGATAAATTTTGTTTAAATTTTGTTAGTGGTATAGGAATAACTCTTCTGCGAGTGTCCGTCTGGGTTCTTACCACCGCTTTGCTCATGAAGTCTGCCGCCAAGCAGTAGTGTGCAAGCATTACTGTGTTCCGGTTTGATGAGCAGAGTAGCCAGTGAAATTACTGGGCCTATGAGACTTAATACCTAATGTCTCCTGAGACATTAGGTATTAAGTCTCATAGGCCCAGTAGTACCCTGGTAACGAGCGTAATGCAGTGCCACGCAGGCCTTTGTGTTTCAAAGTTCTGAGTGCACTGTGCAGGCACTACAATTGTTATGGGCCGGCGTTATGCTTACCATCAGGCAAACGACCAGTTCGTCTCGTTACCAAATATCATAAAAAAAAGAAAAAAACAAAATAGGTAACAGTTTCTCGTCTACAGTGTGGCCTCTGCCGAACCAGTCAGTTAATTGCAACAAAAACATGGAGCGCACAACTCGTACCCCTAATTGGAAATTGACAATTAAGGCACTAATTTAATTAGTAATACCTACTTTATGATATAGTAAAGTAAAATTGCGCGGGCAATTAATCTTCCTGACCACTCATGATCAATGAGCATCGTTGAGCTATCACGTGAGCATTTTTTTGTAAAAACACTTTTTTCGGCATTTTCAAAGTGCTTCATTAAAATAATCATTTGTATTAATTGTCATAATGAGGATTGGTTATATTTTTTACGAATGTGTGATGTTTCGTTTTTGTAATTTCCTTGCGCACGCTACATCATTCGCGTGGCTGCAATAAATTATAATCTTATTAAAATCTACTTTAAAGGTACTTTCTTGGTTAATTGGGTTCAAAAAACATAACCCGAAGAAGTAGGTAATAAAAACGTTGGGCACTTTAGCACGATCCATCACTGGTATACTATCTCGTATCTGTTAATTGTTATAGTGTAATCGTAAGTAAAAAGTGCAAGTAAATTGCGTTAAGAAATGAATGAATTCTCTAACAGAAATTCTACTTTTCCCAGATAGGGTTTGTTTGAAATTGTAATTATTATAAATTTTATTCTATAATAAAATGTAAATAATCTGGGCATGACAATGCCAAAAATTTGGTAACTCAATGTTTTGTGTATACATAGCATATACGAGTAGTAAAGATCCTCAACTCTTCCATGGAAGCAATATTACAATAGATCCTTGACTAGATTTTTCGTGCAAATCGTAAAGCACTGCCGCAAGCCATAGGCTCTATTACTAGAACGTGAGAATAGACAACAAGCATAATAAGTAGTCACAGATTGAGGTAATAGGTATCATAGACTACCTACAAGCACCTTCAGGCTAAGCAATAGGCACTATAGAAAGGCTATAGATGCAAAGTTCCTCGATGGAAGCAGCATTATGATAATGTGCGGTGGCCGGATGCGGACCATTCCATTGTGCGCGATCGGCTGACCTCGAGCCGTTCTGTAACTCACACCGATGTTGGAACTAATTGTTATTACCAGGATCTGTACCTACACTTCTTGGGCTACGGGCAGGACTAATCAGTCTTGCCAGTATAAGCTCAGACATGCCATATTTAGCAAAAGCAAGCTGACTAGCGAATAGAAAAAAAACTTCTCTGTGACTCCATTCACTTTTGCAAATCATAATTGAAACTATAAAAGAGGTCTTCTTCTATGCTTTTGGAACGGCATCACAAAGTGTATACGCATCTAATAAAAAAAACAAGTCAAGAGTTTTGTGATCATCATTTTAATGTTTAGAAATCACATTAATTGGATAATGTGAAAATCGACGTTTAAGTACGTGTTAAGTTGTCACTTAATTATTATCGTAACAGAGGAAAACCACTGAAATCTATAATTTGGAAATTATTTAGTTGATTCGAGTACGTGTCTAGTACCATTTAGTCTGATGTAGTTCGAAACCTTGCCTTGCTAGGTCCAACGCAGTATCGATCGAAAAATCGTGATCCAAAGCATTGGTTCTATTTGAAGAATGTCATGGAAAGGGCAACGCGAAATAACAAGCGGTCAGCTCGAATCGCAACCTGTTATTATATCGTGCCTATTTATTGAGCGGAACCATTCAACACTTTCTAAAACAATGTTGCGTTCACTGAATCGTATTCAAATTCAATGATTTTATGTAGAAACAATACGAACGCTCCTTTGTTTGCTGACGAGTCTTGTTTAAAGCCGCTGAGGTAAAGCGCGGAAAGAGACCAAAAGGGTCGTTCGTACCTCGATTTTCATATCGATTTCTAAAATTGAGAAAAACAATTTCCCATCTTCCTCACCTCTACTATTAGAACTGCAGACGATGTGATATTGTTTTTTCAATTGAATACATTATTATTATTTAAATACATAATCCATACTTCCATACTTAATATTATAAATGCGAAAGTGTGTTTGTTGGTTTGTTTATTTGTTGGTTTGTTGGTTTGTCCTTCTTTCACGCAGTAACGAAGCAACGGATCGATGTGATTTTTGGCATAGATATTAGTTTATGGACCGGAGAGTAACATAGACTACTTTTTTTCCTGGAAAAATGCACGGTTCCTGTGGGAACGCGGGTGAAAACCGCGGGCAGAAGCTAGTAAATAAATAATTATCGTTCAGCTCACAAGTGCCGCTGTACCTATAGTTTACTGTACCGCAGCTCGCATGCGATGCGTTGCGCAAGCAATTAACCACGTGATACGTCCTCCACGGACGGCAGAACACAAGAATTAACGTCTCGACTTATTACCTTATTATTTCGCTAAACCAATTCATCAAACAACATTGTATTCGCTACAACAAGACAAATTACTAAATTACAACAAAAATTATAAATGATACATTTAACTCTTGTAACATGCAACTATGATTTAGGAATTCATTCTATCGAGAAAAACATGAAACATTTCCAAACAAGCTGTTAATGTATATTTTACTTTATAAACTTGGTTAGTGAGGTAGGTGTAGTAAATTCGTTCCGGTCTGCCGACATTGTGGGATACAATTGCAACACACGAAATTTGCATATTTACGTTGGACATCCGCAGCAGACTAGTGATTAATTAAATTACTAAATTAGATGACTAACGATCCACAAAAAGGATGAACTGATATAAAATTATAAATATATAACGCCTGATCGACTCATGTAAATCGATCCTAGAACGGTAATTAAATGGGGCTCATTACAGAAAAAAAATATCTTAGCATCTTAGCGGACCGGTCGGAGTAAGCGCCGCTGCTAACTGTATGCAGGCATGATATGACCGGTATAGTAATTACATCTGGTTGAACCGCGCTGGTTGCAGTGGAGCGGCATGCATTGCTCGTCACAAGTAATTATCTTGCAGTATGCTAATAGCGAATGCAAATAAGAGCGTCCGGCGTCCGCTCGTCCGGCAGCGTTCCCTCTCAGGCGGTCAGTCAGCGCGCCGTGAAAAATGGCTTCATTTCTACACCACACCGATTGTTATATCATTATCTACTGCAATAATGGACTAGCTAGACTACACCAAAATTAGAATAGCTTTCCTGGCCAATAGCTCGTGAAATCTCTGTTTAGGCAAACTCGGAACGCTTCCTGGCAACACAATGCTCAATAAAAATAAACCTCCGCCGAGACCATCAGCTTCCATTATTTTTTTTTCTATTTGCATACGGGCATATAATTAAAGCGTAATAACAACCTCTGTAGCGCTGGCGCAACAAAGAATAAGTTTTGAGCAATAATTTAATGGTTTGTATGCAAAATAGCCTCACCGTTACGTGTTGATGGGCCGATGCGCCGAGAGAGCGTCACGGTATACGGGAGCAAATTAGTCCTTCATTTAAATTACATTACCCCGGCGCGCATTAGGGTTATATGTAACTATGCTAGCGTTTTGTGTTTTGTAGTCTCATTGAGTAATAGCTCAGGGTAGGAACGCATCGATAGCTTTGAGGTCAACATCACTCGAGAAGCGGGGCGCCGTGTTTGCACTTCAGGCGAGTTTCCCCGTGCGAATGAAGCGTGTGAAAACTTTGCGGACTCTCGAGCAAGCCGAGTGCGCTCGCCTCGAGACTCTCAAAAAATAAAAACCGCCCACTCGGCTACGTAAATATGGCAGATGAAAATCTTTTATCACGGTCACGTAGCGCCGCTGCGTCACGACCGCACGTCACTCCGCCCAATAAAGACTCAGCCGCATTCTAATTTTGAACAAATACTGGAGTTTTTCGCTCCAACTTCGTACTTTCCGCAGCACTTCAGGGCAGGAACTCTCTCTGGACGTGCTCCGTTACGAACGACTATAAGTGATATCTTTATTTCACGTCAAAGCCACGTCCCGAGGAGAAACCGCCGCGCCGCGGTCTGAAATGGAATAAAGAAATAATTCTTGTAGTGTGAACGTATTAAAACGTAACGATTAAACCGGATCGAACAATTAAATCGTATAGTAATTAATCAGAATCGGAGTGCTCTGTAATAATACGTGTAATATCGACGTGGTTGGGAGGCTGGCGGCTGTAAATCTTGAAAACGTCACCGCCCGCGGCTCAGCGCACTTTCACAAACGTTTTTACGAATAGAGACGTTACTATTCGACCAAATCTCTATCAAGCTCTAGAGACACGGTAATAAAACTTCGCAGCCCGAGTAATATCCTGTTATTTTTTCCTAATAATCGTTATTGGTGTTTATTTATTACAAACTACGGAGCAAATTACAGGTTTATCGACGCAACAAAAAATATAAAGGGTTAGTCCAAAAAGTGAGTCGTCGGCCCGATCGCAATAAGTTTTCGATAAAGTCCGGGCGATTTAATTGCCGGGTTTGATCTGGTTTTACATAAAAAAGATGAATGGCCGCACTGTCTAAAGCTCGTAAAACATTCTTGGTTCGTTTAACGTATTTTTTTCTATTATAGTCGAGCACTTTCACCTTCCTTATTGCGGAGCAGCGATTACTTATTCAACGCATCGGAGCGTCTGGGGACCCGGCTAATATAATCAGATCTAGATACATTTTGATTATGATATAGATACTCATCGATCCCTACGTATCGATCAGATCGAGTATCGATGGATGTAATCTGCAACTCAATAAAACTGATTCATAGGAATAAACATAGTAAGGTACAATTTATTGGTAGGACGTTCGCGATGCGTGCGTCGATTTTCCCACAGCGATTGTAGATAGGTTGGTATTGGATATAATATTTAAAGAGAGGATGCGAAGGTGTAACGAGATGCGCTTCTAAATTCGATCTCTGTAAATCATCGATCGTGTAATCGAGTTTAGAGAGAGATTGTGGGCGGCGCGCGCGCAACCCATATGTGAAAACATCCTCTTACTAACCACGCTAACAACTTTGCCCAGATTGCTCATTCGAAACGAGAAAATATGTTCCTGGAGGTTGGCTCGTCCTGGGGTCAGATGTAGCATGATAACAGTTGAAGCATGCAACGATTCTAATTCCATTAACCTTTTTCGCTTTATTAGTTTTGATTTATTAGGTGTCAAATATAGCTCATTTTGTCATTTTTAATGTTATCGATTTGCAATGCAATCCGATTCATTGATGAGATGCCGCGGCTTGCGTTTAAGATTGTTTCAGACGTAGTACGTTACATATAGCGAAAATTAGCATGTGGGTAATACTTTATAGCTCTGGTTATGCTCTGTTTCGCGTCTAGCTCTCCACTATTTTTGCAACAGCCATTTATTTTCATAGCAACTCGCGTTTGTTGCTGCAGTTTTAGTAACAGCCAAGAGCAGTTACAAAACCTTTTTTAATTATCACATGAATATTTTAACGAGTTCTTTGTACCTGTTATTTTGAATGAAGCTATAACGTTAATGTTGTTGCAAAAATAAACGGCGAGGGAGTTTTGCATGCGTGGAGTAGCCGCTCTTTAGGCTCTAGCTCATTCGTTACTTTCTCCTTGTTTTCCTTTGCGTGTAAAAAATCTTGATATTTTTTCTTCGAGTTTCACTCGTCGCGCTTTCCCTGGTTAATTGAATATTTTACTATTTTCGTTGTAATTGCAATTACGCTGATGTCGAGATAAACGTAGGTTGGAAGGATGATGTAGTTGTTTGTTACCGCATTAGTGTGTGTGAGCATGCTTTGTTAGTTAGTTAAATTTATATATGTAATGTTTCTGAATGTGATTTTTCTCTCGTCTTTCCCAGCCTGCCAGGAGACAGGTAATTTTTATCCTAATCTACGCTTAATATATCTTTCTTTTAACTAATTTTCATTTACCTTACTATGTATTTGGTGTTGGTTTCTTGTTCTTTTGCTTCTTGACTCGTTTTGCTTTCAATGTTAAAAAGACGTTCATTAAGTTTAAGCACCGTTTGACTCTTATACAAATAATATGTCTTTGAAATAAGGTTTATTACAAAAAAATATTTTTTACCCAAGATCACTCAAATGTTTTCAAAGAAACACTCGTTTTATGTTACTATTATTCAACTTTTATTTGAAGATATGTGTTTCTATCGTTCTAATTCCAATAAAAAGTACTAGCATGATCACGATGTAGCTAACATCATTGAAATATTTCACGATTACGGACTAATTCATACATTGTAACGGGATATTTACCGTGATTATTACTGAGCGATGAGCACCCGATATTTCAACGCTAGGTTGCAAGCATCATGTTCACGAGAATACTGGCGAGACTGCGGGTGGTTGTAGACGAAAATTACGAGCAGACCAATCTGTCTATATACCCGCTTTCTCAGTCGTTTCTCACGCGCACTACCCGTTGCATTGTATGGATTAGTAAATAACCGTGAAAGTTGAAAACAGTGATTTTTTATCTTTCTCGTAACATAAATCGAGATCGCTTCACTCCCACAGATCCCTTCCATTTCTAACAGCAGTTTATCCCTCAGAGGGTCGGGAGTGCGTGAACTGCGGTGCAACCAGCACGCCGCTTTGGCGACGGGACGGAACGGGACACTATCTCTGCAACGCCTGTGGCCTCTACTACAAGATGAACGGGCAGAACCGGCCGCTGATCAAGCCAAAACGAAGATTGGTGAGTGTAAGAATCCGACCAATTTTGTATGTTGTGTTTGTTATGTTAAGATGTTTGTGTTGAAGGCTTTGAAACTCTTTGGTAGGACCATGTGCGGGCCATTTGATTTTTAAATACTCGATCTAACCACTAAAAAAATGTACTCACCCTAAACATGTGTTGAACTCTCGCTTAGGGTTAAACATGCCTTAGTCACGTGTATAAATATGAACAACCACAAACCTTGATTTAAGGAGTACCTAACCGTTGTCTAACTCAATTCTGTTGTGATATTAGATTTTTAGACTTAGACACTGTCCATCTAAACAGGCGTTTAAATGTTGTTTTTTTGGTATCAAGGCTTAACCTTAAGTTTAAACTTTTAAACTTTAAGCTGTAACTTTAAACATTTGGCTGGATAAAAAGACGTTTGCTGACTTGTTTGACGTAACAAACAAGTTCTTTACCAGTAATCCTGGTAAGATTTTTTGAGGAAAGGTTACTAGAATAATGAGATCACTGCTGTGATTGTGGACCACGCAATAAAATCTAGTTCATTTTTACGAGCATTGGGCGCGTTGTTACCTCCACCACAGGCAACATTTTTTTACAAGCTGCTCTCAAATATAGCATACCATCATCTACAAATAGCATTCCGAGGCAATCTCGCCGAGAATGGGTGTTGTTTACAGTTAAGGGGCAGTAATAAAAAGGCGGAGCATGCATGCCCGGGCACGACACAGCATTAAGGCTCCCACAAATTGGTCTCTTTTACGAAAGTTGAACGTTTCGACGAAAGAGCTCGACGTCCACTGCGACCGCTATAAATCTTGTTAACATTTGATCTAAGCCCGGGTACACATAAAAGTGAAACAATGCGACGTACGGTGTCACGTCAGCCGGGCCGCATGCGGCGCGGACGCGGCTAACGAGTGGCCCGTGCGAGCAATACTACCATTTACTTAATACTCGTCTCGCAGACATAAACTAGCGGAATGGCCTGGAATATTTGCCTTTTGTTGGCCAAATTACGTAACTTCCGAGCGTTATGATTTCATTGCAGCGTTCCGGGCCGCGTTAGCGATGGACCCGGCATGCGAACGCTTTATTACCTCATTTGCGTACATAATGATTGTTTCAATTTGTCAAAAACTGATCCAATCTACGAAATAATACGGTTGGTAAATAATATGAACAGTTTTTGAAAACAATTCAGTTGTAGCCACTTAGCCGAGTCATGGTTTTTAAACCCGGATGTTGGTGCCGTCTAATATTTAGACTCATTCTGGTAGAGAGTTTACCGTTAATGCATTATATACTCACTTTTGTTTTCGTAGTTGAATTTGAAATAAGGTACAGCGTTGTGTTTGAATTTGAATGTTAATTAACGAAAAGTAATAACAATATTTTTGATGAATAAATTAAACTTTGAGCTCAGACAAACACTAATGACCTTCTCATAGCAAACAATCTAAGCAAACATTAAATTAAGTTTCTATTCTTAATTAATGTACAGGCTCCGTTATTCGTGTGCACTTGACATGAATTAATTAATTACCTAACTGGGAAAATTCTGACAATACTAAATTGTGTCGTTCACTTTGCACTTAAAATAGTTAAACCTCATTTAAAGACCTTGATATATTAAACAATAGGGTAACACCATTAAGTACCTTACAGATGAGGCAATTTCTTTAAGTGAGTATTACGCGTAAAGAATTATATTCATAACTGAAATTAATATGAAATCGTTGTAAGATAAAGATCAGCAGTCGAAATAACAAAGCTTCACTAATAGCTCAATCTTAATCATAAAACCATGCAAATAGTACATTTTTGTTTAATTAGAATGCTGTTTACATGTTTTGCTTAGAACAGCGTGATAATAAAGCTATAAACGTACGGTTTTTTAAAACGTTTTATTAGTTTGATTATCTACAAAAGAAGATAATGTAGCACCACATAGCAACTAGATGTAAAATTTAAGTGTGTCTATTTTTTAGCCATCATTATTGCTCCTATATTCATTGAATATTTTATCTGAACACAATCAAATTTGCAAAAATGATAATATCGAAATACAAAATAGGATTTTGTTTCTTAAATTGTTTTATTTAACCTGATTTTTTATATATTTTCGGATGAATAGTAATGGTGTGATTTACATTTAATATTTGAATAACCATTCAGAATAAGTCGTTATAAACAGTTAAAGCTAAAATAATGATTTTATTTTTGCAAGTTCTAGCCTAATTTTACGATTTAAAATACTTTTTTTTATATGACAAAAATAGAGATAGGCGTGGGTGGGTTATTTTAAAACATGAGGATTAGCAAAACAAATGGCCAAAGGGGCGATATTTAACCAAAAATCAATTTTTGAAAACTCGGATTTCCTTGTTATTTAGTAGATACATCCATAACAAACCAGTAATGTTGCTACTAGTAGTCAAATATTAATAATACTAAAAGTTACTACTAATAGGAAAACAAAAGAACGACTTGAATTTTACAATTAAAAATCAACGGGTTTCTTCGTCTCAGAGGTTTTTCAAGTTATAATTTTTTTTTTCAAATAATTTAATACATTTCTAATAACTCGAATTTGTAATTTTTTCCCGTAATTTTGTAGTTCTGAAAACCATCTACTTACACGCATCTGATAAAATCACTCTGCCCCTCGTAATCATCGATTATGACTCTAAGCTGTCTCGATCGTGATTCCCTGTATCTTTGTCACTTTAGGGGCAGCGTAGACGCTTATGCAAACGTACGTTTGTATAAGCGTCTACGCTGCCCCTTAGAAGACAGGGAACGATCATTTGTGATCGGATAAGATAACAATCAAACACTAACATAAATAGAGAAGTGAGTACTAAAAACTTAGTTCCTAGTTAAATTAGGAAATGAGGAACCACTAGGACCGTGTAAGATGACCTATAATTATGTTGGTAAAAAAAGTGATTTGTAAAACGTCGGCTTTTTCATGTTGCTCAAGGTCTCGTAATCTCTTTGGTATTTTTATGCGTCGGCACACTTTGTAAAGAGCTAGGGTTAACAGTAAGTTGCATGGAAATATTAAAATTATGGAAATAAAGTACCTACGCGCGTGCTCACCTGTTCTGCAGAAATAAGACAAACTCAAGGCTATGCATCATGATGTGAAACAAAAAACAACATAATTATTATAAATTGCATTACAGTGTACAAAACCTTTTTTGATATTGTTTTGTTTAAAGACTAACTATTTTTCATCAAAACTTTTTAAGCTTATAATACTTACCTTTTTAAGCTCAAACTTAAAATAACTTTTTTTTTCGTACTGAGGGAAAGCGTTCCAACCTCTGAGGTATGTAGCTGATTTTATTTGCCAAAAAGGCATTCGTTTTGTATAACTTTAGTTGTTTGCATTTCTCATGCCATGCTCACTTAATTTAAGTGTGGGGTAGCGTGGCCACGTTTTCAGTGAAAGCCATAAACTTGCGCTGCAGTACCAACTATAAACAGTACTCTACGCAGGCCTTACGAGGGACGTCAAGAGATACAGTAGGCCCTTAGGATACATGATACTTGCAGCATCAGCGACGAGCGATTTTGCGACTGAATCGTAATTTTATATACAGTGTTTACTCACACTTACGAGTAATCGATGTTATATATAGTATTATAAACATTTGAACAAGATTTCAACTAACCTCGACTTAAATGTGCTTCTTTTTGAAAGCTGCGAGCTCAGGTAGATACATTTTCTTGGTTATTTTTTATAGAGATTATTTTACCATTATAACACTTGAAATCTAGAGAGGATGTGGTATATAACAGGCTAGAATTAGAATGTTGCCCGCCTCTTTGATGTAGCTACCGGAATATATGCTTGGAAACAAATGTTTAATTAGATGCAAAACTGAGCTACTATGCTGAGATTGCATCACGTTTTTCTTTACTGAAGTAAAATTCAAGTTCATTCAAACCCTTGATCGATTGGCAAGAGACTCCACTACCACATAGTCACCTCAAAACAATATGACTTGATACTGCTTCCATATAAAACTAAATTAACTAGACCGGTCGTCGACCGCTCGGCCGTAGGTCGCCCGTACGCTCGTTTCAAAGTCCGATCTTCTCCCATTCTTTCGAGGTGGCCAAGCCAGCACAGTCTTCCAAATGGTTCAGCCATTATTTCGATTAGTACTACTAGCTACTTGTGGTCAAATCGCTAGTCGCATCAATGAAAGTTGTGAGTGTGTTTAGGGCCTTAGGTAGCGTTGCGCTATAGAGCTCAGTAGCAAAGTGAATGAGCGTGCACTCGGCATAGAGTCTTCATTTGATGGTGTTATGTTCTCTACGATTTATATTTAGCTTAAGAGCTTCTTGGTAAAACAATTCTGTACTGTACAGGTTACAAACCATTTGTGACGGGACACACATGAAAAATGAATGAAAATTCTAAAGAAATATCTATTTCTTTTGTACCAGTATGATATTTTTAGGTATATAATTTACTATAAAATTAATCACCAATTTAGTTTCTCTGTCGAACATAACGTAACAATGAATACTTACCTACCTAATCTATTCATGTACTAATGCACTTACATAAAACATGTAATACATATTTAAATTTACACAGCCAAGCAAAAAACGGACGGTCATAGAACTTTTCCTATTTGGCATTCAAAAGACGAACTAGTGCCAAATAAACTATTACAATGTGAATTCTTATGGCTTCGTGGCAGGAAGAGTCGGTCCCACACTGTCTGCTTGATCTACTATCGTGGGCTGTCATAAATTAATTCAGATTTATTACTTAACATCGAACGTAAAAATCAGATATTTGTCTATGAAATTATGTCTGTTATTGACTGTGTTCGATCGAGAGAACGCTCCGGAAGAAGACCTCCCAACGTGATACTTTTTTAAATATTTGAAGGCTGTTTAAAATACTTTGTAAATACTTGAAGGCGCGGTCTCTTTTCCGCAACTAGGCTTTTAATCAGTTCTAACTACCAGCTTTATTTAACTTGCAATGTTTGTATGTTAGTTTGTTTAGATCAAATCTTACAAGTTATCTTTTACCCACTTGCCAATATTCGACTGAGCCAAAATTACATGCATAATAACATATGTAAATCGAACGACAACGCAATATAATGATATCGCCGAGCTGGTCTGATGATAGAGTCGGAAGGCGGCCACAGGAACTCTGCATAGAAAAGACGTAACCCCAACGAGTTTGGGCTCGTTTGAATTGTCTTTACAATTACTCTGATCCTAGATGATGTCCAGGGTATTGGATGGAGCCGAAAGGTGACCAAAAAGTGACAGCACCAATTACGTATTGTACAAAATCTTGTCTGGAAAAATCAATTTTTCTACCAAAACTTATGAAGTGTTGAGTGGTGCGCTACTACTGCCACTGCAGCAGTTCACCGATGCCGCTAAAGGCCTTCTTCAGTTTCCCTGTGATCTGAGATACGTCGAATGCCACACCACTACTTTCCAGAAGAAATGCGTGGCTGTTTCTTAGCCTAAATTCATACTCTACGCGTTGTCGGATCCATAGCTTATCTGGGGTGTTTTTGCGTTTAAAGTCTAAAGCTTCAATTAATGCCGTCGTGTAGTGTTAAAAAAGGAGGAACAAAGAAAACAAGAAAACATTTCGAGTGCAAACGCAAAGCATTACCCACGTACGAATTGAATTTGTCCAAATTTTCGTTTTAACTTGTTACAAATCTGCGTGTTGACGATATAATTATTTTTGAAATTGGGACCGCAGTTGTTTTGGGGCCGTGGAACGGTAGTGACCGTGCCGCGGCGGACACGGCGGGGACAAGTCTTGCCCATCGATCACCGCCGCCGTCGAATAAATCGTGGATAACGACGGCCATGCGACCCAAGCGACGGATTTCATGCGGCTAAAAAAATTAAATGCTCTTAAAATGTTAAGGCTGTTAATTTATTTTGTCATTTTAGAGGATACTTGGTATTCACTAAGACCTGTAATTAATGGTTGGTTCGCCATTTTGTAATGCTCATCTAGCTAGCTACCACGCTAATGTTGCAAATCTGTCTACAAGGACTTATCGGTGAGTTTCTGCAGCTGCACTTAAGAGCCTGACTGGTTCGTGTTCTTAGTTTAGCTTGTTCATCATCTTAGATAACATCGTCTTTTAAGATCAGGTGATCAAATGCTAGTAGTGCTAGTAAAAAGCTAGATAGTGGTAAAATACTAACCTATCCCGTGTTAAAAAAATGGAAAACAAAACACAAGCATATTAAACATTTACACTTAAACTCATCAACATGCGTTAATAATTTGTATTTTTTAAATGACAACCAATTTATTTTTAAGATTTAGGTAACTTTTAAAACAATTACTATACTCGTAAAAGTAGGCATCACTAATGGTTTTAATTGAACTCTTAGAAGGTAAGGAAAATATGGTAACTCGCTTACTTCGATTACTCGAATCGATTACAGAATGGAATCCGAATAATCCGATACTTATTAACGAATAAAGTGACTCATAGACGTCATACTAAAGGCAGCCCTCGTGGTCACCCGTCAAGTCTACAGACCACTACTTAATATGTTAAATAGATAATAGTAAAGTTGACTTGTATTATTGTTTATGATTGAAATTATAACGGTCTGTTGAATTAATAATGCCGTTTAAGATTAGTATCGCGACACTGCCGGACAGTTAACGTTTCTCCGCCAATATTGGCAAAACAATTTTAATTAATTAATTACTCGAATTAAACAAACTTGTCGCAGTTTCTTAAATTTGGTCATGTGCTAAAGCTTCTGAGCGAGGTTTGTGAAATTTTTCGAAATCGTAAGTTTAATGTGTCAATGTATTAAAATATGAAAAGTAGGTTATTCACTTTGATGTGGTCAATATAACACTAAAAATTAACCACATACTGTTTACTACATATTATATGCCCAAAAATTAAATTTGTAATAAACTAGCAACCCGTCCCGGCTTTGCAGGGCTATACCTACTCGTAATAGTGTAAGACTTTCATATAAGCTTACGACAACCCTTAGACCCCCTTAATTCAGCCCTGTCGCAAAATCCGTAGCTGACGTCTTGTACCTATAAACTACCTGCTTGCCAAATTTCAGTTTCGTAGGTCAAGTAGTTTTAGAGATTTCGTGTTTAGTCAGTGAGTCAGTGACCTTTTTTTTATAAGGTAAATAATATTACTACCTAATGCCAAACAAAAACCGCAAGTTATTGAAAAATAAGCTTCACCCAGCGTGATGCGGCAGACAAAACATTGCACTATTTGATCCCGTCAAAATAAACTCGAAAATATGACAAAGTGAGCTCATAATTCTCTTATAAAATGTCAAGAATGATGTGTCAATATAAAACGCCCGCTTAAGTCCTGTTGGCGCAAAAAAGCTTGGTCAGCCTACAGTGCTGTCTGAGTGACACTGGACTCGCGCAGTGGGGGTCCGACTTTACCATTCTCACTCCATTCTACCTGCCGTGAGTCACTTGCTCAGGTGTTGGGGCTCTCCGAGATGGATTCATTCCCAGACTGTACCAAAGAATACTGGAGTTGAAAAATAGATTCCAAATATTTTGTTTACTTATTCAAATAAACATGTCATATAAACAAACTAACAATTGTACTACTACAATAAAACGATCCGTAAACAAGTTGGTCATTTCGACTCTGACCTCAAAAGATTATAAAGTGTTGACAGTCATGATTTAACGCCATTTGTTTAATTTATGATTATGATATCATAAATTATAGATTATACCAGTAATGCTACAGAGGGGTAATCTCAGCGGCCGGGCAACGATCGTCTCACTTTTATTGCATTTCCATAAACTCAGACCCTTTTTTCATCGCGCACGGTCTCGACAAAAAACTTACTTTTGTCAACGCCTTGATTGATATGGTAACCTTCTCTTGTTTTAGCAATAACCCAAGTCTTTAGTATCTTTTTTTTATCCGTCTCGTACGGTTTTATTTGCCACGTCGAACCGGTTTGACATATCACTAAATTTCGTAAGAAAAATTACTATTCCCCGGAATTTACACCGGTGGCCCGGTGTTATAAATTTTCGATTTTTTATACTTGTGTGTCTGTGCTCATTGTGTGGGGAATTGTACGTTTTTGTGTATTTTTATAGTTTGTTGGTCTACCTGTTCTAGGCGCCAGTGTCTTTGACATTTATGGCCAGGATATTGGGACACAATTAATGTCCATATTAATATTAAGGAAACATGCGTTGGGGGCCATAAATTCGTGTGATAAAGTGCAATGAGCAAAACAAGGCAGGCCCCTATCCTTGTTAATATACAACATAATATTTGTTCTAAGAATTTTCATTGGTATCGAAAAAACGAAACGATGTTCCTAAGTTGGGATATTAGGCTACCATTTGACAGAACAGGGTAGGTTAATCGATTCGGGCGGCCGAGCAAATAACTATCGATTCTGAATAGGAGCGCACTCGATTTCACGCGACAAAGCGTGTAAAATCGATTGCTCGCCTCTACGTGTCCCTTATACAACGTCAGGGGAGCTTAATAACGAATTACTGATCTCACAACTTAAAGCAACAACTTCATTTTGGATACAAATCAAAGCTGATAAAGTTATAGTTTGATTCAGTACAGTTGGTCTAGTAGTTAGGTTGCTCACAAGCAATATATCAGAATGCTCAACACAAGTGCAATCACTGCCAACGTAATAACTTAATAAAAACAGTGATTGTTACTTGAAATATGAATGATTCTCTTGTTACACTAATCGTTTCGAGGCGCAGTGGTTATTTATCGGTAGCCGGTGACCATTCGAGACGTCTTCCTTGATTTAAGACCACAAATTGCAAGCCTGGAGTCTCACAATCTTCTCGACTTAGCTTTAGTGCAATCAGCACTTTATAATGTTCGTTTAACCTGCCTTTAGGCCAGCGTTGTTAACTAAGCAAGGTAAGCTACAGAGAGATAATATTTTTTTAAAAATCTACCTATCAGGATCATATCCTTTCTTCGGCTAGTTATATTTTTATTCTATACTAAGCAAGGCTAATTATGTAATTTGTTTAACCGTTATAGAGTACTACATAAAAGTAGTATATTTTTTGTTAAATTTAGGCGACATTGAAAAAAGACAATAAAACCGCACACTGGTATTTTAAAGTCGTTCTATTGGTAGTGATTAGGATGACGTCAGAGCGGTTACTCCGGTAAAATACCAATACACCGCGGCATATGTTCCCGACATCAATAATTGAAAAGCGTGCTTATTAAATATGCTTATAACACGTTGTTGGGATTGTCCGGGAGTGGCGTCATTAGTCAGCGAGAAGCGAGCGCCTACCCGACAATTTGAACGGCTACCACTACGCACCGGTAAATTGCATGCTGCCACCTCGCACCGCTACTTTTATTTATTTCTATTTATACATTCGAATCCTAATTGCGTTTCGAGAGCGTAAACTGTGATTCGAATGCTTTTTGGAACATTTGGCGGTGCGACCGCTGACGGGCTAATGACAGCCCGGGCTTCCTGCCATGTTAATTGTCGAGAGGAAGTCAATAGGCGCTTCGCATTATTTATTAGATCGAGTTTTGGTTTTGTTGCCCCACGGTAGCGGAGGCACTTACGCGTCTGTCAGTCTGACCGGGGATTAATTCGGATTATAACGTAATACGGTAGTTTGCTTGTATGTGGTTCAAACGATTGCTTAATGCCTTTAATTGCTGTGCTCCGATCGACAAAAACAAAGATACGAATTTTTGACAGACAATCGAGATTTGGCTGACGGTTAACAGCTACCAGCTTGAGAGTAAGCATTTGCGATTCTTTTTTTAGTGACAGATAAGTTCAAGTAGATAATGGAGATCATCTGTGTTAATAGTTTTAAACAAGCGCAGTTTTATATTTTGATAAAAACTTACCTATACTAAATTTGTAACGTTTGGTTGTGATAGTAATTGTAAGTACCTTATCAAAAATTCGCCATACCAATATCTGGAAACATTGTATTTTGTTACTGTTATTTGAAAAAGTTTTACAAACTGAAAGCTGAAGTGTTTTTGGTATAGTCCAGTAATTAAGTAACAAACTCAAAAGTTTCATAGCTCCGTCTACGATTTACTGTAATAGTCCAGTAACGGTAACTGTGCGATGTCCCGGTGGCGGCTGTGGTGGTAAATTCGCCATTTTGTCAATAGAAAACTCGTCCCACGCACGAAGATAACATGCCACTGGATTTAGTCCCGTTCACTTCCGCGCTTAGCCTCTACTTTCCCTCTGTTTTGTCCTTTGACCTAGTGTATGACATCACTCATTAAGTATGTGTACCTACATATGTTCAAGTATGATATGATACGTCCACAGGATACCACTCTTAGGCCCGCTTTCGCCAGCTCGAGTTATCTTATTTAACTCGAGTTAGTTGCTAACACGGGAATAATTTAACATTTTATCATGCGTCATTAGGTTCTTTTTTAAATTTTAATCCGGTGTTGTTTATCTTTATCTGGATTGGTTAATCTAGCTTTTGTGCAAGTGGCCCTAAGTACCTATATTGCCACCAGTATATTTTGCGCTATTCTAGTGAAGACACTTAAATCCAACCCGAATCGTTCCAGCACGGTTTTAATTCACTCGGGATGATATTGGTGTCGGAAGCAACTGTCTTTTGTCTATTTGATTATTTATATTTCGGAATCGCATTCCGTCAGAGAAATTTCCCGTTTAGATTCGGCAACTCGGGTGCATAAATACGGATATAATCCCGACAGTATTTCACTGTCGGGATGCGATTCCTAGATATAAACTATCAGAAATAGTAGCTTCATACACGGAATCATTCCGAGTGAATTAAATTCAACCTGCTGGTGTCGATTCCAGCTTTTCAAACGTAAACCTAATTTTAGTTTCACTGTCTCTTTTTAATTTAGAACATGGGAAAAGGATAGGATATATTTTAGTCCCATCAACCTAAGCCACGTGCTTGTATCTAGTGTAAATTTAACGGCCACGAATTTAGTCAAAGATTGCGTCTAATTGGTCAAAGATGGAAGATATGTCACAGCACTAAACCTAAATTTAGACCTGTCAAACATCTCCCATCCCTTTCTGATGTTTTTTATTGGAAAGAGAGATAATGAAATTTGCTTAGTGAAAAATGCTCTACAAAAAAATCTACCTACAATCTACATATTATGTCTAAAGCCTGCACTAGTACGATGCTTACGTTTTTGTGTCTGTAATGTAAAAGCAAAAACAGTAACAAGGAGGTAGGTCAGTAAACCTTTGCTATTTTTACCTAAAGTAGCCGCCGATCTGATTGTGAGCTCAGCAGACCAGTTTTGTTAATGGCTTTATCGATCAGTTATATAATTCACTTTACAATATCGGGCATCATTTCACATACGTGTAGTAGTTGTTGACTCACAAGGTATTGAGACCTTTATGAAATTCCATCGCGTTCATTGTAAGATCGATAATGAACGATAAGCTTTTATATTACAACTTGTTTATTTAAATAAGTGTTAAAGGGTTCTTTCGATCCACAAAATATTAAGACTGTTAACATTGAAAAGAAGGGATTTAGTTATTTCAACGCAGGCTTTTTATTAGTAGTCCGACTACAATCTAAAAATTAAGGACACAACGTAACATGATAGATCTTTTCTTTTTTATTTCTATTTATTTCGGAGGTATTAACAAATTATCGAAACTTATGCATTTGTATTGTTATATAGCATTTTATATCAAGTGTAAAAAATCGGTCAAATTTAGTTTAAAACATAGTACAGATGTGGTCACTAAAAGCTTCTGTAGCAAACGGGCAACAAAATAAAGGTCGTTGCACACAATACATTTGTATGTATCGCACGATCGCTGAGAATCGCGTAATTGACGCAATCCGATATTATCCGAGATGTAAGATCACGCATCGCGCTCTGATAGCCTTATCGATTGTGACAGCACTTACCCATGTGAGCAGTTTAATAAGCTTTGATTTAGCATAACGGCTTTTATTTTAGTAGCAGAAACGAGTTTTAAAACAATGCTTCTTATCTTTAGATTTCCAATGTTTACCATACTGAATTTGAATAGTATTGTTTTCTAAAAACCACCCAGCTAAACATATTCTAGTAGGAAAAGTTCCTATTAGATTATTTTCTAACTAGAATGCAATCATAGATTTTCGTCTGTTCTTATGTAACATTATAGCAATTGTTATGAAATACTGATACAGTACATCCTCAAGGAACTTTAAAACACGAGAAAACAGTGGCCAAAAACGCTTATACAGGTTATGTTCTTACTAGCTTGTAAGATAAATGGGTACTATGTATAGAGTGATCATTGTCCGAGCGTGTTAAAGACCGGTTGGACGCCGAGCCGTAACGAGCGTTTCGTATACAATAGACCTTTTAGCGTCATGCGGTCGCGCGTCAATCGCGCTGTTCCCGGACAGGCGCGCGTCCGCGTCGGCGGCAGTGAGCACTCGCCTTTACACGCCAGTGTGCTTAGACATGTTACGGTAACCTAGGACAATCGATATTTAAAGATAACCAATTATGTAACTCAATATTAGGTGCGGTAGCTATTAATAATATCAGCTAATTAGATCTTTATCGGTCTTCAAACGTAGATTTTTTTGAATGTTATTTGGTAATGAGATGAGCTCGTCGTTTGCCTGATGGTAAGCATAATGCCAGCCCATTGCAGTACCACTCAGGCCTTTGAAACACAAAGGCCTGTGCGGCACTGCAGTGCGCTCGTTACCCTAAGACATTAGGTATTAAGTCTCATAAGCCCAGTAATTTCACTGGATACTCTGCTCATCAAACCGGAACACAGTAATGCTTGCACATTTCTGCTTGGCGGCAGACTGCACGAGCAAAGCTGTGGTAACAACCCAGACGGACACTCGCAGAAGAGTTAGTCCTACCATGAACACTTTAAAAAAAATATAAACATAAAATTGCAATTCTAATCTAGTTAACATTCATATTCAACGTGAGTTATATTGCAATTATTAAAGCGCATCACAAAATTTCAACGGAATAAATGTTTAAAATCGAATCAAATCTGAGAAAAGCTCGCACGATAAACAATTATAAAATACGTGGTTTAGGTCCGAGGCTCGGTTACGACAACTATGATAACAAAAAACAAGGCGAGTCCGTCCGATTCGTATGAAAATAAAACATATCCAGGGCCTGACGTGCGTCCGGCGTCACTTAGCAGCGCTGGAATGATGTGACAGCCCTTGCCGAACGAAATACCTTTTTTATAATTTAAAATTGAAAATAGAGCAAAAAACTACAAAGTTTCTGGATATGTTCCATTGTGTTCACGTTTTGGAAAAATTTAAATGACCGAACGGTGGTCGCTTTTTTAGAGCCGGAATTTCGAATTCGGCGTTTAAATACATACAGTTTCGCGGTTTAGCGCCATGTTTTTTCGATTTTGTGCACATTTGGACGCGTTGAATGCGATGCGATGCGGTAGATTTTGCGCGATTAAACCCCGGAGGTCTATAGAGTAAGTTGTTAGTGTTAACGATCGCAAACACCTTCGTTGACGATTACGTCGATCGGTGAGACATTTGCATTAAGTTCAGTATCGAGGAAGTCTACAGCCAACACTTAAAGATAACGCGTTCAATTTTAGAACCGTTAATACGGTGCAACTTTTTTTAGAAGCAATATATACTTTTTAGAAACAAAAAACGGTTTTCTAATCCAGTCCATATTCAATAAAAATAATCACTCATTAATGAACTCTGATTCGTTTTTCGCGTTTGTCGGCATTTGGGAAGTACAGACCATCGATCTCGGATATTTAGAGTGGCAATATGAATGTATTTATTCAGGACGAGGGCGGCCTCTGCCTAACAATGCTACGCTTGTAGCTGCCGCCATGCTGGGGCTTCAGGGCTGCCCCCGGTTTACAGAGAACATGACAAAACTACCATTGTATACTGCGTTCTTTTCCTAGAAATGTTTTACGAATTAACACGTAAGCCTAAAGGCACGTTAGCTTTAGTTTGAAACCGAGCCAAAATCCTTCCAACCATCTCACTGTCGTAGCAATTAGTCCTGCTAATCCTCAATGATCAAATTTCCACTGAAATCCTGCTATAATATTATAAATGCGAAAGTGTGTTTGTTAGTTTGTTGCCTTGTTGGTTTGTCCTTCTTTCATGCAGTAACAGAGCTCGGATCGTCGTGATTTTTGGCATAGATATATATAGTTTATGGACCGGAGAGTAACATAGGCTATAGGGATAGGGAGATGGTAACATATATTTATCCCGGAAAAATGCACGGTTCCTGTGGGAACGCGGGTGAAAACCATGGGCAGAAGCTAGTAATATCTAAATGTATTGTGGTTAAGAATACTTATTGTTTATACTTTACTATCAGCCACGAGAGGTACTAAAATCGAAGCCAACTTTCACTGCCTTTTCAAACACCAGGCCAGCCCTGTGTCGGATGTCCGTGAATCAGGGCTGACACCGCAGCCTGGTGGTCCGCGCGTCACAGCGAGCGCGTGCTCTGCGCTGTTCGCATGTATTTCAACCCTACTGTTTTGCATATAAGTGCCCTCTACTTTGCGTACGCCTAATATAAATACAAAAGAAAGTAGCGCCGGAAAAGTCACAAGAATTCCACTTAAAATTGTGAAATAATTGAAGCTACGGATACTGTAAGACAACAAAAGCGATTTGGTATTAATTCAATTAGGTCTTTTAAAATATGTATCGCTGAAGTATACTTATTCGGTTAAGTTCGGCTGATACACGAGTATGTCGGTGTGTGTACGCGTTTAGCTCCCGCGTCGCGCGCGCAGTTTTGCTCATTTTGCGCCCGTTTCCCATTGTGTTTACCGCTTTTACCATTGTTCGAGGCCCTTATAAATTGGTCCGACGGTCTACACCGGTGACAGGTATATTTGAGTCGTCGATTTCGGCCGATAATTAATCCGTATTGTTAACTGGAACGGGCCACCTTGTTTGCGAAACATCCCGATCTCTGCCACTTTGCATTGTTATTTGCGGAAACTTTGTCGACATGGTTTTAAATTAATTAATGACTTTCCGAATCCGTACAATGCGGTTTAGCAGTAACACAGATCGTAAAAGATGCAATAACGGATTAAACTATGCGATCACAATTAATCCTCAATTAAAACTGACATATTCCGCAATTCACACAGTATAAAAGTGTAAGAATACACGGTTTGCATGCGATTGTATAAAACAACTAGTTAAATTGAAGCAAACTATCTTTTTTAATAAAGTGTGAAATGCATTTAATGTTTACCTCATTATTGTCTAGACAACAATATCCTTTACTTCACGAGTCGTAGCAAAAAACTGATGAAGTCTTTGTTAATTTTGAATACATTGCTGGATTTGCTCTGAGAATGTCATTTCACTGTCGCTGAGGGCACGCGGAGGTTATGATAAATGCTTAAATGAATAATTAACTAAGTACCTAAGTGATTTAAGTAATGAGAACAATTGTGTGTATTTCTTTCTGGTAATTAATATCTCATTTCGTTTGGCAAAAATGAGTAAGTTTTTCAGCTAATGTTGTTTATACATTGCTGGTTTAGCTAACCAATTTATATTTTTTAAATCTTATTTGGTAGCGAGACGAGCCGGCCATTTGCCTGATGGTGAGCATAACGCCGGCCCATACCAATTGCAGTGCCACTCAGAACTTTGGAACACAAATTTCTGCGCGGTTCTGTAGTGGGCCCGCTACCCTGAGACATTAGGTCTCATAAGCCCAGTAATTTCACTGTCTACTTTGCTCATCAAACCGGAACACAGAAATGCTTGCACATTACTGCTTGGCGGCAGACTTCACGAGCAAAGCGGTGGTACCAACCCAGACGGACACTCGCAGAAGAGTTAGTCCTACTTATACTTATATATTTAATTGACACGTTTATAATTTACATTCACAGTAGTTTTAGTGGTTTACGATTAGATGTTACAGATTTGTGAAACATTTACAGATGCGTACAACACTTAAATCTAAATTATAGCTATTTCTTAATTAGTTACGCCTAATTTTCAAATTATGTATTTACGGGTTCTTAATGCTAATTTTAGTGACACTTAAATGAAAATTTATGATTTTACTGACATCTAGATGTCACAAAATTGTGAAACCCGTATATTTTAAGAATTTCACCGTCAGGTGTGTATACACCGGAAACATTATTTTAAGACACCAGGTTTATTATACCAGGAAGGTTGGTCATTAGGAAAATTTGTACCTTGTACTAAAAATAATCATTCGCTAAGTATGTATGCACTATGTATATACACTTCAAAATTTTCAGATGTATGTAAATAAATGTTGTGTTATATTATTAAAGAATACCACCCACATTCTTTAATAAAATTTATAAAAGGACCACCTTGAGATATACCCTACTCATTAAAAAAATAATAATTTAAATCAGTTGAAAATTGGTGAAGAAATAGAGTAACATCGCCAAAAAACAGACGAATTGAGAACCTCCTTTTTCGGAGTCGGTTAATAAGCAAGTAGTACAGATTATTGAAGCACCTGTTTCAAATAACAAATATAGAAAAACCTTATTGGACCTGCGTCGGCGCTATTGTAGTTTATAGCCAGTAAGCATCAGTATGGTGGCGATAAAGCAAAATGCCATCCACCTTGTTCGACCTACAGGACATCTGCCCTTATACTATTGCTTGTAAAAGATACCACAAATCAGCTAATACACACAATTGATTTAATAAACGGCTCAATAAACTTTATTAAGTTCAGTACTTGCTTTTATTTTACGGTTCGTTGCAGCTTTTATTAATACTAAGCAAACTCCTTTGTAGTAAGAAAATACGTGGAGGCATAGATACAATTCGGACGAATGTTATTTTCAAGATTAGAGACGAGTAATATATGTTGTTAAAGCGAGTGTGGCCGAGTGGGAACTTGTGTGACATTCAATCCGACGCACCATAGTTCGAATCTCGACTCGGCCCGCACCAATGACTTATATCAAGTTATGTGCGGATTATTCACACTCGCTCTAAAACTGTGAAGGAAAACGACGTGAGGAAACCAGCATGTTCAAGAACCACAAATTTCGAGGACATTTGTCATCCATCAAGCCGCACTGGGCCCGCGTGGTGGATTATGGTCTATATCTCTCTCTCTGAGAGAAGGCCGGTATCCCAGCAGTGGGAGCGTAAGAGACTGATAATGAATATGTGGTTGCCTATGTGTTTGTGGTATCAATAATTTTCATTTAGGTCATTATATAATATACATTTTGAGTGCCCGTTTTCAGTATAGTTTTAACATTGTCAAATGCTAGCATATAATTATGTTGAGAGTAAAGATTATAATAATAGTGGTCAATTCCTTTATTTTAATAAAACTTTTATCAGGCATATAGAAAATACAAAATCATAGTGTTAGTTAGTCGTTTTTTTACTGGGCAGCATCTAATACAGCGCGAGTTCATTCATGACTCATAGCCACGTTCTCAAACATTTAACTCTAAAAGCACAGAAGTCGATCGCTGCTCATTATTTTTTCTTGCTTTCGTACCGGCAGGCGGTCCTACAGAGGAATTATTAAAAATGTACCAGTCAACATTATGTCCGAACTTATGAGGAGCTGTCAGTGTGGTGACGCGTGCATGGTCGACTACCGACGTACAGCAGGCCTGTTGGAGTCGACCTCATAAACTAAACACTTAAGAACCTTATCACTGTTAATACTCTTCCATTTTGTTAATCTCAAAAAAGAATTAACTAAAGTTTTTACTTAGACACCGCACTAAAGAGTATGTGGTAGCGGCTGCTTTTACCAGATGGAGATTCTTGACCTTCGAGGTTAATCTAGTGGAGATTGTGTAATTATAAATGGATAAAAAGTGATCACGCATGTTAGGGAGCAGAACAGATGTGGGTCGGTGACTCTACCCTTTTGGCTAATCATTACTGAAGAGCGTAGCAGTAGCTTTCTCGGAAATCAAAGCGTAGAGACTTTTCAAATTCAAATTTTATGACGAAACAACGAAATATGAGTAAAAATGTTAAGGCCCCAGGAAGTCTCTCAGAAGGCGTTACCTAAAATAATTGAACCGAGCAAGAGCCTCAATTATCCGTAGCATCATGCGATTAATTTGCACGAGAGAGAGGCCCGTGTAATGATCTCGTCCCATCCTTCACCGCCGCTTATCATTTCTCGTTAAAAAAATGATCCAATTAAACGGCCGGTCAGTTCAATACGTTACCGAAAGCGAGTTTAAAATCTCGCGCACACCCATTGTAATAACGCATGCGCCCTCAATATTAAATTTTAACAAGGTATTAATTAAAAAAACTAAAGCGAAATGTTTAAATTTTCTCAGGGCGCGTTCGGCCCCCTCTCTTTATTTTATTTTTAATTCATTTTATTCGGTGCTGGCCGGCGGAGTGGGTCCGCCCACCGGTGATTTAAAAGTTTGATTTATCGGCGCGGGCGCTGCGCGAGTGTACGTGCGCGCGGCCCGCGGTAATTATAAATATGACGCGGTGCTAAACTACGCGAACTGACCCCCGACCCCGTGCGACCATCGTTCACACTCCGCGCTGCACCCACTCCCTCCCATTGGCTATTCATAGATCTGCGAGATCTTGGGCAGTTGGAAATTGGCAACACTTAGTACACAGATAGTAAAACCAAATCGTAGTAGTGGTGGTTTCATTTAGGTTTCTGTTGCAAACGAAGGATTATAAAAGTCGATACATACAGTTACCATACAAGATCCATACCACTTTATCAAAAGTGTAGTCTTAAAACTTTAGACTCGCAGGAAGCAAAGCGTTATTTCGCACCTTCAAAGATAAATAAGTACCTACACATCCAGACCACAAACGGTGCCAGTGACCCTGCATGCAGAAATATTAAAAAATAACTAGAAGTTAAAGTAAAATTAAAATTAATAGCTCTTACTTACACTAGATTGTAATATAAGTCTGCATGATTGATTAATTATAACCTAAGGGAAGGAAAAAAACAACAAAAATTCACTAAGAATTTTAGCGCCCAAGAAAGCCCCTGTCTTCATATTAAAGTGTGGATAATGCTACAGTTATATGACAGGCGGATTGGCTGAAGCAATTAATCAAATAAACAGGTGCATTGCAAGGAGGCAAAGCTGCGGCCGTGGAAGTCGTAAATACGGCAGCTGAACCAGATCGCTAATGTATGGATAGCACTTCGCTTGATGATTTGACGTTTGTATTGAAATTACAATTGACCGTTGGAAACGCTGAATTAGTTCGCGGAATTACTGGTACTTTCTTTCGAATGTTTGTGCCTAGTTTAATAGGTACATTTTGTAAGGCAGTGGAGAATGTTTAATAGCAATTTAAGACAGGATGGAGGACCTTTGTCATTCGAGACTGAAATATTACTTGTTTCAGTACTTAGTTTTGGAGTAAAAGTACTACAAGATTAGTTTTAGTTGTAAATAAAGACGAAGCGAAAAAGGGTGGGTGAAAATTTGATTCTTCCTCCTTAATTGGACTTGATTTGATGTTGATTGTGGTAGAAGTAGCTCGAGTTGTAGAAGTATTAGGCACCTTTTAGAGGAAATATAGTGTATTCATCTACTCTAAGAGCGAATGTGGCCGAGTGGGCAATCTGCAACTTTCAATCCACGTAACTATGACTTATATCAAGCTTTGTGCAGATTTATCACACTCGCTCTAAAAACTGCAAAGGAAAACATCGTCAGGAAACCCTCCTGTTCAGGAACCACAAAATTCGAGGACTTATGACATCCACCAAGCTGCACTGGGCCCGCGTGGAGGATTATGGCGCATACTCTCTCTCTGAAAGAAGGCCGGTATCCCAGTAGTGGGAGCATAAAATGCTGATGATGATGATGATGATCTATTCTAGATAGGTTAACGATAGGCGACTATCTAACCTAGTTGATGTAAGTGACGATGTGATCAAAAGTAAATGGGTGAAAGCTAAACCTACAAAGGGAATTCGGTCATAAGAACTGCTGCTGGAACACTCCGATAACTGCTAGGTAACAGATTTTCATGTTTAGGATGGTATAGCCAGCCAGGCTAGTACAAGGAAATCGCCTACAATCAAGCAATTTATTTTATTTTTTAGATAAAATAGATACATACACATATCTAAATCAATCTTGAATCAGAAAATAGGAATTGTGAGCAGTTGGTTAGTAAAGTTCACAATTCGTTCATATTCGCAGTTCGTTTAATTTGCGATCATTCAATTCGCAATTTGTGCAAATTATCATATCATAAGTTTCGTTTTGAGCACCTACCTCGTTTGCAGAATTGTTGTTAGCGGTCAGGGTCTGTGTTTGTCATCGTTGGTCCTTCTATAAGCCTTATTTATTTACTGACATTTTACATCAACAAAAGATGATTTAAAGCAGCATCAAGACAGGAGTCAAATAGTATTTATGCCTTAACTGATAGACGTTGTCATACAATAAACCATTTTGCACGTTAATGCAAATCACAACCGAGATGATAAAAGTCGTGAACCGAACCATTCGCACAAACTGGTTTCCAACAAGCTTTGAGATTAACACAGTGCTTCTTTAACCAGAACTTCGTACAGGGATATATCCAATGCTTTATCACAGTGCGAGCATTGAATTGACAATGTGGTTGTCAGCTTCGAGGGCCGTCATGTAGGTTTTATGTTTCTATTTTAGTATAGAGATTTTAACTGCTGACGAAAACAGGTGTTGTACGTTTTAACCCTTATGTCTTGCTGTCGTAGTTCCAGAACGTCTATAGGTATATCTATAGACGTCCTGGTATTCCAAAATAATTATCAACCAATTAACTGTGACAAAGAAGTAGCAATACGCTAAGATACGGTGATACGCTCATGTGTTTCGTACCAGATATAATAAACCATGTGCCACCATAAGCCACGTGGTCATTTATGAAAGTCACGAATAAAAGAACTGTGACTAAAAAGCTGCACATATATGATACGCTGCTACGTTTCGTATCAGATGTGATACATTACATAAATTATAGGATGCAATAGGTAATTAAGTTACAATAGTTTTAAACCTACTTGTAAATGCTTCTAAAATTAACTATCAACTAAGCTGCAAGGATGCAAAGATACGCTCCGTATCAGATGTGATGCACTAAGACACAGTACTACACAATCACGCCGTGTCACACACACAGAGCGGTGTCACAAGTCACAGCCGAGTCTTGCCCATTGAATGCAAATCCGCGCTTTATAAGAAGCGATACGATGCAAAATTACCAACGTTTAGTCGCCTCCGGTACATAATTCGGACTTACTTCGTAATTTCGGTGCAGTCACGCCTTGTTTGCGCAATTTAGTTTTGACTTGTAGGATTGTTTGGAGTTTCAGGCAGTTTTGTAACGCAGCTGTTGGCTTTAAGATTTGGAGAAAGTTTTGATTTCTGCATTTTAAACATTATGGGTTTACCACAAAAAAATTAAACACACGTTAAACCTGTGTTAAACACTGTTTAACGCCTAAACATGCCTTAGTCGCCCGATTAAATATGAGCAACCACAAATTCTGATTTAAGTAGTGTCTAACCGCTGTCTAACACAATTCTGTTGTGACATTTCTAATAATTTTTGACGTTTATCTTTAGTTTTGTTAGTGGGAGGACTAACTCTTCTGCGAGTGTCCGTCTGGGTTGTTACCACCGCTTTGCTCGTGAAGTCTGCCGCCAAGCAGTAGTGTGCAAGCATTACTGTGTTCCGGTTTGATGAGCAAAGTAGCCAGTGAAATTACTGGGCTTATGAGACTTAATACCTAATGTCTCAGGGTAACGAGCGCACTGCAGTGCCACGCAGGCCTTTGTGTTTCAAAGTTCTGGGTGGCACTGCAATTGTTATGGACCGGCGTTATGCTTACCATCAGGCAAACGACCAGCTCGTCTCGTTACCAAATAACATAAAAAAAAAAAAAAAAAAAAAAAAGACGCTGTCTAGCTAAACAGGCGACTAAAAATGGTTTTTTGTGGTAACACTATATAAGTTTTTATATGTCACTATTGCAGGAATTAACAACCGCTGCACTGCTGTATTGTGGTAGGTACAATAGGGATGTTGACTACATTTTTTATGGTGTCAATTAATTCGTTTTCTCGTGAGAATCAAATGTCATCTATTGAAAAAACTGGAATTGGAACGCTAGAAACGTCAAAAATGAGAGCCACTGTCGTGCATATGCACGACAGTGCTACTGAGCGAAAATGCCCCATTTAAATTTGACAAAACATCTGACGTCACTTATTCAACGCGGGCCGTAAAACTGTACTACAACAGTGTGCATTTTATTGATTTGGGCCGTGCAAAACTGCGTTTAAGTACATAGTTGTCTTTTTTTTTCATTGAAGTAAAAATAATCTTATGGTATCATTTAAATTACTATCGATAAAAAGAAATCGTTGAACTCGGGAAACTTTTAGATGGAGTATCTTTATCGAAATGATATTTTTTTGGTGAATTTCAATTTTATTGTGTTAGTAATGTGATTTTCTTAACATCCCTATTAACTTTTGGTGTAGTGGTAAAAGTGCCAAGCTCAAAAAGCGCGAAAGGAAGAGGGTAGACCGTTTGATCTTCTCGTAATTTCACCCTTGGAAAAACCAGTTTTCTTGTGAATATAGGCGCTTGCACTAATGTAATGACAAGTGTTCAAAATAAATAGACATAATTACCACGTTAATCAAATATACGTTAAAACGTTTACATGTACCTATTTTCACAGCTCCATTGCATGAGTGTGAGCAAATTCAAAGGTAGCTTTATTGCAAAAGCCAATTAGACCAAAAGTTCATAAAATGATACACATTATTTAAGAATGTCTTCAAGCGTCTACCTTTAGATTTATCATAAGACCTTGACCTTATTCGTACCTATATGATGAATTCAAATTAAATAAAACCAAGTCGTGATAAATCACCGCGCCTTTTCGAAACTTGTTTAAAAGCTGGTAAAAAACTCTACTTTCATTATTGTATTCGAAAAATGATAAACACCAACGAAATAATATGAAAACTATATGTAACTAATAAGTATGTCTAATAACCATAGATGAATAATATTAAGATATCACCTCGGACCTTCACCTCAAGCACCGCGATGATGCATGCTGATGCCTGCGCCCGCGCCCGCGCTCATCCATCATACACGTGCACGACTATCCTTCACACGCTCTCACGTATCTATTTTATTATGCCGATAATAATCTCAGGTATTTTGCCTTATTATTTATCTTAGATGGGAAATGAGAGCGAAGATTGCACAAAAACTTTTTATGTCAAATGAAATAATTTAAAAATCTTCCTTTTTATTTCCTGTAATTTTTTGGGTTACATATTTCGAAATAAACAATGCAGCCTATCGAGGTCCTTTTACCAATATCAAAAATGTATTGAATTTAAAATTTATATCGTGTACTAAAGTTTACAGGTTCATTAAATTTTCAGTATAACTTGAGCTTTGGAAAACACACGCTTTCGATAATTTGTATTAACTTGATTGTTTACGTTTTAAATAAGATAGGTACTTTTTAAGTTAATGCCAATCAATAATTAATTTGCTTCATATTATGCTCTATTTACGGCATTAGATAGATTTATTTTTAACATTGTCATTTATGCACTCTTTAGTGAGTAGAATTAATATAAACCTCACGCGCGTTGTTAGTAAAATATTCGTTGTGCAAATGCGACTAAAGTATAGAGTGCTGCCATCTATTGGTTATTCTAGTAACTACCTGCTCAATACTCTAATAAAAAGTGTTAATCGGTGGTTTAGATAAACTATGTCTTTGTCGTGCTTTGACAATTTTAAACTGAATCGAAAGAGACAAACACGATGATTTAATTATTCAACCGTTTAACAGTGTTTATTAATAAGAGCCTCTGTTTTTATAACTGTGTTGAGTTTTATAATTATTTTGTTTCACAAGTAATTAAAGTAACAGACATTTTTAGTGCATTTAGCAACCACCGCTTTCTATTATTATTCGAAAGTTTTACTTTCTGGAATTGTCAACTGCTGCTTTAAGTGTATGCATTTATACCCACTTAAAAGTCTAGTACTTATTAAAACATCGGAAATGATTTTTTTAGTTACGTCTTTAGTGTCAAAATTTTCTTCATATCTAGGTAATTCAACTGAACAAAACTGGCTCATTTCATACAGAACACATAATACATTTTTTTATGAAAGTAATGTCAATCTCAACCTCAACGAGCTTGGCATGGTGTGCTCGCCTATTATTCAAACAAAAAGTCAAAGAAAAGAAATTTGGCAGCGCAATGAGGCGGCACCGTGACGTCGGCGCGTCGATTACGATTCCGATGTATTTCGATGGTAATCTCACTGCGACTGAGGTTTGATGTGTCAATCCAAGCGCGCGGCGATCGCTATCAATACACAGCTCCTATTGCCCAACCGCCACGCTTTGTTATCCTAACGGACTTATAAAATTCGACGGTCCATGAATACCGCACGGACAATACCGCCCGCCTTTCCAATACGTTTCCGTAAGCCTCGAGTGCCATGATCTACATAGCGCGGCAACCGCCAAATTAAAGGTGGAAATGAATTTCACGCGAGTCCCATTTCCCTGTTACACGGCTCGAAGCACGGGCGACCGTGCCGCGACCCGCACACAAATAAATCGTTATGCGAATTTCCCAACATGGCTTCCACGGGCACGGGCGGCGGGGGCGGGGCGGTACGGCTGTGCTGCATCTTCATGTGAAAAATTTCAAAATTACGAGCTTCTCTTTGTTTTATGAGGGCGTCGACAACGTTCGCCGGCGCCCGTCGATATCGCGATAAACGTGATGGAAACGCGATCAAAAACTCATAAATTACCCTGGTATGCTAGGCCTTACCTTTTTATATACCAGAATATATTCAGGACGCCGTAAAGAAATTCCTCAAAGCCTTCGCGTAGATGCCCCTTTATGAATAAGTAAACTACGCAGCACTTTCAATAGACTACCCACAACATCAAAGTACTGTTGACCCTCACTCTATTGCTGGAGCCCTTCCGTCTGTACACACCTACCTACCCGCCGCTCTACAGTACACCCACATGAAATACTCACACCACGAAACCGCCACATAATTGTACGACTGAAACTACCGTGGTGTGAGTGAACACGATGAAAATCTTTATTTTCACGCTCTATCTCTCTTTATCTAATCGCCCCGGTCAGATAAGGACGGAGCGCCGGAAAAACTGGCGCGGGGCGAGGGGTAAAGGCTACATCGATTCCGCGCTTTCACTGCTAGGGGCCGTGTAAACCTTTAAAAACATCGTTTTTGCCGCGCGATTGTGATCTCTAGCCTTATGGGGATAAGAGGAAAATTTGAGTACGGAGACAGGTTCAGTAAATGGATTGCCTCCCCCTCGGGGGCTCTCATAGTGGGATCTAGATGGCGTAGATGTGCTGATACGCGGCTCTGTGTGCGCGACGTGACCGCGTGCATGTGTGGGTTCGTGTTTTCCGGATACGAACTCGTGTAGTTATGTGCGGGACGAGGGCTTCTTCCGGGTGGGATAAATTTTGCTTGTGTTCGCAAATATATGAGGGGCCGCAGTAGGTATCCCTTTTTGTAATATAATTTTGCGTTGCAGTGTAGATAGGTAGATAGATTAGGGAAGGAGGCTGTGATTTGATTTGATTAGGAGGTGTTCGGGGTCGGGGGAGATAAGGCTGATTGGATCGCGCCGGGGCGTTATAGAAATATGTCTTTAATGCGGGCGGCTTATTGAATTAGCAGTTTGTGTGAAACCACGCGAGATTAAGCCGCTCCGTGTGTCGATAATTTAATATTCATTGACTTGTAATATTAAACATCGATTTGTGCTCAACTTTGGTGGCGTATTTAGGTAGAATTCGCGTAGCTCATTCGTTTAGCACAAACACGGCGAGTTTCATTGAATTGAATATATTTGGTTAAATTGTCCACTTAATACGGTCAGCACAAACGGAACAATCGGTATATTTTCAAACAATACACTACAAAAGGGAAGTTTTGTCCCGACACAATAGTTCGAAGCCCTCTACGTTGTCACAGCGCAAGCTTTGAGTTTACACTACAGTGGGAATTAAAGTACCAACATAACAATAAATGTACTGGATTTTGTCTGTTTGTGATGGTTTTTTTATCTTTGTCGGCATGTTATCCGCTTGTTTGTGTTTTTTTTTGGGAGTATGTAAGATATCGATCCGAATGGAATGTCGTTGACAGTGAAATGGGTTTAACAATTAATAAACCTCTTCGTGGCCTGGGACATGTGTCTACATGCTTCGAATTTTATTCCGCGGCATATATTGAAGTAAAAGTATTGTATGATGCTACTGACAGTTTCACTTGTATAAAAGGTGTTCCGGCTACGATGATGAATTAGAGGTCTAGCGCCGTTGCTTGTTTGGATTCGTATATGTGTAATTTATAATGTTTAATGTCTTTTTAATGGGTTTATTAACAAGATTTCATCAAAAAGGAATGCTTTGTCTTTGTACTAAAATAACTGCCACTTTCTTTTTTTTTACTTGCAGTAGGTAGTGTTTGACCCTATCTCGGAGGCAATGTGGTACAGGAACTAACCACAGCAAGACTATATACTGGGGAGTTGGTGTCAGATACAATTGCCCACCTATAGTTGCCTGGCAACAGATTTTCAATTTGCTGGTGGTACCTAGCTAAAAATACTCCTCTACTATGCTATTAGTTGCGATAGATAAAACTAAGTTCATTTTGGGGTTCCAACCGATCGACCTCGGTATTATTGAAACTCACTTCAAAATATAATTAGCTAGTCATCATTAAAATGTTCTATTGTATCAAGTTTCTTAGAACGTTCTGTAATATTTGCAAGTGAACTCGAAGGTGATTTTAACGCTTGATGTAATAAAAGAGCTATTTTTATCGGTAGAAAATTTTTCATCGTTATAAACAAATATTCCAGTGAACATTTCCACCGGCGACAGCCTATAAAAAATGACCCAAATAAAAATAATCCCATCTATAAAATTTACGGCGTTTCCAGCAATTTCAGCGTTTGAAGAGCGAAAGTAATTCGCCCATAAAATTACGAGTAAACAGCCGTTTTTCCACGGAAATAAAACCACCCCTTGGGCGGGTGGTGACTTCTGTAATCGGCTTAGCTGAGCCCTCCGCAGACCCCTGGGAGTCAGTCCCCAAGCATCATGCACCACCCTTTATAAGTTGATGGGAACCCTTATCGGCAGATTATAAAATCGGATTTGGGTAATTGAGTCGTAAACTCACCAGTAATATTCCTCTTGCAGATTTTATGCGCTTGCCGATCAGCATTTTGACGTTACTGAGATTGAGTATCTACTTAATTTTAACTACTTTTTTTGATTTGATCACAGTTTTATATGTGAACACACCTACTCAATTATTGAGAGAATTGTCAAAGATATACTGTGAGTATTCCACCTTTACGCACGAGGCTTTTCGTTTCCACATTCCACAGGATACTCATATCCTGAGTCTAATAAAATAATCTTCGTTTTATCCCAACCCTGTTAACAACTGTGAACAACAGCTAGTCTTCGGCCAGAAGGAATTGTCTAGACTTCTCACTAGTTTTTGCTTAGGAACAATTATTGTTCCAAATTCAAATTCTAAATGCTTTATTCATATAGGCCCCAACGGAGCACTTATGAAGGTTAAAATAAATGACTCTAATAACGTTCGTCTACCCGAATCATAGACTCAAACTAAGTATCGTCCCCTTCCCTTAGTATCGTTGGTTCCAGAAAGAAAACTAGCGAGAACTCTAGACAATTCTTCCATGCCGAAGACTAGCAATCTCTGGTTTTATCAAAAACGAAGACGATTGTTACTGGCTAAGGTAAGGCTGCTGGGCTTCTTTAGGTCACGTGTGAATACCTGTATCTTCTGGAAACAGTGCTTTGTCGACGACCATATCGTCGCATAGACGTGAGATTGTGGTCAAACTTGAGTTCGACCACAATCAATTAACAGGCTTGAGCCTATCCTTCCTACTTCCTACTAATATTATCTATGCGAAAGTTTAAGTGTGTGTGAATGTTTGTTACTACGCACCAAAATAAATTTCATAGATTTCTCAAGAATGACATGTCCAACTCTCCTGAAATCTAACTGCTTGCATTTGTGGAGCTAGATTTTCTTAATTTAGACAGATGCTCGTTGAAAGAAGTGCCACGTAACAATTAAACCGATTGTGATAACATTTGGAATGTAGATACTCCAGGTTCTGGAATAACACATAGGCTATAACGTTATATACCAAGCGGGCGAAGCTGAGGGCAGAAGCTAGCACAGAACAAAATGAGAAAAAAATAAGTAAGATGTTTAGCTCTTTGATTCAAAATCAAATTACAGTGACTACATTACAATTGGTTGTCACGACGTACCAAAAAGAACAGTTAGTTAAAAAAATCTTTTTGAATCATTGAGCTACATACTTATCCCAGCCCATTCCAAAAACTACAACCACAAACATATAAGAAATTTGTAGTTCTTTAGGCTTCTAAGTCCAAAAAGGTATTGAAAAAAACTTCTTTGGACTCACGGGGAGAAGCTGGCATTTTATATCAATCCATCATTCGCTACTTACCGTGATTCTCCATCAATTTTCCTTGCATTTTAAATGCGCGTCATTCCCACTCCCACCAGTGGGTCTGTTTGTGGACCCAGCTAATATGGCCAACACTAATCCTATTCTGGCACAAAGGCTGCCATGACGAAGCGAATATTGACGCGAACCATTTAATATTTAGGTATTCCGATGTACTGTCGATCACAGAGTTCTTTGTTTTTTTTTTTGCTTGTGAAGTGAGCCGAGTCCGTTTTGATACGTTAAGTACTTAGTATTATTATATTGAAACATTTTTTAACGGGCAGAATGCCTTTATATACCAGCTAATACAACAGGCCGGTCTGCAATCCTATAGATAAATAATAAATGTACTGTAACTAGCCACCGGTGGTGAAATAGACCTTGATGGGGCGGCAACATTGGGGATATTTAATAAGAGTATACCATATTTTCTTAATTTGACACAATTATAAAATTTTACAATAATATTTCATAACAGCAGTTTATTGGTGATGGTATTTATTTAAGCATACCCTTTATTGTTTGAGGTTTTTCCATTTTATACAATTTCCAAATGAGAATGTACACGCTATTATGGCCTATGTAATTCCATACCAACTTGGATGCAATCCTAAACAATTCTTGCAGATACTAGCACACTCCCACCTTTACAAATTCTTGCGTTAAGTAGCACTGATTAGATAAAAGCATTGCGTGTTCCTTTAGAAGAGGCAATCATTACATCAGAAGATTGTGATGAAGAATGACAATATGAGGTGAACTGAGATCGCACGTGATTTAACAATACGGAACACTTTAATAAAAACTTTGAGGGTACCTCATTTTATTTTTATGTATATGGTCAATTGGTCAGCTTGTGACATTTCTTTGTATTGAAAACTGTCATTTATTCATTATTTGACTATGTAGAATACCAATATCTATAATTAAGAATCCATTCTTGGTGATGACACTCGCGACCAAAATGCTGGTTACTGATCTGACTGTAAATCAGAATTGCAATTCAACTAGCCAGTGTCACCAGCGACCGGTATGTTCCAGCAGCTGGTAAAGCAATTGTTATGTGCCGGCGTTATGGATACCATCAGGTAAGGGACGTTCTAGATCTAGACTTAACGTGTTTTCTTTCGATCAAATCGTAAAATCAGGTGAAATAGCAGTGAAACGCCTATACGACACATAAAAGTTTTATAAAAATATATATATTCACTCAATACTTTCGAGCTCGACGGTACCTACGTCTGGGACCGACACAGTCACTTACGATATTAAATCGGACAATACACCGCCGCGGTCACGATAATCTTTGGTAGTACCCGATACTAGTTACCAGGAATCGAATACACAAACCAAAAGTCGTCTCAGCCGAAGTTCTATGAGTCTTTTTGTTCGATAAATGACATGACAAATTAATGGATTTATTATGAGTCGGATTGCGCTGTATCTTTTTATTTTCATGTCGGGTTAGGACGAATGCATTTTTAATTGAGTGAGGCACTTTTGTGGACTGTATAAAACGGCCACCGCATGCCGTGGATATTTTTTATTTGATTGACGGGTAGTAATGGGCAGGTGCAAGAGGGCCCGTCGATAGCTACCTCGCTTTTTCGATTCGAATGTTCGCTTTTTGTCGCGTCCCTTTGTTTTGTTTCGATATATTGTCGTATTTCACGTTCATTGTTTCGTCTTACATTAATGGGGCTGTAAATTTCATAAGCCATATATTTTGTTCATTTAACCCGGCTAAGCACTCGTCTAAATATATTTCCGACTTGATATTCAAGATTTATCGTTAAATCAGTGTTACCGGGTTATATTTTATCAGCTAATTAGAGTCCGAATTCGGAAACTCGGCTTCACCGCTACTTATGGACATTAGCGTCATAGCGCGCCGATGGCGTATTAATATTCCGATGTTATCTGTATGATCAAGATAGGGAATAGGTAGCGAAACCTGTAGTTGTGTAGAGTTGGCTTTAGTTTTATGTGTAGATGGAGATAAGGATGTGAAAACGGTTTATAATAGTGAACTATCGGTTTTTGTTGGCAGTCGCTGCAGAGCGCGGCCCGGCGAGCAGGGACCTCTTGTGCGAACTGCAAGACCACGACCACGACTCTGTGGAGGCGCAACCAGAACGGAGAACCAGTCTGCAACGCGTGCGGACTTTACTACAAGTTACATAATGTAAGTACTACCATTATTACGGCATTTGATTATTTACCGTTCATTTTTTATGACTCATAGCATTGACCTTTGAGCTAGAGCGACCGAAAATGCGCTAAATAATCTTTATACTCTATTAGAAAAGTCAAATCTCTTTTCTTACGGGAGACTATGGCATAGATAGTGAGCAAAATTTTAGAATGTTATAATTATTTTAAAAAAGCAAAACAGGTTGTATCATCAAAAATATCCTAAGTTCGTGTACGTACCATAAACATAATGTATTTTATGTGGTCAGAAATCAGTAGGACTATACAAATATACTCAATAGTCTATGGGCTTGTGAGAATTATTACAATCTATTAATATAAACGTTAATGTATACAAATGTTTATTCAGTGATATTATATATCACATCAAATTATTCGTCTTCTTTGTTAAAATATTCACGAATGATTTATAGGAATTACGAAACGAAACTTATAATATTATTCTATTTTTGCTATAAGATAGTGTTGAAACATAGATGTTATCGTTTAGTTTTTTATTATCTTGATCAAAATCATGTTTAAGTAATTATGCAGATTTTAGAAAATTACTTGTGTTTCTATAGACATATTTTTTTTCATAAAACCAATTCTGACAGATATTATAGTTTACGATTCTTCTTAATGAGCGTAATTTGAGGCATGTTTGTATTTGAATTTAAAGCGCTGCGAATTCGGCAATTCGCATCGGTAATCTAAATTGGATATCAAACCTGCACACGATTTTGAAATGAGACTTTATATTTACATTAATAATTCTATTTATATAACGTATACTTTTTTTGCAACTTTCGCTACCGTTACTGCAATAAAAAGTTTTTGTCTCGCTTCATTAATAATTTATGACTGTATTGGTCACACCCAATAGTCTTTTTAATACCTAGATAGGAGTGTGGGATGGCACCGAATGACAAAATTGCAAGATACCTGTTTTAGGAACCTAAGCTTGTATACGTCAGTTAAATTCGAACAAAGTGCGCGAAAATTCGCACGCTTTCGTAATAACAAGTTCCGTTACCTATAAACAAAATCCACAGATATGTCATATGATTAGAAGTATGTAATGAGTCACAACCTGTATATTTTTCGTCTCAAACAGAACTTTCTTTGATTTTTAACCGAGTTCCGAAAGAGGTTCTATTTTCAGTTGTATTTTTTTTTATCTGTAACCGCACTTTTCCATAATTTATAAACCGATTTCAAAGTTTATTTTTTGCTTGAAAGGACAGACTTTCAGATTGGTCCCAAAGAAATGTCATCAAAATCGGTTCAGTAGTTTGTCACTGAAGTCGGTTTGTCGCTTTTTTAAAGCAAGTTTACTTGTATTTATTAGTTTTCTTGGGTTTCCCTATCCTTTACTTACCAACTTATATATGATACCGGATGTGGTTTAGAATGATAAAACAGCAAACATATCTATCTATGATTAAATTCCAAGCAAGTTTTTTACTCTTTATTAAATGTCACGGCTCTTCAGGAAAATTGCAGTGCTATCCAGAACTTTGAATTAGTAAGTCCTGCGTGGCACTGTGTTCATGAACACTATGTTCATCACCGCGTCCTAAATCGTTCTAAGATATCTGCTTTCAAAGTGTTTTCAACACTGTTACTAATACTAAGCAGTAATCAACCAGTAAAGTACTATACGCCTTTTACATGGACAGTATTTTTTAGTTATTGATAGAGCACACTTAAGATACAAAACGCCTGTTTTAATGGCACTATAACACCAGTTTATCCAATTGTATGTGCTAAATGTTCAGAAATGTTAATATTAGCTCAATTTAATGACTATTTATTGGCAGTCATGTTATTACTTCATTTTTGTCCGTTTTACCTAAAACAGCACAAAACACAATGCACCACGCTGTGTTCGGCGACAGATACGACCGATATTAAATCAGTGATTTATGGACGTTAGACGTTATTAAGATAATGAGGTCTCTATTTTACATTCTGATCTACATTATTTAAAGAATCGATGAAGTTCACTGACCAAAATATGAATAAAAGCATATATCAAACTAGCTGCCCCGCGTGGAGATATTGGATTTCATGGTTTTTATTTTTTGCGTGGAACTCTCTCTCTTTTTCTAAAATAAAAGTAGCCTAAGTTACTCATTATAACATCAGCTATCTGCCAGTGAAATTTGCGTCAAAATCAGCCCAGGCGTTTCGGAGATTACCCGGAACAAACAGACAGATAGACAGACAAAAATTAAAAAAATGGTTGTTTTGTTATAGGTGCCGTATATACTTTCATATGCATTTAGCAAAAAGCTGTTATTTTGATATTACAAACAGACACTTCAATTTTATTTAATTGTATAGATAGTTTCACCCAATCGTCACCTCGGGTCGTGTAGACTAAAATAAAGCAAGTTGCAAAAGTCAATCTCGGGTCACCCTCGGGATCGGGTCCCAGTGGATCATTTGACAGTATCTTGGTGACATATAACCGGGAGTACGCGGCCCCCTATGCCCGGCTAATGTGTCATAAAACCCAAAGCGATTGTCTCAAAATGAATTACGATTATGATAACGTCCATAAATGGTTAAATAAAATTGTACATCTGAATTCTGTGTCTGATAACGGAGATTAATTTTACGCCATGGAATTTTGAGGCTTTACTGGTTAATAGATAGCAATTCCAAATTTTTTGTAAAGATATCTTATCTGACTTGACGTTAAAAATCAATTTCGCGGTAAGTCTTCTAATTTGTAATTTAAAATAGGCATTAAGAATTTATCTCCCACATAGATAAGAAGAGATACTATTCCGGAGTGCTACATAACGAGATGCTGAGCTTATCTCAGTATAATTTGGTAATAACTCCACAAACTTTTACGACGAATGGAATAAAAACAAAATTTAGCAGTCAACGATTTGACAAGATGTAGAGTTAAAATGTCAAGTGAGTCGAAGGAACAATTCTCACGGCACTCCCAGCCCCCTGGCGAGAAAACAATAAACAAAAACACTCGTCCAATTCCAGACGTCGATACATTAGTATACGAAAAAGGATAAAATGTGAAACGAGAGCGCAACAATGACAAAAATTAACTGTCAGCGAACCGGGACCCTTCGATGAGAGCTCTTGAGATTTTTTCTGGCGTAATGTATACTTTATTGTCGCTTAAAGTATCGGAGCGGCGGTGTTGTGCGCCCTAATTATTCGGAAGGAGCCACAAAGGAGCGAATGGGAGTGCCTCTACTTCAGACGTTGAAGGCATAATGACGCGAACACAATACAGGAATGTGGCAGTAGCCTTTGTCAAACTCAGCACACGCCTCCCCGTATATATTTATACACTCGAAATGGATAGTTTCCTGACTTAAATTTTAACATTGCGCAATTTCGCAACATCCACGAAAATCCAACTCATTTTTATACAACTGATAACATCAAACTTTGACACCGTTCGATGGTAATTTGTGTATGCAATAAAAATAAAAGTGATGTTGATTCTAATTCATGCTAATGCAGTTACGCATGTTTACATGGGCGATAAGATGTCGTTACATAATAAATATACCATCATTAGAGAGTAGAAACTAAAAATAGTTATGGTGTGCAATGAAATTTGATCCTAAAGTTGCTAATATGTTAATTGGCTTATTATGAAATAATATTTTATGCTAATCATGGGCTTAAAAGATATTCATTTTATATCACAACAGTGAGTAAACCAATAATGGCTTTTGGCCCCCAGGGGCCTATTTCATAAAAAATATTAGTCTAATATTATGAGTATGTCTCATATTTTGTATGGAGAAAAGAAAAAAAAGCTCATAATATTAGACTAATATTTTTTATGAAACAGGCCCCTGAGGGATGCATCGTGAATCGTGATAGAAATCACTGTAAAAACGCGATTCACACAACTAAACTAAACTAAGCTTGAACGCATTGTGATTTGTCCGCGTCACCCTTATAACATGCGACCGCAATGATTTGATACTTTAAAATAAACGCTTATATTAATTTAACATTGGGCCATCAATCAAAAATATACAAATAATTAATTAATTACTCATTCAAAACCGCTTTTTCATTTTTATACGACATCTATGCTAATCATTTTTTTATACGGAACCAATATTTCCTCTATAACACATAAGCACAGGTAATAAACTTTTTTAATATCCAATACTTTTTATACATATTTACTTTAATTAAGTCAAACTTGATAAGATCAATTGATTAGATCTCGCTATCTGTTTATTTACATAAAATTGAAAGTTATCTTATAACGTATGGAATTCAATTATCGATAAGTTTGTAAATCACTCCATAATTGATAGTGAAAGTGTGATTTTCTGTAGTTTTATTTATCAAAATACCTAATACATTAAATTATAAAACACGTTCGAATGCGATTACTTATGTAGGTAAACGAGTACATACTCATTAATTATTAATTACAACCTATACCTCTATACAAAAACAGGTATAATCTTTTCTTGGAACTGTGTCATATTCTCATAGCTGTAGATAGATATTTTATAAAAACTCTTTTTTTGTACAATGAATTGGCGAAAAAAGCGAGTGTGGCCGAGCGGGAACTTGGGCGACTTTCAATCCGACGCACCATAGTTCGAATTTCGACTCGGCCCGCACCAATGACTTACCTATATCAAGTTATGTGCAGATTATTCACACTCGCTCTAAAACGGTGAAGGAAAACGGCATGTTCAAGAACCACAAAATTCGAGGACATGTGACATCCACCAAGCCGCCAACTAGGCCCGCGTGGTGGATTATGGCCCACACCTCTCTCTCTGAGAGAAGGCTGGTATACCCGCAGTGGGAGTGTAAGAGGCCGATAATGAAATGAATTGACGTCCTTAGTTAGTTAGTTAAGTTAGTTAAGGTAGTGACTGCGTGATTATAATAGTCGATGATTTGACAAATATCTAAGCAATCCATAAACAAATATAGGTTGTAAAAGGTTAGGTATCGTTAGCGCAAAGTTTGTATTTTGAAAATATCAAAACTGTTGCATCACGTTTACACACTTAACAAGCAACTCAAGTATGTTTACTCAAAATATCCTTTATAGGCCCTATATGACTGTTACAAACGCTCTTAAGAACTCTAATAATTGACCTTATTGGAGGGCCATCGCGTCGGGAGCTTTATAACTTTGTGGTTTTGTGATATTGTTTTTAATGAAAACAATTATTATTTTGTGGCTTTTGGTAATGTGGTGATTGATGTGGGAACGAGGAATGTTTCACAGTATGAAAAGAGGAATGAGGACAGTTTTTTTTTATTTTGTTTATTAGTTAGTTTTGAGGATCATGACATGAGTCTTGGAATGCATGGAAATGATTCCGTGTATTATATTTTATGGATGTAGCTGTATTCAAGAGTGTGTTTTGTTTATTAAATCGATGGCAAATATAAAATACAAATCTTTAGAATTGAAAAAAAAAATGTTCGTATCATGGGAATTGCAATCCTTAAAATTGAATTGAAAGTAAATTATTTATTTGGCCAATCACAAAGCATAATAGGATTAAACTGTGCGCGTGGGTTCCGTACCTGCCAACCGCAGTACCCAACAAAGCGAACCGTCCGTCTGTTCGTAGCCGTTTTTTTAAATTTGTTTATTTAATTTATCACGCTCGTTTATACGCAACTTCCTCCATGTTATAGCCGATTAGGTTTTTGTGGTTGGTATTCAATTTTTTATTTTCGACCTCTGTTGGTCCCAATGAATGGTAACTTTTTGTGGTCGAGGTAGATTAGTTTCGATTTGTTACTTAATTTTATTGAACTTAGCACACAATTATGTCCTAAAACAAATACGTATCTACCTTTTTTGATACATTTAAAGTGGATAAATGAAATTGAATTTTTTTAAATACAAACAAGAAAATCTTAAGTACCAAAGCTGTTATTAATGAAATCCATAAACGACCTTGTTGAACATTGGCTTGAATATAAAATTGTAAACAAATCAACTTGGTCACATGCGACATTTTGTACCTGAGCCGCGCGTTAAGTGCCTTCCATACAAAAGTATTGGATTACCAGTTGTATAGCGCTAGAGAGCGTACATAATAACAGCTCAAATGATACATTTGGAATACAATGGGGCGATCAATTCAATTTTTGAATCGAGAACGCTCTTCTAGTTTTCTTTTTATATCTTTTTTTCGGCTAAAGTGCTGTTTTGTTCAGCCAACATCCGAGGGAATTTGACAGTCACTATTTTTTCTCCTGGTTTTCTCTGGCATTAGATTGAATGTTAGCTTATTGATCCATTTTTCAGTCAATACAAAGGAAGCAGACCATATATTTATGAGACTTGGATGTACAAAATAGCGTAGAATAAAACCACTTTAACCGTAAATTTATTCTGTAATTAATATCTTAATTAGTTTTTATAGAGAAAACACGATTAGACACCTGTATGACAAGTTGACAACCTAACGTCTCGAGAAACACGGGACAATTAATACTACAAATATTATAGGTAATATATTCCGTTCAATAAAGCGCTAAAACACAGGTTATCTTTGACATTTTATTATTAACGCAAACATAAAGCTGGTGCCTATTAACAAAATTATTCATTTAAATATTTATATTATTCCATCATGTTTTATCTATAAAATCTATCCGTATCTTTTGCCTACTCACGGCGAGTTTTCCGTCTAGGTATGGTTTTAAGGTCACCGAACGGTTTTAGCATGGCTGGTGATTTTTGAACTTAGGTGCTAACCTAGACTTAAAAAGTTGTGGAAAATACTATAAGTACTTAGAAACTATCTACACGCAAGGTCTGGAAAATAAGGTCAAGTTTTAAGTGATAATACTACCACATGTAAGGTTTATTGTCAAGTTATTAAAATCTCTATATTGTAATGTGCAAATACGATAATAACGACTTATGTGTCTAAGTTATACATCCGGTTATGCCACACATCTTGGACTTAGGTTCTTATTGGGTCCAAGTTTGTTAGTGGGAGGACTAACTCTTCTGCGAGTGTCCGTCTGGGTTGTTACCACCGCTTTGCTCGTGAAGTCTGCCGCCAAGCAGTAGTGTGAAAGCATTACTGTGTTCCGGTTTGATGAGCAGAGTATCCAGTGAAATTACTGGGCTTATGAGACTTAATACCTAATGTCTCAGGGTAACGAGCGCATTGCAGTGCCGCGCAGGCCTTTGTGTATCAAAGTTCTGGGTGGCACTGCAATTGTTTCGGGCCGGCGTTATGCTTACCATCAGGCAAACGACCAGCTCGTCTCGTTACCAATATCAAAGAAAGAAAATACAACCAATATTAGAAAATCATAAGTCCAATAGAGGTTTATTTATTGATCGTTCAATATGTAACTCCGGCTTCCAGCAGCAGCTCTTGAAAGCCAGTTCTGCTGCAGCTAATTCATACATACTTTTTTTCACATATTTCAGCAAAAGTAACGAAAAGAATCTATGTTAAGTTATTCATTGATGATATATTACGGTATGAATGTTTCTTACGAGATACTGTTATTTTCGTATCAATATATCCTGAACATAATTAGTGAAAACCCGCATGCAAAGCGAGCTCAACTTGTACTAGTCATGATAGAATCAACATAATTGTAAGAACATCAGATAGTTATTTTATATTGTAATAAATAAAAAACACATAAGTAACTACCATAAAGAAGGACGGTAAAATCTCTATTATGTCGATAGTCTCATGTTAGGGAAGCCTCGACGATCAAATTCTATACTCGCAATTGACGTAAGTTTTTCTCAAATTCTCCACAAATATTGAGAATAAAACCGGCATGTCTAAGATATGTTACTCAAGGATGTTGTGTTTATGGTAGTACATTCATCATTCTGCAAGGCCACAGCGCTATGGTTTCTCGAGGCCATGGCTCTGAAATAATATACGGTGAAGATGAATAAGTAGCTACTCAGTCTGACAATCCTGCAGTCTTTAGTTAAACGCTTAGACAACCAGGGACTCCTAGTACACTCGAGAAACCCGAGAACAAACTTTATGCTCACAATAACCAAGTCTGCCTCGGCTGGGGGTCGCTCCCAGGGTTCCTCGCTTTGCAGGCTGGGTTACTACTTACTACCAACTTAGTTACGGAGCCGTCGGAGTCCTTACTTAAAAAAGTACTTATCAGTTTGTAATTCTAAAGTTCAAAATGTTCAATGCAACGACTTCGTTCCTGAGATTCTCCAAGGCCACAAATTTTACCACCATAACATATCCCCGTGTAGAATTTAATTTCTCTCCTAGCAGCCGTAACTTTACATGCAAAACAGAACTTGTTTAAATTCCATACTATCAAACATGTTAAAACATGGCCACCGACTCAAGCCAAGCTTTTACTCGCGTGCGAGATAAAAAAACGGAAGAAAAGTTTAATTTACTCATTACATTACACATTCGCCCATGCTGGTAACTGGCGGCTGGCCAAACGGCCAGCCGAATGTTATAATGACATCAATTTGAATATTCAACATTGAACAGCTATCCCATTTACATAAGTTCAACCGTTGAATTTTGTGGCGATGCAAATGCGCTACACTAATTGTGATATCCATTGTTCCCAAAATTTAACACAAGCATAGTTCCCTTTGCTATATTTTATAGATTTGTATAGGTTTTTATTGCTATTTCGTAAAATTATACTTTAGCTATCCCATAGACATTTTTAATAGACTCTGTAGGTAAATGTACTGAATTCAAATCGGCCAAATTAGTACCTAATAAAATTCTACAGCAATTTACTGCTTTGAAATCATAACTGTTATGATTTTAAGTCTTAACTATCTAAACCAATTTAAAGACTATTAAAAATGATCTAATCTAAATGTTAAATATTTTTATGAATGCTAAAAGCGTTAGCATTTCTTTTCTAACAAATAAACGAAACTAATTTTGGCAAAAAAAAACGATCAAAATAAAAGAAATAAAGCGGTCGTTCGCGCAGTAGGCCGGAAAGATTTTATCTGTTGGCAATACAGAAAAAATGGCGCCCACCGGAAGTGTCCGAGCAGCGCGAGACGCGTACTATTTTTCTCTTTTTTGTTTTAAATGGCTTTTTCCCGGCAGCGTTCGACCGGAAATGCGTTCGCATAGAACTACCCCGCATTGACGAACGGGAATATGCCCGTTGAAGTTTATAAACGATTTTGATTCTACATTCTGATCATTTAAAGTTAATTATTGCTTGGCCACGTTACATTCCTCTAGACCTGAAGACGTAGCGAGTGGAGCGCTAAATAGTATGTTTTTATTCATGAGATTAAAACTCCCATTTTGTTTATGGAGTGAACCCCAGCTGATTTACTTAGTAATAAATTTTGTGAAAATGTGAGAATTATTCACAAAACTGCGTAAATGTTTTGTATTTATGTTGCTTTAAACATGTTAAACTTCGTTATTCGTAGCAGATTAGATGACGATGTAGGCAGTTAGATATCTTCTCACCTCCACACATTTGCATCGAATACATTTTGGTGCATTATTATAAAGAAAACTATACTACTATATAGTTTTTAAACTTTTACGATACCAATAACTTCTAACTGGGATATTTACTTTAAAAGTTTATTAGTCAAAAATGCATAGGTTTCTATTTATCAGCTTTGACCTCATTATTATGTATCACCGGTTGAAGTAAAAGAAAGAACGGCTAAATGCTAACCTACGTCAGTTAAAAAAAAACCTAATGCCAGCATTATTGTTTCATTCGAAATTTAAGTTTTTAAATTTAAACAAAAGAAGGCGTCCCTAGGCGTTAGGACCACAGAAAGCAAATCAATTTCCATTTACATTCTATTTTATGGAGGGCTTTAAAAAAGGAACTAAAATAGCAGCTGCACGTCAACGCGCGATCGTTCGCTTGATAAGACTATGTCCTTCTACAAAACAATTATTAAGCTTTGGTGGGGTGGAGAGATTTGTGCAATTGCTATTGTCGCGAAATATTGTCGCAGCTTTTGTCGCTCGAGCGTTATCGATATTCATGAATGCATTTTTTTGGTTTATTTTTTGAAAGTACATATTTGCGATGCAGAGCAGCACAGTTTTTTAACGTGCTCTGTAGCAATAGCTTTGATATTATCTTTAGTAGTGGGTACTAAAATCGCAACTCGTGTCAATTAAACTAAATCGAGAATGGAAAACAGTTCATTACTCATATTAAAAAATAAATGCTGATCAATGTTCGTGATAATCCAGCGTGAGGCTAGCAACGCTAAACGTTAATGTTGTAATTAGGCGATGAAACGCCGAGACCGAGATCACCGCAGATCTGGCGCTCCGCCACCTTATCAGCGCCATCTAGTGTGATCTACGAGCAACTCCACAAATAACTCCCATCCCCACCACGATATTATTAGATAACGAAGTTAATTTTAATCAATAATTAAAAATGCCCTGCTTTACGACTCTCTAGCTTGTTTACATGACTGGGGCACTAATTAAAAAGCAATAAAATCGTTGACGGAAAATACTTGATATTTGTAACGCGTCTTAATATTTCAACTAATTGATCCGTTTTAAATATTGGTAGCTGACATTTAAAACATACAGGTAATTAACTAATAGTCCATCGAGCGTTAATGCTGGCCGGTCGATCGCGTCGAGAGTGCTTTGGGCCGTTACCCCTCCAGTACATCTGTAAACATCTCTCAGATAAAGATCTGACGTTTGACACAAAGCGCGGTTGCGGCGATACCATCTCGAAACTATCCGAGCCCCCCTCGCGCCCCAACTTCCTCTTTTCTCCTTCTAATTATTTATTTATGCCCGACTATCTACCATCGATGCGCTTGAGCGAAATGTGAGGCAGTTTACACGGATTCAAATTTAGAATCTCAACCGTTTCGTTATCATCTAGGTGATCGCGGTGACAGTTCAAACTGGATTTAGCCCAATGTCTCTTGTGTTTTTTTTTATTTTTCAGATTATGACGTGGCTGCCAGTGAGCCGAGAGCTACTGTTCCCATTATTCTTAGGAATAGATACTAATCTGTTTTCTGAATACTAAAATTATAAAGAAACCTTTGCATTGTCGTCTAACAAAAGATTATATTAGTTACGTGTGTTTGATAGTTTAGCGCAGCAGTTTTCTCGAAGACAAAGACCAGCACCAACAAAGACAATTGAATATATCTAAAGCTGCTACAAAAAATAAATTGATAAAGTTCCGTTTTACACCGTTACCGCACACCCGTCGATGGTAATAACTGGTAAAAAAAAAGTTTATGACATCTCACTCGTACAAAGTGGCCAGCCAAGGTGTAATTTGATTGAAAGCACCAAAAAAGTCTTATAATCATATAATAAGTGGTGGAATAATTACCGGGTCTTAGGAGCAGGTGCACCGTGCGCACGCGCCGACCCTTTGCGGTGTTCTTATGATATCGGACTAGCCGAAAAGACGAATGATTATTACCGAATATAAAAATAGTGTTATCTTTATTATTAGGTACTTTTTTTAATAAACTCGAACAACAATAATGTTAAATTTGGGAATGGAAAATTCAGTTTTGTACATAGCATAAAGCATTGTTGGGCAACCTGTATAATAATATTATAATTATTTAGGCAGACGCGGTTTATAATAAGAGATAATAATATTATGTAAAGCTTATACTACCTATTCCCGTTTTTACGAAGATACGAGGAAATAAATAACCATGTTCTTGGGTCATTATTAACATATTTAATCCGATTAAGTAAATATGAATGTTTAACTTTCAAAATCATTGCACTAGTTCATTGTAGTGACGAGGCGTTTGTCGATAGCTTCGGACATGTTTATCGGTGATTATGTTGGTAGAGAGAGATGACAAAAGACGATCGTATGTCTTTGACGCAATGACTTGAATCATCATGCAGTGACGTACCGCAGAATAAATCGTATTGGAGAATCACATATTTGACTGACTATAACTTGCGGTCGACAGTAACGATGATCGAGCTCGTTGGGGCTCGTATGAATTAGTGTAGCATGGTAGCATGGGATGCCGTCGGAGATTTAGTGCGGAGCATACCGGACTCTAATTGGACCAGGCTCGACGCCACAGGCGCGAAACATTAAAATTTATATGTTTCCACAATTGTGTTTTGAGATGTAGTTTGGGAAATGTTGTATGTAACTTATACCATCTTTATTGACAACGTCAACAACGTCAAGCGATAAAAAATTGGTGAATCATCATCCTTTTTCATTATCAGCCTCTCGCGTTCCCACTGCTGGGATACAGCCTTCTCCCAGAAATAGAAAGTATGACCCATAATCCACCACTCGGGCCCAATACGGCTTGTGGATGTCACGTGTTCTCGAATTTTGTGGTTCTTGAACATACGGGTGTCCTCACGATGTTTTCCTTCACTGTTTAAGAGCAAGTGATAAATTATAATAAATAACAGTGCCAAAATCAATAATTTTTAATTAAAGTTGGAGTAAGTTTATTCAACCTGTATTTTTTGAGGTTAGCATTTATATAAAATATTAGTGCTTAATTTATGCGGTCTCGAAATCAATTAAAATTTTCAATATACTATAACCATAACATTAAAATGTAAATACATACTAATATTATCATTACTTAATTAACTAGGTGATTCATCGATATCTGCATATATTAGATTCAATTAGCAAACTGAGTTTAGATATGTATCGTTGGACTGTGACCAACATTTGAATACCTAATGATTTAATAATAACATCTGTTTGTCTATACGCTGGTTAGATGTAAGATGTTTATTCTACTTTTGATGTGTCATAAATATACCATCGTAAAAAAAGACTAATAGACAAATACAAAAATTAAGATTATAAAAAAACTATTTGATTTCTAATAAAGTAGATGTCGCAAACTTGTTGAACGAGACGATAAATAAAATTAGGCCGCTAAAGCTAAGCATAAAAAAAACATGTTAATGCCCCGAAACACGCGCGCGGCGGTCGTCTCTTCATATTTTGATCAAACTAAACGAATAAACCAGCCACACAATTTTCTCAACTCGAAAAAAAAAACGAGAACAGCACGTTAAAATAATAAGTGAAATACATTGTGACCGCACTGTAAATCGTCGATGTCGATAAATTTGGCGGGTGTATAAATCGTCGTTTCAATTATCTCTGAAGTAGCAGCTGTCGGCGCCGACTGCACTACCGGACCGTATTTATTTTAATCATTTTAATCATTCCTACAACCGCTACTTCGTTCATCGACAACAGTTACAGCTCACGCGAAGGTACATCCTTACTCGTAATCTTTAACTTATTAGGTGGGTACCGAATAATTATTATCAACTATGAATTTTAATGTAGCGAAATACCAAAATTGTTTGTCTTACTTAATCCTCTAGATGCTGAATTATGAAGCTTTTTTAATTTATGGTAATAATGCTCACAGTTAAATATACAAAATACACCGTCTCAGTTTCTAAGGCAATTTTCTGTGTAGGTAATACAATATTTATCGTTAATGCTTGCAAATCCGTTCTAAGTATCTTAATGGTTTTTTTTCACTTAATTATATTATTCCAACGTTTTCTAGGTTGAATGTTGTAAGTAGCAAAACCAGTTGCATATCTTTGTTGTAATGACCTTGATTAAAAATATCAACTCTGATTATTTACGAAAATTCCGAGAATCGGTAAAAATGAAAATATATCTACGTGCTCTAGAAATGTTAAGTTCGAATCACTTTTTAAAATATAACTAATTAGTATAGTTTTCACCAAACTTTAACGCGCCTAAAGAGTTTGTTGTAGTTGTGCATACCACAAAATGGATGTCGCTGGAGCCGGTTGTTGACTATCTTGCTCGCGCGTTCTCTTAATTAATGCCACAACACATGCCGACTCATTTGAGACGCATTAAAGTTTTTCTAGTAGCATATCTATCAATACCTATTATTTAAGCATTCGAGGGACATTATAGTCACAAGGCCAAATAATTTAAATTACATTCATAGAGAACCCATCAAGTTCATTTGCGGTACCTCTTCAGTCTGACGGAGAGTGGATCTAGTACAAAGGACGTTTACCACCTACCCCTCTCTACTTCCGGCGCGCTTATAAACACTCCCCTTACCACCGTCATTCCATAGGCATATCTTGATCGAACTAGATGACGTATACCCTTAATTTTTTAATAAAAAATATCTTGTACACCTGAATATTCGAGTCGACTGCGCAGGCGCCAACACACGCGATTTAAGATAACTACCACTTCTACCAACTGTGCGGAACTAATTCTCCAACATAACAGAAGATACCGCTTTGCACACCCTTTAGAAAAAGAGTCCTTTTTTAATGTCACTGAGTCGCAACAAGATGAGACGAATGTGGACATTTTTGGGGTTCCTCATGAAGTAAAGCGCTTCGACTCATCGTGCATATATTGACCTTGACTATATGACATCATATCTTATTTCATCTACAGTTAGTTTGTGACCAAATACTACCTTCGATTACATCGTCTGTTACCATCGGATGAGAATTGAGATAGCGAGCAATTAACTTAAGTAGATACGTACCTATGTTCAATCGAAAATGTTACAAACAAACACTTGATATAGTTAACTAAAGCTTAAGTCGTTGTGTCACATAACATATTTTTATTGAATGCGGAACGATAAAAAAAACAAACGAAGGCGTTTGTTTTTTTAAATTTATTTGATGAAGTGTGAACTTCTACCACGCATTTTTATAATTAAAAACAGCATAAATATCTTTTATTATTAATTAACCCGTGAGTTGCATAAGACATAACGTTTTCAAAATAATTAATTTGGTGACTTTTATTGACAAATTATAACCAATTATTGTGAATTTGTGGGTTTTTAGAAAACAAGGTAGATATTTAAGTCGTCATAAAAAAATATAGTAGTTAATTTATAGGTAAGTAGAACAAGTTATCTGGGCTCGTTAACATATATATTTCAAAAGCTCGAGTTTGCATTGAATTATTGAATAATTTGTCTATAAATTTAGCCACTGGATACCCCCCGCTGAGCATTTGATTGTGATTGCATTGATCTAGTCACATATTGTGAGAATACTCGTCTATTCAAAACTTTATAGTAACTTTACATTTATTATGTATTTTATTACCTATACAAGTATTTATGAGAATGCCATAACCTTTTTGTATCATTGTCCCCTACAATAGAAAACATATTTAATTTTACTACTGAAAAAACGTATTTAATTAATTTGCACACTTTATTAGTAATTTTAATCAATTTGTCAAATAAAATTATGGTTTTATTATACGGAACCACTAATAACGCCTAATTGAGTTTTAGACTATTTTGGAACTCTTTCGTAATAGTCGGTTGATTTTCGTTGATGCAATAAGCTGGAAATTGTATGTTTAAAAAGATAATTAAAATTTACTCGGTTTATGACGTCCCGTTATGATGGAACCTATTGATGTCTTTTACCGATAAAACCGCCCTCACGCTCGTAAGTTACTGTTATAGAGATCTTTACAGTTTAACAATAAAGCGCTATCTTTCTATATTAGTGTGGGCAGTACTCAACTATTTATACAAGTAGCAGTAGGTACTTGCAGCAGATTTATTTATTGTTTGATTGTTTAGTAATACAATTTTTATAATGATAATATATTTCTAGATAATAAAAATAATTAACCTTAATACCCAGCGTCCACGCTGGTGGAACAGTTAATAGAGCCGGTAGAAATAGTACATTCGAAATAACGCACAGTTCAACATTCGAACAGTGCATGTCGTCTGTGAGCGTCTGAAAGAGGTAAACGAAAAATACTAGTACCTAAGTGCATAAGATGAGAGCCATACCTTCACGGCGCGCGGCGGCCAGGATAATGTGTTGTTGTATAGGTAAATATACAGGAACCCCACTGGTCCTACCACTTTGGCTAAAGTAACCATGAAGTAAGGCCTTCTAATTTAATCTTCATACTCGTAAATACATATGACCAAAATGTATCTGATTCTGCGTAGAGTGCTCGTGTGTGGCCACCCCAGTGCCGCCGAGTCACTTCGATGCGCACAATTGACATCCTAATTGTTTATTTTCAGATCCCAATTGTTTATTTGGGATTTCAAGTGTTTATAATTTCAGATGTTTTGTCTGTTACAGTTACTTTGTTAATGTTAATTTCTACACCTTTGATTATTATCAAGATGTTTATAAAGTAGCTTATAATCCAAAATTTAAACTCTGAATTTGAGAAGAGAAGGCTCTAGTCCTTTGGAGGATTCTATACATGGCCTTCATGTGCTGGCAGGTGAATAAACCTTTATCGCTGCAAAACCAAAATACTTTGATCTACAGACCATGCACAAAGATTTTATTTCCTGTTGAGTAATAGGTTGACGTGTAAACTTTGATGGTAGAATTAGTCTTTGCTAGTGTAGTCTGCCGCTAAGCAGTAATGTGCAAACATTACTGTGTTCATTATACTTACCATCAGGAAAACAACCCTCTCGTCTCGTTATGCAATGGTATAAAAAAAAACAAAGACTGAATTCTATTTTTTCCGTTAAAAAGTTTTTTTTTTATAATGATATAATATTTTGTATTTTCCCATCGCAACGAACAAAGTGGTCTTAATTTATTGCGAAGAAACTTGTTTTGTTTAGGAAAATATTTTAATAACTTCTTAACAATAACAGAAAACCTGATCTACAAGTATGTAGAGTTGTTCAGATAACCATCGGATCTCTAAAAATCTGCTTGCTTATGTTTCACTTCCTAATTATGTCTCAAAAATCTAGACACAGATTCGAACTTTAAAACAGAAATAAGAAATCTATTTTTTGGATTTTTTATGACTTTGATTCTTATCAGTTTTAAAGATATATCTAACGACAGACTTTCACTGGGCGAAGAAGAAAAACCACATTCGTGTCAGATGACCGCGCGGGTGGTGAATTATATTAGAATTATTTATTACTCGCGTAATGTGAATATATTTGACAATTCAAATTGACGTTTGAACAGAGTAATAAAGAAAACCATAAAGAGCGACAATTTGAGCTGCTGTTTAAAATTGCTGTTTTGTTTACAATTATTAAGTATAAGGAAGGGAAAAAGCAAAGAAGGAACGGAAATCCTTGCCTGAGCCGAGTTTCCCAATTGCCTTAAGTTTTAAGACACGAGTGCATAGGTATCTTCTACAATCTACATGCTCCAACGTCGACCGCATCGTCGCTTACCAAGAGATGAGCCAGGGCCTTTAAGTAGTTGCCTTTGATTTTAATATTTAAATACCTATTGTCATGTACCTATGTCCTGCCTAAAAAGCGTTTTGGGTTTAACTGTAAGTTTTTGAGTAATTCAAATAAATAAATAAAGTACCGCGAACTTTTTTCCTTTTTTTTTAATGATAAGGTACGATAATATTATGCTCATTATATTAACAGTGGGCATAGTAAAACGGCTTTCCCTTCAAGGCGATTAATGCGATCGATCACACAAAAGTCAAAAATGGTTTAAAGCGAAATGCTATTTGCCGATGTCTCTAAGTGTAGGAATATAAGTTGTTGTCAAGTCGGCGTAAACCACGACAAGACGATATCGTTGCTACATCGCTTGGCAATGCTTAACGCTTGTTCTAAGTAGGTACTTAAATGCCAGTAAATTAGTCCTTTACTTACATTAGGTTTTCCTACATGTTAGTAAATATGTCTGCGATGATTAAATGTCTTTTAATAATGGATTTATACAGTCTTGCAAGTTTAACAATGTGCAGTTTCAAAAGCTTGCTGCAAAATTGGGGCACGCGAGCCCGCCCGCTTGCTTCATCTATTCTTTCTAAGTCAGTGAAGGCTGAGAGAGTTATATTTATAAATATTAATTTAAAATTTTTGAATAATTGACGTAAATATATATGTTAAATATACATTGTCAACCAAAAATAGCAAACCCAAGGTTGTTAGATGTTTAGTAGAATTTATATTTAGACTCAAGTATTTAATACAACCCTGGAGAGTAGTTTATCTTTGCATTATAATACAATAAATAACTCAGAATTAAATTGTATGCATAATATTTATAGCTAAGACGAATAGATTTTGAATGTGAACTAAAAACTTTATGTCCTGTCTGAATATACACGCTCCGTCTCTCTCTCGCTCTCTCTCTCTCATGTACACTCCTATACTGGATCTACAATTAGCTGCTACTCACCGGTCAAAAAGTTGGCGTACATTATACTTTTTTTCATATGGCCTGCGCGGCGCTGCATGCGCTCGTTACCTTGAGACATTAGGTATCAAGTCTCATAAGCCCGGTAATTTCACTGTCTACTTTGCTCATCAAACCGGCACACAGTAATGCTTGCACGTTACTGCTTGGTGGCAGACTTCACGATCAAAGCGGTGGTACTCTACCCTGACGGATACTCGAAGAGGAGTTAGTCCTACCACCTATGTTTCTCCGTAAGTACCGTTCAAGCTCATTAGGTGTCACAGAGTAAGCAAACAAGTGTTCGCCAACACTGTTTAATTGTAAGTTATTGCCAAGAACAATTAAGCAGTTGATTAAGTTCATCTTGTATGCTCGACCGTAACTTTCTATTTTTACTATCCTCGTCTTGATACCTAAGTAGTTAAGATTAGGAAGACAATATTTTATTAAATTATGTGACTGATTCACATCATACGATTTCTCCAAATCAGGCAGAGATTGTGGCATCTAAATTTTAATACCATTAAGATAAGATAAGTTAAGATATCAAGTCAGGTTTTAGTCGGTAACGGAATGTAATGCTTGTAATTTTTTAAATGAATATTTAGATAGAGAATATTGAGATTTATTAGATGGACCTGTATAGATAAGTTTTTATTACTCAAAAAACCCAGTCAAATGTCGCGTTCTGATATTTTTGCATAGGCACCTACTTTACCGATGACATCTACTCGAACCTATTAAAAAAAAACTATCGTCCTTGGAACATGTATAATTTCATTTCAAAAAAAGCTCAAGATAAACTGGATTACAAGTAAGTACTAGCTTCGTACAAATACTTATCCATCTTTTTGACTTTGTTTGTGTTGTAGAACGTGCTACATGCAAATTTTCAAGATTTGCAGATCAATTGGAAAGCTTAGGGTAAAGGTTTTGTATGATGCAATGTTTAATGATATTTTATTATGAAAATAGGTTTTGAAAACCGTATTACGTAGTAGGTACGTATGAGGTAGACATTTCAATTTTGTACGGTAAGTACGAAGCTATGGAAATTGGTACCTATTATATTTAATATTTATATATATTATATACCACAACTTGCTTGCTTGTTGTAATGAACAGTACATGTAATTGTATCAATTCGTAATGGGTCTTGACAGACAGATGTATAACATTATAGGTTTTTAAACTGTCATGGTCATCAACACTTTGAAAATTATCACTAGAAACGGTTCTCCCGTGATCATGGCGTTTGCAACAGCGCCGACATGTCGGAAACTCAAATCAAATAATATACATGGTAAATATCCCGTTTCTAGTGATAATTTTCAAAGAGATGTATAAAAAATGGTCTTATTAGGATTTTAGGATTCCGTTTTTCAGTTCGATTTATAAAACTCTAAAACAGTCAAAATAACTTTAAAACTTATTGTAGATTGCAATCATATATTTCAAAATGACCCTCTTCAGATACCCACCTCCCCTAATTACATGCCTTTGTCATATCAAGAACGAAGTTGACAATCAATTGTAAACTAGCCGTGGCCCTCGGTTTCACCCGCGTGGATATTCCTACAGGAATCTTTTCTTTTTCCGCGATAAAAACTATCCCCGCTACTTTCCTTCCCCAAAAACTCTCTCTTTGCAAAAAAACACTTCGATCGTTACTCCGTTGCTGCATGAAAGAGAGACAAAACAACAAACACACTCTCGAATTTATAACATTAGCAAGGATTAAGATTAGCAAGAACATTAAAATTACCTTAAAATGTAAATTTACCTTAAATTATACTTAATAAACACCTAATTATTTTAAGATAAATTTTAATATTAACCGCCTTACATATTTTACAATCTTTTAGATCGCATCTTACATCAACCTTGGAGAATGCATCAATTTGATCTCAATAAAACAGTCTAAATCATTTAATATATTATGTTAAGTGTGCAATATTATATTCTCAAGGTGTCTTATCTAATCTATGGAACGATCTTTCGTAATTAATGTCTGTAACAAAAGTTGAGTTAGAACATTATGAACAGGGTGTGATTATTTTTTAACTTGTTTTATCTGGGCCCACAAAACAGTGAGAGAGAACAGAAGTGGCACTTATATACTTGGCGCGGTAAATGGTCACGTGATATAACGTCACCCACGTACAGGAAATATCAGATGGTTTCAAAGGCAGAATCTGAAACCGTCTGATGTTTCCTTGTTGGTGACGTAGTCTGACGTGACCGTTTAGCGCTCCAAGTATTAGGCGTCCCTTCTGTTCTCTCTCTATTTTATGGTAGGACTAACTCCTCTGCGAGTGTCTGTCTGGGCGGTTACCACGTCTTTGCTCGTATAATCTGATGTCAGCAGTAGTGTAAGTACAATACTGTGTTACAGTTCGACGAAATGTGAAATTATTGCGCATATCAGACTTAATACCTGATGTATCAGGGTGCTGCGAGTGCCGTGCAGCCTTTTGTGTTTCAAAGTTCTGGTGGCACTGCAATTGTAACGTGGTTATGCTTATATCATCAGGTAAACGTTTGTACCCGTGCAGTATAAAAATAGAAGTAATGGAATACATCTTCATGATTTTCATGGCCTTCATCTCCAAATTCATCTTGGTTTTGATGTCGAAATCATTATAATCTAAACGTCTATTTGGTTGCATGTTCACTGAAACTGACCGTAATGGAGAGAAGGAAATTGAAAAAGTTATTTGTGGAAAAATATATTTTTCTAGACAAGCTTTTATAAAATACATAATTGGTATTGTAATCTCGTGGACACCTTCCGGCTCTATCATCAGGACCCTGGACATCATCTAGGATAAGAGTACTTGTAAAGACGAATCAAACGAGCCCTGAAAACTCGATGGGGTTATGTCGTTTCGTTACAGAGTTCCTTTGGCCACCTTCCGGCTCCGTCATCGGACTAGCTCTGCATCGACATCATTATATTGCATTGTCATCCGATTTACATATATTCTTACGTACACATGTAAAATTTTGGCCCACTCGAACACCAGGAAGGGGGTCTTTAGCTTGCAAGATTTGACCTAAACCAAAATAAATATAGGTACATACAAACATAGCAAGTTAAATAAAAGCCTGTAAAAACGATGACATATAAGGTATAATAACAGCTATCAATCAATACACAGTTAACGTAAAAATTAAGCCTACAATTGTTCGCTAAACGAAAGGTAAAAAAAACCTTAAACGCACGTAATAGCAGCTATCAGTTTCAATAGAGCAATTTACAGTTTTTGCTCCATAATGACTGCATAGTATTTATCGTGTAATTGGTTGCTAATTCTTTTAAGTCACTTCGTAATTAGAACCTTGTCTAATTTAGTAGATCGCTATCTATTGATTAATAAAGAGGAATGCTGCGTTCTCTCATTTCTTTGAGTGCAGTAGTTTCAATTATTGCAATAGCCTGTACTTTACTGAAGTACAATTTTATTGCTTCTGTATTCTGCTACACGTTTGCAGACTTTTTTTTTTATGTTATTTGGTAACGAGACGAGCTGGTCGTTTGCCTGATGGTAAGCATAACGCCGGCCCATAACGATTGCAGTGCCACCCAGAACTTTGAAACACAAAGGCCGGCGCGGCACTGCAGTTCACTCGTTACCCTGAGACATTAGGTATTAAATCTCATAAGCCCAGTAATTTAAATGGATACTCTGCTCATCAAACCGGAACACAGTAATGCTTGCACACTACTGCTTGGCGGCAGACTTCACGAGCAAAGCGGTGGTAACAACCCAGACGGACACTCGCAGAAGAGTTAGTCCTCCCACTAACACTAACATAATGACTTGGACACTACGGGCTAAAGTGATTAAGAGAAATAAATAGTTTATTTTAAACTTGCTGCTGCCGGCGGTTTCACCCGCGCGGAGATATTGGATTTCATGGGTTTTATTTTTTGCACGGAACCCTAATTATTTTTCTAAAATTAAAGTAGCCTAAGTTACTCCTTGTAACATCAGCTATCTGCCAGTGATAGTCCCGTCAAAATCGGTCCAGATGTTTCGGAGATAGCCGGGAACAAACAGACAGACAAAAATTTAAAAAATGGATGTTTTGTTAAGGTACCGTAAATACGGTAAAGTACGGTACGGTGTAAATGCATATGAAAGTAAATACTTTCATATGCATTTAGTAAAAAGCTGTTATTTTGATATTACAAACAGACACTTCAATTTTATTTATTCGTATAGATGAACTTTGAGTTCCCCTTATGAATAAATAAGAATTGGCTAATGAATAACTGATACAATTTCATTAGAGGACATAAACTGATTTGCAATAAAACAGGACAGCAAGCCCCCGCTCGCTGTCAGTCTTTCTTAATAACAGTTATACCACCTCGATGGCGACCGAACCAATTTGCCGTTTTCCAACAATTAACGACACAACAAAGCTTTCTAGCGGTTGGAAAAATTGCAATTGCAAGCCGTGCGCCGCATTTTCCATGGCATTGTACAATGAGCCTGTTATTTTCCCATTTGAGTGGTTTTATGTGGCTGTATTTGTATGGAAGATGCGCAGATAGCGTTGTAATTTGCGCACTCTCCGTCCTAGAAACGTAACGCAATTATTCGCACGCACGCGAACGCAATGCGAACGTTTTCATCCTGTTACAACTTCGTCTGTAGCGTCTTTTTTTTCACTGAATATTTCGTACCTTTAGTAGGAAGGCTTCAGGAAAAATATAAGGGTTTTTTCTTTGTCTCTACACAAAACACGTATCCCTGTTTTAGCAAAACAAAAGTGTTGCTTTTGTTTTGAAACTAGGAAGCAGTTTTTTTGTTTCGCTAGCATATAGCCGGCTCCCTTGTTAGGTTTGCTTAACCAACCAGTGACGTGACTGCATTCTTAATCTATCCATTAGGCTTTCTTAGGTTTAAAAAGGAAAAACTTTTGCTATTTTTATTCGTTTAGTTCGTTTACTGCCCATTTGTCTGTGTGTCTGTCTGCCCGTATGTCTGTTAAAGCCGATAAGAAATTAAGTTAAGATGTGTATGTTGGTGTAAATGGAGTTATACCGAGAGCCATGGATTCATATTGTGTTTTCTCACTTGACAAATTTTTAGTGCTAAGATTGTACCTAATAATTAGGCGCAGTCGTTAATCAGCAGCTCATTTGAAAGGGAATACAACCGTACTGTTGAAAAAACTTAAGACACAAACCAACATTTCCATTGCATTCCATTGCTGTTCTTTTTTCAACTCCCATGAGAGAGTATGCAGCGATCAATATAATAAACACTAATGAACAAACGCATGTATAACAAAATTCCCTGGGCGTATTCCGCTAAGTGGTAAAGGGGAAACAAATATTTATTTTTATGTGTATGCTGCAGTGCGCTCGTTACCCTGAGACATTAGGTATTAAGTCTCATAAGCCCAGTAATTTCACTGGATACTCTGCTCTTCAAACCGGAATACAGTAATGCTTGCACACTACTGCTTGGCGGCAGACTTCATGAGCAAAGCGGTGGTAACAACCCAGACTCTTCTGCGAGTGTCCGCAGAAGAGTTAGTCCTCCCACTAACAAAATAATAATGATAACAAAATGATAATAGATCTTATAACATCGACATTGCTTAAATTTATTTTATATTCTTAAAATAATTTAATTGTTAAACTAATTAAGAATTCGTTGCATATTTGCTATAAAGCAACGCGATTTGCATTACTTTTATAGCCAATTTGCGCGAAATTATATTTAGAAAAATAATTTATGTGTATAGTTAGCCAGGCGCGCTCTTGAAAAGTCTCTGGTGGTGTGCTTTGATAAAATCATGAAATTTTCCTTCATGAAAAATTCAAGCTTATTGAAGATATGATCATTTGTTCAACAGATCGGCGGCTGTCAACGAGCCATCATCACTTCAAAATTCTCGTAGCAATAATCAAATGCATGTCAACTTGCATAAAGCTGCATTCAAATATTGATCAGTTCTAGGTTATACCTAGGTTCTAGGTTTATAGCGTACTTTGGTTTGGTTGAAGGTCGTGAATTTACTTAGCTGGTGACTTACACGGGCGCTGCAGGCCTTGAATATGGAGTACCTTAGTTTTTAGTGGTTGTAAAAAGAGCATTCGTTCTATTCTTAAACACATGCAACAAACCTACAAGTCTGTAGGTCATAATTTTTTTGATTCAACATGGGTTGCATCAGAGCACTGATGAAAGTTAAATACCTAACTCTCAGTATCCATTGCAAATATGTTATTATTAAAACGTTTTTATTCTCCAATCAACCCTTCGTTCTCATGGTTAAATCCTATAAAAACCCGCCCAAGTCTCTACGCAACAAAAAACACGTCGATTCGGTGCTCCTTTGCAACGTGAAAGAAGGAAAAAGAAACAAACACTTCCGTACTTTTTATTATATGATAGTAGTGATAATATTATGCATTTAAAGGTGCAGTAGAAGTTAAAATGTAATAATGAAAACTCTCAAAAGCTTTACTTCTCCAACAGACACTAAAACTGTTTTAGAATTCTGTTTTGGAAATTCAGGCGTTGAGAGAAGATTTGGTTGACCGCGTCAATCTGGCACTTAAATCCGTTTCCGACTGGGGGGATGCCAACCTAGTCAAGTTTAATGCCAACAAAACGAAGGCTTGTCTTTTCTCCGCCAAAAAGTGTCAATTTTCCCTTTCTCCTACTTTTCGTGACACTCCTATACCTTTAGCGGACCGTCTTGAGCTATTGGGACTTACTCTTACTCCTACGCTGAATTTTGGAGCCTTCCTTGACTCTAAGGCTAAACTGGCTAGTAAAAAGCTTGGCATCCTTGGCAAGGTCAGAAGATACTTCACTCCGAGGCAGATGCTTAATCTCTATCAAGCTCAAGTTCGGTCGTGTTTGGAGTACTGCAGCCATCTTTGGGATGCCTCAGCTAAGTATCAGCTGGAAGCTTTAGAGTCGGTGGACCGGCGTGCTTTGAGGATTATAGGTGACGACCAACTAGTCGCTTCAAAACTACTTAGCCTCGAGCACCGTCGTAGGGTAGCGAGCCTGTCGATATTTTATAGGATTTGTTTCGGTGAGTGTGCGAAAGAGCTACATGACCTAATCCCCCCTTCACCCTTTCATAATAGAACGAGTAGACGATCGGCTCGATTTCATCCTTACACTGTGGATATTCCCTCATGTCGTACAAAGCGATTCGGATCCACATTCATTGTGCGCACCGCCAAGGAGTGGAATTCTTTGCCGTCTTCCTTGTTTCCTTTGAAATACAACTTGGGAGTCTTCAAGGCTAGAGTGAATAGGTATCTTCTAAGTCTACGTGCTCCATCTTCGGCCACATCTTCGCTTACCATCAGGCGAGCTGGTGGCCAAACGTAGACTTATTTATAATAAAAAAAAAAAAAAAAAAAAAAAAAAAAAGATTCCATCATAACGTACTGCCACCGTTTACGCCACAGACTACTAAAACCGCTTGTAAAACCACTGGCTAAATGCAGAGTATAAATTGAAGATTTCCTATTCGTATACCCTGCGCGATTCATAAGGGCGGGTGCACAATGCAAATGCGGCGCTCGCACGCCACGCAACATATTGCCAAGTAAAGGGTACATACGACATGGCACCTTGTTATATAGCTTCTTCCTGAATTAATTAAAATACCGTTTTCTTGCTTTATAAAAGATATGGAAGCTTATGAATAAGCGCATAATTTTATAGCTGGCTATAACCTGATGCTGAAATGGTGAAGTTAGACGCTTATCAAAATAATCTTCACAATTAAATATGACTAGAGCTACGATTGTTGTCAGTTCTTTTTGATAAAATCTCCACGATTTAAATGGTTACTTTCACGTCTTAGTAACTAACTTGTCAAAAAGATTTTTCTGAGTAACCGTTGGGTTTTGCACAGCTTGATTACCCAATAATTACAAGCTATGTTTATTGTCCGTCATGGTAACTAGTTATGCCTTGAGTGGGTGATAGACTTACGACATTTAAGATCGGGGTTTTAAAGTAGGTATGTGAAATTTATCGGCTCGATATCAGTGATACAATTAGGATATAAGCTTGGCTGATGTGTTTGACTTGTGCATTTTTTCAATTTATTTTGCTCAAGCGAGTAAACTCTTTGAATCATAATTTCCCACTAGCAAATATTGTGAGTTGTGACACTTTTTAGGTACAAACGCGGCCCACATCCTTGCGGGGTATTTCTTCTGTAACTTCTTCACCCTTGGCCGTTAAATATCTCTATCTATAGATATACCTTTTTTTTTTTAATTTACATTACACTCTATGGACACGTGGTCCATACTCTTATAAGATTAGGTCATATATTAATAGAAATTAATGATATAAACATGATAAAGAAAAACATTAAGACGGGAACTATGGTCTTAAACTAAATTAAAATAGAACTAAATTACAAGACAACAGAAGGATTACAATTGGAGTTGACCAGACACCACAAGCGGCACCCGTTCACGAGTATGACCCATGTGCCAGCCATCGCTATAGATATACCTTAGGGCATACATATTGCTCTAACTGTTGATATTTAATGAGTCAAAATGATTGTACACATATCAGATCGCCATATATCATTTATGTAACGATTTTTGCAACAATTGTACCTTCGGAATGTTGCATGCAAAAGGCGAGTTTTGTTCAGAAGTGGTCCGGAAAGCGGCTCATTGTATACCCGTTCTGCGTTATGGATGTGACTGTACTACATGTGGAACAGCGGAAAAACTACCATGACGTGAGGTGAATGGTAATTCTGTTGGAAATCTACTAGAGCTCTTTACTCCTCTGTTATAATTATGACTCATATTGTGAGAGTCAGTTTTTTATTATTTTCATTTTTGTACACAATTGGTTAACTTTTACCCATTATTACCTTATCTTAAGTAATGATATGGTCGAAGATGGTGTACTAAATGATGTATTTTAACCTGAGTGTGGTAGTTAGGCCAGGTTTAGAAAATGTTCAATATACCAGGATTTATCTATCCTAGTAGAACCTCTTCTATAAAAACTAACTTAAACTTTATATCTAAGTAAGTATATAATAATATGTATAATGTACGAGTATGTAGTGCGGAAGACAAAACTACAATTTAGTATCATGAATGGATAGGTATTTGGTTTTTAATGATGGAGCCAGGAGGTGGATGGAAGTGTGTTTTTTTTATTTCCATTAAACTGCTTACATAAAATAAAATTATTTTAAAAGTTAATTTCAGAAGTGTAAAACGGGCTGATACGAGAAAATCTAAGTATACCTACCTATTTATGTATAGTATAAAATGTTAATTTCTTAATTTTACCACTAAAAAATTAATGTTATCTATAAAAAAATCAAGCACTTCTAATATGAAACAATAGAACGTTCCAAGCCTCCTCCAATTTAATAATTCTATAGGTATGTCCATTTTTATACTTTAAAAGTTTTACTACAGGTGGTTTGTAAGTATTTTCGAACGGCTGTATTAGTGGACCTAGAGTTGATTATCTTTGATGAGCGGTCTCGTTGGTTCTGTGTGAATACAGAATTCTGAATTTGAATCACAATAACGTAACGTACAAAAGCATCTAATTTTAGGAGATCGCATCACATCATTCTGGTTAGGTAGGTACTAAAGTCTTATGTACCTATAGGTAATATTGATCTGCTCGAATCAACTGTTAGGTATTGCCAAACATAACATTACACCTCTATATACATACTGCCAAATACAGCTAGGGTAATACGTAGACGTAATTAACCAGACATAATAGCTAGTTATTAAGCAATTTCTGCCAACATGGCGGACGTCTTGTCATGTCAGTATGTTACGTACTTACGTTGGTACCTAGTTGTGCTTATAGATAGTTTCGTATGCCCTGATATGGCTGAGTTATATTCTAAGCTGCGTGCTTTGCATACCGAATGCTGTAGCTATTGTTGAGTTTTGTTTCAGATTTTGTGGAATAGCTTTTAGTGAAACTCACGTTCGTTATAAGTGGCAGCGTAGACGCTCATGCGTTTGCATAAGCGTGTTTGTATGTTTGCTTGTCAGAATAACAACGCTTTTGCGTCAGGCGCGGATTTCGTGATACTCGAAATGCGCGCTTGACGCAAAAGCGTTGTTACGTTTGCATAAGCGTCTACGCTGCCCCTAACGCAGAGGGAACACCAAGCGTGCTACAATGACGATCGCATCGTCGCTGCGATTGCGGTCCAACGCAAGTGAATTAAATTAACAATAAATAAAATAATAAGAATTTTATATCCTGAATACTGCCCTTTTAAATTATTTTTATAATACGTTCATGCTGTTGTATATATTTTGTTTCTTCAGTTTTTTCAGTTTAAATATTTAGATACTGAATAATGTTAATTAAAATATTTTACGACTGAAAAATACTGGTGTCCTTTCAACCTTCGCATATAATTACCGCTCTACCGCTAGCCAAGAAGCTAATTTAAATACTTCCCTCCTTATATTCACAATAGGTATATTTAGCATAATAAAAACTAGCAGACCGTTTTACGCGTCGCGCTCGAATAATTAAGAAACCTCGTTAAGGCTTTGCATTGACCTAATTCCGTTGAATCTGCGGAGTGCCGACATGTGCAATAGTGATGTTAATGCATTTTATATTGGTTCAATTGGGGTAGAGGCGCGTCGACGGCGCGGTATGCGCCAGGCCCGTCTCGATGTGTGGGCGATTCGCGGGAACGTATTAGGGCCGGGAATTGGCACGCACCGATGCTGCGCAGTTGCAACAGATAACAATAACGACTGGAGTTCTGGAGAATAGACGGGAATTTGTAGCAGATTTTATAGTCTGTGCACTAGTCTGATCGTTCATTAACCCAAATAGTGAAGCTATTTTTGTCACAATCAAGGACAGTATAGGTACTTTGTCTGATCTTTGAATTATTACATATATAAAAGTTATTCCAGTACTTATATGAAAAAATATTGTCTGTCATAAAGAATTAGAAGCGCTTTGTGTCTTCTGTTTTAATTCAAACGACACCAATTGCGTTGTCCAAAAACAACACAAACGAGGGCAGGTCATACGCTGCGCCGGGCGGCGCGGGCGCAGCGCAATCGTGCGTTTAGGGCCCACATGCCGCCAAGTTCCCTGGAACGCGATGAATAACTCATTGTCCATCCGTCCGTCCGTCTTCGTGACGCACGCTTCTTAGAAACACAACGATGCAAGACTGACCGAGATACTTGACCCGAGAATTTGGCAGAGAAATTGCCGACATTAACTTTGTTTACATTGAAAATTATCATATGTATTATTGTCGTATGCTAAAAACATTCAATAAAGATGCAGATCTTAACAAAATATCAATTTGTAAACTTTAGTCTGGTATGTCAAAAGACTTTAAATACTAGACGCGTCCTCATGATTATTGAACGGTCCTAGAGTACGCGGACATAATTAAATCCTACTTAGTAAGAGCAGCGTAAAATCTTTGCAATTACAATTACAAGTAATGCAAACAGGATACCGCACGTACTGCTGATGAGACGTAAGGAGTAACGCCAGCGCCTGATCATGTAAATGCACATAGCTTATGGTAATGATATCTTATCAGTTCTTCGTATAGGAGAATACGTCGGGGCTGTCACCCGGAGGTGTGTAACCTTCGATTCCCACCAAATGAAATGTTGCTTCAAAGTGCATCAGTGCACTAATTAGGATGCACTGTGCGCTCCGCTTGCCGGTAACAGCTCAGTTGGACATTCGCACAACACTATTGTGATACCAGTTTATGGTTTCGGCGAGCCTTTATGTTCCCTAGTTAGCATTCAAAATTGGTGCCGCATACGCTTTTTCATACCGCTAAAAAGTCGTGTCAGAGCAATAAAATGGAATAAGCTAAAATTGTGTGATTCAACATGGTACGATTACGATTTATTAAAGTAGGTACGGCATATTGTGATGTTTCAATTAGATGTACGTGCCGCATGCGCGTTGTTGGTCGTCAATTTTGTAGGGACGTGAGTGTACTTGCAATATACGAGTAGAATAACTATAGGTAGGGCGGAATTATCACCTAATTATCTGCAACCTAATTATCTGTATTACGGGCAAAAAAAGTAATGATAGATAGTTATGTAGCTATTATTATTATTAGTAGATTATTAACCGACTTCCAAAAAAGGAGAAGGTTCTCAATTCGGTGTGTATTTTTTATGTTTGTTAGGTATATGGTATGTATGTTGTTTTATGGTATGTCTCAGATCTCCGTCATTTATAAACCGATTTTGAAAATTCTTTTTTTAAAGGATATAACTTTCAGATTGGTCCCACAGAAATATCATCTAAATCGGTTCAGTAGTTTGTCACTGAAGTCGGTTCGTCGCTTTTTAAAGCAATTTTGAAAGAAAAACCGTACCTAACCAACTGATTAATTAAAAAGTAGTGTGTGACAATGGCTGGTCTTATCTATAATACCATCTTTTTTGGTTAACGGGGACTACCACTATAACTACTAACTAATTATTATTGACAATATATTTTTTATGATAATATACTTTTGTACAATATTACCAAATTTTTTCGACAGAACTACAAAGTCTAAATACCACGTTTCGTTGTGTACAGGTAAACCGCCCGCTGACAATGAAGAAGGAAGGCATTCAGACGCGGAACCGCAAGCTCAGCAGCAAAAGTAAGAAGAAGAAGGGCGGCATGGGCATGGGCGGCGGCGCTTGCGCCCTTGCGCTGGGTGGCGTCATGGGTGACATGATCAAGCCTTTGGGAGATGCCTCTAAAGGCTTCGGCGGATCTGCCTTCCCTTCGGCTATGGACTTTGGTAAGTTATCTTAGAGACAGCTGCTCATGCCTATGCCAAGCGTCTATCTATAAGAGTTTATTTAATTTCCATTTTATAATAGAAACTTTATTGTGTATCGATTATACGTCAAATTTGACTTGCGGCACACCCGGAGAATCCAGTACCTACACCCAAGTAACGTGTCCTATCCAACCCAGACGAAGGTCTTCCCAAATCATAATTATGATGCAGGCCTAAAAAGCAACGAAGTCGGAAATGAATTAACTCAATGTATAGAGAACGCGAGATTCCCTCCTCCAAACTCGTCCCAAGTTTACCTGAGGGCACCTCAAATTTACCAACAAACACTCAGGTTAGTTACAATTAACTGATAGTTTATTATTCAACAGGTCAACACCAAGTGGGCCTCGTGCACCCTGCTGCTGCGCACATGTCCCATTGGTACGGAGCTCCACACCAGGGCTTCGCCCCGCCACCGACCTCGCATAACCCCTACCATCACCACCATCTAGCACAGCTTAATTCTATGGTAAGTACTCCTAATTAATTCCTCTTAATCGATTGAACAACATTTCTCGCGAATGGTGGTACCTTAGCAAGAAGTAACATCAGGTGGCCAAAATATATTGCATGTAGGTACATCAGATTGTGAGGCCACCTCGAAGTTATTGCTAGGTACGATGTTTCTACATCAGCGTTTTCATGGCTAGAAATAATAATGTACTTATCCATAAAAAGAGGTAGTTGCCGTACTTCAAAGCGTGTACGCTTTAACAACACCTAATTTGGAAATTTTTGACATGATTCACACTAATTTTAATTAATTAATTATTGTAATGAAATAGTTTTCATATAAATGTAGTTAATCATAAACACGAATATTGCACACCTCCAAATGAGGTAGATTGTATGGAACACATTATGTATTATCATATTTTTTTCTACCTACATTCTTTGCAATAAATTATTTTGAATTTGAATTTGAAAAAAACTTGCATGAATGCCAGCAAGCACGGATGCAAGAGGCAAGTAGCCCATCCAAATGCCGTACTTCAAAGCCGTAAGATAAGCAACAGGCCGATACAATCGACGTTCTATGGGAGAGACCTCTGTTCAGTAATGGACATCTTTCGGCTAATGATGATGACCATTTAAAGCAATTTCACATCCTTTTTATAACATATATTTAAGATACCTAAAATGAACACGATGTTTCTTCTTTACAGACCGGCTGGAGGAGTGAGTACACGTGATAAGCCAGCCGTAACGAAGAGTTCCCTAATTGGATAAGCATATTTACCCCGACGTGGTGTTCCACGTCCCAATCTGAGGGCGGACCGAACCTGGCAACACTCCTGAGCAATCAGGACCACGAGCAATCGACGCTGTGATCAACGAGTATCCACTCAAAATAAGTGCTTCAATAACGATAAAGCAGTTATAAAAGTGATGTAGTTCGTTGTAACGTTACCTCGGTATTTAACGAGACTGTGCAACAGAATTGATGTTTGTATCTATGTACAAACGAACAGTTTATATTGAACATATCTAATGAAGTGTCCCAGTGAAGTTCCCCAATGAAAGACTTTGATATTCCGTGATCATTTTCCTACAAGTATTAAATTTAAGAGTGTTTTACATAAATTAGCGAAATTGTACAGTATTAAAATGTTAGCTGAAGACCGGTTAAGACGGCTTAGTTATCGATAGTTCAAAAACAATTTTGTGTATTTTGTAAATAATGTTTTTGTTTTTGGTTCCTGTATAAATTCAATTTTGTATACTATTTAATTTTAGATTTGTTACGCTATAGGAATTGTGATGTGTCTATATGCAAGACACAGTTTTTTTGTACATTTTATTTCTAGTTGTTAACGAAATGCAATAGTAATTTATGTACTAGGTTATGTAAAGAACGATTGTAAATAACAGTTTCAATAATAACGTTATAAAGAACTGACTCGAGGTTATCAACGGATAGAGAAAATATAATGATTAGAGAAAATAGCAGGTCACAACATTGGTTTATCAAACTACTTAAAGTAAATTGTGTATCATTTTTATCTATACAGTTTAAAAAAAATAAGATTAATGAGTGGCCATAAATTAATGAAGGGAGGGTGCTTGTGGATATATTGTCAGTGGGAATTAAATGTATTTAAAAATAAAGTCATTAAAAACTATTTTTACAGTGTAAATTATAATTAGAAATATTTCCAGTGTGTTTTTGTTATCAAATGTTTTAGAAACATAGTTCATATTTTGCTTAAAGGCACCTGTAGACTCACTGTATTCACAAACATCATCACCTATCCCCAAAATGTAAATAAAAATGTATATGAAACATAGTAGAGGATAATTATATATTCATATATAAGACTATCAGGATAAATTGTATAATAGATGTCACAGCAAAACAGCCTGAACAAGATCCCGTACCTAAATTTTAGTTTTTAAAACGAAACATTGTGAAGTGTATTTTAAATGAAATTGTGAATAAATTATCAATATTGATATTAATTTATCTGTTTTATTGTCAAAACCACACTTATAAAATAAATAGCTTTGTTAAGGTCACTTGAAATGGCATCAATTGAAATGCAAACAGAATCCCCACTCATGAAAATTCATGCGCTTCGCCATAAAATACAAATCCAAGACCATCCATTGTGCACTCATTCTCGCGTCCGCCTCACGCAGTCGCCCAAATTGGAAAGCAAATCAATTGACCATCCAATTACTTCGTCTTACGCCACGTCCGCCATAAGTCACAGGATCAATTCCGCCATTCTGCAGAAAAAGTCGTCCAAAAGTCTCGCTTATCTCGCGGCAAATTGAAAATGCAGCCGTCCGTGTGATTGTGACGCAAGTCGCAACGGTCGCGCCACCGACATATGGACCTATTCAATTTTAATCGCATTTCAGAAGAATGGACATTGGATAAAAGTACGTATGAAACGATCCCCGGTCCGCGACGATAGGCCTCACTTAATAAGTCGGTTTTATTTGCGGTTGCTGCGACCGGATTTCAAGGGAGGCCCATTGTTGGTACACAATCGTGTTTGAGTTTGATCTTTTTAACTCGTATCTGCAAGTTTGTAAGCGTTTGCGCTTCGCTGGTTCCGGGTCTTGATGTTGACAGAAGGCGTACAAACATTTTGGCAAGTAGGTAGTATAAATAGAGGTATGTCATGAGATTTTTAAGGGGCATCTTCAATTGTTACTTTCAGTCATTGGAAATTATACAAAGGGGGTTTCAAAGGAGATACGGTTCAGTTCACTCAGTTTTTTATAACTATACTTTCTTACAACTGGAAGAAACGGAGTACATTTAACAATTACCTCAACTTCGAACAGCAAAGTTTTAATAAGCGTGGTTGGTGGTTACTGAAAAGGTTAGCAACCCTACATAGTCTACATATTATATAATTCAAACAAAAGTAACGTTTTAAAAATGGAACACCGTTTTGATTTTAGAACGGGCAGGCATAAGTCACCGTGTACTCGGCCAGCCAAGCCCGGCTGGTGATAAATGCGCCGCTAGCGCGGGAAAAAATGTCGCCCAACAAAAACCGCGCCATCACTCCGCTGGATTTATTGCTCACGGCAACACTGCGGAATATTCGAGAGGCAACACTCGAGGGCGAATATTCTTACACCTACAGCGGAATGTTACCTCTACCCCCCGATGTGATGGAACTTCGCACTTCGCTAAATTACGACCGTAAACGCTGTTGTACGGTTGTAAGCCGGTATGTGTACGAACGAATAAATAATTACGAAAGGTGTTCCGAAAGCATATTCGGAATGGCAACTTCGTCAGCTGTCGGAAATAAACATAACCAGGACATCGCAATTAATAAAAAACGGTTCTCTAAAAAGTGTAAAAGAGGTTTCCCGTTGTACTTCTGTTTGAATCTGAACAATCAGCCATTCTTTTCTAACTTAACTTTTATCACTTCTTATGAATACTTCAAACTGTTAATCCATTCGCCCTATCATTACGCATCCATAAAGAAATGCAAATAATTAATGAGAACGCTGTATTCATTCACGAAGGAATAAGCTGAATCAAAGAGTGCGGATCCCATTCATTTGAGACAAATTGCAAAAGCTTGGGAAAGATAAAATTGAAATTGCCCATTGTTCTGGCGGTTTCTGGTTTCCACAACACTAGGAAGAATGTGTTTATGTTTGTAAAGCTCCACTGAAAAAGTGTTACCTACTTTCGAGAGCCAATTAGACTGCTAAGCAATTGCGCCATTAGATTTCGTTCCGAATCTCAGGATCCTGCTTAATAGCTGTTTATCTTCGAGGTATACGTATAACTTTTATCTTCTCTGTATAATAAAATGAAACTGCAAAGGGCGAACAGTAGTGTTAGATATCAGCATGGATATAAAGCATGAAGGATATATAATCCTTGGATATTAGAGGGCCTAGTGTAAGTTTTGCAACAAGTTAACGCGTTCTATGGTGACCGCGTTTACGAAGATTTTGTATGAAAAAAATGTACAGCGCCCCTAGCGCCTCATTTATGAACTATCATCACGCATTTTTTTTAGTATGTTTGCCCTGTTCTTTCCAAGGCTCTAAACTATGTATATCTATACTATCTCTGCCAAAAGTGTAACTTAGTAAACTCAGTCGGTTTAGTAGTTTAGACGTGCAGAGTTAACATAGACAATAGACATTGTTAGATACTAATTTCCAATTTATAAATATTAACATGGATGATATTAGTATTATTGGGTGTACTTTATTATAAGTTTATAATTCGATATGTGGGCAGCCGTCCGTTAGCTGTGTTAAAAACCATTCTTCACAACGCAAACTCTACCCAAATCCAATTTTCAACTAGACAAAATCTCAATAAAGCTTGAAAGGAGTCCAAGATCCCAAATCCTTTAAGGAGCAGTCATAGAGAGCACTGGCTCGTGAGTAAAGGATTGCACACACTCGAGCGAGCGCCGGGCCGGGTGATCCTGGAATCAATCTCGGACTTAGTGTGCGCTTATCTTGCTGACCCGCGGTGTGAGAGACAAATGTCAAGATGTCGGTGATTTGTTTTTGTTTTTCGTGGTGTTATGTTTTAGGCTCGGCTTCACCTCATTGTCCATTAAAAATAGCTATAGATAGGTGTTTGAACACGTAAAACTATGGAGTCATCTTAAGCGCAGAGCTATTTTAAATAGTCTGTAACTTAAGCTTGCGCCCGCGACTTCTAGCAAGTAACCACAAACCTTGATTTAAGAAGTGTCTAACCGTTGTCTATCTTCATTTCAATCCACTCCATCCTGACACTGTCTTGTCTAATATATATAATTGTATATTATGAAAATAACCCCTTCAATATTATGAGAAAAAACACGCAGCCTAGAATAAGTGCAGACGTACATTGGGCCACCGAACGCGGCCACTGACACGACCGCAAGCTGCAGATTAATACGGCATCAGCGCAAACTGAGCGTTCGAGTGGCCATGACCGAGTCAGAAGCTGAGACAGTGGACGCGTATGTGGCTCGCCTCCCGCACACATTCGACCACAAACACTGGTTTCTCCCCGCCTGCATAAAATAGAAGGGGCGAGAACAGAAGGGGCACTTGGGCGCTTAGGTTCTCCCAATTTTGTGGCTGCCAGTGGCTGCGATCGGAGGCCGCGTCTAGTGCATCTTGTCGCCGCGTTTGATCGCTCAATGTGCGGCAGCACTAACGACTAAATGTCCCCGTGTTGTGGCGACACAATTTAGTGAAATAGGTACGGTACGTCCACATGTTTTCTTCATTATTCACAAACTTAAAATGATTATCAGCCAACCTTGTTAGTTCATTAACAGAAGCTAAACATGTTTATGAAAACACATTTCCTCGAATTAATTTCAAAACAAACTAAAGAATGTTAACATTCACGTAAAGAATAAACGTTAAAATTTAAATATTGTACCCGATCATTAAACAGAGTAATAAACGATGACGGAACCAGTTTCATCTGATGTTAGAATCAGGGAATTCTGTTCCGAGAACTACTCCTATTAGATTAGAATCGGAGATCATTTAAATTAAACAGGAACGATTAACTTCCAGACTAGCGACTGAACCTCGCTCGGAGCACCTCTGAGGGAGCACTGATGTCGAAATCTGTTGCTACATTAACGGTCGGGCTTGGGTACATTCTAGACTTAACTACGTCATTGAAATTGACAATTATTCTCTCTTTACTACCTATATGTAAGAAGCTCTTGCCTGATGACAGACTTGACGAAGACTTGATGACTTAAGTGACATTGCAACTGCTTTATATTTATCATCAGGCAAGAGCTTGTTACGTAGTTCTAATTAGAACTTTGAAACACGGCCTTCGCAGCACTGCGAAATTAAGCATACGAAGTCTCATAATTATGGCCAGTAATTTCATTGACTACTTAGTATAATTGGTATATCTACTAGGTAGTGTAATGGTCAAATTAGTAGGTACCGAAATAAGCAGGTCGCCGGTTTTTAAGATGTGGATAAAACAAACTGCCCGAAAATGTCCTGTTTTTCGTCGCACAAATCTCCGTGTTCATAGATATTACAAGGTAATAAAAATATAGTAGGTATTATAGCCAAGTCTTTATAGAAAATATACTTATCTATAAAATATTATATAGAAATGGTCCAGAATCATGTTAAAATTCGAAACAAAGATCCCGAAAAATTTGAGCGACAACTACCATAATTATCTTTTGTAACAAAAAAAGGATATATAATGGTCTAACGACATGTTTAAAAATATTTAAACTTTATGCTGTCACTTTTCCTTAATTAAATAAAAACTAATAATACGTACTAGTCTGTCTACCACAGCATTTTTGTAGGTATGTAAATTATCTATCGCCCAAATTTGTAATATTATAGTCCTTTTGAGAAGACATCAGCCTCTATACAACCTCCCAGATATCAAAGGTTCAGAAAATCTAATTCAGTAGCAACACTGATTTAAGTACAAAAATATCAATCATAAAGGTTTTCAAGCAGACTAAAACCAGACTTATAAGCCTTGCATAAAAATCTTATAACTCGTTATTTACGAACGCAGCTAATCATAATAAACATAGTGTGGGTACTCTGTCTGTAACCTAATAACGTTGAATACACCTGCGCCCTCCCTCGCACATTAATATTATAATATATACAAGGAAAACGACCCTTTAATGCATTCGGCAGACGAACTGTTGTAATTATTATTTGGTGTAAATGTATTGAATATTAAGTCCAGTATTGGGGCAGCAATAATCTTTTTGTGAGGCTAAAGTATGCTAATTACCTTGCTGTAACGGACTTTGTCTAACAAGGGTTGGGACAGGTGACATGATAAAAACTGACGGAATTTTGATAGTGTACTCGTGCTGTCTTAATTACAGGGCATTCAGCGTTCATAATTTTTTCGATATTAAATGTAATTGTAAGATTAGGATTTCCTTCATTTAAGTTCACCTATTCCTATCTTAATAGTGAATATATCATAATAAAAATGTTTGATTGATGATGATTGAGGATTTTAGTGATATTTATCATTTCGTATAGGTATAAATAGTGAAGTATATTTTTCACGTCCCATGTTTTACAATGCAGAATTACTGATAAGTGCTTACCTACTTTGGTATGTATTTAATTGATTGTGACTAGGTATATCCTATCTGTGCTAATGTAGTAACATGGATATAGAATAAATATATTTATTAATAATTATATTTTTTTTATATTATTTGGTAACGAGACGAGCTGGTCGTTTGCCTGATGGTAAGCAAAACGCCGGCCCATAACAATTGCAGTGCCACGCAGAACTTTGAAACACAAAGGCCTGCGCGGCACTGCAGTGCGCTCGTTACCCTGAGACATTAGGTATTAAGTCTCATAAGCCCATTAATTTCACTGGATACTCTGCTCATCAAACCGGAACACAGTAATGCTTGCACACTACTGCTTGGCGGCATTTTTTTTAACTTGTTAATGCAATTTTTCGATAGGTCAAGCATGATTCATACTGCGCTTTGAACCTTTCTACCAATTAATAATATGATACACTCTGACACACATTTGATTTTGACACAGCCACATTTACTTAATAAGTCTTCATTCAATAAATTAGTTGATAATTTAAGTTCACCAAACCAAAAATCTTAATTAGACCCTTTGTCAAGCATGTTCGAACAGAGAACATTTTGTGACTCAAACGTAACTTCAGCTGTCTCCTTATAAATGTTTACATGTGTGCAAAGGACTAAGAGCCGCCGGTCATTTTGATCAGGATATATTAGAAAAGGTAAAAATCTATTTAAATTTAAATCTAATTATTTGTATTGGTTTAATGCTAGGGTACAGGCGTTCTTTAGGGCTAGCGTGAATCGGGATAGCGTATTTTAGAAATGCATTGCTTAGAGTTCACGTGATTTATAACTGGAGTTATTAGGTAGGTATAGCGTTCTTTAGCGATAGCGTGAATCTTATCTCTATGGACGTGCGTGTGTTTTAGGGTCTTTGCCACGTGTTTCTACATCACCTTCGTCTTGTTCAAGCCCGTCACTTGCATTGACAGTCGACGCTCAGCCTATTAACGAAGGACGTAGGGGCTCAGGGTAACACGGCACCTTGTCTCCATTGGCGTGCGTGTGTGTTTGTGTCTCTGCCACGCGTTTCGTTTCCCTCTAATTGTCTATTCTGTAAGCGGCCGGCGTTGTTTCCAATGTTGTCAGAATTACATTAGATTTATGCGGGCACATTTCACTAAACGTGCTCTCACTAGAATAAATAGTAAATGCGCTAAATAGTAACTAGTTTGGGATTGATGTAGCGTTTGCTGCATTTTGAAGATACAGAAAAAATGTAGTACGTAATGAGAAGGGCTCTATGTACTCGTATAACTGAAATGCCTTCTATTGTAATGGTAAGATTGACTCTATTTTTATACCACATAAGTACGGCTTTGATTGTCACAAAGGGATACACTATGGTCCTTGTAGTTTCTAACCTCCTAGTTATAGAGAATTTTAATAAGGCGTCGAAGGAGGAATTTATTTAGGTCGGATATGTCTCTAAGATACATGATCCTTGATGTTTAACTTTTACGCACACTTATATCAAGCTTATTTGCGTTGTAGTTTTCGGAAAACCAATTAGAATAAATAGCATGTGATTGGAGACAGCAAAGTTAAACGTGGCAAAATATTGATTTTCCAATGGGTTTCAAGTTTCAACCCACAAAACAATGGCCTAAAACCGGGTCAAGAGCCTTTTGTGGGTACTAAAAGGTGCGTGGCCAAACTTCCGTTAGTTGGACGGAAATAGTGTTGTTCAGCTTGCTGCGGTTTAACTGTGACTAAAAGACCGAAATTGGGATCTTAGTATATCTTGACAAACTCATAAAAACCGATGCTTTCAACATTAGGGTCAGTACCTTACAAAGCAGAAGAAAATACTTCAAGGGGCTGATACATCATTTTATTAATCTTGAAAATCTGATATTTTTCGTCGTGAGTTTTCCATGGTCTGCGCATGGTCCTTGATTGATACTTATCCATCAACATGCATTGGGTTTTATGGGCCCCTTACAGAGTATTCGTACTTCCCAAAAATTAGCTTGCCCCAAGAGATCATAGTGTAGTTACTTTATTATTAGAATAACTAAATAGAACAACAACCAATAGTCTCAGAGTATAGAGAGTATTTAAAAAAAGTAAATAATATTATAATATGTTTCCCAAATTTTTAATCTAACTACCGTGATTTGGAAGTATTACCTTTTGCTTGCACATTACTGCTTGACGGCAGAATACATGAGCAAAGCGGTTGTACCCACCCAGATGGACACTAGCAGAAGAGTTATTCCTGCCACCTGGTAAAGTAGTTTTCATTTTGTTTTTTTAGTTTGAACAATTACTTTCATTGGCATCACCTTCACCATCGTGGTCAGATTTAAACTTTACAACTATTATCTAGTTCCAACAAAACGGGATGTCCCACACAAATTGGGACACCTGCCAGCAACACTAGCGGTCGGAAGCGGCGCACGATCGCTCCAATAAATGGGTCCGTAAACTTGCAGCTTTGCCACATGTGCCGGAGCTGGTGGTTAAAATCTTTTAGGGCACATTAAATTAGTACATTTGAATAGGTCGCTTTAAAGGAACTAAGTATATTTCTGTTTCGCCAAAGTGTACTTATGTTGATTTATGTAAATAGTATTCAAAGTATTTCGTTAGTGGGAGGACTAACTCTTCTGCGAGTGTCCGTCTGGGTTGTTACCACCGCTTTGCTCGTGAAGTCTGCCGCCAAGCAGTAGTGTGCAAGCATTACTGTGTTCCGGTTTGATGAGCAGAGTATCCAGTGAAATTACTGGGCTTATGAGACTTAATACCTAATGTCTCAGGGTAACGAGCGTACTGCAGTGCCGCGCAGGTCTTTGTGTTTCAAAGTTCTGGGTGGCACTGCAATTGTTATGGGCCGGCGTTATGCTTACCATCAGGCAAACGAAGAGCTCGTCTCGTTATCAAATAAAAAAAATATAAAAAAAAAGCCTCTTTCTTTTATAGTGGTTCCATCCGCAGTCTTCAGTTCTTCTAATGAAGTTAATCTAAAATATTACTACATACGTGATGAAGCTGAAATAAATACGATAAGCATGTGACCATAGGTATCGCCAGGTCTATAGAACAGAGATGAAAAATTCAGAGGTTAATGTGATCACATTACGCGGATACTTAGATATAGTTATGCAACCTGATACAAGCAGATTACGCAGCACCCGAGATTGCTTGTCAACGTTCACCGCACGTTCTCCATAACTGGACTTACCATTTAATGAACCAGATCGTTTTACAGTTCTGAAGATATTTCATGGAACTTAGATGAGGACGGAGAAACCGGCGGCAAGTTATATCGTATAAGTTCACCGATTTGAATCACCTTACGTGGATAATGTAATGCAACCTGATACAAGCAGCGGCGTCAGAGATTGGTTGTCAACGCTCACCGCACGCGTGCCAAGCACCTGATCCTCCAATTATAGTACAGGGTGATTAAACATTTGAAGGCATCTTTTTGAAATATGAACCAGAAATTAAAATAAATGATGATTTGAATAGATTGTCATGTTGACTATACTCGTATTCTATGCTTTTCGAGTAGCTACGGAATAGATGAATCGGGATATTTTTGAAACAGTAACAAACAAGTTCGTGCGCGATGTACCTACTATTAAGTGCGGCGCAAGAGGTTTTGATTCTTCGAACTTGTTTCAAATGAACCAAAAACTTCTCATCCTACTTTAATACACATTGGGCACCCTACCTGCAGAAGGCGACCTTAATGCTGTTTTTTATTTATAAGGTTTTGTTTAATTTTGTTTTTAATTGATAAATTCTTAGTTTTTAGTTAAAGTAGTAGTTAATAAGTAGAAATATTTTTCTTCCAAATAATTAATCATAATACATTGTTCTGAAATTAAAAAAAAAAAAGATGGCTAATGTATAAACCACTTTTGTAACTATAATACTATACATGCGAAATTTTGGGTTTGTGAATGTTTGTTACCACGTATCTCCGTTACTACTGAACAGATTTTGATGATATTTGAAATGAGTTTAGGATTTGTAATAACACATATGCTATAAAGCTGTGTATCACGCGGGTGAAGCCGCAGGTAGACGCTAGTGCAAAGTCCAAGGCACGTAGAAAATGTCACTTAAATTGTCGCTCTGATTACTTTTCATCACTTATACCTACCGGGCTTACCGCAAACGAAGTTGTTGAACTGCTAGTGTACCTACACTATACTACGCGCTCCTACCAACAACGAAGAATGGACGAGCTTAAAGGTAAGCCTGTCTTCTACGCCTTCGATTGCATCGCCAGTTTCTATTACTGACAAAAAAGTAGAAACGCTATGCAGTTAGGCGTAGAAAAACGAGTAGATAAAAATGATGGCTATTCCTTTACAAAAAGAAGAATTTAAAGGCATTCAAAGATAGGCAGTTAAAGTTATACAGTACAATTAAGCCCTTAAGCTATTACCTAGATGAGTCGTACGTCTGTAAAATCATTATAGGTATTCGTTATACAGCCAAACAATAACAATTTCGCATCCGCATAGAAAACTTTTAATTTGCTATCAGACCTTGAGACATGAAGCACCTTGTTTAAACAAATACACCTGATCGATCCTTGCACCTTGCTCCAAATGTGAACGGTTGAGTACACCTGTCCCTTTTTATTATAGGTATAAATGTGTTTTCCTCTCTGTCCCTCCAGGGTGTGCTAATGATAAAGGAATAGTCAATGTGAAAATGGTATAAAGCCGCCGGCGATTTATGTAGAGCTGTTTTATACGAAACGTCTGAAACTTGATGTATCTTCGATTAAATTGAATTTTTGTTTTATTTATTTTTAACAGCAAGCTTTTGAAAGTTTAAACAGCTCTTTTCTTACTTTGTTGTGATTGTTTTATGGTAAGTGCTAGCGTTTAAAGCCTAAGGTACATTCCAATCGTGTTGAACGTAATGTTATGTCACATGAATAGTGATAGATTTTACAAAAAGATTTTATCAGTCTGTACGTTCATTTAGATATAACATCTTTATTAATAAGGATTACACAAACTTGAATTTCAGATACAAAATAAAATTCTTTCAGAGTAGAAAAAGTTACGGTTTCTTCAGAAGACAAAGTGGATCGAACCTGCAATTTTTACTCGCTATAAAATTTGAGTGTCGATGAACTCAGTTGAGTTGAACCAGTACATTACGAGGACTGTCGTAAAAATAATAGACCGAAGTGCCCAAAAAGGTTTCGTATAAGTTTGCGATTGGAATGAAGACAATTTCTAATTCAAAAGTCTATACCTACATATACCTCCCTTACATCTATCCACTCGTATTTCGAATTGTTTCACCTCATTACGCTCACGAATATCACCAACAGCTCAGCGATTTTAAATATATCTCTCTCATTTTAAAATAAGCCTTCGGAGATCGACTCAAAGTTTAACTTTGAATGCCAAAAGCCTGAATCAACGGGTTCTGATCGAACTCCTTAAGTAGACAAATTTAAACTCAATATGTTGCACTAGAAATTTCTAAATTGACTGATTTTATATCTACTCCGATTAAAAGTCGAATGCCAATCGAAATAAAACCCTAAGCATTATAGTTTAAAACTCAAAACCTTTTGTTTTCTTGTTCATACTGAGGTGTGAAAACATTTTCTCAGAGTATGTCGCAGTCTGCATTGGGAATGCGACAATTTTGCTCGTTCGAATACAAAACTGGGACTAATGGTCTGCTATTCTTTACGTATCCAATTAAAATTATTCTTATGCAGTATGGATATTCAGATTATAGTTTCTGTTTGCAAAAGAGAACTCAGATAACATTTTAAAAATACACAATTGTAGTTTTTAGTTCATTATATAGTTTCTTATATATATAGTTTCGTTAGTGGTAGGACTAACTCTCCTGCGAGTGTCCGTCTGGGTTGTTACCACCGCTTTGCTCGTGAAGTCTGCCGCCAAGCAGTAATGTGCAAGCATTACTGTGTTCCGGTTTGATGAGCAGAGTATCCAGTGAAATTACTGGGCTTATGAGACCTAATACCTAATGTCTCAGGGTAACGAGCGCATTGCAGTGCCGCGCAGGCCTTAGTGTTTCAAAGTTCTGGGTGGCACTGCAATTGTTATGGGCCAGCGTTATGCTTACCATCAGGCAAACGACCAGCTCGTCTCGTTACCAAATAACATAAAAAAAAAATTAAGTCATTCCTCTGTTCATTTGTTATACAATTTTGTTGATGCATAGGTACCTATAAGTTAAAATGTACTCGTATGTACCTAATACTTATATTGCTATCGTATTCTAGTATAGTACTATTTGAGACGGTCCTTTCAATATGTACGTTACTGAAGATATGATCTTTCATATAATCGTTATGATTTTGCTAAATAAACGATCGATTAAATATACTACATTTGTAAATTTTATTCCCGTTTTCTAAAATACTAATCATTACCTTAATTAAAACCCAGCTTTAACCATCACCTGTCTATCTATAATTAATTGAGAAGTTTCAGTAGATGCGTGTAAAATTTGCATAAACACAACGTTACCTATCTCGAAATAAGAACAAGATTCGAACTCGGGGCTCACATGAAATAAATCGAATAAAAAAATCGATTTTAAACGTTCGATCTGCGCTGGAGTGTATGCAATTAAAGGGTTCCGAGAATCGCGGGAGTGTACGGAACCCGCACGAATATATTAGGTTGGGGAAAAAGTCTTTTCGCATTATAGTATGTATGAACTTGTAATAAAATCTCTTTGGCTATAGTATTTGTATATGGCTGGTTTTGGTATCATATGAAAGTTTAAATTTTAAAGAACATAATTCCAAATTCAAATTAGGAAAATGTGTGATTTTCATTTGTTTTTCGTACTGTCAAAATGAGTGAATCTAATGAAGAAATTCGATACATTTTAAAATTTTACTACAAAAAAGGTAAAAATGCAACGCAAGCCGCGAAAAAAATTTGCGATGTTTATGGACCTAGTGCAGTGTCTCTGAGAGTAGCACAAATTTGGTTTAAGCGTTTTCAATCCGGAAATTTTGATTTCAAAGATGCACGTCGCTCTGGTCGCCCTATTACGGATAAAATGAATGCCATTTTTGAAAAAGTGGAACAAGATCGGCATATCAGTAGTTACGACGTAGCTGAAGAACTGGGAATTGACCACAAAACAGTTTTGGCGCATTTGAAAAAAACTGGGTACACAAAAAAGCTCGATATTTGGGTACCTCACGAGCTCACTGAAAGAAACCTAATGAATTGCTAATGAACCGTGTACTCATTTGTGATTCTTTACTACGACATAATGAAACCGAACCATTTTTGAAGAAGCAGATAACTGGTGATGAAAAGTGAATCACGTACGACAAGAACGTGCGAAAAAGGTCGTGGTCAAAGACCGGTCAGGCTTCACAGACTGTGGCGAAACCCGGGTTAACTCGCAACAAGGTGATGCTGTGTGTGTGGTGGGATTGGAAGGGCATTATTCATTATGAGCTGTTACCACCAGGCAGGACCATCGATTCTGAACTCTACTGCGAACAACTGATGAGATTAAAGCAAGAAGTTGAGAGAAAGCGGCCGGAATTAATCAACTGAAGGGGTGTGGTTTTCATTTCATGGTTTTTCATGATACCGCTAGACCTCACACATCTTTAGCCACTCAGAAAAAATTAAGAGAGTTTGGCTGGGAGGTGTTAATGCATCCGCCGTATAGTCCTGACCTTGCACCTTCAGATTTCCACCTGTTTCGGTCTCTTCAGAATTCTTTAGGCAGTGTCAGGTTAACATCACGAGAGGACTGCCAAAACCACTTGTCGCGGTATTTTGATCAGAAGTCCCAAAATTTATATAGCAATGGGATCATGTCCCTACCTACAAGATGGCAAAAAGTTATCGAACAAAATGGTACCTACATACTTTAGTTAAATGTAAATAAACTATAAAAAAAAATGTTTTGAATTTTCTTAAAAAATGCGAAGGAACTTTTTCCCCGACCTATTAGTTACGCCGTTGGAGTGTGAGGAATAAAAAAATCGGACATCAGATATGTACCTAACACATATGAGAAGATGTTCCTTTATGCGCTCTCTGTTAGGAAGCTTTTCAGTCATTACTATTATAATAAGCTTTTTAATGCAATTGGGTGACGAGGCGAGCAAAATTCGTGCGTCAATGATTATAAAATCAATACTTACATAATTTGAAGTTGGCATTATACTCATGTTTTATACAAATAAAATTTATCTTATCTCTTATCTTATCTTATCATTATGGGATATTTACCAAGATTAATGTAAAGTTGGTTAGATCTGATTTAATTAGGTATTAGGTAAATAAATACTTTCACCCTCACACCAAGCTTTCTATATTAGGATATACCCACACAGAGTTCAGCACATCTCCGCCATTCTCCGGGCTTGACCCTCTTGATCTCCACATATACATTACATTAGATAGGTAACATAGGTACATTATATAGGTACATTGCATATGTACAAAACTACAAACACAAAAATTATTATTAAATTATGTTAGTGGGAGGACTAACTCTTCTGCGAGTGTCCGTCTGGGTTGTTACCACCGCTTTGCTCGTGAAGTCAGCCGCCAAACAGTAGTGTGCAAGCATTACTGTGTTCCGGTTTGATGAGCAGAGTATCCAGTGAAATTACTGGGCTTATGAGACTTAATACCTAATGTCTCACGGTAACGAGCGCATTTCAGTGCCGCGCAGACCTTTCAAAGTTCTGGGTGGCACTGCAATTGTTATGGGCCGGCGTTATGCTTACCATCAGGCAAACGACCAGCTCGTCTCGTTATCTAAAAACATAAAAAAAAATAATGATCACTTGATATTTTGACAAGCAAAGGGAACACTAACAACTCGATGTAACAAACGTTACACAAATAGAAAACACGACTGTCCTGGACAGTCACTTGAGATAATGTAAGGATAATAAGATACCCCATATCCAAATCTGTTCAGGCATTTAAAGTTTTTGAATAAAGAAACTCACGTACATACATACATAAACCCTAATAGAAACATTACAATCCTTTTTGGTGCAGTCGTGTAAAAACAGTTGCTTAGCATCACACCTGACTATAGCAATTGAAGTACCACCCAGAGCTTATATAGCAAATACTTAAAGTGCGCCTCGTTCGTTATCTAGAAAAACCTGCTCTTATTTCTCATTATCATCTTCAGCCGGAAGAAGTCCACTGCAGACCTAAGTTTTGAGGGTATTATCATATTGGCATAATAGGGGACGGGTTGCCACACGCCACGCTTTTTAGACGTCTTAATGATTGCAGTAGATATTGACCTAGGACAATGCTCATATCTCAAACAGCCCAGTATTATCACTCACTACTATGTCCTTCATATTGGAACAAAGTAACTCTTGGTCTGATACTGATTGGTAGTATATTAAACGAGCAAGGCGATGGTAAAAACTTAAAAGCATTCTCGCAAAAGGGCAATTGTTACTACCAGTTTTGGCGTAAGAATAGGTTTTGTTTAATCATCCATCAGCAAAGGGTCTGCTTCCAAAAGGTAGGTATGTAGTACTAATTCACATTCCTATAGATTCAATGCTTCAGAAAATGTAAAGGCTGAATTATCGTTAATGTTATGAAACAATGTAACGGTGAAATTGGTGATTTAAATAAGTAAAAATTCATCATAATCAAAGAATCGAAAAGAGACACTATTATGTCACATCTATTAAGCAAAGTTAAAAGGCCAATAAGATTCGAGTTCGAATGCTACTACAGTTCACGATCAAAACTCTTAAAACCCTTATCTTTATTTTTCACCACACATAATAATAACATAATTTTATTCATAACCATAAAAATTAGAGATGCCTCGATTATTATCGATGTATCGCGCATAATCCCTGAGTAGGATCGCTTATCAAAACTCCAGGGACGACTAAACAAGGTGTTTACGATTCAGATTTCGATCGGAAAAAACGCCGCACAAAACTAAATCCTTAGCGAATAAATTATAAGAGAGAGTCGGTTCGTGTATCATCGTCGTGTGTCCCCTCCTTAATTGGGCCATGTTGCTCGGACAAGGGAAAAAACTTAACATTTGTTAGGTATTCCGAGAATTATACACTTGTTGCTTTTCAACAGTTAACCAGTTTAGTTCTGGATCGGTAATGAATTGGTTACGAGACTCACGAGTGTGCTTTTTAATGAACACTATAATAGGATAGAATAAGCCCAATAATATGTTAATTGGATGAGAGAAGATTTGAATTTAAAATATTATAAAGTTTAGACACTGAAGCAACCTGATAGGTCCTGCGACTGTTTACGTACCCAGTCAGAAGCAACCAAAAAAGAACCTATACGAGCGTCACTTACGAGCGAGTCTATTTTTAGCGTTTTCAGCATCACACCTTCGTCGCCAACATGTTGCAACATGTGCATAGTTGATCGCCAATCTAATAAGTAAAACCATCTTCAGACTCGTTTTTGTAAGAAAAGTACGCTAAAAATCGTAGACTACTAAGAATGCCGAGCTTTTAACCTTCAAATTCCACCTTAAACTTTAAATACTTATATTCACAAAGACCCTTAAACCCCTCCAAGTAAAAACTGTGGCGCTAAAGGTGTAATGAAGGAGAGCGCGCGTGTCGCCGAACGTAAATTGTTTATTATTTTTTATGAGATTTTCATGAGAACGATCGCTGGTTTCGTTAACCACACCACGATAACACCCCACCTACATTTTTGAAGTGCTTATTTATTTTTGCGAGTACTCGACGCGTAGGTAACGAACTCATTTAAATTTTCATGGTCAATAGCGTTGGAAAATTAACTTGAAATATCGTTGAAGCGATGATGGATCAGTGGTAGTCGGGTTACCCACTGGTTCTAGTCGAGGGTTCGAATCCTACACCGAGCTTGAGGTTTCGTTGAAGAACAATATCGGGATGTATCCACAGTATGTTAGTAAGGCTATGTCTCACCTGTCTAACTACCACCGCAAGATGGGTATCCGTCACCAAGCACCTAAATAGCTTCCGGCAGTGCTTAGAACCTGAACACAGGTAACATAGAAGTACATCACGTCTTTCGTAGATAAAAATACAATAAAATTTCGGTAGCTCGCACCATTTGATTTTCATTTCTTTTATTTGAAATCAGTGCTACAATTCAACAAGGCAATGCCGCCAGCACACTTTGGGTGCACTGCCAACTGACGGGCTAAAACATATTACCTATAGAATTAGGATTATCTATAGAACTACGTTGAAGACGATCGGAATGATTTTGTATAGATTAACTAGATGTAATTAGTACTAGTAAAAATGTATTAATGGTATTCTGTTTTAGAAAAAAAGATTGAACGTATATAAGTAATAAATTATTCGCTGTAGTAGGTACTATACGCAGATAGCGAGATTGATTAGACAATTTAATATAGGCATTAAACTCGTTTAAAAAATAGTTACTTACCAGAGTAAAAAATAAGTCCGTAAGTGTAATCCGTGATATCGATTGGTAGCAAACAAAAATAACAATAGATACAACACAATAATCATTCTATAACGCCGCGCTCGCGTTTCCCACTCTCCTCCAGATTTCCCGAGGTGAAATCGCTAAGCGCCCTGATGTTTGAGGATGAGAAATGAGCGGAAGGCGGGGGCGCAGGGGTGTTTTGTAAACACAATTACCACCCCCCACCCCTGGGGGCAACAAATGGCGGCTAAACGACCTATTCGCCTGTGATTTGTTAGCAATATGCTTCAGATTTGGAACAGAAATGCCTCTAAGCTCGTTCGCGATTTTAAAGAATTCGCATTTTTGTTTGCAGTTACAGCTTAACGGTGTTATGGAGTTATTTTCAATGGTTCGTGCTATTTCGAGAAGAAGGTGGGCTTTAAATATATGTTTAAAGGAGTTTCTTTGTTGAACCACAAAACTCAAGCGAAGAAAACAGAATGGACGGTCGTGCGCAGAATAAATTAAGTTTTAGCACGAATTTTATTCACTTAAAGAATTAATGATTGTCACTACGAACAATATCAGAATTAACGGGATATTTACCGTGTATGTTATTTGTAATATTAGTATATAATTGTGATTTTGTTCGTATTATTAATGACCATGACAGTTTAAAAAACCTTAATGATTGTCAAATGATACGGCTGCAGTATTAAGACTGTTTTAGTGCTGATTTTCAAGTTTTTTTAAATTTTGTAAAGGGGTGGGTAGTAAAGTACAAATAACGTCTTCCGAATCTCCTGTTTATGCTCTTATGCTCTTTGATAACGAGACGAGTTTGACGTTTGCCTGTTGGTAAGCATAACGCCGGCCCATAACAATTGCAGAACTTTGAAACACATAAGGCCTGCCACAAAGTCTCATGAGCAGCCTTTCATGCCTTTCGTGCACTTTGATCCTTATCAGAGAAGCTACACTATTTTACGCGAACGAACTTCTTCATCTTCCTACACACATCCCACTACATGACGCTGGTACAACATAACATGTCTACGATACATTTTTTTAATTGAGGGATTAAGTCAGAGGAATCCAGTTTATTTTTCTACTTTCGATGTTTGTTTATACCGTATCTAAACATTGACAACTGCCTCGCCCGCTATTAAATAATAATGTGCTGATCAATCCTGGGAGTACTGTTAAAATGGTTTACAACTGTGTTTAGGTTGACTTGATGTTTCCTTTACCGAAAGATAAGAGATTACGAGATACGAACATCTGAGCCATATACGCTATAGAACTAACGCGTGAAAATATTTTTCTATGGGTTCCAGCAATAATACAGTTTAATTTCACTAGAGCAGGGGCGAAGATTGCACAGGACTTTTAACTTTTAATTTTATATCTAGCACCCTTCAACTCATACACATACAAACACATTGCATTTACGCATACTTGGTGCATGTAACTCGTTAATACCTTACGGTTATAACAAGCAGGGCGCTTGGAGGGCGGAGCGCTAGCGCCTCTCTCGGGCTCCGATAAACAACTCAAGTACAACATTTAATTATATCGGTGTTTATTAAACCAGACGCACCTACCTAACGAACCGAGCCGATACCCATCGGGTGATAAACCAGTATGTTGGAAGAATTGTCTTAACACCTCTTGACTAAATATTTTAATGGGAAAAGTGGGAGTATATCGTGATATAATATGTGAGCAATCAGCTTTGCGAGTATGGTAATCTCACTTTCATGTTAGAGATAACGAAATTAGTTCTGGGTGTTAGGAACGTTGCCCTCAGTGTTCCGCATTACCTAAATACTGGGTTATCTGTTAAGCGTCTGGGTCTGTGTATTTTATACATTATGAGACTTAATGCATAACGTCTCAAGGTAATGAAAGCACTGTAGTGCCACGTAGGCCTTTGGAGTGACAATGCAATTGATCACAATATGCTATACCTATGCAATATGCAGCACGTCAGTGCTGGGGATGTGTTTACCAACAGGCAATCCACGCGCTCGTCTCCTTATCCAATAGGTATTACTTATAATTGTTGAACTGTTATCTCCACTGGGATCTTGTTGCAAAACCTTCCTTATGAAGAGCATTGGGCATTTTGAAAACCTGGTCAGACCATGTTGACAAGTACCTACCTATTGGTGTGTTCCAGCAGATGTACTTGAGAGCCTGTAGTACGTTTAGGGTGACCAACTGATAACATTCGGTCACATTTTTACTTCCAATAAGAATCCATTATAAATGGTCACTATAAGTGTTCCCTGCATCGAAAATCGAAATAATCACGTTACGTCATGAAAAATATCTTACGCATAATTATGAAAGGCAAGACTTGCGAATTTAGAAGTGCGCAAAACAGAGCAAGAGCCCGAGGCACAGCTAGGCGCATTTATCGGCGCACGCGCTCGGCCGAACACGCCCCCGCCCGCGGTCTCACGACCACCACGCCCCGGCCAGGATCGGAGCTAGGCCATCCTAGGGTAGGTTAGAGGTTACATATATAGAGGTTACCTTAAAATAGAAAAAATAATCTCCAAGGATAGTTATGGTGGCACTACAAATCGGCCACAAACTGAGTGTTCCATATCGCAAAACTTTGTATTGCACTGGCTGAAACCAGTGCCAAATTAGGCAGTCATTAAAATTGTAAGGGTTGTTGTCATCCTGTAATTTTGCCTAACGATCCATACTACATCACTTTAGAATCCTATAGGAACATTTGTGACATTTTGCGCATCTTTCGTAGAGATGAATGCTGCCAAAATTTAACTATGCTTATCCTAAGGCTTCCCACGGCTATAGTACATAAGGAGTGTAGGGAGTCACGAATGATTCAGTCCTGATTGCACCTCTGTCCGACACATAGAGCGCGTGAAATACAACGCGATCTCATTGTTGGCCGCGAGGTGCCATTGTAATGAGATGTTATTTATTAAACAATCCCATAACTAATCACTACGGACAGCTGATAAGCCGCGCCTGGCTCTGAAAAATGGTAACTGGCCAGTATACTGTTACGAAATCAAACGGAGGCCTAGCTATAGAAGTCATTGCTGAGCGAGTTCAGTGTTGAAAGATTCGACGTAGCTTGCTAAAGTATACACCTCTTGCTGTGAGCAATATAGGATCAGCAATATATCAGTAGGTATAGGATCTTGGCCAGACGGTAAGCAGCATCATCTCTTAAAATGAGAACCGGATAGGTCAAACGATGCAAAGGTTAATCAAGCTTATCTAAGCAAAGTGTAAAATAAGTAGCACCAACTGCTAAACTTTAACGGTTATCGTGTTTCTTTTACACTAATTACGCCTACCCCTAGGTCAGTGTGAAAAGTAGCTTAGTTTAATAATAAAGAGATTAGATTAATCCTTCTTCTGCCTTGTGTCATATCTTATCTAACTGCCATAGACGGCTGGTATAAGCTGCACCTGCTTCGAAAAATGACACTAATAGCAAATGAAGGTAGTTCAGAAAGTAAATATTCAGCATATAAGAGGTTTGTTTAATAATTACTTACATTAACTAGAGCAACACGTTTAGAATTTTATAGCCGCAAAGTTAAACCATCATTCTTCCTTCTCTATTATTCAACCTTATTCAACCTTTTCTGAATCTATACATACAAATAATTAAAAACTGAAGGGTCTGTTTGTAATATCAAAATAACAGCTTTTTACTAAAAGTGTATGAAAATATTATACGGTACGTATAAAAAACATTTTTTAAAATTTTTGTCTGTGTCTATCTGTTTCCTCCCAGCTAATCTCCGAAATGGCCGGACCGATGTTGACGGGACTATCACTACTTTACTTTCATGGGCAGATAGCTGATGTTACAAGGAATAACTTGGCTTGCCTGAGCAAAGCCGCGGGGCACAGTTAGTCATAATTATAATCGGTTTTTATTTGTGACAGAGAACAGTACATTCCCCTCTTTAACTAACATTATTCGCAAATCGCAATTCGATGCTGGATAGCAATGAAGTTGAAGCCAGCTTAAAACCATACCGTGCTTAGCTCTCACTTTCTAGTTCCTGCCCACGCTTTATTGGCATCTAATCCACCATCAACTGAATAAGTAACATTTTGAAGTAAACTATACAGAGCAATGATTTCTAACTGTTGTGTAGTCAGTGAAATTTTTGTTTGGCCTAATGAGACGTCTTAATACGAGTACCTACTTAACAATTCAGGGTGACGTTAGCACTTCAGTGCGTGGCTTTGTGTTTCAAAGTTCTGGGTGGTACTGAATTTGTTATGGGTAGGCGTATATATTTTGCTATCAAACAAACATAACGGCTTGCGCATCTTGTTATCTTATAGTAAAAAACTCTCTTTTTTCTTTTTCTTTTGCATCTGCTTCGGTAGTTGATTTATTAAGGTGATACGCCGCGCTTACCACGAACGAATTTGGTAGACTTTTAGGAGTAGGTATAGAGAGTTCCTAATGACATGCGCAGAAGTCGAATTCTATAAGAGCTGCCGAGATGGCCTTCTAATTGGGAGTTAATCGGAAGCGCCTCACTTTCACAATCAGTTATTTTCAGCATTAGAACTAGGAAATTACTACAGTTACTTCTTAACCAACACCAATGCAAACTAGCCCATATTATTAAGAATGTAGAGTCGTTATTAAAGTGGCGGGATATACAAAGAGCAAGTCGCAAGTTCAAGCGTTAACACGCCCCCAGCAGATAGTGCTAACGAGAGACGGTATCCGAGATCTTCAGAGCATTAACTTTGGAACATTATGACTTATTAGCCGCTGCTATTTGTGTGAGCTACTTGACAGCTGCCCGTTTGAATTAATGTCGTATGGGTGATGTGAAAAATGAAACGGTCACTTTTCAATTAAGATGGCAGTTTCGATGAAAAATCGTTAAAACACTTGATATACAACGTGTATACGTAACAAAGTATCAATTTTAAGGAGGTCAATATATAGATTATATACGACACGAAAAAATAGAAAAAAAAAATTTTCCCTTAATTTTCATCAAAATATCATTAATTCTTACAAAGCAGTCACCACGTCTACGTCTGCCCCCGGCAAGAAGCGCGGGCGCGAAGTGCGCGGGAAGCATAGACAGCTGGATCGCGTCATTGACCGACTGCCGTTAGGGTGTCCATATTCTCTCATAATTACCTTGTAAAGTCTAATGACAGTTTAGTAGATGTTTTTTATTGATATGGATTTATAATAGCTTCCTATATTTTTTAAGAACCTAATACGACATTGTGTTCGAATACTGAACCCGTATACATATTATATACATCCTGTACATACATCTACTTTTATAGCAGTATTATCTCAAAACCAGTAAAAATGAGATACCTAAGTGCCTACGCAGCTGTTACCTAAGTACTGAGTTTTTTAAGCCGTTGCGTGGACAATTATTTCGCTGGTTAAACACCTGTCAAATTTGAACTAAATTATCCTTGCACACTACTTTATAGCCAAAACAGTGATATTATTTTTATGTAAACTTTGTCTCTTTGAAGAGCTCTACCACTACTTAAATTTAGGAAAATTCGTTTCTAAGAATATAGATTATAAAGAATCACAGGTCTCAATTACATCTAAGACCTTATTCCACCTGATACGTCTTTTCATCTAGAATCTTGATTAATTACAAAAAACAACGAGTCTATAATCATCTTTCATAAAATTCATATTCATGATTATTTTATAAGGATAATATTGCCAAGTAAGTTTCCTAAGCTTAATAATATTTACGACAATCACTTCCTGTCGTACCACCACCTCTAAATAAGGCTGGCGACGGATGTATGCTAATCTAGAAATGGTACGAGTTCAGTGCCTTTGTTGTTAGCCGGTATGAATTTGTTTGTGTGAACCCTGCCACTTACGATACATGATATTATTTATCGACTTCCTTCATAAACCTCTTTATATGTGTCTTTTATATACTGTATGTTATTGGATTCTATCTAAATAAATGGTGAGTCATATAGCTACGTGTGTAATTTATACACTCCTTTACTTTATGCACTCCTGAACTATAACTCTGATTGTGATGTGTTTGTGGATGAGTGGAAGGTGATCTTGTCAGAATGCTTGGAGTACTGTGAGAGGAACGTATGAACGTGTTGTGTTGAAAATATGAAATAATTGGGATTTTTAAATTTTTATTTGACATTTATTTGCAATTTGTGTTTGATGTGTATTCATTGTTTTTATTATTTTTATTGGTTTGACCTAATTTTTTGACATTTGTATAGTTTCAAAATGATGACATTAATTTGGTTCTAAAATGATGTTTACTATTTTATTGATTGATGTAATTGGGTTGTCCGTGTCAATTGAAATAAATAAATAAAAAAAAAAAAATATACACTTGCTTATTTCATATGGATGAAATTCGAAACACAAATATCTAAATAGCGTCAACGCCAAAGTTTTTATTACAAAAACCTTTCATTTAAGAATAGGCTAACGTTTGAATTGCTACGAGTATAACTAGGAACCGGCAGTATTAAAATGTCATCATCATCATCGTCATACACATACACATAATAACATACACATACACACTCACCTACACATACACACATGCACATACTCAGCTAACACCACTAAAAAGATTAGCACCCTAGAAGAGAACTAGCTCTTGCAAAGTCGGGGTATTCTACCGCGAGAGCTAGAGTTTTTCAAAACTGTTACTTTAATCTCTAATTAAATTCAAGGTATTAAAATCAACATGAAGACTGAAGACGTCTTCTGCTGAACATATAGGGGAGGCCTAAAATTAGCCATAGAACTTGGACCGGCTACTCGTCTCTCGTAATGTAATCTGACTCTTCAAGCGATTCTACCGCGTTGGTTTTATAAAACGGGCGATTCATCGCGACCCACAAAAAGTAACAAGGATAACATAGAAATTAAATTGAAGCAATTAATCACGAATGAAAAACGTACATCAAGCTTTGTTTCATTTACTACAGCACAAGATGTTTTGAATCTTCCATTTTATTAACATACTCTACTATTAATTAATACAATTATATAACACTCAACGATCTCCTAGATCTTCCAGATATAGACTTGATAGAACTTCTTTCCTCACCACTTCCCTCAGTTGGTAGCATTGGGCCAGAACGCCGGGAGACGAGGTATGAATTGAATCCCGTATAAATATTGTTAGCAACAACATTTCTGGGTAAGGTATTTACGTTTACAAAAATATGCCCTAAAAATCCACTACTAAACAATGAAAAATTAAGTATGTATAGATAGGAATGGTAAAATAGTATTTTTTCTGCTTTTTTATTACAATTTTATTTGACGCATAAGCTGCACTTGCATATAAAAAAGGATCATCAAAATCAAAATTCACAAATCAATATATTACGTTTCGTACAACGCTAAAGTCAACAAAAACAAATGTTTTATAGCTAACCTAGCTTAGATTTAAACATCCGGTCGCACCTCCTTCGCGTAAATGCAGTCAAACCTCTAGCCAGACGTCGGCGTCGCCGTCGTAAGTCCTTTGTTTAGCTATGCCTATCTTTCCAAAGCTCTCAATTCTTGTAGTAATTCTAATACTTCTCAGTTGTATTCACCTTTAATTTTTAACCGACCTCAAAAAGGAGGAGGTTCTCAATACGTTTTTATTTTTTCTACTAGCTTCTGCCTGCGGTTTCATCTGCTTTCTCGTAGGAACCATGCATTTTTCCGGGATAAACAGCCTATGTTACTCTCTGGTCCGTAAACTATATCTAGTATGCCAAAAATCACGTCGATCCGTTGCTCCGTCCAAGGGCAAACCAACAAATCAACAAACCATTATTGGTTTCTGTGTCTGTTTATGCAGACAAACACACTTTTACATTTATTATAGCATACGGATGGATAGTACGGAATGTCATTATATTACGTGATTTTTCGAAAACGTTATATATATATAATACTAGGGCTACCAAAAGATGCATGATACACTATATTATCAGTTATCTTTCTATATGAGTTATTATGATAATATCTACTCGATTACTATATTTGTTCCGTGTCTGGGACACAGGGAATCCCACGATCCTAACCCTATTTAGAGGTTAGATCAAAGCGAACTTTGGGGGATAAAAATAAAGGAAATGATGAACCCTTTATTGAAAACAGTAATGTAAATATTAAAAGTAACTAGGTATAACTATATAATATGTATACTACAATGGTGGTCTTTAATAATGATCTCTTTTCAGACTCACAGATCACAATTTACGTTACGTTTCGTTAGTGGGAGGACTAACTCTTCTGCGAGTGTCCGTCTGGGTTGTTACCACCGCTTTGCTCGTGAAGTCTGCCGCCAAGCAGTAGTGTGCGAGCATTACTGTGTTCCGGTTTGATGAGCAAAGTAGTCAGTGAAATTTGTGGGCTTATGAGACTTAATACCTAATGTCTCAGGGTAACGAGCGCACTGCAGTGCCGCGCAGGCCTTTGTGTTTCAAAGTTCTGAGTGGCACTGCAATTGTTATGGGCCGGCGTTATGCTTACCATCAGGCAAACGACCAGCTCGTCTCGTTACCAATAACATTAAAAAAAAAATTACTTATGGAAATAAACACTTTAAAACTAGTAGGTTGGAGTCAAAATCTTACAAAATTCTAGAATCACATCATCTCAACGCAACAAGACTTGTAAGTTTCGTCAACAAGCGTCCTATTCGTGAGATGATAGCGAGTATCTGCATGAGTCAGCTCGACTCGTTCTCATGTCTGCCGCCAAGCGCACCTTACATACTAATTCGGTGTACCAACGTCGGCCGTTCAACTCTTTGTTTTTACCGATGACATACTAAAATGAGTAGGCAGTTACTGAGAACAAGCTGTGATGTATTAGAAATGGGGATAAAGTGTTCTTATTTTCCTTAAAGTTGGGAAGGAAATTGGGTGAGCCGAATGTGAAGATGGTCGAGAAAAATTACATACAACGTACATTAGACGTAAAACGATATAAGAGATAAATTTCTGTGGAAACGATGTGGGCTCGGTAGCAGTGATGTTAACCACCAATCTGACCTAATCTTATAAGAGTATGGACCAAGTGTCCATAGAGTGTAATGTAACAAAAAAAAACCACCAATCTGAAGTTCAAGGGTTCGAATGTTATAGGTTTGAGCGTTCGGTACAATATTGCGATGCAACAAATTCAAATTCAAATTCAAAAGTCTTTATTCAAATAGGCCCCAAAGGAGCACTTATGAAAGTTAAAATGACTCTAACAGCCGGCCTCTGCAATAGTATGGTGCTTGGTAACTTTTATTTTTTGTTGTCGAAGGGGAATCTTCTTCAGATACCCGGCAGCCATGGAGAGCAGCAGGGTTATGTGACATTTTTACTCACTAAAACCCTCTGGTAGCCTGCCTCGGTGGTATACATAGGAGAGCCCCGGGCTCTCTCAAGGACCACACCGGTGGCCCCCACAGCACTGCGCTCTTCCCTGCCCTCTATCCTACGACAGCCCTGACCACACGTATAGCTGCCGTCCTTCCAGGGTTTGCATGGATGGGTGCTCAGAGTCCCACCTCCAAACACCCACAACCGCAAAGATCCCCTTTTCGTCGGTTTTTATGACAGGCAGGGAATACCGTAGTCCTCAACTTACCCTATTCTTTAAAACCCGTGGCTACTCGATTGTCCCGAGACTACTGGATTGGTCCGGGACTAAGAAAATCTATCACCAAGCATCCTAATTCCAGTGTGTTTCGGCTGCCGTATTTGAGAGCCAGTTCTTATTCTACCTTTACGTGCTAACCAACTTCGATGAGATAGTGGTCAAACGCTAAAGTATTGAGAGATAAAAACAGCACTCTAAAATCAATATAAACAGCATAGCGATATAGTCGGCGTTGTAAACATGATCGAGGAATGCATAAAATGTGTCTCTTAACGTTAGAAAGTAATGCACAATCAGAAAGGTAAATTAAATCAGCCATCAACATGTCTATTCCCTGATGGAAAACAGGTTTCCTTATCTAAAAACACAAGGTTCCTAAGTAAATGGCTGGTCATACAAAAACTTCGATGCTGTTATCTTGTTTCTCTTGTAGTGTGAAGCCAGCAGTCGCCTAAAACGTTAAAAAGGTTAACCGGTGTTAAAACAAGAATGCACATTTTAAATCTTCACTCGAAAGCTTGGGATTAGAGTGGTCGATTGTTATTTGTTTAATTCAAATTCAATTATTTTTTACACTATTGGTCGATATTTCGGTGAAGTCGTTTGCCTGATGAAAGAAAGAAAGAAAAAACATTTATTCGGCAATCTCACAACAAAGTAAATAGAACATAAAGAGAACATAACAAAATAAAACACGGTTGCAAATGACACAACAAAATACAAACTTGACAAGATAAAAAATTTGAAACAAAATCTACAGTGATGTGGCGCTGAAAGCGATACCTCAGCATAAATACCTTGATGGTAAGCATGACGCCTGTCCGCAAAAGCGCAGTGCCACTAGAACTTTGAAAAACACAAGCCTCCGAGGCACTGCACTCGTTACCCTGAGACATCAGGTGTTAACTCTCATAATATGCCAAGTAATTTTACTGACTTCTTTGGTTTGAAGAAACCGGAAAACAGTAATGCTTGCTTCGCAGCAGACTACGCGAGCAAAACGTTTACTATCTTATGCCGTTTCTTAATTCCTCTCCATAAAAAGATTGTCGGTAAGATCCCACTTTTTAGCAAAAGACCGCTCACTATACTATACGTTATTTAGTTATTTCACTGATTATTTAATTTCGCATATTGGTGGTGTACAATAAATCTATCTATCGGTTAGAGCCACCCAGACAAGCAATCTTAGAAGAGATAATAATCTTACCATCTCGTAGCTATATTGGCAGGTGTCATACATTTTAATTCAAAATGTATGACACCTGCGACATTATGCTTTTCCCACAACAAACATAAACGTTATATCCATTCACAAAACCTATTATGTTAATTTAAAACACATCAGAAAGTCGATAGCATCTCGACTCGTTCACACCACACCTACCGAAACAATAGTTAATAAGATGATTTATATCGATTCGAGATAGGTGCGTTCGACACGTCTCAACAACGATTTAGCATAATCTCGGGATCGGATCGGGTATCGGTACAGATGTTACGGAATAGGCGCCCGGTTGGTCCGATCTTGATCCAAGGATCCGAAGTCCGCTTGTTTTAATGCGGCAGTGCGAAATAATCTTGTTTGTAGGCTGAAAGAAAAGCTCTGTAAAAGACTTGCAAGTTATTAGAAATGTGCATTGAATTATAGTCTCTGTGAATTCAATTTCTCTATATCAACTATGGCTTACATAAAGTATTGGAAGTTATGATGGCTCGCTGGTAAGAAAGTCGGCCCCCAGTCGAGGATTCGAATCTTACATTGAGCCTAACTAAGCTTTCTGTGAAGGAAAACATCGTGATACATAGCAAGTGTGATTTTCTTAGTGCTCGCTAGGCTAGTTACCATCCTCGACATAAAAATCCTTCACCGAGCCTTTATCAGTGTGTTCCTGCAGACGCTCTTGAGAACGGACTGTTGCAGTCCCATTCTACGTTTATAAATTTCAAAGCCAAATTTTTTCCTTCGACCGAATCGTCACCGTAAAAATAACGTTAGCATAAACAAATCCTTATTCACAAAATAAGCTTGTTGTTGGTGATGAGTAAAAGATTTCTAATGAATTTGTCGCAAGCGCGTGCTGAGTGAATACATAAACGACTTCCTATTGTAGGTTCTTTTTTAAGCTGATGCCTAAAAAGTGGGTAATTCTATTGTTAAAATCTTGACCTACGTTTTGACCACAAAATTCACAAGAAAAACCTCATACATAGGTAATCGTTAGTGGTTAGGTGTGACCTAAATATAATATTCGAAAGTTGTTGTGACGATTATTGGTAGAGCAAAAATTCAGATGAGGACTTCATATTTTTTTAGTTTTCATTACATTAGACTGAACTTTTTCGGAATAGATTTGTGTGTAATCATAATCTTCGTTCTTGTTCGTTTCAACATAATTTCGTCCAATGAATGAAGTGACGATGTGGCCGAGAGTGCAGCACGCCTGGGGCCTGTTTCATAAAAAATATTAGTCTAATATGATATTAGTATAGTCTTCTTTTTTCATATAAAATATGAGGCCAATACTCATATTATTAGACTAATATTTTTTATGAAACAGGCCCCTGATTAGTTAATAGGTAGGTTCTAACTCTTAAAACTGATAATATGCTGCCAGAAATAACAGGTGACGTTGAAATATTTAATCTTATGTTACAACCTGCATTACTTACAAGAATAAATAAGACACAGTTTAAATCAAATAATATTGTTGTATTTCCAGTACTTCCAGTATTTCCAGATACTTCAAAATTACTAGGCAAAATGACTCTAAGTGCCCATTCCAAAGTTTTAGTCCGGTTGAGAAGAACGGGCAAGAAACTCATCGGAACTGTTTTCTAATTGATATTCAATACACGACAACACATTCAGTAATTACATAGGTACACTTTTGATATTTAGCACATTAATTTTACCTAACTAGAAGAATACTTAGCTTTATATAATCCAAAAACCATACAGACTTCTTTGCCGATCTGGCTTACTCTAAATCCAAAGAAGAACTGAACGAGCAAAATGGCAAGATATCAATTTATGTTCACGATGACGTCACTTTTGTGGCGGCACAATATTTTTCTCTCATTGGCTGGATTTGCTTCAGTTGGATATCCACCAGGCGGCGCCACCTGTCGACGCGTGGAACAGGAAGACATCACAGTAATTGAAGGACTATTTAGTTTTATTACACTTATATTGTTCCTCTATTTTAGCAGGTAAATTATGGAAGAAACTAACATTATTTCCAATGAGCACATGAAAACTATTTAAATTAATTTACGTGTCATTAAATTTATACGTATAGCTGGTGCATAACATTTATATCAGAACTCGATTCTCACAGAGTGCTAAAATATTATAAATTATTTAAAATACTTTCTTGTATTCAATTTAAAAGTTGTTTTATTAAACGCAACATGAAACTCAGAGAACGGAAAATAAACTTAAAACTGACTATACGAGTATAACAAATAACAAAAATAAATGACAGTTGCCTTCATCACTTATCTGAATAAGTAGTCCAAATGAATGAAACCTACTTTATTTCAGTTTCTCTTTACTTCAACGTAGAAGTTAATAGTAGTTACAGAAAACGGCTGAACTCAGCACGCTGGCAACGCTCCTACGCGGCAAGCGTTGTCACTTTTGGACTCTTTTACGCATAAGATCCAACATGTTGATTTGTTTGCTGATAATATGCATGTCATTGTAACTAACTTAAAATTATCTTTAAGTTTTAATTAAGGATAGTTCGTGTAAACTCTAAGCTTAATATCTATAATTTAATAAATAAATAAATTCCCAGCACCCAGAAACTTCTAGCAACGAAGAAGCTCGACAAATATGCCCATTGTTAGTTCAGAAAGTTCGCAGACGCTCGATTGATTCGAGCGACGTTACCGCCCAGAACGTAGCAATTAATTCGGTAAGAGTGGCCATTTGCCGGCCTCACCATGACACGGAGGTTTCGATCCCTCTGTAGGTAGATACTAGTTATTATAAAATAATGAAAGACGAACCGCCCGCTGCGCGCCACAATTGCCCTGCTTAGCCGCCTCACCACCGCCCGTTTAGCTATTTTAATTTTTAGTTTGTCTACTAACGGTAAGAGGTTTCGTCACTACGTATCGACGATCTGTGTTTGACTGTTTGAGCTTCGGAATCCACCTACATAGATGTATCTACTTACAGTTCCGAGTAAGGATGGTAGCAAAGAGTGCGCGTAAGTATATTACTGAATCTTTGGAGTACACCTTACCGGCGGAAGTGCACAACAAGATATTTGTTGCATAATGATGCTATTTTATAATACCATTGAATAACTACATGAGCTTGTCGTTTGTCTGATGGTAAACTTAATACCGGCCGATAACATTTGCAGTGCCACTCAGAACTTTGAAACACAAAGGCCTGCACGGAACTGCAGTGCGCTCATTACCTTGTGACTTTAGCTAGTACTTACCTAAATCTCATAAGCCCAGTAATTTCGCTGATTAAGTACTTTGCCAATCAAACGAGAATATAGCAATGTTTGCACACACACACACATTACTTGGTGGCAGACTACACGAGCAAAGCAGCGGTATCCACCCAGATGAACACTCGCTGAAGAGTTAGTCCTACCATCTTATCATGTCCTGATAAAGTTCCTCTTGACCTATACGAAAAGGGATCGTCACCGCGTTGTGATGATATATTAGTTTAGAAGCAGTAGTAGGTACAGTAACTGGTACGAAGGTACTACTATGTGCAAGGCCCTGGCAAATATTGATAAGTTCTTTAAAAATCTGAACACTCTTAGAAGTGGCCAACTCTTTTATAAAATTTCGAAGATATTGGTGTCAATTCTATCATTTCATAACTAAACTCATTTTAGTTTAGCTCTCTCTCTTTCCAATGCATAACATGAGAAAGAGATGGAATATATTTTAGACCTGTCAAATTAATCCACTTGCTTGTGTCTAGTGTAAATTTAATGGAAATGACTTCAGTAGCATCTAATTTATCAAGATCAAAAGATATTTGATAGCTCTAAAACCAAATTTAGATCTGTCAGACATCTTCCGTCTCTTTCTCATGTTATGCATTGGAAAGAGAGAGAGCGAAACTAAAATTAGTTTAGGTATGTAATGATAGAATTGACACCATTATCTTACTGGATTTAATTTTGATGAGGCAAATAGCATATCTGGCCCCTACGGCCAGAGCCCCAAAATTTCAGCAGGTGACGACCCTGAGGTCTACAGACGGTTGCACGTGTGATATTAATTTGATTTAAGCCATCGCCACACCTCGGTTTGATTGCCTCTTGTTCTGAGTTTCGTCACTAATGAACAATGGGAGGGTACCTACCGCTGATGTGTGAAATCGGCAGGCGCAATTAGTGAGTGTCCAGCCTTGGCCGTAAGCCGGAACATTCGGCATGAGACCTCAATAAAGTTTGAACATACGAGTAGCACTTATAATATTTCTTGCACTTAAAATTCAGTCGCGAATTTAGTGCTACACGTCCCTACTAATCCACACTATTACAAAGAATTTTTTTTTTAAATTGCCTTACTAGTTTGTGAAAAAATTGTTTGTTATTTAGAATCTCCATTACATGTCCAAGGATCCTATGGAAGTGTTTTGTTTACTTTTACATTTATGAAAATATTGTGAACGGTCAAAGTCAAGGTAAAATGTGTTTAAAAAGCCTGATTTTTTAAGGCTTTTACTGATTTGGATTGTCAAAATTTAAATTTTTTGGTTCCATAAAATCCTATATATAATGCACAAGATACCTATTTGTTTAAAATACCCAAAGAAAAAAATTGATACAACACTATAATTACGTAGGAGCGTTTGCATAGAAACTATGACGGGTTGAGACCTCTTAAAACCATTCATAGCAAAATCGGGATTTTTTTTTAAAGTAATATTAATCGTATTTCTGAAAGCCATATTGTTTCCAAAACACGTTTAATTCCCTAAATTTACTGCATAGAACATAAAACCTAAAGTTACCTCATATACTACGTTTGCGATGTGTATATCTGGTATTTAACAACGTGTGTTGATAAATTTTACCATATTTTATTTCAAAACTTCGTTGTTCGGTCTTGACTATGTTAAGATAAATACTTAATATTTTTCATGGCTTTTCACGATTGTAATTGTAATAGTTTGCTTCTCTTTTATTCCTACGCAGACTGAAAGCGACATCGTTTCGACTGCTGTCAGCGTCTTAACGCCATACATAAAACAAGACATTTCTATTAATTCCAAACGCAAAAACCGCACGCAATAGTGCGTTGCGTACACGCAGCGTGGCCGGTGCGTGGTGCAGACGCGCGCCATGTGGCCAGCGGGCAGTGGCGCTGGCGGTTGGCTATCGGAGATCTTCACGCGTCGCCGCGTACGCGCACCCCTTCGGGACCGCCGCCGCACCGCGGCCTGCAATCAAGCCAGTACGAGTAAACTCGATTGGTTATTGTGCTAAATAACGCCAATTAAGGAAATTGAGTTTGTGGAAGGTGTTGGCATGCCAGCCTCGTTTAAACATGAAATAGTTTCAGTCGAATGCTTTCAAGTTTTAATATGCATTTTATGTTCTGCAGCCGCCGCAGGTCAATTAACTTTTTGCGCTTCGTATTATAACATATTTTCATACATACAAACCTTAATATGTGTATTAGCTTTTCCTTTCCTCCTTGTCCTCCTCCTCATTTACCTTTTAGTGAAGTAAAGAAAAAAACAAATGAATGACGGAGCTCAACAGTAGGTTGATCTATCCTACTGGACATAGACATTCCGAGAAGTGGCGCAAAATTAGAAAAAATAAATGTATTTTGTTTTGTGAGTTTAACCCCGTTAGGATAAAATATTTGTGAATATTTTATAATTCACGTAAATAACAAACGATTAAGCTAATTGTATTAGTTTGGCTTTGAAACTAAACCAAATTATAAAATTGGTATTTTTATATGACCTTTTTTACATTATAATTTACTGTACCAATGTTTAAGTTTGATTTTGTTTAGCCATTAAAAATAGCCTTGTGGTTTATTATTTACGTGAATCGCAAACAATTCTCACAAAACAGTGTATTTTGTGAAATTTTCGCAACTTCACGGACAATCCACAGTTATCTGTGAACACAATTTTCATAAACAATTGATTAATAGCTCAACGTGTTCAATAAATAAATTTATCATTTTCTTGCTCAGCGTAAACTCACTAGTTATACATAATAATATATTATTTGCATATATGAACTACATAATTGAGTTACTTCATACTTGTAACAAATACATCAGTGCCATAAACGCTCGTTCGAAGAACACGAACTTTAATCAATGAAGTTAGGTCGGCGTCTTTGTGATTTAACTAACCGAACAAACTGACGAACTGTGATGGGATGGAGGAGGTATTTAGGACTTTGAAAGCTTACATACTTCTGATAGTGTCTAGTCACTAGACATTATTTAGAATCATAGTCAGAAATTTGATATTTTTGAGAGATAGATGACGAAAAAGATTAAAGGAACAATATAAAAAATTAAGGCACATATTGTTACAGCAATCGCATACTTTGGTGCACTTTCTACTATTGGTGCAGCATTGTGGTTACGTAGGAGCCATTACCATAAGATTTAAAATCTGTCGCAAAGCTCTTATAATAGGACATAGTAGATTCCACTTAAGATCCAGTATCTATTCGAGGATTTCTAGGTTTACCATTATTTCAACCCCCGACACATCGTTGCTCAACAGACGAGCTAACAATTAAAGGCTAACCTGTCGAAAAATACTTTCAAAACATACTAGCGGTACTGAACTAACCTGAACTAGTTGGATCCCTGCGAAGGTTTGAAGAGATCAAATTGCGTTCAAATTTGAGGAGATCATATATTATGTTGAAACCTCCACACCGCACGCGCTTCAAGCTAGTTACAAGCTCGTCTCTCAGCATTCTTGCTGACTCAGCACCTCCTCTTTAACTGTTACCTATGATTGTTCTCAATGTCTGTCAATATCCCCTCACCTCCCGCCCCCGCCCCGTGGCCAGTTAATTACTTTTCATTAGACAATGATTACGAGACGCTCAGTCAAATATTTGGGTGCAACGTGTAATTTTCGGATCAAAATATGATGTTAGATGTTAGGTTATTATTTTGGAGCATGAATGAGTTGAGTTTTACTGCAGATGCGATGCATTTATATCCGTGAGTCGTAAACGTCTCTCGGATGCAGGAGATGTCTATTCTAGAAAGCGAATCCAAAAGGAAAACTACTTTTTTAATTTTTTTATACGGTCCATAAATGTTGAAGATATCAACATAAATAAAAAGGTTTGAGCACCTCATCTTTTTGGAATTAGGTTACAAATTATATCGACGTAACCTAAAGCACTTAGAAAGGGTTTCGAATCTAATCTGTCAATTACAAAATCCACCGGTCCTAAAATGCACCTAATATTATCAAATACCTACTTGAGAACGGCTTAATAATATGGTAGAATAATTAAGGCATTTTGTCCAAAAACTATTCGTTTTTTACCATTTCATTTTAATGCCATCATTCATAAACAGGATAACTTAACTTTTCGTAGAATGACAATAAAGTGCAAATGATTCCAAAGAACTCGGGCAGAGATTCTGATCGCATACTAATGTGACTATTTCGTAGTGGAATCTGGAGTTTGCACCATTTAAATACCATTTACTTGACAAGAACAGTTTCTTGTCTGCGTAATTTTAATTTCTAAGGACGCTAACGCACTCTCTGCTTTTCGCAGGCGCACGAATCTTACGTTTGTAATATTGAACAAACTTATAACCCGTTTGTTAATAAGTTAGTTTAAAATATATTAACTTTACAATTAAACTTAATCTTATTTATTTGACGAAACAACTATTAGGTAGTTTGTTAGTACTAATATACAAAATTTTAAAATGGATACGTAATTGTTTATTTATTTATTTATTAGATAACGAACACTGCGTACACTAAAACATACATCAAAAATAATTTCTACGAAATAAAAAAAATCCCATTTATAGGTGAAGACAAAAACATGTTTAACAAATTTCTGTTTTTTTCTTTGAGATGTCATAATTTTGTTACACAGCTTAAAACAATAGATAGATTAGATAGATAGATTAACTCTTTATTGAAACACCACATTAGAGATACCTTAAAAAAATAATTAAAACAATTTAACAATAAGTGTTACAATCGGCGGTCTTATCGCTTAGAGCGATCTCTTCCAGACAACCGTGCATGGAGAAGAATAACATTAAATAAACATGGACGGTGGTTTCAATTATTATGCACATCTAATGTTTTAAAACTTAATATAAACAGATAAACTTACATAAACGAGATAAATACTTAAAATACATACATTTAAATAAGACAAATAAACATAATACATATAATAATAAACATATCATAATACATACATAATATATTAAATACATATCGTAAAAATATTACAAAAAAGTGAAAACAGCTATTGCGAAAGATAAAAGATTTTAACCTTATTTTTGAACACATCTAGTGAAGGCGCACGTTTTATTGTTTCTGGTAAATCATTCCACAACCGGACTGCTTCCACAGAAAAAGAATAATGATAAAACGAACTACTATGCAAAGGTGTCATAAGTATTAAGTTATCTGATGACCTTAAGGATCGAACGTTGGCAGTGTGAAGGAAATTGAATCGCTCCTTCAGATAACTGGGAAAAGTGGGATTGAACAAAACATTGTAAAGGAGGGACAGGATATGAGCATTCCGGCGACGGCGAATAGGAAGCCACTTGAGTTGAGAGCGAAATTCGGAGACATGGTCATACTTGCGCAGGCCAAATATGAACCTTATGCAGAAGTTTTGGAGACGCTCAAGTTTATTTAGCTGGTCCTCCGTAAGATCAAGATAGCATACATCAGCGTAATCAAGAATAGGGAGTAGAAGAGACTGTGCAAGCGCAATCTTGGTGGTGGTCGGTAAAAAGTTGCGTAGCTTCCGTAATGAGGCAGCAGAGGCGTAGATCTTGCGGCTAGTGATTGCTAATTGAGGGCCCCAAGATAAGCATTTGTCTATTGTAATGCCGAGATTTCTAACGGTGTCACAAAATGGCACGCAGACTCCATCAAACATTACTTGAGGAAGTGAATCCCAATCAACCTTGCAGATCAATCGGGAACTACCTACTAAAATGACTTGCGTCTTGAGTGGGTTTACTTTTAGTCCATGAGCTTTGCTCCACTCCGATATCCGATGCAAATCACTATTAGTAGTTTCCACCGCCTCAGCTAGTTGACTAAGAGGAGCTTGATAGTAAAGTTGAAGGTCATCTGCATAGAGATGGTACGAAGAAGTAAGGTTTTGTGAGATAGAATTTATAAAGATAGCGAAAAGAAGAGGAGATAAGACGCCGCCTTGGGGTACACCAACAGAAGTGTTGCACCACGGAGAAAAAGACTCCTCGAGGCGAACCCGTTGTCGGCGACCGTACAGGTAGCTACGAAACCAGTCAATTACCGCTGGGGATATGTTAAGCGAGCGAAGTATAGCAAGAAGGATATCAAAATCTACAGTGTTGAAGGCATTACTAAAGTCGAGTAGCGACAGCACAGTTAACTGACCGTTTTCCATTCCTAGACGTATATCATCAGTGATTTTAACTAGTGCAGTAACCGTGCTGTGCCCTGGACGAAAACCAGACTGGAATGGATTCAAGAGGTCATTTCGAGTGAGGAACGAGTTTATCTGGTTATGAACCAGACGCTCGAGTACTTTGGATAGGAACGGAAGGATAGATATGGGACGATAATCGGTGAATGTCTTAGGGTTGGACTTTTTGGGTAAAGGAATAATTTGTGCCTCCTTCCACAAGGAAGGAAACACACCACTGGAAATAGAATAGTTTAAAATGAAGCACAGGACGGGGAGGACATAATCAAGGATAGGAATTAGCATGTTGCGACTGACACTGTCAACTCCAACAGCGTTAGAGGATATAGAGAGCATGCTCTTCCTAACATCACCAGCGGTAAATTCACTAAAGAAGAAAAGAGAGACATCAGAAGTTGTAATATTGGAAAGATTTAGTATAGTACTAGCTTTAGCGGAGTCAGTGATATTAGACGATGCAGAAAAGTGTTGATTTAAAGAGCTAATGTCTAGGTTGCGAGGAATTGTCTCTTGACGGGATTTCCCAACTCCTAAGGACCTGAGAAATTTCCACACTTTCGCTGGATCCTCATTTTGCACCGATTTATGAATATGACGCCGTTGAGCATCTCTACACAGAATGTTGCAGCGATTTCGAAACTTAATGTACCGCAACTTGTTTGCGTCATTAGGACGAATTTTGTTTTTCATCTTTGCAACAGCCTTTTTGTGTTTAAGGGACTTAATTTCGTCGGTAAGCCACGGTGCAGGTACATGCTTGATCTTTATGGCTCTTAGAGGAGCATGAACATCATACACTTGGATGATCATAGAATTGAATATAGCCACTTGGTCATCAATTGAACTTGCACTCGTTACAGGAGACCAGTCTATGCCCTTGACATGATTTATGAAGGCTTCCTGATCCATACCACTAAAATTGCGTTGCAGAAGGATAGTAGGTTTAGATTTAGGAGGACGAATTTTATAGGATAAAAAGATTAAATCATGGTAAGAGAAAGCATCTGCCGAACACTGACCATGTTTAGCAACATGCTCCAGAGAAGACACAAATAGAAGATCAAGAAGAGAAGGGGATGAATTTGGAGACTGATGAGTAGCACTAAGTGGCAAAATATGCATGTTGCTTGATTTTATAATATTTTCCAAAGTACAAGAACGATTATCTTGTTTTAAAAGGCAAGTGTTGAAATCACCCATAATTATGGTATGATTGTAGGAAGGAATAAGATCTTGTACTATTTTTTCGAAAGAAGAGAAGAAGTTGTTTCGTGAAGAATTGCTGTAATAGACTCCGAGAAGAACTTTAGAGTGGGAAAGGAGAACTTCAATAAAAAGGTGCTCTCCAGCATTGACGGGAGGAGGTTGTGTGGATGTGCTAATTACAGTGTAGGGAATATGAGTACGGAGATAAATAGCCACACCCCCACCCCCCCTGTCAACCCGATCATTGCGAATTAGATTGAAGCCCGGCAAGAAATAAGAAATAGACGGAAGAGATGGTTTAAGCCAGGACTCGGAGACTAAGATAGCATGAATATTTTTGTTATTAAAAGATGCCACCATGTCTGCATAATGAGCCGGAATGCTTTGGGCGTTTATGTGAATAACATTCAGGTTTTTAGGCACATCAGCAAAATTAGATTCTAGTGTTTCAGACAACGACGGAATACTTAAAAAACTATCATCGCTGCTACTATCACCAGATGACGAAGCAGATAAATAATTATCACTACTACTATCATTTAATATATTTAACATTATAATAAATATAAATATTTATACTATATATATATATATATATAAAAAAAAAATACAATATAACTAATTTAAATAGATCGTACGTATTTATTTGAGATAGGTACTCAAACAAATACTATTGCTCACTCAACCTGCCGGTTTCTGCTAGAGAGTACAAGTGATTTGATTACAAACTACACAAAATCACAACAATAATAAGTCCTAGATACACGACCAGAAAAGTGTACCTACGTACTGCGTGAGAGAAAAAAAGGCCAAAACAAAAAAAAGGAAATAAAAAAAAATAAATATATATATATATAGTTTGCTAATCTGTGGTAATTCTGGCCTAAATGTGACAAATTGACATTGACATTCTGCCAGTGACATGTCTGCAAATTACAAAAACAATCAAATAGACTAATAAACACAAATAAGCAACATATTACTGGTCTGGGCAAATAAAAATAAGTAATACAATCAAGAAGGTACTTCAAACTTTTCTTTTATCATTGAATACAATACAAATACTACCCACTCTTCAGTACGTAATAATTTGTGTATTTGTATTCTCTTTGTACAATACAGTCAATAGGTACTGTATATAATCATTTGTTACACTTAAATAATAAGTATATACTTGCAAAAGAGAATTTTTAGAATAATGAAAAGAAAAAAGCTTTTCAAGAACAAAGTAATAGAATTAAGATTAGATAGAACAGGGCGTACTCGAGAACAAATATAAAGTGAATAAAGCGAAGATATGAAAAGTTACTTCTTTGCGGTGGCTGCACGTTTTGGCTTCACTGCCGCAGCGGGCTCCTTGGCAGGGGCACCTGTTTGCTTGGGCTTGGCAGCGGCGGATGCAGTAGCCGCTGGAACAACAATATTATCCAGCTCTGCCACACAGCTCACACGATGCCGAACACCATCAGCACCCAGTACATAAACGAAGCCATCGCGAGTCCAACATTTATTGACGCCAAACCGTTGTCGCGCTGCCATGAAGGTGTCGTGACGTGCCTTTGTCAAGAATTCAGACATAGTAATGCCTGAACCCTTGAGATTAGTCTTAGCTGACCATACCTTACTGCGAAGTGACAAATCGCGAATCTTGACGAGTATGGGCCGAGGCCGATCTGGGGATGAGAGTTTGCCCATTCTCTGACAGCGACTAATGTCAGCTACCTTGAAATCAGACAGCTTCAACCTTTGCACTACCATTTGAGAAGTAACTGCTACAGTGTCTTCCTTTGTGTCTTCAGGCACTCCATGAAATAAAAGAATTTTTCTTCGGCTGTGCATTTCCAAGTTGTCAGTTTTGCGTGCTATTACTTCCAGCTGGGTCTGCAGTGTCCGAAGAGCAGTAAGGGTAAATGCCTTGAAGCTAGAGAATTCCGCTGAGAGACTGGAAACTCCCGATGATGAAGGGCTCATTTTCTGCTGCCTGTCCTCAAACTCTGCAAACTTTCGGTTAAAAGTATGGCTGAATTCTGCCAGGGACTCCTTGATGGCCTCCATCTTGACCAGTTGTGATCACCAAAATTAATTGATTGTGAGAGTGAAGTGATTTTATTTTGTTTGCAGAGATAACACTTCCCGGCAGGTACTGTGACTTTAACTTTAATTACACATATAAATTAGGTTCATAAATAGTGTAATTCTATTTATAAAATTAAATTAAATGAAGAGAGATTTTAGATGATGTTTTATTGTCAACTACCCTCCAAGAAAAAAGTCATAACAAAAGTCAAAAGTCAAAACAATGGTCATGACTTGATTCATTATGGTCGTAAAACCTAGAACAAAGCAATATAGCCCTTAAGCGGTATGTGCTTACAATTAGTACCGCATTAGATCAGCTAGCCGGCAGCAATGCCAAAATAACAACTGGACAGACAACATGCAACAATCGATGTTTTCCTTTCACCGATGACTGGTGCCTTTGCGGCAACCTTTGACATCGCGGTGATGAATAACAAATGAGTGGTCAATGTGGTGAAATCTAAGTCGAAAGATCTAGGTGTATCTGGATTTTTTAAATCTATGGCTTTTTATATCAATGTGTTTTAAAATACGTTAGGCACTTCATACAATTAAGGTAATAACAAGATAGCTAAGTTTGCTATGCAATTCTCGAGCATTTGGCTAGGGGATACAAAATATTACTTATATATTATATGTCTTTTAATGTCCGCGTCGCTAGTGTTATATTTAGTGACCAACGTATTATTTTTTTAATGAATGGGCAGGCGTTCTGACCGCTCCGGGCTTTGTCCAATCGCGATTTTATAATCTATACCATAATTATATAAACGAACACAATATTAATATCAAGAACAATTAGAGCAAGAATCGAAACCGGCTAGTTTTGATGACGATGCTCCTCCAAGCACAACACTAGTGTGTTCACTAGTGTTGTGCTTGGAGGAATGTTTGCCACCTTCTGCTTTTTTATAGATAGGTTACCCTTTGGCCACTGTCTGTCGCCTGATCTAAAACGCGCCTAAAGCAAAACGTTCGAAAAAATTCCTGTTTTTTGTCGCACAAATCACCGTTGTCACATAGATATTACGAGCAAAAATAAAATACAGCAGTATAGCCAAGACTTATCTATAAAATATTACATAGAAATGGCTCAGAATCTTGTAAAAAAATCACAAAAAATTCCCCGAAAGAGTTCTTTTGTCGCGAGCAGCTCAATTTTTTGAGCGAAAAACAAGCTCTATTTTTTATAACAAAAAAAAACAACATCTAAAGACATGTGTTAAAATATTTAAACTTTATGGAGTAGGTATCTTTTTTCTTAATTAAATTAAAACTTCGATAAAACCTTCGACTATAACCATTTCAACCTTATTTTAATACGAAAGATTTATAGCTAAAGGGCCTTAACCGACGATGTGGTCGAAGCTGTAGGCCTTAGACTAGGACAGGCTCTCAACTCCAGCTGCCGGAACACACCGATAGGGACTTATGTTAGTGGGAGGACTAACTCTTCTGCGAGTGTCCGTCTGGGTTGTTACCACCGCTTTGCTCGTGAAGTCTGCCGCCAAGCAGCAGTGTGCAAGCATTACTGTGTTCCGGTTTGATGAGCAGAGTATCCAGTGAAATTACTGGGCTTAATACCTAATGTCTCAGGGTAACGAGCGCATTGCAGTGCCGCGCAGGCCTTTGTGTTTCAAAGTTCTGGGTGGCACTGCAATTGTTATGGGCCGGCGTTATGCTTACCATCAGGCAAACGACCAGCTCGTCTCGTTACCTAATAACATAAAGAAAAAAAAAACTTTCCAGCAGATTTTCAACTTGGCAGTGGTAGCTAGCCAAGCGAGCGCTATAAAATGCCCTGCCACACCATGTTCATCATCGCTTATAACTGATGCTTATAGCAACATATGACGATCGTTTTTAACTTGATTACAGTTTATGCCTTTTAGCTAAAACACAACACGCACAAGCCAAAACAGCCTATCTAAATCTTGTACCAATCGTATAGGTAAACCGGGGTAAGTAATACTGTCATTTAAAGCTGAAAGTTAAGGGTTGCGGCCATGTCCGGGCCGCATTTACCCGCTATTTGCATAGTAATGGGGACGGACGCGGCCCGCTTTAATTATACTACAGAATAAATAATAGAAACTACTATGTATTATACTGTTGCTTGCAAGGTTTTACTGGGGGAGTATACGACAGGTTTTAGTAAGGACAGTTGTAGAATTTGTGGTGATATAGACAGGTGAGTCTTGTTTGTAATGTGTAGTTTAAACTTTAGAGTTATATTAATAGTTTAATTAGACAATTGTTTTTATCATAGGAGCGGGTAGCCAGTAGATTTAATGTTGTATTGGAAAAGGACAGGGCGTCTACTCTTGTTCATGTCACTCGAAATTATTATTTCTATTCTAACTCATTGTTGATGAAAATCTATCTATTCATCTTGAATTCTCTTTAGAATTACACTTAACGATGCTGTTTCAACAATAAATACTAGTGATGAATTTATTTGGTATTAAAATAAATGTAAAAGTTTGTTTGTTGGTTTGTCCTTCTTTCACGCAAAAACGGATCGACGAGATTTGTGGCATATATTTATTTTATAGAACATAGAGTAACATAGGCTACTTTTTCTCCCTATAAAATGTACGGTTGCCGTGGGAATATCCACGCAGGTGAAACCACGGGCAGCAGCTAGTTTTAACAAAATTTAAATAGGTAATGTTTTATAAGTACACAGTACTAGCATCAGACAAGAATTTAGGGCGATCCTAAAAAAACTTTTATTTTTTCCCGACTCATAAATCAAATGACTCAAAAAATAATTACCAAAAGAAAATTAAAACAAAGGCCTTGGAACCAATAAAACTTGGACTTTACGCAATTTCCCGTCAAATTTAAAGCAATTAAGCGAAATTTATCTAAGTTTTATTCAGCAGTACGCGTGGTCGAGTTTACAAGAACACACTTCAGGTTTCATGCCTAAGGCCCGTTCTAGTTTGCGCTCGGGCTATAACGATTAATTAAAATACAATGTATGGCCCCATGTTCGGGCTAGACTGGCGTGAAAGCCACTCCAATGTCACGGAGGTGAAAATATATTGGCCCCTAAAAGAGTTTCAGGTCGCCGGTGAGGTGACTCGACTCAGAGAGTAGATAATAGCTTTAGTTAAATGTACTGAAACTGAGAGTGAAAAACAAACGACTACGTAATAATACATGCAGACATTATAATAATACTGCGTATTTAACATTTTGCGAAAACTTACAATACTTGATGATTTGCGTGTTTGTTTAATTTTATGCGTATGTACCGATTTTTGATATAGTTACGTGCACATCCTAGTGTCGAATATATATATTGTTCTATGACACTATAATAGATCCCTGCTTCCCAGCACCGGTTGCTTATATGCCGAAGGCGTATCGAACGAAGGAATGGAATAAGCAGGTGCCTATTTTTGTATAGTATTCTAATTGGATAAAATATTACTTTTATTTTCGCGTAATCACTAATATTTGTTTGCGAAAATCGAACCTGAAACCCAAACGCCCTATAAGAATCGAGTCTGCCACCTCAACAAAAACATAACGAAGGTTATTTAGACCGCACGCAATGCGCCTAGAACCTAAGATTAGCCCGTGTTAGGGCAAGGAACAGCCCAATGCTCAAGGTCGTTTTGATGTGCCCTAATAGTCTATACCGGAATAGGCACCGCTGGTACAAAATGTCCGCTTCAGGATATCCGAACGGTTATTTCCGATGTGCTTCTATATGTGTTACCAACTACATTACGGACTATATATTATAGTATTCACTATGATTAAGCTTTTTTTGTATTTCGTAAAAAAAAAACCTTCGCAAGTATTTTGTTGTTAACGGAATTTGAATTCGAGTCTTCTGGACCAGAGGCTTTAACCAACTGAGATTAAGAACGAATAGATAAGTAAGTATAGTTGGCGATGAACAATTTTTTTGGCTAATTTAATTCCTGTATGTTTTGCTTTAATGTTTTTCTTTATAGTAATCTTTATATTGATTGAAAATACGTAAATCAATCCATCACAACACAAATACACAATGGGTGTTACCCCTCTGCGGACGGTCTGGTAACGACAATTGTCAGGATCCATTGTGGTGTGAACTGCCGATAAATAAAAACAATCAGAAGTACACCGATTTCAATAGTAAAAATGTATCACAAAACACATAGAGAAATAAAGAAGAGATACCAAAGGCATAGACGTACTGGATGGTAAGGATGATCAACAAATAGTGCTATTTTCCCTGCGTGATAAGATCCAAAACGAGGAGATACGCAGGAGAACAAAAGTCACCGACAAAGCTCTCAAAGTTAGCAGGTTGAAATGGCAATGGGCAGGCCACATCGCTCGCAGAACCGATAACCGATGGGGAAGAAAGGTTCTCGAGTGGAGAACACGAACCGGAAGACGTGAAGACGTCTTGGGTGATGATGTGGGGGAAGGTCATTAACCCGCTAAACCGCGCCAAACCTAGAATATGACTGGACTGAGCGTCACGTCTACTTCTGAGGATTGCAGCGCCACCCAGAACGGAAAGGAAAACTCTTGAGCGCCAAAAGAATTGCAACAAATAGAAGCGAAAAGTATTGCAACGCATTCGTAACCTGAGACTACTTTGTCTGGACAAAATGATGAGCATTTGCTAGCATACTTCTGCTTAGTTTTGCAGAACATGAACAATCGTCCCATCATTTTTTCCCTAAAGGAACGCGATGATAAGTATTGGGTCATTTTGTTCCATCAAAAAAGAAAAGATCTACTCATTTTAATACCTTATAAGAAATAAAAAAAGGTAATAGGGGAACAAAACGATTCCACATTTAAAAAAAGTAACATCTCTTTCAGAACAGTCCACATATATTTAAAATCTTTATACTCAGCTCAACTCACCGATTCAACGAAAATTGGACCTCTAAAATAACCACGTAAAATCGCCATTGTAAGCGAAGCCGGCTTTTCCGAGAGCGCCACTGAAAAATACGAATTACTTTTGAAGATGGCCAGCGAGTCAGAAACTCATTGTTGTGGCGATAACGATATTCACCGATGCCTCGCCTCTCGCCGCCTCGAAATTGTGCAAGTGGAAAAGTGACAGAATGAATGAGCTATCTACGAGCTATCTTTTTATATTTTTTTATAATTTGTAGAACATTTTAATAATTTATTATATATTTAGTGCATGTAAAGTCGTGTCTTGGGCAGAATTTTCTCAGACTGTTGTGTTCAGGCAAAGAGATGCACTCACTACCTGTCCGCATTATAAAGGTCTAAGAAAAAAGCTTTATGCGGACAGGAGGTATGTCAACCATGAACGGCTGATGAATTTCCGCATGCATGGTGGAGTAGAGACGGTGGAACCAAGTTATGTAATAACATAGATCACTCCCCAAAATGTATTCTGTATAGAAGACAGAAAGACTAGCAAACTTGCGTCGATGCTCTACGCTCAGAGCCTAGCGTCAACGAGCTTAAAAATAACGATATGATTGATACTAATTCCCTTAGCTTGGTGGTAATAAGACAAGTTATTTAACAAACTCTACAAAGATCGATTAGAGCAAAGGAAAACACGGTCCACATCTTTACATTCAAAAGTCCTACCTATTTCATATAAGAGACTAGATAATTTTGCAGGCTTTGTTATGACTCACTTTTTAAGTTGGCCTGCGTGTCAGAAACTCTTTGTGGGAGGGATTTTGATGTTCACCGATGTCTCACCATCGCTATTAATTCTATATACAAACAGGTAAGCAGAAAAGTAATTGAATGAAAACTTTTTCAGTTTTGTGTTTGTTTTAACACGGTTATTATATCGTTATTGTGGCGCAAAAGAGTTCATGCGATTTATGACAGTTTGACCCAAATAATATGTAAGTTTTGCCGTTGCTATATTATTATGTATGTCCATGCCACCTGCAACACAGGGAATCCTAGTGCGGGGGTATGAGTGTGTAAGCGTTTATGTTTATGTTATGTTATGTATTTTCGAAAATAAATATACTATGTCAAAATAATATACTTACTTTCTACTACTACTCGTTCTTTGTATATGAAGTCCTTGAATTAACGCTTGATAAATGATTTCATTGATAAAGTAAGGATTAAACTATAATTCTCGTTTAAAATAAAACGTTTTATATTTTAAAGCTTTTTCCACGTTTTGCTCTCAATACTAGCTTATTACAGAAACAAAAAATAACAAGAAGTTATTATTTTTCACGATTTTATTCTAGAGCGTATAAATTTGATAGATTAGAGCTTCATTCTGATTTCAACCGGTGAACATTTGAACGGAATTGCAGAAATTGGAAAGATATCGACAAGCGGACACGAGACCTCGCGTCACTACCAAATTCGTGCAGTACACGTAAATTTAACAGACTTGTTTTGATAAATACCTTAACAAAATTTAATGTAATTGCGAATATCCATTCCCTTGGATATTCGCTTCCCGACTGTTACGGCATCCACGGAAACATGACTGTTTCTAGCCCGTCCAATGGTGATTATAAGATAAAAGAAGCTTTATACTTTCTGATGTCCAAATAAATTCGCGCGTTTAACTGCTCAAAATTCGAATTCAAATTTGAATTCTCGCGCGTTAAACGCCTCATCTATACAACTAAATAAAATGGAATGTCTGTTTGTAATATCAAAATAACAGATAGCAAAATAGCACATGAAAGTATATAGGGTACCTATAACAAAACAACCATTTTTAATAATTTTGTCTGTCTGTCGGTCTGTTCCGGGTAATCTCCGAAACGGCTGGGCTGATTTTGACGGGACTTTCACTGGCAGATAGCTGATGTTACAAGGAGTAACATAGGCTACATTAATTTTAGAAAAACAATTAGGGTTCCGCGCAAAAAATAAAAACCATGAAATCCAAAATCTCCACGCGGTTGAAACCGCGGGCAGCAGCTATTAGAAGTATGCGATTACTATAACATGTGCCTTAATTTTTTTAAATTGTTCTTGTAATATTTTTCGTCATCTAGATCTATCAACAGCTAATTCTGCTTTTTTCGCATATACTGCGTTATCAGTGCGTCGCTTCCACGGGCCGGCGCGGGCCATTCGTTAATTGACTTTCGGCTCCGAGCGATTCGGCCAGTCATCGTTCTAGTTTTATATTTTTGGCGCCTATTCCCTCTAACAGCCCTATATTTTTTTATATGCCAGATCAATTATGATTTCGAATTGGTTTGATGAATCTGAATAAAATCCCATTGCTGTTGTTTAATTGGCTTGTTGGCTGTTTGAAAAATGGTTCAATCAATACGTTTGATAGGAAACAGTGTGCTTGTTGTCTATTGAGCCATTGTGTTGTTTGTTCTTCTTACATATTTTGTAGACAACGCCTTAGTTAATTACTATTAATATTGGATATGAATTCATACATATTTTACGTAAAAAAATATCGTCACTACTCACCATCCTTTTGTGGATGGTGAGTTGGATAGTGAATTATTAAGGGGTAGCTAAAGCAGAACGTCAAGTGATCATTTTGCGATGAAACTACAGTCATTTTTAAACTGTTTGTTTAGTAGAATGGATAGGGTTCAAACACTAACCTATCAAGAACAATAAAATAACAAAATACAGATAAACAGAAGCTACCTAGGACGAAAGGATTTAATTTTGTTACGTTAGTAAACTAAAAAAAATTCGAAAAATTAAAACGTAAATTTTAATTATTAGGCTACTCACTACCCATTGCGTTTTTAATTGGACATGCGCATTGAACATGCGTGTACACGCGTCGTTTACGTAACCATAAAAAATACAATTTTGATGCAAATAACGTCCGAAAATTACGCAAAATGTGCGTCTTGGCTATAGAATGCGATACTATCGGTAAATTTTCACTTATCTATATTACCTGTAGGTAATTTAATGAAAAAGCTAGCGATGCATCCTGGCGTAGAAACAGGACGGCTTCTGCCCGGTGTCGCGGCTTAGAATAAATGTACATAGAAACTAAACTCGATCGCAGCGAGACTGATGTACTTTATCAAATTGATTTAGATAGACCCTATAGGTACAGTGACTTACTATCATTGAATCAAATTGAACGTTAATAAGCCAGCTTTAGGGAATTCTTCTGGATGTCTGGTAGATGAGTAAATGTACCTCAGGCATACATCTAAAATAAAATGTAATTATTCTTTCGAGTGATTCACTCAAAATCATTTTTCCATAGGTATTATTTAGTAATTATTTTACTCTCGAGATGTAAGCATTCCACCACTCTCATAGTACGATGTAGTCGACGATCGCAACACAATACGCTAATTCTAATTAGTAGAGTGGATATACTTACTCTTACTTACTTGTGACTCTAGAGTAGAGCTGCCAGAACTCGTCGATTTGTTTGGCGACGGATTAGCTTGAGAGTTTGGCTTGCTAGATGAACTCAAGTGTTCACCATGATAGTCTAACTAGCTTGCTAGACGAACTCAAGTGATGACCGTGATAGTCTAATTTAAAATAAATACAACAGAAATAAGAATTAAGATATCCTCTACTTCCAGGTTATTTATTCTAAGTATGGCGGTAACAAATTGCGCGGCGAAAACTGCGGGTTTGAATTCAAAATGTAGGGGGTCACGCGACTGGTAGGCTTTTGATGGGTAACATTAAATTTAATACGCATAGTTGAGGGCGTAATTATTATTTTTAAGTGCTTAATCATTCTGTTTTGGATTCATGGGTCAGGCAGTAGCTCTATTACGAGTTTACAAAACTGTACTCGATATCGAGTATAGTAATTGAAATGTATGGAAACCAAAGCAGCGCCTCTGGCGGTTACTATACTGAACTAATATTGGTATTATGAGTGGTCGTATAGTTAACTATTCTATTCTAACTCCGTAAACTATTCTACAGTGGGTGTAGTTTTCATACAATTTGGTATTACGAGTCACGATTTTGACAGTTACTATAGAACATTACTTTTACTACAATAGTTAAGTCACTCACCGCCATTTTTCATGGTGACAAGACGCTTCAAAGGGTTTTTGTTTGGTATTTTAACACTTCAAAGTGAAATTGAGTTTGTGTTATGAGTTAAAATGTCGGCTCGATAGTTTCTTGCCTGGCAAATGATCGATGAGGCTGAACGCAGCGACGAACGCAACGTCCTAAGTGCATTGCATGCAAAGTTGAGACACTTGAATGATGCACTCTTGAAAAACAGTGAAACTAAATTTATTAGACTATACGTCTGTATAGTCTCTATGTATATCTAAAAGTGCATTTCGTTTTTTGTGCGATATTTTACGGACACATACATCTTTGAGATTGTCACAAAGAGTTACCCTGCCTAGAGGCAAAAGTAAGTTGTGCATTTATAACAAGCTTCATGTACTAGTACGAAATAGTAAGAATAATTATCCCAATAACAAGAATAGATAATATTAGAAGAATATAACAAATATAAGAAGAATAACCTACAAAGTGTGTGTTAATATTTCATATTACAGTTAATGATAAATTGGTCCGTGACTATAAAATAAAGTGTAATAATAACATAAAAAATTAAATTGGTAATTATCAGGTATTGAGTGTTCTTTTATTTTTCTAATTTCCTATATATTAGGTATAGTATAAACGCTATGCTACAATTTTTGTCAACATTGTTTGTTTCTGTTGGTTTGACATTTGCGCTGACATAATAAAGCCACAAAATATAAAAGTTCTAGAGTTTATACGAATACCCCGCAATAAGAGACACTGCATTTTTGTCGGGTTATTCAGCCTCTTTACCAACTAACTTCATTCCAAAGTCCCATATTTTCCTCCTTGTCTTTTATTATACAAAAGAAAGAGACAACTATATAAGTAACTCATACCAACATGACGCATTAAAAACTACACCTCCTGTCGAGTGCTCGATAGCAGCTATGGTAAAGTTTAGAAAGACTCGTAATAGAGTTGGGTTAGTTTACTATTCAAGTTGCGTTTATACGTTTACTACGATAGTTACGTCAGGTGCGTTTATAACAAAAACTCGTAATAGGGCTACTGACCTCATATTGGTGGAACACTTTCGAGGAACTTATACTGCCACTTTTATTCAGTGTAGTAAAATGACAAGCTAAGGGTTGCCACTTCCCACACACAAAACAAGTTAGAAAAACATTTTACTGTACACGCCAAAGAAAGATACAAACAGACATTAAAATATTACAGCAATGCATAAAATAAAAAAGAAAAAAAATATAAAAGTTGCATTAAAATATTGCAAAAATGGGCAGCCTTATCACTAAACGCGATATCTGCCGTAAAGGTGCCGTAATTGGGTTGATACTTTAAAAACATATATATCACTTTTACAAGCACAACACGAGTGAACAGGTATCTTCTGGGCAAGCGTGCTACATCGTCACTTAACATCAGGTGAGATGGCAATAAAACGCAAGCCCATAAGCTAAAAAAATAGCAATGTACATATGTACATAATATATCTGGTTGTCATAAAACAATGCGCATAATATTTCCAGGCAAAAAGCTTTCACAATTGATTTCATTTCATAATTTACTATCTTGAGAAATGTATATCAGTCTATGTAACAACATTCCCATGGTGTATGCAGTTTTGCATGCGAGTTAATGCAAGCGCGTCGGAGCAGTGAAACGTCGCGTTGACTTGCGTCGCGCGGGACGCAAGGCAGACGATGCAATCGCAACATGTAGGTACGGTTGACATAAAAACTAAACATTTTTAATAAAAAGGATTTTAAAATACTATTATAGTTATTAAAATATTCTCATCGAAGCTGAGATAGTCGTTTGATAACGTTTTTATAGTGGCGGTAAGCTTAGAGTATCAATAGTACTATAATATCGTGATACTCGAAATGCGCGCTTGACGCAAAAGCGTTGTTATTCTGACAAGCAAACGTACGTTTGCTTGAGCGTCTAAGCTGCCCCATAGATAGGACACGATTTTATATTCAAAACGACTCACCGCGTATTCGTTTGGTTAAAGGATAATTGTATTCTGGCAATAATATATAAATAGAAAATAAAGTTAGTCAGCTTAGTTTGTTTGTCAGGCTACTAAGGTCATGCCCTCATTAAGTCTTGTTGTTGTGTTATTTAGTTTACTTTATAATTAAGACGTAGATGATCGTTTTTAGTGTTCCGTAGGTACCTACATACGATTGAAAAACAGATACGAACTCTTATAGGATCACTCGTGTGGACATTATTTGGTGTTATTGAAAATTTCCGAACTGTTAGATTTTGGAAATATGCCTGATAACAATGACTCAACTCGATGAAGTTAAAAATAAAAATACTTATCCTGCTTCTGCCAACGCTACTGCAACTGATACAAAAAGCTTGGTATGTTCCGATGCTATCAACTGAAACCCTATGATTAATTAAATACAATAGTAATTTTAATTACCTTCCACTTATCCTTCCACATAATGTTTCCAATATTTATTTAGATCGAAAAATTCTTTACAGCCAAAATAAATTAATATTTGCGAAATTGAACCTTAACACTTTGTATTAAGGTTTTAATAGCTTTTAAATATTGTTTGGACAATGCTAATAATAATTATTCTTAGTAAATAGATAGATAGTAATTAGCGAAGTTGCCGATGTCTAAACTAGCAGGTGTTGCCTCCTTTATGAATGTTATCAAGATATTTGCGATTAACATGTCACTTGCAAAGTAATTGATTAAATTTGTTAGAAGAGGCGTGAACAACTTATTTAGCTTTCTTTATTGAAAAGGGAATAGTGAATTGCAATTTTATAGCGACACTGTCGTTAATGAACATAAACATTGTTTATTAAAAATTAGCTTGACTATGATGGAACATAAGGCCAATAACAACATTATAATTATATAAAAAAGTAAGTATAGTACTAGGTCAAATGAACAAAGGAGAAAACAAAATCTCACTAGGTCCATCGTGGATCAAGCCCCTGGATCTTCTATCTTCACTATACTTTTTGAAGACTGATGACACAAAGATCTTTATAATCTCAATTTTATTCAAAGACGTTTATTACCAGGTAGGCAACCCAGTAGTCGGGTTTTAGTTTTTGAACTTAAGTTTTTGATTGTCACATTAACTATTATAACAAGTCATACGTACTCACAGGAGTACCCTCCACTTCTTTGTATAGTATTCCATGTTATTCGCTTCATAGACATTTTTCAATATTTTCATGCACTTTTATTTATTCCAATAGTATTAAAATAAAATAATTATGTACCTACAAAAAATATTTTATATCAATGCTTAGATTCCAAAGAAACAGGTATTTTAAAATAGCCCAGGTTTTTTAGAGCTCAAAAAACTATTGAGCAAAATTTCTACATTTACAAAATCCTAGTATAAATTTAAGTAAAACGGTATGTTATCTCATAGAGAAAACTCAAAGTCACCGTTTATTTAATTTAAAAAATCCCCCTCGCCAGATGTTTGAAGAAAGTCGAAACGAGAAACGTCTAAGATCACGTGAGATTAGAAGCGCCGCACTGCCATGTTTTTTGCCCGAAGCCTGCCTTTACACGTACAAAATGCACACCACGAGCATAAATTTAAATTTGCTGTTATCGAAATAGTTGCAAAATTTATGAGCGACGAGAAATGTATGCGGATGAATTATGCGAGCGTTTGAAATGTTTGCCGGTGTGTACGCATGTAACCAACTCTAATTGCATGCCTTGATAATATTTACATTTTGAACACAAGTTTGTGAGTCTTCGCGATTTTTCAGGTATGCTAGTGCTTGTTGGGTGTAGTAAATTTTGTTGGAATTGTAGTTTAGTTTATTTAATATTCATTTTCTATTTTCTTTCTGTGCATTATTTCACTGTTCAAAATGATTAATGTGCTCGTACGGTATATGAATTATTTCAACACCTTTGTTACTTTTCTAACAGCACGTGACCACATACAAACGTTTCTGACATTTAAGATTTTGTGCTGACCTTTATATTATATATTTTTACTTACGTAATTTTTTAGCCTATCTAGGTTCCAAAGTTTTTACTTTTAATATTATTGGCAATTTTTTTTTAAATCCTGTTTGTATATAATATTATATTTTGTCGATAAACAGCTGGCTGTTTGTGTAAGAATTACCGTGTTCGTATTTGCAAATCAAGTTAGTCAGTTGTTAGGCGTAAGGAGGCTCAAAAGCTCTTGTTATTTTTACAAGCTTTTATATTTAACTTGCAATGTTTGTTTGTATGTATGTATGTTTGTTTATGTAAAACCTTTAAGCTAAATTTAACCCACTTCCCGGTGTGTGATAGAGCCGAAATTTTACACACATATGTAAATTGGATTACAATGCAATATAATGATGTCACAGAGCTGGTCTGATGGTGGAGCCGGAAGGTGGCCATAGGAACTCTGTGACGAAAAGACATATATAGCCCCGATTCGTCTTTACACGTATCTACTCTGATCTTAGATGATGTCCATGGTCCTGATGATGGAGTCGGAAGGTGGCCACGAGATTACAATACTAATTACGAATTTTATAAAAGTATGTCTGGAAAAATAAATTTTCCACAAAAAACTTGTTAATGTTATAACAGGTGCAGTAATAGGTGTGTAACAAGGATGACGCTTTCAGGCAAATCTATCAGACAAACAAATGGCTGACAAAGAAGCCAGTTGCATAAAATAATATCCAAGCACAATCAACACAACACACAACAAGAAGAAGGTTTTTTCGAGTCGACTCTATTGATCTTTATTCTGCCACTACATCAGCTGATCCTAAGAGATGAAGTGATCAAAGATGTTAAGGCCGATACACCAAGAATAGAACTGCTCTTAGGTGCTGACGCTGCTAGAACACCCCTATAAGTGCTTGGCTACAGATTCTCCACTTGACGGTAGTATCGAGCACCAGAAACGCCCTAACCGAAAGCGCAAACTTATTGTAGGACTAGCTGCTGCCCCACGGTTTCACCCGCGTGGAGGTTTTGGATTACATGGTTTTCATTTTTTTGCGTGGAACCCTAATTGTTTTTCTAAAATTAAATTAGCCTATGTTACTCCTTGTAACATCAGCTATCTGCCAGTGAAAGTCCCGTCAAAATCGGTCCAGCCGTTTCGGAGATTACCCGTAACAAACAGACAGACAGACAAAAATTTTAAAAATGGTTGTTTTGTTATAGTTACCTACCGTATATAATTTCATATTAATTTAGTAAAAAGCTGTTATTTTGTTATTACAAACAGACACTTCAATTTTATTTATTTGTATAGATTCGAATCAATTGATTGGCTGTCAACCGCATGACTACTGAGCCAACATCACGTCAAAAGAAAATTAGTTTGCTGTTAAAATTAGAACCCCAGTTTTCAACACTTACTATAATCAATGGTTATTGAGTTAACCCACTGCTCTGGTCACGCGAGTCTGCGGAGACAACTGGCTCCAATCAACTTGTCTACTCTCTGATCGATCATTTCCTACTCCACTTATTATGACTGAAAACATGGCGTGAACTTTTAAGTTCCTTTTCAAAGTTTTGCAGTTGTTGAAACACAAAACTACTTTTTTCAGTGAGTTTTAATCTAGTTTTAGAAATTACTTGGATTATTCATGTAACAACATAGAAGACAATTAATATAGTAGTGACATCGTTCAAAATACGTTTGATGGAATGCATGGATTAGTAGCCACGTTACTAATTTAATGATTTGGTCAATAAGCAGTATTAATATTTGCAAGCATTGGGTACAGTGTAATAAAATCAATGCAGCACCTAACAGAACCATGACATTCCAAGTTTTGGTGGCACTGCAAATTGTGATAAGAACACTTCTTTAGGAAACCGAATTCTGCTTCAAATATCGTGCTTTAGTTTTTTAAACAATATCCTATTTATTATTTTTATGACTGTTTTATTAATGGATTATCCTACTGCAGGGTAAACACCATACCCTTGCAATTCTTCGTGATCATGATCTTTCAGAGCCACTCCTGTTCATCATCATGATCTCCTCCTGGATCCCAAAAATGTCAACACAAAATTTTAAATATATTTTGTATATTTTACTTCACCGGTACTAACACATAAATTATTATCGTCAAAGAAACAGAAACACTGCACTTTTCACCCCTCTACTTATAAGATCGAGTACTCACGACCTGTGTTCGAAATTAATGAATACTTTTTTGCGAGACAGGTGAAATTGTTTATATTTATAATGTACTCCGATATCATCAGTGCTGCTGCCGTTGTGATGACGAAACACTCGACAAATATGATGCATCGGGCAGATTCCTGATAGCAGAGGTGAATCGTTTAAAGTAAAATTGTTTTCTGCCTTTATAATTCACCACCTCTCAATTTTAAACCCTCCCGTTATATGAATAAGAGTGGAGTTATTCTCATTATTGACGGATTGGATGCATTTGTGTTGTGGTTTGGTTGTTCTATGGCAATTAGTGATAATGTAGGAAAATCAATGAGGGCACATTTTGTAGATTAAACGCCTACTCTATATATGAAATGAGTGATAATGTCTCTTAGACCAATGCATCACGCGATATAGTTTTCGTGTGTGCAAATAGGCAATGTGTGCAAATACACAATGTTAGGTAGGTACCTTATCGGTATTGATCTCCAGACGCACCAAAAACTAACATTCATGTGCCGATAATTATATAAGTAGGTATGTCATGTTTTAATATTGTACGTCTTTATGTTTTTAGATGCTATAAGTGTTTTATAGGTTATTCAGAAATAACCTTTCAAGTAACCATCTATAATACCGTACTAAATCATAACATTACACCGACGACAACAGAAATTTAGTTGACTTTTAGTTTTATTGTATAGCTGGCTAAGGAAATATCAAGAGAACGGCCAGAAGCCAATAAGTCTACTTCGATGACCAAGACACCTGGCTAGTATTATGGTAAAATCTGTGACGATGCCTATGTTTAGCAGTGGACGTTAAGATAGGTACGAGAGGTAGTACGGCTGGTAAGGACGAAAAAGTAAAGCATCTGTTTTGAATTTAGCTAATTTGATTGTATGTTATTAAAATCTCACTAATATGTGTACTTTGAGTAGATCTCTCAAGATAGGACACTCTTCTTTAAACAGGCTTACGTTTGACCGCAATCTCACCTTGCGCTCAACTTTATAGCACGTTTGAAGACTGGAAGAAACCTATTCATTCTCTTCTTGAAAACAACACTGCTATAAACTTGAGTGAAAACAGTGGCGTATTTTAGGATATAGCGCCCAGGGCCTGCAGGCCCCACCGTCCTGCTGGTCAGTATATACATTATACATATAATACGAAAGCCCCACGTCTTGATGTGTATCAAACTTACACCCACGAGCATCATACGAGATTTAGGCTCTTATTAATTAAAAGTGTTAAACAGTGGTTTAGTTAAACTATGTTATGTCTCTGTTGTTCTTTGACAGTTTTAAACTGAATCGAAAGGGACAAAACATAGTTGAACTAACTATTCAACCGTTTAACACTGTTTATTAATAAGAGCCTTAGTTAGGTAGGCTTTTTAAAATTTCTTCTGCTTGCGCCGCCCCTCGCAGCCTGCCGCCCCGGGCCATGGCCCTTTTAGCCCTAGGGTAAATACGCCCCTGAGTAAAAAAATATAAAGATTAGCTCAAGAAGGGAAAAGAAGAAGAAAACAGGAAGGATGGTGAATGGACTGAGCTGCATAAGATAATTGTAAGTAAATTAAAGCATTTGTTTTGTATTTTTTGTTGGTTTCCTCAATATCATTGTACACAGGTTATTTTGCAGACTGAAACACGATTGACACAGCATTGGCAGTTAGTACAATTGTTATTATGTAACGACCTCCCAACGAGAGAGCCACCAAGGAGTAGGTAATTAAACGAGAATGGGTAAGGCCCAGTGCAGACTGATGAAATATTCTAATCAGTCACTAGGCGCATTGTAAAAACTGTGGTGGCGAGCGATGCGCGATAAGGCGGTGTCACACGGCGCGGGGCTCCGAGTCAAACGAGCGATTGTGGCCCGCACACGGCGCCTTCGCGCTTTGCATAACAAAGGCCGCAATTTGGAGGAAAAATGGGCTCAATCTTGGGACATCTCGAGCTTTCTTGGGACGTTTTAGGATCTTGGGACGCAGTGTTGCACCCGCGTCTGTAGGGAATGGTGATGGATGTCCTACTGTAAGAGGGATTATGACGATGAATTTGAGACGATTGATTAAACGGACTTGAAGTTTTTTGGGTATTTTTAATGTTTTTGTCGTTAATATTGTAAATTGTTTAAGCGCCCCTGAGAGTAGGTGTTATAGAGGCTTTTGTCATTTGATGAAATACCTATTATTGCAAGTATTTCGTTGTTAGTCCAATAAATCCGTTTAGTATATTTTTAACAGTGTTGTGGTGACGACATACCTAGTTCTTGAAATTAATGATCCAGCAATTTTGTGCGGATAACTCAACAGAGCAAAATACACACGCTTCTTTTTCCGCTCTCGCTAAGACGGTATGGGAGAACACCTGGGAATCACATAAGTTGCAGGATTTCACGTGACTGTTCTTCTTCTTTCTTTATTTCCTGGCTTTTGTGGAATTTTCGCCATAAACTGTATTTAAATTGGTAGATCATGAGAATTGGTCGTATTGGCTTTTAACTCTATGGTATTGGAATTAGCGTGAGCAGAAAAGGAATCATGTGGATTTTATCTAGGGGGCCTCGATGGCAGTTTTGCCATCTTTTTTTCTCCAGAAAGTGTACTCATGATATAAAAAAATCAATCTGTCATTAATACACTGTAAAAAGTCACAAAATCTATAGGTATATTCAAGTGAAGTCTGCCGCCAAGCAGTAGTGTGCAAGCATTACTGTGTTCCGGTTTGATGAGCAGAGTATCCAGTGAAATTACTGGGCTTATGAGACTTAATACCTAATGTCTCAGGGTAACGAGCGCACTGCAGTGCCGCGCAGGCCTTTGTGTTTCAAAGTTCTGGGTGGCACTGCAATCGTTATGGGCCGGCGTTATGCTTACCATCAGGCAAACGACCAGCTCGTCTCGTTACCAATTAACATAAAAAAAACCTATTATATATATTTCTATAAGTGAAAGTTTACTGAATAAGTCCCTAGCAGAAGTTTTGTGGACATGGTTACTACCCCAGCATTACGCACCCACCATGGGTCCCAGTTGATTTCAAATTCTTTACATGTTTGAACTGATACAGATTAAAATATGATATTTATCTAAATATTACTATTCTATGCCGGCGCAGCACGACTCGTATTTCACCTGGTGAATATATAACGAACTTGTGTAGGTACAATAAACACAACATTCGTCAGAAAATTACATAATCTTGGATCTTTATTCATGTTCACGATTTGTTTGCTCTTTATGGATTTAAGATTGCAGCATAAATTTGCTGTGAATTTAATGATAAATTTAAAAATATAATACAAGTTGACATGACTGCAGGTTTAATTGAAAAGAAGGTCAAAACTAAAGATCCACTAAATTTCCGTGAATTTAATTGAGTTTTTAGGTGAAAAGAGTGAAAGATTATCATTAAATTTAGTCGTAACAGAGACATTTTATATTATATATTTAGGTTTAAATCCAACCCTAAATAAGTAAATACTTAGATACTTGGTCATGCTTCTTGGCTTCATAAAACAGACAGTTTAATTTTAGAACGACGCTCTTTTATATATAGTAAGTAGGTATGGTAGTAGGTACTATACCTACACTTGTTCATGAAAACATTTAATTAGGCAATGTAGATATTAATAGTACCTACACCAATAAAACTACCTAACTTCTCACGTAACGATAGTCCCATTTAGGACACGATACAGCAAGCATTGCATGAGACCACGATACCATCAAGCGAAGAAAATTCAAATGATTTTACATAGAAGCTCATTCCTATTGTCGCTGCACATTCAATGATATCTAACGTTAATTAGCATTCTCCAGGCGGCTGCTCACACTCGCGTTTGCAACACCTAGTGCGTGTCCGTTTTTCATAACAATCAGTTGTTTTTACAAAATTTGCATCGAGAACAATACACGGAGGAGGCCGCTGGTAATATCGCGGAATTAACCGGCAGCGGATTGTCGCACTCGGCCACAATAAACAATACAAAACGACGCTGAGCAAAAACAAACTATAGAAACAGTACCACAACAAGAAGAATAGGAAAATTGCTTTTGTTTAAAAAAAACTATTTGTTCTTGTCTCGAGATGAAGCGAGCGCGCCTACGGTGCGTCGGCGGCGGGCCAATGGCGCGCGAGAGGCTGCCCGCCCCCGCGCGCCGTCCAATGGCGGCCGACGACGCAGCCGCAAGAGCAGTTTCCTTTTTTAAAAGTTTCGCCCTCGACTTCCATCCGATTTCCCGCCTCGGGTCCAGCTATGGATGGTGAAAAAATCCGTTGATTTATTTATTAAGACACCAACTTTTTGCGTAGTTAAATTATGATGTTGCCTGAAGACGCTCTGCCCTTGCTAAACGTTTCCGTTTTTTACGATTTTGCTGTTGGGAAGTAATTCTTGACTAATTGATTTTTAATTAGCAGTGAAAGTGGAGAGATAACTAACATAATTGAAAACAGATCACTTCCTATTTCTTCAATATCTAGCTATCATCAAAAGACTTTCCAATTCACATTAAAATACTATACCTGGTAGTAGTGTGAAGAAACACTGAAATCAAACCCCATGTCATATTAAAATAAGATTGTTCCAGTTTTTATGTATATTTTTGAGGACATAAGTTAAACCAACAAAAAGTTTAAACGAGCTCTTCTGTGATTTGGTCAACCAGACTACCGAAGAAAAATAATTTTCCGTAGTTCGGTCAACTGAATTATGGAAAATATTATTTTCCTTAGTCCGGTTGACCGGCCCACTGAACCGTAATACGGTTAATAAGTGATAAATAAAGTTTCAGGAGGTACTAGTTACGAAAAAGATGCACAACTGAAAATCAAACTCTGGTAGCGCATCTATTGTAATTTTTATAGTCATTCTATAGGAAGTTTTTTGTTTGGTTGGATATATAATAACAAAAAATTGATTTCTTGTTATTTTCCTTTGTTAAACCATAATTACTGCACCAGGTATGTTTTGACCAGGTCATCGATCCAGCTAGTAAGAGGTCGGCATACCTACACTAACGAGCGAGTGTGGCCGAGCGGAATCTTGTGCGAATTTCAATCCGGGGCACCATAGTTCGAATCTCGACTCGGCTCCGTACCAATGACTTATATCAAGTTATGTGCCGATTATTCACACTCGCTCTAAAACGGTGAAGGAAAACATTGTGAGGAAACCGGCATGTTCAAGACTTCAAAATTCGACGACATGTGACATCCACCAAGTCGCACTGGGCCTGCGTGGTGGATTATGACCCATATCTCTCTCTCTCTCTCTCTCTCTCTGAGAGAAGGCCGGTAGGCCAGCAGCGTCAGAGGCTGATAATGATACCTACACTATACGTCTTTCGGTTCGTAGTCGCCGCTCGAAAACCTTTCTTCCACATCGGCTGTCGATGCTGCGAGCCATGTGACCTGTCCAACTGTCCATTGCCGTTTCAATTTACTGATTTTGAGAGCTATGTCGGTGATATTAGTTTTCCTGCGGTTCTCCTCATTCAGTATTTTATCAGTCAAGAAAACCCCGAATATAACCCTATCTATTAGCTCATTGCGTGACTTTAAGCTTAAGAGGCCAATAGTAAGAGACCACGTCTCAGTGCCATAAGTCATCACTGGCAATACACTCTGGTTGAAAAGCCTTGTTTTGCTACGCTATCAAAACTTTTTTTTACTTTTTTTTTTTCGATGCATCTCTCATATAATTTGACAACGATTCAAACATTAAATAATTCGTTGATTTTTTCGTTCATTATAAGTTGTGTAATACTGACTTAGAGATATTTAGAAAGACAACAACAACTATAAGATCACCGTCAATAGTAAAATAAAGTGTGTTACAAAAATAAATGTTCTGTAGCAGTTACATTGTCGTGTTCTTTTTGTTTTCAACAATTTTAAAATCAATCGAAAAAGAATCAAAGCCCGATATCACAATTATTGCACTGTTAAACAACATTTGGCTCCCAATCTTATTTTGAAGCTATTGATATATTATTTGATTTTGCCAATCATAAAACCAGCATCATCATGCTGCAGGCAGGTGTTACCAACCTACGACTTTACAAGAATACATCTGCGCCACTATACCGTAGCTTGTTCGTCGTAATTCGTTCTCGAGGCAATGTTTATCTAACGCCATTATCAAGTTCAATGCCCCAAGAGACGCGTAGCTCACACCACCCAATTATAAATCAATCAATAATAGCAAAGCGACTATCGCTCGTCCATCTTTACCCGAAAACACATATCATTTGCCTAATTAGATTGGGCGTTAAATCGCCAAACAACCATTTATAATCTGTTCATTTAAAAATAATGCCGCATAAAAAAACTCGTCAAAGATATTGTCAGGAGATACGGTCTCGGTCTGTTCGCAGGCATCGCTCGGTAAAAAACTCGAAAAAAACTCACTCGGGGCGATCCGTGACTCCTATTTTTTTGTTTTATTATTTTTAATTCATGTTATCGTACGGCTATCCCCTTTAATTTTGTTTTTAAGTATGGCCCTCGGTATGCTGCCAGCTACGTTTATGGATATTCAGAATTCCGTGGCGTATCGTCCACGGGGCGATTTCGTTTTATGTAAATTCGGATTCGTTGTGCAGGTGCGTTGGTGTAATTGTGACATGTGTAATGGTAACTGCTCATTTGTTGAGGCACAGCTTGTGAAGCCTTTAGGCTACTAGGGATTTAAATTCGTTCATAATACACCCCCGCGTTTGCCAAACGATAATCTATCGCTTCCATCTTTCAAAGTAGTGCTGCATACATTATTGAGAGGAACTCTTAATCTTCAAGTAGGTATTAGATACTACCCATACAAACACGACTGATAAACATTGCTTTGTTTGCTTATAAATCATGTCTTCCTTCAAATCTGCGTTTGGTAGGTTGTCAGACTGAAATTGTTGTAGGAACGATACTTTTTGTGTTATTTAGATGAATTTAGTTCAGAAATTTGGATCTTAATATTCATTTTGCTTCTTTTTATAATAATATGTTAGTTTATTTTTGTGAGTTTTAAAATATATTATTTCCTTTCTTTTCGGACGTATGACTTTCGGAGATAACCTAGTGGTATCTTTAAACCACAGAACTCTAATTCAGATATAGGGCTAATAAAAAAGCCATGATTATGTCTGTAATTAAAATTACCACCCATCCTTTTAGCGATGAAGGTTGTTCAGTCACTCCATTTATAGCATAAGGCTGTCAATACACCGAACAGATTCCGTTACATCGGTGCATCGTCAAATATAAAGGATCACAGCAAGATCGCGATCGCCCCGCCCTGCATGCGTGAGCGCTGGGCGGCTCGAATCGCCAGGCGAACCCCCTTGTTGAGATATGTGAAGAGTAAAATGATTACTACTGCTGGAAGGAGAAGAACCTGCTCCTTAGTTAGTATAGGCTGTAAGTTTCAATGTGGAAGTATGGCAATTGGAAAATAATAATACTCTAAGACCATGCGAAGGGCAGTTTATAGTCCAAGGCATCAGAAGGTCTAGACAGGAAGATTTTCTGCAATTTCAAACGATAGTAAAGGTTAAAAATATATAGATTTGACATCTTGTCTAGGCCCCAGTCCTGTGAATGTTGAAATCAAACGATAAATTAACGGGGTAGGAATCGATTGTAGATTATTGTCCAAACTACAAATTAAAAAATCTTAATTTGATGTAGGATTAGTATTTAGGAAAGCTATTGTTCCTGTCTGAAAGGTAATACATATTTCGTTCGTAGTTACCACGCCTCAGTCGTAGAGGCAAAATTATTATCGTATATAGGCTTTGAAACATCAACAACAACGATTGCAACTATCTGTTCTAAACCATCCTACACAAAGCGCGGGCAGCCACGATCGCTTGTAAAATATCGCTAATGCAATGTTAACGAGATCTCAGTTATGTAAAGACGTAATATTTTGCATTTAATAAGGGCCGCAGAGCCCAGCACATAGCGTCCTGCCTTCGGCTACAGATGGATCGCGATACTGCGCCGGCTATCAAGCTCGTTCGTATGAAATTATTGGAAAACTCGACTCGTGCACGATGCATCTGCCCACAGCACAGCCACTCCGACTCAACCCCGCTTAAAGTTGCAAACGACCCGAGAAAGCCGAGTAGGTTTTAAAGATAAATCTACAAGATAGGACCTTTCTTCGTCCGTTGCATATTCGAATTTTAAATCTAAACGGGTCGTTAACCTAACGAAGGGAATGCGAAATGAAGTACCAGCCGACCGTCGGAAAGTACACGTTGTCCATAAATTAATGAAGGAGTGCTGGACATAAGTGTGGAGGCCCGCGGTGGGGGCGGAGCCCGGCACCTGTACCGATGTATGGATATTCCCAAATCGATAATTCATGTGATCGCGCTCGCCTGTAATTAAGTTCGGAAAGTTCGATTCTTTGATCACACCTAGGCGTTATGATCGCGAGATAATCCACGCTGTATGTGTGAATCGGTATTTGTTTTGTAGTTTTTTTTATCTCCTATTCGATTAGTTTACATCCGGAAGCTGGATATTTTAAGGCAGGTATACAAATTAAAATGCAAATGACAGAAAATTAAAATAATTATATAAGTGCATATTTTAGCATTTGAATTTTGGGGGTCTGAAATCTTTTTAATCCCTTTTTACTGTTTGTGATTTGAATATTATGCCTACTTATCGACTATCATCCAAACATCCAGCATCAGAGCACGACTTACACAATAAAGATGCTCATAAATAAATAAATAAGGCCGAATTTAATAACAAGCCCGGACCTAAGTAATGGCCGCCAGAAGGCAGTGTTACATATATTATAAAAGCCTCTTCATTTTATAACTTTTACGCACATTTCTTAGCGTTGTATTAAAATCTTTAAACACTATAATTTGGAGACGATCGAAGGGTTATAGGAACTTTTTGGTGGCGCGGCGTCGAATACTCGGGACTTGTGGACTGTGGTATACAAAAAGAGACTGACGTCGAAATATCCTTTCCTGGGCCTCAATAACATTTAAATGAATTTACAAATCGTTTTTCTTTAATCAAATAATAATCTTGTCTGTTCATCTTCGAAACCTGCAAAACCGACTATATAGTATTGAAAATGCACTGCGAAAAACACTGAAATTGAATTTATGCAGGTACGTAAGTGCAAGTGATAAAATTTCAGTACGCACCTTCCACCTACCGTGGGTCCAAAAATGGTAGATACCTGAGCCCGATTTATTGCTGTTGTATAAAAAATAACGTCAGCCAGAGTGTGTTCAAATAAGTGGCATATTCGACAGCGCTGGTGACGATTGTCACGGCTCAGAAAATTCTATTGCATTCGAATCAAAAGAAACATACTTTCATTTCTTAAAGGACCTTATAATTATTTATTTGTTTAAATATTTAGAAAAGTTCCAACGAAGAAAAAGAGCTTTGTTAAGATTTGGCAAGGCTGCATTTATCACGTATTCTGATGACAGGACAGGCATAATATATTGGACATTAACTTTTTGTACGCAGATCGTCTGGCCTACGTTGCAATCCACATAAACCATTGAGACATCGAAGCGATTTGCGCCACCACATTCTTTCTCAATCAGTGCATCTCACGTCACCAGTTTACCTCCGATCCTTATTTACTTGCGCAAACTAGAAAAACAAAGTGAGACGTTGGATGCATCGCATCGATCGCGCTAGGATGCCATTGCGTCCGGCGACGGCGAATGCTTTGCGCTGTGTTTTTCAAAGGCATACCTCGTGCGGGTGCCGCGATCCGGTGAGGACTTTATCCATCGAGTGCATGTCTTGTGTGCGCGGACGCCGCGATCTAGATCTGGCGGCGCCGGCGAGCGGCGAGATGGTATCGCAAAGCTGCGCGACAATTGCTAACACCGCTGCGCCGCGACACTGTAGTGGCACTGCGCGGCGCCGCGCGACACTGCGAATTATTCAAAGCCCGATGAGGAGAATCGTCCGGTGGTCATTGTCGCCGAGTGACCTCGCGCCGCCATACCTTACATTGCTATTCAATATGGTTAATTATTATTTTGCTTAAAGATCACATGCCTCTTATTCACTTTATCTTAGATGCTTAGAATAAGTTATATTAACAAATGAGAAAACATTCTAAGAATGATACTCAGTTTAGGTACGTATTTTATTACCAAAAATTGTATTTTTTTATTTTCAAATTATTACTTGGTAGTCAGTCTATACTTATGTCTTACGCATAACATAATAACCTACTAATAATAATTTCATGTTTGTATTTAATTGGCACTTAGCCTTTTATAGTAATTTACTTTTTGATGTCTGAAAAAATAAATAAATTAGAATTGTAGTAATATCCAAAAATAATTCAATACACTACAAAGCTATATACACACTACACGTTACATACATTACACACACTACAAAGCTTTGATGGCTTTAGTGATGGTTGTGACGTCACCTGCCAATCCGTAGTTCAGTTTACAATGAACTTAAGCTTTCAATGAAAGAAAATATCATGAAGCAACTGTAACGAGGTGGTAAAGCATATTCTATTGCTCATATAGCTACCATTTTATAATTGTATCACCGCGAGAATCTATTGCAGCACTTGAAAGGCAGTGCTTCCAAAAGCACAGCAGGGACTTTTTCGACTACATCGCGATTTAAAATAGTGATCAAACTATGACGTACAAAGAGTAAAAATCAAGAATTAAAAAAAATGCAAATGTAAACAATATTTCAGTTGACACAATCAACGCAGCATATTGTCAGTTTTAAGAAAGAAAAGGTGTTATTATAACTAAAACATAACAAACTGCATTAGTCATCAACTGTTGAAGCAACAACCACTTCTTCATACAACCTTAAAGAAAAATGGAAAGGCAAATGCCTAACCTGCCTAGCACACGTAGGCAGCTATCAGTGTGCAAAGGCCCGATCTCCGAAATGGCTCACGCACGGGCCATTCGGGCCTAGGCAGGGACGTGGGGACACGTGGGGACACACGTCGAGATGGGACGATTCTAGGAACTGGGACGGGGAGATTAAACTTATAGCTGCAGATAGATTCCTTCGTGCTGGTACTTTTATAATGTGTAACGCTTCATGATTGCGCGTGTAAGAGGTTCCTAAATTGATGATGATTGTAAATTATTGCGCAGATATTAACGTTTTCAAGTACATTGCTGTATCTGCGTAGACTTTTGATATGTCCAGTTGTCCACGCTTTCGGAACGTTCACGCAAATTTAAATATTTTAAAAATTTCGCTTTGCAAAAGTAACTATTACTAACAAAAGTATGTACTAACAAAACTTGTTTTATATGTGTATACTAACAAAATGGATCTAAGTTATCTAGCAAAGAATAAATATTTGAAATATTTGAATTTGAATTTAAAAAAGACACTTTGTCTCAGAGTTCGAGAGGGGTGGGGTTTCAATCCCCATTGACAGCTACTTTTTTCGACTTTTTTTTTCATTTTTAAATGTTGATGGCACTATAAAAGTATAGAAGAATGTATGATTAAAAAGGAAATTAAAGAAGAATAAAACAAAACTAGGTTTTAGTTAAGGTTTCGAATTATTTGAAAGAGAATTTTGTCTTCTGCTTTCAAAGCTAGCTCCGTACAGCGATATAATCAGCTTCAGACGGACAGAATCAGTTTAAAAAGTCAGGTAGGTACACAAGACTAAGTAACGTCGTCAACTGCTCCATTAGGTCCATTTATACAGCATTGCCAGTTGGATTCCGTCACGTGCGCTCGCATCTGATACGTCCGAGTGGAATGTCGCGCGACACGCAAACGAACTGGCGTACCCAAAGAAGGGGTTTAGCAACTTGTGACGGTTACTATGACTGGCCAGGCCGTATTTTTTTTTTATTTGTAACGAGACGAGCTGGTCGTTTGCCTGATGGTAAGCATAACGCTGGCCCATAACAAATGCAGTGCCACTCAGAACTTTGAAACACAAAGGTCTGCGCGGCACTGCAGTGCGCTCGTTACCCTGAGACACTAGGTATTAAGTCTCATATGCCCAGTAATTTCACTGGCTACTTTGCTCATCAAACCGGAACACAGTAATGCTTGCACATTACTGCTTGGCAGCAGACTTCACGAGCAAAGCGGTGGTACTAACCCAGACGGACACTCGCAGAAGAGTTAGTCCTCCCACATATCTAGGAACTGGAATAACGTAGATCTTAGTACTGGTAATATAGCTGAGGTCTTTACGAATTAAAGTTATTCTTCTTCTACTTAGTAGTGGGTATGCTTTGGATAGAGTGGTCGTGGTCATGTTCCAGTAAATTTTGAAAGCAGTACCTTCGTCATGCGTTTCCGTCTGGATCTAACATGAACGGTTACACACTCATATTCCGGCACTAGGATCCGCTGTGTCTCAGGTGGCATGGACACTCCAAGCCCCGAGAAAAAGCTTTGTGCTCACCCCACAAAGTTTACTCCAGCCGGTGATCGAACCCGGGGCTTCTCGCTATGCAGGCAGAGTTACCGACTTAGTCCCGGAGCCTTCATTGTCTGAGCTTTATACTTGACGGACTTCTTTTGTATGGTATATAATATGTACACGTATGCTTCGGATCTTCCCATTCTAGACTTATACTGTTATGATATCACTTTCGACGGCAACTTTGCTTATCATTAAGTGAGATGGTGGCCAACCATTATTGAGGATTCTAAATAAAACAAAAGAATGATTTCGACCTGTAACAAAATCTCAAAACTAAATTCAATAGAAATAGTCATAAGCTAAAAAGAGAAATTGTTCAAAATATGAGTGGTCCCCAGAGACCGCCGCGGGCGCGTTCTCGCATTCTCATCTTTTTGCCAGTCACCAAAAGTATTTATTGCAACACTGATGCGCTGATCCAGAGATTGGGGCTCCTACCACTAGTCTACGCGTCCTTGTAACCAATTTTTTGAAGGGTGTGTGTTTGTGTGTGTGTGTTTGTGTGTGTGTGTGTGTGTGTGTGTGTGTGTGTGTGTGTGTGTGCGCGCGTGCGCGCGTGTGTGTGTGTGTGTGCGTGTGTGTGTGTGTGTGTGTGTGTGTGTGTGTGTGTGTGTGTGTGTGTGTGTGTGTGTGTGTGTGTGTTTAGCTGTGCCCCGCGGTTTCAATCACGTAGCTTAAGCTACTCCTTGTACCATCAGCTATATGCCTGTGAAAGGCCCGTAAAAATCGGTTCAGCCGTTTCGGTGATTACCCGGAACAAACACACAGACAGACAAAATACAGACAGATTTAGGATCCGTAAAACAGCAACTCCCAATAAAACAGCAACGATTTCTACAAAAATCGTTTAAAACGCCTCTTTTAAGGAACTGACACTGATGCTCATAAGAAAGCTTGCTTATAAGCGTGCTTAAAACTAGCATGCTTTGAAGCCGTTTTTTCTAGCAATTAGGATGCTAGTTCGAATACTAATAATATTAGCATGCTCAGAAAGTTACGGACAGACAAGCTCATTACCAGCACGAAAGCATGCCACTATTATAGGCATAATAGCATGCTTATCGCTAGCAAATGTGAACAGCTGCAGCAGAGCATGCTAGTTGTAAGCATGCTTATAAATATGCGTTCTTATGAGCATGTGTGTCACAGTACCTTTACATAATGGTGATGGATAAATGGTAGCCCCATGATGCGCTGATCCGCGACCACCAGATACCAACTTGACAAGGATCCTGCCAGCGCCGATAGCGCATCCTATTGTGTTAGACTCTTTTTGTTGATTGTCTTCGATATTCCTTCGCGCGAATTCATACGTGGTAGCTTCACTTTTGGATTTGATGTTTAAAATGACGTTATGATTTAGAGATATGCTATTTTGTTTGAGATTTAAGTAACTCTAAATCAGGTTAAATAGCACCCTTAGCTGCGAGTTAAAACAAAAACGACATTTTATTTTATTTTATTCTGTGAGGAAACCTTACAGCTAGGTACCTACTTATAGAAAATACTTTACGTTACAGAAGGTTAATAAAAGGTATAATTAAAGCAGGTAGGACATCTAAAATTACTTTCATTATGGCGATGGCGTGATTAGTGTGTAGTTTACGAGCACCCAAAATATAAAGTAAATTCCAGATTCCTCGTCAATCTGTTTATTGTTTTCAAGTCTCATATGAAGATCAGTAATTTTATTAACTAAATACATAGTTTGACTGTCTACCGTTCGATGTTACGCAGTAGGTATATGTTTACTCATTATAACGTAGGAGTAGAATCAATGAATATGGTGCATGCCTACACATCAGACTTTATGCAAACGAGTTTTATCTCGTACAATATTTAGAGAAGATTGAACAAGCAAAACAGCTACCAGAGTTTAACTAATCTGAGCCGGTAAAAATCGAACCCTCGAATAAAACTGTCGGCAACAGCCGAGCATTCAGCAACCGAAAGAAATATGAATAAATTGCATAAATATTTATCGGCATGCATAATGCCAGCACCACCGCCATAGTCCAAAAAGACTTCTGCAATACAATACAACATTCTCAGAGGACATAATTGTTTTTGCAGTTTGCTCCGGAATTTTATCAAGCTAAAGCACACCGTTAGTGCCATTTTTAAGACGTATAGATTCATATCTGTACGAATAGCCGCGGGGGACGAACATCTCTTAAATCTTTCTTCATTTCACTCATCTTTTTATTACTTAGGACAGTATTTTACAAAACTTGTCCACCACATAATTTGGACTTTTTGTTCCCCTCTTGGTGAAGTGAATGTGATAAGAGAATGTCATTGTTGGGCAAAGCTAATTGGGAGGTTTTTCCGTTGTTTCATACGCTTGCTTATGTCATAAGTGTGTTGACAACTCCCGTGATGTAGATATTGCGTTGGTGTATTCAAATTTTGTAACGCGAAATCGGGATCAATCTTCGCGAGGGACCAATATTTATGCAACGGAAGAAAATAAAGAAAAGTACTGTTTTCATATATGTATGGATGTTGTGAAACATGCAGCGTATGTACGGATTTTTTCAATCGATAAAATTGTCAGTTCAAATCGATAAAGTGGGTTATATCGATTTTTTTATATAATTTATCAAGCCTTGATACATCCAACAAAATTTATCGAATAGATAGGTCGAATGCAAAGAGAATAAAGCTAACAATACTTTACGATCAGACTTCGCTACTCGCAACATTCGATAAATTTATCAGTTTTTTCGATTCGACAAATTTATCGTTAGGATATCCGTACTTGTGCCGATGGTACGGTAAGTTAACCTTTAACACTACCTGGCTATACCAATAAGGCTATACCAGACATAATAAAATCATATACTTAATAATGGAAAAAGGTAAGTAGGAACTGTATAACTTCACTCTTGCAACGAATTTCGTATAGTTATCGTCCTTACAATTCCTACACAAATCTCAGCGTCAGACACTGCCTGCAATGTCATCAATCCGATACACGACGCAAACCAGGTGAGTCATGTCTTCCAATCGCGCAAAGTATAAATCAAAATGTTGCTCTATCCGTCGTCGAGTCGTTCAGATTCAATACGGGCGTCCTGCTGTGCTACCACACAAATTTACGATGGCCCCCGAACACTACCTTCGACAATGCAACACGAGATGCCGATTGTTTTCTCCGAGTTATTCTCAACAAAATAACGTGATTTATACAAACTCTGAATCGCAGTGTGTTCGCATCGCTAATATATCTCGCGTGACGGAGGAAATGCCATAAGGACTGGGCTCCAAATGGAAGGATGTTCGATAATGTCTGAAAACTTCTTCGCTCTACTATTTAAATTTCATTTGTTTATTATACAAATCTTTTATAAAAAAAACTATCTCACCGGGTTGTAGTTTGCTATATTTTGCTGATTACAGCAAAGCTTGCAGGAAAAAAATGCAGAGCAGAGGTTCGTATCTTAAAATCAGTGGAAAATAGCAGTTCCTGACATCCTGTCATTGTTATAGGCAAGCGTAAAGCTAACCAAAAGAAAACGACTTGTTCATCTCGTAGGTACGTCATATTTACGAATGATACCTACCTAATACTGTGTATAAATAACAGATACTTGTACATATTAAAGTATCTACCTACAGTGGAGGCAATAAACACTTACCTACGGTGTCATGCACCAGGCTCATAGGTTCCAAGTTAAGATTTCTCCAAGTCGTAGGCATAGAACTTGCTACGATAGCATCATTCCCAGAAATACAGACACGTGCTTTCGTGTCGCTCGAATACGTGGCGATACGAACCTGAACATCCACCGCGTCACAGGTATCCTCGGTTCCCAACACGAATAAATATTCCTTTTATTCCAATTTGTCAGCTAAGCCACTCTCCGCGGCGACTTATCTCCGTATTCAGCGGTAAGCTCCCGCCAAAACAATACGGCAGTATCGTTAAAAAACGTGCTTGAATACTGCATTTATCATCGTTGATTAAATACCATTGTTTTGTATCGGCAGACTCGGGGTCCCCGCGCTTCGTGTTCCTTTTTCGTCTCTCCGTGTCTCGCATTGTAGTCGCACGGAGACAATAAGTCTGTTAAATTGGCCTCCTATACTCGTTATATTATGTGCCCGGAGCTTGTATTTATGTCCGTGGAGGACGCGTGCTGACCGGTGCTCGGGTCTCGACTCTCGGCCCTCGCATTCGTGTTGTAAATTCTTGCAAGTCAAGAAAATTTGTTTTCGTCGCAATTCTATTATGATTTGTTCTAATCGCTTTCGCAGCTTGCATGTTTGCTTTGTATATTTTTTTCTTTAATTTTATGTGTACCAAGATTTACTCAATTTAGAGCTTCTAGCAATTTGAAAACGGAGGAATACTCTAAACAATTTCATGACATAGATAAGCCATGATACCTTCTGTAACTTTAACTTCCATTTTGACTATAGTCGCGAAGTCTGGATCTATGTTGGATAAGCTAGAAATGTTGTGATTATCTTTCCGTACGGTACTCATGAGGCAGATAAGTTACTTTAGAAATCAGACATAGGAAGTATACATTTCTCAGAAAACTGAACTGAGTAAAAATAGTCCACTACGCCTACACATTGTTGCCGGAGCACGTACTGCAATTTGGAAATCTAGATTTAGTAAAGAACGGGTTGTTTCGTGTTCTTGAAACTGAATGCATTTCCAAGAAAAAAATGTTAGTTGAGTGTCCCATACGTGCCGATGTAGCGTACGCGTTGACACTTCAATGGACGCCGGCGCGTGCCAACTATGTTTTTCCAGTTTTTCCACTAATAACAAGTAGAAAAAACTTGACTACTCGTATTTTATGTCATTACACTTTACATAAGCACGCTAAGAAAAACTCTTTAGAAGATAGTATAGGTACTGGAAATTTGAAATACAATACTTCCATTTCAGTATCAATTTATCTTAATGAGCACAGACAGCACAAACCCTCATTCACAAACCACTTGTTAATTTATTGCGGGAATATAAGAAATATGACATAAATTATAATTATACGCCGCTTCAATTCAATCATTACCACATGAATGGTTGTCATAACATAGTCCCAATTAGGCGTCCGCGGTTCATGTCGATGCTCGTAATTAATATCAATAAATTAATTTGGAAAAATGAGCCCAGTAGCGGGCCGAGGTCCTGCCGTAGCGAGACGGTCTAGCAAAAAGGGGAATGCTTCGCTCCGCAATAAAAATATGTAGTTCGAACGAGTACGAACGTGGCAGAAGAAAAACCGGAGTCGCCCAAGCGCAATATTAACATGGATAATTAATTTATTAATTAGCATCAATTAATCGTAATACGCTGGCAGCAGCGGGCCCTCGATACGGCACGATGCTTTTTCCTACTAAGTTAGTTTTTAGACGACAATTAACTATGCTGACTTAGTAATACTAAACGCGAATTCTCGAAGCTGCCGACGGGTTTGTTATGAAATGATAATGTGATCGATGCCGAAGAGCAAAAACTTAATGCGACTGATACATACCAAAGAAGCGGGCCTTCTTTTGATTTTCTTGTTACGTTCTATGAGCATGCTTTGAAATGCAGTGCAAGTTCAAACCGACGCCGTCTGCTCGCGACTGAAGCCACCAAAGAGAATACAATTACTACGTAGGTAGTCACTTTCTGGATAAATATTTGCAATGGTCGACTGCTCGGACTGCTCAGTAGACATTGACAAATCAACAGCTGTCAATAAGCTGTCCGGGCGGCGGCGAAATTCGAAAAGTGATCTGCATTCATTAATAACCCGAATGGATGCGAGGAGCGATTCGCTACCTGTATTCACGATTTCACGGTCAGCTTCAGTGGAAACTTACAATTTAAATTACTTTAAAACAAAGTATCTGTAAAGCTTGTTTAACATAGTATAATATATATAGTGTTTAATTGTGTAGGGATGCGCTTGACGGCATTTTTGATTCATTACGCATTAGACGTAGAGCCCCGTAAAATGCAAAAACATTGCATTGATTTTAATATCGGAACGTGAGGACCGCGGCGGCCAGCAAGGTCACAGTTTTATTATATTTTTATCGGCGATTAGCATAAACCTTTGCGCGTCGTGCATTTCGTTTTATTGTAGTATTTTATGTTTAACGTTATAAATATTGGCAGTTTCTTCCTCGTGGATATCGGCGCGGCTATTAGAGCCTCAGCGCCGGCATTTTGTGGACTCATTTATGGATCGTATACTTGGTTTACCGACGCCGTTCTAGATAACGGCGTATTGATGGGTTTTAGATTAGCCCTTCAGGAGAATGTGTCGAGGCGTCCGGCGTGTCATAAAATTAGCTCGGCTGAGGAGTGACAGCTCTTGGGTTCGAGGCTCAGGTAGCTAACTAATGGAGCGAGATGACAATCTAATGCTTATTAGAATGGAATTCAATAAACTGAATAGTGTATGGTCGTATGAGTGACCGTTGTGTCGGCTACCGTTCAGTATCAGATTCGGTAGCGGCGGAGTACATCTCGGCCGTTACTTTATCATGTCTTATCGGTACACTGTGTTCAAGCCAGTCTCAGATATATCTGTCGATACTTAAATATCATAGATGATTATGGTAGTTTTATGGGTGCGGCCAAAAAAAGCCAAACACTGAACAGTTAATCTCCACGATCTGAGTTTGTAACTAGAGGTTAGAATTCGAAAACTCCGAATAAAAAATAAGAGATCGTTAAGAGAATGCTTTGCATATTTCGTTTGAGATATGGACACCGTCCGGTGCGGTGCCCAGACGAGGATGCTCTTAAAGTTTTTTCAACTAATAATTATAAAATAATTTGTTTGAATTTGCGACGTGGGTGCATATTACGTTTTTTGTAATAGAATCAGCTTTGTTATTAAACAAAAAGTTTGGTTACACTTCCTTCTTTTTTATGCCATCACCGTCGTCCTTTTCTAAACATTAAATTACCATAATTGGGTATGTTTAAAACAACATCGATATTAAATTAAAGATGACGTTTTGAACGACATATCTGCGGGAGACTGCCCGCCCTGGCGCTACTGACGACCCTGGGCCATAGATAGCACAACAGTTTCTACGAGACCACAGTATACATAATAGTTGCATTGGGACCTTCACCCCAGGAGACCTCGAGAGGCTCCCACGGCCGCTCCGCGTAACCTTGGAAGAATGTAAGCCTTTAAACAAAATAGTTTAAAGAAACGGAAGTCTAATATTGATTCTATTTCTACCTGAATGTGATTGGGGCATAATTTATGCATTGAAAATAGAAAACAAAACTTTAAAGAATAAAACACAAATTTTAAAAAGCAATTTTTATATTACTTTTTACTAGCTGCTGCCCGCGGTTTCAACAGCGTGGAGATATATTTCATGGTTTTAATTTTTTTTTGCGGAACCCTACTTCTTTATCTAAAGTAAAAGTAGTCTAAGTTACTCCTTATAACATCAGCTATCTGCCAGTGAAAGTCCCGTCAAAATCGGCTCAGCCGTTTCGGACATTACCCGGAACAAACAGACAGACAAAAATTTTTAAAATGGTTCTTTTGATATAGGTACCGTAAAGCTGTTATTTTGATGTTACAAACAGACACTTCAATTTTATTTATTTGTATAGATAATTGTAAGGCGGTACTTGGGAGCCAGTACTAATATAGGCTTGGAGTGTTCGCCATCTTTGACCACAAATAGGTACTTAGTGGTTAAACTATCAAGTATAAAATAGAAAGGCATTACTTTAAAAATTAGCTATATTATGATATTATACAAGTAACAAATGAATATCGGAAAAACGATTTAGTATGAAATAAAAACGATTATTTACCGTCAAAATTAAACAATATCACCCACAGACTTCCTGGAAGCTCACCATAAGCATCTCAAGTAACAAGCCTGTAAGTCCTATCATCAGTCACTGCTTTTCACTTATAATGATGTTAAAAATGTTACCTAACAGCCGTTCTTGTCCACCCATTGTATAGGTTCGATATACAAAAAAACAAGGCTCTTAAAAAATGACTCCCAATTTATTTGGAGTATAAAAAGTCACATTTCCCATGACACCAGCCTGGGCGTTCTGTCCTCTAAGGTTAGGGTTACCATGGGTGTTTTATTGGTCCAGGCCACGCTTTGGGATATTAAATAGGTAGACCTGAAATATATTAGCAAAGGAAAATTATATTGCCAAAACATCCGTCCCTTTGGCAGCCCTTTCGGCACCAGAAGTATTTGATATTTATATTATCATAAATATAGGTACCGTAAGTGTGGGTCAATAATTTTAAATCTAATAGTATTATGCCCATTTTCACCAGTAGCACCTAAACAATCCCCTAACTATAGAACCCTTATCGTAAGGCATCACCTAACTCTACCTTTAACTTCATTTTCATTTTCACCGTGCATTCTTCGCGACTGTCACATACATAAGTGTCCCTTAACAATCTGTCTTAGCACGGTGGAAATTTAGGTGACGTCTTACGCTATGGGATCCGTAGTCAGGGGATTGTTTAGGTGCCTCTGGTGAAAATGGGCATTAGTTATCTAATAGTAATAGGTAGGTAAGTTGTTTTATAAGATTATTTGGTAAGTACTTGTATGTACCTACTTGTTATAAAGTAATAATCATTATAAAGTCTTAAGTCCCCGAAAGCTCAGACAAAATCCCGGCATCAGAGACTGGTGGAGACCCTAACCAACGCGACGGAGCGCCATCCTTCTTCGGTATTTCATTGTCGTTTTTTATTTGAACCGCTTTGACATTTGGGAGTCGGGTCACTTATTAAATTAGTCTTTGTATTTAAATGAACAATTAATTTAAACTTTTATGCACGCTCCTGTTTGGCGAAGTCAAAGACATTTTAACGTCTTTTATGGTTATTGGCTTTGAGATATTTGACTTTCATTCATACTTTAAACAAATATTTTGACCACTTGCCGTGCGTTTTGTGTTTTGATCGGGAATTGAATATTCTTTGATATTGTTTACTTATTACATGACTTTTTTGTTATGTTGCTTATTACATGACTATCCAAAAAAGGAGTGTAATTCAGGGATCATGTATGTATGTGAGTTTCTTTACACCACCATATATTTTCAATGCCTGAATAGATTTGGATGTATGGCGTATAGTTAAAATTCTTACATCATCCAGAGTGTCACTTGCTGGGGCAGTCGTGTTTTTTTAATATATCACCGGTTTCCGGTAAAGGAAGGAATTTCTCAATTCGTCTATTTTTTTCTGCCTTTTTTAAAGCTGTACCCATTTATCGCTAATAAACAATTAAATTGAAATTTAATTGAGTTAGAATTATTGTACTAATTCAAACCCTTCGCCTGGAGATCGACGCTGACAACAATCTCATGAGGAGAGACGAAAGTTTATCTCAGTGGGGTACTTAGGGAGAGGCAAAACCAGTGCATAAATCCATACAGATAAATAAAATTGAAGTGTCTGTTTGTAATATCAAAATAACAGCTTTTTACTAAATGCATATGAAAGTATATATGGTACCTATAACAAAACAACCATTTTTAATATTTTTGTCTGTCTGTCAGTCCGTTTGTTCCGGGCAATCTCCGAAACGGCTGGACCGATTTTGACGGGACTTTCACTGGCAGATAGCTGATGTTACAAGGAGTAACATAGGCTACTTATATTTTAGAAAAATAATTAGGGTTCCGCGCAAAAAAATAAAAACCATGTAATCCAAAATCTCCACGCGGGTGAAACAGCTATTTCGACATAAAATTTACGGGCTAGTTGTCATCAGTTCACCATGTTTATTTTATAAGGGTCATTATAAAACTCAATTATAATAATAAAAATATTAAAATCGACGTAAAGGAACTCTTCAAACTAATCAGTTCCTATTACAATTTTATATTATTTTAATAGCCAATAGATGATATCCCGTACCGGTGTCGTAACACAGGTAGGTCGGCATTTTATCTGTAGGTATATCGGCCATCAAAAAACAATTCCCCACGATGACGTCCGTAATATCCGATTCCCACAATTCCTAGTAGAGGGACCTTTACTGATGTTCGACATTAATCCTAATGTAGCGATCTCGGTTGCCGTCGTTTAATCTAAACGAAAATATTTCAATGCCCAATAAAACTATGGTGCGGAGAAAAAAGCGTCGCTTCGAGCAGTGCTCGTAAGGTATTCAGTGAGTATGACTTCTGGGAAGCTATGTGGACCACTGTCATATCGCGGCCGGTAGGGATGGCGGGGTTATGCGAGAAATTCGTTGTCGATACGATTGTGTTTTATCGAATCGGTGTGAATTCTTAATAGATCGGAATAATTATAGTAAACCTCAGATCGATACGCATTGTAACATTATACGAAGGTATTGCAATATAAATTAAGGTATTGTATCAAAAGCCTTGCTATAAAGTATTTGCAAAAGCATCCTTTTTAGATATTCTATAATGTTTCCAAATTGAAATTTAAACATTTCTAAAAACACCTTTGCACTACGCCACGTGCGTTCCAAATTAGTTACTATTAAGTAGGTAGGTACAGCATTTGAATAGTACAGTAAAATAGCGAATAATTAAAAAAATATTAAGGAAAATATGTTCAAAGGTGTGTTGAAAGATTCCGTGAGGGAAACGGCATTTCATCAAAACATAAAATTTAAAAACATTTCCACCCTCCATCAACTAATGTAAGTACTGGACTAGGGTGGTGGTTTTGCGTACCACAATTCCTCTCTAAGTCAAGGTCAAAGTCCTTCGATAAGAGCATAAAAGGCTGATGATGTAAAAAGAAATTTTATCGATAAAAATCGCAGCATCCCATCACTAGGCAGTCACCGGCGCAAGCGCAGGACAGATGATCAGTCATGCGCCAGATGCTGCGATAAGAACGGTAGCCGCTCATTAATCTGCCGCCCCTCCACTACCCACTTACCAATTAACTGCCATAGATGCTGCTTCTAGGAAGCCGTGTGAAAGCTCTACAAAACTGCATAGGCACAACTGTTTAATCAAAGTATTTGTTACTAAATAAATTAATGTAGAGTCTTAAACAAAAATTTCATTTAATGTATTCAAGTCTGCAGGCACATGTACAAATTTATCAGGTGGTAGGATTAACTCCCTTTCATCTCGGTGAATACCAGTTACCACTCCTTTGCTCGTGTAGTCTGTCTCCAAGCAGCAGTGTGCATATAAGAATTGAAATGATTTTTTTTTATGAATTGTCAAGCATGTTGTTGTAATTAATGGAAAATGAATGCCTTTATTTGAAGATCTTTTCTTGTTTACAATCTATAAAAAAAGATACCGTATTATTGAAACGGACCAAAATACATAAACATTTTCATAAAATATGCTAATGGTGCCGTGCCGCCGGTAAACCAACATTGTAATATCGGATACTGCGAATGATGCAGGTCAACTGGTCAAGTATTCGGCAACAACTTGGCCATCTGAGTAAGAGCCAATACAATACGATTATGGGTTAAATTAAAAGTAAAATGAATGGTTGTTTTATAGTGCCAGACACTGAAAAGCTTTTGGGGATATGGTTATCGAATCGAAAAGAGCTTTTGAAACGTTTCTCATAATACTTGCTAAGTTCCAATAAAATATCAACACGGACGCATGGGTTCAAGGACTTTTTTATTACACGAGTGCCCAAAAAAAGGAGTGTAATGTTTTCAGGGTTCATGTAAGTATGTATATGTGAGTAGTGTCTATAAACGTTTTGAAAATTATCACTAGAAACGGGATATTTACCATGTATATTATTTGATTTGAGTTTCCGATATTTTCAGTTCTCCCGTGATCATGGCGTTTGCAACAGCGCCGAAATACCGGAAACTCAAATCAAATAATATACATGGTAAATATCCCGTTTCTAGTGATAATTTTCAAAGTGTTGATGACCATGACAGTTTAAAAATCTATAAAGGTTGTCTAACACAATTCTGTTGTGACATTTCTAATTATTTTGACGTTTATCTTTAGACACTGTCCAGCTAAACAGGATTTTAAAAGTTTTTTATGTGGTAACACAGTTACTTTTTAACTATTAAATGCCTGAACAGATTTGGATGTATGGGGAATCGTTAGAAACCCAATAATTTCACTGACTGCTTTTCATCAAACCGCAATACAGTATGGCTTGTACATTACTGCTTAGCGGCATACTGCAAAAGCAAAGTGGTGGTACCCACCCACACGACACTCGTGGAGGAGTTAGATCCTACCACCTGATAAAAAAATAACGACATCCACATTGGCATTAACTGTTGTTATAAATGTACATTGTACATCAATAAATGCGCGATTTCAACGTACTATCTACAGCCCTGCAATCATAACGCGAGCGTCGCTCCGCTCGTTACGGCCAGAATTTATCAATCAAGTGGCGAGTTTACGAGGACTCCAGACTTAATAGCTCCGCACTAAAACAGTTGTATAATCCAGTTGTAAGCTGCGAATAAGCGCTCTGATTTGGCGAAAGGTCCAATACGTGCGGCGGACTAGGCATGCGCCACATCTACTTTGTATCGTCTGTTAGTTATTATTAGCTGGTGCCTGCGGTTTCACCCGCATGGAGCTTCCCACAAGAACGTGCGTTTTTCAGGACAAATCATTTCGTTGTTTCATTGTTGCGTGAACGAACAAACCAAAGAACACACTGACATTTTTAAGAGGTATTAGTAGGGCAAAAGACATTATAAAGCCAGTTTTTATAATAATTACTTGCTTCTGCCCGCGGTTTTCACTCGCGTTCCCACAGGAACTGTGCATAAAAAGTCGGTCCATAATCTATATCTGTGCCAAAAATCACGCCTATCCGTTGCTCGGTGGCTGCATGAAAGAAGAACAAACCAACAAACGTACAAGCACACTTTCACATTTATAATATTAGTAGGAAGTAGGATAGAATAATGGTAAAAAGGTGAGAATCAAACCTGCAGTTTGTAGGTGTGAATCTCATAATGAAACCAATATTTGTTCTAGAAAAAATCACGAGTTTATTCCTCTAGTACATGAAGAAATGTCCTAGTTAGAAGTCTGGGGACTATATCAGTCGTATCAATGTCAGAAATTAAATTATTTAATATTCTTAATAATTAAATTTACGGAAACATAATAAAATGTGTCATTGTCACTTTTTCTTTTGCCTTAGAAACATAATTTATTAAAAAAAAACACGTAACCTTCATTACTGGAAGTCAGTTTGAGCAGTGCGTTTGTTTAATATTCACTGGGGCCGTAATTGAGTAACCGCCCGGCAGGCGGCCGCAGCCGAATTCGACCCGACAACTGTTTTATGTCCTGCTGACTACTGGAAGGGATTTCATAAAAATATGTATATGAATTTGGAAAAACATTATTATTTTTCTTTTTTTATCGTTTTCATAGGCCTAATTTAATTTTGGTTATAACTTATCCAGATTATTTTAGGTCAATTATAACTATGGGATTCAAAGTCCCATCTAGGGCTGCGGTGCGATGGTGAATGAAACTGCTGTTTGTAAACTATTATGTGTAATGTCTTTCACAAGTCACAATCAAAGTACCACATATGTATTCACTTGGGCGATGCCAAGTTACGACGGTCGTAGTGGAGTGAAACATCGATCTCAACACCAGGAAAAACACTTGTAAATCTTGTAATTAATAATGCAAGTTTTGGAAAACTAATGAAACAGTTGCGCGCTAAAAAGTGACAGCTCTACCACAGAGAACGTAGAACGCTCGAGTGACGTTTGAAAACATATCCAAACGCCACATAACAATTCAGTCTTGATTATGTGTTATATTTTTTTACATATTAATAGGCTTTCGTTTGACCACTATCTCACCTGGTGGTAGTGACGATGCGGTCGACGATGTATCACGCTTACCTAGAAGATACCTGTTCACTCGTGCCTTGAAGAGACGCAGGTTGCAACGATCTGGAAACACAGAGTCGGGCAAAGAGTTCCAATCCTTAGCGGTACGCCAAATAAAATAGAAATGTCTATGGACATTTTTATATACATTCCAATGATTTTAAAATGTTACGTTATTATTATGTTATTAATTCGAAATCCCCCAAAATATTCAAAAACTATTCAATTTTATTAAAATTTGAGTCTGTTGTTGGGTTTCAGAGTCAAATCGAGCTGGTTTCACTAAACCGTTTATTAAGCTGTCAAAGGCTTGTTAAAAGTTTATTGCAATATATCAAACACTTGATATCTTTTCACTTGTTGACCAAACTTTATATTTAAAATAGGTTATAAAAAAGCATTATCGAATCAGTGTAATATTATGCATCAATGGGGATAGAAATCAACAATATAGTAAACCTTACAAATGATCCATTAAAAATTTACGATGCTCCGACTAAACTAACATCATAAAGTATAGTAACAGAACTTAAGTACGCACTCAAATCACTGGTAGCGTCGCCTATTTAGATTAATTTAGATGATGTCTCGTTTTACAAACACAGTGTTAGGTTCTGTTCTTTCTTGAGAATCAGTATCTTCTACAGTAAATAATAATTGACATAGGTAGCTATGATTGTCAAATTTCTATAGGTGTGAAAATATTTACATTTGAATTCATTTTCAAATGCTTGTAGTTTCTTTATATAGATTTATTTTCTTATAGCTACTGGACAATTGAAACTGATATAATAAATCTGGAAGTAACAATGTCTGTCTGTTGGTTGTTCTTCACGTCTAAGCCGCCATGGCATGTAGCATGATAGACCGCAAAGAAATAAAACAAAAAAACCTAAAACAGATAAAAACACTTATAGTGTTACCACAAAAAAAAAAACATTTTTAGTCGCCTGTTTAGCTAGACAGCATCTAAAGATAAACGTCAAAAATTATTAGAAATGTCACAACAGAATTGTGTTAGACAATGGTTAGCCACTATTTAAATCAGGATTTGTGGTTGCTCATATTTAATCGTAAGACAAGTTTAGGCGTTGAACAGTGATTAACACAGGTTTAACGTGAGTTTAATTTTTTTGTGGTAACACTATTAAAGGCTAAAAAAACAAGGCACAGTAGTTTTATAGTCCATAATTATATAACTAACAACTAAAGCTGTTATTTATATACATAATTCTCATTGTACCAGAAGTTGTTGAGTAAATTTATCTCGAATCAAAACAACAAAACCGTAGTTGATTTAGTTTCACTCATCTCATGTCATTAAAAGTTTAAGCACCTCCAGTGTAACCTTTGTAACACCAATCTACAAAAGACGGCCAAACAACAATAATATCCATTCAAATAAACGATGTCAGAAATCAATGGAGCCTCACCACGACTTAACCCAAGTCTATTTCCATGTCATTATGGAATACGAGCACATGCAATCGTGTAAGTAACCAATAGTAGAAGTGTTACACGAACTGACACACTCTATCTTCAAGCGATAAGGTTCAAATGTGTGAGCTGGTGGTAAACGGGGCATGGACAGCTTATTAATATCGTATTGCGGTCAAAAGTTAATCGCGTTTAAGTCGCTCGCATCGCCCACGAAGATTCATCACAATCGTCATTATTCACACACAAATTATGTAATTTCAATAAATGGAGCTTATTGAATAGTGATGAGCGTCGGTGGCTGCAGTGGGACCCCTGCGGAGTCCGAGGCTATTACTTACACTGTCATGCAACGAGGTTTGTGTACGGCACAATGCTGGTTTAAATACTGCCCATAGTCTTCTGCCTTAATCTGAAACTGTCTAACAGCTGTGTTCAGAAAGAACGGCTCGTAGATTAACTATCTACAAGGTACTTTGCTGGAAGCTTGGTCATTAGGCTCTTCTGAAGAATTGAACTTCATGTTTAGAAGATGACGATATTATGTGTTGAATTACCTATGAAACTGAGGGAAGGAATTGTCACATGTTTTGGTTTTCTCATAGGTTTTGTCATAGGTTAGTTGTATGAGCCATTGTCTTCAGTTTTGTCATTTAGACAATACTGAAGCTTCGCATCGTAAACGAAAATAAGCATTCAAAGATTAAATACTCAGCAATGTATATCGTCCAAACTTATAATGTAAGAGTGGATTACAGGTTGTGGTAGATTGCACTCTCAATAAGCACTTAGATCCTCATTGTGTGGAATAAATACATTTTTGTTTGAATAAATTGAGCAGCTAGAGATCACCTAAGGCGTTCATTAGCGAGACCATAATGAATGTAAAAAGTTTTTTTTATCTGATCGACAAACTAGTGGTTCATAACCAGTTCAGCACCATACAAAAAAATGGACACATAGGTTTTACGAGGATTATCTGCTGACATCCAAGGAACAGAGTGATACCTCATTTTTACTAGTAATAAAATGAAAATGTGGTATATTTTCGAATTTTTGTATTGTATAGCGCATGGAGTAGGAATTTTCTGTCTATACAGGTATTCGTCCAGAACTATCGTGTCATCAGTCAATTCTATAATTATCCGTTGTCTAGTGAGAGAGTATGATAGAATAAGTATATCGTTCAACCCTAAAACTTGGAACAGTGGAATAGTGTCTCAGTAAAAAAAAACATCAGGGAATGAGACAAAGGATCATTTTAAACGATTACTTAACCCCAAAAAAAATAATGTTGTGCATTATATTATTTACCATTACGTGAATTATTTTGTTAAAAGACGGCCTAACAGGCTCTAGGAAGGTTTGTTGGTTGTGGATCCATCATTATGTAGTATCCCAGTAGTTTTCTTTTAAGATAATAGGTCCCTCTGTGAGGCCAATTCTCAATACAGTCAGGTATTAAATAGGTACCTATTAATAGCTGACTGATTGTAGGGAAGTGTAGTGGACAGATTATCATAAAGCCTGGGTCACACTGTGACGCAGGCTTTTATCCCTTCGAGTTACACTGTTATGTTCGCAAACATTTGTTTGTGAATAATTCCCATCTTGTCACAACAGTGTGACTCGTTTGGTGTGACAGGTTGGGGATCCACTAGAAACCCAGTCTTTCCCATATTAGTACGCTACAAAAACCTCAAGAACTAACTCGCCACAACACTGAAGCTTGTGAAAAGAAATAAATACCTACAAAATTTAGTTTTAGTTATAAAGTGGTAAGATCTCTACACATCCATAATAATTAATTGATTTATAAAGGTACTTGTAGGGAAGTGTAGTCCACATATTATCACAAGGCCTGCGTCACATTGTGACTCGTTGGGATTTTTCTCTTAGAGTCACACTTTTGGGGTGGTAACAATTTTGTTGAGAACAATTCCCATCTTTTCACACTTACATAACAGTATGACTCGTTTGATGCGACTGGTTGGGAACCCACAAAATACCCGGTATTTCCTTAGGCCATATTAGTGCGCTACAAAAACCTCAAGAACTAACTCGTCGTATAACTGAAGCTTGTGAAAAATATAAGTAGGTACAATAATAGAGTGTTAAGTGGTAATAAGACCTCTACACATCCCTAATTGATTTATAGGTAAATATTAAATCTTTTCTCACCAGGCCTCTCGATGAGTAATGACCGAGCCTAATGCTGGTTAACGTTTTTTTTTTCACCCATTTAATCATCTGCACTTTGATTGACGCATTCTTTCTTGTAATGGAATGTATAAGTTACAAGTCCTGTGAATAGGTTGTGAAAATGCTCTTCATTTCTGCTGAATATGATACTGAGAATGAGTGAGCTAGCTATTCTATGACCATCCCGATACGTTGAGGAAGCAAGGTAGGTGAAAAATTATTTTTTTTATACTAATTGATAACGAGACGAGCCGGTCTTTTGCCTGGTGGTAAGCATAATGCCAGCCCATAACAATTGCAGTGCCACTCAAAACTTTGAAACACAAAGGCCTGAGCGGCACTGTAGTGTGCTTGTTTGCTGTGAGACATTATAGGTAAAGTGTCATAAGCCCAGTAATTTCACTGGCTACTCTGCTTATCAAACCGGAACACATTACTGCTTGGCGGCAGACTTCACGAGCAAAGTGGTGGTACCAACCCAGACGGATACTCGCAGAAGAGTTAGACGTAGTAAACAAGACTTATGGGAATATGGGAGTAGGTATGAGGTAGTCAAAATGTTTTCTTCATTGTGTCATAAAATTGTACATCTACATGACCTACAACCTACTTTAGAGGCGCATTACTTAAGCAATTAGATTGTTTATTAAAAAAAATTATTTGTCAAACCGTCATCCAAACTCAAGGAACTTATACTCCAAACCACAGTTTACGCGTCTTAAAAATGTACTCTGCAGGGCGTACCTATGTCAACTTTGATTAGAAGATGGACGGACAGGTAAATACATGCTCATAAAAGGAAAAAGTACAAAGGAATGTTTGCAAAGGATTGCGTTATTAGCCAAAGTGCGCCCATATCAATCACCCTTGTATGGGTAATATAAAATGTCAACAAAACGTCCGAGCTCCGCAGCATCACACTTATCAAAACAATACAAAACGCGGGATGTTATCGATAAGGATCGTGGCCGCGACAACCCTCTAACTCCGTTTTTTGTGGCTTGACATCGCGCTAATAATACTCATGAGAAAAATGCGCCGGACCCCCGCCATCCTCCTTTTGTTTTTAATTTCTACCTCAGTGGCACCGATTTAATTGGCCTCAACTCGAGCGAGCGCACCTTCGTATTTCACCTCGGCTCGCTTCATTTGAATATTTAAAGCATTTTGGGTCCCCAGCGCATTATTTTCTTTATTTACACAATATTTATATATTTATTTCAGGTCCGGCGTCATTTATTTGGTGACGTGACTTACCGATGTCGCGTCCTTCCAAGTATCGACATAGTTAACGCGGTGAATTCTCTCGCGTTCCATTTAAAAGTTTGGAGTTCTTTCTTTGGTTTGTCTTTTTGTACGGCCGCGACGCTGCCGCGTGTGGCGAGCGCTGCTCTTCGTTGTTTTCTCGCCAACTCTTATCTTCGACAAGATTGCTCGTTTTTAAATGAAGTTATATCGTCTCGATTGAACACTGGGCGACGGAGGCGCGGCGAATTTTTAATTAGTTTCCGAAGATAGAGAATTTTAAGGAGGAATGCGGGAGCCGTGTTGCGAGTGTGCACAGATATCTTAATTGAGACGTGGATGCACCGTTTCGAACGCAGACTGCCGATTTGTTAAGGACGGAGAGATTAATTATGAATTAAAGACTTTAATCGAGCTCCGTGCAGCGGCTGCGCGACTGTGCGCCGCGGTATTCGCTAATGAACGGAATTAATGAACGCCATTTTTCGTAGTGCCATATTGAAGGATCGCGTGACGCCACCGCTCAGCTCCTCACGTCATTGCTACGCGATTATTTCATTAGCCATGATACTTTACAAAAGAACTACTTTCATAAAAACTTTCATGTGTAACTTAATTTTACGAGTTTATTAAGGACAGGCCAACAATATTAGTAATCAACACATATTTAAAAAACAATAAAACATTTCACTCACTGCGCCGGGACAAGCGCCATGACATTGAAGCCGATGTTGTCCGGCTCTCGGGCGATGAATTCGGCGCATACTTTCGCAGCGTCTTCCAGAAGTCGCTCTGGGGTAGTGGCTCCATGGTCTATTGGGAAAGCCTTGCGACCATCTAATTCAAACAACACCCCATCCTTGTGTATAAAAGTGACGAAGTGATTGTTTACAGTTTCGGGGCCGTCTTTTTCACCTCCCACCCCTCCTCCAATTTTCACAACATCTTTGTAAGCTTCCAAAATTGCAGTTGAATTTTCGAACAACGCTCCTTTGGCAGAGGAATCGAGACCTTCAGCGTCTCTCAAATATTTTTTCAGTAATCCATCCTTTAATTCGATACAATGAGTGTTATTGGCCACGCTGTGTATTAAAGCTATGGTCCCACACACATTGCTGAGAACTTGCTTCAGGTGGAATACGTCTTTTGGTATTTCCAAGCCTTTAGTCTTGATATCAGCTTCTTGTTCACAACGGTGTTTTTCATAGATGTCAGAGAGAGGAAATAGCAGGACTACAGCCAGGACTGGTCGAGGCACCCATTCCAGGGCCTCGCCTTCTAATCCCATGACGTCTACCATGCGCCATCTGTCGGAAACTCCAAGCTTCTGCAGATACTTGTTCATGGTCTCTGGGTTAGATTCCATCGGTAAAGCCACGGCCATTGTAAAAAAACGTTTTCATAAAATATATTGATCGAAATTTGGCACCAATAATTGATAGAAGGAATGACATCGAAAATTTTTATTATTTAAAAAAAAACAATCTTATGTCAATCAAAACACTGAAAATAGTTTTCTTCCACCATAGACTCAGAATATGAATCTGTCTTCCACATAATTTGAAAATAACAACGAGGTTATATTGGAATTAAGCATAGAGAAAAACAGGAACAGGAAGAGGAAAAACTCATCATCGTGATAGAAAACAAGTAGAATTGCTTACAAGTGGAAACTCACTTCGATGAAATTCGACTCCCATTTTTTCACCTGTCTTAAAATGTATATGGGACCGACCATCTCGAGAGTATAACCTTTCAAACAAAAAAGAATTTTCTAATTCGGTCCACAATTATCCACGGAAAATCTATGAAAATACCTACATAAAAAATACATACAGTCGAACACATAAATTCCTCCACATTTTTCGAAGTAAGTTAAAAAAGTAGACGAGATGTGTGAATAGATATGATTTTTTTTTTGTGAATATATTTTTTGTAGATACTCGTGAAGTCTGCCGCCAAGCAGTAGTGTGCAAGCATTACTGTGTTCCAATTTGATGAGCAGAGTATCCAGTGAAATTATCGGGCTTATGAGACTTAATACCTAATGTCTCAGGATAACGAGCACACTGCAGTGCCGCGCAGGCCTTTGTGTTTGAAAGTTCTGGGTTGCACTGCAATTGTTATGGGCCGGCGTTATGCTTACCATCAGGCAAACAATGACCAGCTCGTCTCGTTACCAAATAACATAAAAAAAAACCTACTATTGTAGGAAATTTTTGTAGTTAACAGTATGTAGTTATGTGCTCATGTGTCTTCTATTTAAAAACTGACAGGCTTTTACCAAGTATCTATAAAAAAGTATCTATAAAAATCTATAAAATTGTTCTCGTTGACTACCTTCATCGGTTCTTATGTAGAAATATGTATGTAAGTACCTTATATACACATAGAAAAAAGACAATACCATTCGATTTAAAAAAAACTACGCATGACTTATTGATTCAGATTGCTCTTTAACTATTTCTACGTATCATTGAACACATTAGCATTTAGTTATGGGCCCGAAAAGGCTTTACAAGCTTATTGCCTATATTATTGAGATTCAATATTCATCTGCAATTCTGCACTGCATAAAGAAGTGTAATTGTTATTAATTGGCACAAGAAAGCAGGTGCGCTTGCGCAGGGGAGCACATATTAACTTAATGCGGACTGAACACGGCGCAAAGCGGCTCATTTGTTACTTTTAGTACATTTTTATAATAAATATGTCACTATTAATGCGATGAAGTTTTGTAAAAAATTTTCGGTTTAGTAAATTACGTTACTTTCATTGTGCTTAATAACTTGGTCAGTAAATTAAATTGGTTTTACGATTATGTCAGTTTATTTATGTTTTTTTATGTTATTTGGTAAAGAGACGAGCTGGTCGTTTGCCTGATGGTAAGCATAACGCCGGCCCATAACAATTGCAGTGCCACCCAGAACTTTGAAACACAAAGGTCTGCGCGGCACTGCAGGGCGCTCGTTACCCTGAGACATTAGGTATTAAGTCTTCTATTGCAGTGCCACCCAGAACTTTGAAACACAAAGGTCTGCGCGGCACTGCAGTGCGCTCGTTACCCTGAGACATTAGGTATTAAGTCTTCTAAGTTTCAAAATTTTAATTGTAAATGACACGCCAGAATCTCGCCCACTGACTTTAAGTATCTAGGTAGATAAGTTAAGGTACTTACTTATTTATATTTTATCGTCATTGATATGTTCACATTATCACAAACTTTAGAAGTACCTACCCTGGAATATTTTTGAGTCAAATTTTGTGCAAACTCTTTTTCATTAGGTACATTCATAAACATATTTTTAATTTTTTCACATTGCTACCTCGTTCATTGAACCAAAAATCAAGCGAAGCTCGATTTTTTATACAGCCATTATACAGTTACAACTCGACACATTACAGTCTTTATAATTTTCTGCTTTTAACCCAAAATCTACATGTAGGTACTCTAAATAGGTATTTAAATTGATATTAAATTTGACTTGATAGCCCAAACCTGTAGAATGCCTGTTTCCCCAACTTTAGTTAGGTCGTACCCATAAGTAAAGGATTAAGATAGGTAGCGGAATAAAATTTGTTAATACCTAAATTATATTTGATACCTTACCTACCACGTGCTTTGCTTCAACTCCTGAATAATGGAATTCGTTGTCAGCCTTTGCGTATGGTGTATATGAACTCTGATGACTACAACATGGGAGTTATTTATCAAAACTAAAGTAGATAGGTAAGTAGCTTCTAAGCAAGCGTGGTAGGTACATCATCGCTTGACGTCAAGTAAGATTGCGGTCAAACTTTAGCCAGTAAAAATAATCTTATTATCTACTAACTTTTAGCCTACCAAATAATAATGCCCCAAAGTACTACCTACCTACTTAATTTGGAGTAGGTACATCCAGCTTCTTTTTAGAACAAGCGAAACTATGATTACTAGGCGTCGTCATTTTTGTGGTATCCTAAAACAATTTAGACATACCTGATACCTACCTATGGTAGGTACCAATATTACATCTGATCAGAAGTATGGGAATCTGCAGCTTATGAACTATGGCTTGGATAAGCAATGTCGAATGAATAGGGGTTTTTTTTAACCAATTCAAAGCAACATTTTATGTAGGATTAAATCCCTGGAAAGTAAAAATGGTTGAAGTGAGTTGATCCAAAATTATCCACGAGACATAAATGCATGGATTAAATTAAAATTAAAGTGTCGCTTACGATCGTTAGCTAACGGCGAAAAAACCAGACCAACTCTCCAGAGGCCTTAAAGACGCGAAGTAAACGCACTAAACATTTTGAAAACTGTGCCTTGCATTGAGCACTCAGTAATTATATGCAGTATTTATTCCGAGAAGGCTTCCAGCGCATTGAATGTGTGTAATGTGCGGGTCACAGTCGCTTCCCTCTCATTATAGTGTCAAATTTTGTCAAATATATTCACTGGCTCCATTAAGGGCAATGGGCGGTGCTATTGAGAAGTTATCGACTTGGATGCACATGGAGAATATATCTGAAGATTTAAGATCCGAAGCAATATGTGAGGATATCTCGAAATTATGAAGTTACAAGTTGTAAGTGTTTAAAAAAAGCGTCGTTTTACCTACACAACAGAAAACCGAAGTGATGGCGATGACCCCTGCATCGCAATGCAGCATTTTTTACCGCTATCAAGTTGAAAGTCTGTCGGCAAGCATCAGAAACTGTGTTCAGTGTTTTAGTCTAGGCTTAGCATGGTGACCAAGTCCATTACATCGTTACTTAAGACTAGGGAGCGGTCAAACGCTAATTTATCTCGTATAAAAAAGGAAAACAATAACCGTCTCCGCACGCCACAACTGATACAAGAATGGTAAATATCAGAACCTCGATTTAAAAGGGTGCTGTATCTTTTAACTCTAGGCTAAGATTCAGAGACGTTTCTAAGCGTAGACTTTGGCTTCCATGTCAAAACTGTATAGAATTTTGACGTATGGAAGCGTGAGTCCACGCTTAGATTCGTCTCTGAATCTCAGCCTAAGTACCTACTTATTCAAGTTCAAACATTATGTTATAGCTGACCTAAAACAACTTATATTATTATAGGTAAGTGCTTAGAGTCTATACAAATAAATAAAATTTAACCATGTTACCACAAAAAACCACTATTAGACATTTTTAGCTAGACAGGGTCTGACCACAAAAAAATTAAAACCACGTTGAACCTGTGTTAATCACTGTTTAACGCCTAAACATGCCTTAGTCGCGCGATGAAATATGAGCAACCACAAATCCTGATTGAAGTAGTGTCTAACCATTGCCTAACACAATTCTGTTGTGACATTTCTAATCATTTTTGACATTTATCTTTAGACGTTGTCTAGCTAAACAGACGACTAAAAATATATTTTTTGTGGTCAGACCCACAGTGTTTAAAGATAAAAGTCTAAAATGAATAGAGATGTCATAACAGACAGGAGTTAAGACTACGGTTAGATACTACTTAATTAAAGAATTGTGGTTGCTCATATTGAAACAGGCAACTAAGACATGTTTAGCAGTAAAACTCTGTTTAACACAGGTTAATGGTGTGTTTAATGTTTTTGTGGTAAGACCGTTAGTGTCTGTTTGTACCTAATGTCAAAATAACAGCATTTTACTAAATACTTATACGTAAGTATATGCGGCACTTATAATAAAAAACAATTTAAAAAAAAATCTGTTTGTTCCGGCTTATCGCCGAAACGGCTAGACCGATTTTGACGGGACCTTCACTGACACATACCTGATGTTATAAGGACTAACTTAGGCTACTTCTATTACGTGGGCGAAGCCATATGGCACAGATATAGTCTGATTAGTTAAAAACTTGGATTGACGATAGTCTTGAACTAAATAAGTATGGTAAGTAATCCCGAAAATCTGCCAAAATCCGAATCATCATTTACCAACTAATGGACATAATATTTTTATGTGTGGACGTAGCTATCGTAGACTCGATAATGCCTCGTAGACCCTGTTCACTAATAAAGGCGTGCCGAGGTGTCTTGGTTGACTACCTACAATTATGGCTAAGAGCGCTTATTATGTAGAAATTCTATCGATAAATACGGTAAATGATTAGCATGGCAACACATTGTTAGGCGCTTTGTGAAGATCACTTTTAGTTTCGTTGTTATGAAAACGAATTTGTTCTATACTTACCTAGAAACCTACTAAACTAGTAAAACAAGTCAGTCAATATTAGACATCATTTAAACCTACTTTAGAACAAAAAATTAAGCTGTTAGCTACAAGGCAGGCGAGAAGATTTGCGGGATAAGAAGAAATTTCCGGGGAAGACGAAAAGGCACGCAAGACATGTCTTTGATCAGTTGTGTACTGGATTATCTGCTCTCAATAGTCTTGTAACGTCAGTCTACTAAGTGGAGGGAATAAAATATACTAGAGACTGTAAGATGAGGTGGCGCTATAACGCTAACTATAAGAAAAACATCGTAATATGATATTTTAGAGCCAGTTTATAGGTTTAGCAAATTATCACTTAAGATCAAGCGAGATAAGTGGTGGTGAGGAAAGTTTTCCTATTGGAATAAGAAAAAAAAAAGTAATAGTATTGTGTCAACAATAAAGTTTTAATGTGTTCTATTCAAAATGGTTTTGGAATAATTAAATTACGTGAAATGAAACACAAATCCATACTCCCAACTAAAATGTATTTCGTCCATTTACATAGACACACGATCCCATACAGATGGCTACATCACACTAGATAGCGTCGACTCTCTTACATTTAACAAACTACATTTTGTACTGAATAATTTCATTTGGCGACCATCTAACCTCCTACAGATCTATACTTTGCCCACAACTTCAACACCGATCAAACACAGTACAAATTAAAAATTACATTAAAAATAAACCTTTACTATAAATACCAATGCATTTGAGATAGTATCATTTAATTATAAAAATAGCTGGCGAAATTTTTGGTACGACAAACATTACGCTAGGACCTAGGACTAAATATGTAAATGAGCTTATGAGAAATATGTAACATCAACATCGATTATAATGAGCACACATAATACAACATAAAGGTGATGCCACGCGAGCGTATCGTTGATATTTGAAACGTCATCCATGATATACAACCTGAGTTTAAATTTGTATGTTACCCCAAAAGGGGGTCAATCTATTCCTGGAAGTCAACAACATTTGTTTTACGACTTTTTGAAATTCAGAATTTTTCATTGAAGAAACTACATTTAAAATTTACGTTAATATTCTACTACAGAATTTCCGGGCAGCCCTAGATCAGCTGATTCACTTGAACTATGTTTAACTTTGTTAAATGATGATGTAGATTAGAACAGACTTAGAAAAAAAAAACCAGAAAATACCACGTTTGAAGTTGAGTTAATTTTTTTTGTATGGAAATTTCGAATGACTTATTTCCAAGGGAGATTCTCACAACTTGTTGTCAACCATTGTCCTAAGCATGCCCTTCCGGGATAACATACCAATTGAAACTCACCCTCTATAAACAATTGATATTCAAAAAGCTTAGGGCATGAAATTCTTTGCTGTTTCCCGATCGATATTATATAGCGTGGGTGTCTTCAAGTCGCGAGTGAATAGGTATATAATATCTTCTTTAGCTTCATCACGGACCACATCCTCGCATCTTCATGTAACATTGTGGTATCAGAAGAACGCAATTATACTTAGACTTTTATTTTTAATGTACTTATAGGGGCAAAGGGTATTTTGCAAGTGAAACATGGTCATTCCCTTTTCAGAGATTCTTTGGTCTGTTATCTAATTTGTTTGCCAAAGATTTCTAAAAGTCTAAATACTGTTGGAGACTGAGTATTTCTCTACAGAGTTGTACTTCTTGAGTAGTTTTTTCTTACATTTCATTTATTTGCTTATTATTAATTGTATCTTCAAGAAAGGATACACATTGATACATAGTTAAGTAAAGTGATTTATGCAAATTTTGTTCCTTTATTTAGAAAATACCACAGCATGCAAAAATCTTAGTGGCGTATCTGGTATGACGTGAACTAATAAACGATACGCCCCATATTGCACCATAATATAACTTATACAACATTAACTAATTAATCGAATAATATCAGTCGAAAATTCATTCAAGCTTAGGTAACTCAATACTTCTTGTACATAATACCTTTTAAGTTATAATTATAACATATTACAAGTACGTCCGATTTTAATAAAATAAGATTTTTACGACTAATACGATTCTTTGCAAAGCCCTAACCAGTACAGGTAGTTAGTCAAATATTATGAAACTTAATTTTTTTTACAAAAGTTAAAATAGTCCTAATTAATACTAGGGCAGCCGTATTATTGACAGAGAAATTGATACGAATCTATTATTTAGTTTACCTGAAAAATAACTTTTCGTTTTTAATTCTAGGATCTAGCATGGTGCTAGAATATTCTGCAATTGACTGGTAACATGCTATAAATGTAGATATTGATTCGTGATAGCATTTACTGTCTATAAATATAATTACGATTAAGGCTCCAGCCACGCGATTCTCTAACGTCATCCACATGAGTTACCACAAAGTTGTAATGGATTTAATAGATATTTACAATTTCAGTAGGTATTCGAAAAATATCAAAAATCGTCAAGGCCGGAGCACGTACATGTTTACGCGTACTCATCTAGTGTGTTTTGATTTTTATTAGTAGAAATCAGGGGAAATTATTGTTACAAAATCGTGTGGCTGAAGTGAAATAATTACGTATATAGAACACGTCATAGAAAATTGTATAAATACATATTCGATTTTATACAACGCAACGTAGAGACTTCTTGTAAACTTGATTATAAGATGCGAATACAATCAGTAAGGTTTCCATAAAACTTTCAACCTCACATCGTGGCTAAAACACCGGGGTTAATAATAACCCCGTGTTTAGTGAATTAAAAAATTCACTCGGAATGATATCCGTGTCGGAAGTGACTGTCTTGATCGTTTATATTTCAAAATTGCAGCCCGTCAGAGAAATTTCTCGTTTAGATTCGACAACTCAGCTGAATAAACACGGATATAATCCCGACAATATTTCTCTGTCGGTATGCGATTCCGAGATATAAAGGATCAGAAACAGTCGCTTCCTACACGGAATCATTCCGAGTGAATTAAAATCTCTCCGTTGCCCTGATAAAAATTATAAAGTGTATTATCCAACAAAACGGAGAAAGCTAAAAATTAACAAAGAATAAGTAAGTTCTAAATGATATTTTGATTATAGTCCGCGAGTAACTGTTTCAGTGCGCAATTGGGATGTTGACTGTATTCAAATAAAAATATAATTTTGCCGAGAAACGGTAGTTTTTGTGACAGAAATCCAATAAAACACAACATTTTTGTTTATTTTTAAGGAGTTTAATTTTAATTTAATAATCAAAATGTACCTAATCACATCACTCCGAAGTCACGTGATATAAAATGCGCGTGACGTCACTCGCTCAATCAGTATAAGTATATTGCTCTTTCTGCCTAATATTTTATAGTGATTTCTGTGAATATAGTTATCTGTGCCATGAATTGTATTAAGCGCGTGACGTCACATCGACCACGTGACCAGTATTGGCGTTTTGGAGCGAAACTTGGAATGGCATTTAAAATACGTATGAAAATTAAAGTATTCGCTGTATTCAAAAAGTAATTTAAAATATTTTGGGTTATATTAGGCCCATTCGCATCGTTTTAAACACTTTCCCAAAATCAGTCAACATCCCAATTTATATCTTTAGCGTTTCCCAATCTTCTCCGCTCCGAAAGATGTTTTACAGTTGTGCTAATAGCTAAATTCGTTTTAACTGCATTCAGTTTGCATAAATGTAACGTAAATAATAAAAATTGACTGAAGACAGCTGATAATATAACACGTATTAGTTAATAACGAAAACTTAAAATACGAAATATTGTTCGTTAAAATTGTAATCTTAATTATTATTAACTTAAAGGCCTAATGTATTAAAAAAGCTACCGTATGTAAAGTATGAAAAATATCACTTTGATATCGGAGACTTGTTTAAGACTACATTGGAAGATAAACGTTACGTTAATTGGAACAATGATAGTTATTGTTTTTGTCTTGTCTAATAATGTAGACAACAATGGCGGAACACCATCCAATGACATAAATAGAAATCCAAACTCGAATCATGTCATGGGTTGGCGATTACTAATTTATGTCATTGGTTGACATCAGCAAAGTTTGTTTATTTTATTAGACAAGTCAAAAGGGTTTTACATTACATTATTATACAGGGTGATTTTGAATTGTTATCCCGGAAGTGGGTGATTAGGACCACGGTTTTGACAAGTTGTGAGAACCTCCCTTGGCAAAAGGTAATTCAAAATTTCCAAAAAAGAAAGTCAAAAAACTCCAAACGTGAAATGAGCGGCATTTCTACATTTTTTTTTTCTAAGTTTCTTCTAATCAACATCATCATTCAACAAAGTTCAACATAGTTCAAGTGAATCAGTTCATCTAGGGCTACCCGGAAATTCTGTAGTAGAATTTTGAAGTAAACTTTAAATGGCTTTTCTTAAATGAAAAATTCCGAATTTCAAAAACACGTAAAACAAATTTTGTTGACCTCCAGGAGTAGATTGACCCCCTTTTGGGATAACATACCAATTTAAACTCAGGTTGTATAATATACCATATATACATAAACATATTATATAGTACAATTCACACATTATAACGGGATATTTACCGTGATTATTATTGAGCGATGAGCACCCGATATTTCGACGCTGTTGCAAGCATCATGTTCACGGGAATACATGTTCCCGTGAACATGATGCTTGCAACAGCGTCGAAATATCGGGTGCTCATCGCTCAATAATAATCACGTGTAATATCCCGTTATAATGTGTGAATTAGTTAATAACCGTGAAAGTCTAAAACAGTGTTTATATAGTACAATGTCGAATCTGTAGCTAGAATATCTCAATCAATATTCGGTAAATTGATTGATGGCAGTTGCACAGAAGTATTTTCGTTAGCATAACTACCTATTTAAAAATTGTTAAGTTTTTTTTTTAAGATATTTTATTCAATCGTAGATAAAAAGTAAGTCGAAATATTTGTGCAAATTTTGATGCCAATAGAGATCAAAAATATAAAGCAGTAGTTAAAAAAGTTCATAGTTAACATCGATTAAAAATTTAACATTATTGCCTAATAAATACATTAGTAAGAAAATTCATAATAAGTATTGTATAGAAAGTAATAAATTCACAGTAAATGACTTCTAAAATAAAATAGTATAGTATAGTTTCGAAAATTGTATAGTATTTCAAAACAGAGTATAAAAATTGCACCATTAAAGAGGTTTGCATTGCTCGCAAGAAAGATATAGCAAAATGTGATTTTTATAAAATATGTACTCATACTAATTAAAGTGATCTACGTATACCACATACGAGAGAATAGATACTGCAAGTGAATATTAAAACAGTACAAGTTTAATACTTAAAACAATATTTCGAGTAATAAACCAACATTTCCTTCACACAAATTCGTGTTCCTTATTAATTTCAGTTAACCCGAATCACTCACCCAAATTTCGTCACCCAATCTGATGAAACAGGAAATATATAGTACAATTCACATTATACTTACAAACTACGACAGATGCAGATATTCGAAAGCGAGCAAGTAGTTGTTATTGGTAGGACTAACTCTTCTGCGAGTGTCCGTCTGGGTTGTTACCACCGCTTTGCTCGTGAAGTCTGCCGCCAAGCAGTTGCAAGCATTACTGTGTTCCGGTTTGATGAGCAGAGTAGCCAGTATAATTACTGGGCTTATGAGACTTAATACCTAGTCTTAGGGTAACGAGCGCACTGCAGTTCCGCGCAGGCCTTTGTGTTTCAAAGTTCTGAGTGGCACTGCAATTTTTATGGGCCGGCGTTATGCTTACCATAAGGCAAACGACCAGCTCGTCTCGTTACCAAATAACATAAAAAAGTAGCTGTTAATAATATAATGGAGGAAAAGAAGGACTAAAGATTGGGCTCAGTACATGGCCGTGGGAAAGTTTTATATCCATTAATGCACATATAAGGTGATTATGAATATAATATGCACTCCGTGCTCGTTTTGTCTCCCTTGCCCTATCTATTCCCTCACACTCTGTGGTTATTCCACAAACACGCATTTCGATTTCAATAGTGTTTCTTTAGTCAATGTCTGTAGACCACTTTCAAATTAGTTCAAAAAGTTTTATGTTAAGAGACAAATTGCAATAATACAGACTTAAATACGTAAAAGTGTCAAAGATAAGATAAAAAGATATTGCCTTTGATTTTATTGAGCAAAAGGATTCATGATTGTGATAGCTACATACTCAAATGATTTATTATATTAAATCCATGAGTAAACAATAATGATTATAAAATATAACTAAAATTATATTGGTGTATAAAATAAAATATTAATCTTAATACTAAGATGGTAATTAATTGATTTGATTAGAGTAAAAATTGCAAATTTGCATCGAAAATTAGGACATGTCAAATAATACTTTTTGGAATCATATTTTTTATCACATATAACACATTACAAGAAAAAATCTTACTAAACGAGAGTAGAGGTAAATTTTATGGCCATTTGTTTATTTATTCGTTATCCCTGGAGATTGCTAGATTTTCTAGTTGCTTTTATTTTGTATAAAGCTGCAAAATTAGTACTATATTTTTTAATGATTAAGTATCACCAGTATAATAATTATGGCCCTGATATGTAAAAATAAATAACAAAATCAAATATGTATAACTCGGACATCTCAAGAACTTTTAAACTTTCGCGATTCGACAACATTGTTTATTTTTAAGCACGGGACTTAATCGCGATAAAAACACAGGTTCTTCTTCTTCAGAGTCTTCTCGTGACCACGATCAATGCAACTTGATCGAAACGTCGAGGTAAATATAAACCTGTGTTTTTATCGCGATTAAGTCCCGTGCTTAAAAATAAACAATGATCTCAAGAACTGTCACAGATATGTAGAACCTATAACGATGCTCTCAATAATAAACGCTTTTGTGGAAATTTATGCAGGCGATGTTCTGACGTTCAGGATTTAAAATACAGTTTTAAACGCGATTTCTGAAGCGTCCGATAACGTCTCGTAGTCTGTAACATAACTGAGGCTGGGTCATCAATGTCTCATAGACCGCCATCAAACTTGATGGTTTATTGATGGAAAGTTCTCAGTGCCATTGGAATTGCTACGGGCCGGCGTTATGCTTACCACCAGGAAGACGACTCGCTCGTCTTGTTATCCAATAGTAATAAAAAAACTGCACTGAAATAATGTTGAACACTTAGCAAAGTCTAAGTATCGTCTTTACCCTAAGATCGCAATGATAATGTAGGTAAATAGTTAATTTAACATTCGAGAAGTCATTATGAATACATGCTATAAAAGCAAACTCACTAGTAATATAAATTTGCTCACTACAAATTTGTAGGCGTTCTTGTATTTTATAATAAAAATATTTTATGTAAATTTTCACTTTGCATTCATGTTTTAAAAATATATTAATTAGATTTGTAAAATAATACAACTTCAACTCAATATTTGTCACACACTTAAGCTTATATCTAGGCTATTCGATAAAAATAAAATAAAAGGTGGACCTAACTGCCGTAGTCTGTTCAGAAAGAGTGCCGTCGCGGCCAAATTGTGAACTAACGCTCCCATAGATATTTCAACAAAAATTAAGGGCTGGTTTCTTTCTGTCGGCATTTTAAATCATAAACTAAATAAATAGTTACAGTTGTAATAGGATTAAAATGGAACAAACGCGCTATTGCAATGCCTACTAAAGAAAAAGGTAATTAAGCACAGCAGCGCCAACAAATCCCACGACGGGACTCTTTCTGAACAGACTCGAGCAATTTTTCACATATTGACCATAGACAAAATAGAGCTACATCTTTTATGTGAATTAAAATTAATACATCAATCTTTGCATTATAGTATTTGGCCTTTCTAATGTTTTCTACTTGGCCGGCAGCACAATCGTTTCTCTTATTGCAGTTCACAAGGTCACGTGACTTTGTTTCATATGAAGTCTTACTATTTTTTTAAGGATGAGTTATATATTTGCTACTAATGTTATTATTGTTTTAGTTTTCACCACTTAGTAACCGTGATTAATTAACATAAGTATTAGACATCAGTTTTAAAAGACGCATTTTCACTGAAACCAAAGTACTAGAGCACATTTTGTATCCATAAATAACAAACAAATCCTTAAATCAGTTTAAAAAATTTATCTCAACTTACTTAGACATGACATCCAAATATTAAAAAGTTCTTGGCAGTATGGATCAAATTTGTCTATGAAGCGGTATAGTGTTTGCAAAAAGAGAATAGATTGTGGGGAGGGCCTGTTTCAGTTCCCAACAGTGAAATTACTAAGCGAAAGCTACGCAGCTTTGGTTTCACTGTTAAAAGAACCAACATACATATACTATAAACAATTGAAACGTTTGTTCATATTTTTTGGCCGATTCTAACATTTAAATACAACCATCAAGGCTCAACAGTGAGACTCGCTGTTCTCGTGATGTCCCGAGTCGAAGCTGCTGAGGTGGCCGAGACCTTTGGGGGGGATGGGGGGTGGCATCTCACCCTCGTCCACGCGGAGCGGCTCCGACATCATAGAGATTATCTCCTCGTAGCGGAGCGACTCTACTGCTAGGTCGAGATCTAAACAAATTAAGGTTTTTTTTTTAATATTCTATTGGGTCACGTTTGACCGCAATCTCGCCTGATGGTAAGGTACAGAGTTCAAGTTACGAAATTACTAAATAAAAAAAAGAATAGTTATTCGTTATGTAAGGCTGCAAAGTTGTCATTTGGATACTTGTATTGAAACCCGAACAAACCTTTGTGGTGTGCGTGTTCATCTGCGTTGGTGTACGCGTGCGTGTCAACACTGACGCCGGAGTCCCGCGCGTCGTCGGGAGCGGGGGCGCGGGCGCGCCGCGGGACGGCCGGCGGGGCTTCGCCCCACGACCGCTTGTCACCTGCGGACGATCGAAACACGCAAGTAAACATTTCGGGTCTTACCACAAAAAAATGATACACACGTTAAACCTGTGTTAGTCACTGTTTAACGCCTAAACATGCCTTAGTCGCGCGATTAATTATGAGCAACCACAAATCCTGATAGTAGTGTCTATTCTGTTGTGACATTTCTAATATTTTTTGACGTTTATCTTTAGACACTGTCCAGCTAAATATGGCATCTAAAATGTTTTTTTTTTGTGGTAACACAGATATAGTAAAAAAAAATTAAGTCACCCCCTTTGTTTACATAAAATATCTAAGATTTTGGAACAGGTTATAGTGAACCTAAAACATAAATCCATCTATCTTACCCGATACTCTGGGAGGTAACGGTGGCGCGTCGCCAGGCTCGCTCCACGAAGCCCGGCTATGTCTGCGAGTTTCTATAATCTCTCCGTCGATAGAATCTCTGAAAATATAACAGGCAGTGTTACAATACGTGAAATACATTAAACCAGCCGGAACATAGAGGCTTTTCAACGTCGCCGTCGGTTCGACTGAGGAAATATAATACATGTCATATAACACAATCTGTCTCATTGACGCGAAACATGCTAATGAGTGGACTGAAATAGAAACCGATTGACAGGTTTGGCGAGGTAAGTCCAAGTAAATCAGTACTTACTCAACTCGGCTCCTGGCGACTACTGTAATACTTAGACTTCAATTTTGAACATGATTGTTAGCATTAGAATCATTGCAAAAACTATTTTAAAAAAGAATGCCGAGACGAGTTTCTTGCCCTTCTTCTTGCTCGGCCTATACCAATTTGGAATGGGCACGGTGGGTTTCTGGAAGGTTCGTTGACTTTGGGCACGCATTGCTTCTGTTGTATGTCTTTGTCATTTATTATGTTCTGATAAATACAGCGTTAGTTTTAGTCCGTGATTCGGGTAGACGAACGTTACAGAGACTCACTATTAGTCATTCATTTTAACCTTCCCCCCGAGTGTTCCTTTGGGGCCTATATGAATAAAGCATTTTGAATTAGAATTATCTGAGACTAGCTTCTGCCCGCGGTTTTCACCCGCGTTCCCACAGGAACCATACATTTTTCCGGGATAAAAAGTAGCCTATGTTACTCTCCGGTCCATAAACTTTATCTATGCCAAAAATCACGTCGATCCGTTGCTCCGTTACTGCATGAAAGAAGGACAAACCAACAAACCAACAAATCAACACACCAACAAACACACTTTCGCATTTATAATATTAGTAGGGATTATTTACCTGTATTTCTCCAAAGGCGGTCTAGTAGGGCTACGCGGGTCGCCAGACTTGGGTCTAGTAGGTAGCGGCGGGGCGGATTTTATCATCGAGTTCTCATCGGGACAGTCGCGGTTGTCGCACACCGGCAGACTGCTCGACATTATACTCTGCTGCTCTATTGAGTCTTCTATCGAAAGCTGGAAGGATACACACTATAATGGATAACACTATAAATAAATAACATCCCTAACTAGGATTCTTTGTATCTTGTAGGGACTTGGCCCGATTCAAAATTCCCGCCAAACCGCCATCTTGCAACGCCCGCGCCACCTCAGGCGAGCGGCGCGAACTAACCTCACTTTTGCATAGCGAGTGCGAGGAATGCGCTCCGAAAACAAAAAAGAAAACAGAAAAGCTAAAAAACTCAAAAATACCATTACTTATATATTATTTAGAACCAAAAAACAGTGCTCGTGCAATATAGGAGCCAGGAAGCCTATCAGGAAGTCCCGGGACAGTGCTGGAGTCTGGAGCGGCAGGCGGGTGAGTCGGCCAAGCTTTGTTTTTGGGGAAATTTTATTTTGATTTGGTCAAATTTAAGACTTATAAGCTATCGAACCAACATATCTAATGAATCAGTAACTATAAGGAATTTAATCCCACGACATCCAGAACATACGCAGATACAGCTATATATTATCTAGAACCCCTAACGATTACATACACACACCCTAAGCTAAACTTATCGACATAGTGGTCTGTTTCAGTATTTGGCTTTCTCGTGGATACCATCCTGTGATAGCCTTAGTCCACCTGTTTCCATTTCGCCTTGCCAAATGTACTGCTCAAGTGTCCACGTGTACTCTCATCTAAGTTTCTAACGACTAAGTCTTAAAGCTAGTACGTCTGTCACTTATTTTACACTTTAACTTACCGGTTTATCATAAAGGTGTCCTTCTTCATAATAGTTATCGCCTTGCTGTATGCTCTGAGATCTCTTGTCTAACGCGGGAACAGGGGGAAGGGGCGTACTGGAAATAGATTGACTACTAATCATTACTACAATTTAACATAGTGTACTCATATATAATTATGTAATGAATTCATTGTGAAAAATTAAATTCAAGCGCAAAGCCAGCAAATTTTTTGTTAGTGGGAGGACTAACTCTTCTGCGAGTGTCCGTCTGGGTTGTTACCACCGCTTTGCTCGTGAAGTCTGCCGCCAAGCAGTAGTGTGCAAGCATTACTGTGTTCCGGTTTGATGAGCAGAGTATCCAGTGAAATTACTGGGCTTATGGGACTTAATACCTAATGTCTCAGGGTAACGAGCGCACTGCAGTGCCGCGCAGGCCTTTGTGTTTCAAAGTTCTGGGTGGCACTGCAATTGTTATGGACCGGCGTTATGCTTACCATCAGGCAAACGACCAGCTCGTCTCGTTACCAAATAATAAAAAAAAAAGCCACCCAGAACTCGAAACACAAAGACTAGCGCAGCATTGCATTGAGCTTGATACTCCGAGGCATCAAGTTTTGAGTCTCATATTCCCAGTGATTTCACTGACTACTTTTGGCGGCTGACACTCGCAGAAAAGTTAGTCGTTACCTGGTAAATAAATGACCACTTAGGTAGCCATTCGATCTTTGCAAGCAATATGGAGGGTAGACAGAGAACAAGCACGTTGCACTTACAACCTGTCGTCTACGAGACTCCGTCGAGTTCTGGAACCATCCTTATAGTCCGTCCAATCATTTATGTAACTTTTGACATAAGCACGCATATGAAGTTATTGACAGGCAACCATAGACAATAAAATGCAATGCTATTTTTTTTAGGGAACCGACGTGCTCCTTAACTCAATATTTGTCGATTTCAATATTTGGTTTAAAGTACTCACTTAACAATGCTTTCAGAAAGCTGCCGTCTCGCTCGCGCTAATCCGGGACCCAAATTCTGACGCAGTTGATTGAACCTCTCTACCAGCCGCCTGGAAAAAATATTAATAATGGCACCAGTTTCTTATTTATCATATTCGATCTTGAGTATATTAATAATTGTAAGAGACAAATGTAGTTTCCGTAGTAAAAAAAACATTACAGTTAAGGGACTGGTTATAAAAGCGCGGCTACCGGAATAGATACGTGCCCACGGACCATTTTGAATACTTTGTCGTGTTCGTGGTCACAGGTGGATTATCTGTCTGGCGTTTTGAAGGTACCTACCCGTGATCACGAACACTACAAAGGTTTTGAAACGTTGAGAAATAAAGTAATGTAAAATTTAGGTGAGAAAAAATCATCAAAAAACAGTTGTGTTAAGTGGCGTCTAATTTGTCAAGGATGAAAGATATTTAGAGGCCTATCAAAAATCCTCCGTCTGTTTCCCTCTTATTGGAGGGAGAGGAGAGAGCGAGAGAGCGAGAGCGAGAGAGAGAGAGAGAGAGAGAGAGAGAGAGAGAGAGAGGGAGAGAGAGAGAGCGCGAGAGAGATAGAGATAGAGAGAAACTTAAATTACATTTAGGTTTACGGCGTCAAAATCGACACCATTGTCTCACCTATGCAATGGTTTCACGTCTTCAGGCGCCAGTCTCCCGTGCAGCGACAGGCCCGCCTCCACGACCGCTAGCTGCGACGACACTAGGCGCCGCAACTTCGCAGCGGCCGCCGCTTCTCTAGGCGTCGCGTTTCTGGCAAACTCCGAAGTGAGGAATGCCTGGAAATCGTATATAAGACGAAAAAAATGTAGTCTTGGGTTTTACTGGAAACAAAATAAGTGGAATTATTTCGGATCCAATTGCGGAGCAGTAAAATAATCCTGTGTGGCAGCTATCGGAACACACTTATGTGTATAAGTGAATCGCCGAGATGCTTAATGTAGAAAGGTGCAAGATGGATGGTCCTATTCATCCGCCGGGAGCACACGCACACGAGTGTTGTACGTACCTGCTCGTACTTGGTGATGCCGCCCTGCACGTTGGCGTCGATGGTGCCCTGCAGCCGCATGGACAGCGGGCTGATGTTGTACGTACCTGCTCGTACTTGGTGATGCCGCCCTGCACGTTGGCGTCGATGGTGCCCTGCAGCCGCATGGACAGCGGGCTGATGTTGTACGTACCTGCTCGTACTTGGTGATGCCGCCCTGCACGTTGGCGTCGATGGTGCCCTGCAGCCGCATGGACAGCGGGCTGATGTTGTACGTACCTGCTCGTACTTGGTGATGCCGCCCTGCACGTTGGCGTCGATGGTGCCCTGCAGCCGCATGGACAGCGGGCTGATGTTGTACGTACCTGCTCGTACTTGGTGATGCCGCCCTGCACGTTGGCGTCGATGGTGCCCTGCAGCCGCATGGACAGCGGGCTGATGTTGTACGTACCTGCTCGTACTTGGTGATGCCGCCCTGCACGTTGGCGTCGATGGTGCCCTGCAGCCGCATGGACAGCGGGCTGATGTTGTACGTACCTGCTCGTACTTGGTGATGCCGCCCTGCACGTTGGCGTCGATGGTGCCCTGCAGCCGCATGGACAGCGGGCTGATGTTGTACGTACCTGCTCGTACTTGGTGATGCCGCCCTGCACGTTGGCGTCGATGGTGCCCTGCAGCCGCATGGACAGCGGGCTGATGTTGTACGTACCTGCTCGTACTTGGTGATGCCGCCCTGCACGTTGGCGTCGATGGTGCCCTGCAGCCGCATGGACAGCGGGCTGATGTTGTACGTACCTGCTCGTACTTGGTGATGCCGCCCTGCACGTTGGCGTCGATGGTGCCCTGCAGCCGCATGGACAGCGGGCTGATGTTGTACGTACCTGCTCGTACTTGGTGATGCCGCCCTGCACGTTGGCGTCGATGGTGCCCTGCAGCCGCATGGACAGCGGGCTGATGTTGTACGTACCTGCTCGTACTTGGTGATGCCGCCCTGCACGTTGGCGTCGATGGTGCCCTGCAGCCGCATGGACAGCGGGCTGATGTTGTACGTACCTGCTCGTACTTGGTGATGCCGCCCTGCACGTTGGCGTCGATGGTGCCCTGCAGCCGCATGGACAGCGGGCTGATGTTGTACGTACCTGCTCGTACTTGGTGATGCCGCCCTGCACGTTGGCGTCGATGGTGCCCTGCAGCCGCATGGACAGCGGGCTGATGTTGTACGTACCTGCTCGTACTTGGTGATGCCGCCCTGCACGTTGGCGTCGATGGTGCCCTGCAGCCGCATGGACAGCGGGCTGATGTTGTACGTACCTGCTCGTACTTGGTGATGCCGCCCTGCACGTTGGCGTCGATGGTGCCCTGCAGCCGCATGGACAGCGGGCTGATGTTGTACGTACCTGCTCGTACTTGGTGATGCCGCCCTGCACGTTGGCGTCGATGGTGCCCTGCAGCCGCATGGACAGCGGGCTGATGTTGTACGTACCTGCTCGTACTTGGTGATGCCGCCCTGCACGTTGGCGTCGATGGTGCCCTGCAGCCGCATGGACAGCGGGCTGATGTTGTACGTACCTGCTCGTACTTGGTGATGCCGCCCTGCACGTTGGCGTCGATGGTGCCCTGCAGCCGCATGGACAGCGGGCTGATGTTGTACGTACCTGCTCGTACTTGGTGATGCCGCCCTGCACGTTGGCGTCGATGGTGCCCTGCAGCCGCATGGACAGCGGGCTGATGTTGTACGTACCTGCTCGTACTTGGTGATGCCGCCCTGCACGTTGGCGTCGATGGTGCCCTGCAGCCGCATGGACAGCGGGCTGATGTTGTACGTACCTGCTCGTACTTGGTGATGCCGCCCTGCACGTTGGCGTCGATGGTGCCCTGCAGCCGCATGGACAGCGGGCTGATGTTGTACGTACCTGCTCGTACTTGGTGATGCCGCCCTGCACGTTGGCGTCGATGGTGCCCTGCAGCCGCATGGACAGCGGGCTGATGTTGTACGTACCTGCTCGTACTTGGTGATGCCGCCCTGCACGTTGGCGTCGATGGTGCCCTGCAGCCGCATGGACAGCGGGCTGATGTTGTACGTACCTGCTCGTACTTGGTGATGCCGCCCTGCACGTTGGCGTCGATGGTGCCCTGCAGCCGCATGGACAGCGGGCTGATGTTGTACGTACCTGCTCGTACTTGGTGATGCCGCCCTGCACGTTGGCGTCGATGGTGCCCTGCAGCCGCATGGACAGCGGGCTGATGTTGCGCGCCGGCGCGGCCGAGTACTGCGCCACGAGGCCGCGCAGCTCCCGCTCCGTCGCCTCCATCGTCTCGCACGCAAACTGGACCCAACGAAAACGCGAGCTCATTTATAGTTGTTATTGTTAGTGGTAGGACTAACTCTTCTGCGAGTGTCCGTCTGGGTTGTTACCATCGCTTTGTGAGTGAAGCCTGCCGCCATGCAGTAAGGCGCAAGCATTACTGTGTTCCGGTTTGATGAGCAGAGTAGCCAGTGAAATTACTGGGCTTGTGAGACTTTGGTAATACCTAATGTCTCAGGGTAACGAGCGCACTGCAGTGCCGCGCAGGCCTTTGTGTTTCAAAGTTCTGAGTGGCACTGCAATTGTTATGGGCCGTCGTTATGCTTATAAATGACCAGCTCATCTCGTTACCAGATAGCGTAAAAAAAAGTTTACTAGCTGTGCCGCTCGCGGTATAACCCGCGTGGAAATTCCTAGAGGATACGTGTATTTTTCCGGGAAGAAAAGTCCTATGTCACTCCCCGGCTTCTAAACTATCTCTATAACAAAAATCACGTCGATCTGTTGCTCTGTTGCTGCGTGAAAGAAGGACTAACCAACACACCAACAAAGACATCTTTGGATTTAGTACGGACTATTGAGTTTATTGTACATTGTTAGACCACCTATCGGAATACGTCTGCTCAATATACGGATCTGCATGTCTGCCAAAAAATTCAGGCACTGTTTAGAACATCTGTAACGGTCGACTATGTATGTATCCAAGGAAACATAAAATCCACTACATTACGACAAGAGTGGAAATTCACACAAAACAACAATAATTTTGAAATTACATAATATAGAGTAGTTCACAAAGAGTGCCGTCGCGGCCAAATTGTGAACTAACGTTCCTATACATATTTCAACAAAAATTAAGAGCTGGTTTCATTCTGTCGGCATTTAAAGAAACAGTTACAGTTGTAATAGAATTATAACGTAACATACGTGCTATTGTAATGCCCGCTAAACAAAAAAGGTAATTAAGCACAGGAGCGCCAACAAATCCCACGACGGGACTCTTTCTGAACAGAGTAACAATTACTAAAACATACGACAACGTACTTAGGTTTTCCTAATCTCATACTTAAATGTTGTTTAATTTAGCACAAAACAGGAGTAATGTGTTCTAGAAAGGATCTCCACATGTACATGTATATATTACATTATACAATAGGTCCGCCCGTTGTGCCGCTAAAAAAACGTAATTGACTTACTTCAACGGGAGGTATTTCTTCGACAGATCTCGATACGACTTCTGACCATCGCAATATACCGGGAAGTACGTTTTCTGTTACTAGCGTTGTCCTTTCTATCCAGAGACTCTGAAAATATAAAAACAGCACACTTTAATTTCTAAACAGTAAAGCTGAATAAAATAAGAAAATTCAAATAAATTAAGTACCTACTTCGAGTGATGTTAGTTTATGGCACATAATAACTGACAGCTTAGAATAACTAATCACTGTTATTCTAAGCTGACTTGTAAGCTAGCTGTTATTATCGCTGTTGTTTTTCGCGATCGCGCTGGTCACGTGACAGATGACGTCACATTCCACTAAACAACGCGACTGAAACCATTAAAGCGGACATATATGATCTTTGATAGTACGAAACATTATTTGCTAAACACCAGGGGCTTTACCGGCTACCAAAATCGTCTTCGTTTTCGACTCGAACCCGATAAAGACCAGTGGTCGCTATGTCTTCGGCTGGAAGGAATTCTCTAGAATTCTCGCTAGTTTTCGTTTTAGCACGAATATTATTAAGGAAACCAGTTGTTGCGAAAATTCTAGACAATTCCTTCCAGCCGAAGACTAGTGACCGCTGGTTTTAATCGGTTTGAAGTCGAAAACGAATACGATTATCGTTAAACGGTAAGGCAGCAGAGCTGCAACCAATCACAGAGCCTTTCTAAATACGTTCCAATCTACATAGCATTGATTACGTTTCTTTTACAGATATTAAACTTAATTCAACACTAAATTGTATTAAGATTACCTAATTTTTTATTTATTTTTTTAACTGATATCATGCCAGCCACGCACGTCATGATGCAACCGGCACGTTGCAGATTATTATATTATACCTTGAACTCGTTGTCTTTGTCTATGGGCGGCTTGTGCAGCGGGCGGTCACACAGGAAGGTATCGACGTGGTTGCACACGTAGAAGCGTTTCACTTGCTCGGGCGCACCCGCCGGCCACACGCGACGGGACGCCACCGGCTTCACATTGCAGATTTGGATGTCTGCAAGTAGCAAACAACAAGTCCAATTCAAATAGGGATGTTTACTCCAGTTTTTTATGATGTCAATCAATTCGTTTTCTCATGAGAATCAAATGTCTACACCGAAAAAACTGGAAATCGAACGCTAGAAACCTCAAAAATGAGAGTCAAAGTCGGGCGTATCTACTGAGCACTAAAACACCCCATACAAATTGTTCAGAACATCTGACGTCACTTGTTCTACGCGGGTCGTAAAACCGTACTAAAAACATGCATTTTATTTTATTTGGCCGTGAAAAACTGCGTTTAAGTACATAGATATTACACATTTTTTTATTTATTAAAATGTAAAGAATCTAATGGCATCATTTTAGAAGGGCAAGAAGCTCGACTCAGCGTTATTTTTAAAAATAGTTTTTACAATGACACTAATCCTAACAATTTAAATGTTTAAAATTTGAGTCTTAGTATTACAGTAGTCGCCAGGAGGCTCTAAAGATGCAAAAAAAACCAAAAGACCCACCCGCAATAGACAAAGAACGACTTTTAAAAGCTTTCTCAGTTATTCTGTATTTATACTCACACTGTCCGTCGTTGGTGATAATGGAGTCATCAGGAGGCGTATTTCTCATGAGTATGTGCGCGGCGACATATTCCGCCTGCAGACGTTGCGTGAAGGCACCGATCCGCTCGTAGTCGTGGCCGCGGTACACGAACTGTTTGTTCTGTATCAACACAAACAATTTTGACAAGTAATAGATAATAGTTTTGTTGTATTGCATGTTATTTTGTGGTCTAATGTAAATTACCGAAGCACGAAGTTACGTTTCGTGCAATTGGTACTGTATTCAAACTGAATCCGAAGTTTTATTTTGCATTTCGTTACTTGACATTGCGACTTTCTATTAAATTTCCAAAAAAATGATGAGTAAAAGTTTCAATTTTGATAAACTTTTAACCATTATTTGTCTACTTTTTGAAATGACTTTAAATAATTTACCTAATCATATTCAATCAAATCTTGAGTATGTCCGCACGCTCTAATTCTAGGATGAGAATCGGCTCTCAAAGATTCAGTGAGCAGTAATTGCCTATTTCCAGAAATATAAGTAGATTTTTGCTACTCACTTTCCTCGCATCTTATGCTTTATTGAGAATTAGAAATCTGTTCTCCTAAACAATAATTGGGTCTTTTGTAAAAAAAAACCACCCTGTTTTATTTACAGTTTAGTTTTAGTTACAGTTTTACAAAGTTAAGGTAGGTTGCCTGAAAGCTGAGCAAGTCGCTTGTTATTCCAATAGTTTGGATAACGCTAATAGCGACCTTTTGAAATAATCAACTTACCCTAACAAATAAGGGGCATCCTTTTCCATAAAATCCGACCCTGAAGTACTCCGGCTCTGGCCTCAGTTGTTCCATAACCGAGTCAAGGAAGGTGGCGTGTGTGCGCAGACAGTGCGCCAGTCGCGCGTAGTCGCACAGTTTCACTTCGTACAGGGTAGCTAGCTCGCGTAGTAGCGGTAAGCCTTTTTCCCAGCACTGAAAGAGCATAATTCACATTTATATTTACGTATTGTAAGAATACGAAGTTGAGGATATACCGGTTCACGTTACAGGTCGAGATGGAATTAATAAAACTCATGAACGTATAAGATGTGAAAGCTTATGTTTAAAGGTAAAGATTGGGTCAGGTGCAGTGCCCCACAGGTGCAGGCTTTCAAAGTTCTAAGGCTAAGATTCAGAGACGATTCTAAGCGTAGACTTTGGCTTCCATATGTTAAAACTGTATAGAATTTTGACGTATGGAAGCGTGAGTCCACGCTTAGATTCGTCTCTGAATTTCAACCTAAGAGGCACTGCAATTTTCATGGGCAAGCGTTTAATATCATACGAACGACTTGCGGCGCTTGTCTCGTCCTTTAATTCCATAAAAGTACATCGTTTAATTCCATACAAGTATATCTTAATCTTAAAGCAACTCCGTTATTATGTTTTAAGCGAGATCGACTGCCGAAATAAAAAGCTAATTACCTATTTGTATTTTTATGGAATAACAAATAGGTAGATACGAGAATATATGAGGAGTAGGCGAACAAAACGTTACTTTTCCACTTTTCATTTTTTTACAGAAACTTAAAAAGTATTTTGAAGGAGTAGGTAGTTGTGTTTTGAAGGAGTAGTTGTGTTTTGAAGTCGATTTTCTACGATAAAAAAAGCTTTTTGTCGAAATTTTAACGCATGAAACGATGTGTTTCAGGATTGCCAACACGAATCAATCAATAAAATAAAAACGTTAAAAAATGGAAAAGTGACGTTTTGTTCGCCTACTCCTCATATGTAGTACCAAAAGCTTAAATGTGAAACTCTCTCGCAATCGAAAGCGCTGATGCTTCAATAGTTAATCTTTATATTCGTTATAATTATATCGATATTAAATAGTCACACAACCAAGACGTTATAGAATTTACCTTTCCCCGGTCAAAGTACTGCAGAACTTGATTATAAATAGCCTCTTTTCGTTTCCACTCCGGTGTCTCTGGATACTCTGAATCTACTCCGATCTGATCGCTGTCCCAGCTTAACGTTTCTGCATACAGCTGCAAAAAAAACATATCCAGGATTATGTACGACCATTGTTATTATCATAAGCATCGGCACTCGACCCAGTGACATATAAAAGACTTTGTTTTTAATCCTACAACCGTTATATTAAATACCATCGGTGCTCCAGCTTCACCCACTTAGCCTAAGTTACTCCTTAAGCCAGTAAAAGAAAAAAAAATGAAAATAAAATAGATCCGTAGCCGTTTCGGAGAAAAGACAGACAAACATTTTAAAAATTATGTCATTGTTATAGATACCATATATACTTTCATATGCATTGAGTAAAATGCTTTTGTTTTGATATTACAAATAGACACTTTAATTTTATTTTTTGTAAAGGTTCAAATCTAATACATAATATTATGTACCGTATATCCTGTTCGATCATAATATACGAATGAAGCATAAAAATATACTTAAAAGATTATAATTATTGCAATCCACCTTTTACCAGGTTGTCGTCTGCTATCTCCTTTTTAACTGATATTGTCTCTTTCTCTCTCTAATTATCTAAGCAATTAAGAGATATCAGTCAGATACAAGTATCGCCTGAATACTGGTCTGTGCCTGAATCCTGAATAAAAAGCCGGCTTGTCGTTGTGTTGTAAAGATACCTAGCATAACTTTTAGAAAATAAAATACATGGACAACCAATATATTATACAATATATTTCCCTGCAGTGAGACGACCATAGATTATAATAATAATATATCATAAACAATAAATATAAAAATACACTTTTTTTTAAACATAAATATATGGATGCACTTACCAATAGTGTGCACCCGGCTTCCACAAAGTTGTCAGATGCAATATGCAAATCGTGCAGTTTGTAAACGTACCGCAGGTACATCTCCTTGCGATCGATTTCATTCTTGTAGAAGTTCTGGAAAATTAATTATTACTAATTTACATATTATTTTAAATATTCACTTAACAGCAAGTCAGCCTGTATATTGAGGCAAAAAAATTGCTTCCAACACTTCCACCCATCTCTATACACAAACTAGCCTTTCAAAAGCAAAGAATATTACTTATTAACCTACCCACTCGCTTGCTTTGGTCCGCCGAGCGGGAGAGGGATTTTTTTTCCTTATGAAATACAAAACTATGACGTCTAATCAAGGATGGTGAAGCACAGAACTGACATAACCGGCGAAAGTGCATGAAAAGATTGATGAATATGTATGTAGCGAAATAGTATGTTAGGATAAAGTAAAGAAAATTTCCCTCCTGTCTGTCTATATCACAGGGAAACTTGGCGTGATACTTTTTTTTTATGCTATTTGGTAACGAGACGAGCTGGTCGTTTGCCTGATGGTAAGCATAACCCCGACCCATAACAATTGCAGTGCCACTCAGAACTTTGAAACACAAAGGCCTGCGCGGCACTGCAGTGCGCCCGTTACCCTGAGACATTAGGTATTAAGTCTCATAAGCCCAGTAATTTCACTAGCTACTCTGCTCGTCAAACCGGAACACAGTAATGGTAGCACATTACTGCTTGGCGGCAGACTTCACGAGAAAAGCGGTGGTAACAACCCAGACGGACACTCGCAGAAGAGTTAGTCCTACCACTAACAAAAGCAACTACTAACAGCAGTAGTATCTTATAGCTTACAAGATAAAAAAATAGACGCCGACTTCTCTTGATCTTGTTCGCTTGCGACGGCGCAGTGGTAATTACCTCAAATGCGGCACTAGAGTGTTGAGGGGCCGTTTCTGAATCGGACACATCAAAACTCGAGTGCCGTAGCCGAGGTTAACAGCAACTTCAATCCGCTAGGCTTGAAGATGAATTCGACACTCCATTAGCCTTTCAGCAATCACCTTTCCTGTTGTTGTCTTTTTTAAATTCATATCGATATGCCAATATCATAGCGCGATAAGACATACTCAGCGTTTAGGTTTAAACATAAGCTTTAAAATTCCTACCTTATCAACATTCTTTCCGCAGTTATCGAATCATGTTTCTACTCGAATCATCGATCTCACAATAATGAATTGATTTTACTATAACTAATATCAGCGCTCAGCGTATCAGCGCTCGGGGTATCGACGTGAGGCGGTGACTTAGCCAATCAGAGCGCATTATGTCTAGGCAAAAATGGTGGAATTTATTTCGTGCAAACCAAACGTCACTGCACCTCTTGAGGTTACTATCTCGACGTCTCGATTGAGCAAATGGTTAGCCAGGATTTAATTTTTGTGCAGTTATCACATCATCTATCCCTTTCTAACACTTGGATACTTAACTCATAACGAAAGTGACTTTCAAGTCAGTTTCAATCACTACTTTGCTCATCAAACCGGAACACAGTAGTGCTTGCACATAACTTGGCGATAAACTACTCGAGCAAAGTGGTTGTTGCTACCCAGAACAATAATCGCAGAAGATTTAGTCCTATGTTAGGCCTGGTGTACGAATTATTCAGCAGGAGCATTCTCAACTCAATCCGACAGGCTTCCGTTCGGATCCACATTCTTCGTCTCTGTCACCCTGAATATAGATGACTGAGACGGATAATGTGGATCCGAACGGAAACCTGTCGTATTGAGTTGTGTTGTAATCGAACGAACCCAGCCACTATCTTTAAATTGTAGACAGTACTTACATAGTATTTTCTTAATTAAATACGTCTGTACAGGTTGAATATATGACTTACAAGGAGATTAACAGTTGCGGCCATTCTCTTATCCCGATGCTCAGCGCCCTGCATAACTGCGCGGTAGTCCAGTAACCGTTCCAGTAGTCTCGTCACACAGCCCACAAACGCAGCTCCCGCCTCTCGCCAGCCTTCAGTCGATACTCGTTCCATTAACCTGTTTGTATTAGGATATGATACAATGTCGTTATGCTTACCATCAGTCAAACGAGTAGCTCGTCTCGTTATCCAGTAGTATAAAAAATATCTAATCAAGCATTGGAAAAAAAAATGTACAATCTTTAAAACAAAGTGATCCAGTTTGATCGCCAATATCACGCTTTAGCTCTATGACTTACTAGCAAAATACTTGCGCTACTTGGTTTCGCTTGGCAAACGTGCGATTTAAATCCACCTCTGAATTTTAGGACACTACAATGAATGGTGGCTAGTAATGGGTATTTTAAATAGCTCTTGAGAATTGACTATAATCATGTTGAGTTTCGCTTTTCTGACAATTTGATATTTTGCGCGTTCTCCTTATGTATAACACCGACTTAGATTATAATCTATAGACCATTATATGCATGCGCATGTGCTGCTACATTGTACGGCCACAAAAGATATCAGAGTAAATACGGGTTTGCAGGGCGGTCTATTGCTGACAGAGGCTCGACTGAAATCGAACTTAACAAATTATCGACAATTAGAGTAACAACACTGGAACAGCTATGCCAGCATCACAAGGCCGTACTCAGTTACGTGAAGGAGTTGGGATGGTTTGGGTAGATACTGGCAGGGGGAAATGCATAAAACACCCAAAGGGGTAGTCAATGCAGGTCTTACCGCCACATTGAATAAGATCACATTAGAGGGAGCTTCAGCGGCGATTGTTTCTAAAAACGTACGAGTTTTCTCAATCAAATGCATGGACTTAGACATGTAAGATCGATGACTTAGTTTCAATACTTACACAGAACTTAAATGCTCCCTTCGTTGTTGCATGTACAGAAGAAAATATAATTCAAATTACATTACATTTATAGATATTTTTTTGTTCCCTATAAGGGCGAGGCCAACGTATTGCGATGCGACGACGCACCGTGAAAATCAACGTCGCACAACGCATCGTGAAAATTTCCGATGCGGTGCCGCACGGAATGGTCAGAGCTTTTTCGTACGACACCGTAAGCGGTGAAACATTTGTGTTTTGCTCAACGCTTCACATTGTTATCACTTCTCGACATTTTTGTGATGCGTCTTCGCACCAGTGAGCTTAATGACAGGTCTCACTTAAGAGTCAAGAAACCTACTAAAGATAGTTCTTACTTACACACTATCAAACAATCTCCTACAATGGTCATCACTCATAAGTCTTGTTTTCCGCGACCAATTCAAAGAGCTGGACCAATGTTGCTTCGATTCGTCTTGTCGCGGCTCGTTCTGCGACCACCAGTAAAGCAATCGAAGTTTACTAAAGATAGGTCATACTTACACAGTATCAAACAGTCTCCTATAATGTTCATCAGCCTTGTTTTCCGCGACCAACGAGTCCAGTTTGTCAACCAACGCGGCTTCGGTACGTCTTGCCGAGCCAGTGGCGGCTCGTTCGGCGGCCATTAAGGCTACGAGGGCGGCCAGCGCTGGCCGCCGGAGGGAACTGACGAGAGTAATCTCTAGTAAGGCACCAACTGCACCCGGCAGCATGTGCAGTTGAGCTGGACCTGTGAAAAGATGGATTGATTGATTGAAAGATATTAAAACCAAAGCGGCTCAATTATTTTTAGTAGTTGTCGAGTACGTTCGCTATTAATGAAGACAAAAATCAGGCAAACGATCAGCTCGTCTCGTCATCATTCCTAAACATTATATTTAACAGTTTATTCAAGAGCAAGCTTTGTTAGACAAGCTTGCTACAATTCAAGCCGCGTCGTATGACATATTGTTGCATGCTTCCTAACGCCACACTGACGCTCTCCACCGGCGGGCGTATCAAAATAGGGAATTTGAAATTTGTGCTATCTCTGTCTTACCTTCTCGTCATTCGTCAAGATAATCACACCCTCCCCGCTTTCTGGGCCTGCCTCGGCGAATGATTTTAGTCCAACGATCCGGGTGGATGGGAAGGGTGGTCAGAGATTGGAGGCGACTGAGATATATAGAAGGAAATGGGGGAGATCTTTGCACAGCTGAGGGATATTACCGGTACAGAATTGGGATGTTGACTGATTTTAGGACAGTGTTTAAAACGAAGCGTATGGGCCTAATATAACCCGAAATATTTAAATTTACTTTTTAAAACAACTAATATTTTAATTGTCATGTATTTTAAATGCCGTTATAAATTTTGCTCCAAAACGCCAATACCGGTCACGCGGTCGATGTGACGTCACGATTCCTGGCACAGATAACTATATTCACAGAAATCACTCTAAAATACTAGGCAGAAAGAGCAATATACTCATTCCGATTGAGAAAGTGACGTCACGCGCGTTGTATGTCACGTGACTTCGGAGCGATGTGATTACATTTTGATTATTAAATTAAAATTATATTTCTTAAAAACAAACAAAAATATTGTGTTTTATAGGATTTCTGTCACAAAAACTACCGTTTCGCGGCACAATTATATTTTTATTTGAATACAGTCACCATCCCAATTGTAGACTCACCGAGCATGTTCCACGCGGCCAGCACCTGCAGGCCGGCGGCGGCGCGCATGCGCGGCCGGTCGGGCCCGCGCCCCGCCCAGCGCTCCGGCTGCAGCGCGCCCGACGTCACCAGCGCCACGCCCAGCTCCATGTAGCCCGACCATAGCTGTACAAATGGCCCTACATTATTAGAGAAACGATCTATTTCCAAGCTTTATTTAACTTCGACTTCTGTTAACAAGAGACTAATCTGGCGATGGATAGATCTGCTGCCTTATCAGCTAACAATCTCGTGTTCGTTTTCAATACCAGACCGATTAAAACCAGCGGTGACTAGTCTTCCTGTGGGAGTTGTCAATAGTTTTCGCTTCTTTTCGTTTTGTAAGAGCTTATTTCTTTAATAACCAGCGAAAATTCTAGACTATTCCTTCCACACGAAGACTAGTGACCGCTGGTTTTAATCGGTCTGGTATTGAAAACGAACACGAGATTGTTAGCTGATAAGGCAGCTGGCCTCTTAAATTTGGAATTTTGAGAGTCCAGATCCCATAATTTAAGAATCCAAAGAAACAAATGAAATAGCACAGCTTTAAAGCGGTCGCAAACAACTTTAAATAACAGTTACGAACTTTCTATGCTGACCTGAGAATCAAACTGCGGAGGTTCATCCCCCAAAAATCTCTCCAACAGTGGCGCCGATAAATCTTGAAGGGCAGACAGCAAGACCTTACAGCTTTGGACTCTAAGCACCATCCAATCGGCGGGAAACACCTGAAAACGTAAATAGTAAAATATTAGATTTATTATATTTTTAATATTGGCGATTTTATTCGCGCCCTTGCCTTCAAAACTCGCGCGGAAAAGACGAATGCTGCGCTGTTCATCAAAGTTAATAGGAATACAAGTTTCTTTCTTCGCATTTGTGTTTAAAAACGCCATAAGTAACTCGACGCCCTTATCTCCTCGACCGATTCGAGTATTACGGTCAACATAGCATACTTGTACCATAATGCACTATTTTGAATGCATGGATAAATCCACGCCATCTATTATTTGGTTGGAGGTGGAGCTTAGCCAAATTATGTTATGTTATCTTGACAGCCCTTGGTGTTGGAAAGTGGCTCTAGTGACTGACAAAAACAGCAGGCTGCACAGTGCACATACTAGAAAATGATGTATCAGTCTGAACTTCAGGCAAATTTGGTTACACGAGCTAAACCTGGATTCCCAAGTTATAGGAGAAAATAAAACGAAAATGATTAAAAACACTCACATCCTGTTCTATCAAATGCCTAAACACAAGAAACGCCCGCATCAAGAAGTCTTTGAGAGGTTTCCTGTCGTGAGGGTGCGGCGCTAGATGGCTCCACAATCTTTGGTAATGTATGGGTTTTAGCAGCTCCATGGCGCCTAGCAGACCAGCTACCATAGACCCCTGGAAAAATTACAAAATACAATTAGTTTTGCGAACTAACCACGTGTGGAATTTGTTGTAGTGTAAACAAACTGCAAAGCGCTGCGAAGACAAGCAGCAAGATGATTATTATAAATGCTCTAATATACAACATGATTGTTAGTGGGAGGACTAACTCTTCTGCGAGTGTCCGTCTGGGTTGTTACCACCGCTTTACTCGTGAAGTCTGCCGCCAAGCAGTAATGTGCAAGCATTACTGTGTTCCAGTTTGATGAGCAGAGTAGCCAGTGAAATTACTGGGCTTATGAGACTTAATACATAATGTCTCAGGGTAACGAGCGCACTGCAGTGCCACGCAGGCCTTTGTTTTAAATCTGGGTGGCACTGCAATTGTTATGGGCCGGCGTTATGCTTACCATCAGGCAAACGACCAGCTCGTCTCGTTACCAAAAAACATAAAAAATAAAATATAAAAAAAAAAACCATGAGAATACATTTCTCCAAACCTTTCTACGAACAGTTGCTCTTCAACCATTCGATGGCGTAGCAGATGTGTGGATACACATCCGTTACAATAAAATACATATTTACTCACTCACCAAAACTGGTGAGTTGCCTCCAATGAGATGCAGCACAGTCTCCACTAATACATCCAACGTGTTGAGACACAGCACGTCCACATCCGGATCTAGCTCATCTGGGTCTTCTGGTTGACCCGGATCTTCCTTCTTCCATAGTAAAGTAACCAGCTCGCCGAGCATTTCAGCGCACTGCGCCAATTCGTCGCGACGAGCGAGGTGGACACGAAGGTGGTGGCAGGCAGTTGTTAGGACTATATTTCTAGCTTCTGTGGATAGTATGAATTAATGGGATTGTACTATTTCGGCAAAAAAAAAACTACTATCCATTGAGAAAGAACTTTGGTTTTTATAAAAGACAGTGTTTGAAATAAGATGTTTAGACAAAGCGTGGGACAACCTCGTAAAGTTGCAAGCGTTACAGAACACACTGAAATGTGCGCAATTACAACACATATTCAAGAATGATGTACCACACATGCACAAAAAATATTTAATGGGCCGCCCACAGGCAAAACTAATCTCAGATTGCGCCACCGTCGCTTGTGCTTGTCATTGATATTTACTTTGGAGGCTAATGAATTAAAACAACCAGTAAACTTCATCGCGTCATAAAAATCATCAGATTTGAATGGTCATTACATAACCTAGAAGAAGAATCTGGTTTACAATAATTTTTAATGTGCAATGATGCTTCATGCATCCACAGCTTCCGTTCTTTCTCGTCAGAAGGGATACCTTTATTTCTTACACTGAAATGCACTACACAGAGTTATACTTTATAGCAGAAGATTTATTTTTAGTTACTAAAGTTTTACAGCGAAACAACGCCACCTAGCGGGATAAATAAGCAGTGTGTCTCCCCCTTCCATACAACCTAGCGCATTTATAAGTTAGCTTCTCACCAGGGTCTTGACCTAAAGGCCCTTTCAAGGTATCCTGCGCAGCGGCTAGCCTCGCTTTAGCCAGAGCCGGCGGCGCGTTAGCCGCGGGAGCGTCCAACATGGCCGCCGTGACTCGCGCCGCCTCCACTGGGCCGAGGGCTGATGATACTTCTTTAGCAACGCTAGCCCATGACGTCATTAAAGCTACCTGCAAAATTGTATACTCATGTCTTGATCTGCTGTCTCTAGTTCAACCGTTTGTGTATCCTCAAACTTTACATTTTCAAACTGTTTATGCTCAATGAGACTCCCGATATTGTTTTCAGGCGTTTATTGCGATTTTACAGCGTTCAGGTAATTTTTAGAGGTTGAGACACAATACTGCACTGGTGTTAGTTACCTGCGCAGGCGCCAAGTGTTCTCTATGCGGATGCTGAGCGAACGCCTTCAAAGCATGCAGCGCTGCTCTCACATCCCTTCTAAAGCTGTCTTCATACTGGCCGCCCGTGGCTCGGGAGAACAGCCTCCGAGATCTGACAGCAAGTCGAAACACAGCGCCCAAAGAACGGAGACATTTGCGGATCGGTTCTTGACCTTCGGCGCCTGCTGCCCACTCGGCGCAATGCTGCACGGACGACAGAAGACCCCTAGACGTGTTAAGTACGAGTTTTAGACAGTAACTTACAAGAATTAACTAGAAGTGTTAAGTACGAGTTTTAGATAGACACTTCAATTTTATTTATTTGTATAGATAATTAAAAAATTAACTAAAATAGGAGGTCACAGTGGCCCAAAATAAGTCTCGGCTTCCTATAAGCCGCCACTTCAGTCTATCGTCTATTGCGCGACCAGGAGGTGGAATATTGCTTAGTATTTCTGATAGTATACAGATGAAAATATCTTATTCATATCGTAAAAAATCTATGTTAAAAAGGCTTTTAATATTAAACTCACTTGTAAACAAGAGCTGCCGAGAAATGTTCCTCGATGTACACATCTAGTACGGGTCTGAAGTGCTGAAACCGGCTCTCGTCGAGCAGACTGCATATGGATATCAGAACCAAGAATACAGTTCCCGAGTGCGGAGTGCTGAAAATTATAAATACTTTTCTAAGCATATTATAGCATTAAAGCGAAAACCTAAGAAAATGCATCTTTTACCACCGGGTAACAACCCAGACGGACACTCGCAGAAGAGTTAATCCTGCCACTAACAAAATGTATTTGTTCATTGTATTTCTAATATCGCCTGATTGATACGACAGTTTAACCAATACTAACCTGTTACCATCCTCGGTGGAGAACAAAGCAAATAGTGCATCCAACACGTCTCTTAAGAACTTGATCAGCTCTTCGCAGCTCAGTCCATCGCCAAGTCGCAACACTCGCAGTAACGTCTCTTGTACTTTTTCTGGACGCGCGCGCCATTGTAACAGCGCTAGGAGATCCTCTGTGAACATAATAACACGTGACTATGTTTGGTGGTGCTATATCCTACTAATATTATACATGCGAAAGTGTTTTTGTCTGTTTGTTGGTTTGTCCTTCTTTCACGCAGCAACGGATCAACGTGATTTTTGCCATAGTTATAGTTTATGGACCGGAGAGTAACATAGGCTTTATCCCGGACAAATGCACGGTTCCTGTGAGAACGCGGGTGAAAACCGCGGGCAGAAGCTAGTATATTATAAATATAAAATGGGACGATCTTTTTTTTCCTTTTTTTTTAATTTAGTTATTATACTCTGCAAGCTCCTGGGGCCTATTTCATAAAAAATATTAGTCTAATATTATGAGTATTAGTCTCATATTTTATATGGAAAAAAGAAAAAAAAAGCTGATAATGTTTTTTATGAAACAGGCCCCAGGGCTCGCACCCTTTTTCTGCTATTTAAATTATTTTTACATTATATTTTCTTAAAATATTATCCAATTAGCAATAATCGCACCTCGGATTGGTTCCGATATTGCCTCTGCGCTAAGTTAAATGGGATGATCTTTAGCTATGATTCAATAAAGTTTAATAAAGTCAAATAAAATTCATATTCATAAGAAAATAAGATTGTACGATAATCATACTGAGGACAATTATTACTTTAGTGAGTTTTAATATGATAATGTTAGAAATATTGTACTTTTAAAGGAATATGAAAGCAAGAATTTCAGTGACACAGACTGATGAAGCATTATGTTGCTCAGTTCACCCATAGATGGGCGCTTGTAGGCTGCAAATTTTAGCTCAAACTACTGGCTGGAAATTCTCAAATAATTATCGAATGCCTTAGCAAGACAAATCTCATTGTGTCACAGAAGATGACTGAAGCACTCGTTAATTAATCGTAGGTTTAAGTATAAGTTGTATTGGTTTAAACATACCATTTTGAGTAAGTTTAGTAGAACAAAGCAGCGTGCTAATAGTACAGTTTTCTTTGGAGCTTCTTTGGAAAGTAGGAACTACGCCGTTCGCCGGCGGCAAGCGAGCCGAGTCACCAGCGCAGGACGGAAGCGAGAGGTAACTAGCTGACGTCAATCTGGAAATTAAGCGTGTTTTTGAAAAGCTAGGCCTTTATTGCTCGGCGAATGTCACTGCGCTTTAAAACATACCTTTTTTAAAAGTGAAATAAAAGCTACTCTTCTGCGAGTGTCCGTCTGGGTTGTTACCACCGCTTTGCTCGTGAAGTCTGCCGCCAAGCAGTAATGTGCAAGAATTACTGTGTTCCGGTTTGATGATCAGAGTAGCCAGTAAAATTACTGGGCTTGTGAGACTTAATACCTAATGTCTCAGGGTAACGAGCACACTGCAGTGCCGCGCAGGCCTTTGTGTTTCAAAGTTCTGAGTGGCACTGCAATTGTTATGGGCTGGGCGTTATGCTTAGCATCAGGCAAACGACCAGCTCGTCTCGTTGCCAAATACCATAAAAAATCTAAATCCATAATAATTTTATTGCATCATATACATATAATTTTAAGACAATAAGTACAGTCAAGTTGGGTAACTTAGAACACTTTTCTCAGATTTTATCGGATATCAAAATAAAAATATATCAGTCTAACTATATCTTATTGATTGAGTGTTCTTTCATAACCAAATTAAGAATAATTAAATTAATATATCGAATTATAAAAAAAAGTGAGAGAAAATTATGTTTTATTGGCCGTTCAAACTTATAATCACTAATGGGTATCTTCGAACTTAGATATTTTGGACAGTGAAAACTCTTTTTATGAGCAATTTAACTACCTGGGGTGAGATTGAACTCAAATTTTTTATTATTATTCTTATTTACTATAAAACTTCATTGACATCTGTCAATTTTATGCCACATTTAACACTTAGAATATTTGAGTTGATAAATATCAAACGTCAATAATTTTGGTCTTTCCGTTTCACGAATTTATCAATATTTTTAATGAAAACTATTTTGAGAAAAAAATAAAGAATTTTCAAACCCGTTTTATTCAAAGTTCAATGAAATTCAAAGATACCCAACATGCCTGTAGTGTAACATACTTACTTTGACGGGTCATCACATTTGTAAACGTATAGTTCGTGCGCGCCGTCCCTCAGCGTCGCCCCGCTTGCTTCCATTAGCCTTGCGAACGCGAAACCGAAAAGTTTCCTCTCGTTTTTATCTCTGGCTGCAATAAATATATGCACTATCAAGTAACATAAGAATTGTATGTTTAATTTATATTAAGTTTACGCTTACAAACTCATACTCCTGCACTAGGATTCCCAGTGTCCCAGATGAGATGGACACACACAGATACACAACACAAACATACAAGACCCGACTTTACGCTTTACACGGCCAAACTTTATGCTCACCCACAAAATCTGCCCTGGCCGGGAATCGAACCAGGAGCCCCTCGCTTTTCTGGCAGGGCTACTACCGAGCCGTCTATTATGCAATATAAGCGAACAAAAATAGAGTTATTTTTTTTTATATAATTGGATAACCAAATGAGCTTTGCTCATTTCACGGTCAAATCAATAAAATGCATGTTTTAGTACGGCCCGCGTAGAACAAGTGACGTCATATGTTCTGCCCAATTTGTATGGGACGTTTTAGGGCTCAGTAGATTCGCCCGACTTCGACTCTCATTTTTGACGTTCATAGCGTTCGATTTCCAATTTTTTCAATATAGACAATTGAACCTCATGAGAAAACGAATTGATTGACATCATAAAAAAAATTGAGTCAACACCCCCATTCGATGTGTTGCAAGCTCCAATTAAACTGCAATCCCCTGGAAGAATAGACTGTATACTTACTGGAGCAGTGTCTGAACTCGATCCTGACGTGTGCGTGGGTGAAGGTCTCCAGCGGCACCGCGAGTCGCAACTGCTCGCCCCACGCGGGGCTGTTGTTGTGGTACAGCACCAGGGACTCGTAGCACACTGCGCCGGCGCCACTCGCGCCCCACACGCAATCCTGGTGACAGGACGGTTTATTACGCTATTTGATATACAACTTTTTCATATTCTAATTTAATAATAAGCCGGGACGAGTCACTAGTTTCATTACAATATTCATATTCGCAAACCAAAAACTGTGATGATCGTTAACTTAAAATTGCGACAACGCTTCCTGTGATTAAAAGTCGCTTAGCTGAGTTTAGTTTGTAAAAATATCAACACCATTTTTATTCTTCTCGATGATTTTTTTCGCCAGATCGTAAGGGATGATGAATCGGTATTCAATACGTTAAGCCTAGAGGTTTCAAGTGCGGCAGAGCTGCTGGAACACACCGATAGGAGCTTGACGTCAGATTTTCATGTTGAGGGTGGTTGCTATCTAACCGAACATTTAAAATCACACCACCACCATGCTACGGCGCAATGGTTTCCTTCACCCAAAGCTTAAGATTATAGAATCGAACCACAGACCTAAGGCAGTCGACAACACTGCCGCTGAGCTATCAATGCTAAAACAGTAAAAATCTGTTTTCTTATAATGCGAATATTTGGCATATCTACCGAAAGTCGATATAACGAACCGCAGCAGCGTCTGTAAGGGTAAGGCGACTAAAGCCTAAAATGATAAAAGTCAAGGTATATAATTAATGTCAAATGTCGAAGTTTATAAATGTCTACATGTAAGAATGTCGCAGAATAAAAATGACAAAACACTAAAACGTCGAAATATAAAATTGACGAAGTATAAAAATGGCTACTATAAAAATAACGAAGTATAAAAGGTACTACTTTAAAAATCACGAAGTATAAAATGGTCAACATATCAATATTACAAAATGAGTTAAAATATATGTGAAAATCTTAAGTTCAGTTCAACAGTAGGAACGTTTATTGTGAACTAGGCAAAAAACCGTTGGGGCAATTGTATATACAAAAAATAAATTAAACAACTAATAGTTACTTCCTCTAACTGAAAAAATGTTCATACTCACACTGATAGCCTGCCCAGTATTGTCATGCACATTTACTGTGGCGAGCACATTCTTGGCGGTGCTCTTGCCTCCACGCTCAAACTCCGCCTTCTCTAACGTGAGGTAGAGATCGTTCCTCACATCTCCGGGCATTATGACGTCAGGGAAGCCGCGTTTAGCTGTTATCGTCGCACCTGACGCTACTGCTTCCGTTATACTGCCGGAGTTGGTCAGGATCCGGAGAGCGACTACGATACCTTGAAATACACAAACGAATTGGGATGTTGAAACTCAAAATACACAATTACTGTCGTCATATAGATTATACTACTTCATATCAACACAATAAAAAACAAAATTCATAAAATAAGTATTATTTCCACATCAAGATACTGCATCTAAAAGTTTCCCGAATTCAACGTTTTTTTTTTTGTCATCCAATAGTGATTTAAATTATACCACCAGAATGTATGATGTACTTAAAAGCATTCACTGACAAATCAACTAAATGCTTGTTTTTAGTACAGCTTTATGGCCCGCAACAACTTGAACAAGTGACGTCAAATGTTCTGGCCAATTTGTATGGCGCGTTTTAGCGCTCAGTAGATACGCCTCACTTTGACTCTCATTTTAACGTTTCTAGCGTTCGATTTTCAGTTTTTTCGATATAGAACAAATAACACAAATTGATTGACATCATAAAAAATTCGAGTCAATTTGAAATTTGAAAAATTAATCCTATCACAGTTATTTACCGCAATTGGGTCAAAAGTGACAGTGGGTTAAAGTTAAGAAGATTTGTCGTTCATTCATGTCGATAAATTATTCAGTCTATTATAAAATTTATACCTATTGTTCTTCTTCTTCTTCTATAACGATATAAAAATAACGTCTCAATGACTGATTATCTAGACCCTGACTCCTAACTAGGATTTCTTGTATCTAGGGATTCAGGAACTGTAAGGATTACGGTCCGACAGCACCCAGGCATTAAACTAATACCTAAGCTTTTTTAGTGCAAATATTTATCTGATTGCGGGAATCGAGCAAAACTTAAGTCCATAATGCGACTACTTTAGGTATCTCATGTGGTCGATAAAGCTCGCTTGCCTATTCACTCGACTCTTGATGCTTCTAGGCTACTACCCTGATTTTCGCTGTGATTATAAACCATTATAATAATTAGAAAACTGCGAATGGCGTTCTTACCATAATTTGGCTGTCCAGGTAAAATATTGCACTTGTTTGTTTGCTTTCGTATTAACATGTCGTGGAGTTGGTGAAAGTCCTTTTCTTCGCTTTGGTAGACCTGGAAACCATCATTACATTCTTTAAGAGGGTAAAAAATATCAATTTTCGCACTTTAATAAATGTGTTGCGACCTGCTGATAAGCTGTAACTTAATCGCATGACCTCGTTCAACTATATCTACTATTAAAAACAAGGTTGTGCGTTACTTTGATTTTTTTCTCTCATCTTCCTGACTGCGGTAAGGACTCAGATACTGACACTGGCTAACAAAAATTTGCTAGCTGCATTAAGTTAACTAACAACAGGACGGCTCCTCTATTCTGTTCCACTCCAGTTGCTGCCTATAGCCCTATACCATCAACTCGGGACAGAAGCGCTCAGCTTTAAACTTTATTAGTAATCCACAAACTGACCAGTATAAACATTGTTTAATCTAGCCGATTAAGAATGACTGATCAGAGTTTGTTGTGTCTCTGTTCCTCTCTCTCTATTGTAAGACTGTCACGGTTGCGCACTATACCCTTTACTTCAACTACTTAATACCCTTGATGCTGCCTAGGCTGCTGAAAACTCCGCTAAAAACAACGTACAAGCTCCCAAAAGCCTCCACGTGACGGGATCTTTTCTTTCTCCTTCAACACTGCCGTCTCTTTCTTTGCGTGAACTGCCGACCATCTCTTTCACCAGCTATATTTCCCGAAATTATTACTACACATTACCTTAAAAGTATACTCTTTCTCGGCAGGATGTTGCCCTGGCTGCCGCAAGAATTCAGCTAGCGACAACACCCCGGCCCCCAAGGGCCTCCTTGCGATGGGACCTCTTCTCTCCCCGGTCCCACTGCCGCTACTTCCCGCACCCGCCCATCGCCCCACTCGTACTACCCACGCGACCAGCCATAGCTCCCGAGTGAGGTCTGTCGTTGATAGGTCCTGGAAGTGCAGAAAACAGTACAGTTTCAGTAGGATGAAGCTTTTTTATTTAGAACCATTATCTGATGAGATAGTGCTTTTTAGCATTTATTTATCAAGTATCGGAAGCTTAGATAACCTAGTAGTTTTCATGTCGGAGTGAATCATCGAGGCAGTAAACGTGCTACATTGTCGTAATTAGGTGAAATTGCGGTCAGAGACGAGTCTACATTTTGAAAAGCGTTCCATTTTCTACTAATTTAAGTTCGCCTTAGCTTTTCAGTGATCTTAATACTAAATGACCTTTAATTGACCTCTTCGCCATCCTAAAGTAGGTTACAGACGCTACGAACATCAAGATCGTGGTTTTAGACTACGCGAATTTACTTGACACGACGGCGGTGACGCCCACGTAAATAGTCTAAGTATTTCATAGATCGCCGACAGCCTTACTAGACTTTTCGTACTTATAAGCTGTCACAAGAACAAGTAAGTACTTCGAAGCACAAAATCGCAATTTGCATGTTCATATCTTTAAACAAACACCCTTCTGTCATCGCAAAATACAAGCACATACGACGAATAAACAAAAACACAATAATATTTGCCACGTAAATTACTGCTATAATATGCGAAACCTACATTACCTGAAGCTAAGACGGCCTAATGAGTAAACTGTACATTTATGACGCAAACTAACTGTATGTACTACTTAGGGCCGGAGATGGTCGTGTGTCAAAGTACATTCAATCAAGTTTCTCAGAACACGATCCAAGTACCGGTTAGTACAATACCATTACCCTTGTAAACCTCTAATTATGCAAAGTTATAGCTAACATAGAATATTGCGTAAGATTATCGTACGAGCAGTTTTTACGATATAGATAGACCTATATGGGTGATGCAGGAAAGCCGACGGTCCAAACTGGTTTCGAGATAGACGGCTAACGTCTAGACGTGCAATCCTGTCGTGGTTTTGTGTTGAACACACGTCAGCTCTGCAAAATTACTCGTAAATGATACTCAATATGCAACCGTAACAAACAAATCATCTCAAATAATATTTTTCAATCAATATAATATATAAATTTACCGATATCGTAGTTAAAAACGATTTTGTGCAGATTTTCCTGTTAGAGCAATTAAATACATAGGTACCTACACAAATATAAGTCTGTTAAAGTGTGGAGAATTAGCTCACCTCCACGATAACCTATTTGTTTTGTAAAGTACCTAGACGTATCCCTATGTTTTTCCTTAAGTTCTCCGCTACTTTTCAACCAAGTTTCCAACTAAGTGTATTGTATGAGCTTAGTAGTGCTTTATTTCCGCCAAATCGTCGATTACCATCAGGCAAGGTAGTCACACGTAAGGTTCATTTCTTAATGTAACTTATATATCTAATAGTACAAACGATTATCGTCAACCAATAAAATAAATCGTGATGAGATTTTTTTTTTATAAAATACACATTTATAATTGATCTTAGTAAACAAACAGTTTTGCCGTGCTACTTTTTAATAACCGAGGGGAAGTTTTGCTTTAAGATTTATAATATTAGTATGGGTGGAATAGTGATTACTGCATATGTGGCGATCAAGCAGTTTAGATTACAAGTACTGAAATAATACAAGAATATACTTTATAAGTACAGAATCGACGCGAAACCCCGACTTCACATGTTTTGTCACTGTTCTACGCTCGGGTGGCTTTGAAAGCGCAGAACCAGTACTTCGCGAAGAAAGTCTTAGGCAAATGAGTGAAGTGAAGGGACATTCTGATTTGCCACACATAATCTCAGCACAATGGTGTTGTTTAGACATTAGGTATGAAGTCTCAAAAGCCCAGTAATTTCACTAACTACTTTGCTCATCAAACCGGAACACAGTAATGCTTGCACATTACTCTCCGGCGGCAGGCTACACAAGCAAAGCGATGGTATAACCACCCAGACGGACACTCTCAGAAGAGTTTGTCCTACCACATTGTTAGTAAAGTATAAAAACAAAAATTTAGATGTTAAGAATCGAACTTAGCAAAGCAATGTGACAGTAAGGGGCAGTGTAGACGCTTATGTAAACGTACGTTTGCTTGTCAGAATAACAACGCTTTTGCGTCAAGCGCGGAATTCATGATACTCGAAATGCGCGCTTGAAGTAAAAGCGTTGTTATTCTGACAAGCAAACGTACGTTTGCATAAGCGTCTACGGTCTGCATAAGTGTTTTTTTCTGAACTGGGAGAAAAAAAGTCACATTCTGGAACTACCTTATCGATGTTATTATCCAGTCATTCTTAATAGGAATAGACTATAACCCATCAAACTGTCAATTAAAACAGCGAACAGGTAAGTCCAGTCGCAACACTAGCTCCATAACTCAAAGTAAGTAGTCCCCGGCTTTAATGTTCCACCACACAGGTGCGTTGTAAGTTATAACGGTTGATTTGATAGCATGCGTTGCGATGATTTGTCCCCCGCTTTCTTGCCACACAGATACCTACGTTTTTACCGTCGCATATTTTCAAACTAAGCGTGTACCCCTAATACAGGCTCCCGATCAGCCCTATTCCGTCACTAACTGTTTAAGTTTTTAACCAAATATTATATACTTATGTTATTATATATGTTAATGCACTGCTAGCCGAAAATGTTTCTTTCCATGCAATCCTCTCCATCCAAAGGTTGCCTGGAAGAGATTGCTGTTTAGCAATAAGGCCGCCCATTGTACCTTTACTATAACCATTGTTTTATTTATTTATTACTTGTACATCTTGGAGTGCAATAAAGAGTTATTGTATTGTATTGTAACTGGCAACTATTTAATGCGAGCGGCACGCGGGTCTAGCTCTATACCGCTATTAAAGAAGGTTAATGTAGGATCCCGCGTCGTAATTAATGCACTAAGAATCGATACCACATTACGCAAGGATGCTGACGTCTTACTTTCACCAAGACATTATTATCGCAGCAGTGTGTAAGATCGTTGGAGTCCTATACAAAGAGTACTGAAATCAGATAATCGCAATAACGCATGGCGATAATATCGACTGTTATAACATATCTGTATGGGGGAGCCTTTTAAGCTCCATCTTCTCGTGTTTTCTAACACGGAAGATCGACGTTGAAGTGCGACGAACCTTAGCACGCCGTGAAAGCACGAGCATGTAGGATGCGCCACAGACTTATTGGTAGTTAGTACGATACGCTTAGCTAGTGCTCTTCAATTGGTTATATGTATTATTAGCGTGTTATGGTATTTGTATACCTGTCACGTATAGTTATGCGTCTATGTACTTATAAGTAATTTAAAACTGGTGGATACGTTTAGCAAAGGCTGCAAAAGAAAGGTATTTGTGGCGCTGTCTGTAAATGCGCAGCAAAGTATTAATAGTATTAGTAGTAAGTATATTTCTTGTTTTGTTATTTCTAATCACGTCATTTTTTGAAGCTCCCAACTCATGTAAGGTGATGATGACACCATGCTATCAAAGTATACTTAATAAAGCACAACACCAAAATATACCATCTATTTGATCAAGTGGTGAAACTAATAATAAACTAGCTAACATATATTAGAAAGATTAAATGGGTGTTAATCGCTTGAAATCAGCTCACATAATTCACCATCTTGCGATATACTAACCCTGAACTTCTCGAATAGAAATTACGTTCTTCACGGAAAATTCAAACATAAAAGTAGGTAAGTACATTTGCATCGTCTCCATACAATTGGTGGCTAACGTTTAACATATAGGTACGAACAAAATGTATTACAACTGTATCTATACTTACAACAAAAAGGGTGCTATTCGTATGTAGTCTGTCAACATAATTCGAGACCCATCTGGCCATCCCGCGCTATTCTGACCCTGAATTCCGCCATGCACTCGACATCGTCTACGTATATATCAAACTGCCAAACGTTTAACATATAAACGAAGGAGTGTAAAAACAAAATTTTCATACAGTTCCAAGAAATATAAATGGTATACTCACAGCAAAAAGGGTGCTGTTCGCGTGCAGCCTGTCTACATAATTCGAGAACCCATCCCGCGCTATCCTGACCCTGAATCTCTCCGATAGCGGCTGAGCTCTTCTCGCGTCATGCAACCAGAGTAGTAACTCGGCCTCGTCGCCGCCCGCCGTGTGGCCGAAGTCTCGCATGCTGCACATGAGGTGGTGGGATTGGACGGTGGTGGCGGTGGACGTGACATTTGTGGTGGTGTTCGTGAGGGTTCCCGAGTTGAAACTGCTGCCTGAGCCGCCCGCGCGCCGTAGCGTGCCTCGCCACTGTGGGAAAAGAAGTCTTTGTTACAACACAGGCACAATCCATGTTTGTAGAGTATATACAGGGTGAATTTGAATTGGTATGTTATCCCAAAAGAAGAGCGATTAGAACCATGGTTGTTGACAAGTTGTGAGTGAAAAAACTTCATTCAAAAATGTGAAAATACTTCATTCAAAATTATGATACCAAAAAAAATTTATAGGCTTCAAACGTGAAATAAGCGGCATTTTCTCGAATTGTTTCTAAGTCAACAACGACATTTAAGAAAGTTCAACATAGTTCAAGTGAATCAGCTGATCTAGGGCAGCCTGAAAATTCTGAAGTAGAATTTTGACGTAGACTTTAAATAACCTTTTGAACCAATGAAAAATTCCAATTTTCAAAAACGCGTAAAACTAATGTTGTTGACCTCCAGGAGTACATTGATTCCCTTCGGGGATAACGTACCAATAAAAACTCAGGCTGTATAATAAGTGATAGATTGCGAATTACGTATAGTTACGCGGACACCACCAAAAGCCCTACTAGGCTAGCATCATGTTATGATCGAATCTCAATATTATCCTTCACTGTAAATTCCAACCATCGACCTACGAATCGGCGGCGGACCTCATTACCTAACCCATCAATTCTTCAAATTATTTGCGATTCATTATTTACTTAGCTCGCATGTTTTGTTTATTGAATAGCTTATCCGCTATTTTTTACAAAGTTTAAATGCAATCGCCTTTGTTCTTCCATTAGGTACACAGCTTTGTAGGAATGCATGATCCATCGTCAATACCTACAGCTATCGCATATTTCTTTGGGGTCAGATGATAACCTATTCGAAACTGAATTAATTGAGTCAATTGAATGACTTTATTGTGCAGTTTATATTGAGAGTCTATGGACTACTGTGGTGGTATAAACTGCTGTGGTGTGATATAAGTTTTTAAACTTTCATGGTCACTAACACAAGAGTTAACTTTAGTAACGGGATATTTACCATATATTTTATTTGTTTTGAGCACTCGATATTTCGGCACTGTTGCAAGCGCCATGTTCACGAGGAAACATGTTTCCTCAATACAAATAAAATACATGGTAAATATCCCGTTACTAAAGTTAACACTTGTGCTGTGGTGTGGTTGATAAGCCTATGGACAAACTCAGTCGCGTAAAGTGTAGAATCCTAGTAAGGATTGGGGTTTATTCACGTAATCGTTGGGCGATTTCGACCTCAGCAGCCATATAAAATGGGAACTGCACTTGAAAACGAATTAGCAACGACCGCATCGTCACCAACAACAAACGAGATAGTGGTGCTAAAATGCTATAAAGCGTTAAATATAATCCATTATATGTAACTAACTTTTGCCCGCGGCTTACGCACGCGTTTTGTCACAATAATACATAGCACTCAGAGACAATGTAACTTCCAATTAGTGAAAGAACTTTTAGAATCCGACCAACCGTTCTATAGAGATAAGCGGAAACAAATAAACAAACTTTTCATATCTCATGCTTTTGCATCTCATTCTGGTGTTCAGGAGGTAACTAAATGATTATTCAGCATTTAAATGATTCGATATATCGTACAGTGACCGAAGCCTTCGAAACGTCGCGTTGATTCTTATAACGGCAACTCAACGCAACAACGCAATTAATGTCATCTTATCAGAACAAAAATAGAATTCCAAGCGAAAGCAGCTTAACTTAAAAAAGCTAATAAGCAAGTTGTGAAACCTGACCTCATAAAACACCTGGCAACCTAACATACCTACTAGTAAGAGTATACGAGTATAACTAAGTCAGGTATAATATGTATAATGTAACTGGCTAGACAAATAAGGGCAAACCAATTAGGTATGTTTGATAACTTGTAGACATGGGATAAAAGATTTGCTGAGAATGTGACTTTTTAAGGAGATTTGTGTCATGCCATACTTGAGAGATAACTGGATCCGTGGTTTGATTTGTCAGCAATTGCGATGACTTATATCTTATATACGACGCATGTTTTTATTTGTTGAGTAGTTTACCCGTTTCCCCCCAAGAACTGTGCTTTTCCGGAACGAATAAGCGCTATACCAGGCTATACGTTAATCTAAACTGTTATTTGCACGGCGCACCAAATTTCAGCCAAAAGTTCAGTATTTTTGGACGTATTCTATAACAAACAACAATACTTCGAAATTAATAACATTAGTTGAATATTAGAAACGATGATGGCTCCGAGGTAGTGAAGTTGTCTGTCAGGTTAATGTCATGTGTAGGTCGAGAATTCTATAATGAGATTGAGCGTTCGTTGCAGGGGCCCCTTACTTCGAAAATCTAGTCTGAAAATCTTCAGACTTTCTGAAATCTTTTCTACCATGAAAGTGTAGAAAGAAATAATGACAAGTAAAGATCATCAACCGAACGTCGGATCTGAAACACTCATGGCAAGAAAACTGCCATCCGACAGCTTCGACGTTCGATTTTCAGAGTGAACATACTCGATCCATGATTTAAAATCCAATAATCTTGCTCTTCAATGGTAGAAATATGCATTCGCCCAACCTTGTAATACATAATACATTCGAGGCTGAGGTTGGCTGCAAGTTGCCTGTATTGTTTTGTACCGGACTATTTTATTGCATTGCTGAACAAGATTTATTCGATAGATACCTACCTACCTGTCCATAAAGGATTAAATAATATGAGACAAACATTTATTGAGGTATTATTGGTAGTCAGTAAGGTATTATTACGAGATTCTATTGTTTTATTTATTTCTCGATATACGTTTATTTTTTATTCTTGACACTTTAGCGGACTATCGCAACTCGTATCTCACCTGATCTTAAGGGGCAGAATCCGGCGCGCCGCTATCTCGCTCGCGCATCTTAGCATTTTTGAAGATAAATAATCACTTAATATAATTATGAAAAATCGCACTCGGTGAAATTGCTGACAATGACATTACAAAGGTTACACAAAAATTTCATTTTGTTCCATTCAGGTTTTCAAACCTAAAAATGGGATTTTATGTTTTGCCCATTTTCATGTATGAAAACTTGATCGGATCAAAATTATACTTTTGCCGTACCTTTGTAATGTTAATGCCAGCAATTTCACCGAGTGCGATTTTTCATAATTATATTAAGTGATTATTTATCTTCAAAAATGCTAAGATGCGCGAGCGAGATAGCGGCGCGCCGGATTCTGCCCCTTAATGAGCTGGTCGAAGGCTAAGCCAAGAATTCTGGCTCTCAAGCACTACTGCCGATAAATCCATTCCATTTTTATTGAAATCTCATTTTTGTGTGAGGTTATATTTTTTTCAATTGCCAGATTATCCTGAGCTTCCTTTAGGAGAAATCCAGTTACAAAATGGGCTCAGCTTATACAATTAGTCGTGGTAATCTCAAAATAATTTTAAATTTGGTTCCTTATAAACTGTTTTTATATAACTATGGAAACCTTGGAAGGTGGGTTATCGAACCTGACCGATTTATTAAAAAAAAAACAGGCTAAATTTACTTGATTATACCGAGCCGCCGTATTTAATGGAGTTGGACCAAAATCCAAAGGGATCCGTTAAAGCCTAAAGTTCTTATATCCTATTTTTTACTCTGACCTTATACCGTTTAAAAAAATATTCAGTTACCCGTTAATATTGTGACTCCTTGCAGGAAAATTATCGATAATCGACGTCTGTACTTCCCCAACATCAGTATAGGTAACTTTCTTAACGTTGCGTGTTGGTTGTAATTCTACGTGGCCCTGTTATTTGCACATTGTTTTAATTTCATCATAAGCAACTGAAGCAGTTCGAATAGTTTGTTTTCTATTTAGATATACCTACATGTTTATTTTTTTGCAAATGACACAAAAAACTTGTTTGATCGAGCCATTCAAAGGTACAGTAGGTAGGCAAGCATTATTTATTGGTTGTTCCAGTTTAAAGGACAAAGCAGTTTACCACGTGATAGGACTTACTCTTCTGCGAGTGTTCGTCTAGGTGGATATTACCGCTTTGCTCGTGAAGTCTGCTGTATTGTGCAAGCATTACTGTGTTCCGGTTTGATGAGCAAAGTACTAAAGAGTCAGTGTCATTACTGGGCTTATGAGACTTAATAATTGGATGTCCCAGAGTTATAAGCGCAATGCAGTGAAGCGCAGGCCTTTATGTTTTAAAGTTCTGGGTGGTATTGCATTTGTTATGGGCTGAGGTTATGCTTACCATCAGGCTAACGACGCGCTCGTCTCGTTATTCAATAGTATGAAAAGTATATGCAGTGAAATAAAATTATTGGGCGTATTGTAGGTATGAGAGCTGATGAATCAGAGTGACGAGCGCGGTGCAGTACCGTGCTGTACATTTTACATTAAAAACTCATTGTAAATCTTAAACAACTATTTAGGTGTCCTTTGGAATTTCACAATTTAATTCTTTAGCACTGGCTGGATCGAATAACGATCGCATTCTCGCAAAAATTTATTGAGAAAGTCACCACAAATTAAAAACGGTACAAAACCAGTTCCACCGAAACGCAGGCTATGTTCTGCGATCCATTCCTTCATGAAGCCGATCGGACATTCCTTTCGTCTTACTATGCGCGAATAAAAATCTACTCAGGCATGCGAAATAAATAAAAAAAACTTAGGATATTTTAGACCTTATTTCTTTGTGATAAAGGTTAAGTAGCGAATATGAGACTCAATTCTAATAATATTACGTCTAAACGCAAAGATAATCGTATATGTCAGGGTGATAAATGCCATGCAATAAGAGATAAACCATCGACCATGGCTTGTTGTAAAGGAGTGAAAAACTCACTTATCTATACTTAAGCGACCAGACATGAATTTTACTGTTATTTAATTTCTACTACTATTTGTATGGAGTAGTTCCTCAACGAGTGGGTATTTTTTGTGTTTGTTAATTCACATCTCCGCCATTTATAAATCGATTTGGAAAATTATTTTTTTATTGGAAACGATGTACTTTCAGATTGGTCCCATAGAAATTTCCTCACAATCGGTTCAGTAGCTTATGTCACCGAAGTCGGTTCGTCGATTTTATAAAGCCATTTTTTTTTATTTTCCTTTCGCCTTTGTTGGGTGCCTACGCGAGTTAAGAGCTCTTTCTTGAAGTGAGTACTCAGGATGAGCCAATTAGGAACCACTGGTGACGAAGGTCTTTGTCACTGAGTGGAATGAGACCGTATTCGATACCAACATACTCTGTCCATTTCCTGTCAAGTTTCCTAAAGCGAACATGCACGAAATCACTGCATAACTAATAAAGATAATTTAGCTACATTTACTTCTTAAAATATGTACTTACTGCAGCAGCCCTTTCAGCGCTTTCGACGTGGACCCGGTAAAGCTCGACGAGACTAATGTCTTCTGGGTCTACCGCTTCAGCTCCTCGTCGTGGCACTAATTCTAATCCCAGTTTTCTGAGGAGCAAAATTAAGGTTCAAAGACAAGGGCTCAATTGGGTTGTTGACTGTATTCAAATAAAAATATAATTTTGCCGCGAAATGGTAGTTTTTGTGACTGAAATCCTATTAAACACAATATTTTTGTTTATTTTTAAGGAATTTAATTTAAATTAAATAATCAAAATGTAATCACATCACTCCGAAGTCACGTGACATAAAACGCCCGTGACGTCACTGTTTCAATCGGAAGGAGTATATATTTTTTTTTTGTTTTGTTTTTGGCTCCACGTGATTTGCGCATTTAGCCAGTGTCAAGTTATATAAATAATAATATATAATAAATCTCTAGTTTTGGTGCATGAAAGTCGTCAAAGTCACGTTAAAGTTTAGTCTAGGCGCGGTCGAGTCGAAGTGATGCTTCAGTAAATTGGTGGATAGTTTACTGAAGCTTCTATGGAGTTTTGGATAGAATACGAAAATACACGTTTTTCGTCTTTGTACTATTTGCCTTTCACTCATGCAAGTTTACGAACACTTAATGGTGAATAATCCACTATTATTACACATTAACACTCTATAAAACAAAGGTTTTAGTAAATAACACAAAATTAACAACAGCACATTTTCGCATTCCCGCCAAAACTCTAATGAGTATATAGCTCGTTGCGCTTAACTGCTTAGTATTTTAGAGTGATTTCTGTGATTATTTATCTGTGCTGTGAATTCCGCGCTTATTTTTCGAAATTTATTTCGACTCTTGAATATTCTCCCATGATGGAAAGTGGCTTCATAAAGGCAAATAATTCCAATTTGCCGAGAATTGATTGTTTTACGGTGGCCAATTTCTTCTCGACAAACGATAATTTCTGCTCTGCTGAATTTAGAAATGTGAAGACCTCCGTGTAAGTACCTACTTATTATACCAAAAATCATTATTTCTATAACCAACAATGAATATATAATAGTAATCATAGACTCTAAGATCCAAAGTGTATTAATTAACCAAAGCATATTATTATATATAAATCAATAAGCTCAAAAAACTTAGAACTCATATTTTAATACATAACAATACATACACAGAAAGCATCGAATCAACTTGTCACTAAACGTAGCACAGACTAGTTAGTAGTGGTTATATTCTCTTTGCTTGTCACTTTACAGTGTTATAGAAAATTACTCTGTGGTAATTGAACACGTGACGTCACTGCCGTTTTGGAGCAAAATTTAAAACGGCATTTTAAATACATGATAATTAAAATATTAGTTGTTTTAAAAAGTAAATTTAAATATTTTGGGTTATATTAGACCCATACATACGTTTACATACGTTTTAAACACTTTCCCAAAATCAGTCAACATCCCAATTAGTTACTTAATTTGAAAAGACAAGGAAAATATTCGTTGTGCTGAACAGGTTATTCTAAGGTCAAAAGATTTTATTCGATTAAACTCATGTTATAGAATGTTATAGCATGTAATAGAACCATATTTATTAAATAACTACAGAGTAATTTCTTACGTTTTCGCGATTGTTTTACAATCACTTTTAACCGTTTATAGCGTGAATATTTTTAAAATGTAATGCGAAAGTATGTTTTGTTCAATTGGTTTGTCTTTCTTTCGCAACAACCGAGCAACGGATCGACGTGATTTTTGGCATACCTAGATATATGGACCGGAGGGTGTCATAGGCTTTTTATCTAGGAAAAATACACGGCTGGCTCCTGTGGGAACGCGGCTGAAACCGCAGGCAGAAGCTAGTGTAAAATAAATATTATAAAGACGTTAACTTTGTTTTACTCTGGTACTGCACTGGTCCAATCCTAAAAAATATCTCACTAATATGAAGCTACATTATCACTGAGTGCTATAGGCTAGACATTTTATCCTGATTTCACACGTACGAATCCGTCGGCAAAAACTGCTGTAAAACATACGAAAACCTGTAAATGTATTTAATTCAAGGCAAATAAAAACAGCATTGATTTTCAGAACGTTGCTTGTGATCACTGGAATATCGCTTTAGGCAAGGAAGCTGTCTAAATATATTGTAGACATCTCGTGGACAGAATATTTTAACATAATATCAGATCAGCGGATACTATCATTTTAAAAGCCTCATTCTAAAGCCTAGACTCAGGTTTTGTAGACGTTAACGTCCTTGATTTTATCTTTACTAAGTAGTAAACCTCTGGCCGAAACTTTGAGAAATCCTGTTGTACTATGGTAACTATCCATAGAATATAAATATACAGAGAACAGGATCCAGACTCTCGTTAATGCAAATATACGGCAATGATGAAATACAAATGCGGAGCCAATAGTCCGAAAGCTTATTACCTTGTAAAAAATACAAAGAACAATTATTATTAAGTGGTTAAGTGTGTATTCTGTAACTTACCTCGTGTGAATATTATGAATCACATAAAAGGATTCTTGGTATTTTATCGAATCAACCGGACCGTCCAGAGGCTGATAGCCAATAAGTTTGAATTGTTTATCTTTTAACAAAAAAAACCTAAAGGTCCAAAGTTTTTGTTTTGGGGATGAGCTTTGCAATAAGCGTAGCGCGAACTCACTCTGCTAGCGCAAAAAATAATCTGAACGAACAATCAGTTTAACAATTAGTGAAAACTGTACGGTAATTGGTCAATAACCATCGGTTAAAATATAATTAATATAACACATCATCATCAGCCGGAAGACGTCCACTGCTGAACAAAGGCCTCCCCGTCACTTGGATCGCTCTTGCATCCACCGTTTTCCCGCGGTTTTGACCAGGTCGCGTCAGTTTAGGTTGTGTGGGGCCGCCCTACACTACGTTTTCCGGTTGGATAGTCGTCAATCAAGAACCTTTTTTCCCCATCGGTTGCCGGTTCTGCAAGCGATGTGGCCTGCCCATTGCCATTTCAACTTGCTAACTTTGCTAATTTCAACGAGCTATGTTGATGACTTTCGTTCTACTACGGATTTCCTCGTTCTGGATGTTCGAAGGGACGCAGGGAAATCCCTCTCCATCGCTCGTTGCGCAACTTTGAGCTTGCTAATAAGGTCAACAGACCTATTGGCCTTATTAGCAAGATAACAGAAAGATTAATAATTAGTTGATAACTTAGCTCGTGATGTGAACAGGCTGCACGCAATACGCTGCGCGATAAACCAACCTGTAGCTTCAGACATCCAACAAATAAGTTCCAAATAAAGCTCTAAACGTTTGCAATTTGAATGTCGATCATCATGCACTTAATTGAGGCGGCAAAGATAGCAAATACAGTAATGATGGGTTACAGAAAACTAGTTATATTAAATGGTAAATTAGAGAGAAGATAATCGGTCACGTAACGGCCGTCGTAGTCTAAGCTTTCAATCGACTCACGCGCCAGTCAAGTTTCTGCTGAGCCAAATGTCAATTTTCCAACAAGAAACCTTATTCATCCACCTTAAAGTCCAAAGTAAATTGCACAGTTTAAAACAATGTTACATGCAAGAATTCATGTAGGCAAAGCTCATGAGCGGTCATGCATATAAAAATGGTAGGTATACGGCAGGGATGGCGAGCCTTTGTTGGAGAACGTGCCATTTTTTACTAAGAAAAATGTGGTAACGAGCGAAGTGCCGTCAAAGAATGTTGACTTAATGAATCATCATCATCTACTGATTACACAACACAAAAATAAAACTAGAATCTAGAATCTAGATGTTACTAACTTAAAACGCTTTTATTTGGAACCTCAAAATTTGTACGTCAATTTTAATATTTACTGTTAAAATTTTATTAAATAACAGTCAGTGCTGCAAATAAGATGTAAATATCTTAAATCAGGCTCATATGTAGTTGCTTTTAGCACAATGCAAACTGAACTGGAGTCATGTGACAAACAAAATACTATTTTTTTTTCAATCAATTTTTTTTTTTTTATTGCAAATGGGCTTGCGTTTGACCGCTGTCTCGCCTGATGTTAAGCGACGACGCGGTCGACGATGTAGCACGTGATGATCAATTGCAGATGCCCGATCTATTGTGCCACCAATGGCCAACGTGCCATTGGTCCGCCATCCCTGGTACAGGCTTTACGTTACTAAGAATTTTATGAATAAACCTTCGAAATGCCCCAGATAGAGACACGACATTTGTCACTACAAGTTGTTGATGCATGTATAAAAACCTATTTGCCTCAATACCTAATGCAATTCAATTGAATAGGTTGGGATAAATCTTTATTGTAGTTTTCCGTTTAAAACCCAACAAAGGTACATTGTACTTTCCTATTAGTCCTACACAATTACGTGTTGTAAGTTGTAACCTATAGAATTAGCGATATTTTACGATATTACTTTAAGTAAGTACTAAGTTAGGAAATTTTAAGTCAAGTAAATAAAATAGCTAATACTTTCGAAGCATATTGATTCTGTTTGAACCCTTCGTGTCATTCTCGGAACTTGCAACAAAATACTGGACCTGACTAAGCCTTAGGTTTCAATTTTGTTTTTTTGGGAAACATTCGAACTGAATCAACTTTATCAGTAATTATCACTTTTATTAGCTTCACTAGCAAACTATAAGATAAAAACAATGAATGACTTATTCACAAAAAAATGGGATTCTACTTTGGTAAGGTACGCATCTCAGATGTCGAACAAATTTAAATTTCTACGGAACCATCCCAAAAAACTGAGGTTGTAAATTATAAAAATATCAATTTAAAAATGTATAAAAAAAACGTGTTAGATCGAAAACCTTCCACTTTGGAAGTCGTCAGGTTAACAAACAAAACTTTCATAATCACCGCGATATATCAATTCATTCTCGATATATCTATCGGCTCGGCTTATGTTTGACTTTTTCCTCCACGTCGACTGATCAATAAAAAGCCACGGACCCGATCGACGTGCACTTCAGAAAGGTCACCAAACCAGTTGCGAGACCGTCAACGGTTGACGTCTGGCGATATTACATTAGCAGGGGCGAGAGTAACAAAAAACCTGGCTGCCAACTTGGCTGTGCTTAAATTTAGCTTTAAATTTAGCTACGAGACAAAAACCTGACGATATATTTGGATATATGACGTGGCTCTATATTTTATAATTAATAGTGAATACATGTGGTTCTTTATAATAAGACATATTTTTCCTTATATATATGGTTGACTAGCTGCTCCCCCGCGGAGATATTGAATTTTATGGTTTTTATTTTTTTGCGCGAAACCCTAATTCTTTTTCTAAAATAAAAGTAGCTTAAGTTACTCCTTATAACATCAGCTATCTGCCAGTGAAAGTCCTGTCAAAATCGGTCCAGCCGTTTCGGAGTTTACCCGGAACAAACAGACAGACAGACAAAAATTTAAAAAATTATTCCTTTTTTTTTTAATTTGTTATTATAGGTACCGTATATACTGTCGTATGCATTTGGTAAAAAGCTGTTATTTTGATATTACAAACAGACACTTCAATTTTATTTTTTTGTATGTATGTATGTATAGAAGATTGGGCAGGAAATACCCATCGAGCTCAGGGTTATCAGTAATATGGTGAACAATGACATATATTCCAGTGCCAGAAGCACATCTGCGGCGCGAGTACGGATCTTTTCGATAAATAAAATTCGATAAAATTGACAGTTAAAATCGATAAAACCCACTTTATCGATTTTAACTGTCAATTTTATCGAATAAAACCCACTTTATTGATTTTAACTGTTAATTTTATTTATCGAAAAGATCCGTACTCGCGCCGCTGACTTTGCTAAAAAACCTATGAAGTGAAGCTATTTACTGCTACATACACCTTAAAGTACCAGGAGACCAGAAGTTAACAAAAGGTCAAACGGCAAACAACAGACCATTTTATTTTGATTTATTTTGGAAAAAATTTAATTAAATCCTTTTTCTGAAAGGAATTTCCTGTGTACGAAATTCTGGTCTCCTGATTGTATCACCTTAGTCCAAAAAAACTAAAAATTTAAACGAAAAGCTTTGTTTTGTTGACTGTATGTACTAATATCTCTTGGAGGTGTTAAGGAATAAAATGGTATACTTACCTAATTGTTAAAGTCGTGGATGTGGTAGGACTACAAATATGGAGGTGTAGGAATAAGCCCTTTGCACAGTGTATTATGAACCCCGATTTTGTCTCATCTCGTTTTTTTTACAAATATCAATAGTTTTAATAAATGTAAGCTCTAGAGTAAAACTCCCGCATTGATACGACAAGTAGTTTATTTTTAAAAAAATATCAAAGTTGCCCTACAACCGGGTCATGAAATTAACGAAAAAAAAATATTTAAAAAGAACTAGAGTACTTATTTGATTTTTTATTTTATTGCATAATCATACACTTCAAAACACACCTTCTGACCAGTTTTTGTCTTTTTACTTTGTGTAGATAACGAAATATGAATATTTTTATCCTTTTTCTTTATGTTTTTTTTTCTCGACTATAACGCCGTATTAGTCGGAGATTTCTAAACTAAACGATTGTTTAGGCATACGTTTATCGATATTATTAAAACCACAAACTAATCCCGCGTTATCTGGAAGTTATCAGCAATTTTCAGTTTTTGTCAGGGTTGTCACGTTCGCACATCCGGACGCTTATGGTATTTTTATCCGGATCAATTCAAATTTCTTTTTTCACATGGGGCTCCATTACAATTAGGTAAGTATACGCTAATCAAAATCAAGACCCAAAAGCTCGCCGACATTATTATAAAATAAATAGTGATTAGTTATTAGTGACAAGGTTAGAGTGCCATTTCTTTAAAAAAGTCTCTAATAGATTCGCGTGAACCCATATTGTAGATTCACGTGCCTAGTCTCTCTTCTATACAAATAAATAAAATTGAAGTCTCTGATTGCAATATCAAAATAACAGATTTTTACTAAATGCATATGAAAGTATATACGGTACTTATAACAAAACAACATTTTTTAAATTTGTTCCTGTTTGTCTGTCTGTGTGTTCCGAGTAATCTCCGAAACAGCTGGACCGATTTTGGACGTAAATAAATTACAAAAGGATTACGAAAACTCGAAAATAAGGTACATACTAACAAGCTTTAGTTTATTGACATTTCAAATAACTTTGGTCTGACTAAATACATTCAGTAGTTTTGTCGTAAAACCCCAAGCACCAGAAGACAATTTGTACATTTTTGCGCGCCGGTTTCCCACTTTTCGGTTTTCGTCGCGACTTTACGGTGCAATTATGTATGTGCGAGCATTAGCCTCATACTACTCATCGCTGCAGAGTCTTACCTTGTCCCACGAATGTTAGATGAAATAGCATGCATTTTAGCCGCGCCCACCGATGAGTTCGCTCCATGGACTAGTAGGCTCTTAAGTCTCATAAGCCCAGTAATTTCACTGGATACTCTGCTCATCAAACCGGAACACAGTAATGCTTGCACACTACTGCTTGGCGGCAGACTTCACGAGCAAAGCGGTGGTAACAACCTAACAACCCAAACGGACACACGCAGAAGAGTTAGTCCTCCCACTATCAAACATATTGATGTAAAAAAGTCAAATAAGTAATTTAAATGGAATGTTTTTATTTTATTTCATAAAATTTGTAAATTTGTGTAATTAATAAAGTGTGGTGCATTGCTTACTTAAAACAATAATCATTTAAATCTTTTGACAATTGGTGGAGAAATCAAATTACGTCACCACAAAAAATACAGATACCTGAACCTCCTCCTTTTATTGAAGTCGGTTAAAATATTAGTAGTTTGTTTCTTATAAAATATGAACAACAAAAATCCATAATTATCTCAAAAAAATATTTACAGATGATAAGGTGATGACCCTGAACCCGGATTAATCTGGATATAACATTAATTGCTGATAACTTCTAGATAACGCGGGATTAGTTTATGGTTTTAATAATATCGATAAACGTATGCCTAAACAATCGTTTAGTTTAGAAATCTTCGACTAATACGGCGTTATAGTCGAGAAAAAAAAATATAAAGAAAAAGGATAAAAATATTCATATTTCGTTATCTACACGAAGTAAAAAGATAAAAACTGGTCAGAAGGTGTGTTATAAAGTGTATGATTATACAATAAAATAAAAACTCAAATAAGTACTCTAGTTTTTTTTAAATATTTTTTTTTGTTATTTTCATGACCCGATTTTAGGGCAACTTTGACATTTTTTTTAAAATAAACTACTTGTCGTATCAATGCGGGAGTTTTACTCTAGAGCTTACATTTATTAAAACTATTGATATTTGTAAAAAAAACGAGATGAGACAAAATCGGGGTTCATAATACACTGTGCTTTGTAGGCTTGTAGGAGGTCCAACTATCATTGAAAATTAAATAGGTGAATTTTCCTGTCGAATTTATATAACAATCAGCTGTTCTTTCCAAAGATTGATAGATAGTCTAAATCTATATAGTCGATCTATTTAACTTTATTAACCGACTTCTAAAAAAGGAGAAGTGGGTCGGTGGGTATTTTTTTTTATGTTAGTTACCTCAAATCTCTGTCATTAATAAACCGATTTGGAAAATTCTTTTTTTTTATGAAAGTATATACCTACTTTCAGATATAAATTTCATCAAAATCCGTTAAGTAGTTTGTCACTGAAATCGGTTCGTAGCTTTTTTAAAGCATTTTTATAGTATTCCGATTTAATGATGAGGTGCACTATAGTAAATACAAAATCTACTACAAATCTAACTTTTACGTAACCAAAATCCGGTATTTCTCGTACACCTTTGGTCAATTGATCGCTTGACACGGACGTTAAGTTAAATAATACCACCTACACAAGCAAAGGTCGTTAACCTGACGAAATTATTCACGAGTCTAAAACTCACTTTAAAACCTCGCGTCTAGATACCATTAGACTTTACAATAAGAATAGAGCAAACTCACGTAGCGAGTTTTGTAAAAAAAAAAACAGTTTAGCGCATCGTATTTTAATTTGATATGGCATCATCGGGAATTTTTATTTTACTATTGACTTCACCTTTGATCTCTAAACAACGAGACATTTTAACGATTTTAAAAGAAACTATACAAGACGGTACAGTGTTATTTCGTAAGTATAGTAAAATACTAAGGCTGCCCAAAGCAGAAAACCGCAATACAGAAGACTTCAACGAAAGCTTCAGTCAGTAGCAGTAGGTTATCGTTCGATAGACAATAATTAAGTCATAACTTTTATGTTTGCTACATATGGGTAACTAGGCTGGTCTAACTTACAGTTTTTTACCAGTTCTAGCATTAGTATAGTTCGTAATAACGTAATTACCAAATGTCAAAGCAATAGTAAGAATTGGTAGATACCTACTTAATCGTTCGATAAATTAATATCTTGTAACCGGCGCACTGGTTGAGGTTGTAAAGTCATGATCTAAACTTCTAAAGGATAAAAACAGGAACGGGCCCTAACAGTATCTCAAATGCTTGAATTGAGCCATTTATCTTTGTTAGTCAATTGCAACTCTCATCACTGATACGAGATTTACTATATTTTACATGAACTAAGTATAAAGGCCAACTGACACAGTGAAATGTTTTATATTCCTCGACCATTTATCATCTAAGATTACCATAATCGCGAAACCGTTTTATGTGAACAAAGCCATCTATCAAACCCCGTAAGTACCTAGTTATTGGAGAGTAATTCCGCCTAACCACTGCAGCCGACAATGTGTTAATTAACAGCCGCAAGCGATCCTCGATCGTTAAAACCTGCTGTAACTAACAAAGTCAGAAAAAATAGCATGTAAAAAGTATCGGCCACGAAGGAAAGGCGAGACCAAGTCAAGACCCTCGACAGAACTCGTTCACCGGAGCTTCTCTCGGCTACTGGCTACTGTGCATTTAGTCGTTAAAGCGAGAGCTATGCTAGAACGGGCGCCGCCTGCGAGTGCGAAGGAGACAACGGACGGACTGCGCGCACGCAGTGATCTCTCCGGTATATCCACGCCGCGCGGCACCGCGCTTGCAGGAGGCAAATCGACCCTTTCCAGTTTGTGTTTTTGACCCGCGAGCGACTGGTGTGTCGCTCGCACCCGGAACCGACTTGCCACTCGTTTTACCCCAGTTGCTTTATTGACACATCCCGAATAATATCATGACGTAAAACTATTGTGATAGCATAATCTTAGACATAAGTACAGTGTGCGTGTTGTGTACAAGTAACGAAGCTGTTAGCCTGGTCAAAGTTACTGTTAAGTTTAAAAAGGTAAGTTGTGTCACAAAAGCTTTGTGGATCGAGAAGCGCTTAACTCATATCGACGAAGCGAGGAATGCCGTTTGACAGCCTACATGTGCGGGAACAAAAGCCTTATACACAGTCATCCCATTTCTTTTTATTTCACCCGGTTTCATGAAGTAAAAATGGCGGGTGTGAATAATGTGGATAAGATATTAAAACCTTGAAAGGTTGTGACGTTAATTAGTAAAATCCGTTATGAATTTATGTTATGGATTGTGACGAGAAACTTCACAATCACAGGTAGTCGCTTTGTCCCATTTTACCTGAGTGAACATAGAGGAAGGGACGGGTCTTTGCAGCCGGGAACTATTATTTGAATAGAATGGACATAGCAAGGAGAGCAAAAGGAATGAGGGTTTTCAAACAAAATGCTAACTTATTTTGGGACCATGTGATGCAAGTGGTATTTAAAATACATAACGATATTAGAGTTAGACAAAACAATCCCATCTGCCGGCATGGTTAGATGGATTAGTAGTACACACGTGATATTTTACGGTCCACGGATCATTATTGAAGATGTTCCGTCCAAGGACAAGCAAAATAACAAAAAATTTTTTTTCGTAACTACCTGATTCGCACATTTTGTGGAACATAATCAAATACAATACGAGTTAATTATACCAGCAATAAGACATTAGATATATTGTTAGTCACTGAAAAGAATGCGATTAATTTATGATAATAATTACATATTCCTCAAATGGAATTCCATTTATGACAATAATTTGAAAGAATAATTAGCTAACGCAACGAAAGTAATGAATTGAAAGTGATTGGTACAAATTGTATAGAAGGTCAAATCAGAATTCTTTGCTTTCCAAAGCGTCGTGATTACCGTTCGGCGCATTTGAATTTCGTGTCGCATACAAGTAGGAAATGATCGGATTCCCTACAGGTGGCATGTGAACGTGTGAATGTTGGTTCGGTACGGCGCCGGTGTCACAAAAGGGGTCATCTTTAACCGGCTCTCGATATTCCAGTCACGGAGTACTTGTGTGCCACCTGCATCGATGATGCCGCTGAGGCCTGGCGATAACCTCTAATAATACTATGAACTTGCAAACACGTTTTGATATTCTGTAAGCGTCCGCATAATGTCTCTCGTTTCCCAAGCTTTTATACCAAATTGACAGAAATTAATAATAAAGTCACGGTCTTTTTGTTATGGCTTTTCTACGTTTATAGTTTCATGATTATCGTTTTATTTTGCATAATGTTCGTAAGCTTTTTTCCGTTGTTCTGTATCGATTGAAAGCCTTTTTGAGTTGTGCAATATCGATACTGCGAAAGTAAGTAAACCGATTACAGTACAGTTGTTCATTACGTACGCACGACACGCGATGTCAATTAGCCCGCATCAGTTTTACAGTGTGCGTTTTTGTTTACGAACCGATCATGATATTACTTTGACCTCATATGATAAATATTGTACCTTGCTATCGCAAACGGCCAATGTTTATTGTACTTCAAATTCTTCGATATTTTTCATCACCGGGTAATGTAAGAAACTTAAGTATGTTGCGGTCGTAACCGCAAAGTGTAGGGTGTAGAAGCGCATTTCCGCATAGATGACCATGGCTGAGAGCGAGCTCAGGACAATCATATGACCAGTATCCGAATTAAATCTCAACCCGCCCACTGATTCTGTATATCCGTTCACGTGCTATAAACACCACGTGCGCCCATTTTCACACAGCTTCTCTACGAGGTAAACAATAATGGTGGAATGCCACCGACGTTTACGCAGTCAATGGGAGTTAATTATATTAGATGTGAGACGTCATTGGCCGGCTGGAGCAACCGTGGCAGAGCGGGTAGCCGCGAGCAAGCGCGCCTCAGACACACAAGTGAATTACAGCGGAGACGACAAACAGGCCATTCACTCAGCAAATCTCTACGTTACCTAACATTTAGAGCGTTCCAAACCAATAGACACGCTTTTTCTTGATTAGTAGCCGAGGACCAAATTGAAACGATAAAAAATATAAACGAAGCTTAGAACAATAATTTGCTTATAGTCTATATTTAAAATGTACACAGCTTAGGTATAATACAAAGTGAAAATGTTCAGGCATGTGGTGATTATACGGAGACAGCACTCATCAGCCGCAATTAGTGTGCATTCATCTTCAACGCGTGCCGAGCTATTTAAGTTAATACGGCGATGACGCCTGGGTGGGTTCTCGACTCGTGGTCATCATTTTATTAAGAGAAAAATAAACGCAGTTAGTCCCTACCACTATACTACAGTGGAGTACTTGCTAGAATGGATCTTGAGCTTGCTTTTACGCTCGAATTAAAGCGTTAAATCGAAGTTAGCTACAGCGAGTGATGAATGGTTTACGGAAACAAAAAGATTAAAACAAGGATATAAAATCCAACGGCTCAGGCTCAGGGGCAGTATCTGTCGGAGATTGTGCGCTTGAGTTGTCATAAACTGTGGAATGTTCCATAGTCCCGACGCTCCGGCCTCCTGTTGTACTATCACTATCAGTCACCACGTTAGCAAACAGTGATTAGGTACCGAAAATGTGTTCACTACCATCATTTGGGAAACGACTTTGTGAGTAATATAAATATATATTTGAGATATTGAAAAAAAATTTTGACCTATAACTTGGCAAAATTGCATCAAGCAATACCTACTTATAGATAAAAAGGAATTTTCTGAGCTTCGATAATGACACAATTCGATTTATAGTTATCGTATATAAACATGCATGTACAATTGTACACCACGTTCAGTTCAACAGAATCAACACTTTTCAAATAAATGCGAGACGTGCAAAATTGGCAAAGATTTGTCGTCAGGTAAACTGGTTTCCTCGTAAAATTCGCGTTGCCAAGCAATGCATCTGCCCAGGGTCGGTTGAGGTAAACCAGCCAGAGGAGAGGGGGGTTCAAAACGCAGGAGGCGCACGAACAGCGGCGGTCGACGACCCGACACATGCCCTGCGCAGGCGCACCATTCGCTTCAACCGCAGTCGATCCTAGCAGCTATTACGATTATGTTAGCAAATTGTTTGAAGAGGCACATGGGAACATGACGATTGAATAAATAGCCCGAATAAAAACAGCACAACCAAAACCAGCCTACAATTAGAATCACTAAGCCTATTTAGAACAATATGATATCGATTTATTCACAAACAATCTTCCAGCATTAATAATGTCTCCCGCGAGCGACCTAAATAGCATAATATGCTGGACACATGACACCGCGTAGGAACGGGATCAAGAGTCGCCAAGGTTGGATCCATTTGTCATGAATTGTCTCCTATTATGTACCTCGTCTACGCAAGCGTACTGAAGAGACGCTAGGATTTTACACTATACAAAAACGACTAAAACGTCTAAAGTCAATAATGTACACCCCGTTCAAACACGTGTGACTGTGTTAGAGCGGTCAAACCATGAAGAAAAAATATTAGTTTAAAAAAAGCTACGGAGCCAAGAGTCGTTGAGCGTGGGCGAGAGGTAGCCGCATCGTTAAATTATGTTTGAGGTCATTGATTGAGAGGACTGAGTAGACAGACCTGTGCATTTACTTGATTCTCACTTAACGGTTCACAGAATTCACAAATCCAAGATGTTGTGAAACCGTGTTCGCATTCTTCAACCGGTAGTAGCAACCAATACATATACGAGTAAAGACATCGGATTACAAGTGCAGCGGAGACAGCTGTAGTACACATTTGTAGAATCAAAACACCAATAAAGTTTACCGTTTTAGTTCTAATTCGGTATGGGTAGCGTGCGTATCCATATGGCACTTGTCACTAGGCTTTGTGTCGTCGTTTATTTATATCGTTTTTTTGTGTTAAAAGTGATTACGGTTTGTTTCAGACATTGTTGGTAAACAAAGAGACTCAAGATGGCGGTGTTCGGTTTGGCGTCTGCGGTGGCGGGCTTCGTCAAGGTCCGCTACCTGATTGACAAAGCGATCATCGACAACATGGTGTTCCGCATGCACTATAGGATTACATCAGCCATGCTCTTCCTATGCTGCATACTTGTTACAGCTAACAATCTTATCGGTGAGTTACTCATATGTTTAAATTTCGATTCTGGCAACACATTACTCATTATCAGCTGCTTTTTTTTATAATTTATACGCAGGATAGGATCTAATATAAGCTCAGTCTTCAGCTGATATACGTTCTACTATTTTTAAGTACATTATTAACCTGTCGTACAAATTAATATTAAAAAGGCCTTGACCCAATACGAAGCCATACACAATTTGCATTAAAATTTGAATAGGCAATTAAGCGTTAATGTATGTTTTGTTTAAAAGTAACCACTAAATACTAAAGCAATTTAAAACAATCTTTACTATCATTGTCACGCTGTAGTAATATTAACTTTCACAAAGTAGATATTACTTCAGCGCGTAAAGAAAGCTAGTGAAAGTTCTACATCATAATTCATAACACGAGGTCTAATTAAAAAGCACAGATTTTCTTTTAACATGTTCATGACCTAGCATCTATTGACCGAAATCGACTAACCTATAGATAAACAGAGGCGTGGAAGTAACAGTCCTTCCGTCAGACGGATATCTCACAACAACCGTAAAAATGTATGAATCACTTTTAGGTCGTTGTTCAGGAACCCCGTATATGTAACAGTTACCTAAATCGAGACGTCATGACAAATTGGTTTTACAAACAAACACGAGAGCGCGTAAACGTACGTGATAAGATTCAATTCTGTAGAGTAAATTGAGTCGACAAACTTGTCGCGGACCATAAAAGTATTGTTAAATCAATTGCTTGCCTACGAATGAATGGGTGGGTGATAAAACTCTTCGGAAAATTGTCTTTTTATACAAATAGAAACTTCCGCTCATAATTCTTCTTCCGTTTATAGCTTTGTGTTAAAGGTTTCCCATTATTCATCGTCGCAAATATTATGATTTAACTAAATACGATATCAGGGTTCAGCTGCCTTATCAGCTAACAATCTCCTGTTCGTTTTCAATACCGGACCGATTAAACCCAGCGGTCACTAGTCTTGGTGTGAAAGGAATATTCTAGAATTTTCGCTGGTTATTAAAGACATAAGCTCTTACAAAACGAAAAGAAGCGAAAACTATTGACAACTCCTTCCACACGAAGACTAGTGACCGCTGGTTTTAATCGGTCTGGTATTGAAAACGAACACGAGATTGTTAGCTGATAAGGCAGCAGGAAGGACAAGATGTTACACATTGTACAAATTGTGAGACCATCTTTGGAGGCACTCTCGGTGACTGCTAATGGCAGTGATGAAGGGCAGGCCATTAATGAAATGATTGCTGGCGTTAATTCGACGATTAACACCGACATGCAATTCTCCCACGACAATAGTCATCACGATCTAACCATACGTGATCCAAGTGCGACGCAAACTCAAGTGGCCACAAAATCATCTGGAACACGTTCCATAAATGCTGTTTATGTTCACGTTATCGCGTGCCTCTCGTTTGATGAGCTACTAACACAAACGCAACTACTTAATATTCAATTGTACTTAGGATTATTACAGCATTACGATATTCAAATATGATCTTATCTTCTTGTTTGGAAGACAACAAATTTCAGACATAGTTTTTTTTTTTATGTTATTGGTAACGAGACGAGCTGGTCGTTTGCCTGATGGTAAGCATAACGCAGGCCCTTAACAATTGCAGTGCCACTCAGAACTTTGAAACACAAAGGCCTGCGCAGCACTGCAGCTCGTTATACCCTGAGACATTAGGTATTAAGTCTCATAAGCCCAGTAATTTCACTGGATACTTTGCTCATCAAACCGGAACACAGTAATGCTTGCACATTACTGCTTGGCGGCAGACTTCACGAGCAAAGCGGTGGTACTAACCCAGACGGACACTCGCAGAAGAGTTAGTCCTCCCACTAACATCTATTTCCAAGTTATAACAAAGTTACGTATAAACACGTTGAACAAAAATGTATTTGCTATACGGCTGATACTAGTCAGGTCATTAGGGCACACCTCATTGTCTGTAACTTTCCAATAAGCGAAGCGTCGTTCATTATACTATTACAGCGTAACTTCTCTCAATACATCCAAGTATACATTTAAGTTTCCAGCGTTAAGTCACGTCTCGACTTGGTATTGTCTACGAAGAAAGCTTAGAAATGATTATTCAGGTCTGTTATTCAACAGCAACGTTGCAGTCCGTGATATCTCAGTTTATGAGACCTACATACACGGTATAAACATTAACAACAATCGCATTTGCGCAGCAGGTGCTAGCAATCAAAACATCATGGAAGCGATAACAATAGGGACTTGTTACCATGCCTAGTACATAACCGAAGAAATTTGCCAGAGAGTGTACGTGACCTATTTAGGGAGAATTTGACGCTAATACGGGTAAACGTTTACTTTGTTACCACAAAAACCAAAATTTAAACGCCTGTTTAGCTAGACAGAGTCTAAAGATAAACGTCTAAAATGATTAGAAATGTCGCAACAGAATTGAGTTAGACAACGATTAGACACTACTTAAATCAGGATTTGTGGTTGCTCATACTTAAACACGCGACTAAGGCATGTTTATGAGTTAAACACTGTTTAACACAGGTTTAAAGTGAGTTTAATTTTTTTTATGGTAAGACCTTTACATTTTAACCAACCTGAGAGTACCTACTACAATGTAAATAGATACATATACATCTCAAAACTTTCGCTGCCAATTAAATTCGAACCTACGTTTTTTGGTTATCTAGACCATGAAGATATAACCAACAAGGCTAAAGGAATGATCGATGTTGACTCCGCAATTCTTGAGATGATGCTTTACTATGTAACAATATCAACAAATCATGACCTGGATTACTCATACACGATAGATCTTAGCGTGCAAAATTTATCGTGCAGTTACAAGAAAGAAGAACGAGCGTATGTGTGACACTTTATTCATATTATGTTGAGGTTCACCATGACCCACTAATACTGGCGCTTGCAACTGGTATATCATGCTCCAGCAAACACAAGCGGTCTTACCACAAAAAAATTAAGCTCACTTTTAACCTGTACTAAAATGTGTTTAACTCCTAAATATGCCTTAGTCGCGTGTTTAAATATGAGTAACCACAAATCTTGATTTAATTAGCGTCGAACCGTTGTCGAACTCCATTCTGTTGTGATATTTCTAATATTTTTATTCACGTTTAACTTTAACCACTGTCTAGCTAAACAGGCATCTAAAAGTGTTTTTGTGGTAACACAGAAAGTTAAATTTCTTATTTCTTTTACTGTCCATTCTCTGTACACTTCAGTAATCATTGTAGCATAACTATTAAACACTGGTTTTTCCAGTGCATCGTAGAGTAGGTACTTCAACAAACAATTGGAAATATGAATGTCCTCTTATTTATGGTGCTCGATTGCTCTTAGGATGTAAACGATCATAAACAATAAATGTATACTTAAATCCATACTTCCATACTAATATACAAATAATATTATGAATGCGAAAGTGGGTTTGTTGGTTTGTTGGTTTGTCCTTCTTTCACGCAGTAACGAAGCCACGGATCGACGTGATTTTTGGCATAGATATAGTTTATGGACCGGAGAGTAACATAGTCTACTTTTTATCCAGGAAAAATGCAGGGTTCCTGTGGGAACGCGGGTGAAAACCGCAGGCAGAAGTTAGTGTGACATAAAATTGACATTGACAGCTGTCAATAAAGTTTTATAATGTTGACAAGTTGATTTAATTTGACAGATCGGTTTGAGGGTTCCTGTGAGAACGCGGGTGAAAACCGCGGGCAGAAGCTAGTGTTTTATATGATTAATATGTTTTGTCTCGTAGCATTGGTCATCTGGATAGCAAGACGTGATAAATACGCAAACGATGCTAAGTGCTCGTTATGGAGTAATTAGCAATCATGTGACTGAGAATTTGATACCTCGAGTTTTCTGACTCACATCTAAGAATGTTTACAACGGTATATGACACGAGTTTCCCAAATCCTTCCTGCTCGTATAGGCAGTATAGGTCAGATTTTTTTGAACACACGATGGTGTTCGACGTCAGGGTTGGCATGTTTATAACAATGTGTTTCACTTGTTTTAAACAGTGTTTAAAACAGTTTAAAAAATGTTTTATACGTGTTTCAAACACAGTTTAAAATATGTTAAATAAGGTATGTGTAACTTGTTTAAAACAGAGTTCAATAAAACAATTTAAATTGTGCTAAATAATCTAATGTTCAGGCTTGTAAATTCAAATGATTAAAAGTGTTGCCTATAAATCCTACTAATATTATAAATGCGAATGTGTGTTTGATGATTTGTTGGTTGGTTGGTTTGTCCTTCTTTCACGCAGTAACGTTGTTGATTTGTTGATACCAGCTGTTCACGCTATTTTTCAAGTACAACGAAAATTAAGACTAAAAATAAGTCACGTAGAGGAAAAAACAAAGTAAACAGTTATAAATAATGATGAATACTTGAAATTTGAAGAACGAGCATGGCGTATTCATAGTAACTTCAAATAAATTACGTCAGCTGATTCGACGTACACCAAGTCAATAGGATTTGTATAAATACCTACTACATCCGCTAGTTTGAAGTGGTCACTCCCTGCATTGTCATGCACACTGGTCACTTTTGTGTTATTCGGTAATGTAGTCCAATGTTACTCGATCAGATTCAACTAGTGGGTGGGATTTAACCTTAATGTTACAATGTACGTAATTGAAGTTTCACAGTATCTCAGTTCCCCAGTTATGGAAATTATGAAAAAATATACTTTGGAAACTATTTCGTGCGACGTTTGTAAATTGCTGAATAGTGTAAGGTTGGAAATGTATTTAATAAGTTTGATCATTTATTTATATTAGTGTAGGATTTACTACATTCATTTTACAAAAACAAAAGTAGCAATTAATTTATAGTCTTAGGCTCCCGAACTAGTAGCAAATGTGTTTCAGGAAGCCTTTCCATTGTTAATAAATAAGAAAATAAATTCTAATAGAAACAAAACCCTCACGACAGGCAAGGTGATTAAAGTCATGGCCTTAGCAATTGCGGCAGGTAGACGGGGGCAGATGCATCATTATTAAGGATTATATTGGCATCTTCCGCAGTGAGTCGCATCACGCCAATGTCGAGGGCAAGTGGGATAACATACCGTTACGCAATTATGAACCGAGAAGCGGTTCACAAAAAACTTAATAACTTATGTAGCTATATAAATATGGTGAAAGATCAGATTTATGACTCACGGGTATGAGTCATCAAAATTCACAAGCAAAACCGCAACAGATATACGTGTCAAACCAAGTCGGTTGTTTTGCATAACTAAGCGAAATGCTTTTATTTCTTTTTAGTTATCAATATAGACCTAAATTATTATTTTTTTAAATGTAAAAGAGCAAAGGACGTGGCTGATGTATTCTTTATTATGCAAAACCTAACATATCGCAAAATTATATTTCAGGCGAGCCCATATCGTGTATAAGTGATGGAGCTATTCCTGGACACGTCTTGAACACGTATTGCTGGATTACGTACACCTTCACGCTCCCGAGAGCTGAGCACAAGGGTCTCGTGCACCCTGGCTTAGGAAACGAATATGAAGAAGAGAAGCGTATCCATGCTTACTACCAGTGGGTGCCGTTCATGCTGTTCTTCCAGGTAAGATTTTTCCTTGTCAATTTGTTGTTCGCCAAATAGATGCAATTTAACAAAATCGGCTACCTACTTTGCATTATTCAGTAGTTTCTAACTTCTTACTGATTATATTGGAACACCGTGCCACGTAACTGGAGTTAAATTTATTAAAAATTCTTTCTGATTCTACAACTTATTTTACTTAGTTTAAACTTATTTTAATAATGCCGTTTGATCATTTTGATGGAGTTTTGAATGTATCAATTTAGTTGAAATGGGGCGTTTCTGGTGGGCCCTACCTTCTACCTAATTTAGTTATTTCACGTTAAGCGAGGATTGGTAAACTTTATCATTAACTTCATGTATTACAGCAAGCAATTTGAATGTCTCAGATCTTGCACAAGGAGTGCCGTTGCAAACTTACGTAAATTAATGACGCAAGTTTATGATGCTTACTGTTTTCTGCTTGATAACTTTATCCAAAGAGCGGTCATGTTTCAACACCCTCTCGATTTATAGGACAGATAAGATCAAGAAAACACCACCCTGTGTACTCCTAACCACTTAGTTTTAAATTTTCTGCTATTTCTCAACTTCACATGCACCAGTCTGCATTTGATGATATCTTTATATTTTTTTACGGTATCGTTTCAGGGTATACTATTCTACATTCCTCATTGGATATGGAAGAACTGGGAAGAAGGCAAGGTCCGCATGATCTCAGATGGTATGCGTGGAACTACTGCTTCGATTGCTGATGACAAGTCCAATCGTCAGGTAAGACTTTAAAATGTATTTGAATCGGGACACTAAACACCCTACGTACTTTGTTAGGATTTGTAAAGTTTATTATCAAAAGCCGCAGTGGTTTCGAATGGGAATCAGTTTTTGGTGGCATCGAAGTTAACAACTTCAACCAATACACCCATTATAATTACAATTATGATAGTTTGATTTGCGATAACTGATGTTAACATATTACTGTTACGTTCTAAATTAGCTAATCAGGAGTCAATTAGCGGGTTCAGCCGGCATATCTGGTTTCTTGACTCAATTGAGATAAGTCCAGTTGTAATGTAACTCGATGAATGTCCCTAATAAAGCGTGTATAACGAGAGCGCACGAAACGTTACGTTATCGCAGAGTTCTTATGGTCCTGGACTGGCATATTTAGTATCAGACTTTATCTTACATAGGTACTACAAAGTTGTAGTGCAATGTTGTTTTTGCGAGGACGTGGATCGTATCACTCACTGTTAAAAAGGAAATGGTTACTTATCAGCATTTTGAGCACTCTTAGATGCTTAAGAGTACGTGTGACAATTTCTTTTAATTTATCTAGTATAAAATCATAAAGTGTAATATTCTTTTCAGTTGCGTCTAGTCCAATACCTGATGGATACTCTGCACATGCACAATTCCTACTCGTTTGGGTATTTCTTCTGTGAAGTGCTAAACTTCATTAATGTCGTAAGTATCAACATTTCCTATTCTTTATGTATAGACCTATAAACGGCATAGCTTCGGGGATATTACAAAAGCGCGTAAATGCCTCTGTACAATACCGCATAAATTACGTTTCGCGCTAGGTCCCTCCTAAGATGCAGTCTGTCAGTTAAGAAAATCAACCAACAGGAAGTTGTAAATTCTCGATAAAACAATACAGCGTATCTATTTAGTTTCACCAACGGGAATATCGGAGATAGTAACTCTCCTGTAAAGTTTGATTCATTGTATACCTAGTGACGCGGTATTTTACAGATCAAGTTACGTGCTATTGTATTTACTATCCTCGACGAGAAGTGGTTGCGATACGTAAGTCAAGCAACGCAAGCTTGCACAAGTATTTTATAATTTTGATTGATGAATGATTTCTTATTCAGGTTGGAAACATCTTTTTCCTCGACACGTTCCTTGGAGGTGCTTTCTTGACCTACGGCAGCGATGTGGTCAAATTCTCGAACATGAACCAGGAGCAACGAACCGACCCTATGGTATGTGTCTAATACATATTCCATGATTTAAATACAAATGATCTATATACCATTCATATATAGTAACTTTCTATATGCGACAACAGCAAACATTTCTTCCTAGACATACCTCACCTGTACCAAATAGTAATTATTTTATATATTTAGCAATAGGTGTCTAACCAACAGCGTTCACAAATGCTACCGTGTAAAACCTAAAACAATGATGGTAAAAAATTTCGTCCTTTTCCAGATCGAAGTCTTTCCCAGACTAACAAAGTGTACATTCCACAAGTTCGGTGCCTCTGGATCGATTCAGAAACACGATGCTCTCTGCGTTTTAGCCTTGAACATCCTTAATGAGAAAATCTTCATCTTCCTGTGGTTCTGGTAAGCAACAGCTCATAAATTACGCAGATTGAGAATGAGTCGTAGGTATATAACATTTATTAGGTTATCGCTTGACCAATCTTTCACCTCACCTGTAACGGCAGACGATGTATAGACTAAGGTGTTAAAACTAGAATAGACTTGGCTATCAGGTGTGGCCCTTAGAAGACACCGAAAGGTGCTTAGCGACCGATGTTATTCTTGAATCTAATTAGCTAGGCCAGCTCTAGAAAATACCCTATCACCATGACATGACACAATTCACGCCGTGAGTATACCACTATTTTCCTTCTCCAAAAGCTCAAACTTACTGTAAGATTTAACTATTAAGTTGACGGTTCAGCGGTCCACCTCAATACCACCGCGATCCGTCGTCGCCTTTTATGCTTTTTTTATGTCCATCAGCGATATCTACAACGCCCAACTCACTTAATTTAAGTCACAATTATGGTCAATTGTTACCTGACCTAATGTAATCGTTGATCATTTTCAATTGTCAATTTAGTCACGACAAGACGGCTCTATCTTTGCATTTGACTGTGGATATACTTTAAATTAGATATAGCTTATTAATTAGGAGACGTCTTTTCCTTTAAATTTTTTATCACGTATATGATACCTCGATTTTTACATTGCATTGAGAGCCATTTTTGCACTATATTTAAAAATTAATAGTTTCTTAATTCCGACTATTTCTACTCGTATAGCACGATTTATTATCGTCCCACTGCTGAACTGCTGATTGTGAAAATCTGCCGACTTGAAGACCTTAAAATGCTTTGACAGCTGGAATACTTTATAAGAAAGAAGTGTATTAATGCTGCCTTATTACTTTTAGGTTCATCATCCTATCCGTAGTGTCAGGATTAGCTATCGTGTACTCCGCAGCCGTGATCATCCTGCCCAGCACTCGCGAGACGATACTCAAACGAAGGTTCAGATTCGGCAGCCCCAATGGTGTCGAAGCATTGGTTAGGAAGACTCAGGTACGAATTTTATTTTAACTATTTTATCAGAACAGTATGTGACTCAAAAATTATTTCGAATATCGATCTGTACGAGTTGATTGCTTGCCTTTTAAAATTAAATAGAGGACTTGAGGTCCGATTCCTGTATTAAAAGATTGCAGTATTCTAAAATACTTAAACAAGCAGTTCTTAGTTACCGAGTTTTAGGCAGAGATATGTCGTAAGCCGTAGCACCAAGACCTATTATTGAATTCCAGCGTCTCAAGCCGACACACACACGTCAGTTTTATATAAGTCACAAGTGCATCTAGTAAACTCGACCAATCAGTCAAAACGTCACTTCAATTCCGGGCATTAATTCCCCTCGCCCTCCATTCATCCATTGAAGGTCGAGGACAATTAAAGTTGCAACCTTGCAAGCCACGTGTATTACAATTTATGTTGATAAATAGACTTGTAAACAAAGAGAAAGGTGATAGTTTTTTTTAAATCTGTGCTTTTCCAACGCCGAGCAGGTTTATCAATTTCTTTTCACTGTTGTCCTCCACGACTTAAGACCAGTAGCATTTTAAATGATTATGACCTATTTTAGGTTTTGCAGTTAACTTTTTGACATTGGTTCCAGGTGGGCGACTTCCTCCTGCTTCATTTACTCGGCCAAAACATGTCACTGCGTCTATTCGGCGAAGTGTTGGACGAGATGTGCCGTAGACTCCACCTCGGCTCCAACGCACCATCCGCGCCTTCCACCCTCGAGATGGCACCAATATACCCTAGCATCGAGAAGTTCTCTAAGGAAACCGAAACATAAACAATTGGGGACGTATTTCAAGTACACGCGTAAAAAGGCAAGATTCCTGTGCTGCCTTCCAAAGCAAGAGTATTCCATTACGAAGGGCTTTGGAAGGCAGAACTATTCTCTCCGTTAGCCGAGTCAAGAATCTCATTTAATCGTAATGTGATTGTTAGCCATATGTGCCAAACTATTTTACATACTATCCGACTGAACTAGTAAACTGATACTCACCTTGGCATAGTGAGAATTGTTTTTCTGATCTTGGAGAACGGATGGCTAGGGTAACAGGGACCCGCCTCATTTGTGCCTAGTGCCTAGATAGTGATCGAGCATGTACGATATATTAGCGAAGTAAGGATCTCTCGACTCATGTATGAGCTTTTAAGATGTTTTCGATATTGTTTTGCTCTCTTTTTTTGCCACCTAATTAGTAGACCGGCATTTTATTGATGTCTGATGACTACGCATTTGATTAAGTATGATATTAAATGGATTTTACTTCTTGATAAAGACACATAAACGAACTAGTGTAGACGATTGATAAGTACATATCTTGAATTAGGAAATAGTGTACAACATTCCGTTTTAGTAAGCTTACATAATAATGAAATATTTGAATATTTAACCTTGAATATTTTACTTGCCATGGTGAAAATGCGTTCAACTTTTTTATTGAGGTACAAAATAAATATCTTATTTTAAGATACGAAACAATTGTTATTTTAAACATTACATCCTAACTAAAAGAGTTATTGTATAATGGACAACGGCAAATCGTTCTTTTTACTATTCTTCTCATATTATATAATAATCTTCACTATAACTTATGCAAAAAGTCATCGAAAAACATTTAGACATAATAGTTAAATAAATAATAGGCAACATATCTGATTTCAGTGTTAACTATAAAATGCCATAGTTATTATTCTAAGTTTTAAGTGCTTTTAGGGACAATAATATTATTTGAATATTTAAATAAAACCGTGAGTATCTAGGAAATGAAATATTACTCGAATATAGTTAATCAGGTATACATAAATCAGGTTTTTTAAAATTATCATAAATTTCCTGAAAATAAGTTAGATAACTAATTTTGATTTTTAAAGGTCTCGTTTATTCATTATTTTATACTTTAAGTTAGTTTTATACAACTTAGTCTTTGAAATACATATTACGTTAGGTTATACAAGATATTTAGTTTAGAAATGTTTTATAATTCTTGACACATAAGCATCTAATTTCATTAAATATTTTAAAATGAAGTATTCTTTGTTTTTATTATATTGCAAGTAAATACATTTTGTATTTGTATGTAATAGTGTGAGTTTCTAGCAATATGTTTGATACTCGTATTAGTTTCAATAAAGATTGCCACTACAGCAAAATAAAGTAAAGGTTTTTGAAACTAAGAAAATATAAGATTTGAGACTCTATAATCGTCAATTTAAAGTATAGCGTAAATAGATGCAAAATATATTCAAATCAAATCAATAATTAACTTGTGGTAGTATCTAGGCAACTTTAGGTAAGGCGAAAAAGGGTTTCCTTTAAAATATATTATACGTTTCTCCAATTTGACTACAATAAGCGCCTTTGATACAGAGTGCAGTCTTTTTGTAAATGGAAAATTTAAAAACTTCATCAAAGGAGATATTCATGTCAGAAATTCTGACAGAGCTAACCGGGATGAAAGAGAAGACGTATATTTGGGAGACTTTAGAGTGGCCTTTAAATTTAAGTCCAGCCACTTGGCCTTATAAGAAGGAAGGATAGAACAAGGCCTAATAATTTTGTGAATGTGGTTGTTAAGTGCCATTCTGGAATTCTCACTGGTTCAGTCATTGCTGGCATTTATTTTAAGTCTTTATTTGTGTTTCTCATAAGCTTATATATATAGGCCCTTATTCATAAAAACTCAATAAGATAATCTATGCTTTACTTACTGCTCTGTCAACTTCTCGTTGACGGAAGCTGTTACGCGTGAAAACGAGACAAAACACTTTCTAGTGATGAAGTAAGTTACGGAACGTTTATGAATAAGGGCTAATGTCTTCCAACCGATTGTCCTACGTTTTAGAGTATTTTTAAGCGCCGTCACTATTGCATACCTACCTACTTAGATATAATTTTGAAAAATCATTCCTAATGTTGTATACAAACTGGAAGACTGCTCGTAAAATGTTAAATGACACACCCGCTGTATTTAGATAGTGCTTTCAATTATACAAATAAAATTATTAAAATATTGTTTTATTTGAATATCTGCTAAAACTATTTACCTCCATTCACATCCATACTAATATTATAAAAGTGAATGTAACAATGGTACCGATTCATTACAAACCTAAACATCATTTTAGTTTCACTCTCTCTCTCTCTCTCTCTCTTTCTAAAAAAGGGCATTATAAAGGGATGGAATATATTTTAGACCAGCCAAATTAATTCACTTGCTTGTATCTAGTGTAAAAACGGCCATGAATTTAATCGAGTCTATAATTTGTCAAAGATGGAAGATACTTGACAGGTCTAAACCTAAATTTAGACTTGTCAAACATCTTCCATCCCTTTCATGTTTTTATCGAAAAAAGAGAGCAAACCAAAATTAGGTTTAGGTTTGTGTCGATAGAATGTCGATTCTGCGGCGCAAGTACGGATCTTTTCGATAAATAAAATTCGATAAAATTGACAGTTAAAATCGATAAAGTGGGTTTGATTCGATAAAATTGACAGTTAAAATCGATAAAGTGGGTTTTATCGATTTTAATAGTCAATTTTATCGAAATTAATTTATCGAAATGATCCGTACTTGCGCCGCTGGCGTCCGAACCATGAACGACCACAGTCTTTTTGTTAAGTATCTACATCCTTACAGCTGAACTGTTGAATCGATTCTGTTGAAATTTGATGGAGATGTAGCTCCAAAAATGACCGTACTTATGGTGGTATAATCATGAAACATAGGAATGTCAGATACATTGATGGACATTGAAACCGTTATACATAATTGTATGTCCTATGATGATATGTAACACTAATCATAAACCTGCAGTACAAGTACAGATCTTTACGATAAATAAAACGGACAGTTCGAATGCTTAAAAATTTAAATTAGAGAAAGCTAGTTCTTGATTTTTTCGAAAACGAAACGAAGCCGAATCTACTTTCTTCAATATGAAGAGAATATTCGCATCTCTCATAATTCAAAGTCTGGTTGATAGAACAAAAACTATTTTAACATAAATGTACACTGCAACCAATCTCGGCCGACTCGAAAACAGGGTAGTACTACGAGCGTTTGAAAGAGAAAACAAACTCTAACATCGTAAAGAGTAAATGAGAGAGAAGACACTTGCAGCAAACTTCACGTAAATACCTATTGTATAGAATACAAATCAATTGTTGGGATGTTTAAATGCAGTACTTAAAACATTCTGCTGCAACGAAACAACCATGCGCTAAACACTCACCTATTCCCCCAGTCGAGTTTTGCGACGAGTTTCAGTCTGAGCGCTCTGGTCTGGTCCTGTGTCAATGTTCCAGCCAGGAGGGCCCGTCTACCGCTGAGGAGTTCTCTCATCACCTTCGCTACGGCACTAAATCTATATGTTTCTCGCTCCTATAAAAAAAAGAAGCGTCATGAAATAGTATACTTTCATCACTAATAATGGTGAAGGTGTAGCATAGCGTGAGATAGAGTGACAGATCGAAACAGAGCAGGGCCCTATTTAATAAAGCTGACAATTCGACATATATGTAAAAAAAATGACATAATTGTAGAATTGTCGCGCTTAGGCTGTTTAATAAAAGTGACAAATATGTCAAAAATCGACCGGTGAAATCTTGACATATTTGTCATCTAAAAACGCGTTTAATAAAACTCGACATATGTCAAAAAACCACAGTCTTTAATCTGACAATAAGAAAATTGTCGTGACAAATATGTCAATATTCCACCATGACAATTTTGTCGCCTGTAAGTTTTATTAAACAGAAAAACTGTCGAATTGTCACTTATTGACATATGTCGGACTTGTCGGATTGTCAGCTTTATTAAATAGGGCCCAGATATTGTCGTTATTATTTAAAGTAAATAGGATATATGATAGACGATGAGAAACGCGCAGCATAGCTCGCTAAAATCACCGCAAACCGCGACGCGTAATGTAATCTATACTGTAATGTAAAGTTCCCCATCCTTGCGGTGTTGGCCAAATATTGTATGATTAGTTCCTAATGAGCAAACAGATACTCAGAAAAAATCTAGAACGCTAAAAATAGAAAAATTAAAATTTAAACATCTTGCCAAAACTCATGAGAATATTGTAGCTACATTGTTCAGTAAACAAAGGAAGTTATCTGTAGCAAAAACACTTAGTGATTCATAGTTTTACTTGTAAAGTATGCATACAGTGTAAAAACATTATGGTAATGGACTTAAAATATTTCAATAGCCTAATTAGCTCATTAGTTATACAAATGAGTAAACAAGTCGATGTAACTAAAGTTACATTAAAAAAAACACGACTGCCCTAGCTAGTGTCAATCGGGATGACGTAAGGATTCTAAACCATACATCCAAATCTGTTCAGCCATTTAAAAGTTATGGCGGAATAAACAAACTCACATACAGACATGATCCCTAAGAAAAATATTACACTCCTTTTTTGTCAGTCGTGTACAAAAACCGTATAGGTGACGCTGGATTAACTCAAAGAGGAAATGTGAACTTTTCTTTTAGTATGGCCTCCCGCCGTTCTGTAGGGCCAGTTTTTGAATCTCACAATAAGCTAGTGCTTTCACTAGAGGACACTATATCACGGTATTTTATAGTGCTCCCCTGGTTGGCCCCGATAACTGTCAAGGCGACAATCTGTTGCAAAATTCATCACTGTGTTCCATTGCCCCTGCACTTGTGCACTCCCCCTTCCCATTTGTCGTCAGTGGTGACCTTGTCAAGGTTAAGCATGTTTACCAGTCACCTTAGGTTAAGGTCAGGTGAAAATATAGTACCAAAAGTTACCGACTAAAAACAAAAAAGATTTCTGACAAGTCGAGCTGTCACGAATCTTTGTTTCTCTAGAGAGAAAGCACTGAACTTTCCAATGGATAGTGGATAGTCGCGAGCAAACAAACCACGTGTTACGAAACCGAGATAGTTATGTAATTTGTTTTTAAAATCGAAAGTATAGGCAATTTTTAAACAAGTTCTGGAGGCAGTTCTCAAAGAAGGTGTCGCTTCGAGATTTAAAAGTCTGACTTGAAGGACTCAATGTAACTATGATAATGGAGTCCAATAGAACTGCATATTATAGGACATTACACATTTCAGAGGCGGACTGGGTGGCGACTGGCAGCTTACATCCAAACTGAAGGCAATTCAGTTCATTGGGTCTAGTCATATACTTATATATACAGATGTTAGTTCGCATAATAACTTAGTAAGTATCAGGAAGACAGTATTTGTCAGTATACACTGTCCTCTATCAGTTAAATAAATTTTAATTGAAAGAGGGTTTGTGTTTCTATTCTCCATCAAAGGCAATCATTGTAGCACTGATTGTAATCTTTTGTTTGTTTTGTTTCTTTTTATTGTATGTACAATGATGCGTTTATCTACCTATCTGTCTAGATTAAATAGTGTCAAATGCCCTTTTAAAATATTCTTGGAAATTGGTAGTCACAACTAACAAAAATAATTCGGTTATCATCAGTTAGGTAACTGAGTAACTACTCAGGTTTACTCTCAGTAAAAACATGCAGCATAATTCTACTATGCTGATTACCTATCAGTACTAAAAAGCACCATACACAACATTATAATTAATATAGATAGGTATATAAATGTAATTAAAAGAGAACTTGATTGCAATGAAGTCTATGACTCATGAACTTGATTTAGTACATGGCAACTTATCACAGCAGATTGCAGTCCCATTTGTCAGTAAAGTTTCAGTGGTTATTTTTTTTTTTTTTTTTTTATGTTATTTGGTAACGAGACGTGCTCGTCGTTTGCCTGATGGTAAGCATAACGCCGGCCCATAACAATTGCAGTGCCACCCAGAACTTTGAAACACAAAGGCCTGCGCGGCACTGCAGTGCGCTCGTTACCCTGAGACATTAGGTATTAAGTCTCATAAGCCCAGTAATTTCACTGGATACTCTGCTCATCAAACCGGAACACAGTAATGCTTGCACACTACTGCTTGGCGGCAGACTTCACGAGCAAAGCGGTGGTAACAACCCAGACGGACACTCGCAGAAGAGTTATATAGTCCTCCCACTAACAAAATTTATTATAACAGCTGCAAATATGTTGTTGGAATTTGATGATACATTTACTGCATAATATAATGAACTATATTATAGGAATGCCTACAAATAAATCTAAGTAAATCTTTTCAAGATATCATAGTAAAATTATAGTAAACAAACTACAAAAACGGCTCAATAAATTGTTGATTTTATTGAACAGTTTTTCTGATTTATTGAACAGTTTTTCATATTTTATTTCATTGTCTGATGATGAAGCCGGGAGGCGGCCACAGGATTACAGTAGCATCAATTACATATATTATTAAAGCTTGTCTCGAAATATATATTATTTTTCTATAAAAACTTGTTTAATTTATAGTCAGCGAGGTCATAGCAATGTGTCTGTGTGCTTTCTGTAATTTCTAGACCTTTGACCTAGAAACTTGTGATAAACTATAATAGTGTACTTACTTTAGGAGAATCTCTCAATATATATATGTTTCAGTTATACTATGCTTTATGATAACTTTTAGAGTTATGGAGTGTAAATCTATGTCAACCCATACTGTGTGAAGCACAAACTTTGCTGGTTTTTAGAGCATACTAAGAAGCAGGAAAACATGAAAAAAATACCTACCACATAGAGCTTCTTCCACAAGCGTGCCCATTCCCTCAAAACGCAGGCTATCTCTCGTACCAATGGGTCATCCTTTAACTCTGCTATAGCATTGAGCCCAGAACCTTTCACAGTACATGGACGAATGGAGACCACACAGGACGGAAATATGCCCCATGTTGATCTGTTTTTGGAGCTGAAGCCTCTGTACCAAGCTGGAAACCAAATAATTACGTTAATAGTAATCTGCATTATATATTTTATGAAACTACTGGACTAAACTAAACAAGATATTTTTTAAATTGTGTATTATTTATATTGCCAGTACTAATGCTACATTTAAAAACGAAAATATTACATACTACATATAAGTAAATATTACAAACATTTACTATCTCTTTCTCATGTAATGTATTGGAAAGAGAGAGAGAGTGAAAATTAAATTTGAATTAAATATGAAACACCAGAATCGACACCAATGTAAAATATTTTACACCCAAAACATTCTTACTATTTTGAACTTTGACACTGTTTGATTGTCATGTTCTTAGTTTTGGTTTATAGAATTAATGATACAGAACTTGTTAGTGGGAGACTAACTCTTCTGCGAGTGTCCGTCTGGGTTGTTACCACCGCTTTGCTCGTGAAGTCTGCCGCCAAGCAGTAGTGTGCAAGCATTATTGTGTTCCGGTTAGATGAGCAGAGTATCCAGTGAAATCACTGGGCTTATGAGACTTAATACCTAATGTCTCAGGGTAACGAGTGCACTGCAGTGCCGCACAGGCCTTTGTGTTTCAAAGTTCTGGGTGGCACTGCAATTGTTATGGGCCGGCGTTATGCTTAACATCAGGCAAACAACCAGCTCGTCTCGTTAGCAAATAATATAAAAAAAAACTAATTGTGGCTAACATTCCACAGAAGCCAGGAAATAAAGAAAGAAGAAGATATAGAACTAAACAAAATGTCACCTTACCAAACTGATACAGAAACTATGATAATGCCTATGATAAGACTAATAACAACCAACACTTTGTATTTTTTAATAAGGGTAACAAAATTGGGTAATATTTGTGTTCTATCAGAGATCATTAAAACAATGTTTACCTCCATGCTCTTCCAGTATTTGAACAGTTTCCCCAATTTCAAGTGGCAAGCCAGATCGCACATCTCCTTTCCAGTTATAGACAGCTGAAATAACAAGCATAATACATCAAGCAAACTACTTGAAAGAAAACAGTCTAAACATGGCTATTAATACCTAATAATAATATTAGTTATCTGGGTTATAGTATCCAAAACTAATGGTTAAGGAACTAGGAAAACTGAGGCAGAACAGACACAAGAAACAGGAAAGTCATATAAATCTCATTAATTAACAAGGTAGAGTATTCATTTTGTGACTTTATGATTCACATTTCATACACAATGTTTTAGATTTATATATGAAGTATTTAACTCTCATAAATTTTGTTGTAGAAGTCAAGTATCTATTTATCATAAAAAAGAACAAGTTTGTATGAACATCATTTACAAAACCACAATATTCTCAGCAACATTTCAGAGTAGAAAAAAAATAAAAACAAAACCTTGGTGAGAGTTCAATAATCAATAACAAAGGCAGTTAACACCACAAAGAAAATTCGAGCCCATAAATACCTGCAGACGATATCTATAGATTATTTCCTGATTTGTGATGGTTAAAATTCATGGGATGATATTATGCTTCCGCTGTAATTGGCAGGATGTTGGACAGCGTAAATGCTGATCGAATAAAAAACGTCAACTTACCGACTGCTAATTTCGTAGATTTACACGGAATCCACATTTCGTAACCTGACACAAATGACTGATTCTCGTGAAATAAGAATATTGTATCTAAACACCAAAAAATAATCGCAAGTGAGACATTTTATTACTTAAAAATAAATCAATTCCTCAACAAAAACCCCAACTTACGACAAAAATTTGACATGAACTAGTGTTGCACTCTGATCTGACATTGACACCACAGACTATTAAGGAGATACAGAAACAAGTTTGTGCACAGAATACATAAATGGTACAATATTGATTTAAAACAAAGACATTCCACTACTTTGTTTCATTGATTTAAAAGAAATATTCTTGTTACGGATGTTGAATCCATTTTTTATGACGTTAATCAGTTCGTTTTCTCCACTGACATATATGAACTAGAAATACCTACAAAAAAAGGTGCATACTTTCAACTCATATTAGAAGCCAGGAAATAAAGAAAGGAAGAAACTCATATTGTCGAATAACATGGCTGCCATTGCTAGGGTTGTGCCAATCAAGAAACATAGGTGTTACTATAACGAGTATCGATATTAAATACGAGCCTGAGTCTGAGATATTGGTTTCACGGGAATCATATCTAATCGGAAAAACTTACTGTAGAAAACAGAAACGTTATAGCTGAGAAAACGCATGCCTTCCATTCGTAAGATCGCTAGGTCTGAACCCCTAGTATGCTCTAAACTCTAAATCCTATTAATTGCAATCACATTTGGATTATAATTCAAGTATTTTTATCAATAATAATCGTTTTGGTTATAGCTGCTAATATGGAACTAAAACAAATAACAAAATGCTGGCATTACTCCTTATAACATCAACTATCTGCCAGTGAAAGTCCCATCAAAATCGGTCCAGTCGTTTTGGAGATTACCTGGAACAGACAGACAAAAATTTAAAAAATGGTTGTTTTTTATAGGTTCCGTATATACTTTCATGCATTTAGTAAAAAGCTGTTATTTTGATGTTACAAACAGACATTTAAATTTTATTTATTTGTATAGATAAAACTTTGTGGGATGGTATCGCGATACTGTGAACTACGGGCCAGACATTGTCACTCAGGCCAATTAGAACACGCAGAATGATTTATTGTTAACATCACAGATTATATCGATATCACTTCAGTGGAGGAACTAATTTCTGAATCTATTACGGCAACGGTACAACACTATTCCACAATTTTTTGTCTATTAAAAGGGCTGATTTGACACTTAACTAAAACTGTCACTACGTTTAGAGTAGAATAACACGGCACCCCCATGTATTTTCTTGTATGTATCGATACTCGTTATAGTAACACATATGTTTCTTGATTGGCACAACCGTAGCAATGGCACCATTTTATTCGACAATATGAGGTTGAGGGAGTTGTAGGTATGCACCTTCTTTTTGATGGTATTTCGAGTCCATATATATAAGTTAGTGCTTCTGCATCGCCATTGTCGCGTGGTTAGATCGGGGGATGAACGAAGGAGGTTGATCGGTGGAAGAGAGAAATAAAAAAATATTATTAAAACGTGGACCTATCTTGCATCTGAGTTACAAGTCTATTTGAGAGTCTATGATTTGAGGTCTGTGTTATGCTACTACACTATGATTGTTACTATGATTGTTAAGTTGTCAGTGTCAGTAATCAGTATCATAGTGTCAGTCAATTGTCAAATTCCTATTGTATTACATAGTTTGTGTTTAATGTTGTTATTTTATATTTAATCTTGATCTAAATTGAAAATCCAAATAGCATATAAATAAACTAAATCGTGCTCATTCAAAATGTCCGATGATTTTATTCCACTAAACCAAAGCACACCGCAAAGAAGATCGCATCACGGCGGGAACCAGAATCACAGAGGTCACCAAAACAACAGATTCCATGGGAAAAAGCATCGTGGCGGACAGAACAGCGGATGGATGAACAACTCTCGAAATAGTAGTTTTGCGGTATGTTCGTTTTAAACTCTGTATCTCAATTCTCATTAGTAAAAATAGGTGCCGAAAGAATTTGGAGAGCTCAAGAAACTTACCACCATGATATGTTTGCATCATAATGTTTCTAATTACCGATAGCTTGAGCTCATTGAAGTCCGGACCCTCAATCTGTAGATTGAGGCATGTGAACATGAGCACTGATTCATTGACACCTCAAACTTTTTTGTTTAAACCTATGTTATAAGAACATGTCCATAATATGACCATTAATACTAACACCTAATCAATATACACTCGGTAATCTGGTTTTGATTTCAATGAAAGTTAAAAATCATAGTTAATATTGTGTATACAGTCACATGAAGTACAATCTTGTAAATTCAGCCCTAGTAAGTCTATTTCTTTCTATTTTAGAGTGATAGCAACAGCAGCTTCAGTCAAAGTCAAGAAGGAAATAGCATAGATGCATACCTTCACCCTTCAATGTTAGAAGACCCTTGGGAAAAACTAAGACGACAGCAGAACCGCTGAAACTGTGTAAATATAGGCTCTAATCATAATAATTAAGTAATGTTATTTACATAATAGTTTATTTTTTAATATTCAATACTAACTGGTTGACATTTTTCATAGCAGTCTAATTTTGGGTATTTATTGTAAGTAATGTTTAGTTTTTCTGAAAGATTTTTATGTATCTGCCAATAAAAGTATTTGAACACTTGGCCTATAGACAAATCCATACAGATAAATAAAATTGAAGTGTCTGTTTGTAATATCAAAATAACAGCTTTTAACTAAATGCATATGAAAGTATATACGGTACATACTGCAAAACAACCATTTTTTAAATTTTTGTCTGTCTGTCTGTCTGTTTGTGCCGGGTAATCTCCGAAACGGCTGGTCCAATTTTGACGGGACTTTCACTGGTAGATAGCTGATGTTACAAGGAGTAACATAGGCTACTTTAATTTTAGAAAAATAATTAGGGTTCTGCGCAAAAAAAGAAAAACCATGTAATCAAAATCTCCACGCGGGTGAAACCGCGGGGCAGCAGCTAGTTCAAAATATAAGCATGAATACCTACTTTTCTATTTTATCTATGTTTAATACCAGTGAAACATTTAATTTTAATGCTAGAGGTACATACTCTTCAACACATCCAATCCAATTCTTTTGTTTTCCCTATAGAATGAGGCGTTTTCTTAAAAACTAAAAGCAAAAAAAGAACTCAATGTTCCGCAAAGTAATGCCTGATTCCATCAAATATGTTATATTCTTTTTAATAGGTATGCTACCTATTTACTACTATACTTTTTTTAGAATGGTTTTATTTTGGACCACCCATATTATATTTAGAATGTACATAATTATAAGATTAAGATTTAGTATAATGTTAGGTTTGTGGTACCACACAACATGATGCAATATGTTCGTTTCCATCCAATTTGTGTAGAAAATAAAAAGGTACTCTGTGGTTGACCGCTAGCTGACAGCTAACATTAATTAACAGGTGAATTTCTATGACTACACACACACACTACACACATTACTACATATTTCTACACTATTTAGTAAGCATTTTTTAACTATTTTTTTTTAATGAAAATACCTCATTGGTTTATTTATAATAGTGCCCTTTTGTGTATTATATTACCATGCAGGACATTTATTTCTGTATCAAACAGTGACTGACACAGTAACACTCAAGGTAGTAGCCATATTGAATTATTATTGCAAAAGAAAAATTATGATGGCCCAGTATGTTAACCTTCTTGTGTCAAGACGGTGCTGTAATTTACAAAATTAAATACATTTGTATTATTCAACACAAAGGATTTTTATTTAATATCCAGGTTGTCATTTATAACTTGAGTGAGCGAAATGGTGGTGCGGCGTTAGTAGGTACTACCGCTGTGTCTTGCTCGTGGAATGGCATCATTTAACCCTATTAAGCAGTCCGGACACTATCCATCAAACAAGTTTGCTTTTTTGATGAAAAAAGTTGATTCGCCCAACTGTGAAGAGTGTGGAACTATTGAAGACGTCCATCACTTGTTGATGGAGTATGTCCGGAACAGAAGGGAAAGAGACTTACTTATGCAAAAATACAATTTAAATAAATATGATATAGGGACATTTATACATATTTTAGCAAATCCGACAACTGATGCTGCAATTTCTCTTTATGAGATGTTTTTGCATAATTAAGTCTACCTCTGAATGAAATTAGTATTGTAAGTGGAATTATTGTTTAGGGTACGATGAGGCTGGCATACCTTTGTTAGGTAAAAGCCCCAAAATAAATAAGAAAGAAAAAAAACCCTATTAAAGGGGACAGTACCTACCACCAGAACAGAGCAAGACTAGTGGCGAGTTCGGAGAAATATTAATGATTTTGTTGGGTTTTCTCTTGCTCCGCTTTGGTGGATAGTTAACTAATGTTTTTCTCTCTTGCATCTTGGTGCACGATCATATCATAATCCTGTCCTAGAGTACTAAACCCTGCGCTTGTGTGCAAAATAAGGACATTAAGATCTTTTGCGTTAGGCGATTCTATAATCAATGTATATAAGTTATGTAAGTACATGAAAATTATATTGTCCGTTTGTTTTATGTAATGTTTTACCTTGGTACTATCTATATATAAATAACTTTCTTGTGTGAAAATTAAATGCTTTTCTTTACTATCTACCATTTTATTTATTTATTCCAAATTTAGATTTTTTGCAATATTTTTATAAAAACAGCAAAATACCAGGTATGAAAAACCTAAACTTTGTGCCGCTGCAGAGTGAGGAACCTTCTGACGATGCATGCGGTGTCAAGGTGTAGTACCTGCGTTCCACATCACACCCTTGATCCTACCGTGTAGCGAGAGCCTTTTGAAATGTTTTACGTTTATTAAGTAGGTACCGACTATATATTGAATTTGAATTTGAATATAGTGCCTTTAGTAACTGTAAACTTAGTAGGTATTATTATATTATGTTCTGTGACTGTAGGTAGCTGAGGAACAATAATTTATATAGACCTATATAGATAAGAGGTAGCGCAGGAACAATATAATTATTATTGTTGAGTGGGTAGTGGGTACCTCTCCTACCTAAATTGATTTATGAGCCTTGGTCTGCGACATTTCTGTTGTGTAGGTACATATGGTGCTACGTAGGCACTATTATAAGAACCTGACCTACCTACCAATAAATTAATAACCACCTACCATTTAGCACATTGTTGCCATCTGCACTTAAGGTCACCTTTACTGTCAAGGCAAACACGTCCTTAAACATCTTTTATTTACTACTAGCTGTTGCCCCGCGGTTTTACCCGCGTGGAGATTTTGCATTTCATGGTTTTTATTTTTTTGCGCGGAACTCTAATTATTTTTCTAAAATAAAAGTAGCCTAAGTTACTCCTTGTAACATCAGCTATCTGCCAGTGAAAGTCTCGTCTAAATCGGTCCAGCCGTTTCGGAGATTACCCGGAACAAACAGACAGACAGACAAAAATTTAAAAAATGGTTGTTTCGTTATAGGTTCCGTATAAACTTAGTTATGCCTTTGGTAAAAAGCTGTTATTTTGATATTACAAACAGACTCTTCAATTTTATTTATCTGTATGGATATGGATGTATGGATTCAGACATGTCCATAAACAGAATACACTCGGAATAAGTAAGTATCGAGTTTTATTCGTATGTGATAACTGGTTCCTATAATTCACCAGCACTAAGATATAATATACCTATAGGTCCGTCATATAAACGAGGATTTTTCAAGAAGATTCTCATTGACGCAGCGAGATTCAAGAAGACATGAAGGCTTGTACAATCGTTTTGTGTCAGGTGCTGCTAAATTTAGCGATTTCTTTGGGTAAGTCCGCTTATTTTTTTTGTATTTTTGTACCTACTCATTTTATAGAACATCACTTGATCCCTGATTTCATTCGTTTGTTGGTTTATCCAGCAAACGCAGCAACGGATCGACGTGATTTTGGCTCGATATAGTTTATGGACCGTAGAGTAACATAGGCTACTCTTTATCCTAGAAAAAGCAAGTTTCCTGTGAAAAAGCGGATGTAACCGCGGGAAGCTAGTTTTATTATATAAGTATGGATAACTTATGGTAAATAAATAAATGTTTTCAATTTTTTCCCAGCGGAATGTCCACCTGGGGAATTCAACCCCGGACCCAACTGCGGGCTAGAGCCGTCATGCGCCCCCCGCAGTTCCCATGCCTACAATAAACACACCTGCGATTGCTGGTGTAAACCTGGCACCTACAGGGTTCTGGACCCAACTAACGCGTGCGTTGAACTTGCCGACTGCCATTAATAAATGAAGATGTTTCATGGAATAGTATACTTCTGTTAAGTATTTGTAGCGCCGATCTTTATAGCCATGTCTTGAGAATGCGCACGCTCGGCCCACACTCGCACAGGCTCTTGTGTTAGCTCCGGACCTTCGGTGGATCTACGATTAGGTAGCTATTGCTGAAAACTCCCACAACTAATAACAAGTCATAATCCAGGCACACTGAAGCATCTTCATACAAGCAATAATTGTCCTTATCGCAATCTAGATCGGAACTCAAGACTTTTTACCATTGTAGGTATAACGAGACGAGTTTGTCGTTGGCGTGATTGTAATCATAACACCGGTCCATAACAATTGCAGTGCCACTGAGAATTTTGAAACACAGGCCTGCGCGGTACTGCATTGCGCTCGTTACCCTGAGACATTATAGGTATTAAGTCTCATGAGCTCAGTAATTTCACTGGCTACTTTGTTCATCAAAACAGAACACAGTAGGTAATGCTTGCACATAACAGCTAGATAGCAGACTACACGAACAAAGCGGTATCCTTCAGAGGATCCGAAAGAAAACTTCTTCAGACCGTGTTTGGGTTATTCTTTTTGCTATAATTTCTTTCCTATAATTAATTTATGTTGTAAAACAGTTTTTCCGTCGATACACTTATATAAATTAAGAAAAATAAAGAATCTAACGTTCATGAGTGTTTTAGTCTATACCCTATTGCGCATCAGGAAACTTCACTCGTATTATATACTGCTAAATCTGGGTTATAAAAAAGTTCGTATAATATGTTACAGCAAACAGTTATATATTCATAAGCATTGCTATTAAATACGTTTTTCATTATTTCCTTTAACTCGTATACAAATTAGTTTAATAGCACAAGACCTAAGATAAAAGAGTTGAAGCAAGGTCATATAAACAACGTATAGTTTGAAGATAAATCATTACAAATACAACATCCGTGGAAGCTGGTCAGTTTCGTTTAAACATGAAGAGCTTGTTAATTCTGTGTGTTGTTCTTATGTGTTTTAATTATTCTGTTGGTGAGTAAAAACCCAATAGTTGGGTAATGGGTTTAACGATTAGCTGTAGGCTAGTACTTCTGTCTTCTTAGGCTGTTGGAAACGAATCTCATGATTTATAGCGTGAAATTGAATTAATGACGTATGGGCCGATGGGCCCTATACATGAGCGGTAGGTAATAAAAGTGACTATATAGGCACAGGTGCCCATTCGATTTGTAGACATACATATCTCTCGGTACTTTGTTGTAAGTATAAAATAAGCGTCAAATATAATACGAAGGGCACCTGTCCCAATTTTACCCTTTATTGGAACGTATTTCCTGCTGTAGTTTGTTGAATCCGTTCAGGCCAGCGTCATATTCCAATAGAACTACTTACATTGACTGATTTTAAGTAGCGATATTTACCTTTTTACTGACAATCGGCTAGCCTTTTGTGACATATAGGAATTCCAATAGCATCCTATGAATTTTCCCAAGCTTTTGAATGTACAGAAGTTGGTCTATAGATAAGTTAGTATTTATGGCTCAGTATTTTACAAATGTACCTTGTTCATTTATTTATTGATCAGGAATTATGCTCTTTCCTCTTCTATAGCCTATAATATATAGAGTCTATAAGGTATATAGGTATAAATGAAATACATAAATAAGATAGACTCTATCTTAGAAGTATTTCATCTATACGTAATCCTAGATATCTCTTTTTATTTGTTTTACTATACAGCCAAAGTTTGACTCGCTAAAGATGATTCTCAAGTTATTTATCACGTCTAACCGAATTGAGCGTTTTTTTACAACGTTTCTTTCTCGACTTTGCACGTGACTGCCTAAATACAATGATGATCAGTAAAAAACAAAACTATAAGCAGTAGCGGCAACAATTAAGATTAATTACCTACGTGTAATTAGTTACATTGAATTAAACTATGGTTTTTATTGCGTGTTGCTTATATCATTTTAACTCCCCAGCGTTTGTGATTGTAGACACAACCTATATCACAGTAATTGTCTTTAGGATCCTTTTTAACAAGCTTTTATTTAAGGGGCTGTAATAAGCCATCTTAAGGTATCCCTTTCGTAAATAAATAAGGTTGAAATGGCAACGCATTTTCTTTTAGTTGAAAGTTATTTCGCAGTTTTTATTGAATTAAGAAAGAGAGGCACCATTAGTTTTAAATATTTTTATATATGGCTTTAGATGTTTAAATTCCATTTATTTTGGTTACAATAAATATGGTTGTTGTCGCTCAAAATATTGAGCATTTCGAGACAAAATACTTTTTTCGGGGTCTTCTTTGCGATTTTTTTTCAAGATTCTGATCCATTTCTGTAAAATATTTTCTAGATATAAGTCTTTTCCATAAACACTTGGCTATCTACTGTATTTTTTTTGCTGGTAATATGTATGGAAACGGATATTTTTGCGATGAAAAATAGTACGTTTTGCTTCAGAGAGCGCCTTAACTTAGGTTGCTGTTGGTTTTTCAGGGTCAAATATGGCAATCGACTTTTTATCCATAAAATTTATACTTTATTATTTTTAAAATTAATTATCTTGATAGCATTGCATTACTATGCAGCTTTAATTTGACTGACTTACATTTATAGATGATGAAAAGTGTAAAATAGGTTCATATCTAAAAAACATAAAAAGGTTAAAGTAGTAGTAGTGTAGTAGCTTACAGACTACTAAATACTTCACAAAACCTCGTATTTAGCACATCAACGACTACCTACGTTATGTTACTTTACAATGAAAGCTTGAAAACGCCTGTTTACGTATACGTTACCCACAGTTTTCGTGATGTCACCGCTAACAATATGTAGGTAGACCTATTCCCTGCCCATTATATGTACCTATTTGACACATGTTTTCCTCCATTTCAGCTGAGTGTCCACCAGACCAATACAATCCTGGTCCTAACTGCACCTTCGAAATTATCTGCGGGAGGAGGAGTGCCCACAGTTCCCGGCGGCACTATTGCGATTGCTGGTGCAACCCCGGCCTGTTCAGGGATTCCGAGTCCAATGACTGTGTGGAGAAATGTCCCTGATGAAATCTGTGACCTGAAGCAGTGATGTTAGTCTGGACTGATTATTTATTTGTAGTTAGAGTAGACACTGTTATAGTTTGGGACCTAGTTGTAGCAGTATATTGTAGGTTTTGTACCACTTCGCCTCCTGATTAGATTCTGAAACTGAAAATGTTAGTGAAATTACTGAGCTTATGAGACTTAATACCTACTATCTCAGGGTAATAAGCGCGCTGCCATCGAGCGCACAACCATCAGGCAAATGACCGGCTCGTCTCGTTATCGAAAGGTATCAAAAACAATAATATATAAATTGATCATCCTATTATAAAGGTATTTGAAGGTCTTGGTGATTGTATATACTATTGAAAGGGGACTAGAGGAGCGGAAAAGTTGGCAGCTAAACTATATCTATAACGATAAAGAATAGCCATACAGGGTGAGTTTGAATTGATATGTTATTTTGGAAGGCGGTGATTAGGAACATGGTTGTCCACAAATTGTGAGAACCTCCCTTGGAAGTATGTCATTCTAAATTTCCATATAAAAAATAAATTCACTTCAAAGGAGAAGTGCGCGGCATTTTCTTGAATTATTTTTAAGTCTAGTTTAATTAATATCAACAAAGTTCAACATAGTTCAAGTGAATCAGCTGCTCTAGGGCTGCCAGGAAATCCTGTAGTAGATTTTTAAATGCCTTTTCTTCAATGAAAATATCCGAATTTCAAAAACTCGTATAACAAAGACCAGTCTCGCTTGCGCCACAACACACCACTAATTTGTAACTCGGCTATGCATCGAAGTGTTGTGTGCGTTCGCGCGGCATCTCCTTTTTACTGTAGCTAAAATGTTAGGTATACGGTAGGTATACCCGTATAAAGTTAAATATTGTTACACTTTAATAATGGTATAGTAAACAAACTGTTGAGAACTTATTCTCAAACCTAACCTAGGTTTTTAAGACATTCTAACCAAAGGTTACTATTATTTTTCTAATTAAAAAAAAAATATGTGGTTGATCTCCAGGAGTAGATCGGGATAATAATATCAATTCAAACTCATGCTGTATAAGTAAGTAGAAAGGAGGAAGTTTTATAGTTATACTAAAAATATATATAAGTATGTGAAAATAGTTACAGTTGTTTAATTATTATCAACTAGCTTCTGCCCGGGGTTTTCACCCGCGTTCCCACAGGCGTTTTTCCGGGATATAATACTTTATATCCCGGAAAAACGCCTATGTTATTCTCCTGTCCACTAACTATATCTATGCCAAAAATAACGTTGATCCGTTGCTCCGTTATTGCGTGAAAGAAGGACAAACCAACAAATCAACAAACACACTTTCGCATTTATAATATTAGTAGGATAGTATGATACCTATAATATTAGTAGGATAGTAGGAAGTAGCATATGATTGTTATTTTAATTAGATATCTTATATTGGAAGATATGTACCTATTGTAGTGTTTCTAAGTGACCGTTTTTCATTGCATGCGCCAGTTTAATATCGGAAATCCAAAAGCAATGATTTTATCGTTCGAGTTTAAAATTGACACAGACATAGCTTAGAACCCAAGGAAGAGCGCAGTAACAGCTAGTTTTAAATAATTACATGACATAATATTAAGTATGTAAATAACGTAGTAGGTGATCCTGGAGTGTTCATATTCAAACTATGATACACTTCGAAGGTCAGACGATGAGGACAATTTCCACTATTTTCAATTACACACTGTGGCCGAAAAATATAACAACAAATTCTAATGCGGTACAAATTGGTTGGTCGTGTAATCTTGTCGACAACTAATTTACTATTATCTATTCTATGGCTCTAAAACAAAACAAAAGACTAACTAAACATAAGAGCGTAGTATCTACTGACAGTTCTGCATCGATTACCTACCTAACAGCATAAAAACTAATACTCAGGCGATGTCAGATTTCTTTACTAAGCGAAGGCATAACGTTTGTCTGAAGTATAAGTCTGGTATAAGCATTTTGTAAGTATATATAATATAAACGAATCATATGAGTCCAAACTCGAGGGGTTTATTAGTACCTAGCCACTGAAGAGTTCCACCTCTTGGCTCTATTATCAGATCCTAGACACCAAGTGCAGTCTATTGGACACTACAATAATCATATACCTAAGCCCAAACTCCAGGTTTTATTAGTAGCCACTGAAGAGTTCCACTATCCACCTCCTGGATCATCAGACCCTATGATACCAAATGAAATCTATTAGACTCGTCAAAACGAATCATATGAGCCCAAATTCAAGGGATTTACTTGTCATTGAAGACATAGTTACAAGTAAAGCTAAAAGAGTGTTAAAAACTGCGTGGGCGAGACTGACAATCCCTTATATCTTCTCCGCTTTATATTCTTGAATCGTATTTAGTGCAACTGCAAAGACCTCTTAGAGGCACGTATACGATACCTAGTCTACATTATACATACAAAATATTTCCCGAGTTTCCACAAAAAACACTCAATGGCCTGTTTAGCTAGAAAGTTTCTAAAGATAAACGTCAAAAATTATCAGAAATGTCACAACAGAATTGTGTTAGACAACGACGCTACCACCTAGACCAGTGGTTCTCAATCTTTTTTGGTGACGGAACCCTTTTGGAAAGCGAAATACTTGGTGGAATCCTACAATAAAACAATACTTTTTATTAAAAGTGTATTCTTTTTATTAATAAGCATAATAAAAGTATCATGAATTTTTTTCTAAATTCTTGCGGAACCCTAGGGTTCCGCGGAACACACTTTGAGTATGGCTGACCTAGACGCTACTTAAATCAGGAGTTGTGGTTGCTCATATTTAGATAGGCGAATAAGGCGTGCTTTGGAGTTAAACAGCGTTTATCACAGGTTTAAAGTATATTTTTTTTTGTGGTAAAACCGTTCATTTCTAAGTTATCTGTGAAGGCTTAGGTACTTGTTTATTCTCGGAAATTCCATCGCATCTAGAAACCTGAGAAGCGCCCGATGCTAGTGGATATTGATTTTATTTTCATGTTAGCTATCTGGATGCGTCCCACTTACATATTTAGATACTGACGTCAAAGCCGATATATTTTATCTTCGACGCAAGCTATGCACTGAATCTGATAAATACTACCTACAACTACATATTCCGATGATTCATCTGTGTGACAATGTAAACAGATTATACGCATAAAGTCATACACGCAAAATGTCAAGTAGGCAGAATTTCAAACATGTAAAATGTCCAACTCTGAAAATGTCATATACGCAAAATAACATAAATGCAAAATTTCAAACTCTGAAAAAGTTATATACGTAAATTCGACCACAGAAAATTATCAAAAACTGGACCTCCAATACTAGCATCTTTAATATTCGAGTAGCATTTTATTTGCAACTAAGTTTGGTATAAGAGGTCATTCAACAGCTAGATATTGGTATGATCTTGCCTCTTGCCTGCCCATAAGTAGCAGTTGCAATTAAAAAATATCACTTAAAGATCATATTGTATCTACCTACCATTGATCACTTACTACTTGTATCTAGATAATCGGACACTAAGGGTGCCAAAGTACCCAAGCACTGAATAAATACGTCCTTGTGTACGTGCGTTCATATTTGACCAGTTGCGGGAATTAAACCCAGTGACCTATCAACTACCGCTACAAGTTATGTCAATGCCAAAGCCCTGTACCCCATACAGTAAATAGAATTACTATTTTCATACAATCAGCAATTTCACTAACTGGTGTATTTAAACAGTAATTGCACACTACTTCTTGCTAAATATAGGATTAAAGGATAGCTTTCATCCAGACGCACTCGCAAAAGTGCAAAACCCCAGTACACTAATACCCTAATAATCGTTCACAACCATCCCAATAACGTATGCCTAGTTGGTTAGAATTGAAGACTGACTGTTAAAACCAAAGCTAACAGAACTCAGAACTAATTAAATTATAATCTAATTTAACTATTTAAAAACTATCATTCTCGGTATTTCAATTTATTTTTAAATACATAATTAAAAGGGCATCAATTAAATCAATCAATCAATTATCATCAACTTAGTACCAACACTATTTAGTTTTTCCAAATCGATTAGAAAATCCATCGATCGTTATCTATAGATGGACCAAATGGAATGGGTTTTGAATTGGCCAATTATTATTATTGACTCGCCGGACAATCGATTCGTTCAACAACATAGAAAATGACGAGACAATTTTTTGTATGTGTAAACATACATCATTTCCTTCACTTAACCCGGTCACTGATATGAAAACATATACCTATCCTATAGGTATACATTGTACAAACAAATTATTTTTAATATAGAAAATGCAGTCAAATCTATTTTACACAGCATAGTAACGAACTGCAGAGTGAATTCACTCGGAATGATATGCGTCTCTGAAGCAACTTTCTTGATCGTTTATATTTCGGAATCGCAGCCCGTCAGGGAAATTTCCCGTTTAAATTCGACAACTCAGATGCATAATCATGGATATAATCCCGACAATATTTCCCTGTCGTGATGCGTTTCCGAAATATAAGTGATCAAGACAGTTGCTTCCGACACGGATATCATTCCGAGTGAATTAAAATAGCTCTGCTAGTCGCCGCAAAACATATAAAAATTGCAGTGACACTCAGAACTTTGAAACACAAATGCGTGCGAGCCACATTAGTGCGTGCGTTACCTTGAGACATCAGGTATTAAGTCCCATATTATGCCAGTGATTATACTGACAATTTTGCTCATCAAACCGGTACACAGTAGATAATGTATCCATTCTGAGCAGCACGCTGCACGTCCAAAGCGATGTTACGCATCTGAAGACACTGGCAGAAGAGTCCTACCACCTAGTGAAATAAACTTCGCATATTCCTTTGCGATTGTCGTCCTACACTTGTGGGTTCTCATATTCATGCGAATGTGAGGGACCGGCATTAGGATTAGATAGAAGCTCTAAGTGAATTTACCTTTTTAGAAAACTTACCTTTCGTAGGTGGTAGGACTAAATCTTGTGCGAGTGTCCGTCTGGGTTTTACCACCGCTTTGCTCGTGAATTCTGGCGCCAAGCAGTAATGTGCCGGCATTACTGTATTCGGGTTTTGGGCAGAGTAGCCAGTGAAATTACTGGGCTTATGAGACTTAATACCTAATGTCTCAGGGTAACGAGCGCAGTGCAGTGCCGCGCAGGCCTGTGTTTGAAAGTTCTCAGTGACACTGCAATTGTTGTTAGTTAGTTGTCGTTATGCCTACCATCAGGCGAACTATGCACCCAGAGTACTTTCACATGCGTAGTGAAGTTATGACGAGACAAAAGAGACAGAAGTTTGCAAATTTACTACTTCAAACACCTTGTCCTATAAGGATATATATAAGAGAAATGTATATAATATGATTATTTTAATATATAATAAAATAACAAATGACATAAAATTAATTGAAAGTGATTTAAAAAGTTTTAAGTGATTGGCTATTACAACAAATGTTTTATAGTGTTAAAGAATTTTTAGATTTTAGAATTTAATTGTATTTCAAATCTTAAATATTTACACGTCTGCTTGTAGGCTGAATACATAGATCCTATATTTTAAACATAGAAATATTAAAAGATTTATTCTCAAAGATTTTAAATATGACTATGACATTCTAATATTGTGTTCTAGCAAATAAATTGTTTGATTTGATTTGAAACATATATCCACACGAAAAACACAATGGTCAAAATGTTAGTGATAAAATATTCAACCAAAAAACAGCGTCCTTATCTAAAATCGGATAAATCTTGGGAGCACTTTAAGTAAGCCCTCTTACCTATTTATCTAACGCTCGGGGAAAGCAATTGACTAAACCTTGCCTAAGCCTAAGGACATTACTCACCCAAGACCGAATCATCTGTTTGTCTCAACAAAGTTAAGATAGAATAGTGTTCTATTACCTATAATAAATAATTTAAAAAGAAGCTGGAACCGACTTTCGTAGCCTTATTTCGAAGTAGTTAAACGCGTATAATCTGATCTTGATTAAAATATATGGGACCACCTCAGGATCTGCCTTAACAGGTTACAATTTACAATTTACAACCATCCAAATCGCTATAGCTGTTTCCGAGAAATTACTGTGAACTTACCTAAAAAACACCTTCAGGCAAACGACCTAACGCAATTCTACTAAAAAAAATGGTTTAAAAGTGACCTATGACAATGGCGGTCATAAATAAACTATTGTTAACTAATTTCTGTTCGTCTGTCTGAATCGGGCCCCAGCTAGTCCCATTAATAAAAGGAAATGTGAATCGGATTTCAGTCGAATTCTACTTCAATAACTTAAATATTAAAAAAAATAACCCGCGCATACTTCTTCAAATGGCTAAGCAGATTTGCTTGAATCATCTATCAAACAAAAAAAAGTCGAAATCGATTCATCCTTTTGGGAGCTATGATTCCACAGAAAGACACATATACCACATTTTAAATAAACTTATATACCCCTGTGTTAGAGACGGGTTAAAAACCGATCAGGTTCATTAGAAAAGAAGACTGCAGACGCGCTGGTTAAAGACGAGCTAAACGGCTGGCCCAAAAAAATTAATAACACCTACTTATACCACACACATACATACATACATAGAATAGTGATATAGTCAATGATTGTGTTCCAGCCTTACAACGCGAAAACAAAAAACATGGTATGAAAAATAGAGAAATCTGAATACTGTAGCCCTTAATTTCGAAATTGCGTGGTGTCCCTTCGCTTGCCAGAATTGATTATGGCAATTTAGTGGAAATTGTATTTATTTAGTTTCTGCCACTGACGGCCGACGACTTGTCGAAAGCCTCTGCAGTAGAATGAAATAATAGAGTGGTGTGAAATAGAAATATATGTGAAACGTTTACGACTTTCTTTTTAGAAAACTTGTAAAATGCGAACGAACTCGTTTGTGTTTAAAATCATATCACAGTAATTACGATAGTATCTACTCTGATATTTAAGTTACCTAGCGGATAATCTGTAGCTGAAGTCATAAATATATTGCGTGAATTAGGTATTTTGGGTTTAGCCTGTGATCACTTTATCACCAACTGAGATAGAGGACCAAAATTAGCACGATGGCGCGTCCGAAATGGAGTGACCGTGTGTGTGATCAAAAATTGGACCACCATATTGCAGACCGTAGACGCTTATGCAAACGTGCGTTTGCTTCTCAAAATAACAACTCTTTTGCATCAAGTGTCGATTACGAGATACTCGAAATCCGCGCTTGATGTAAAAGCGTTGTTATTCTGACAAGAAAACGCACGTTTGCATAAGCGTCTATGGTCTGCATATCACTCAACTCGTGTAGTGATCGTAAATGGTGAACTCTAAGCGCCCCGGTTCTGCTCTCTCTCTATTTTGTGACTACTCTCATGAGTCCTGTCAACTACAGCACGGAGGCTGTCAATCACTGACTTATATACCTATAGGTAGGTATGCAAGGAAGTTTGATTAGGTAAAACTTCTTTGTATATATGTATTTCCTAACCACGATGCTGTCAATGCATATTAAAATTAATTATAATGACATCATACACAACTTAGGTTACGCAAAATAAGTGTCAGAATGTTTATGTTTCCAGAGAGTAGAAATTATTCAGTGATGTGCCTAACCATGTCAATTCCTAGAACGCGTGGGTTCATTGAAGACTTTGATCTAAAAGGACGCGTAGGTGGGCGTACCTACGTAGGTACCTAATAATTGTGCCTTTTATGTAGCCGCCCTAATTAGTTAGATGTTAGTGTTGTAAGACATCTCTAATGTCTGGGGAACTTAAAGGTAATGAAACGAGCTGTTTTATTCGTAAATTCTTGTTTGCCTATGTCCAATTATTAATTCAGTTCTCGTGGGTAAAGGTTAGAAGGAAGTTTAAAGGACCAGTGCAGGATTGTAGGTGGTAAGTGGGTAGCTACCTCGTAGGCGGATATTTATGAACGCTGTTCAAAAGATAATGTGTAGTAGGCGTATTCACTACATATAGGTATGTATATCTTCTAATGGATATCGTTGACTACATCGAGATGCTACTACTGGTAATTGGTGGAGTACTAATTAATATATATCTATACAACTAAACTAGCTGCTGCCCCGCGGTTTCACCCGCGTGGAGATTTTGGATTACATGGTTTTTATTTTTCGGCGCGGTAACCTAATTATTTTTCTAAAATTAAAGTAGCCTATGTTACTCCTTGTAATATCAGCTATCTGCCAGTGAAAGTCCCGTCAAAATAGGTCCAGCCGTTTCGGAGATTACCCGAAACAAACAGACAGGCAGACTGGGGACCATGGGGGCTGGGAGCTAACAGTATTATTTATCGCCAAGATTCTGAGTATGCTGCCAATTGGTATAATGAGCTAGAACATTTAAATTATTTATAGTCCTACAAAGGCCTGTAGAGTACACATCTGTTATTGTAGATTAGATTAGGTAGTATTATGTATGTAGAAGTCAGTTAATAAAGGCATTATGTCCATTCTGGCCGTTATAAGCAACGCCCTACAAACAAGCTAAGTAAACCTACCAAATTGGCAGCTGTATAAAGCGGAACCATCGCTTAATTTCGCAGTAAATTTACCTTCAATCAGGAAATCACGTCACCCTACCAACAAGAGTACCTATAGAGCGTAACACGCGTCACAGACTCACAGCCCTTTGGCAAGAGCCCTAGAGCCGACCCGCATGTGGTTTGGAAGCCCTTTGTGTGGCTGGACGTCACCCGGCGCAGGGTGTAGGCTTATTGTCGCCCATAAAGGATCCATTGGCGAGTAAGCTTCCGAACTTGTTAGCTCGTAGCGCTACAAGCAAAAACACAGTCCCTTGCTTGACAAACTCGCGTAGGTGCCTATGACTAATCGCCGATACGTATAGCTCAGAGATTAGCGTTTTGTTGGCGAGCAATACTGTCGCGTGCTTCTTTAGTCTTGTGTCAGGGCCTTAAAAACGCTTGACTTTTAGCCCTTGTAATTATTATGACAGCCGTAATTGAGGGCTTTGTCAAATATGTATTAAGGAGCTGAGTGCCGGAGTACAGATTTTATGTGGAAACTTGGTCTGTTCCAGTTTTGCTGAATGAGGTTTTGGTGCTGTAAGCAGTTCATCAAAGTATATTAAGGTGATAATACCTATTATTAAAGGAAGTTTTTAGTGGAAGGATTTTATAGATCCTGAAAAGAGTTGTTGCTGCAAGCTGAAAAAACTTTATAGCTTATAATCTCTTCAAATTAAAATTAAGGTACTCTTCTTCAGGTGAGATTCTTTAAAGAAAGCTTAATATATGTTATATATCCCATTAAAGAACTGAATTAAATAACTTATATGTCATTATTTACATCTGGTATGAATATAGGATCAAAGCGATTCTGCGACAGCAGGCGAGGCATGTCGAGCACACCTCGTAATCCCTTTCAAAAGAGACAGTGACCTACATTAAACCCCTGATAATGTTTGCCCCATATTCTATTGTGTGCGATCGGCCGCCACCTACATTAGGCACGCTACTCAGCCGTGCGATGTCAGAATGCGATAATAGGTCGTCTCGTCTCGGGTGCACCGCTGTCGGAAGCTCGCACCGAATAATCGCATCGATCGCCAAAAAACTAACCCACATACGCACTGGCAGCGTAGCCGGAATTATTAATCGCGAGAAGTAAGGGGGCGAGGGTGGAGCGGCGTAGCAGAGGGCGCAGGCGCGGGCATCCAACGGGCACTTCGCGAGGAAGGCTCGCGCTCTCCGGCCGCGTCACGCCGGCGACGCGATGCGCGAGCTTTCGGCCCCGCGGCCGCAAGTGCCGCGCTAACCGTTACCCATGCAGTGGCGAAAACTTACCAGGTTGAAGTCTTCGCCGGGCGGACAGTCGCGCGCTCGGAGGATGCTCTGCTGCGGCCGCAGGAAGGTATGCGATCCGATCGATATCGCGCGCCGAAACCGCCGCCCCTCCCGGCCCGGACGCCGACGCCGTTCGACGACCCCGCCGCTAACGTCTCACCGCCAACACCGGCCTCTTTAATCTTCTAAGTCTCCTGTGATCACCCTTAACCCTAAATTATGAAAGATACGACGGGGTTCAGTGCATCTGTACAGACGTGATCCTGCTTAATATTTTAAAATCCTTTAATGTTAATAATGTTTATTAAGTGTCTTATATTAAGTCGATTACAAAAGATGTTCCAACTAGATTACTCGTCAATGATCTAAACAATTCAGTAACCAGTGTCAATCACATCCATTAGTTAATTACTTTTAAAAAGGCGGCAATTAAAGAGGCGGTGATTAGTCCGATCATAAGAATGTGGGACGATCTATCCAAGTCTATCGACTATTGTAGGCCGATGTCGATGGAGAATAGACGAGCGTGGTGGCGGGGTACAAGCTATTTTAAGCCATTTACAATGCCTTCATAAAACTTTTATGTAGTGCTTGCTTTCTTGTAAACATTTTAAATGTAATCCATGCTTTATGTCGTTGTATAAGTACGTGATAGTTGTATATTTGCGGGTATCTATAGATTTCTTCGTTTCCGCAGCATCACGCCATCTTGGAAGTATAAAGACGTTAGGGCGTTCTAAAAGCGGAGATTGTGCATTTTTCTTGCACTTTTTATTTGTACATTGGTTTACTTTGTTAATGTTATTTTTAGTTAAAATTGCTTTCTCATAAATTCTTCTTCCAACCTTATATTTGAAGTGCATTATTCGATGTTGGAAAACCTTGTTCTTGTACCTTTTTCATTTTTACAATATACCTATTACCTACTATATTGTACCTACTACTAGTAGTAACCTGCTATTTTTTTAATATAGTGCCAGAGAATAAAAAATGAAAACCGTGAAGTGCAATTATTTGCCTTCTAAGCCCATTTGGATGACTTTTGAATAGATTATGTCTAATGTGCTTAAAATCCTGTTAATACCTATACGTGTAGTAATGACTTGTGTAAGCTAAGCCCACGATGAAAAGTAATTTCTTCTAAAGTGAGTTCAGAAAAAGATTTTCTTTTCTTTTCTGCATTTTGGCAACGAGACGAGCTGGTTTTTTGCCTGATGGTAAGCATAACGCTGACCCACAACAATTGCAGTGCAGTCAAAACTTTGCAATGAAAGACCTTTGAAAGGCCTGCGTGGCACCACAGTGCGCTCGTTACGCTGAGACATTAGGTATTAAGTCTCATAAGCCCAGTCATTTCTCTGGCTACTCTGTTCATCAAACCGGAACACAGTAATGCTGTACATAACTGCTTGGCGGCAGACTTCACGAGCAAAGTGGTGGTACCAACCCAGACGGACACTCGCAGAAGAGCTAATCCGACCACCTAGTAAAAAATAAGCTGGAAATTTAATATTCTCAAACCACATATACCAAATCTCATTGCTATAAAAATGTATATACTTACCTAGAGATAGAAGACGAGATAGGTATAGACGGATAGAAGAGATTCCACATTATTATAGATAGAAAAGTATTTTCGTATTTTGTTCTTTGCTTATGCTTTAAGAACATCCTTCGTGCTATATTTTAAGATTGTTCCTTTCGAATTTTCCTGGCAAATATCCCATTCATCACGCGATAGTGAGTAGGTAATAGTAAGATTTTTGTATGTCTTGATAGGTAGGTACTTGTATCTCTCGTTGCATTGAGCTATAAACTTTAATTTTGTACAGCAGCATGAGCTGTGCAACTTTGAATATAACGATATAAATTTGAACCTGATATTTCTCATTCAACTTTATTTCACCTTTTCATTTGGCCCTAAGGAGAATGTTCAAGAAAGTTATATAATATGATTCAGGTGCTCAATCCTGGACGAATAGACGAAGGCGGAACCTTTATTATAATTCTCTTATTGAACCAGAACATTATAGGCCATTGGGGGAGGCCTATATTCAACAGTAGACGTCTTCCGGCTGATGATGATGATCCTACTATAACAAATGTTCATACGATAAGTCATTTTTTTATTGCCACATTGATATTGTTCGCTCGATGGCCTGACAGTGACATAGATGAAATTTAAGAGGTTACGACACGAAAAGTACGTTAATCGATCATGCGTAGACCCCCAAGCGAACACTGAAAATGTCTTACCATGACTGCATCAAGATGTACTTTGCCAGAAGCTAAAGTTCGTCATTGGACCATCAACCTAAGGATCAACGGGCGACATTTCTACCACTGAGCAACCGCCACTTCAGATTATAAATACTAAAATCAGCTATGAAAAATTGTGGATCAAATTATGATAAAACTAGTAACCTGAACAAAAATACGAAATGCGCGCTTTAACAATCCTATTTCGTATTTTTAGGTTTCTGGTCGGGGACAGGATGGATTTAGATTTGAAGAACGGACGGTTTATTAACGTAATTACTAACCCCTATATTGATAAAAAGTTAAAACGTATCTCATAATAGAATGCTAGTAATAGCTAAAATTTCTCCTTTACGCAAATCACCACGTCATTCAGCGAGAAAAAGCGCTATTTTAGCTACTAGATAATATTTTGTTAATAAGATGGCCAATTTATAAATAGAAGTAAGTTACCTATAGTAGCAAATAACGCTAAAACAATCGGAAGTCTTCATGACTCTAAACCTTATCATTCTTACATCTTATATAAGGCAGGCCCTGACCTACTATTAAAAAAAAAAAGTAAAAGCTACGAACCGACTTCAGTGACAAACTACTGAACCGATTTTGATGAAATTTCTATGGGACCAATCTGAAAGTATATCCTTTCAATATAAAAAAAAATAAAAAAAAAAAAAGAATCGGTTTATAAATGATGGCGATATAATGTAACAACCATAAAAAAAATACCCACCGAATTGATAACCTCCTCCTTTTTTGGAAGTCGGTTAAAAAACAAAAATCTAGCTACAACATTGCTATATTAAACAGCCTGTGAGTGTAATTACTCAAAGCTTCAAATAATCGTAGATCCAATTACAATTTATAAAAAGAACACGTTATTGGAAGTCTACTACGTACACAATAAGACCTATGATTCGGTCATCAGACCAACAAGCCCAGATGTTACCTAGATGACCGTCGTTAAGGTTGATTCTTAGGCAAAGGGCGCCCTCTAATGTCTTATGTCTGACATTGGGAACGAATGAAATATCAGGTCATTTAACTTTAGGTAGGTAGGTACTCGTAACTTACGACTTTCATAAATACTTTTTTCTTTTTACATTATCTAATGGTAGACTGTTTGAGTTTAATATATTGTTGGTTTTATTTGGATTTGTGCTGCTATTTATTCTGATGTGAAACGTAATTACTTATATAGTGTAAAATCATTTCATTAATATCAAATAAATTAGAAATATTTGATAAGTAATTATTTGATTGAGTATTTTTCATTTCTATCGCTGGTTCTTCGGGAATATTGAATATAATAATGGTGCGATAGTAAGGTTGTCTACTAATCTGTAGGTTGAAGGTTTAAGATTTAGAAATGCTGGTAATTACGGTAAAGGAAAAATCTTCAGTCTTACTTATAACACCTCTTAATTATTATTCTTATAAACGGTCCTTGCCCGTGGTCCACCTACGTAGCTCACCTGGGATGTACGAGTGGCAGCTTTTTCTTCCTGTGATCCACTTCAAGACAACTGGGTCTACCAGGGTTTTTATTGTTGTCCGTGGTCCACCTCAGTTCACCTTGCTGTACTATGGGTAGTTTTTTCTTTCTATAGACCACCTGAATTATTAATATGCCATCATGACGCTTCCACTGCTGAGATAACGACGTTAGAATATATTAGGTCGGGGAAAAAGGTTTTTCGTATTTTATATACAAAATCAAGACATTTTTTTTTTAAGTTTATTTACTTTTACTTATAATATATATGTACTATTTGTTGTTCAACAACTTGATTCCATTATGTAGATGATCCCGTTGCTGAAGAAATTTTGGGAATTCTGATCGAAAAATGCGTCAAGTACTTTTGACAGTCCTTTCTTGATGATATGTTAACCTTACACTACCTAAGTAAAGAGTACATTGCTCCAATTTTCAGTAGCGGAGCGTTGCCTCAACAAACGACATCTTTCAAAACGAATTATTTTATCAATATTAATTATTTTATCCTCATATAATTGAGCTTTTCATAGCTTGTAAGTCTTTAAATTTAGGTCAATGATACGGATCACTGTAGATCGACTTATTCATATATCTCGAGATATTTTGGCCTACGGTTTGCCTATGGTTTAGCCTCTGCTTAATGATGGACCGAACAATTTTTAAATAAGATATATTATGTAGGTAATTTATTTAATTCCGCGATGAAGAATCTCCAATGGCCTAATTTCGATCTATACTGAATTTAACCAAACTTAACCGACGCTGGACAACGAAACCTGCGTTAGTTGTTATAAAATTAAAAACTTCCTTGTGCTCGCAACGATGGACTGTGTAACCAATAATTATTTAGTCAGTTAATAACTCAAAAATGTTTATGTACAATCTTAAATTATAATATGTAGATAACATATTGACATTTACAGATTGGTTTCTTATTATTTGTTTTTATTCATAATTCGAAATGAAAAGTCCCCGCACCGTATTGCGGCCTTGAGTGACCCAGAGGTTTTTAGTTTGCATTGCCCAGTGATTTGCTCTGACATCTTTAATTGCTTGCAGGAAGGATCTACGAGCAAAGCGATGGAAAATCTGAGATGTACTCGCAGAAGTATCTAAAAATCAGGACCATGGTTCCACAACACCCATCAGACTCGGAGAACATCGCGCTTTTGATAATAAACTATGTATTCCTAAAGATAATAATACAATTTCATAACGCGAATACCTACTCACGAGTAGAATAAACCCTAATAAAATAATATTTGAAATAATTCAAAAGCCGTCTACTCAGGAGAAGAATAAACCCTAATAATGTTTGTTAGTGGGAGGACTAACTCTTCTGCGAGTGTCCGTCTGGGTTGTTACCACCGCTTTGCTCTTGAAGTCTGCCGCCAAGCAGTAGTGTGCAAGCACTACTGTGGTCCGGTTTGATGAGCAGAGTATCCAGTGAAATTAATGGGCTTATGAGACGTAATACCTAATGTCTCAGGGTAACGAGCGATCTGCAGTGCCGCGCAGGCCTTTGTGTTTCAAAGTTCTGGGTGGCACTGCAATTTGTTATGGGCCGGCGTTATTGTAATCCATCTGGCAAACGACCAGCTCGTCTCGTTACCAAATAACATATAATTCAAAAGCCATTTTAGGAACGCGTGACCGCATCCATATTATTTGATCGACTGAATTATATTTTACTTAAAAACAAACAATTTGAAACTAGGTTTATTAAGTAGGTCGTTCCATAGCTAATTTTCATGAGTTGTAAATGTTTTAATATGAAACAAATTCAAATTAGAGGGTCACATTAAATTATTATGTTATCGGGGTTAGGGATGATTTAGTAGCTTATTACGGGCATAGAGATAACTGAACGAGAAACGTGAGGACTTTGCTTAGCCGTGGGATACCGGATACCTACCTATATAATAAGTGATATATATATGATGATGATATAGATACAGATAACTATGATACAGATAGCTGATGTTATAAGGAGTAACTTAGGCTACTTTTATTTTAGAAAAAGTATTAGTGTTCCGCGCAAAAAAATAAAAACTTTGAAATAACAATATCTCCACGCGGGTAAAATCGCGGGCAGCAGCTAGTAATATTTATGTATGTGAAAATGTGTTTTTAGGTTTGTCCTTCTTTCTTCGGAGTAACAAATAATTTGTGGGCCGGAAAGATATAGCCATTTTTTTCTAAACAAAAATGCACAGGTTGTGCGAGTGTGTGAGTGTGTGAGCTTCAGAGTCAGCCTGTGAGTGTGTATGTTTGTTACCACGTACCACTGTAACAATGATACCGATTTTAATGAAATTTGGAATGTAGTTAGTTTAGGTTCTAGAATAACACATACGCTATAAAGATATGTACCAGGCAGACAGTGCTGCGGGCAGAAGTAAAGTATAATATATTTTCTGCTAATAGTACATTTATACTTAAGACCTACATTGTAGAGAAGATTATTAACGTATCGCTTCACATTGCAACGTAGTTAATAAAGTGAGCGATAGTTATCAATTACGCGTATTATCGGCTTATGTCGCCTTCAATTATGTAGGTCAGAAGGGGCAAAGGGAGCGATCGAAGGCCACGTCACTTATTTATAAACAAACTAATGGCGTTGTAATATAGGTTGGGGGTTATTTTAATGTGGTGACATGGGGTTAGGATAATTGTAGTAAAAAACTGGAATAATAAGCTTAATCCTTTTATTCATAACAGAATGGAACGCTACTTTCTTGTTAAACGCTTATTCTAGACTGACCACCTATTATGTTACTCGAGGTCTTATACTCATTTCTTTCAAATATCAGTTATTTTTCCCTGCTTTCAGGCTCAAATGCAAGTAAAACTTTTATACGCTTTTGGATAATATTTATCTCTTTCAAGTTCATATCTGATGTGTGAGCTAGTACAAACTAATTATTTCAAATGTTACACGTATGTAACATTGCTCGTGAGTGACCAAGTTACTCGTACTAGGTGGCAGGACGAACTCTTCAGCGAGTGTTCGTCTGGGTTGGTACCATCGTCGCTTTGCTTTTTTTTTTTTTTTTTTTTTTTTTTTATGTTATTTGGTAACGACGAGACGAGCTGGTCGTTTGCCTGATGGTAAGCATAACGCCGGCCCATAACAATTGCAGTGCCACCCAGAACTTTGAAACTCAAAGGCCTGCGCGGCACTGCAGATCGCTCGTTACCCTGAGACATTAGGTATTAAGTCTCATAAGCCCAGTAATTTCACTGGATACTCTGCTCATCAAACCGGAACACAGTAATGCTTGCACACTACTGCTTGGCGGTAGACTTCACGAGCAAAGCGGTGGTAACAACCCAGACGGTGCTCGTGAAGTCCCGGTTTGATGAGCAGCCAGTGAAATTACTGGGCTAATGAGACTTAATACCTAATCTCTCAGGGTAACGAGCGCACTGCAGTCCCACGCAGGCCTTTGTGTTTTCCAAAGGTCTGAGTGGCACTGCAATTGTTATGGGCCGGAGTTATGTATAACATCAGGCTAACGACCAGTTCATCTCGTAATCAAACAGTATAAAAAATATATTTTGATACAAAAATATTCTGTATCTACGATTATTAGGTATCACCAGAAGCGGGATATTTCCCATTTATATTATTAGATTTGAGTTTTCGATATTTCAGCCGTTTCCAAACGCCATGATCACAGCAGAACTGAAAATTATCCCGTTTCTAGTTTTGTATTAATGATGTCCATGATAGTTTAACAATCTATATTCTGTATCTGTCTTGTAATCTAAATGCAATAATAAAGGATCGACTACAGTTTATCCGATGATTGAGTCCAATAGTAGACAATGAAACTTTTCAATGGATAATAGAGCATTGCGTGTTTGGGCTTGGTTAAAATGTTTTTATAAATAAATATGATGGTTGATGACAGTGATTTACGACATCCGAGGTATGATGATCCTGAATCATATCCTATATCCTTGATGTCACTGACCAAACTGCTTGTTCGTTTGCCACTCCATAAAGAATCCAAGCCCTACTTAATCATGCCATTTGTTCCGTTCGAAACAAGAAAATTACACGTCGCTAAGTATAGAGTGTGTGGTTAAAGAAGCATTACTGTAATCAAAGCCCATAGCTTTGAATAATTTAGCGGCTTTCTGTGCTTGAAGGGCCAATAATTTTGTATTGACACTAACTTCCACTGGGTTGACAAGGCTTTTATTTACTATATTTATTACGTACTGTACATAAAACTATTACTCAAACTATGCTAGTAGTTGTTATTGCAGAACAGTTTTTCTTTGAGTGAAAGAATAAAATGAATTCGTGTTATAGTAACACATTAACTGTTATTCTAAGACAAAAAATAAACTTAGAGATGTGTGTAAAAAGTCATGTGTCACAAAACGGTCCCAACTCAGCCTAATGTATTTTTATAGTAACTTGGAGGCCTACCACCATTTCTTGCAGTAGGTATTACTTTAATCATACATTGAAGATTGTACTACGAATTTTCAATGTAAGGTTAAAGTAATACTGATACTAATACTATTACTTTAATCTTACATTGAAAATTGTACCACGAATTTTCAATGTAAGGTTAAAGTAATACAACTCTAAGAGAAAATAAAATTAGAGAGAAAATAGAATTAGAAATTAAAATTTCTTAATTCTCTGAAATAAATATGTAATATGCTATGTTTTTTATGTTTTGGTATTAGATAAATCGATTGCACAGGATCGCGAACTTGGCTTGATCAAAATCTATGATTTATTTTTTGCAACTTAAAGTAGGAACTTACGTAAGTGGTAAGCAACGATTATAAGTGGCGAACAGCGATATCGATATACATATTGTGTTAAAGTTATCACCACGAACTTGGCGGTCACTACTTTTACCAGATTTTAAGTGCTAGCTATCCAAAATTACTCACTGTTTTTTATTTATTTTTGTATTTTAAAGTGAAGCAAAAAAGATTTGTATATAATTAATTAGATTTATATGTAACTATCGAACATTTTTATTACATTTGCGACTATCTAAAGCTGGTTTCTAACTCAATCGGGCTCGTATTTGTCAGTCAAATTATTTATCCTACAAATATTATCTACATTCTATTGATGTGCATTTTATTATCAGTTATTTAGATTTCTAAAACACAATGTAAACAATAGCATGTTCTTTATGCATCAGTGTTATTAATAAATGGAGAAAAAATTAAATACATTTATTCATAGCCTTACAAATCATTAAATTGACTACATTTTTATAGATGCATTTAAACGCTAATGCTACCTATCTTTCTTGCAATCCTTCTAGATCTTATGCAGACTTGAATGTACATTTTATTTAGAAAATACTAAATAGTGTAAGGGCCGATTTTTCAATTGCACTTTAACGAACTGATTGCTATCCAATCAATTAATGTTCATGTTTTTAGTGTGTTTTTCAGGTCTTTCATTTCAAAATTAATGGACCTTTAGCTAACTTTATTTATTTCTTTAGAATGCCATAAAATTTATTTACTAATTGAGACATTGTGACGGGATATTTACCGTGATTATTATTGAACTGAGTATTCCCGTGAACATGATGCTTGCAACAGCGTCGAAATATCGGGTGCTCATCGTTCAATAACAATCACGGTAAATATCCTGTCACAATGTCTCAATTAGTAAATAACCATGAAAGTTTAAAACAGTGTAAATTTATTTACGTCTGTCTTCAGATGATTCAGGGATTTATACAACAGGACACTATCTGACTATTGAAAAATCGGCCCTAAGTCTGCTAGCTTATCAGGTGGTTACCTATTATCGGATGGTTTACGCGCCTTTAGCTACTTGTTCTATTAGTAGACTAACCTAGATTGTTTTTCCTACTTGTTCTCTTTGTAGAACAAATAGTAGAACAGACGGTAACTACCCTAGGCATTACAATATGGTAATAGAGGATGTGGTACGTGCATTGGGACGGCGAGTGTCTATACTGAATACGTTCAATTTCTTATACCTACGTTACAGAGACGACTATAATGAGTGCAAGTGGTAAGAATAGCACTTGTTAGTGATGCAGCCTGCGCAAGGGTAAATGAAATGCTTTTCATTCAGTCCCTTTTGATGTCTTAGTTTGGCTTTGAAACTAAAACAAATTTAAATATTATATTTATATTCACCTATCAGAACCACATGAATACAGTGTCTTAATTAGGTATCTCTATAATTATTTAAGTGTTAACAACAAATAATACTTCCCTATCGTAAATAAAAAATATAAACTAAACAATATTAATGTCACAACATTTTACATGATCTTATTTTTTTAATTTGTTGTAAGTTTGCATCATTTGTTTGCACTTGGTCGGATTCGCTGACAACATGAAGTTCGGTGATAAACTAGAGCGCATGAAAAGACATTATAAACAAGATCTTGAGTATTGTATCATTTGTGAACTCGTAGCATTTGCTACGAGCTACGAGTTCCGTAGAATCGTAGCACACCCCGTGTAACATGACGTAGCCATTAAAGTAGTATTTCTACGACTAATTCCATGCTGTGCAATCCCCTTCGATTCATATCGTAGATAGAAATTAGTTTGTGGCACCGACTATAGATATGGAATTTCATTGCAATTATAAAACCATTACCTTTATATTGGATTTTTATGGGAAGTTAAATATGAAACCTTTACTGAAATGGTAATCATATTGGTTGAATTTTCTAAGGCATTCAATATTACAACACTATGTTTGTGATATAATTATGATATAGTGTCATGCATATTTTACCAGGTGATAAGACTAACTGTATTGCCAGTAGTTATCTACCTCAGTGGGTAGGACTGCTTGGCTCGTGTAGTTTGCTGCCTAGTAGTAGATCCATGCATTAGTCTTCCGGTTTGATGAGCAATGTGAGACTTATACGATGTCTCAGAGTAACGAGCGCACTGTATTGCCAGCAGGACTTTCTGTTTCAAAGTCTGACAATATTTCATTTCTGGAAAGATACCAAAATTCGAAAACCATTTGGAGATTATGTCATATAAATCTTTAAAAAAAATATACAATTTTTCTATTCATTAATTTTGTAGCTAAATAAACTTTATAACTTGTTATTACAAAGCGAGGTCTTCTAGATGGATCTACGGCTTGTAAGCCGAAAGAAGTCATCATCGATCGCTCCCATAGCCTAGATGATTAAGGCATCTGGAGCCTTACTCTGAAAATCGAACGTCGAAGCTTCGGCTGACGGAACGCAGTTTTCCTACTATGAAAGTGTTTTGGATCCAATGTTCGATTCGATGTTCGTACTTGACATTTTGTCTTTCAAGTACATTTTGACTTTCGATTTTCAAAGTAAAGCCCCTGGTCGGACCAAACATAATAACCAGGGGACGCAGATTCAAATCTTGTTAGCAGGTAAATAAAGATGTATATATTTTCGTGATCTTACCTGATGTAAAGCTAAAATGTAGTCTAAGGCTGGGCACGTTTGATCATGAGCATCCATTCACTCATACTTGTTGTGTCATAGTTGTGTTTACCCGGAAACACAAATGCTGAAACAGCGTTCCACTCTCTAGAAATTCAAATTACTCGTATTACCATAGCGTTTGACTACCATATCGAAAAAAGCTCCCGGTGGCACTGCAATGCAGCTTGCCATCAGACAAACGACAATCTTCTCCTCATTTATTAGCATAAACATTTGTTTTTTCGAACTTTATACTTACACGCATAGAGAAACTTTTTCTAATCACTGCTCGTACGGAAAAAAATGAAAATGAGATATATTACTCCCATTTTTTCTAACCAAAGCTGTCTTCAGTGTTTTAAGTCCCAACAACAATTTAGCGCTTTCAAAAGAAAGCTTGGGAAAATCTCACAAGAAAACCTAACAAAGTGTTTGTTATTTAATGAATGTCTTTGTGTTCTTAAAAAGCTAAGATTATTGGAGTGCTTTTGTGGTATGAGCTTCTTTGTGCTGTCTAAAACAGGACCTATGATGTCTGGGGAAGTTGCTGTAGTGTGAAAATTCTTTGATTTTTGGTTAAAAAAATATTTATCGTTTTGTTTTTTTTATACTATTTGATAACGGGACGAGTCGCACCGTCGTTTACCATCAGGTGAAATGGCGGTAAACGTGAATCTATAGAATATATAAATTCAAATTCATTTTATTGCAGTAAACGTGGTACAATTTTGAATCTTAAATATATGTAGAACTAGCTGCTGCCCGCGGTTTCACCCGCGTAGAGATTTTGGATAACATGGCTTTTATTTTTTTGCGTGGAACTCTTATTCTTATTCTAAAATTAAAGTAGCTTAAGTTACTCCGTGTAACATTAGCTGTGTTAGCCAGTGAAGGTCCCGTCAAAATCGGTTCAGCCGTTTCGGAGATTACCCGGAATAAACAGACATACAAAAATTTTAAAAATGGTTTTCTTATACGTACCGTATATACTTTCATATGCATTTAGTAAAAAGCTGTTATATTGATATTACAAACAGACACTTCAATTTTATTTATTTGTATCTAGAGTATAGATAGATAAGTCTCGTCACATTTAGCTTTAAAGAAGCATGCTAAATTAGATAATAATTAAAAAAATGTCGTATATAAAAAAATGTCGTAATATAAAAATTGCTTTATACAGCCTATTTCTAAGTCCATCATGGTACCGCACCGCGCTCTCTCACACAACAGCCTTTATGACTCATACGCCTAGTTATTTTAATGTTATTTGGGAGAATATTTTTTTATTACACACATAACCCAAAATGCAGATACGTGAAACAATCTACATCCTTTCCGATTGAAAAATCAGGTTACAGTGATCATAAAAAGGTCTTTAAAATGAAACCGTAAAAATTCTATCAATACCGCTGTTTGCAACTTGAGTTCGTCACAAAAATTTCCTTCTGTCACATCACATCTTATCACCGAGCAGCAGAGTTCATTTTCACCCGAAAAGCGTTTTAAGAGTTTTAAGCTTTAGTGCTTCAGTGTCTAGTGCTCTTCAGAGTTCGAGTTGGCACCAAATTTTAGGTTTCAACGCTTCTCATTAGGCGACGCTCAGAGACACGGGCGAGGGGTGGGTGGGGTTCGGGAGGGGTGGTAAGGCGTCAGACCGAGCGACTATTGTGATATAAGACGAAGCGTTTTGTTCAGCGGCTCTTTGCTTTATATATGATCTGTACATACCGAGGGTCTGTGGAGTGGATGGCTGCTCCATCTCACTTAGGGGTATTAGCTTGTTGATGGTGGAATAGTCTTTCTATTCCGGCAAAATCATGTTGTTTTTTTTTGTTTTCTTTTATGTTATTTGTTAACGAGTCGAGCTGGTCGTTTGCCTGATGGTAAGCATAACGCCGGCCCATAACAATTGCAGTGCCATCTGGAACTTTGAAACACAAAGGCCTGCGCGGCACTTCAGTGCGCTCGTTAACCTGAGACATTAGGTATTGAGTCTCATAAGCCCAGTAATTTCACTGGCTACTCTGCTCATCAAACAGGAACACCGTAATGCTTGCACACTACTGCTTGGCGGTAGACTTCACGAGCAAAGCGGTGGTAACAACCCAGACGGACACTCGCAGAAGAGTTAGTCCTCCCACAAAATAAAAGCTATGTTAGGGATGGGAACGCTTCATTGCTGTGAGATTCAAATAGTTACCTAGACTGAAGATTTATTTGGTGCAGTTTCGTCGTAATCCATTATAATTTTCAGCTTTATATTCAATCATCGCTTTGTATAGTTCTGCAAGATCTTACCTACATTATTACTAACTTGCAAAATCACAGCGTTAGGTAGGTATTTATACTGTATAACCATCCGTTAGGTCCGTCAGGTTTTCACTACTGTAACATTATTATTCATATATTTTGCATAGCTATCGTTTCATTAGTGATCTTAATTTTAAGTCTCACAGTTTTGAGTTGTAATGTTGAACATTGATAAATAATTGCTTGAAATGAAATGAAAATGAAATGAAATATTTATTGTTGTTAAAACCGTGTACATAAAAATATCTTATTCATAAATCAAAATTTGTTCATGACAGTTTGTCCAACAACGGACGTACAACTAGGTTTGCTTTGCTGCATATAAAAATGGATATAATAATAATATTTTAATTTTAATTGAATGCAATAACAAAATTAATTAAATTATAATCACAGTACAATAAACTCATATCATGTCTCGTTGCAATAAATATCAAAAGGAATAGGCTAGACAGAGTATGATTTAATTTTTATTTTTGTGCAAATATTTCTTTGCTTTTTAAAAAACAGACAATATAGGTATTATCATTCTTTTCAAAGTGCTTAACCAGATTTTGATACTATTTTAAAAGGTATTCAGTGATGGTATGTACATTATTTGTGTAAACCATTTTTATACATACCTATTTTTTGGATGCGATGGTAAGGGTAGTTACCCTAATCGCCGTTGCTACAGGAAAACGATCTTAGAAGATCGACTCTAACTTTTGAAGATATTTTAATCTGTATTCACAGATTTTGGAAATAATTTAATTAGCCCAGAAACTTTTTGATTCTAGTGAGAAACAGTATCGATTGGTATCTAAACAAGTTTTTGTGTAAACTGCTAATTTTCTATGCTGATAGTACATTTTTCCAAAATATGTGAATGGAGGTCAAAATGTATTTAAAAGCTAGAGTCGATCTTCTAGGATTATTTTCCTGTAGCTACAACGGTTAGGGTACCTATGTACCCTTACTGCCCCGCCCAAAAAATACATCCTGTTTATAAAAGAAGTCCATAAACATTCATAGAAAGCATAGACATTTTTCCTACTTTTTTAACTGTTTTTCAAAAGTTCGTCACGAATCTGATGTCGTTATATAGGCTGATTAATATTTAAACTACAGTTAAAATAAAGTCCGACCCCACCCAAGAGAAGCAATAAAACCATTTATGATCCTGTTTTCAATGTTGTAAATTAAAACGATTTATTTATGGGAGAAAACATAAAAAAGTCTGTATCAAAATTTCCGACAAGCTTTCTGGCACGCCATTTTTTTCGGCTGAAAATAATTAGTTTTCCCTCTACGGTCCTTTTATCATCTCTACCTACGTACAGTCAGCTGCAAAATTTTGTTTGGGTTTGCATTATAATATTATAATGAACATAAGTATAAAACAAATATATAAATAATATGCAGTAAGACCAACGGTTTTTTTCAGCATTAAAAATGTTTAATCAGCTCAGAATGATTAAATCATAATCTTTTTTGCTTTTTAGACGTTGTTGTGTTGGTGACGATGATCTACCTGACTTTAGCTGATAATGTGCTCTAAGTCTAAAATGGAGACTAGTTCGCCAGAAGTCAAGGACAGGTCGCTTGACAAATAAATTTTCAATTGTGTAAGCTAGGCGAGCATAAGAAAATGACCTGTAACCTGCAAGGTGATAAAAATATCCCGGTCGTGTTCAAAATGTAGCTGAATGTGACTGTACCGACAGGTCGGTCATGGCAGGGATGGTAATGGCTAAAAGCCTTGGTCGCCATTTCACTTATCTGTCAATTAGAGAGGCAATTTTATGATGACGCATCCTCCGCCGTTGATTTGATTTATTGCTTCCATTGTTAGTTAAAATTTGAAAATATGGAATTTTACCTTTTAATATGCTACGAAAAACGGAATATTTTTTAACTGCGCGATAAAATCCAGGCTTTACCAGGTATGATGTAATTCTATAGTCGGAGTTCATAAACTACTTTGAACTGAAGTTAAACAATGAACTAGCTCATGAACCTGTTTAATTCATGAACCGAGATTCTTACGATAACTTTGAAATCTGCTGTCAAATTTACCTTTGCATGAACGGTTCGTGAACCGCAAGTTTGATCGAATAAGCGCGGTGAACAGCAAATAATTAAACTTCAATTTAAACTAGGTTTGGGAATTTGGACCCCGATCACGTAAGCTTCATTTATTTCATTTGATGAAATTATGCGGCCTTAAAAAAAAAGACAAAGTTCATAGAATTGCTTTACGTATTGCTCGTATTTAATCTTGACAAAAAGCTAACTAACTTTGGTGAAATCCAACAGAGTTACAGAAAAAAAAAAAATTAACATACCACGAATTTTAGCATAGTAACTATAGCTCGGAGTAAGTTTGAATAGTGGAATTAGAATTGAAAAACTCTAACATAGTTAAACATTTAGGAGCCAACTAAATTAATTATTGTATCTCAAAATCTTTTATGTAGGTAGTACTTAGTTATTTAAGTTGTAAAGTCAATTTTGAATTAATATTTAATGAGATTAAATTTAATTCTAACATTTCAAAAGAAACTATATATAAGTTAAATATCGCCAACGGAAAGTTTCCACGACATAAATTCTAGAGTTTGAGTAGGCGTGGCGGAACATCTGCTGGCGACGCGACGCGTAGACTCGTCTAATGAGCACCCACATCTTAAAGCGCAATACGACCCTTATATAAAACACATCAAAGACCATTTTGCCTTACACTTCAAGCTAAGGGGATGAAGAGCATTCAGAGTTGGACAAGTAGTTTTTATACAGTTTTGTTATAGTTATTTCTGGTAGCGAAGCTTCAAAGACCGTTATCCGTAATCTTAAAGTTAGTTACGAACTATTTCATTCTTGTACCTTTTGCCCTAAATATCTAGAACCAACCACCAACCAACAACAAGACCCAAGTGTGCATTGTCTTCCCTAATTTTGCATACGCAACGTTGGCTGGTGTCTTTCTTTCTTTCTACAGAAAGTCACAGTTAAAACTGTGACGGTGTGGTCGGAGATGGTGAATATGGTAAACCTAGAATTTAAATAAGATTTTAGAGAAATTATTAGTATATAGTAAAGCATGTTAGTGGTAGGATTAACTCTTCTGCGAGTGTCCGTCTGGATTGTTACCACCGCTTTGCTCGTGAAGTCTGCCGCCAAGCAATAATGTGCAACCATTACTGTTCCGGTTTGATGAGCAGAGTAGCCAGTGAAATTACTCGGCTTATGAGACATAACACCTAATGTCTCAGGGTAACGAACGCACTGCAGTGCCGCGCAGGCCTTTGTGTTTTAAAGTTCTAAGTGGCACTGCAATTGTTATGGGCCGGTGTTATGCTTACGGCGTTAGCATAAAAAAGGCATATATATTTTTACTAGCTGCTACCCGCAGGTTCACCTGCGTGGAGATTTTAGAACGAGAGAGATGTATAACGCAATCTTCATACGTTTAGCCTTTACGATGTCAGTTTTTTAAATATGGAACGTCATTTTAGTCTCAAAGCAAAAGATGTAAGTACATAACGTGTTAGAAACTTTGTAATGGGACAGACGTGGGAAGTGAGCAAAGTGCTTTTAATGGCACACTTAGGTGTAAGGAGACTTTGGAACATTTTCGTGACGAAGGTGGAATTTTTTGGTTATAATATTGAAAATATTGGAGTGAAAAGCGCAAGACTTAACTGAGCATTAAAGGAACATTTGTCTATTTATTTAGTGAAAAGTTCCTCAACCTTTCACTAATCGTCATCATCAAACGGAAAACATCCACTGCCAAATATCGGCCATAATCCAAAAGGTTTAGGTTAAAAATCTTTTCTACAAGTTTTTATTTAACTTGCAATGTTGTTTATGTTTGTTTGTTTAGGTCAAATCTTGCAAGTTAAACTTGACCGACTTCGCTATGGTCGATTGAGCCGAAATTTTAGTTACATATTATGTAGGTAAATCGGAATACAATATAATGATGTCACAGAACTGGTCTGATGATGGAGCGAGAAGGTGGCCATAGGAACTCTGTAACAAAACGACGTAACCTCATCGAATTGGGGCTCGTTTGATTTCTCTTTATAAGTACTCTGATCCTAGACTATGCCCAGGGTCCTGAAAGATAGCTGTAAGATTACAGTACCAATTACTTAGATATTTTGTAAATAATAATAATGAACAGAAAGTTAAAGTATTAGAAAAAGATTATTTTGATATTTACCATGAATTTACGTGTAACGGCCAGTTTAGTGGACCAATAACAAAAAAAATAATGTGTCCATTTTCTTACTTCTTTCAGTTCTTTATTAACAGCAGTATTTAAATGGTTGCAAACCGTTTCGAAAGATTCCTCTGAAAGGTATATAAGTAAAACAAGCCGATAAGCGGATTTCGAAAGCTCAACTTCGCCTTTTAAAAGATGTTTTAATAATGCTTTCAATTACACAAGTAGGGACAGTCGTCCTTATAAGATTGTGTGACTCATTTTGTTTCCAAGCTGACGAAATAAATGAAAGAAATATAACAAGAGGGTGACTCATTTAATCCTATGGATTTGACACCTAACCGTCACTGGAAATTCCGATTTTAGCCGAATGGAAACAACCTGACCACAACCTTCGTTTACACACTACTTTATCGATAGTATTTTTTTTAAATAATGCTTTGTTATCTACGACAGTAGTAAAAAACAGGGCTATTTATTTATCAAACCATAATAATATGATAATGTACCTACGCCAGTCTTAATAAATTACCCACAGTAAAAGATCTTAAATTAAAGTAGGTACATAATTTTGAAGTAAATTTACTAACAACTAGCTGCTGCCCGCGGTTTCACCCGCGTGGAGATATTGGATTTCATGGGTTTTATTTTTATTAAATTAAAGTAGCTTAAGTTACTCCTTGTAACATCAGCCTTCTGCCAGTGAAAGTCCCGTCAAAATCGGTCCAGCCGTTACGGAGCTTACAGACAGACAGATAGACAAACAGACAGAAAGACAAAATTTTAAAAAATGGTTGTTTTGTTATAGGTACCGTATATACTTTCAAATGCATTTAGTAAAAAGCTGTTATTTTGATATTACAAACAGACACTTCAATTTTATTTATTTCTATAGAGTATAGATTAGAGAGTACCTAGTACTTTGTTAATTATCGGTAGTAATCAATCGAATGGTATTCCAATGTGTTCTACTCTCGATGGATATCAAAACTATCAATCTATCAAGACTGTGGTATACTTGGTCTAGCCAATCTTGGTCTAGCTGATCGACTTGACTAGCGCGATAAGGGACGATTCCAAATATTTGTACACCAAAATACCTAAACATATGTACCTAGGTATTTGTTTCATGTCTTAGGATCCTGGTATTCGTAGATCCTATAGATATAGAACATACTAGATATATAACTCTTGTCAGTGTTTGGGGTCTACGAATGTCATCGTCAAGCGTTACTTATTTATTACAAATAATAAACGTAAAGAACAGTTTAAAATTTTATTTTAATATAATTTGCAATTTAACAGTTTAATTCGTAGATATCTGCCTAACGCCGGCCCATAACATGTGTATATATATACTTGTTATGCTTACCATCAGGCAAACGTCCAGCTTGTCTAGTTAACAAATAGTATAAAAATAATCACACCTAAAGGTTGTCATAAAAAATAATTTTATGTCAATTCTCATACTGGAATCTACGACTAAAGTAGTTTAAAATAATGGTGTATAAATCGTCACTACATCAATCAATCATCACCACTTTTGTCAATGTTCATTAGAAATAATGTTTTAGAGACCTAATATATTGAAAGTAGTTGTGTTGAAATACTCATGAATATTTTGTCATTATCATCTCACATCATAAATATCTACATTCATTGTTCGTAGGTGACATGGGTACATTAATCACACAAATAAATAATAGCATTTTATATTATATTTCTGTTCTAATGGGGCCTGTAGCGCTCGATTTGCTCATTCAACTCACTACTCAGTCGCTCAACTCAAATTGCCCTTATTGCTATAACCTCAATGTTATCTAACCTAACATTAATTATTGTAACAAAAGATATAAGAATTTAAACCTTTATATCAATGTACTCTTATACTACTGTCTGACAAATAATAAACATTAATTGAAAAAGAAATTGTTTACAAGGACTATTTTAAAACTAGATTTATATGACGTTCCTTTTCCGTGTCTCCATTAAACATTTCAAATGACGGCTTTAAACGGAAATTTGGGAAAAGAAGCAAAACTAGGCCACCGAAGGTAAAAACAAATATTAGCTTTTAATTATTATCAACTATTTACATTCAAAAAAACACCGTTCTTTTGTGTCTTATTTGAACTTTGGTTTCAGTGATAAGTTGATAACTTATGCGCACTCGGGTTTTCATTAACCACACGTCAAAATATCTGCCACCATTAAGGCACGTGAAACACCCGCTATGAACTGAATAAACATTTAATACTCGCGATTTCGCCAGAAGTTAAGGAAGTCTGGGTGATGTAACCCTTTCGTCAAAGGAATTCCTCCAAAGTTGTAGGTATTGTTCACAACATGAGCCTTTTGTCATGTAAATAGGTATACGTCGGGAATAAATTAACCGCATCAAAGTAAATGTGGCGTTTTTGGCGTGATGAATTTCAAACGGAGCCGTTATATTGGAGTGGGTTAAATGCTTTTATCTGCGTATCTGCTCCATGTTTAATCGAATAGATACCCTTTTAGAAGGTATCAGTATTTTATCAGAAAACCGTATTTACCGAGAAACGTATTTTCCAATGAGAAAAATTAACGTTTTTAGTATCAACGGATCAGCATTGCGGTTCAACGAGGCAATGCCGCCAGCATGCTGGGTACGCTTCCAACTGGTAGTGGGCTAGAACATTTGGATTATCTATAGGCCTACTAGGGCTTGTAGATTATCCAACTGTTTTTGTAGCTAGCTAGGTTAGATGTAGTGTTTATTTATGTATTAGCTAGTTAATAAAGGCATTTAGCCCTTTAAAAAAAAGAATTGTAAAAAAAAACATTTTTAGTGATATATCACTAGAAACTTTATACTATTGGATAAAGAGACGAGTCAGAGGTTTGCCTGATGGTAAGCATAACACCAGCCCATAACAATTGCAGTGCCAGTCAGAACTTTAAAACACAAAGGCTTGCACCGCACTGCATTGCACTGTTGGCGCGTAGGCTGCGAATGACGTCATCGGCAGGCATACAGATATCAGGCGCGTATTTACCGATCCAGTGCACGAAGTTCCATAGAAACCAATAGAGACCAACAAATCCGGCCGCTCCATACGCATCGATTCAGATCCAGTGGACGCGTCGCTAAAACATTGAATTATTTAGATCAGTCAGTCTACATCGCGAGCTTCAATTACTAAAGGGTTTATTTACTACTTACATCATGGCTGTCAGACTTCTAAGTAATGGGTTCTAACTTGACGTCTGTCGGCGCCTGTCGCGACGTTGCTCTAGATCTTGCGCAGTTGTAATCGATTATATTTAAGATGATTTTGTTTCAAGTGTGATCGAATCACAAGCAGACGAAGTAAATAAAATTAACCCTTAAAACAGACGTAAGAAAAAAACATCTTGTTAAATTTTTGTCATGACTGAAAGCAGTTACTGCAATAAGAAGGAAGCTAATTCGCATTCATAATCGGACTGGAAAAAGTTTGCTCGGCTAAAGTTACGTAGTAGTTTTAAATGCACTTTTAAACTGAGCATCAATAGATACTACAATGAAATCAAAGACGTTGTTTTAAATTCTATTGCATGTTCAATAGATACGAGAGTAGTGAAATTACATCAGATGACATAATATTAATAATGGCCGTTGGTCTCACCCAGTGGGCTGTCGCCGTACGTCTAGACAGCCGACAGCCTTGATAAACTCGTGTGATTTCAATTCTATATAAGAATTATTCTAGATAGGATATATATATATCTAGGTAGTAATTTATGGATAAGACACATTATTTTGCTTGGTGGTCCATTTGAAAATCTGCCGCCATACGCACAAAGTTATGTTTTTTTTTTTTAATTTGTTAACGAGACGAGCTGGTCGTTTGCCTGATGGTAAGCATAACGCCGACCCATAATAATTGCAGTGCCACTCAGAACTGAAAAACAAAGGCCTGCGCGGCACTGCAGTGTGCTCGTTACCCTAAGACATTAGGTATTAAGACTCATAAGCCCAATAATTTTACTGGCTACTCTGCTCATCAAACTGGAACACAGTAATGCTTGCACATTACTGCTTGGCGGCAGATTTCACGAGCTAGAGCACGAGCTTTCACGACTTTCGATAAAAAATAATAAATTAAAGATATAAAATAACTTTTTGTAAGGTCAATTTTCAAAAGATATCAAGTGCTTATTTATGCATAAATATGTTACCTAATCAACGTTTGAAAAAATAAAGTTTTGAGGCTATTACGAACTGTCTACTCCAGAAAATGTCACTAATCTTTTGGGATCACCGCCTCTACATGCGTGAATTCAATAGTATAAATGTCAATAAGTAGGTATCTGCTTAGAAAGGTTACGGATATTTCTGTAAATAGGAACAAACATAGGTACCATCAAGAGTAAACAAAGTTCTTTTTAAGACGGTGCTTTCACTGCCGTTAGACTTTTGAATGCTCTTCCTGCCGAAAATAAAATATGTTGGTGATTTTTAATTTTTTAACTTTACCAAAGTCACGAACAATTTAAAATACGTAAGTAAACTAGGTATATAAAAATTTTTAGTGGATAGTATTTTTCTAATAAAGTTTTCTCTAAAACCGCTTAAGAGATTTAAACGGTTACAGAAACATGAAGCACTCTTCTGATCGTTATTTTATTTTCTTAGGTCAGTATAACCCAAGGGTAACCCGACATAGTTTGTGTAACAACTACATGAGTCTAGTTCTCAAGTTGTAGTAAGAAAGTTGCGACACTGAAGTCGTGCGGTTCACTACTATGCTGACCCTTCATTACGTCGACCAATAACGCTAACGAAGATCATTATCATATCGTATATTATACGACTACCGACTACTATGCACCCTTGAGTGCAGCCCCGAAGGTTGCTGCGGTGCATTGACTCCGAACTCCCACCCAAATTGAAAGTCTCTTCTGAGCCTACGCGGCTTTAACATAAAACGGACTTTTTGCTTCGGTTGGATTATAAATGGGTGGTAGTATTAAGCAACAGGTGTCATTTCTGCGCGTTACGTAAGTCTGCCGGCGCGCGCAGCCCATTGAGGCGGTTGTACGGCCGTATCGATTAGGAGTACGTTCCACCATCGATCGTAGTCGTTGTATGCCGACTCGACGTCTTTTAATGTACGTCTTGAATTGTCTTTTTTTTATCCAGCATCATTCGTTAATTGAAGATCAAAGAGCAGTTTACTCAGCTAGGCTCTTGAAAAAAATCTTTTTATGATTTCGTTCTCTGCGAGTCTTCATAAATGGAAGCGGAAATTTTCTTGCTCTACCCGTGTGTTGAATGTAGGTACGGGTATAGACTACTCACGTGGAGTGGAACTTTTTCCGGGGCGTCACCGCTGCTTTGATTCGAATATGCATGAACGAATTGAAATTGATGGGAGTGGTCGTGAAAGCTTCAGATGTTTACACAAGAATGGATTTATTGTGGCGTGGATAGGAAGGTAATAGAGGAACCTTAGTTTGGTTCAGGTTAAACATACAACCTTTCGCAAACTTATTTGATGGGTACTTAGCCAGTTGTATTATGCTTATAAAATAGTAAGTGGAATAAAAGAGAATAAATTTAAAAAACCTTATGTTCTAGTCGTTTTTTAATTGACACTGCATTGTAAAAATAAGTGTTTTTTAAGTACCTTCTTTATAGTTTTTATTTTTTATATTATCGATAACGAGACGAGCTGGTCGTTTGCCTGGTGATAAGCATAATACCTGCCCATAAGAATTGCAGTGCCACTCAGAACATTGAAACCCAAAGGCCTGCTCGGCACTATACAACACAACAACTCTTAAATATTAGAATACTCTAAGTCTTAGAATTACCTACTTGCTAAGCCTCTATTAGTTTTTAGTTCTTATTTTGTATTGTTAAGTAAGTACCTAATTTAAGTTTGCAACGCCCTCCTAACAGGGTGCATATGTTTACGCTTAGTATAAGTTGAATGTATGTGTGCAATAAAATAAATAAATAAATAAATATAAGCCCAGTAATTTCACAGACTACTAAAAAACAAACAGAAAACAAGCTATTTTCAGAAACGTAAAAACAATTCTCTACATCAAAACTTTTGCTTATCTAAATTATTCTGATTGGTTTAAATCTTTGATTTGCCTTGAACGATTGGCTCCCGCTAGTCTAGACCAATTCTGTGCCTTATCGGCCAACATAATGATTTATTCAAAGTTACTGAACTTAACCCGGCTATTTGGGGGCGTACCGAAGAGACGAGACTGGAATAATGAGAGGCCTGAATCTGTAGAACTCCACACGGCTGAAGTGTACTATTTACAGTGTTCTGTAACAGATATTACACTCAGTTTAACAGTTCAACAGCACTTGCAAGAGACACTGCTACCATGTTACAAGTGTATTTTTATCATACATTTGTTTTCTTTCGTATATTCGGTAAGCGCAATTAGACAAGTGGTCGCTTATTATGTTTTTTATATATCTATTATGATTCTCGATAATCTATCATCATAATTTGTAGATAATTATAAATTATTTTTTGTCACACAAACTAAATTGTATTTACATCAATTATTTGTAGAAAAGTTCGTTGATCCACACTGACCTATTACTAATATTAGTTTGTGAAGTTATAGTCATTTAAATCTAAGTAAGTTAAGTTATAAGTTTAAGTGTTAGATGATACTTATAAATAAATCATGAAATTAAATGTGAGTACATTAGACGCTTATTGCGATTAGGGCTAGAGATCATTAGTTACCAGTTTACCTCGGGGTTATGTGGTGATATTATCCTTAAGTTTCAGTCTTTTGTAATATGATTGCATTTTTTGGACTGTCAATATTAAGTTAAAATGAATCTTAATAAGTTAAAATCTGGGGAGTCGTTACACACACAGTTATTCATACTAACGGATGTACTACGAATGTATTGTAGCGGAAGAGAGAGTCATATATCATATTTCCATTTAAATACCAAATACACGACTATTTTGCGCAGTCGAGGTGCCAGCCTTTTATAAAAATAATGCACCGATAGCTCTAACATTTTCTATTACATCCAGAGACTAATTCATATTCATAACAACCACCAATATGTTCTCTGAAGCTGAAGATATTGCATGGTATACCTCCAACAGAACTCTATTATCGCTCGACACCGTAACTCTACGAGCAGAACGCTGCAACAAACTTTGAATAACAAAGAAAAATCAGCCTTATTTGTCCAAACATAAATCATAGATTGAAACGACAATGAAGTGGACTTACGCTCTGTTTTGATATTGCGCGCAAAACCTATCAACATATTTTAAAGTACACTGGAAAATCATTCTTCTAGCCTTCAGTTAAGGATCTGTTTGTTATGTTAGCTTGATGGATTTGTCATGTTTTGACATGCTACAGCGTTACGTTCGTTACAGGATAGGGTTGCGTTAGTCATGTAATTGCTTCGCAAACATAGAAGGTTCAAAAAGTCACGTCCGATAGATTACGGCGGTTAATCGGATTTTTTCCACATTTATTACTGTTTAACGATGTGACCGGATAGATTAGAGTGCTTTCAGCAGCTTAGGCTGTAGCAAGGTTTGATACTTGGATTAAATTTGAGTGGTAGTTAGGTTTTAGTTATGGAATAAGAAAAAAATCTTAGTAATATTAAAGTAGGTACTATGTTTATATTAAAATAGCATTCCTTGTTTAAATTACTTCATTGCAGAAACATGCAGTTTTATTCGAGAAACGTGGTTGAAAGCTTTGACTCTAAACAAAATTAAGTTCTATTCAAAACTTTATCTGTAACAGTTTCCATACTTCTTGAGGCAAAACATCACAAAACATCTACGAAACTCTGCCTACGAGTTTCGTAGCACCTACTACGAGCTCTCAGCTAGCAGATAAAGTTAGGCAAACAATGGGGAGGATTCTCATTGTGCGGGATAAGTCCAGTCACCCTGCGGTATTCGGGAGATTGCAACTGCAGTACAGTGACCTCGTGCGTACGCGAGGGGGCGGGCTTGCCGGAACTGGGTCACGGCTCCCCTCGCCACGCCGTCCACGCCCGCCGTCTCCGCACACCATCGACCGCCAAAATTTTAACGCATGAACAAAATCTTCGGTTAAGAACTAGGCAATTGTGATAAACAGGGTTAAACATATTTAAAAGGTTGGAATAATAGCGCGGGAGGAATCTATATATTGAAAATCCATACTCACTACCTACACAATTCATACAATGGTATTGGAGAGAAGTCAGATTTTTCGGTTTTCGGTTTAAAAATCACCATTTTTAAACTGCCACACAAGTTACTTTAAATTCTTTTTCAGCGGGATTTCTGGTTCAAACCAGGACGATAGTCGAACGTGTTTTACAACTCATACCTACGACTCGATTTGTATACTAAGTTGGAGTTCTGTTAGCCCATGTATTATATCCTGTGATAAACACAACCTAGGTAATAGTTTAGATCGTACTGACCACTATCGGTTTATTGGACCGTCCGACCGATTGGGCCGACGATCCAACAGATAGTAACAAAGTCTATAAAGTATTTTTACTGCTATCGTTGGTTACTAGGCACGTAATTACGTTTTCAATTGACCTACTCTCGGCTCGACAGGATGTGGCGATGATATTGCGGCACGGGAAGCGGAAATAGCCGCGTCGATGCACATTACATACTTCCTCATGTACATTTAAGACCGGGATTTACATTTCCATGAAAATGTATGTTTGAACACGGTGCAATATGTTAATTAATTTGATTGATTATATTTAATTAGACCTTAATAGCTAGCATAACTTGTAATTAGGGAATGAGGAAAAACGAGGTCGTCGATACCTAGATACGAAACAAATGCTTGCGTTTGTTTTCTGAAGACAATTATTGTTCTTTAGAGTATTGAACCAATTCTTTCGTGCTATAGGAATGGAGGCCATTGACCTTACCCCTATACCGTGGGACTGTCGTTAATATCTAGAGAATGGCAATATAATGTTTTGCGCTGTACATACGCATTTTTACATAGGATATTTTTATATAGGATTGACGTATGATATGAATTTTTTTACAACCGACATTAAAAAAGAAGGAGGTTCCCAATTCAGTTGTATGATTTATGTTTTTTGCCGCATATCTCCGTCATTTAAAGCCGACAGAAAATTATTTTTTTATTTGAAAGTATCCTTTCCAATCACCAATCTGAAATTAGATATAATTTCAGATAACAATTTTAATTTTAATATATAATTAATATAATTTCAGATTGGTGACATCAGTTCATCGCTTTTTTAAAGCTATTTTATTAAGTTGTTTTCGTTCATGGTAGATTAGTATTTGACCTCTATCGTACACTGGTTGTACCTGACCTTAAATGACTATGTGATTGTAGTGGTATATACGCTTAGCCTATCATAGGATAATAATTCATATTGACATATTTTCGTCTTGAGGATGGGAGATCTTGATGCTATTCTTGCACGACGATGTTTTCGTTCACTGAAAGTCTCGTTGTAGGATTTGCACCCATTGAATGCGGACTCATTGGATCGACAGCGGACCAAATCCGAACAGTGTAGGTAATTGTTAACAAATAGCAAATTGGTCTGTCTCTGTGTCCACTATCAAAATAATTACAGAATTCAGATTACATAATTTTGATAATTACGAAAAGAAGAACGATTTGAAACTTTTTCGGTAGGTAACTCTTATTTTATTATTAATTTTTTTTATTTATTGGTGAATTGTGGCTTTGACAGGACGGTTGCGTCGGCCAAAAATCAAGTCCAATAATTTTAGCAGAATGGGCTGAAAATGAAATAGTGTTTTTCAATGTTATTTTGCTAGTTACACACCAAAATTTAGTTTTTAATATAGGTTAGCATTTGACTACTATTTCGCTTGGTTTTAAGCGACGGCGTGATGTGATTGGTACGATGGTTTATTACCTATTCCACCAGAACATATTCTAAGAAACACAAATGTTGGAAAATAAGATCACATAAGGCATCTATAAAAACACGCGTAATAAAGAGTATATAGACACTGAACAGACTGAGATGAGATCTTGCGATAAGTTTGTTTAATGGGTATTCCCTTGCATTGGCGCCGTATAATAATATACTTGCCTTAGTCTGTTCTGCTCAAATCATTACAATTCTTATTTCGAAAACATGATCGTCAAAAGTTCATACATTACCAAGTCTATGATACTTTGTGAAGAAGTTGAATTCTTTTCAGGAGAATGGCCGCGCGGCGCCGGACCTGACGGCGTCGCCGGGCCGCGCACCGCCGCCGCCCGGCCCGCCGCAGCCGCCGCGCGCCAACCACGCGCCGCCCTGCGTGCTGCAGCCCGACTTCCGCAAGGTAAGAAAGAAAAATAGAAAAAATATGAAGCAGAGAATTTTAATCTATTGAATCATGTCATTTACGTTGGCCTCAAATTAAAAATGTAGATACTGATGAAAACGGCAATTAACTTAGGCACTGAGGACGTACCAAGCAGAAGCAAAAATGCTTAAAATATTGTTACTACTCTAGTCACGTGGTGGCTGGCTAGTTCTCGCGTCGATAGTAGGCTACGGTCACTTTTTTAAATTTTAATGAAAAATCTGGAAATAAATCCAACAAATTACATCAATACTGGGAGATAATTAAATATTTGATAAACAATATTCGCTGCATTAAACCTTATTGGCTGCATCGGAATTACGAAAATAGTTTGCAAAATGAAATGTAGTTTATAACGCAAAGTCCGGCCAGATCCTGAATAAGATCAAAGCTCAACTTCCGCTAGACAAAAACCATAATTTCAATGATCAGGTTATAGGCTGCCCTACTCTTATCTATATCCCATCTGCTTCCCGGATCATCCAATGTTTAATTCAACAGGCCGTTATCCTTACTTTTTCGTTTCCTAATCCGTCTTAAATCGAAATCTATCAACAGTTAGCTTCGAACCAATCAGGCTTTGTGTGATTTCCTATCTTATGGAATTATCTTAAGTACGAAACCTTTTTTTTACCTACGCATTTTTCGTACATAGATATTTATAGTAGGCCATTTCTACTGCACATATGAAGTTACCAATACTGCGCAATTTTTACTTTCGCAATGCGCTATATGCTTAGCATTTGAGAACTGTCTCACTGTGACGATAAGTTCTTCTAAATCAGATGCCCTGCTCCATTATTTTAGTAGCCTTAACCTCCTTTCAACCTCTTATTCAACCCGAGGTACGCCCATAAAGCTCATTGCGAACTGACCTCAAAGCGCTGAGAGAACAGATTATGAGCTGGATTCAATTTTAATTTTGTCCCTTTTGCTATGCTGATCTGCTTAGCTCGGCCTCGGCTCTTTTCCTTTAATAACTGAATACTGCGGGATTTTTGTTAATAAACCTGATCTTTTTTAAATTTTACGTGTAATTTCTACTTTAATATTGTCTGTGAAGTGACTTCATGATGTTTGTAACATTAGTCGAAGCGAATCCATAAGATCAATCTCAGTACTGATCTTATTCAGTTTAACAACCTATACACTGAAGTGAGAGCGAGTTTGGCCGAGCGGGAACTGGTGCGACTTTCAATCCGACGCACCATAGTTCGAATCTCAGCTCGGCCCCGGACCAATAAGTAATATCTATAGTTACGTCCAGATTACGCTCGCTCTAAAACGGTGAAGGAAACACATAGTGAGGAAACCCGCATTTGATAATCTTTCGCAAACACTTTTGCCAGTCAGTCCTGTTATATACCTGGCATGATCACCACGTTCGGCCAAATCGTTACTAAAGTTCACATAAAAAGAAGAAAAGCGCAAAGAGCCTTTCTCTTCTACACTCAGACGTCAAATATAAGGAAAAAACATTTGTGAAGATCGCTTGGTCTTCATTACCTACGGAAAATGGAAATTTCTTTATCAAAGGATTGGAGCCATCGACATACAAATAGGTGCCCAACGTCATTACCTACCGCTGCCCTCATCGCTTCATAAATTACTTTGGAAATCAGTTGAAAACGGTACTTAACGTCCGCCTGGTTTCATCAGTAAACCGTTATCAAAATTTAAACCCATCAATATTGAAGTGACAGCAATTTTAAAATGAACTCAAAATTACAGTGCTTGACTTTTAGGGTTAGCTGTCGTATATCATGTTTAAGAGGCTGTAACTATTTGAAAAGTATTATTACTACAATTTATACGGTTATGTGAACAAACACAGAAAATTAAAACGTATTCAATCGAAACTGTTGTTAGTGGTCGGACTAACTCCTCTGCGAGTGTCCGTCTGAGTTGTTAACACCGCTTTGCTCGTGAAGTCTGCCGCCAAGCAGTAATGTGCAAACATTACTGTGTTCCGGTTTGATGAGCAGAGTAGCCAGTGAAATTGCTGGGCTTACGAGACTTAATGCCGCAGGGCAACGAGCGCACTGCAGTGCCGCGCAGGCTTTTGTGTTTCAAAGTTCTGAGTGGCACTGCAATTGTTATGGGCCGGCGTTATGCTTACCATCAGGCAAACGACCAGCTCGTCTCGTTATCAAATAGCATAAAAATAAAACTGTAACAACACACGGGCACGCTCAGTCGTTGAAAACTATTAGTGTATTTTTTCCAATCTCCCATCCAGACCACACCTGCGAAAGTACGAGGAAATAGAAACACGGGGATGCATTGCAATTTCCAGCCAGTTTCCTATTGAGCATGTACGATTGCTATTGCATGGTTTAAGAGCACTTACCTATATTTTGAAGTTCCTTTTTTAATTTCTCTCTATTCAAAGGAAATTTGAAAAAGATTAGGCCTACAAGCGGTACGGCCGCGTGTTACTATACGCTACTAGAAGCTTTTACATGTTTTACTATAAGACAACCACGTCCGTTTAAATTCAAGAGGCCATTTCCAGTAATTGTTGGCGCAAGGATTAAGGGCTTTCTTTTCTGTTTCTCTCTCACACACACTGAGGGAAGTGCCCAGCAATGGAAACAAAACATATTATCACATATCTTTCATTCATTCATGTATGAATGACGTATAATAAATAAATAAACGATTTTGATTTTGAAATGATTTTGATAATAAATAGCAGAGAAACCACTGACTTCTGAAACACAGTGTATCGGGGATCAGTGGTCGGGAGTCTATGGTTTTATCATAACTATGTATAATAATTTTGTGTCTAAATAAATAAAAATAATTTGTATTTGTAACTAGCTGCTGCCCGCGGTTTCACCCGCGCGGAGATATTGGAGTTCATGGTTTTAATTTTTATGCGCGGAACCCTAATTCTTTTTCTTAAATAAAAGTTGCCTAAGTTACTCTTTGTAACATCAGCTATCTGCCAGTGAAAGTCCCGTCAAAATCGGCCCAGCCGTTTCAGAGATTACCCGGAACGAACAGACAGACAGACAGACAAAAATTTTAAAAATGGTTGCTTTGTTATAGGTACCGTATATAATTTCATATGCATTTGGTACAAAGCTGTTATTTTGATATTACAAAGAGACACTTCAATTTTATTTATTTGTATAGATTAAGTATAGTTATCTAAAAGCTACTTAGAAGATGTTATTATAATTAAGCTAAGCTTCACCAGTTATTCGTAAATAATGGTAACGGTAGTGACCACAACCGCAGCCCGCGTGCTGGTGACAGGGTCTATATTAATGCTTTCCCTGAATACATTTTTGGCTGGACATCAAGTCAGCGCTACATAACCGCGTCCGTACGGGTAACGGATGTTTTACGGTTTTTAAAATTGAATTAAACTAAAATAAGAAATAATTCGTAGATTGGAATTCATTATTGACACATTCGTTTTTAAATGATTATTTTTATTTCTTTGTGTTTCAAATTAAATAAAAACATTATTCTACTTTAAAAATAATTCAGAAAATCCAAACATGAATCCTACTAGTAGGAACTAGTCCTACTTCTTACTAATCCTACTTCCTACTGTATATAACTATTATATGATTATATATCAATATTATAAATGCGAAAGTGTGTTTGTTGGTTTGTTGGTTTGTCCTTCTTTCACGCAGTAACTATTTCGGTTTATTTCAAAACTTTTTTCTTTTTTTATGCTATTTGGTAACGAGACGAGCTTATCGTTTGCCTGATGGTAAGTATAACAATTGCAGTGCCACTCAGAACTTTGAAACACAAAGGCCTGCGCGGCACTACAGTGCGCTCGTTACCCTGAGACATTAGGTATTAAGTCTCATAAGCCCAGTAATTTCACTGGCTACTCTAAGAGTTCTAACACACAAGTCTGATATTAAAAACCACAGAATAGATAATATTTAGTTGGTATAACTTGTGTACGAAAATTCGAAGCTTCTTAAAAGCTCAAGCTCAAATCGTTAGATACAAAACTACCTTCATAAAATTTAAACCCTCTCAGCTTTGATCCTATTCTATAAAATAAAAGCGACATCATTTGAATTCCATTGCAGGTATCAGGAGTGAGCAATGAAATATTCAGGCAGATTGAAATGGTTGAGAACGATCATGACCAGACCACGGCCGCGGCGCTCGAGGTTAGTACTAACAAACATATATAACTACTTAATACTGCTAACGGAGAAGGACCGAATAACTAAAAAATTACGGTATTCAATTACTTCGTTTTACACTGCTTTAAACTTTCATGGTTATTTACTAATTCACACATTATAACGGGATATTTACCGTGATTATTATTGAGTGATGAGCACCCGATATTTCGACGCTGTTGCAAGCATCATGTTCATGGGCATACTTAAACTACTCGGCAATATTGCCGAGAACATGATGCTTGTAACAGCGTCGAAATATCGGGTGCTTATCGCTCAATAATAATCACAGTAAATATAGTTTTACAATGTGTGAATTACTTAGTTTTACATTTTAGAAAAAGAAATATAGTTCATTTTCAACAGCAATAATGATAAGTAACTTAAACTTTCGCGATTCGAAAACATTGTTAACTAAAGTAAAAAATTAAAAGAACAGGACTTAAATTACTTCTCGAGACCACGACCGATGAATCTTGATCAATACGTCAAGGTAAATAAACAAAAACGTTTTTTTTTATGGTGATACGGCCCGTTTTTAAAGTAAACAACTTTGTTATTACTGATTTATATTACGAAATCTCAGTAATACTGAGTGTTTTACTTATAAGTGCCATAAATGTATGTTTAAACAAATATTTTTTGTATTATAAACAAAGACTATTTTTTGCCGATTTCAAAGTGGTAGTCAAATAAATAGTTCAGGTCGCTTTTGTCATTTTATACCGGTTATACGTACCTACTATAAATTATCCATATTTTCGGTCCTTGCAAAGTGAGTACCTCGCCTAAATAGCTTCCAAGAAATAATCGACATAGCGAACATATTGGCAAGCCGGCCGATGCTTTAATGAACCAAATAATTGTGATTTATAAAAGGCGATTCTGTGAACAAAATTGCTATTGATAGACAAAATAATACTGTTGAAGAATGTTCTCAGATTTCCGCGAAGATGTTGTTATGGGTAATTCTACGCAGAGTTTAATTTTTGATATTTAGATTTAAATAGAAAATGATGTTTTTGATGTCATTTTTTTTTTTTGTGGGAATATGAAACAAATGTTATGCTTATTATATAGAAATCTTTAAGCGTATTTATTACATTCTATTTTACAATTATTGTTTATAAGTGTTCTATGTTCTAATTCAAAAGCAAAATTTACTCCAAATCTAAAAGAAGGCTATAAAATTCCCGTGATACCAGTGTAAACCACCGGTATTCTCGTGTAGAATCTCGACGCAAAGGTGGAGAAGTAGGCTCAATTCGATGCAGTTTAGCGGGTAGCGTTAAGCAAAAAAGTTTTGCTTAACGTTTTTATTAATTTCGCGCAAATTTAATTAAAATAATGGTTTTCCATACTACGTTATCACGCTTGTATAAGTAGATTGTATGCGCTAATTTTCCAAAAGACGGAAAGAAACATTGTTTAGAAATTTGGTACGAACTTTTATTGGCCAACAGTATAGTAAGAGCAGCGCAAGTACGGATCTTTTCGATCGATAAAATTGACAGTTCAAATCGATAAAGTGTGTTTTATCGATTTTTTTATATAATTTATCGAGCCTTGATACAACCAACAAAAGTTATCGAATAGCTAGCTCGAATTCAAAAATAATAGTAAAGTTACTTACTACAATACTTTACGATCAGACTTCGGTACTTGCAACATTCGATAAATTTATCAGTTTTTTCGATTCGTTAAATTTATCGTTTAGATCACAGACTTAATACATATCTGTGGTTTAGATTTCCGTACTTGCGCCGCAGCTATACTCATAATAAAATAATGTCAGTAATTTTTTGAACAATCGAAATTATTGTGATTGAATTTTCAAAAATAGAATGCAACTTACTGATAATTGAAACAGAAAACGGTTTGCAAATTAAGTTACAGTTAATATAATATTTATTTCTCCGGCTCCGTAGCTAAGTTGGTAGTAACCCTGTCTACAAAACGAGGGGTCCCGGGTTCGATTCCCGGCCGGGGCAGATTTTGTGTAAACATAAAATTTGTTCTCGGGTCTTGGATGTTTGTGATGTGTATCTGTGTGTGTCCATGCCACCTGCGACACAGGGAATCCTAGTGCGGGGGTATGAGTGTAAGCGTTTATTTATTTATTTCTGCTTTTTTTATATATTCAAATGCTTTACAGGCGGTGGAGCGACGCGGTGAGATGATTGTACGGATTCTGGAACTAAGACAAGTTGGAAGAAACAATGTCGAAGCCGCGAGAAAATTCTTCTCACTACAGGCAAGTAACTTGTATGACATCTTAAGGGATACTTAATTAACTAATTTGGCTTCTGTTTATTTTCGATAGGATATCCTTTGATCACTATCTCACCTGACCATATGTGGCTACGTGGTCGAAAATGGAGTACCTAAACTGCCTAAAGTGCAACTTCACCAATAGGCGCTTGACTACATTGTCAGTTTAAGGCGTATAAAGCAGATAAATAGCTTCACATACAATGTTTTTGGCAAAATCAGATGACCTTCTGGCACTCGAAAAAAATATAATATGTTATTATTCATTATATTATTACCTATCGATAATGTTGTTGTCATCAACACAAGCTTTTACAAGTTTTTTAGTTATTACTCGATCAAAAAAAATGTCAAAGTTACCCATAAAAATAAGGTTGCAATGAAATATCTCTGTTATTTATAAATTTATATTCATAGATTTAACAACACTTATATATCATATAATAATAACAGATACTTGGTTGTGGTACATTTTCGATTAGGAATCTAATTTTGAAGTAACTACGCTTTTATTGGATTTTTACTCAATTTTAGTAGCCCTCGCGATGTTCCTTCTCTTTTAAACCACCGCAAACCGACAGTATGTGCAAAGAGGATAGAATGATGAATGTCATTGACTCCGGATACCGCCTTAAGAGTTGTAGCTACACAAACGTGCATAAAACGCCCTAAGACCGTGCTACGGCTACATCATGATTTTAGATTTGACCGAAATCTAAAGCTGCTGTGGTGTTCCAAACCTCGACGTCACTTATTATTCCAAAGTAGCCTTTGTACGTCACGAAGGCATCAAAACGAAGATAAATTATAGCGTTAAATTATGGAAGTACTCCATTATCTCCGCCGATATCGCCCCTGTTTAAAATGCGCATACTCTGAATACGAAAGCGTCTCATCTTGGTACCTATTCAAAGAAGCTTTACGGTGATTAAGACACGTTACTCTCTTTTTTAGAAGAAATCGTATCAGGTTATTTCTCCGCTCCATTGACCTGAATGCTCACCTCGTAACCTAGTATGGAACCCTGTGAAAGAACGCTACTCTAGTGAACCCCATTGTTGGGACAGGGCTGCCCCAGATCTCCGGGAATGCGAACGCAATTTACACCGGCATTGTTGAGATGTGCACTGTGCAGTGCAGTGGCAACCCTATAATATGTAATAGCCTAGCATTTCTGCGGGAGATTCCATTCACGCCGTGCCTCGATGTATCACGGTACACAATAACGCCCAGTTCTATTACCTATTGCAATTCAATAAAGCCGCTATGATTTTGTCGAGGACCGATAGTAGAGCTGACTGGTAGAAGTGGTGTGGTATAAGTAAACAGCGTTAGTTTAATAATTTTTTTATTGTTATTTGGTAACGAGACGAGCTGGTCGTTTGCCTGATGGTAAGCATAACGCCGGCCCATAACAATTGCAGTGCCACCCAGAACTATGAAAAACAAAGGCCTGCGCGGCACTGCAGTGCGCTCGTTACCCTGAGACATTAGGTATTAAGTCTCACAAGCCCAGTAATTTCACTGGCTACTCTGCTCATCAAATCGGAACACAGTAATGCTTGCACATTACTGCTTGGCGGCAGACTTCACGAGCAAAGCGGTGGTAACAATCCAGACGGAATACACTCGCAGAAGAGTTAGTCCACCCACTAACACCACTAAATGCTACCAATATAGTAAATCGTCAGTGACGTCAGTCAGCCTTGCTTGTGTTTATCGTATACGTTATCACAATGTTAAATTTCAATGCTTCGATGCCGATATAAGGCTCCACTGAATTACGTTTTCGATTTGATTGGTTTTCAAAAACTATACGAGTAACTGGCATTGAAGGGATTGTATCGCTGGTTGTCTTTAGTAGGTATTTTTATAGAAAAAAGCTTACAGCTCTCTGACGCGTATTGGTTTGATGATACTGCAAAACTTTTAATGACACAAAATGATTTACTGCTAGAAACCACAAACTACATAGAGATATATACTACGTACCTAGAAACTTATACATGACACGCGTCTGTTCCTTTAAAGTTTTTATGTGTAAAATTTTGTTATTATGTGTTTGTTTGATTCTGTTTGTTTCTCAATCACACCGAAACTACAGAACGGATTGGGTCGAACTTTTGTTTACAGAAAGATGGTTGTGTGGATTAAATCCTGATGCACTTTTCATCCCGAGAAAATACTTTGTCCTACGAGGAAAATGCCCAAAGTTTATTAAAAGTTCTAGGTGTTTGCGGCCGACTAAAGGCTGACGATAACAATGTCTCCGTGAGACAGTTACCTGTATAACAAAGAAAACATTCCGATAGTGACGTAAGGACTTCAATAGGCAGCCCGTACACCTAATGCATGATTGATGGATAAGCATCAATCACGGACCACGCGAATCACGCACTTCTGTGACCGGCCGTAGATATAGGGCTGAGCGTCTTCTGAGTACTACTCTATGGCGCTCTCACATCTTTCGGTGATGCTTTAAAGACTCTAGACCAAAAGCACGGCCCTTAAAAAACAATAGACAGTCGTACAGAGATTAGATTACAGAGTAGTTTTCCTCTTTTAAATATTTTTGTGTTTTTCCAGGACGCCCGCCACATAGTTCAACTGGTGGAGATCGTGAAACGGCCGGGTCAGACCCTGGGCTTGTACATTCGGGAAGGTGACGGGGGTGGTCGAGCGGATGGAGTGTTCATATCCAGGATAGCGCTGGAATCAGCTGTCTACAACAGCGGCTGCTTGAAGGTATAATGTGTAATCCATTTCTTTGTTACGATGATAATAATTGGCTAATTTTAAATAAAACCTTCGCTTATTAACCCCTGACGAAAAAGGAGGGGTGTTATAAGTTTAACGAGTGTACTATGTACATGTGTGTCTGTGGTACATATCGTATAGCTCCTAAACGGATGGAACGATTTTGGTTTTTTGGTAAGTGTTATTAGGTATGATTGAAAATCTGGGCCTGTTTCTTAAAAAATATTAGTCTAATATTATGAGCTTTTTTTTTCTTTTTTCCATATATAATATGACGCTAATACTCATAATATTAGACTAATATTTTTTAAGAAACAGGCCCCAGCCCTTTTAAGGTAAGTGTCACTTTTAGTCGGACTTTTGAATTTTATCATGTTTTTATTTTTGTATCTTTTCACATTACTTCTGCTTAGTTGTGGGAAGCCTGAAAGCTTTTGTATTTTACTATATTATTTTTTAAATAATAATAAAAGAAACCGTATAAAAACTTAATACAGGCGTAACCTTAGTTTTTTTAAATGAAATTGTATGTTATTTAGTTTTAATCTTTTTTTCAGCTACTTTAATATTATGATTGGGTTTTCGCGGTTATTAAACATTAAGTTAAACAACGTTTTAATCGTGTGTATTTTACATTATTTTAACCTCGAAGTTTCGAACTCTTTACAGTGCTCGTGGTCACTGGTAGCTTACCGCTACCACGAAAAGTTGGTTGAGTTCTAAAACTTGTGTATTTAGTTTATATTTGATTTTATAGTAGACCTATCATGTTAAAGTGAATGGTCCATGAAGTGGCGACAGGTTTGAAAAAAATATACATTTTTATGATTTATCCACGTTAAGATACCAATTTTGAGAATATTTTGTAATTAGCGTAAATAACAACAAAACTTATTCTATTTAATTTATCGTCTTTCATTTTAAACCAAAATCCAGAGTTCGTAAACCTTTGCTTTGATTGCTGTTCTTCTGACTTTTATAGCTTCTGAACTGATCTAATAACAGGCATAAAACAACCTTCTTTTATCACCTATCTAATGAAAATAGCCTGTTTTGTGTACCTAATAAATAAATAAAACAGACGATATAAATAATAGGGATGGTGTCTCCATTTTTTATGATGTCTATTAATTCGTTTTCTCATGAGAATCAAATGTCTATATCGAAAAAACTAGAAATCGAACGCTAGAAACCTCAAAAATGAGAGTCAAAGTCGGATGTATCTACTGAGCGCTAAAACGCCCCATACAAATTTGATAGAACATCTGACGTTACTTGTTCAACGCGGGCCGTAAAGCTGTACTAAAAATATGCATTTTGTTGATTTGGCTGTCAAAAACTGCGTTTCGTTAGGACATAGTTGTCATATAATTTTTATTCGTTGCAATGTAAAGAATTTTATGGTAACACTTAAATTACTATCGGATGATAAAAAAAAATCGTTGAGATCAGGAAATTTTTAGTTGCAGTATCTTTGTGGAAATTATATATTTTTGTGAATTTCATTTTTACTGTTAATGCGATGTTCTAAAACCTGTTTAACGACAGTAATTAAATATTTTGTGTTTCATGCAACATTTTGTGTTGCAATGTGCAAGCATTACTGTGTTCCGGTTTGATGAGCAGAGTAGACAGTGAAATTTGGGCTTATGAGACTTAATAGCTAATGTCTCAGGGCAAAGAGCGCACTGCAGTGCCGCGCAGGCCTTTGTATTTCAAAGTTCTGAGTGGCACTGCAATTGTTATGGGCCGGCGTTATGCTTACCATCAGGGAAACTACCAGCTCATCTCATTACCAAATACCATAAAAAAATATTAGTCCTGAAATATAAGTAAAAATACGGTTTTTATTCTACAACCTGAAATTTATTTTGTTTCTAACACCTCCAGGTTGGAGATGAGATCCTAGCAGTGAACCTAGTGGACGTTCGGAGGATGTCCCTGGATGATGTAGTGATCATTATGTCAATACCCAGGAGGTTGCTGCTCTGCACGCGGCAAAGGAAAGGTGAGGATGTCCCTCTATAGTTCGTAACGTAAAGCATAGAGAGATATTCTATCGATGCAGTCAACACCATCGTCACCCGGAAATGGTCAACTGCAGAACAGTGGTGAAGGAAACAGCCTGATGCAATTACAGCATGGTGGCTCAGCCTTTTTTAGTGCTCGTCTTGCTAGCTACCACCCTCAAGTTGAAAATCTGTCACTAAGCCCCAATCGGTGTGTTCTGCAGTTGAGCACTAGTTTTAATCTAGGTTTGGCATGTTCACCATCTCGACCACATCGCCGCCTGAAGATCAGGTGAAATAGTCCTCAGACCGCAAATGCTCACATATACCTACAGTAAAAAAAAACTATACAATTTCTGTTTGTCAGTGACTTACTATGCGACATCATACCGGTAAACATTCTTAACGATACATTCAAATTAACGTTAATTTTACCGTTACTTTGAAATAGGTAAAGCTGCGTAGTGAAAGTGGGGCCAGGCACGGAGTAGCAACAGCGCAATCTCTATACATTTTGTTAAAATTAACGTTACTACCTAACGCTAAACACGTTAATACGTTATTCATATCTTGTAACGGGATATTTACCGTGAGTATTATTGAACGATGAGCACCGGATATTTCGACGCTGTTTAAGCATCATGTTCACGGGAATACTGTAAAAACGACGTTAGTTACTTATTAAAGTTAAATATTTATTTAACATTTTGCACGGTAACGTTTTGGAATTAACGTTAATTAATTAACGGTATTTTTATGGTATATGATAACGTTACCAAGCCCGGACACAACCCAACAGATTAGTATGAACCTGGCCGTACCTAATAGTTAGAAACAGAATAGTCTAAGATACTTGTATGTTAAAAATGAACATTTGCTGTAACGTTGCAGGTAAACCAGGCCCCGGGTCGCCGTCGATGCCGCGCTCGGAGCACAAGCCGCCGCCGGTCGTCGTGCTCAAGAGGGACTGCAGGGACGACGACGACAGAGACAGGGATCGGGTGGATGGACTTTATTCGCAGTAAGCAGTTTTTACCTGACTACCGTAAGAAACCTTGTTAGTGGTAGGACTAACTCTTCTGCGAGTGTCCGTCTGGGTTGGTACCACCGCTTTGCTCGTGAAGTCTGCCGCCAAAGCAGTAATATGCAAGTATCACTGTGTTCCGGTTTGATGAGCAGAGTAGCCAGTGAAATTAATGGGCTTATGAGACTTAATACCTAATGTCTCAGGGTAACGAGCGCACTGCAATGCCGCGCAGGCCGTTGTGTTTCAAAGTTCCTAGAGTGGTACTGCAATTGTTATGGGCCGGCGTTATGCTTACCACCAGGCAAACGACCAGCTCGTCTCGTTACCAAAAAACATAAAATCAATCAATCAATGATTGATTGATCACTAAACACTTCAACGTGAAGTGCACGGCATTTTCTGGAATTATTTCTAAGTTTCTTCTGATCAACATCAAGATCGAGATCAAGTAAATTAGCTAATCTAGGGCTGCCCGGAAGTTCTTTCGTAGAATTTTGACGTAAGCCTTTCTTTAATTATTTCTTCAATGAAAAATTCCGAATCTCAAAAGTCGTAAACAAATGTTGTTGACCACCAGGAGTAGATCGACCATATTTCGGGATAACATACCAATTCAAACTCACGCTGTATATTATGACGTATAAGGTCTTTTTTATTTATTTATTTTATTGCACACATACATTCAACTTATACTTAAGCGTAAACATATGCACCCTGTTAGGAGGGCGTTGCAAACTTAAATTAGGTACTTAGTTAACAATATAAAATAAGAACTAAAAACTAATAGAGGCTTAGCAAGTAGGTAATTCTAAGGCTAAGATTCAGAGACGATTCTAAGCGTAGACTTTGGCTTCCGTATGTCAAAACTGTATAGAATTTTGACGTATGGAAGCGTGAGTCCACGCTTAGATTCGTCTCTGAATCTCAGCCTAAGACTTAGAGCTTGAGATCATAATGAAGTATATATTTTTACTCTCTAGATGACACTGTCCAACACTATTAATAAAAATTCTAAATTCTATCATCCAGAAAATCTTTTAAGCTGTAGTAACATTTATTTATCAAGAAATTACGCAGTTTTCCTTGAAAATTCTTATCCTTTAATTCATTTTTTATTATACTAGGGATTTTGGATTTTTTCGGACTGTAGCAGCGTTTCGACGATTTTCCTGCCCTTCTTCGTTGGTTTCTACCTTCTTTGATCGGACGCTAAGGCTAAGATTCAGAAACGAGACTAAGGCTGAGATTCAGAGACGAATCTAAGCGTGGACTCACGCTTCCATACGTCAAAATTCTATACAGTTTTGACATATGGAAGCCAAAGTCTACGCTTGGAATCGTCTCTGAATCTTAGCCTAAGGCTGAGATTCAGAGACGAATCTAAGCGTGGACTCACGCTTCCATACGTCAAAATTCTATACAGTTTTGACATATGGAAGCCAAAGTCTACGCTTGGAATCGTCTCTGAATCTTAGCCTTAGGCTGATATTCAGAGATGAGTCTAAGCGTGAACTTTGTCTTCCTTATGTCAAAAAGTAGTGCTTACGCTCTAATTTGTATTCAGAGACATTTGGAACACTACTTAAACTTAGCGTATGCTAAGCAAAGCCTGAGTAGGCAATATCGACTACTTGAGCCGCTCTCAAAACAGAAGTGGCGCCACCAAATGATAACGGTAGAAACCATAATAACCAAACATTGAAATGTCAAACTTCAAAACTAACATGTTTCATTTATTATAATATCAAAATAGATTTATAGCATTAATATTGTTGTTTCACTCACTCCAGTGACATTTTGTATATCGCTATCTTTGTTGTATTGCTATTCATACATAAATGATAAAACCGGTAAACGTTCCGGTGAAAAAATTAAAAACTTAACAGCCATAGATAACGAGAGTGTGATCTTAGCTTAGACCGTGCACGAACTTTGTTTCTGAATACGAATTCGATTGAGCGGCTTAGCCAATGCTTGGCTAAGACAGTTCTTAGATCGTTTTAAGCTGTCGTCTCTGAATATCAGCCTAAGCGTAGATTATTAGTACCATATATCAGAATTCTATACAAATTTGACATGTAGTTATAGAAGCATATGTCCACGCCTAGACTCGTCTTTGAAGAAGCTAGCTTTCGAGTAATATATTTTAATTTTCAAAACAGCCATGGGGCGAATGTGTAAAAAAAATTTGAATGTTAATTTGACTGTTTCCTCAGACACGGAACCCTCCGTTCAACGGGAGGTCCAGGCAGTAGTGTGCGGCCGGTCGGCGATGGCAGAGAGGAGCGCAGCCGGCTGCAACTTGGTCCGATATCACCAGACTCCAATGCGATAGATCTCTATTACAACCCGCGCCCACCTTCAGACCATTCTACTTGGAGGTGAGATACTGTTACTACACTGCTAAGTAGGTACATATTACTGTAAACAAAACATATTCGTGCACATATTTCAGTTAATAAGTGGTAGGATTAATTCTTCTGTGAAATATGGCTCAGGGTAACGAGCGTACTGTTGCGCCGCACAGGCTTTTGTGTTTTAAAGTACTAGAGTTATCATCATAGTTTACATCCCTTCTATAAGCACTAAGCATTTTTCGTCGTCCGAAATAATACGCACTGCTAAGGGGTGGAATATAAAATAATAATAATAATAACGTTTATTCACTAAAAAGAATTCGTTGCCAAAGTCTATTTCCCGATAAACATTATCTGTAAGTCTTCAAAACGAGAGTGAATAGGTACATTTCAGGCAAACGTGCCACATCTTCTACCGCATCATCGCTTACCATCAGGTGAGATTAAGGACGATTGGGTTCCACAGGTACAAAAACAAACGTTACGTAGGGTGATAAAACGGTGAAACATGTAGCTGCTAGAACACACTTATAATATTATATATAATTTTGTGTAATACTTATCCTATACCTTTTCCGATAGTTACCGGCCGCCTCCGCCCGTGATCACAGAGCAACCCAAGTCTTCGACCGCACACTACGTGCCGTACGAGAGGTCGTATCCGAACACGTTAGACAGCCTCGCGGAGAAGGTGCACTCGTACTATCCACCTGATAGCGGAAGGTAAGACAGCTTTAGACACGACGGTGTATGTACAATCGCCTCCCACAATGTACCAGCAGCTACATCGCCTCTTTCAAGCGAAATCTTAAATCCTGGCTAGTCTAGAGGACCTTCTATAAGAATCATCAATCATTTTTAGAAATTTTAACGACAAACTCAAGTACTATATATAAAAAGTAATGATAATTAATGAATAAATAATTTTAAATAATTTAATTTGAATTGTGAGTTTTATATATATATTTTTTAAATGTGCCATATATTTTGTGATTTAAATTGACGTTTAATTTTAAAACAATTTATGAATACCTAAATAGTTTACCTATATGTTTTATTTAAACTTCACCAAGTAAAGTTAGGACTGACTCTTCTGCTAGTGGCCGTTTGGGTAGATACCATCGCTTTGCTCGTGCAGTCTGCGCTAAGTATTCATGTGTAAACGTTATTGTGTTCCGGTTTGATGAGCAAAGTAGTTAGTGAAATTACTGGGCTTATGAGACTTAAACACTAGGTAATGTCTCAGGGTCACGAGCATTGCCGCGCAAGCCATTGTGTGTTAAAGTTATGTGAGGTACTGCCATAGTTACCGTTTGGCTTACCATCATCAGGCAACCGGACCCTCTTGTCTCTATCCAAAAGTATAAAGAAGTCGCTCATAATTGGCTAATATTGTTCCAGTACGCGTTTCGGAGGACGTGTTCCAAGATCAGGTTCTGAGCAGCAACTGCCTCGCGCCGAGACGCATTCAGACTTCGGCCGACATTCGTTGTTGCGCTCCAGTTTAAAAGCATCGGCCGCTTCAGGAGGTATGAAAATTAATTTACTTTACTACGACATTCTCTACAAAATCTCCAAATAAATATCAAATTTTCTACCTTTGATTTATTTTGAAAATTTCGAATCATAATTGCAATTTCTTTGAAACTTTACTTATATTTTTACACACATAGTTCACCACTAACTCACTTGAACACCTAAAAAATGTTAAACGTTAACTTAATTTTAAAAGTAAAACTTAATGTGTTCCAACTGCAATAGGCTAGTTATGGGTGGCACTGCAATATGAAAGTTGCATGAATCAATAATAAATAACTACTGTGGTTACATGTTTAAGAACATCACATTAACACAATAAAAATTAAATTCACAAAAACATATAATTTTCAATAAGATACTGAATCTAAAAGTTTCCCGAATTCAACGCTAGTAACAAAACCTCTTTTTTTCTATTAAGCGTCAAGCCTCTCAAGATACCAGCAGAGGTTCGGCAACGTAGGCATGACGCCGGGAATGCCGAGTGGACTGGGCGGGAACACACTAGGAGGCAGCGGCCTGGGGGGCGGCCTGCCGTCCGGCCTGTCGTCGACGGGCCTAAGCGGCCTGACGGGGACCAGCCTGGTGGGCTCCGGCCTGACGAGCTCGGGACTCGGCACAGGCCTGTCTGGAACCGGCCTCAGTTCTGCTTTGGGAGCTGGTAAATATTGGTTCAAACTGTAATCCGTATTATGTATATAAGAGCGAGTGTGGCCGAGCGGGAACTTGTGCGACTTTCAATACGACGCACCATAGTTCGAATCTCGACTCGGCCCGCACTAATGACTCATATCAAGTTATGTGCGGATTATTCATACTCGCTCTAAAACGGTGAAGGAAAACATCGTGAGGAAACCACAAAATTCGAGGACATGCGACATCCACCAAGCCGCACTCGGCCCGCTTGGTGGATTATGGCCAAACCCCCTTCTCTGGGAGACCGGTATCCCAGCAGTGGGAACGTAAGAGGCTGATAATGTATTATGTTATTATTAAATTATTTGCAGGTTACGGCACCACGGGATTGGGGCTGGCATCATACAGCAAGTTTGGCACGTCGCGCCGCAATCGAAGCCTGGACTACTCGTCTGACACAGAAGCCACCGCCCCCACCAGGACTCCTTACTACTCCGGCCTGAGTGGGTACAGGAGTAGCACCCTTGGACGGGACCCTATGTCTAAGTTCAACTCGCTGCCGAGGGATGTTAGAGGGACCGGTCAGAGGTCAGTAGAAACTTTAATGATTCATTTTAGTTAAACAAATTAGCTGCGCTCCACGGCTTCACCCGCAGCTTAATTTACTCCTTGTATCATCAGCTATCTGCCAGTGAAAGTCCCTTAAAAATCGTTCCAGCCGTTTCGGAGATTAACCGGAACAAACAGACAGACAGAGTGACAAAAATTTTAAAAATTGTGTTTTTGTTATAGGTAGTTACCGTATATACTTTCATATGCATTTGGTAAAAAGCTGTTATTTTGACATTACAAACAGAGACTTCAATTTTATTTATTTGTATAGAAGATTAACTTATGTTGTACATCCGGGTTATTGACGACTGTTTGATCGGTTTCCAGACTTAAGGAACAAACTGAACCTATAAACTGATAAACAAATATCTTCAGTGAATTAGGACAGGTAAGTACTGACCTGTCCTAATTCACTGAAGATATTTGCTCCGTTTTATGTGATCAGTACTGTAATTAAACGAAATCATAAGTTCGTATAGTTGTATTTTACGCCAGTGTTGAATTTTTACTGTAAAAAATACGAACAACAATATTAATTATTTTGACACAAGAAAGTTGACACATTTGAGACGTCGAAGTCGATTCCATTCATGGATGAAGAGAGAATATACCTTGACTTTCGATAATAAAGGATAATATTGGAAGGAACTTTGTGTATCCTTATATGCGAGGTTTTACATTATTCGAATGTCTATACCTTAGGTATAAGTAGTAAAATTTTAAGTTTCAAATTTCTATAATGTATAGAATAGAAGTGCAATATTTTGTTTATTGTTTCAATAGTCACTTCATAAGTACCTTTGCCGTAAATAGGTATATTCCCTCGTTGTCTAGAGTGTACATCTGTTTGTCTACTCCCAGGTTGGGACTTAGTCGGCGCGCGGGCAGTGTACTGCAAGATGAACCAGAACCGCTGTCTTCTCATTCTCGTTTAGATCTACGTTCTTCCAGAGGTGAGTTTTTTTTTAATATAACATTGGGTTTTGTAAAACTGCGAGCAACTTTTTGGTTTCTGAAATGAAAGAGCTCTTTTGGCTGCTCAATTCTCTTCAATGCTCATGCATACAACGCCAGCTTACCTACAATGAAAAAAGTAGGGGTAGGTACTCTGTCGTCACGAAAATTTGGGTCTTGCCTATATATGCATGACTAACCACTTGTTGGGTGCATATTTGAAAATGTATTCGAGACCTTAGTTACCTACGTCATTATTAAAACTACAACCATATGAAATACATAACATTATATTACGAAATCCACTTATCATGAATAATGCCGTACTTAACAGTCTACAACAATAATTCCAGTGTTTCGGTTGATACAAACTTTCCTTTCAATAATACTATCGATCTATTCCAATGGAGATCAGTTCGCGAGAAAGACCATGATTTACCTGTGAAAAACGGAGGATTAGTTTTGCTTTTAATTTATTGACAACAGATTTTTTTGTATCTTGTTCCAGTGTTATAATATTAAATTATATTTGAAATGTGTTTTTTGTCTCTATTCAAAACAGATTATGCACATTGTCCGCCGGCAGGTCGCCTCCCCTCCTCCCCCTCCATATTCACATCGGACGAGTACCGCGCGTGGCTGTCCCGCGCGCCGTCCACGAGCGCGCTGTACGAGACGCTGCGGCCGCGGCTGCCCACGCACTACTCGGCCGAGAATATACACGACGCGCTCAAAAACGTACGTGAAATCAGCACTTGTCGAAACAACAAACAGTCGCCTTGATACAGCAATAACTAATAACATTACAAAGCTACGGCAAAGGTTACATTTTAATCCGATCAAGTTTTCATACATGAAAATGGGCAAAACATAAAATCCGATTAAGTTTGAAAACTTGAATGGATCATGAAATTTTTGTTTAACCTTTGTAATGTTATGGTCACCAATTTCGCCGATCGCGATTTTTCATAATTTTATTAAGTGATTGTTTATCGTCAAAAATGTGGAGATGCGCGAACGAGATAGCGGCGCGCCGAATTTTGCCTCTTAAGGTGCCCCTTCCCGGCCCGCCTAAGTAGAACGCAAAAATGGCCTAAAGGCTAGTTGGTTCATCGAAGAAAAACAGGCACTACGAAAAAAGAGAGACAACACTTTCGGTTGGCAGTCTGAAAATTTTGAAATAAATTTTCAAAGAAAATTTCCGAAGACAATTAGTGCATGGTAATTTCCTAATACTTGTTCCAGGAAATACGTGTTTTTGAAAATGCCTTACAAGTTTGTGAAAAAAATGTTTGTTATTTAGAATCTCCATGGAAGTGTTTTTTTACTTTCACATTTATGAGAAAATTGTAAACGGCCAAAGTCAAGGTACAATTTGTTTAAAAAGACTGTTTTTAAGGCTTTTACTGAATTGGATTGTCAAAATTTTAAATTTTTGGTTCCATAAAATCCTAGATATAATACACTAGATACCTATTTGTTCAAATCACCCAAAGAAAAAAAATTGATACAACACTATAATTACGTAGAAGCGTTTGTATAGAAAGTATGGCGGGTTGGGTTCTCTTAAGGCAAAGACACTCGGTTCATGTAATATTTATGGTACAGATGGAGAGCGGCAGTCGTTTCGGCTCGTCGCTCGGGCTGGCGCGGCGCGTGGAGCGGCCGCGGCACCTGCCCGCGCGCTCCGTGTCGTCGCAGCAGCTGGGCGTGGCGGGGGGCGGCGCGGGCGCGGGCGCGGGGGGCTCGCCGTCCGCGCGCCGAGTGAGACAACTACTGGAGCTGGGCTCACGGTTCAACTGCCCCAATCCCAGCCCGGTGCCGACGCCCGGCTCGAGGCATCAGCGGCATTTGGATATCAATCCTAATGGTGAGTTTAGTAATTGTTTACTACATGTGCTTTGCTGTAAGGGGGCGTCCATTAATTATACGTAAAGTGATTTTGGCAATTTTTGGACTCCTCTCCTTCCCGCCTTGGTGAGATTTCGTGAGATTTGGCTCGACCCCCTCCCCCTAATCTCACGTGAGATTTCTCAAAATACGCTGATGTTTTTAGTGCAAATACATCTAGGATTCATTGCGGTTCGCCGCAGCGTTCGTCGAGTATTTTAGTGGAGAAACATATTTGACTTAATTTATATTATATTTCAGAGTTTCTAAAATACAAAGTGGAAAAGCCTACCGCAGGCCTCTCAGCTTCTATGACTGGCCTCTCCCGCATCGCTGGGGGCGGAGTCTCTGGCATGCTGTGGGTGCACCTGTTAGCGGGACGGGGGCTGCGCCCCGGCAGCGGGGCGGGATCGCCTGGGTCGCCGCCGGGGTCCATGGTCCCTTCACATCCAGTGGCGCCAAGAGACTTGTATTGCGTATTGGAGTGTGATCGCGTGCACAAAGCTAGGACTGTGGTAAGTTCAAACAACTTTAGAACTGTAGCTACTTAGTTAGTAGGTTAGTTTAGTACTAATTCTTGCAAGAAACTTTCAATATCAAATTTATAAAAGGTACTCAACTCGCATGGAATTTAAGGAGGACAATCATAAAAGATGCCCGTTCCAAAATTTGATCTGATCTTGCCAATAGTTTTCTCTATTTCCTACCATCCATAACCCCCTTATTTATGGATGGCAAAAAAACAAAGAAAACTATTGTAAATTAATTAAGTTTCATACCTTGTAACCAAACCGTCATGTTATAATCAAGCAAGTTTCGGTGTATTCCACTCGAGCCAAACTTGACTTGACATGCCATTCTCGAGCACTTTATCACTACAAAAGCCTCAGATTATTCATTAATCTTGAAAAACTTTAAGGCCAGTCTGATTATATGTACGCTCCTCCCCTCACTCTACAAGTGTAGACTTGTAGAGGGTAGTTGTAGGGTGTAGACCCTAACTCTACAGTCTGTTCTATCTCTCTCATTCTCTATTCTGTTGGAGTGCCGCTGGACCTACAATTAGTTACTGCGCAGTACTGGCTCCAGTATTCACACCGGCCAAAAAGCTTGGCCATAATGGTCTACTACGTAAAAATTACAAGTAATTCCCTTATTCTAGGTTCGTACTGGAGAGCTGCAGTTCGACTGGGACGAGTCTTTCGAACTGGAACTAGTAGACAATAGACAATTGGACGTGTTAGTATACTCCTGGGACCCCCAACACAGGCACAAGCTTTGCTACCGTGGCGCGGTCACACTACCGGATCTACTGTCACGATCGCCGTCACATCAACTCGCTTTGAAGGTAGGTCGGTACTGAAAAGTATACAGCTGCTATGTCTGTTGACTATCTTTAGATATCCATCTACAGACAAGCACAGACAGGGTAGGCATATTATTGTATTCTATCAAAAAGCAATTTCAAAATATTCAAGCAGTTCGATGACTGTAGCGTCGCATGCTTCCAGATGGAGCCGCGCGGCACGCTGTACGTGCGCCTGCGGCACACGGAGCCGCACGAGCTGTTCCGGCGGCGCGCGGCGGCCGGGCGCGGCTCGCCGCCGCCGCTGTTCGGCGCGGAGCTGGACGCCGTGGTGGCGCGCGAGCTGCGCGTGCCGCACGCGCCGCCCGTGCCGCTGCTCGTGCGCCGCTGCGTCGAGGAGATCGAGCGCCGCGGGCTCGACATCATCGGTACGTACTGTGAGGCGCCGTGGGCTGGACATCATCATACGTACTGTCAGGCGCCATGGGCTGGACATCATCGGTAAGTACTGTGAAAGAAAGAAACGATGATGGTTCAATGGTAGAGACGTCGGCCGCCGATCTATAAATCGATGGTTTAAACCCTACAATGAGATTAAGCTTTCGGTGAAGGAAAACATAGTAAGTATGATAGTAACCATAGTATGGAAGGGCTAAGGCTCACCTGGCTATATCTCACCCACTTGAGAGCCGGTTTTAAGATTTTTGTGTCTACCAATCAAATCATTAAAGTTTGACATGAAAACATCTTCTTTCCAGGTCTCTACCGCCTATGCGGTTCTGCTAGCAAAAAGCGCATATTGCGCGAAGCATTCGAGCGAAACGCCCGGAGTGTAGAACTAGCGCCCGACTCTGTCCCAGATATAAATGTAATCACGGGACTACTGAAAGACTACCTCAGGGAGCTTCCTCAGCCGCTGTTTAGTCGGTGTCTGTTCCAAATGACCTTGGATGCGTTGGGTGAGTTTAAAAATTCTGAATGTTAAATACAGTTAAATGAGTGAAACACCGATCATAACATCAGGAAAAGCACTTGAAAATAGTAAAACAAGTTTTGGAAAACTGGTGAAAAAGTTGGCCACACCAGTCTACCACAGATAACGTACAACTACCGAGTGACGTTTGAAAACATATCTAAACGCCACACCTTGTTTTGACTCTAATCACGACCGTTTTAAAAATCGTAACTTGTTCAACTTTGTAATAATTATACCAATCAGTAGAAGGACCGTTTGATTAATTTATATCTTGATATTATTCTTTTTTATTTATATCTTCTTCACCAGGAGTGTGTCTACCAGACGACCGCGAAGGCAATGCCCGTCTCATGGCGTCCATAGTGGAATGCTTACCGCGAGCCGCTCGAGCTACCCTAGTCTTCTTACTAGACCATTTAGCTCTCGTAGTAGCCGCTCAAGATCGCAACAAGATGTCGCCACAGCATCTAGCGGTGGCGCTGGCTCCGCCATTGATGTTACAATCACAACCGCCGACAGATCTTGACTATCAGAGACCGATACACGTGCTGCAGTGTCTGCTGCAAATCTGGCCGCCGCCTAAACGTTCAGGTAATGTCATCTCTTATGTTGTTCACTATAGATTTGAGGTCTTTGACAGTTGCAATATTTAGTATTTTTTTAAGTTATTATTAAATATCTAATTTGTGGTAATACGTCTGATTATTTGACAAAGAATACCCGCTAGATGGCGTTGATGAAACTACATTTTGAAGCTTAGATATTTAAATTCCCTGTATAGTGAGTTTGAAAAGCTTTGCGAGGATTGGTCGTATCATTGTTTTTATTTTTTATATGTACCATACATATTATTATGTAATGTTTCATTGATAGTAAAGTTTGTTCCAAAACTAGTGAATGTAAAACGTACAATAGACAAATTAGGCAATATTATACTTGTGCTTGGCAGCTTTTCTGCCAGCACATTATTATATGATAATATGTATTTCGGTTATTCCGCATATTTTGCTACTTTTCTCCAAGTTATAGTGTTCCTCCTACATTCTCAACCTGCCATTCTCTCATGGTCACTTTTTCTTTGTCATTATTTATCGTCACTCTTTCATCGTCATATTTCGACCTTTGGGACGGCAATTATAATATTTTCCAAAAAAAAGTTTGTAGCATTACATAAAGTTAAAAACGTTATATTACAAATAGCAGTAATTTGAAACTCAATGTATACGTAGGTAGGTTAAGGCGTTTGGTATCGCGCGGGCTAAAGGTTCAACGCGACTCGATGCGGTGCCAGTGTTTCGTGCTGGTACTCGACCGTGTCAAAAGTAACGATACCTACGAAAGTAACGAGTGCTGATGGTTTCAATAACGAATACATACGAGTACTCGATTTCTCGTTACTTTTAAAGCTCTAACCGTCACCATGCCTCGCAAGTCCCAACATATTTTAATGGTTACTAAATAAAAATAAACAATAATAAAATTAAACTTACCCAGAGAATATGCCAGATTTAATAACATAAAGCATAAAATTGCTGAGCAGGCCTTCATCTTGTCTCAATGGCTCTCTTCTTTACAATGCACTTATGCTCAAAATATCTCACCATTTATAACATTTCAATTACAAGTTTCTTTATTGTTAAGAGAACAGCAACAGAACTATGTGTGTACATATTTATTTATAGTTTTCTTTAATAACGGTGACGATATAATATTGTCGTCTTATTGTTTAGGTTTAGGGAAGATTTCAAATCTTCGGTAAATTGCTAGTGAAACTGTAGTGTCATTTGCCTCAGCAGAACACTTTAGGGAGCTATATAAAAAAGTTGCTTAACATTTTTTATAGATGTACTTAGTTTTCAATTCCAAAGCACTGATCTATGGAAAGGCTAAGCGGTACCTTAACGCATGTATGTTTGTAGACAGTTCGGCGCGGCGAGCCAGCAACCGGGCCGCGTGGAAACAGAGCCAGTGCGTCGCCAGCGGCCTCAGCCATCCTCCCCCAAGGTCAGAGATATTCCTAGAGATACTCTTAGAAAAGGACCACGTTGGGACTGAAATATGTACCTATGCTGACAGTTAGCATAGCGTGCTAACTATGCTGACAGTTAGCATGGCTTGCTAACTATGCTGACAGTTAGCATAGGGTGCTAACTATGCTGACAGTATAGCGTGCTAACTATGCTGACAGCTAGCATAATGTGCTAACTGTCAGCATATACGACTGAAATATGTACTAATGCTGACAGGTTGTATAGCATGCTAACTATGCCGACAGTTAGCATAGCGTGCATTAGCACGCTATGCTAATTATGTCAGCATAGATACATATTTCAGAGAGATAATGGCTCCGGGCTCTGTTACTACAAACTAATCTAATTTTGACGGTAAACTCAATTGATTCAATAGTTTACCTGTGAGAAGGTTTGATAAACACAGGCAAATCGACAACCTACAATATCAAAAATGTGTTACAGGTGTTCATAGGAGGCGATGACTACTAGCCACGAAGTATCACGCTTGCTTATTTGCTATCGTTTTAAGAAGTACATCGCCTAGTCACTTCATTTTAGGTACCATTTCAATTCAATTCCATTCAAAAATAGTTTATTGCATACACATGAAACTTCATACAATGTATGATGAAAATAGGAATAATTAACAAATCCGGTAAAACAACCGACGGTCTTATTGCTACAAGCAATCTTTTACAAAAATTTCGATCTACAACAATTTTTAAATTTTAAGGTTGTAATTATCATTCGTACCTGCAAATTATGCATTCTGTAAACACATGACGGACCTCGCAGAGCTGAATCCGCAGTGAGATTCAAATTTAGTATTCTGCAAAACCCGTAACGCCTGTGGCGCTTTACTGACGAGCGTGGTAGTGAATTGAACTATGTTGAGTGAGATTATGACATACGTGCTTTGGAGTGATGCACAATAATTGGTAAAATCACTTCACTCTTGCTCCGTAAACATCGTTTGGTGAAGTGCATTATCTTACGATTTCACTTCTTGGATGCTGTTCTGCAATTTGTGGGTTCGCTTTATAAGATAGCCGCCCGTAATCGAAACCGTCCGTTCATATTTCTCATTAGGCATTACCAACTTCATATTTCTTTGATCATTTTCCGCAATTTTTCAGTTTCAAATATGGCCGTTCACGTCAATTTCAAAATTCAATTGGGACAGACGATTCTTTTACAACTTATTGGCGATAAGATTAGTTTTGATGTAGGCTTTCTAACAACAACACCAAACCATTGTTCGTTCGAAGAAAAACTGAATCACCTTCAATCGCCTTATCTGTGGAGTGCATAATTTATTAATGCAACGCTTGCCATAAATCAAACACCTTTAGTAAATAACTGATACTGCACGTCGCTTCTATTTTGTGTATGCTATATGTCGGCAGAGCCAATTCCAGGATCCTCCCGATTAAAATTGGTAAATATTGACGATAGACTCAGAAGATGTCGGCGAAGGAAATTGATTATCCGGTTTTTAAATTTTTATTTTTTGGCTGGCTTTTGATCAGTTACTATCGCACCTGGTCTAATTGACGACAGAATAGATATATATTAGGTGACGATGTGATCAAATACAAACAGGCCAAACCAACAATAGTCTGAAATTTTAACGTGTTATTTTCGTATCACTAAGTACGTACAAGTAGGTACATACGTTTCGTAGAGCATTCACATATCACGTCAGAAACAGTAAATCTCTAGGCACTGTACGAGCGCTTGATCGATTCACTTAGTAAGCTTCCCTTGTCCCAGGCCGAGTTCCGCCCTCAGTCAGTCCATATCGGCCTCAAGCGGCAGTATTAGCAGCATCTCCGCCGCCAGCTCTCTCGGCTCGGCCCGCGCTCGACCGCTCGCCGCCCGCACATGTAAGTATCTACACACTGTTTTTACTACAAGGCAGCTCTCACACCTATTTCATGATTGATGGATAAGCATCAATCGCGGATATAAGGCAGTCCTCACACATAAATTATAATTGATGGATAAGCATCAATCGCGGACCACGAAAAAACACTAACATCGTTGTTCAGCCGTGTTATGCATCTGTAAGTTCATAATCAAAGATTTTAGGTAGTAATATTAGTTTCCGCTTTAGGTTCTCTCATCAGTCAGGGGCGGCCAATATCGTCCAGCGTCGCCGCGGGGCGCGGGGGGAGCGGGGGGCGTGGCGCGGGCGCGGGCGCCGACGCTCCCCTCCCCCGCGTCCCCCAGCAGCAGCTCGGGCAGCCATAGCCCCGCGGAAACTATAAAGCACACCGGCTCCGTGTCCTCTATACTGCGCCAGCCGGACCGCGAGCGGGTAGAACGCGGCCCGTCTCCGCGGAACTCGCCGCGCGCATCTCCGCGCGCTTCCCCGCGAGCTTCTCCACGCGACTCGCCGCGCACCTTGACGCCACAAGGGCGGGACGCACGGGAATCCCCGCGCGGGCCCGCCATCCCCGGCACGTCGGCCGGGCTGGCTGTCACGCTCAACTCTGGCGCGCTGAGTCCTCGGTACAACTCGGCCACCAACCCTTTCCTGCAGCAGTACGACGCGGAGGCGGAAGCGGAAGCGTGGCGCGCCGCGGATATCTTCTCCACGCACGCCTAGCGCCCGTATCGAATTGATACTTTCTAGTCAATTTTTTTAATCGAATCGACGTGTGCTCCGATTCGGATGTATATTATTATGTTGTTTAATCGATGGGCGTGGTGCGCGTTCGTGTACGCTCGGGAGGCTATCGGACGTAATCGGGATTGTTCGCCAGCGAACGAGATTCGCTGTCATGTCGAAGTTCGCATTCGATTCCGTCGATCGCGTCTCGAGCCTTTTGTTATATATAGAGCGAGTTACGATGTATATTACTGTGAGAATGTTTGCCTCAGCGCCGCGCCGGCTCGTCGCGTGATTGTATTGTACATTGTATATAAACGACCGGTCGGCGCGCTCGCGGGCCGCGGCGCTACACACGCCATCCCACATATCAGGGACTTGTGTAAACTGTCTACAGAGATGTTTATCTAACTAAACCAGTAAAGACACACAGAACACAAACAATTATGATCATCTAAATCGCTTACTGCCAATCAATGAAGCCCAATGCTCACACTAAACCCTGTTACCTGGTGCCAAAGACTGTAATAATTATCGTGGTCTCACAATTACCTGCGGATACAGAAATTTGTTTTGTGTATCGTAAGTAACTTTTTCCAGTCTTTGATCTCAACAATATATTTTCCATTCGACTCATCTGTCAGTAATAAAATTTATTTTTACAAAGTTTTCATACTGCGTTTTTAGAAAGATATTTATATTTTATTTAACAATTGAAATATAGTATTTTCAACCGTTAACGATTTAGCTTTTCTTCTCATAAAAGTTACTAATCCGAACAAAAACAAATAAATGAACGGAGATGATAAAATAAGCATTTCTGTGATTATCATTACAAAATAGGAGTAGTCCAAATAATCTGAGCTATCATGAAATAATTGCAACGAAGCAGAAATAGGTAAATAATCGATCGAAGAACAATGATCTGTCAGCTAAACTGAACGAAGAAGAAATGAATAAGTAATTAAAAGTTCAATGTTAAAGAAAAATGGTAAATTTTACGGTATATTGATAGAGACAATTATTTGCTGTCAAGCATTACAAAATATGTAAAAAAAATAGATAGGGCTGAATATGTACCGAAAAGAAGTATAATTGAATTGTATCATAGACAAAGTAAACATTGTTTATGTAGATAAAACAGGAAAGATGGTTGGAGACTGGCAACATTGATATGATAATGTATGTAACGAAAACAAAAGACAATGTGTAAAAAAACTAAACCGAGGCAAAAGAGGGCATGAATGCAATATAGCACATAAAAAGAATAAATGGAATGTAGGAAATAAAAGAGTGAATAGTCCCAGTATAGCGTTAACAAAGTAAACTTTGTTTATGCAGTGTAGGCAGTGGACACAAGTCAAGTAGCTCGGGTAGGAAGAGTGTATCATAGATCAGACGTAACGGACTGTCTTGAGACTGAGACCATATCAGAGTAGCTCGTAGCCTTGCTCGAAGGACATCCGTCGTAGAACCAGCGATTACGTCATTGACAGCTCCGGTGTCCGTCCGAAGTGATGTCAAAGTCAAACCAACCTGTCAACCGTTCACAGAATAAAAATACTGCAGAGACTAAAGAGATTCCTTCTTTGTATATGCATGCTGCCTCTATACTACTGGCGAAGTCGTGTGAAGTCAGGCGTGAACTAGGGTAGGGTACTTTGACATTTTGTAATAAGCTTCGGTAAGTTTTGTCAAGTAGTACTTACTTCGTCTGAGAATGTAGAGGGGCATATATGAATTTAATGTCCGTTTTCACCAACGATGAATAAGGCAACGCCTGATAACTCCTGATGTAAGCAAAAACCTCGAAGTATACATTCCACATGCCCGTCTGGACTAAAGTCAACTATAAGGTAAAACTTGTAACTAGCAACGCTTAAAGTAAGTCTTGACTTAAACTACAACTTCCTCTGCTCCCAGTTTACGTTATGATACTCCTACAACAACGTTTCGTAAGTAAGGGAAAGAAATTAACAAAAGTGATATTGCGCAAGCACGAATTTTAAGCAATTGACATTAGGGTTTTGTTTGACTCTGTCACTTGTTTAGCGCGTTAGGACTTGCAAAATCGGTGTCATAAAGTTAGGACATTTTTTAAGTATTTAAGACACCACCTAAGATTGCTGCAACGAATTTTGCATTCTTAAGTACCTCTTAGAGACATAAGTGTCAACTTAGGTGCATTCAAACTTTAGTGCAGACGGGCAATAGAACCGTTAGAACACTCCTAAATGTTGGTGAAACGTTTTATTGCCCTAGGCAACTCCTAAATATTTAGGCATTAAGATTTAGGCGTCTCCTAGGGTTGGGCAATCAATACCTTATTAAGAAGTCGACTCACTATTAACCGTTAACTAGATACGTCAATAATATCAGGATATTATGTCACATTTAATCTGTTAACGGTGATTTAACATTTATTGTGGGATCTATATTTTACTTTTAATTTGATGCAGTAAAATGGAACGTAATATGTTGCCGCTCTAAAAAACCATAAATGCAATTACACTGACAGCACGAATTATAGAAACCGATGTTGTATCTAATGTGAATAAGCGATTGAGCCTCTATTATTTTGATATACTCACCTTTTAAACGGTATACTGGTCATATACCACAATTAAACTATTTATTTTGTCATGTTATCATTATTTTATAGAATGAAGAATGGCGTTGTCATTATTGCATTGAATTAAAAGTCAAATTACCGATTCAATAAGTTGACGTCACTTTAACGTCACTTCGTGCGTGTTGGAGTGCATTTCAAAAATTAGCAAATGCATAAATTCAATGTTACGATTAAATTAATCTATTTAAAAATAATCTTCATTCATTAAATAACTAATAAAATATTGTAACGATATTATAATATTAAAATAGTATTAGAGCATTTTTACGAGTCGCTAATTCTATGAAGGAAAGGTATCGGTTTAGATCGGTCGCATTCTCAAGATCAGGGATGCTGTTTTCAAGTTTCGAGTTAATTTGATAATAAAGTTCTATTATACTACCTAATCAATAATGCACTTTCGAAATTTGAATATAGTATCTCGGTTCTTATAACTAGCGTCTGCTAGACATATAAGAGTGGTGAGAAATCGACCAATGACAGCACTGAGCCTACATTCACTGCCATGATTGGTCCATTTTTATGATAGAAATATAATAATTATTATATACACTTGTTTATATGTCTGTCGGAGGCTACACGGTAACCTATCACTTTTGAGCGACACTTCAAGACTTAGTTTTGTTATAGTATTACTGTTTATAAAAAAATAGCATTGCACAAATAACACGACTGATAAGGGACACAAAATGTTTTTGATACGTTTTACTTTTTGTATTCCTATTTTTGAATATTAAAATTTAGGAAATTTTGTTGGGGAACCTCACCTTTATACTGTACATCTTCATCGGTCGAATATTTTTCGCACGCGAATTCCTTGCATTTTCATCATAATATAAATAATTCATAGTGGTTTATCAAACTGTCCAATAAAATCATAATCGGTAAAATTATTGATACTCGTATTAGGAATTCGTGTACGATTTTGAACAACAAATTCTTTGTGAAGGCTGAAAAATCAATAGTGTTAAAGCGATATTTTTTATAATCGTTTCTATTGTAAATATCGAGCCTTCATTAAGATTTCGAGAAACAGTTTTTATCGATGGAAAGGATGATGAAACACGATTTGATAGCAACTTGATGGTATCTTATTAAAAAAATATTTAAAATTGTTGAATGAATATTTAGAATCTTATTATTTAGATTTGACGCGAGCGTTTGTTATGATTGTTACATAAAATCCGTCGATATTAACTGATTCATGTAATAATCTATCTAGCTTGTCACTTCTACGCTACATTTGTAGTTATATTATATTAATCTGAGACAGTGTTATTAATTGTAATTATTAATGTAGAACAATTATTGGATAGGAAATCTTTATGCACGTGCTGTGAGTGTAGCGTAGGTAGTTAAAGCTGTTAGTGTTCCAGCCACTTTTCTATCAAAGATTGACGCCTAAAATTGGAAACGAAATATTATAAATAGATTATGAAAAAACAATATACCTACTTACGCTGTTTTTTTGTCTAAATTTTTGATGTGGCAATACAAGTGCCACTCATAATTAACGGGGTTAAGAAATAAATTAAAAAAAAAAACATACTTGACGTGAAAAGTAAGTTTTAGATGAGGGAATGAATACAAGTGCCACTCACACTTGACGTGAAAATCAGATTGGCAATAAAAATAGCATCCACTAGATGGCGCTGCAACAAAAGTTGAGCACAGATTCACAATTGAACAATGTCAGTACAGATGCCAATACTGCGGCGCGAGTACGGATCTTTTCGATAAATAAAATTCGATAAAATTGACAGTTAAAATCGATAAAGTGGGTTTTATTCGATAAAATTGACAGTTAAAATCGATAAAGTGGGTTTTATCGATTTTAACTGTCAATTTGATCGAATTTTTTTTATCGAAAAGATCCGTACTCACGCCGCTGTTGTAACTAACTGGAAAACAAAAAGCGGCACGAATTTTTTTTTATAATATAGGATTTAAATTGTAGGTTTTCTCTACAACATTTTGTTTTCAAATTGAAACGTTTCACACTTTCATTGGGCAATTTCTGTGCTAAATGTTCGGTTCTACCAAGCGTAATCTAATCTTATTACTAGCCAGTTTCTGATCGCCAATCAAACTACGAAAAGTGGCTCTGGGACACTTGAAATGTTGTGATCGTCTTGAAGTGTCGCTCGACAGTCCGTTAGCCCGCGTGTAGCGGTCAGTAGTGTGTAGTGACTACGGCACGCTTCAGTGGCTTCGAACGCGGCAATGGTTCTGAGAGATACCCTCATTCTTATACATAAATATACAAATATACTCATATATATATCTACTGTTGATCGCATACTCGTTAACTGTATTCTTCATTATAAAAACGCACTTGTTAGAAACTATTAAATGTTTACATTAACCGTTTTGTTTATATTAGGTGAGGCCTAAGGAATTATGCTGAAATTATGAAAAAAATAAGACAATCGGATTTATAGATGTGGGTATGGATGCGAGTGTTTGAAGTCCTAAGAGTATATTACCTAGCTAGTCTAATTTATTGCTTGTAATTTAGCTTAAAAAGTGTTCTCACATAACCAATGCCGCCATTAGTTTGTGTTGCGGGGCCCTTGGCCCTTCAGATAATAATATCAGTATTTCGACAATTTGGTAAAGGTAGCGTTACATACGTGTACAAGTAACGAATATACGCCGCTCGTACCTGTACCGGGCGGCTGGAACACTGACGAAAATAAATAATACGACGTTAACTTTGTCTTCTTTTTACTCCTGTAGGTTCCTTTTATCAGTTCTGTAAAGAATTTTATGATTCAACCATTATAGGATGGTAGTAAAGCCGCGTTTACATTGAGCGAGTAGCTTGCATGCAAGTTGTATGCAGATTTAGCAGTATGGAAAAGTAAACTTGCATGCAAGTTTCAGATGCCACAAATTTGAGCTTGCTCGCCAATTTGACGTCTAATTTAGATGTAAGACTTGCACAATGGAAACGCGGCTTATAACGCATTTACTAATGCTCGCTTTGCCAGTAACCACATTCAAATTGAAAATCTGTTATGTTCTGTGAGCTAGTCATAATCTAGGTGAAGAGTGTTTACCAAATTCGATAGTCGTTGCTGGTCGTGAGCCTAATAGACAAGGGCTCTTCCTACAATCATTATCGTAGATGAGATCAAAATGTATGGAATTGGCATGATGAATCCTTATGTTACCATAGCCTAAGATTTTGTCTAAGCCCACAGACTGTTCAAACACAACAAAATAAATAAGAAATCTTTACCAGGAACCTGATTATTCCATCAAGCATTAAAAAAAAGCAAACGCGTGCATGCTTGTGAATGATATTTCTCTCTTAACTTTTAGTTTCGAGTTCTTACGGGGTTCAAGTCCCGCATCGTGCTCCAATGTTACATTTCTAAAAATGTAGGTAACTAGGTATGTGTTAGAGGACTAAAAAAGTTATGGTCTACCTATAGAAATGGTTTAAAACTAAAATTACGACTCTCTACACCACTATTAATTATGTATATTTATTATATAATTAACAGTGAAATTACTGGGCTTATGAGACTTAATACCTAATGTCTCAGGGTAACGAGCGCACTGCAGTGCCGCGCAGTCCTTTGTGTTTCATAGTTCTGGGTGGCACTGCAATTGTTATGGGCCGGCGTAATGCTTACCATCAGGCAAACGATCAGCTCGTCTCGTTACCAAATAACATAAAAAAAAAATACATATATCAATAGTTGTTTGGGCGTAGTAAGTTACTATGGCTGAAATTTATTAGGTACCGACTCACGTTGAGTTCGCTCTGCCAACTCAACATTCAACATTATCTGCATGCACTCCGCAGACTACATCTCATCAGATGTTAAGGCGATACCCCGAACCAATGCCATACATCATTATGTCCTCTTTGCACACAGTGACAGTGACAATCTCTGAAGCGGCTGGACCGATTTTGACGGGACTTTCACTGGCAAATAGCTGATGTTACAAGGAGTAACATAGGCTACGTTTATTTTAGAAAAATAATTAAGGTTCCGCAAAAAAAAAAAAAAACATAACATCCAATATCTCCGCGCAGGTGAAACCGCGGGCAGCAGCTAGTTAATAGTATAATAGATTTCACCTGTAGTATTAGTATATCTAAATCCAAAGGAGGCTCGTGTAAAATGAACAAAAGCTCCCCTCCCTACAATAATTGCATTTTTTCCGCCAGCTTATGAGTCCATCCATATTTATTTACTTTCAAAGCAAAACTCGTTTCCCGTTCAGTACCAAATTATACGAGCGTGGAATAACCATTTATAAGAACGTAGGAAGCAGGTAAATTGAAAACCATGCGCGTAGGAGCTTCCTAAGCTCCAATAAACACTCCGGCCAATAAAATCAACACGCCCGGATTAAAACGGTAGGTCGGTAAAGAAATTTATTTGCAACACAGATTTCAATGTTTTATTCTCTTTTTAACCGACTTCCAAAAAAGGAGAAGGTTATTAAATCGGTGGGTATTGATTTTTATGTTTGTTACCTCAGATCTCGGTCATTTATAAACCAATTTGGAAAATTCTTTTTTATTTGATAGTATATACTTTCAGATTGGTCCCATATAAATTTCATCAAAATCGGTCTAATAGTTTGTCACTGAAGTTGGTTCGTAGCTTTTTTTTCAGTAATGAAATGTACAAATTTCAGTTATCAATCACCATCTTTAAGACACTATGATATTGCACTATGATTTATAGACGTTCTAGGTATATTATCTAAATGTATAAGTCCATCCCACATCAAACGCATTTTGTCTACTACGTTTTAAAACAAGAAAGCACCACATTGTACTGGGTGGTAGGACTATCTCTTCTGCGAGTGTCCATCTCGGTTGGTACCACTGCGTTTCGCGTGACGTCTGCCGCAAAGCAGTAATGTGCAAGCATTACTGTGTTCCGGTTTCATGAGCAGAGTATAGCAAGTAAGATTACTGAACTGGGCTTATGAGACTTATTACCTAAAGTCTCATGGTAACGAGCGCACTGCAGCGCATACCATTTTGTCTCAAACAAATAATTAAAAAAAATGCCTTTATTTCAGGCATGAAACCCATAAAATATATAATTTAAAATCCTACACATATCAAATTGGTTAGGTTTACTGATTATTGGTTAGGGTTACTGGGTCCAACTCTCTTCTTGGTCTACATAAACGAGCTGTGTTCTCTGACAGTTGAAGATGGTTGTGTACTGACTTATGCAGATGACACCGCCGTTGTAGTTCAGGGAGAGAGCTGGATCGAAGTATTTCAAGCAGCTCAGCGGGTGTTTAACACAATCTCATCCTGGCTACGGAATAATATGTTAACCTTAAACGTAGAAAAAACTAAATATGTAACGTTTTCGATCAAAAGCCACCAACAGATAGATTCACTTTCTCTATTTGGCCACAGTACAATCGTTTGCCAAGATGATACTACTTCTGCTTGTAATTGTATGGCTATTGAAAGAGTGGACGTAATCAAATACCTTGGAGTAACTATAGATAAGAGATTGACGTTTTCAAATCATATTAGTCATCTGACGCAGCGCATAAGAAAGTTAACTGCTGTATTCAAAAACATTAGAGATTGTGCGGATTCTGAGACTATCAAAATGTTATATTACTCTCTTTGCCAATCGCTCCTCAATTACTGCATAACTTCTTGGGGTGGTACATACAAATCCTTACTTCTTCCGCTCGAAAGAGCCCAAAGAGGCATTCTCAAATGCAGCACAAATCGCCCTTATAGGTACCCAACGGTAGATTTATATAGAGAGTGCAGAGTCTTATCTTTTAGGCAGTTGTATATACAGCAGTTGGTACTCTATCAGCATTCACTTGTAAAACCTGACAGTAACGTACCTTCTAAACGTGCAACACATCGTGTTTTTACTGTGCCTCGCACCACTACAGCATTTGCAAGCAAATTTCCTAACTTCTTGGGACCTTATTTATATAATCAAATTAATAAGGACACGTCAATAGTGACACTCCCCAAGTTTGAGTGTAAAAAGGTTTTATTTGAGATGTTAAACAAACTAAACTATACTGATACCGAAAATTTAATGGCACCATTAAAATAGATGGTTAATGTAAAATAAATATGTTAGTGGACCTTTCTTATAAATATGAATAAACGTGAAAACACACTACATCATAAATACAGACACACATATTCTCTCTCTCTCTCTCTCTCTCTCTCTCTCACACACACACACACACACACACACACACACACACACACACACACACACACACACACACACACGCGCGCACAGACACATACATACACACACACGCGCAAACACACACACACACACACGCGCACACACCCGCGCGCACACACACACGCGCACACACCCGCGCACACACACACATACACACACACACACACACACATGCACGCACATACATACACACATAATACAAAACATACACATAATACTCCTTCTCACACACAATTTTGTATTTATATTTTTTATATTTGTTTTTACCTACCTCAAGAAGGCAATTCATCTGTACTACTATGACGAAAGAGTCCTGGGTTCCATAGTACGGGTCTTGAGCCTAGTGTGGGAACCAGGTGCTCCTCTACCCTCAAATTGTACTACTTTAAGCCTTTTACCAAATAAACATTTTTTCATTTTCATTTTCATTTTTCAATTACAATTACAATTAGGAATAGACGATATTATTATAAAATAAAATTAAGTAAAATAAATAAAAATAAAATCAAAATTCTGAGTGGCACTGCAATTGTTATGGGCCGCCGTTATGCTTACCATCAGGCAAACGACCAGCTCTTCTCTTTATCAAATAGTATAACAAAATCAACCAACGAATATCCAAACTTAACAATATGAAAATAGAATCAGTATCCAGGACATTCGCTATCGAATGTACGATCGTAACGTGTGGTGCGGATATTTCCTTATGAATTTCAGCACGTTCCAGAACATCTCGGTTGGGATACCGAATTCATTTCCACGCCGGATTCAGTGTTACAGACACGCCTGACACAGAGACGAATCTTAAGGGGAGATTAGTAAAATAAGCTGTAAGTATTTTTTATTTTATGATTTCTTCAAACGAATTGTATCCATTGTACCTGTTAATAAACCTGTTATAAAATGATATTGTTTTTACTTATTATTTTTCGTGAGGAAACCCGCATGTTCAAGAACCACAAAATTCGACATGGAGTTGCGACACCCATCAAGTCGCACTGGGGCTACGTGGTGGACTATGGTCCATACTCTCTCTCTCTGAGAGAAGACTGATCTATTTATATGTGTATGGGAGCACAATAAGGCTATGAAGATAACATTTTAAGTTTTTGCAAAAAAAAATTGTAAATAATTTTAAACTTGAAAAATAACCTAATTAAGGTGAATACCTCTATTAATTGACTCACATGCCAGACTTCGTAGCAAGGCACAGCGTCTCATAGAAATAGTTAGGTAACCTACTATAACAATTTTCTACTTTAACTATTATAGCTTTTTCTATTTTTAAGAACTTTCTGTAAATAATCAGATAGGTAACTCACTTTGATGCTTTCACATTTGGCTGATTGGCCTTCGTCATTCATGTTCCACCTCACGATCACTTGTTTCAAAAAGTTACAAACAGCTTTCAAACAAGTTTACTTATTCACTTATCTTGAACGGTTCTCGCTAACTAATTTTAAAGTTCTTGACTTAGTTTCAAAAGGTAACGCCAACTTTACACCTGCTTTTGTAGTTTTGTTGTTCCGGGTAGTATAACTGATGATATAAGGGAAGGGATGGCAAGAAGGGAGGAATAGGCAAGATGGAAATTGTGAATATTTTCAAAGCCCGGGATTCTTGATGCGACAATGCTTTTACTAAGTACTGAGACCAGGGGCGCCATACTGAGATGCATTCTCTCAGAGAGAGAGAGGTATGGGCCGTCCACCACGCGGGCCCAGTGCGGCTTGGTGGATGTCAGATGTCCTCGAATTTTGAGGTTCTTGAACATGCCGGTTTCCTCACGATGTTTTCCTGCCCCATATTAGAGCGAGTGTGAATAATCCGCACACAACTTGATATAAGTCATTGGTGCGGGGCCGAGTCGAGTTTCGAACTATGGTGCGTCGGATTGAAAGTCGCACAAGTTCCCGCTCGGCCACACTCGCTCGTTCAAATTATATTACTCGCAAATTATATATACTATGTTTATGTTAGTGATTTATTAGACTTTCGCGAATATCACAAAAGTTTATTTCAGTCTTTGTAATTCAAAACATGACTGACTTTGATGGCGCGTTTTGTTTCGATTCAGGGACCACCAAATATTAACTCCTGTCGGTTTTTGTAGTATTTATTTTTTTGTTAAGCGATGCTCCCTCCCCTTAACTATTCATGAAAGCCGTAATAAAACCTTTGTGCGAGGGCTGAAAGGCAAAATAACACACATATCCGTTTGTTGCCTTGTCGTCAGTTTGCATTTTGTATTCACAGTGAAACTTATGTACCTACTAGTTTGAAATATGAAATATGAGTAGGTCTATTTTTCACAATATGTATTTTGGAGAATCGGTAGTGACTTACATCTAGATATTATTACCCACAGGAGTTTATTACGTAAACGTGAGTCATGTAATAAAACATGCTATAAAACAAAGTTATTTAACATATTTTATTTTAGTGTGGACTCTTTGAGGAACTACTCCCCCTTATCACTGTGTGGACCATATTGTGTTAATAAAAATATGTAATACTACAAAGTCAAGTATACAAAGTAGACGTATTATATAACCGAAGTTTTATAATATGTTACTTAATATGGACGGACCGTTATAAAACTGATAAGGTATTTTTCAAGAGGCAAATTGTTTTTACAGTTATGACATCAACACATGTCAATTAAATTAATTAATTATTAGGCGTTCCTTCCTTTCAGTCTTGGCGTGATGATAAACGTAGGAAAATTCTCTGGACGTTTTTTTATTATTCTATTGAATAACAAGATCAACATGTCATTTGCCTGATGGTAAGCATAACACTGGCCCATAACAATTGCAGTGCCACTCACAATTTTGAAACACAAAGGCCTACACTGCACTGTAGTGCGCTCGGTACCCTGAGACATTAAGGTCTTCAAGTATCATAAGCCCAGTCATTTCAATGATTATTTTGCTCTCAAAACGGTACACAGTAATGTTTGCACATTACTGCTTGGTAGCAGACTACACAAGGAAAGCGGTGGTATACACCCAAACGCAGAAGAGTGCCACCTGATGAAACTTTTCAAATATTTTTAGAAACAAATGACAACTTAAAAGAGTAAGTAAGTACCTATAGAACTTTCGTAAAGAGTTACTTACTGCGCTGGAAAGTCTGGAAAGCTGGCATGTCTTTCGTATATCTACCTACATGTGATTTTAAACTTGCCAACTCAGTTTCAGATTGCTTGAGGAGAAATTGAGAAGTTGGTTCGACTATACTCATGAGTTTGGAATTATTGACTAAGTTTCGCGTGTTCCATTGGAGGCTCAGTACCTGAAAGTAGTAGCACAGGCATTTGCTTCTCCAGGCGTACGTACTGTAATTTGTGATATATTCTGGAATGCTCAGCTATCGTTCATCCTCTTCTTCTTTTTCACTAATTTATTACTTTCAGTTATACATATTATGTTGCAGTCAGGGGCGTATTTACCCTTGGGCCAAAAGGGCCATGGCCCGGGGCGGCAGGCTGCTAGGGGCGGTGCAAGCAGAAAAAAATTATAAAAGACTACGTAACTAAGGCTCTTATTAATGAACAGTGTTAAACTGTGTTTTGTCTCTTTCGATTCAGTTTAAAATTGTCAAAAAAAGGGCGGCGGGGCCTGCAGGCCCAGGGCGCTGAATCCTAAAATACGCCACTGGTTGCAGTGTTACGAAAAATGCAAAGATTAGATTGTTTGCAAATAGCAGACGATTTTAAAATACACACAGAAACTGGTAAACACGATAAATAAGCGTTTAGTCCTGCGGTAACTGAAAAAACTATAATTTAGGCCACGCTTTTACATATCGTAAACATTATCTTACAAACGCTTTCTTCTTTTTTTTTTTATTTCAGTAGAACAATAAGTTAGTACTTACTATACTTTCTCAGTAGCTATCTTTTCTACGTATATTATTTGTGGTTGTAAAATCTTAGCAAGTAACCCCCTAACCAACATTTTAATAAATTAAAGTACATAAACGCGTGCAAATTAAAGCCCCTGTAACGAAAGAAACGAAGTCTTTGATCAATAATGGGCGGAAATTAGTGGAGAGCAAAAATGGCGGCCTCCCGCACTAATTCTTTTGAATTATGACAGCGGTTTTAATCGAGGACCCCAAGGAGTTGTATTAACGGAAGGATATGATCCAGAGCAGTTCGGGAGTCTGAAAGATGTCAATTTTAATTGTGTCCGCTTCTATAAGGATTTCCTTAATATACTTTGCTGAAAGTGTCAAGTAAAACTTTGTGTAAATCCGAGAGTAGCTTATGCCTTAAGCCTTAAAACGATGATTACCTACTTAATGGTATTGAAGTCATCCGGTCAACAACAGGTATCTAATCACTCTTACACATTTTGGCACAGGTGGCAGGACTAACTCTTCTGCCAGTGCCTGTCGGAGTGGGTAGCACCGCTCGTGTAGTCTGCCGCCAAGCAGTAATGTGCAATCATTACTGTACTCCAGTTCGATGAGCAAAGTAGTCAGTACAATTACTGTAATGTCTCAGTGTAAAGAGTGCTTTGCAGTGCCGCGCAGGCCTTTCTGTTAAAAAGTTCTTGAGGTACTGCAATTATTAAAGCCTGACTTTATGCTAACCATCAGGCAAACATCCGGCGTCTCGTAGACCAATAGCGCAAAAGATAGGAAATTTTGTGTGACGCGTTTTCTGACTTTGAAGAATCGTCAGGCTCCTTCTGAGATATGGATAACAAGTAGCAATTGACGTTAACGACAATTTTATTTAATGTTGTTTTTAGCAAAACATAACTACCAATTTTCTCTGTACTCTAAAGCCATTTATTATTTCTTACAAGAAACATGGTCTGCCTACAGTATGGGTTGTCCCAGGTCCATCAATCAAGCCAGAACAACGTTTCTTTCAGAGTATTTAATAACGAGCTACACTTTACTCAATTAATCATAGCGTAAAGCACAGTACAGTAACCCTGTAATTATCTGTTTTTGTACAAAATGTGCTTTGGTCATGCACGCCTTTTGTTACGTGCTTTTCATTTACCACTGTTAGAATGATCAGCCTATTTTGCCTATAGAAAAAAGGTAGGCGTGAATCGTAAAAAAGACAGTAATTTTTTTTAAAATTGACCTAGATGTTCAGGTTACATATTATTCATCGGTTGTTTTTGGCTTGATTCCAATAAAATTATAATAAATGTGTACTTAATGTGTTAATTATGAAAAAAACAACAGGAAACTATGCAAAACACTGCTAGTTTTTTCATCCCAAATCTATCAATAGGGATATAATAATTTATTGTAAACTTAAGTGTGTATTTTACACTTACAATATTTCACGACCTAATCTAGGCAAAGAGATAAAAAAATTGACGCTTCAGATGATCTAATACTATTACTTAATTTATAGTATAAGTACTACTTTTCTGTATTTATCGTAGTTACTGTCATAGAATATTCCATGTAGCTGGATTTGGGCCACCAAACTTAATCTTTGCCATCTAGGTATAAAAGTGGAATAGAAATAAAAAAAAATTATAATGTGTTAAATAAATCTTTGCTTTGTTAGTGGTAGGACTAACACTTCTGCGAGTGTCTGTCTGTCTGGGTTGTTATCACCGCTTTGCTCGTGAATTCAGCCGCCAAGCAGTAGTGTGCAAGCATTACTGTGTTCCAGTTTGATGAGCAGAGTAGCCAGTGAAATTACTGGGCTTATGAGACTTGGTACCTAATGTCTTAGGGTAACGAGCGCACTGCAGTGCCGCGCAGGCCTTTGTGTTTAAAAGTTCTGGGTGACACTGCAATTGTTATGGGCCGCCGTTATGCTTACCTTCAGGCAAACGACTAGCTCGTCTCGTTACCAAATAGAATATAAAAACAAATACATTTTATAAGCCAACCAATATTTTCCTACGTAAAAAAAAATACACAAAATAAGAAAGGACAATACACAACTCACCAAAAAAAACCTTAATGTATATGTATATATCTACCCATTTTTTCGTCCTTGCTACGCCTGTTTAACCGGAAAGAAAACCACAGAATACCAAACAGTACTTATTAATACCCCGAAAGGTCCAATACCTTCGTTTTCCGACTCATTTTTATCTGTAAGTTGTATTATAGGGGCCCTTGGGGTACGCCGCTCAATTTTATTTCTTACTGAGCTTTGTCCCTGTACCGTGTTTCGTGAATGTTTTTCTTATCTCCTCTGACTCGAATTGGTATATTATTTTTGTGACTCTTTTTCAATTTACTTTGTAGGATTGTAGGCATTCGCGTTATGGAAGATCTTGATTGAGATATACACATAATATATTATTATAAGTACATACAAAAGTACTCATGTATTGTTTCAAGTTGGTGTACCTAATGCGTAGAGGGACTAAGTCGCAGTAGACATTATAGTTAGTTAGATCTACTGGGATATAGGTTAGAATAGAGGAAACCAAACAGATTCATAGACATACTGAATTACATTTCAACAGCTACCGACATATTTTTTTTTTAACGCTTAATCTCATACCCCCGCACTAGGATTCCCTGTGTCGCAGGTGGCATGGACACACACAGATACACATCACAAACATCCAAGACCCGAGAACAAACTTTATGCTTACACAAAATCTGCCCCGGCCGGGAATCGAACCCGGGAACCCTCGCTTTGCAGGCAGGGTTACTACCAACTTAGCTACGGAGCCGTCATCGTCGTATTTTATTACAATACCAGGTTTTGCTCCGGGCCCTCATCGTACCTTCGTGTAGGCAGTAGGAAGATATGCAATGGTTAGAAAAAATCGCTAATGATTAGTGCAAAGATCAAAGACAAAACAAATGTAAGATAAAGAAGTTTTGCATGTGTGCTATTGGACCGTGTTGAAATTGACGCCGTTGGAAGCTACATGAGCTTGCAACAGCGTCGAAATATCAAATATGTAATATCAAATATGTAATATCAAATATATAATAACAAATATGTAATATCAAATATGTACTATCAAATATGTAATAATAAATACGTTCACGGTACTCCCATTGAACATGTAGCTTGCTTGATGCTTGCAACACGATCCACGAACAAAGAAATATGCTAGTTACAAACCAAATTTCCAATCTAATGTATTTATAAATGCTTTTACCAGTTTTCAAAGGTTTCATTCAAAATTCTGTTTGTAAATGCAGCGTTGAAAGCCTTTGCATTTTCGGATAAAAACCGTTTCACCCGCCTGTTCAAAACAAGCCGATTCCCACAGAGCAGTGAGTGGCAAACGACATCTTTATAGTCCGTACCTAAGCTCAAGTACTTGCCTTTTTAAATAATATAAAGTGACATCATCAGCTTGATAGCGTCCACCGATGGTCATAGGCCTCCATATAGCACGCCATAAAGATCAGATACTCGCCTCTTGATGCATCCAACGGTAAAAAGGGATACCCATATTTCATCACTACCAAAAAAGACCCCAATAACATGAAGTTCCTTTCAATTTTAATAGATGTATTTTTTGCAGTTGCCTGGGTTGCGTGATATATATCCGTGATTTATTTGTACATTCGATAATAGATATTAGTACCTACATTATAATCTCTTTACAGTGATTGTATATAGAATAGAGTGTTATTATAACCAAGCCTGATATGATTTAAATTATGGCCACTCTACACTCACCCGCGAATCACGGCCGTGACGCCGCGAATCCATCTACATTCATGGTTTACGGCTGGCCACTCTATACATGCCCACGAACAGAAACCGCGAAAGCATGCATATTCACGGTTTGCGGTTTTTGCGGCGCGAGTTGTAGAGGGGCCGTGTACCCACCCAGTATAAAGTGTACCTAGATATACCCAATACTGTGTTAAAAAAAAATACATATGTTTTTTTAAAGAAAATTGTCAAACGGAGTTTTGGCGGGAATGCGAAAATGTGCTGTTGTTGATTTTGTGTTATTTACTAAAACCTGTGTTTTATCGAGTGTTAATGTGTAATAATGGTGGATTATTAACCATTAAGTGTTCGTAAACGTGCATGAGTGAAAGGAAAATAGTACAAAGACGAAAAACGTGTATTTTCGTATTCTATCCAAAACTCCATAGAAGCTTCAGTAAAGTATCCACCGCTTTACTGAAGCATTACTTCGACTTGACCGCGCCTAGACTAAACTTTAACGTGACTTTGACGACTTTCATGCACGAAAACTAGATATTTATTATATACTATTATTCATATAACTCGACACTGGCTAAATACGCTAATCGCGTGGAGCCAAAAAGAAAACAAAAAAAAAATTGCCAAACCGAATCTAAACTGTCGGGGTGTGTAAACTATAAAAATCAATGATTAAAATTTCTTTGATCAAAATACACTGGCCTCACTTTGACACTGGCAGAAAAACATCAAGCAGTGTTTAAAAGCCATAATCTGAAGAAGACTAAGAAACTATCGAAATCTTGATGCTACTGTCAATTGTTTAAAAACGTAAGGTCCACAAAGGCCTGCATATTGCTCAACTGTTTCTGTGTGTGTGTCCGTAAAAATGTTCTAATATTGAGTACTGAGAGACATAATGGCAGTTAGGTCACTAATGGATTTTACGTTCACCATTGTGTCTGTGCCCAAATCAAATACGGCGGGCTGAATGCACCACCAAATAGAATATTAAAGTTCTAGCGAGTTGATAAAATTGAGATGCTATTTCGAGTTCAAGCGTAATTTATGTCATAATGGAATTAAAGTGGCATAGTTTAGGACGACAAAAACGCACACTAATACAGCCTGAGTTTGAATTGGTATGTTGTCCCGTAAGGGAGTCAATCTACTCCTAGAGGTCAACAACATTTGTTGTACGACTTTTTGAAATTAGGAATTTTTCATTGATGACATTTAAAATTTACGTCCTACTACAGATATTTCCAGGCAGCCCTAGATCAGCTAATTCACTTGAACTATGTTGAACTTAATTAAATAATTATGTTGTTTAGAACAGACTTAGAAAAATTCCAGAAAATGTCACGCATTTCACGTTTGAAGTTGAATTAATTTTTATGTAGGGAAATTTGGAATGACGGTTTTTCACAGGGGGTTCTCACAACTCATGGACATCAATAGTCCTAGTCACGCTCTTCCGGGATAACATACAAATTCAATCTCACCCTGTATAAGGACTACACGTTTTCAGGTTTGCAAATGTTATACTAGACAACTCCAACTTGTTGTTAAGCCGCGTTTCCCTTATGCAAGTACTTGCATCCATGTGTTACGTCACACTTGTGTGCATGTTACTTGAATTGTAAACACGATTTCTGCAACTTGCACCTCACATGCAAATATATACTTGGCTGCAAGTATTCTAATTAAGTGCGACTTCATTCCTTCACAATGCTAAACATACGACTGCTGAAACTTGCGCGTGCAAGTGGCACCTTGCATAAAACTAAAATACTTGCACGCAAGCGACAGACGCGTATACAAGTTCAAAAGTACCTGAATTCAACTTGCAGTTTGCATGCCTGTTTACGTTTGCACTACTCAATTTGCATGCAACTCGCACCTTGCATGCAGCCTACTTGCATAATGGAAACGCGGCTTTACACACACTTGATTGAAGTTGATCTTGATAACTCACTGCGACATTCATAATTCGTGTAAATGACAGAACTCTTTTATGGGTGGTTTTATATCATTTCTTCATCGTCAGTTAGCAGACAACCAGAAAAAAAATCATCCAGCTGTGGCCAAGTGTGCTTGAATGTCTTTGTTGATGATTATTTTCGTCTTTTCTGTCTTCGTGTTCCCTCCTTTCCTTGATCGTCGCCATCTAAGTACACAAAGATGAAAAAGAAAAAGATAGAAAGTACAAAAGGATTTTGCTTTTGATATAAAACGCCATAATACTACCTATATCCTTAAGTTACAAAGCTTGTGAATACATTTTGGGGGCTAGTCGAAGGATTTCAATATAAGTAAAGTTACAGGAATGTGAGTCGTATCACACGTTTCTCCAATAAAGTCTCTGCATTTTTGTTTATACATCACGACCCGATATCATAACTTCTACCCGTTTGCTACCATAATGTATGCTGCAAATAGTAAAGTGTCTGTCTTTTCCTATTCACGACGTGGGAAGGAAAAAGCCAGACGTGGCGGTAATATTCAGCGATAATTAGTGAAACTTATACGTACAAATGTGGATAAAAATTAAGTTCCATGGTTAGAGCCTGATAAATGCTCAGATGACCAAATATTACAGCTGGACAACTAATATGAGTTATACCCCTGCGTTATTAACCGCCAATGACAGCAAATTATCAGAAAAACAATAACGTTTGAATCATTATGCTTAGCAGGGAGTGAGTGATTAAATTAAAAGTATGTATTTGGTAAACAACTATAATTATTTACTAAAACCGTGTGGTAGGTATTTATAACCAACCATTCAACCAATACTTTACACCTGAAATACCTATCCGATATAATATCGTTATATCGGTAGCTATAAATCTAACGTTTAATATCGCTACACAGGGCTACAGGATATTGAAATAGATAGTCAGGTAATATCTTATAACATCGGCAGACGGAGCAGTCTCCGGCAGGGGTCGACAGACACCGGTATAGGAACTTTCTCAATATAACTCGTAGTGAAATGTCAAACGTATTTAAAACGATAAATTGAAATAAACATTCAGTCTGTTCTATGTGCGGTTGTGGAGTACAGAACATGTTGTTTCAATATTTTAGACTCTTCTCGATAACTTTTAATAATAATAATAATTCATTTATTACAGATTAAATTTCCATATTAATTTTACACGCAATTAATTATCAAAAATAAAAATTAAATCTATACAAAATTTAATTAATAAAAAATTTAATTACACAAAAGAATGAAAATAAATAACAATTACTTGATGCCTAAGATTATTTGCATCCACTTCGACTGGAGTGGGCAGTCAGTTCGCAGAGCAATCATCCTCAAAATGACGTCCTGGCAGATAATTGTGATCGGAGCAGGCTCTATGAGTATAGGCGAAACCAAGGATGATATCTGTCAAGGATGGTAGTGTGAGAAATAGAGAGCTAACCAAAATACCAGACATTTAGTAGGTTAATAGATGATAGGTAAGTTCAATGCTGTAACGAAATGTATAAACTAATATTACAGACTAACAGTTTCGCAGTAGCAAATAGGAAATGATAAGAGTAGGTAAGCCCCACTAGGCGAGTAGCCGATCCAAGTGGCGTTCAATGGGGGAGGCCTTTGTTCAGCAGTGGACGTATTTTGTCAAATGATAATGATAATATGGTGTCTATAACTGTTATCTATACTAGGATCCTTTATGTTAAGAGACTATGTTAAGGAATTCAACTTCAATTAAATTTTATTTCAATTATTTTTCATCGAGAGACGATGGTTACCCTAAGAAACCGGACGTAAACCCGGTAACCGGAAGATATAAATTGTAGACGATATAACTGAACAACAGACTCAATCTCTAACAAGTTGACAAACCATTGTTTTGAGAAGACAATTGTATCGTATTCGAGGCAATTCGTTAAATTTGGACTTATTCATATTTATTATACGAATATTATTGTCACTTTTTATTAATTAGGCACAAAATGATAAAAAACAGCCCAAATCTAACTACTATTTTAAGGTTTTAACTATACAATAGTAAGTATACGATCGCAACGACCACTGCGGGCCGCGGCTAACCTATTATAGATTAGCCTTTTTGGTATTTACCTATAATAGATAACAAAGCTCTAGTATCTTTAGATAGCAAAATGTTGACTCTAAATTTAAGCTTTCTCCTTACAACGATGAATACTGTGAACAATTTTTTAGTTCTATTTACGTTCATAAAGTGATTTGAACCTTATTCTTATAACATCAAGTATTTAATTCTTTAGCTGGCTAGCTCAAACCTGTGCTTTTTTTAAATATTTTTTTCGTAGGTACTTCATAGGTATGTTTGTTACAGCTTTCGTGTGCAACGATGCAAGAAGAACACCGTGTTTGGACACCTGTCTGTTCACTAAAATCGTGGAAATGCCTGGAGATTTATTTTTGTGTGAAAAGTATTTTTGTGTGTTACCATTTTTCCATTCCATACCCATTTTCACTACATATGGTATTGTGCCTAAGAACAGACCTTGATATTATAATGTTTAACAGGTTAATGGATAAAACCATGTTAACCGGACCGTCCAGTTTTCTTAGTCCCAACCCGATAAAAAAGGGAACAAATGAACTTGAGTTTGTTTTTCATTGCTAATATATGCTAATTAAAATTTCTAATTCAACTATAGATAGAATTTAAACGTGTATTAATCATTTTTTAATTTTAAAAATAATTGTACTGCTTAAATTGCCATTCAAATCTACCCTCTCTGGCAATACTAAAAATGTAGATATTTCAGTCGAGTCGACGACACAATAGGAGAAAATTCAAATTCGCGATATCATTTTACAATGGATACCCGGGCGAGCTCTCAAGTATGCTTGACAGTACGCAAATAGAATTTCAGAGAATCAGAGAGCATGTAACGAGAAAATCTTATTTCCATACAATATGCATGTATTGTACATTTATAGTCTTACATTGTAAAATTGTCGTATCACTGCGCATGATGTAGATTTCCGTTTGTACATTTTCAATGTTTGTGGCGTAAAGAATATCTCTGCCTCTGTCAATTTTAGAGAAGACATTACTGTTAGCTAAATATTTAAACCATTTCAACCATATAAGTTATAAAGTCGGGCTGAGATGCGCAACGTGAGATAATGTCTTCATGATTAAATATGCCTTCACGAGTAACTTCTCGAGCAGAAATGTTCTAAATTCAAAATAAAATAGGTATAATCACAGACTTACAGTAGTTACAAATCTGTGGGTATAATGATGTCGATTCTGGTGTCTCACTCCTAAACCTAATTTTAGTTTCGCTCTCTCTTTCCAACTAAGACGAAAAAGGGATAGAAGATGTTTAACAGGCCTGAATTTAGTTTTATAGCTGTCAAATGAAACGCCAGAATCGACTCCCACATCTCTTCATTTGACATAACGAGAAGAGTTCTTTGCGCTTCATGTTAGCAACAGTAGACAAAAATGAAAGAGATATTATATCTGTATCTCGATTAGACAAAAGGCGCGCATCTTGGCTCTACAGGTCTACAGCATTTTGGGGTGATATTTTACTGTTTTTACTGTTATATTTTACTGTTTAGCCATTAAATTCGACACAAAGTTAGTTAGGTTTTCGTGATTTCTACTAAAATTATAATTTCGAAGAGAGGGGTTGCTGCTGCTTCTTGTTTTGACACGTTTTGCGTCATGTCATAGCATAACTTGAATGTCTTGAAACAAGGGGCTCCACATGCATTAAATATTGAACCATTGTGAGACAGTAAAATATGATTTCATTTTAGTATTACGTTTTTCAAAGATTTTATTTATCCTTTTACGCGACTACACCAAAAATAAGTGTCATATTTATAATAATTCAGTAAGTCGAAGTACACGGTGTCGCCACTAACCGACGGCTCGCCACAAAGCCGCCGTAAAAATAATATAACGGCCAACTTGAGAACTTCCTGCTCCATTTTTTCGTCGGATAAAAAGACAATTTCATGACAATCAGCAAACAAGTGTGTTTACTGATTGTCATGAAATTATGTCATTCCTACTATCTATTATTTTCTATCCTTTTTTGGCTAAGCACATCTCTGCCAAATTGACACGGAAACGTTATAGTGTATAATAGTTAGTTGTGACGTGAGAAGTAACATTGATTGTTACTTCCATATTTATAATTGAAGAATCGATAAACAAAAAGTAATTAAGTAGTAAAGTTTGCTACCACCGCTTTTACCCTCGTGACTTCGTAACTAGCACTAATTGCCATGCCCTAGTTTTGTTCATAACAATTTGATCGAAACTGGCAAACTCGTAAACAACTTCACTGATCACGGCTCAGTTCAATACTTCATCGTCGCTTGAATTTGATGTGTGTAAGATGAATTATTCAGAAGCTCCATGTTCGTACTATCACGTCACTGGAACAAGAACGTATACTTATGGGATCGGTACGTAAGATTGCCATGTTTCAGGAGTTACCAACATAGATCGGCGCACACTTTCATGAAAAAATATTACTATTACGATATATTTAAAACTACAAAAAAAAAACTATTTTTTTTTCAAAAACATTAGTTATGAATTGGATATTTCTTTTAAAGTATATGCTTGCGTTTGACTTGGTGGTAAGTAACGATGCGGTCGATGATGTAGCACGCTTACCTAGAAGACACCTGTTCACTCGTTACTTGAAGAGACCCAGGTTATAACGATCAGGAAACACAGACAGATATGACAAGTGTCTGCGTTTTCAGGAACGTGTATCGTACAAAAAAATAAGTGGCTTGATTTACTTTACGCACGCTCATGTGCCTACACATAATATAATAGAGATGCTAGCAACTTTGCCTACTGGTACACACTGTCACACGTCACGTTTACACAATCAAGCTCGCTGGTGATTCACTTTGCGCACCGCAAATTTCGCATCCGATGTCTAACTTGAAGTTATTCATTTGTGCCAAGGAACTATGCACATGTAATGCATGAATAGAGATTGGCACATGCATCAGTCCTTAATTACTTGAGTTTCAAACTTGCGAGTTGTAAATTGTAATCAATGATTTGTGTCGTGTCTGGTGCAGTTAAATGTAAAGCAGTAGCAGCTCGAAATACAGCTAAGTCACAGTTCAAAATTCGTTTTAGGTTTTAATTATTTTTTAAAAAACAACTGTGGCACATGCACGAGCACGGACCATAGCTAGTCTACGGCAGACTGCGGTTGCTGTGGTCCATTAAAACTCTATAGCATCTGTGGACCACGACCTGCGCTGGTTTGTCCGAGTTTTTAAACGATTCGAAATAAAAATTAAGCCCTGCGACTACATACATCGATCTTTAACCGTAACTACATAGGATGTAACTGACCTCTATAGAGATCTATGATTTCTTGTGTCTGAGAATCAATAAATACGAAGACATACAGTACATACATTTTTTTTACGTGATTTTGTGATTTTTTGTTCTGTTTCGGGGATTGATCACGTAATGTGTTACAGATTTTTTGTCTATTGACCTAACCACTGCACCAAGTTACTGTCGAAGTTTTTTGATCTCAGGTACTAATAAAAGCTAAAATCAAAATAAAACGGCGTGTGTTTGGGTCATTAAAATTTACAAGAAACGAAAGTGTCATTAAAATATATATGATCGAACAACTGGAAAAGCTAAAATTTACAGGTATTTCAAAATGTCCTGTCTGATAGGTTTTTGGCATACTATTTCTACATAATAGTGTTATAGCTAACCGGGCGATCAGTAATAAACGTCATCCCTTCAACCACTTTTCTAAAGCTACTTATACATTTTTTTTCACAAAAAGTTCAAGATATATTACCTTTAGAGCAAACGAATATACTAAGATTAGTTTCAACTCAAGAATAGTTTTTTACCAAGCCACAAGAACTTCCAAGAGTTGGTATCATCATAAAGAACTTTTTACACTTCAGCAACAGTTCCATAAAGCCAACCGCGCGACATTGAAGGATGTGCTTTTCGAAACATCTCTCCAGAACTATTTACAAACAACTGTTTTCTCTTTATTCGGAAAAAATCAATATAATTCAACCTCATAATGCGTGCCCGTTCATCAATAGATGGATAGTTCTTTTCCGCTCTGAGCTGCCTTACTCTTTGATGATACTACATCTATATCCATAGAAATAAATGCTACGGAAAAAATTCTTTGTAGTAAAAACTTAATAACTAATAACATCATTTATTAATAGTAGTTAATTAAGTGCACAATCGGAGCGGACGAGATCCCACAGGCAGCACCCGTTCACGAGTGTGTCGCATAAGCCTGCCATCGCTGTAGTTCATCACATAAAAGTATATTTTTTCAAATTTCCCGCCGCTTCACGGACCATCCATTTCTTCCAAAAGTCTGTAAGAACAGTCCTGTTTTTAAAATACATCAATGTGACATGTACTAGATATGTACCACGATAAAATCAAGTAGAAAGCTTTTATACAGGTGCGACTTAAGTAACATTTTATTATGAAAAAAGCACTCTCGTTAATGTTCAAGCTGCGCGCACCTTTTACAGCTTTATCACATTTTAGCCATTGGATAATATTTTGGGAAACACTTGGGCCATGCAATTTGGGTTTCCAATATTATGATACATGCTTAAACTTGGTCAATTAAAAAAATATCAATAAATTCTTATGCCATTTAAAAACATTTATTAAAATATTGAACTGGTCAACGTTTGATCACTATCGCAAATGATCTTATAATGATCTGGTTGAAGAAGCTGTAGCTCTCGAACACACCGACAGACGCTTGGTGATAGATGATAGCTAGGCAGGCGGATGCTCGAAAATGCTTGCCAATCACCATGCTACGGTCGTCATGCTTTATGCTTACCATCACGTAAACGACCTGCTCGTCTCGTTACACAATAGAATAAAAAAAATAGTACTTTAATAAATACTTATTCAGTAACAACATACATTGTGTTTATTACTAATATTGTTGAATAATAAATAACAGAACAAGTAAACAACATAAACTAAAATAACTAAATAAAATACACAATAATTTATTTACAATCTTAATCTAATAATCCGCTACCAGTAGGCAACGTTCCCAAAATGCTGGCAGCATTGCCACGTTGAATGGCAATGCTTAATCTTTGACCTAAGTAGAGGCCAGCATTTTGGTCACGTGTGGCTTCGACCAGACGCCCTGAAAGTTTTTAAAAAAAATTGTATGGACTACTATATTTACAAATCAAGTCGAATGGAACCTATTTCTCAATATTAGTTATGGGTTACAAAATAACAACAGGCAACTATTGACCTAATAAAGAAATCCTCTATTATTACAAGAGTAATTATAAACATAACACCAGGCGTAGGCAAATTCAGTAACACTTAGATAGTGCCAAATAATGTTACTCCTTCGACCCCGGGGAATATTGAGAATTTGAGACCCAAACCTTTGGCAAGCTGTCAGGTAATTTAATATCACAAATTCGTAGGTATAGTTATAGTTTAGTTCACGCAGGCACTCCGTGAATAACTAAATTATGTAGACTAAAATTATAAAGGGCGTTAAAAGCGATGATATACACTATACAGTGCTAATGACTTCGTTCACCGAGCCATAGATAGAGGGGTTTGAATCAAAAAATGAAAGCAAAAAATATCGACCTCATCGGCGAGATCCGTATTTATCGACAACGTTCAGTGACGCTGGAAAGGCAGCGAGAATGAAGCCACGGTCCTCCAAAGAAAAGTGCTATTGGTGTCAATTCTATCATTACATACCTAAACTAATTTTAGTCTCGCTCTCTCTCTTTCCAATGCATAACATGAGAAAGAGACGGACGATGTCTGACAGATCTAAATTTTGTTTTAGTGCTGTCAAATATCTTTCGATCTTGATAAATTAGATGTCACTGAATTCATTGCCATTAAATTTACACTAGACACAAGCAAGTGGATTAATTTGACAGGTCTAAAATATATTCCATCTCTTTCTCATGTTATGCATTGGAAAGAGAGGAGCGAAACTAAAATTAGTTTAGGTATGAAATGATAGAATTGACACCATTTTTATGTATTTTAATAAAATTTAAAATTCAATTTCTGCGGGGTTTTGGCCTTCTCGTACCCGCCATCCTTTCTGGTCCTGCGGTAATGGCGTACACTCCACCGTTGCTTGACCATCTATAAGGTTGTCTGTTTCATTATGTAACACAATTATAATACAAGCATTGAGCATTATTTTTGGTTTCAAAAAAAATATTTTGTAATATAATTTGAGATTCCATTATAAGGCTATAGTGGCGGAATTGGGCATCAGTTTTTAATTAAAATCAAGTCGCATACTGTTATGATAATAAAAATAAATGATAAATAACATAAAAATTAATGATTGCGAATAACAATAATAATAAATAATAACACATAACCTAAATTAAACACATTTGTAGGCAGCCGTAAGTACGCGTTGACCTCTTGAATTTTAATCAGAAATTGGATAATGAGTGCAATAGCCCTCGCCATTGGAGCATTTCGACGTACCTAACATAGATGGGATCGCTAACAGCTGATGCTGGGTGACGTAGACAACTATTGTACTGTCAGCCTTACACCTTCAGTTCTTCCCAAGACAAAGTTTACTGTCAGGTGAACATTTTGCCAATTTCACGACGATACATACAATACATTTCGTAAAGTCATTTCAAATTCTGTAAGTCGAGCTCTAAAATGCAAATTCTAATTATTTCGAAGGTAAGGTTCATCACTCACTTGGCTTAACCATCTGGCATGAAAAGCCGGAAAACGTGAGCACAAATCCCGCGCTTAGGTATGCAGATATATATACTATATTCCTCAAAAGCTTTGAGGATCCTGTGTCGAAAATATTTTTATTATTGTCTGAGTTGTTGGTAGCATATTAGAGTTATATAGTGATCCAATTATTGCTACACTGCAAAGAATAGGGATGCGTCGAAAATACAAGATAAAAACAGTACACAGTACCACAGTAAAAAGCGTTTTGTTTTTCCACCCTAAATTATATATGTACGATCTTCAAGTTTTCACCACCAGGATTCTCTATGTCAAAGGTGGTATAAACACACACAGATACAAACACAAGCATCCCAGACACGAAGACAGACTTTATGTCGTAATAAGTGAATTCGTGTCCCTTTTGGAACGCGAAGAGTATACGCGTCATCTATTCAATGCCTCTCTGTCACCACACAAAAGTACCTCGGTCAGAGTCGAACTCTGAGCCTACCAGGCTCGTACACGTCAGGCAAGAGGTCATGTTAAGAATAGCCTTCCAGTGAGACTGCTAGACTTTAGAACACACCTAATGTTCGACGATGATATTCTCAAATTTAAGGTACAACGTTCTATCAGTATACTAAGAATGCATCATGTAGTTTTTCCTTGACAGAAACGTGCGAAATTCTTTGTGGATGGGTACAGCCTTTGTACTCATAATTATATTGTCGTCAAAAAGTAATATACCCGATTTGAAGAGCAAAGTAGAAAATTACTTGACTTAGAGACGAGAGTAATTCAAGTATTGCAGTATCAGAGTATCCTGTATCAGCACCTATCATTCAAAGTTTTGGAAAGGGGACTTTATGGGCAAATGTGAAGTTCGACAGGTGACCTTATCAGGTGAACTTATCTCATTACTGTTTTATTATACAACCATATTACCAGCTAGAGCTTGATTAAAAAAACTTAAATGGAGCCATCTGCAACTTTACGTCGATATTTTCAAAGATACACCCCAACACTACCCTGAATTATTTATATTCAATCTGGCCGGCAGCCGTATCGCTGGTGTTCCTGCTATTTATGTGCTGTAACATTTTCCGCTATCTCTGATATACGGACAGATGTTTGCTTCCCAGTATTGGGAGTAAAGTTGGATCAAACAAACAAGGAACGATAGAAAGAAATAAAGACTGCGGGAATTATTTCTTCAAAGTAAAACAAGGTGTACGTAATTGTTAAATCACTATTATAGCTTTTGCCTGCGATTTTAGTCGAGATTCATGAACAGTGCATTTCCGGCTTAAAAAGTAGTCTAGTATGTTACTCTCCGGTACATAGTAGGTACTATAATAAGTGCGGAAGTGTGTTTGTATGTTTGTCGGCTTGTCCGTCTTGCACGCAGCAACGGAGCAAAGAATCGATGTGATTTTTAGCATAGAAAGTTTATGGGCCGGAGAGTAACATAGGCTACTTTTCATACCGGAAATATTCACGGTTCCTGTGGAAACGCGGGTGAAATTGGTATTCTGGTTTTTAAAAGAGGGAAACTGGCCCAGGTTTTAGGGAATCAAACCAGCAACCCTAGGTACAGAAATTAAGTTCATCGACCTATTAACTACACTACAGGGGCCGTATGTACACTCGTATATTATAAGTTATATCATATTTTCTATACGTATACTTTTTTAATAATAGGTTTTATACCACCGTAGAGGCCGTGTATGGTCTTTAATTAAAACAGTGACCCAAATAGACCGCGGCGGGTCAAGTGGCTCTTCGCCACGGTGTGTCGCGTCGCAGCCCCTGCAGACTTATAAAAATGTATAATTATTGTTTGAGAAAAAATAGGAAGAATAAGTTTTTAAACAAAAATAGATTTGCTTGTACAATTAGAATTCACTTTGTTTTTTGAAGCCTCGAGTATGATTGTAGCGTCTACACGATGGTAGAGCAGTTTCTAGAGGTCTCGGGGCTTGTTACCGAAGATACAAGTACCGAAGGTAAAATGTTGTACCTATGATACATAGAATAGGGAAGTTGACTCCATGTTTTTATGATGTCAATCAATTCGTTTTCTCAGGACAATCAAATGTCTATAATCTATATCGAAAAAACTGGAAATCGTACGCTCAAAACGTCAAAAATGAGAGTTAAAGTCGGGATTATCTACTGAGCGCTAAAACGCCCCATACAAATTGGGCAGAACGCTGACGTCAGTTGTTCTAAGCATGCCGTAAAATTGTACTAAAAACATGCATTTAGTTTATTTTGGCCGTGAGAAACTGCGTTTAAGTACATAGTTGCATATATTTTTTTATTCATTGCAATGTAAAGAATCTGATGGTATCACGTAAATTACTATTGGACAATAAAAAAATCGTTGAGATCAGGAAATTTTTAGATGAATTTCATTTTTATTGTCTCAAAAAACCTCACGTTTTTAAACCAGTATAACGACAGTAATTGTGTATTTTGTATTTCATGCAACATCCCAATTGCTTTTAAAAAAGTAGGAACCTACTTTGATGAAAATACCACGATAGGTATATGAAAATTCAACTCCCATTTTTTCACCATTAGGTGTTCATTCATAAAATTTAAATGATAAAATAAAAAATATACTTCGAGAGATAAAATATGTAGTTTCACAATTGACGGAGAAATGAGGGAACATACGTAAAAAAATACATAGAGTCGAACATTAATATTAATAATATTCTCCTCCTGTTTCGAAATCGGTTAAAAAAAGAAATGATTTCTAAAGATTCTGTACTAATTAACTGATTCCTCAATTTAATGTTTTCTTAAAATATGAGAAACCTGAACTTCAAAGATGATAATGAGATAATTAATACTGTTCCTTCCTCACCTTTCAAATTACATTTATACGTCGGTAGATTTTCGTTCTATAAAGCTTTTTGCTATCACTAAAAGTCTGAAATATCGACATGGTATTTTAAAACTCTAAAGACGATTCTTTATATTATTATGAACAATGTCAACAAAGAAGAAAAGAAAGAGAAGTCTTTGAAGCATAATTAAATTGCCTTGCAATGTAATCTTATGAACACGTGTAGGGTTTTATGAGTGAACTCAAGTGTACTGGAGCAGAGTGTTCTCTGAAGTGTGTACTACAGACATCTTGCATATCCCAGCATTTAAAAGACGAAATATTGATTTGTACAGCAAACAGTCTTTTGAAAACCTCTACATCTTTAAATGCCTTGTACGATTCGTTTATATTCGAACTAGCTTCTGTCTGCGGTTTTCACCTGCTTTCCACAGGATCCGTACTTTTTACCGAAATAAAAAGTAGCCTTTGTTACTCTCCGGTTTATAAACTATATCTATGCCAAAAATCACGTTCATCCGTTGCTCCATTACTGCGTGAAAGAATGACAAACCAACAAACCAACAAACCAACAAACACACTTTCGCATTTATAATATTAAGTAGGAAGTACAATTAACTTTAGTAACGGGATATTTACCATGTATTTTATTTGTTTTGAGCACTCGATATTTCGGTACTCGCTTCGTGAACATGGTGCTTGCAACAGTGCCGAAATATCGAGGGCTCAAAATAAATAAAATAAAAATTCTCTTGTGTTAGTGACCATGAAAGTTTAAAAACTTACGAGTAGGAAGTAGGATATTAGTAGGACTAGTAGGATGAACATGTTTTTAGTAGATGGTAGGACAAACTCTTCTGTGAGTGTCCATCTGGGTCGGCACCTCCGTATTTGTTCAGATCATGAAGTACGGTAGAGTACTGTATTCTGATATGATGAAAGTAAACTACTTAGTTAATAATATAACTGGGCAATTGGGCATATAACTCTTTATAATAGCAGATGTTTTAGGTTGTTAGAGTAACGAGCGCACTGCAAAATCGCGCAGGATTCTTTGAAATTATTATTACTTATGCAGTTTATTAAGTTCTGGGTGGCAATGCGATTCTTACGGGCAAGTGTTATAGTTGTACTATTAAATGACTAGTTCTTCTATGCAGTAGTCATACCTAAATATAATAGGAAAACAGAAAACAAACAATGTAAACCAAGGGTTTAAAACTGATCCAAAGTATTAAAACTTGTTAAAGTTGCGAGATTTTTAAATTCCACCACCCCAAAAGTACGTAAAGAATTCATAAGCTCCAATCCTTAAATCCGAACAAAGTTTTTGCACCGAATGCCTGCTCGGAATTCACGAAACGGTTTTCAATTTATACAATTAAAACAGTCGAAGCCCTTGTGAATAAGCCATAGTTAGAATTGTAAATTAGTTACAATCTCACGCCTCGGCTTTTACATAAATTCGTAATCACTTAATTGAAAATCTGGTCGCAGGACGAAAGTGGGTGCGGCGATGGAGTATCTTTTCTTTCGCCTTAAAGATGTTTTAAATTATGTTAAGTGCTGACGCGGAAAAATAAATAACGTTATTACGGTATTAGACGACAAATTCGTCTGGATACTTTTTATTTCTACCTATAATTTGTAGATATACTAGATTTTTTTCATGCTATTTGGTAACGAGACGAGCTGGTCGTTTGCCTGATGGTAAGCATAACGCCGGCCCATAACAATTGCAGTGCACTCAGAACTCGTTACACAGTGCGCTCGTTACCCTGAGACATTAGGTATTAAGTCTCATAAGCCCAGTAATTTCCCTGGCTACTCTGTTCATCAAACCGGAACATAGTAATGCATGCACATTACTGGTTGGCGGCAGGCTTCGCGAGCAAAGCGGTGGTAACAACCCAGACGGACACTCGCAGAAGAGTTAGTCCTACCACTAACAAAAGAAGATTATAACGACAGATGAAAGTAAATGGAGCCTGTTCGCTTTGTAATGGGTATTGGGTATGTAATAAATAAATGTAAATATGTAAGCTTTTGCTCACGGCTTCACACGCGTGGATTCAAGATAAAATGTAGCCTAATATAGCATATAGAGATAATGTAAATTTCTATTCATTATCAGCCTCTTACGCTCCCACTGCTGGGATACCACCCTTCTCTCAGAGAGAGAGTTATGGGCCATAATCCACCACGCGGGCCCAGTGCGGCTTGGTGGCTGACAGAATTTTTGGTATCAAACCAGCTGTCCCAGAGATTTGCGGTAACGAACTAACTTACAACATACTGTATATCTTCATAATACTGGTTGTATGCTATGAATTCTCTTTTCTTTCGAGATTCTGATTCTTGACGTAAAGCGAGTATTTCAACCAAAAACTAAATTGACACAGCAGAAAGACTATATGCAATAATAAAAAACATATTTTTGCTCATTGAGGCGAAATTTATGCACGCTGAAAATAAGAAAAAGCCATCTGAATATTCAAAAAACACTTAGCATACTAGTGAGGCTACACGGGGAGGGACCTGTTTAATTATTTAACTGTGTGCCTAGTCTGATGTTCTGAGTTTTCACTCTGCTGACGATGTTTTTCTCTTATTTTACATATAAATTACACCGGTACTAGAGGTGGCGGCGAAGGATGAGTGGAGATAGAACGGGCAGGTGTTTTGGAAATAGTCTTCTACTCAAGGGTTAGGTAATTGGTTCGTAAAGTTGCGAACATAGAAGCAAAACAAAGATTAGTTAGTCATAAATTGGTCACTAAAACTGTATGGCGGTAATAATAACTAATGTTCAGAGACGAGTCTGGCTTTAGACCCTAGTTACACCTATAGTCTAGAGGATCATAAACGTAGATTTATTTACAAAAAAAGAAACAAGAAAAAAAAAGAAAGAAGATGTTGGTGGTGTCAGAGATTTAAGACTTGAATTTTTTTTTATTTGATTTCTTATTTTGTTTTAGGGTTCAAAATAAAAAAAAAATATTAATAGGTATACATCATCATTTGGTTGTTAATTTATCCGTCTATCTGTAAGAAAAGTTAGCTTATTTTCGGCACGCTATCCTAAGTCTACTCTCTTTATTTCAATATTTTGTTACACAGAGCGGATATAACTTCGTTGTGGTTGTATTTCTAGAATATTCTATGTCCACAAGCGGCGAGAGGACTCTCTCAGTGTAAATGGAGAGATGCGCGACATTCGTTTTAATAACGACCGACGCACTCGTTATAGCTGTACCAACTGCCCTCGTTATAACTAACGACATTGAATAAACTGCTATTTGTTTCACGTTTTTGTATAGAAAGTTTTTCGTTTTTGTAGACTATTCTATGTCCACTTGGCATTATGATGACTCTTCTTGTAGCTAGCCAGATCCATGCGTGACATTATATTACAATGACACTAGCTTCTGCCCGCGGCTTTCACCCACGTTCCCTCAGGAACAGTGCATTTTTCCGGGATAAACAGTAGCCTATGTTACTCTCCGGTCCATAAACTATATCTATGCCAAAAATCACGTCGATCCGTTGCACTGTTACTGCGTGAAAGAAGGTCAAACCAACAAACACATTTTCACATTTATAATATTAGTAGGATTTACAAATTAATAACCACGTAAATAACCAAAGCAAACGAAAGCATTTTGTTGACAACGAATATTTTAAAGAAATCGTTATTAAAATTTAACGTTATAATATCATAAGTAAAATAATACTATTTATCACAGCAATTTGTGGTAGATAGTGAGATAGCGACAGTCAGAAAATTATATTGGTATGGTTATTTATCATTGTTATGACTATCGGATGTGACTTTTGTTTTACTAAATGCATAATATGATCCTATGTACGGTACCTGTAATATATTTTTTTTTTTTTTAATTTTTGTTTATCTGTCTGTTTGTGCCGGCTAATCTCCGAAACGGCTCGACCTATTTTGACGGGACCATCACTGGCAGACAGCGGATGTTATAAGAAGTAACTTGTGCGAAGCCGCGGAGCACAGCTAGTATGCTATATAGTATATAGCAATACGTCTGTCATGTACACTTTTTTGTACAGAAATATGCGTACAAGTATACGTAGCGTAGGTACATCTATACTAATGTTATAAATCAGTAAAGTTTGTGAGTTTTTTTTTGTTCGTTACTAGTCTCTGGAACAGCTGGTCCGATTCTAAAAATTCTTTCACTAATAGGAAGCTATATAATCCCTGAGTGCTATGGGCTTTTTATTCTGATTCCACGCATGCGAAGCCGCGGGGAGACGCTAGTGTATAATACATTTAAACGTACATTTTCAAGGTATGACTGCTGAAGTTATAGTATCGCACTTAACGAGCCGTCATATCTATCAACTACGTACAGCAACAAAACTTGTCTAAATACAACACTAGTTGTATAGCTATCTGTTACCTGAAACGGCTTACTGAGCAGGGAGCTGATTGTTTCACCTGGGCTTGTAGAATATTCTATGCCATATGCGGCGTACTAATGACTCTTGTGTGATGTGACATGTAGCCGCCTGCGAGGCGGGACAGTTGCTTGAATAAATTAAGGCTATATAAACAGCTGAGTACTTCTTTTGAACGTTCGATCTTTGTATAAAGATTTTTAGTCGCATTTGACTGACTTGACGGCTCCGTAGCTAAGTTGGTAGTAACCCTGCCTGCAAAGCGAGGTGTCCTGGGTTCGATTCCCGGCCGGGGCAGATTTTGTGAAAGCATAAAGTTTGTTCTCGGGTCTTGAATGTTTGTGATGTGTATGTGTGTGTGTGCTTGCTACCTGTGACACAGGGAATCCTAGAGCGGGAGTATGTGTGTAGGCGTTTATTTATTTGAAATTCGGTTGTTTATACCCGTAAAATATCACTTGGATCGGCTTCTAGCCTATTGTATCAAGTGGCATTCTATAGGGGAGACCTTTGTTCAACAGTGGACATCTTCCAGCTGGTGATTACACTCATAGAACTATGGAATAATGTTACTAAATAGCCCAATAGTCGCAAAGTTGTCCTGAGCTTCGAGTACACGTTTTCCTTTTCCAAAACCTTAGGATAAAACGTAAATTTGAAGTTCTTGTTAGTGTCTTCAGCAAAAACTAATGTCCAATAAAAAAATGAAATTATGGAAAAAGTTGTTAGAATCATCTATAATAAATCAAATAGAAAACCCTTTAAAGGCTATTGGACCCGTAATATCTATTTTCTACGTATTTCCAAAGCTAATGAAATGACTAGACGCAATATATTTCCTGTATTATTTCGGAATTTCTCCTTTATTTCTGCGATATTGGCTGTTTGCAGGTTTTTATACATTTTAATGCGAGTTTGCTTAGTACATACTAATACATACTAATTTGGTGATCGGTTTTTAATCATTAATATCTTGATATTAATATAACCGACCTTACCACCATACACGATGCGGTCGACGAATATACCTATTCACTCGCGCCTTCAAGCAGCCCTTGTTGTAGCGAACGGGGAACACAGACTCAGGCAAGGAAGATAGAAGTCCTACCGCAAGTAGTCGGCACATTGCCTCTCGCGATTCGTTTATCCAACGACACAGTGGATTTTTTTCCAATCCTCATAAATAAATGAAACGTGACCACAGAAAAACCATCTCGTGAAAAGATTTAAAATGTTCCGATTTCATTAATAATCGTACTGAAGCACACCCTTTTATAACAATTCGGGTAAGCGGGTATCGGTTAGGTAGGTATATATTTGTCTACTAAAGTAGCGTGGTAATCAACCGAGGGATGATAATTTGTGCTGAGACAAAGGGTTAATCTGGGATTTGGCTGAGACAGATGATGTGTGGTTACTAAATAATCTTTGAAATGTGAGATGAATAAGCGCGTTGAATAAATTTAAAATCTCTATATCAGTTGATATTTTTATCTTTTTACACGATTGAACAAAAAAGGACTGTAATCTTAGGGTCACTTTATGTACCTATGTGAGTTTTTTACTCAACCATAACTTTTAAATGCCTGAACAGATTTGAATTTATGGGGTATTGTTAGAATCCTTACATCACCCTGAGCGATACTGGCTAGGACAGTCGTGTTTTTTTTTTCTAAGTAATTTTTGTTACAATACAATTGACTTGTTTTTGGAAAAATGCAGTTTAGTAGCTGTATATATAAAAGTATATTTTGTAACGTCTATGAAAAGTTTGTGTGTTCATTCAAAAAGTTCTAAATGGACAAGGTCAATTCTTTTATCTGAAATTAAAGACCCTACTGAGTTGTTTGATTTATTAAGAATTACCCTCCGACCGGGGCGTAGTAACGTCTTCGTTGAAGGTTTATTTATTTATTTATTTATTTCTTGCATACATACATTTAATACAATGGAGTAGGTACCTACTTTTGTATAAATCTATGCACCCTGTTAGGGCGTAGCAAACTTATAGTAATTAATAAAACTATGTTAAATTATGATAACTAACACTACACAACAAAAATTAATATTATTATAATATTCTATACCTATCTATACTACCTACTTAATACTTAGTATGAGATCACAAGTTACACTGATGGTAAATTGTAAAATAATAATAAAAAGAACTAAAGTAAACGTAATTTTGTTAATAATTATGCATTTTATGAGACTGAAATATTTTTATCATTTAAGTAATCATTAATTGTATAGTAACATTTTTGTATTAGTAAGATTTTTAGTTTCCGGTAGAAAATGTGGTCTTTTTGTTCATTTTGTAATATGTTTGGGAGCTTGTTGTAGATTTTTATTGACATATAGTGTGGGCCTTTTTTGATGATTTCTAATTTGGGGTCAGGTAAAACTATTTTTTGTCTGCGCGGTTTTTTGTTTAATTCGTACAGTTCAGGATGTTTTCTAACTAGCATAGCTGCCTCCAGTAGATACACGCATGGCAATGTCAATATCTTGTGGTGAATGAAGTGTGGCCTACAGCTGTTCCGTTGGCGAATGTTTGTTATTATGCGAATGCACTTTTTCTGCATAATAAACAATTGCTCAGCGTCAGTGCTGTTTCCCCAGATCACCACACCATAACGTAACCACGCATATGCGGATGCATAGTAAGCAGCTAGTGTTGTTTTTAAATCAGAACTTGATTTAATTACAGCAAGTGCATAGATAAATTGTGATAACTTTGTTTTGATTTTTGCGATATGGCTTTTCCAGTTAAGGTGTGTGTCTATTTTTATACCTAGTAGTGAGAATTCTTTAACTTCTTCAATTTGAAGATGATTAGTTAGGGGTTTCAGATTTAAAAGGTTTTTTTGGTAAGGTAGGAACTGGATTAATTTTGTCTTTTTGATGTTAAGCTCGAGATTATGTGATTCTAGCCATGTGTTTATATCTGAGAAGGTATCTTTAATGTGGTCTAAGGTACTTGTGTCGGTTGTGCATCTGAATAATAGTGATACATCATCCGCAAATAAAATGCAGGGTGAGTTTGTTACATTTGGTAAATCGTTAATATATATAATAAATAAGATACATCCTAGTACGCTGCCCTGTGGGATTGACCAGTTTGTGACTTTTATGTCGGATTTAATAGTTTGCATTGTATGTGTTTCTTGGTTATAGAAATCTATTTCGACAAGTTGCTTTCTATTATACAGGTAGGATCGTAGCCAATTTAGTGGTTTGCCTCTAATTCCTATTGCATATAATTTTGATAGTAGGATGTCGTGTGAAACTCTATCATAAGCTTTTTTCATGTCTAGAAGTAGTCCTACAGAGTAATATTTATTTTTAATATTTTTCAAGATTTCAAGATAATACTTATAAATGGCTAAAGTGGTAGAGGAGTTTTTTCGAAAGCCATATTGATTTTCATTGAGTAATTTATATTTTTCAAGGAAGCCGTAAATTCTATTTGATATCATGCGTTCAAATATCTTCGAAATCACCGGTAATAATGCAATAGGCCTATAGCTATTAACGTCGGTAGAATTCCCATCTTTTTTTAGAATAGGTCTTATTTTGGCGGTTTTTAGCCTTTCCGGAAAGCACTCCTCTTCAATTGATAGATTAATTAGGTTTGTGATTGGTGTTTCTAATTCATTAATGCATTTTTTAACTAGGGCAGGAGGCACATCATCAATTCCGCAACTCCACTTGTTTGCAAACTTTTTTACAATTACATTTACTTCCTGTTCTGTAACTTGCGTTAAGAACATGGAGTTAGGTGAGGGTATCTGTTCACTACTGTTTCGGCTATGGGTAATGCTAGTAAAATGTTGCTTACCAATTGATGCAAAATGTTCATTAAAAGCACTGGCTACCAAATTTGGTGCATTTATGGTTTTATTATTATATTTTAGGTTAACATTTTTTATGTTTTTTGAGGATTTTTTATTTGTTGTTTCTTTAATTATACTCCACATAGTTTTAACCTTGTTTTTTGACTGTTCAAGCTTTTTTGCATTATGATTTCTTTTTGATGCTTTTACACATTTTTTTAGATGTTTTTTGTATTTTTTATAATGAAGTTTTAGGGTTTTATTATTTGATTCGTTACAGAGAATTTTTAATATCCTTTTGTTTTTGCATGAGATTTTTAAACCTTTCGTCAACCATTTATTTTTATGCTTAGATTTTATTTTTATAATTTTATACGGCATGTATAGATTTAATAGTTTCGTGATATGATCATCAAATCTGTTATAGTTTTCATTTACATTTAGATTTGAGTTTATTATATTTTTCCACTCTGTTGTAGCTAATGCATTTTTAAATAGGTTTATACTTTGTATAGTGAAAAGCCTTTTTGTAATAGTAGTATTATTATTATTATTATTCAGATCAGTACTTTGATAGCTATAATGTATTGCTTTATGATCAGATATACCATAATCTTTAACATGGACATTGCAGTCTTTGGGCATATTTGTAAAAATTAGATCAAGACATGTCGCAGTTTTATGTGTTTCTCTAGTAGGGCCGGTTATTTTTTGTTGTAAGTCGTATTCGGTCATTATATCAGTAAAACTTTGATAATTTTTTGGATTTTTGTTTTTATCTATATTGAAATCTCCGCCTATAATTATTCGTTTTTTTGATTGTAGAGCTTTTAATTTCGTCAACAGTTTGGGTAAGAAAGTAAAAAATGTTTCAATCTCACGGTCTGCACGGTAAACATTTACAATAATTGTATTTAGTTTCGATATTTCTACAGCACAGCATTCTACAACATATTCAACGGAGAGGGCTTCAATATCAAGTCGCTCTTTGTATTCAATTCCTTGTTTTAGCAGGATGGCTACTCCACCCCCTCGTCGTGTTTTCCGGTAATAAGCCGCTGCGAATTCGTAATTGGGTATAGTTATAACATTTTTTTGTTCATCTGTGATCCATGTTTCTGATAAACATAGTGCTTGTATGGAATCGTTTTTGTCTAGTAAGCTTTCAATGACGTAGACTTTGTTTTTTAAACTTTGGGCGTTTTGGAATATAACATTAAAATCAGTTGCGAAATGTATTATTTGTCCTTCGAAAGGGTTGTCTACTTTCCAAGGGTGTCCTTGGCGTAGTATGTTTTGTTGGCTTGTTTATATCTGGTGGAGTTGTAGTTGTAATGTCGGCTTGGTGGTGCGCAACTTTGTGTGTTATACTGTCTTCATTGTCATTATCATTATATTCTTTGCCATCTATGTATAATTTATTATTCCGAATCACAGCATTTTTCCCGTTTTTGCGTTCTGTTATTAGTATTCCTCTTAATTTGTATCTCGACTGAAGCAACTCTTGGTTTAAAAACTCAGATATTGTGAGTCCTGTCTGCCTGAAGTAGTGTTTATTGTTTAATATGTATTTTGTCATTCTTTTACTGATCAGTTCTACAGCCAGGGGTCGTCTATATCCTTTATTTCCAATTCGAGTAATCTCTTCTATATAGCCAGTTAAATCTATGTTTAAAATGTCTCTAAATGCTCTCAGTATTCTATCATGGAGGTCGCTTTCACTCTCTGTGTACTCATTGAATCCATATATGACGAATTTTTTGGAGTTTTCTTCAGGTACCATGATGTGCGAGCCGTTCTTTAAGGGGTGGTCAGGGTGCTCTGGATTGGCAGTTTGGACCCGTTGTGAACTCTCATGTAGATTAGACAATTGGCGTATAAGTTTCGAATGTTCATTTTCTAAATCCCGTATTTTTTCAGCAAATTTTTCAATTTGGGATTCCATTTTTTGCTGTTTTTCGTTTGTGTCTTGTTTGTGTAATTGAAACTTTTGTTCAAGTACCCCGATGGCCTTATTTATTTCTTCCTGTAACTGGGACTTCATTTCAGCTATTTTACTTAAAATTAGTTCCTCGTTTTGTTTAAATTTCTGATCTAGAAGTATGCTAATTTGTTCGATGGTTACAGCTCCACTGCTATCTTTCATTAGTGATTTTGTGCTTTGAGACTCATCGTATATGGAGCAATCGCTGTGCACCAGCTCATCCACAGACACCTGTGTTTCGTTATGTGCAGGTCTATAGTGCGATCTTATCGGAGTATCATCATTTCTGATGCGACGTGTGAGATTTAGGCACTCGGGGCATATCCAACTTCGCTCCAAATCTTGTAGGTGTGCTTTGTAATACACTTTATTTATATTCACACATTTGTAATGGAAGCATATTTTGCATTTCGTGCAATTCAAAATTTCTGAGATGGTAATATGTTTCGTGCAAGCTCCGCAGTTCCGCATTTTAATTTTTTTTTATTGATAGAAATGATATCTCACTTCCGTCTTCCAAGCTTGAGTCGGAAAGGTCCCCGGCACAAAGCCGCTTCCAATCGGAAAGAGCGGGTATTATGAGCGCGTATCCGAACTATTACGCTACGCTCGATTAGAACCACAGATCAGTATATGTAATTGGAACGGAACGTAATTGCGTGAACGCAGCTTTTTAGCGTTAGCGTTGTTAAGTTGGTAACCTTGTAATCCTTGTATTGCTCACTTCACTCTGGTCTATGGCGATATTTTTCTCAAAAAAACACGGAATTGTGGCACTGTTTCACTCTGTTTATTTATATAATCCACTTATTAAAGTTTTATGTAGGATTTGAAGATGTTTTTACACAATTTGCAGTGGTAATGAACGGTTTTTTTACTTAAAATTGGAGCACAACAAAAATCAGATCTTGACGTTTTGACATTTTTTTTTTTTTAAATTGAATACAAGGATCAGAGCTTTGATTTATGGCTATTCCGGCTTTATCAGACGATGTTACTTGACTTTAATATTTTTTTCGAACTTTTTGTTCCATCTTATAGGATATATCATGGACCTATACCATATACGTAGGTATACCATATGGGTATATACATATATAATAAATATAGGATGACGATGGGTAACGGTATACTATTACATTACGGTCATAGCTATTTGACCATTCAAAGCTTCCAAACAAGATAGAATCGTGTTTTTTGTATACTATTTACCTAATAACGAGACGAGCTGGGCGTTTGCTTGTCAAAGTTCTAAGAGCGTTATCATACTATTTTCGATTTGCGAGCTTGTTTCCAGCGAGGCGATCAGTCAACGCGAACGCCACGTGTGCAAGAGCTCACTGCGTGTGCAAGACGTGTTCAATGTTCATGGTGACTTCGACCGCTCCACAGTTTGAGCCAACATAGCGTGAAAAGTACGCTTAAAACGTAAACCATTTTTCTCAAACATTACATTATAAAAAGACATTATCTGTAAATTATACCTCGCCTTATGAACGATAAATTAGAAAGAACACTAATTAAACCTTGCATGAAACAAAAGATGTAGAGAGTGAAGAATAATGGGCATCCGGGACGGAGACTAGCGATTTGTCATTGTTTCTTTACAAGTCCGCGCAATATTTAGTCCATTTTTTATATTTTTTTCCAAACCAAATGTCTTCAAGGGTCTGAGAGTATCATTTATCAGAGTTTATAAAGGTTTTTAAGGAGGCTTATTTTTCTAGATGTAGTTTTATAGATAGTAAGCACAGTGAAAATATGGCTGTTTTTTTATACTGATTAGATTAGCCTTTTGACTCGCTCGATCTAAAGCGAAGGTGTGGTCTCAAGTACTGGCTCTCAGGTGCAAATGCCGGAACACACGGATAAACATCGTCGAAATTAGTGGTCAAACGCTAAACGTAAACCTTGCTCTTTACGCGCCCCGTCTTGCTCGTGGTGAAACAGGAACAATATTTATCGCTCGGCGCTAGGCACGTTACGGAGTTGGGCGAGTTTTACGTACCCTTCTTAACACGAGCACACACGATTATGCTACGCCAAAACTATTTTGTTACTAAAAAGCATATATATTACAATAGTACATTACGATATTAGTGCGTAAAGATGGTTATAACATGCGAGGCGGAATCTCAGCCCGAGCCGAAGGCGAGGGCGTAATTGAGCCGAGCATGTTATAACCAATACCCACGTATATCGTACGACGTTTTTTAACACACTTGCGAGTAAACAGGAAAAAAAAACATTTTAAATAAACTCAATCTGTGAATGCACACTGTTGCTTTCCCGCCATTTTACCAGCGCGCTTGAATAGCAACAGCGCGCTGCTCACTAGCTGGAGTGGTGCGGCGGCGCGGCGATCAGTTCCATATTTGAAATGGCAAATAATACTGTTATGGAATTTGTATGGACTATAACTTAACTATTTGCTTTGATAACACACGCGTTTTTTATGACCCGCTTTACATATTTAAAACCGGTGGAATTATATCAGTTTTACGAGAGAGGGTGTTAAAAAAGTAATAATTTTACATTACCACCTCCAACGTTGTAATACGTCCGTGCATATGCATTAAAATTTGTGAGAGTCGTAAAAATGTATTTATATGATATACTCGTATATGAAAAAAGTTCTTGGATATGGGCTTTAATAGGTTTTTTTTTAATGTTATATGGTAACGAGATGAGCTGGTCGTTTGCCTGATGGTAAGCATAACGCCGGCCCATAACAATTGCAGTGCCACCCAGAACTTTGAAACACAAAGGCCTGCGCGGCACTGCAGTGCGCTCGTTACCCTGAGACATTAGGTATTAAGTCTCATAAGCCCAGTAATTTCACTGGGTTAAATAATATAGGTAGGTACCTAATAATATATGTAAGTAGTGTTAGGTCCAGAAATGAGACAACTCGGTTTGAATAATTGACACACGTGTATTTTCACACGTAGTTCAATGAGGACTGCTGTCCTTCCCCGCGTCTTCCCCTTGCGTAGCACTGAGACGACTACGGCGTAGCGCTGACTTTATGACGTCATAGCGTAGCACCCAGCACCATACCATGCTCTACCTTTATTCTTACAGTAGTTATATAAAAACAGTTGCTGTCTATTTGGCGTTGTTCTCACCAAATGGCTCCACATTTTCAGTAGCTAGCAGCTTTTTAGTGTAGGGTCACCATGTTATCGCGTTTAATAATGCTACGATAAGTAATTTTGAACACAGTTGAAAGTAAAATATAGCGGCCATCAATTAAAGTCACACGGCATACTATTAATAAAATCTGGATCTTTAAAGGCACTGTTTTTAGTTTTGCTATTGTTAGTGATCGATTTAGGTACCAGACAGGTACTTAAATGTTATTAAGAATTTAGAACGCCGAAAACGCTGAACTTCTTCAAGCACATCTCCAGAAACGAGAACTCGATGCAGAGACTAGTGGTACAGCTCGTGTCGTTATCAAATAGTATCAAAAAAGCTAAGGCATCCAAGCACTAGAAAATGCCTTACCATCATGCTATGGTTGTATCTCGATATTCTCTTTGAACGAAACCTCATTGTGTAATTCGAACCTCTGAGATACATCGGTGGCCATCGTCACTACGCGCTGAGCCATCGCCACCTTATCCAAATTTTGTTTAGAATTTCTCACGATGTTTCATCAACGATGGCAGCCCTATTGTGGGTCGCGTGGAAAAACGATGATTTATCGTGAAGTTCAGGGATGGCCTAATGGTGTTGCCCAAATTGTTAATGGTGGCACAATGCCCCGGGGACAGCGGTGCCGTGTTCTAAACTGCCCTAATGTAGGATGTTAGAAAGCAATTATTGGAAATGTTATTAGACTGTTACGGCTATTATTATTAATGTTAGTTTGCACGATAGGTCAGGATGCCGGCTTAAAAAGTAGAGCGGATCGAAAACAAAATAATAATGAAATACCTTATTGCATGATTAGTTTCCTATTATGTGCTATTAGTATTTATTATATGTATTATGAAACCGTTGAAAACGCATCTTAAAGATTGTTTCGCATCGTAACTATTTTTCGCGCGTAATTCTCTATCGCGTATCTATAGCGCCTATTTTTAAAAATTTAGAGAAGCGCGAGCGAGATTGTGGCGCGCCATATACCTTTTTTGTCGCGATTCACAACGCCGCATATAAAATCGAGGAAAACGTAAAAAGTACACATTGCCGACGACCAATGATTGATACAACAATCAAGCCCCCTCCCCCTCAGTCCTATACGGTCCCCCCAAGTCCCGTTGTTCTACCCCAGAGTTGTCACGACATCGTTACATTGCGAGCCGAAATGCAAAACCTTTTTTTGTTTTCCATAAAATGATTGTAACATTCACGATTCTCTGGGGACGCATTTGGATGCTTTTATTATGGTTGAATGTAAAAGGTGGCTGGGTTTATACTAGAATTATAATGTGCTGACGTATGACGTTATTCTGGTGGTGTTATTTCCTGCTTTGTAGCACTTCTTTCAGTGTTATTTAATAATTCAATCAGGGGCTGAGCCGCAGAGAGAAAAGCTGAAGTTTTTCTGAGTATAATACATAAATATTAAAATAATACGCAAACTAATAAATTCAATGTGTTATATCGAATTTGTCATTCTCTTCTATGTCTAACGCACTATGCAGAGAAGTAACGCTGCTCGATTGCGAATGTCCAAAACCAGGCTGAACAGAATAAAATAAATGTAGTTTATGAAACTAAAAAAAGATAGACCTCCAGGCTCCACCATCAGAACTTTGACAATAAGTACAATTGATTGGATCCGTCAAAACGAATCATGTATGTCCAAACTCGAAGAGTTTACTGGTAGCCACTGGAGAGGTCCACTATTCACCTCCTGGCTCCATCATCAGATCAGCTTCATGATACCAAAATATAGTTTTGTCATCCAAACTACATATTTTATTATACTTACAAAGTTTCATTTCGATACGACAGATAGAAGTAGGTTAAAATTTACTTCTAAAATTTTTTTACGTTGTTAGATATAAGTGAAGCTAATAAAAGTGAGGTTAAACGAAAACGTGCGAGTTTCGTCTGGTTGATGATTCCTATGAACACTAACTGATCATTCAAGGACTTGCAAATCAATCTAATACTGAGTTTTAAAGCAAATAAACAGAGAAAAGCTTTCTATCACAACCGAGGTAAAAACGCAATAATTTAATTCATTTCTACAATTTTATAAAAACGAGGTAAAAAACCGCACAGGAGACCTTTTTTATTTAAAACTGAGAGCAAAACTCAAGGGTCCTTGGTTGGAGCACATAATATCGGTAAAGGGCCCTGAAGAACGCGTATGATTTATACATCTCATATTTACACAGTAAACACTCTGGATAATACACCGATAAACATAAACGTAAACGCTTACACACTCATACCCCCGCACTAGGATTCCCTGTGTCGCAGGTGGCATGGACATACACTGATACACATCACAAACATCCAAGACCCGAGAACAAACTTTATGCTTACACAAAATCTGCCCCGGCCGGGAATCGAACCCGGGACCCCTCGCCGATAGATTTTCCTCAAAGATATTGTCATCATCTAGCTAGCCAGCCGATCTAGAAAATGTCTAAATACCTACCTAATAGTAATAAACTTTAAAGTCAAGTATTGTTTGTTATTCCTTATCATCCAATATTGATCGTCAATACTCCTTTCCAAAGAGTTACCGAAAAATACAAAGACTTCGATCAATTATTCCTGCTTTCAATTCAAATACCTAAGAGCAAACCTTTCCCTTCAGTTCCGATAGGCAACCCAATACGGACCTACCAAATACCTTCATCCTTTTTCAATCAAGTTCTTTCAATTCAAAAATAGCCTTACCTTTTTCCTTTTCTCAGGATTCTTCCTAGCCCGGCAAATTACCTATCAGCGGTCAGAATAAAGCCATAATGCATGGAAAGTAGGGCGGCAGGGCGAAGGTCGGCGTGAATGCCCCTCATTATAGACGGTTGCCCTCGCAGGCATTCTCGAGCATTCAAACACACCCGAGATACAGAGCCCGGTGCCCTGGGAAGGTGAAGCTCAAACATTTGAATGGAAAGGTCAGTTTATTAGAAAATAGGTAGAATGCGCGTGCTTTTCAGTTCTTTTAGTTGGGAAAAGAATTTAAGTTATGCAATTTTTTATACTTTGCGATAGCGAGTCGATCGATAAGTTTGCCTAATTGTAAGTAAAACGCCAACCCATAACAATTGCAGTGCCACTCAGAACTTTGAAACAAAGATTTTCGCGGCATTGCAGTGCGCTCGTTACTGTGAGAGGTAAAATTAATTTGTTTAGAAGAACGTGAAATAACTGGGTTTACGAGACTTAATTCGTGATGTCTCAGGGTAACGAGCGCACTGCAGTGCCGCGCATGCCTTTGCATTTCAAAGTTCTGGGTGGCACTGCAATTGTTATGGGCCGGCGTTATGCTTACCATCAGGCAAACGACCAGCTCGTCTCGTTACCAAATAACATAATAAAAAAAAGACGTTACAACTGACCTACAGATAGGCAGACGACGTCACTACAACTAAGCTCTCATTGCTTCAAATTAAAATATAGAAAAACGTAGCTTACTCATGTAGTGCAGCTGCCTCGCCGATGAAAATGCGGAAAATCAATTTGGTCGTAAGTCGTAACGGATATTGGGTCTGCGGTAAAAACTTCGCAGCAATCCGATGTTCAGATGTTCGATATTGGCAGCTCGTATGTTTGTGCGGGAAGGAACTCGTCAAACATAATATGAAATGCGAATGAACTTTGAATAACAAAGTCCTTCGTGACACTGCAGAGAGGTCTCAAGTTTTATAATATGCTTAGTGTTATAACGAATTACTTTGCGTTTCAAACCGCAACAAAATATTCCTTGCACACTCCTGCTACTTGGTAATATTGAAATAAAACGAAGACAATAGGGCAGTTGCATGAAATAAAAAATACATATAAATTACTGTGGTTTTACATGTTTAAGAACATCACATTAACAAAATTTTCTCTTTATTATAATAACAGAAAAAATAAACAACATAAACTAAAATAACTAAATAAAATACACACTAATTTATTTACAATCTTAATCTAATAATCCGCTACCAGTAGGCAAAGTTCCCAAAATGCTGGCAGCATTGCCACGTTGAATGGCAATGCTTAATCTTTGACCTAAGTAGAGGCCAGCATTTTGGTCACGTGTGGCTTCGACCAGACGCCCTGAAAGGTCTTTAAAAAAAAAAAAATTAAACTCACAAAAAATATATAACTTCCACAAAGATACTGCTGCATACAAAAGTTTCCCGAATTCAACGATTTTTTATCCTGCAATAGTAGTTTAAATGATACTGTAAGATTAATTACAAATGAACAAAAAATGTATGACAACCATATACGCAGTTTTTCACGACCTAAATCAACAAATGCATGTTTTTAGGAACTTTACGCTTAAAACATGTAACGTCACGATTTCTGCCCAATTTGTATTGGCTGAATTAGTGCTCGATAGATACGCTCGACTTTGACTCTCATTTTTGACGTTTCTAGCGTTCGATTTCAAGTTATTTTGGTATATACATTTGATTCTCATGAGAAAACGATTTGATTGACCACTGTTTTAGACTTTCACGGTTATTCACTACTTTATACATTGTAACGGGATATTTCTTTATTATTGTAGCTTAGAATAATCACGGTAAATATCCCGTTACAATGTATAAAGAATTTATTGACATCATACAGAAATGTTTTTTTTTCTAAGCTTATGAGACGTAATACCCTAGTACACTCCTAGTACACTCATGGTACAGCGTACTGCAGTGTCACGCAGGCCTTTGTGTTTAAAAGCTCTGAGTGGTACCTACATCAATTGTTATGGGCTGGCTTTACGGTTACCATCAGACAAACGACCCACTCGTCTAATGAGAAGAGCGGGTAATGACCAAGGGTATGGGTAATGGGTAATGACCCAATAATATTATAAAAAATATGATACTTTGAAGGATTTGAAAATGCCACCGAGATATGAATAAATTACTTTTACAATAATATTAAAATTAATTCTTCTTTCAGCTTGTTTAAGTATACCTACCGTTATAAGCAATATCTATCAATCATTACGAATAGAATCAATAAGTATAGAAACACCTGGCGTTTAATAACCTGTAAATCTCGAAATAAACTTCCCAACTAAGCCAACCGAGCTAATTGAAAGTTTAAAAATCGTTCAAAGTGTGGAAGGTTCCAGAGAGTTCTAGAAAGTTTAATGGAAAATTCGTGTCGTTCAAAGCCAGTGTCATATTTCAGCCTCTAGAGGAGGTCGTGTGTGAAGGCTTCGATCTCAATAATGACGCTGCTACCCTTTTGTGACCAAAGAACGCTTTTAAACTGCTACATAGTTGAACGGTTAAGGCGATGTGAGGTTCCGCTATTTTTGGGTTCGGAATTTTGTATGTCAGTGACATTCAGTCTGCACTGCAGTGGACTGTCTGCAGTGGTATTGCAAAATATATCGATTTATAATTATTTGTTTGTAATTAATTATTTAAAATTAGCTTAACATTATAAATAAATACATTTGTATTAAGTTATTGCTTAGCAAACTATGAAATTAAATTCTATGTTGATGAGAATATAATATGAAAATTCGATGCAAACAAAAAGCTCTTGGATAGAAATCTCAATTCATTATTTGTTTTTCCCTCACGTTCCTCCAGATGGGCCTTAAAACCTCGTACTAAGTTCCTTGGATTTTGAACCCGTACTGTAACAAAGGTTAAGTTGGAACGAAGTGAAACTTTTAAATAAATTCAGAACCATCTATCTCGAGGAACACTCAAATCACTTAAAGAGAAAAATATTGGCCTTCGCATACTCACCACTTTTTCAGTGTCGATCGGCTACTTCGAATGCTGTTGGGTAGCATTTCGTAATCAAAGACAATGACTCAACTGCAAAACCATGTTCGATGGCCTATTAGTATCACATTGCTGCGCCATAACAAGATAAAAGGCAACTATGAAAACAAAGTCGTCGATCGACGATGCAAACTAGATACATTAAATATTTGCTTACTTTTTTCCTTTGAAAAAAGATCGCATCAAGTGTGTGGAGAACGTGAAAAGGGAAATAAATGATTCAGGTGAAATTAAACTCGTGACTGGAATTATTTGGAATATAGTATCTCCTTAAGGGGATAGAGCTAACGATGCATATTTGAAATTCAAGAGGTGTATTGAGAGGCGAGGCACGTGGCGGACGTTCTATTGGACCATCAGAATGGATCGTTTTTATACTGGTGAGAGCAAGAATGGATAATGCGATGAGGAAATCATGGGATTCCGCTTACACAGCGCAAGAAGAACTTATTAGAATTGATTGGAACTGATGATTATAGCATGGCATTCTACCATAATGTGAACGATGACGTGACAAATATATTATGAAATGGAGTATTGTCCCCTTTTAACATTTCAAGCTTCGATGTTGAGAGAAATATAAAAACGTGGTAGATAGGCTCTAGAAAATGGCCTAAATCCCTACGCTAGAATTCCACATCGATGTTTTTCTTCAACAAGGGCTAAAATCGTTGGCTTTGTTCCATCGCTCCCGGTACCTGGATGGTGGCTCCGGTCTGACAGGACCAAGTCATCATCATCATTGCAAGGTTCGAACTTTCATTTTCACGCCGGAACCGTCAAAATTTTTATTTCCGTATCGGAATTAGGTAGCCGTAGGTACATATTAAGTAGGTTACTATATTTTCCACCAGCTTGCTTTGTGAAACAGCTAAAAACCTACATCAGACATATTATTAGTACAGGTAAAGTTAGCGAAAATGGAATATGAATTTTACTGGGTAAAGTACATTTTTCTAGATGTAAGAAACGAAACCTTCCTATGTTTCAACAACGTACGGAAAAATGTACAAATTACGCCGCGTTGCACCTGTAGGCACAAAAAAGATCACATAATATATTCCTCCCACTTACTCTTCAAGCATGTGGTTTAATTCATACTATATCGATTGCTCTACTATTTCTCTGATTTTCTTACGCAGCATCTATACTGATGATCCATTTCTACGATTAGTATCCCATTTTGTATAAAAAATCATTTTTAAAGTTGCATTGTACAGATTAGAAGTTTTCATATATCTAATAATGCGAATAGTCTCAAATTTTTATATATCTGATACTTTGTTTACTAGCACCACGCAACACGTTGACCTTTATCTAAAAATAGATTTACTCAGAAATAATGAAAAAGAAAATCCAAAGTTTAATCGTGGCCACAGCCACGATTGGATCACATGTCCAGAACTTCATCTTATCTTATCGATAATATACATTGAACACACGCACTAATTCAATCTCAACTACTTCATGATAACGAATAAAATACAAAGGGTTCGAAACATTGGGAATTTAAATACGCGATATACACTGTTAAAAGTTAATTTATTGTGTAATAATCGCAAATTAATTAATTTTTGTTAATTTGTTATTTGAACCTTTTGGGGTTGAGACACTTGGACCGTGGGGACTTGGAGCTCATCGAATTTTTAAAGAACTTTCATGGCGTCTGGTCGAAGCCACACGTGACCAAAATGCTGGCCTCTACTTAGGTCAAAGATTAAGCATTGCTATTCAACGTGGCAATGCTGCCAGTATTCTGGGAACGTTGCCTACTGGTAGCGGATTATTAGATTAAGATTGTAAATAAATTTGTGTGTATTTTATTTAGTTATTTTAGTTTATTTTGTTTACTTTTTCTGTTATTATAATTATATCCCATTTTTAATAATCGCAAGAACTTAAGAAAATTATAATACGCGTTATTAGCTAATGGTGGAAAATAAATCTAATTTCAAGGCAGTAATGCACTAGAATACATTAAAAATGCACTATAATAGCATAATATATTGCGTCTCACTTTGTGAACACTCCCTAACCCTAGGCTCTCTTGCTATCTCGACATTTCTTTGTTAGGTAAACTCACTTAGCCCACATCTTTGTGTGCGTTTGTGTTGGTTGTCTGGATGGTGCTCTATGACGGAAATAAATCTAACTTTAGAGGGAAGTTTGCTCTTAGCCGTGTAGTAGTTTAGTAATGTGCCTTTGGAATTACACGTTTGCTGAGTAGCTCTTCGTTTTAAAAGCAGTTGGATTGTTTATATTGCACTGTGGATTCTTCTCTTTGTTTGTATAAATGATTTAAAATTAAATTTCATAATAATTTGTGAGCTGTCAAAGGTCTACCACCTTGATAAGTCGATCGAGTTAGCTTCTCAGCACGTAAGAGTTGTGGATTTATATAGATTTTTAAACTGTCATGGTCATCAATACTACGACCAAAATCAGAATTTAAACGGGATATTTACCATGTATATATTATTTGTATTGAGTATAATATATATGGTGATTTGTTCGTAGAGTTGTGGATTTGGTTCCCGAAACGGGTATGATATTACATTCCCTTATAAAATGTAAGTTTTAAGCTGTGTCCTTTTAGAGTCCGATGACGGAGCTAAAAGGTAGTTCAAAAATCTTTAAAAGTAAAAACTTTTACAACTTCATAAAAATAACTTTTTGACAAATAATGTTATCGTTATGGCTTGAGAATGATTGATTGATCTACATCGATGAAACGCAGATGATAACTTATTGAACCAATAATAACAAACACAATCAACAATACACTATTAATTGGCCTAATCAACTGATATTTCTGATGAAATTATAATTTAATTTATGTTATATGCATATTTTAAATTTGATTTCCCTCAAATATATAACTTTCAACTTGCTATTTTGGCTACATGTGCGATTACGTTCTCTGTTTTTTATTACCTAAACTATACTATTTAAGATTATGAAGATTTTATTCTTACTCTTTAATGTTTTAGAGCTTATTCTCGGAACACGCGCACAAACAGCTCTCTGTTTCTAAATTTGTTCTGTTTTTAAAATTGTTCTAAAACTACTATCTCTATCTTTTTTTATGATAAGTTAGCTTTTGACCAATTTTTCCATCGATCCCTAGTGACAATGTGGTTGAAGGTGTTAACATAGGAAATGGGCTTCAAGAATGGTTACTGGTACGCACCAATAGGTGCTCGGCGACCTACTTCATCCTGTGGGTTGTAGTTACATAAGCACTCTAAATTCGCTAAAAAATACAACTCCTACTCTTTCGACTGTATTTGGGTATTTATATTAGATAATTATGAATTTTCACGTCTGACAGATTTTCCTTACAATCGCGTGTTTATTGAAAAAGGTCTGAAGATTACAAATTTATTGGGAAAGGTAAGCAGGAGATGAGATTGGATATTTTATAAATTGCACCTTTTCATGACCTTAACCCGGTGTTGAGGCGTAATCGAATTGTGTTGTACCGGCCGGCAAAGGTGAGGCTGGAAATACACTGAGTCCCCCTAGTGCCAGTAAGAAATACTAGAATACATATAACAAATACTTACATAGTATACTTATATAGAATAACAAATACTTGGAGTATTCTCCATATCATATACCTGAACCTCAGATGTGACAAACAAGGGAGATACGCCCGTTCGCGTTCAAAATATGTCTCCATTTTTCATACATTTTTTCATCATTCCGCTAGACAGCTTAATGCAAAATCTGTAAGTACGGCACACATACTCATTTTTTATGCACACTAAGAGACTTACAGCCACACAAATAAACTTATTAATAGTTCACAGGTAAAAAAATGGGACAGCAAAGCCGTCTGCAAAGTGAATTCGATTAAATGTATCTGGCCTTTTTTGGGCCTGATGCATTCGAACCCGCTACGTAAGCCTTACCACATCTCCTTGTTTCTATGATCTGTGTGAACCTATCTTTTGTTGTTTACTGGTTGTTAACAAATCAGAAGATGTAGACTTACGGATTACGTAATTTGACTGTACAGTTGGTATTTTTATATTTTTGGGAAACGGTATTAAAATATATATCAGTTATTTTCAATTTATATATACTTAACAGCTTAGAATAGACACATTTTAGTGAAGTCGAATATTTATATCCGTAGTCGAATTAGACCCTAATGGAATTTCGCTGTACCGACCGTAGGCCTATATAAGACTCATAGGGAAGGATTTCAAAAAGGCAGGTAATATTTCTGAAAGCCTCATATGACGTGTGTTTACCTCTCGTATCAGTGAATTCAAAGAATAGAGCTACGGAGGGCCGACATGAGAACATGGAAATGGTTTTATCTTATCACAGCAAAATTTTTTACCTATTTGTGTTTTATAGTATAAACATAAATGCGGCTTGAGATAATAGCGAAATATTTTTTTATACTGTTTGATAACGAGACGAGCCGGTCATTTGCCTGATGGTAAGCATAACGCCGGCCCCATAACAATTGCAGTGCCACTCAGAACTTTGAAACACAAAGGCTTGCACGGCACTGCAGTGTGATCGTTACCCTGAGACATTAGGTATTAACTCTCATAATCTCATTAATTTCAATGGCTACTTTGCTGCTTTGAGGCACAAGCTGAGACGGTGGCCGCGTTTGTAGCTCGCGTCTCGTGCACACTCAACCGCCAACGCTGGATTCTCCCTGCCCGCACAAAATACAGAGATAACAGAAGGCCGCTTAATAGGGGAACGCCCTAAGCGCCCAAGCGCTCCTGCTCTCTTTATTTTGTAGCTACCAGTGGCTGCAACTGCAGGCCTCACCTAGCCACTGGTGGCTGCGTCTAGTTGCCGCGTTCGTTGGCCCAATGTGTGGCAAAACTAACCTAGTTGTATACCTACTTCAAAATCAGGGAAGAAAGGTTTATCTACAAACATTCTTGCATTTTTATCCGACTGCCCAAAAAAGGTGTGTAATATTTTCAGGGTTCATGTATGTATATGACTTTCTTAATTCCACCACAACTTTTAAATGCCTCAAAAGATTTGGATGTATGGGGTATCGTTAGAATCATAACATCCCGAGTAACACTGGTTAATAATAAATAATTATAGCGTATTTGAAAAATCATCTTTCAAGGTAAGTATACAGAATGATTTCAATTATTAGGCTACTCAAAATAATTATTTTACCCAGACGCAGTCGCGGGCACTTAAGCGTGATTTATATCATTCTGAGATTATTAGAATCCACCTCCGTGAATACAAATGATAGGAAAAATATAAATTATGGTGGGTGCTTCGCCAAATCATTTATTCCGTATTTTGTATAATTCAGAGGGTTCTACCACCAAACGAAACGATGATAGCTCAGTCGTATTGAGGTCACCCGTAGATACGTAGGTCATTGGTTGAAATACTACTATGAGCTAGAACTCATATCGCGAATGAACCACACCATGTTAATACAGCACTTTTTGTGCTCACTTGGCTTATCTATCACACTTAGGTTGAAAATATAAAAAACCTTATAGGCAACTTGAGTGTCAAGTCTATTAAAGGCGGGTAAATTGCGGGTTAGACTCCCGCAACTTTAAAGATACGTATATATCTATGATGGACAGATATGCTCAATACTAGCACGATACATGCCATCAATGACCATTTGTTATTTAGGCATGTGTGTCAATACATTGCTAGTAATGAGCATACTTATGTCAAACATGCTGTCGCATGTTCATGTCGTTTGATTTTCGAGCATGCTACCTGAGGCGAGGCTGGAACGGGGCGTACTTCACAGGTCGGATTATTGAGCTATAAGCATTGTAGCATTGCTATCATCGAACTATTATGCTTAAGGGGCAGAATCCGGCGCGCCGCTATCTCCCTCGCGCATCTCAACATTTTTGAAGATAAACAATCACTTAATATAATTATGAAAAATCGCATTCGGTGAAATTGCTGACAATGACATTACAAAGGTTACACAAAAATTTCATTTGGTTCCATTCAGGTTTTCAAACCTAAAAATGGGATTTTATGTTTTGCCCATTTTCATGTATGAAAACTTGATCGGATCAAAATGATACTTTTGCCATACCTTTGTAATTTCAGCAATTTCAGCCAGCAATTTCACCGAGTGCGATTTTTCATAATTATATTAAGTGATTATTTCTCTTCAAAAATGCTAAGATGCGCGAGCGAGATAGCGGCGCGCCGGATTCTGCCTCTTAATGCTATTAGCAATACGAGCGCTACAGAAGTTCATCGAACAACACCACGAGGGCTTTCAATGTTTTTTTTTCTCTCTGACTAAGCAGCCTAGGCCAGAATAGTTCCTCTGAACCTTACAAGTAAATCCAAATCGTCCTGATGGATGATGAAGGTATTGATATACCACCTTCATCAGTCCCACGTTCCCTCATCCCATCATCGTCAGTTCTACGCTTCCGCAGTAGCCCCCGGCATCGCGCCATTAAACGGAAATTAAATTGTCTGCCGTATAAAAAGGAAATAACATTTTGATGTGACAGGCGATACGCCATAGCGAGTAATTTTTTCCAATTTATGGAACGTTAAAAAGGCGTGAGCTTTTCGAATTCGCTTCTGTTGGAAATAAATTGGAATTCTGGGATGCTGCTATTTTTGAATAATGGGATTATTTTAATATTGTTAAATATTGGAAGTGCTGGCAGATGATCTTGTAACATTGTTATTGCCGGCATTGTGGTTAAGTTGGTAGTAGCTCTGCCTGCAAAGCGAGTAGTGGCCCGGGTTTGATCGTGTAAACGTTTTTTGTTTGATTTCACGGTATACTTCTAAGTTCAGTATCTCGTAAAACTGTCGGAGTCTTGATCCTACAATTTCTTTGTCATGATAAATACCATGTTTTTATTCCTGACCGAATAGCGTTTGAAAGGTAGTATATACGATTATATAAAGTGAGTAATTTATATAATCTTATTTAAAATGGATTTCCCCAAAGTAACGCCTGATTCCATCAAATATCTTGGTAGTAAATACGCTGAATTTGGAATGGAAACAACATCTATACACCGGCCGATAGGACTTGACGATGTATTTACTTGAGGGTAGGGCGAAACCATCCTACCGCCATGTCAGTCAAATACTAGCTTGACGCCTTGGAAACAAATTGAAAGACGAGCCATTACACTTATTGGCATCAAAAAAATGTTACATAGCAGTATTACGATGTTTTCTTATACAGAATGCTCAAATTTAGAAAGTCCGCGACCTACACAATCTTCAGCGTTGATTTACAAAATATAGTTTCTTAGTACACATCTAAGCAAGCGTGTAAAAAAGGTACACGTATTCTTAAAAAAAATAAGTCCTGCTCTCCGGTGGTTATGACCTGTATTTTTAGCTTTCTAATCCCACCGGTGATATTGGTACCACATTTTCATGTAATATCCTCGATAGAAAAGAATTGGGTCTGCATATATTTGTGCCAATAAATCATAATACAATAGTTGTTTTGACATACCACAAATAGAAAATTTATATCTTTTCGGTGTTAGAAAAGGTGCCGTAGAAAATCTGATAAAAACAAACTACTATTTTATACAGCTTCATTGTTGCCTATAAGGTTTGGATATTTAGGATTTGGCTACAGTATTTTGTTTGGGATTCCATTTTTTCTCTATCTTGATTGTATTATTTTAAAGAAAAGCGATTGCTTTCTCTAAACGGGTTTTTAGAAACAAATTGCTTTTTTATTACTTTTCTGATAACCATTTCTAAGTTATTGTTTGAAGTAGTTTAATTTATTCTATTTAATAATGGTAAGCTGCTCTTGTTTTGAACTTGTGTTATATTGAGGTTTATAGTATGCATTTAAAAAAATACGCGATGTTGCTTAGTAGACGTAGGGTAACCCGTAAAGCGAAGCTTCGTTACCTATACGCCCCCAGATTGCAAATGTCCATAGGCGGACCGCTTACCATCAGGCGGGCCGTTTGCAAGTTTGCCATTCGACCAAAAGCTTGAAGTTCCTGTGAAGGCAGAATCCGTGATATAACTACAGCACGTTTGTCTGCCTAACACCGGGTTGGCTAGCAACAGTGTGTTCACGCAACCGACTGTATCGTCAAGTCAATCCAGTCTTTGTGTTAGGTTTATCATGTCAACATCTGGTGAGATAAACGTGAAACACGGCTTTGCGTTTCGCTTTATGAAAACCCGTTCTTACCAGAATTAATAAGATAGTCAAAAAGAATACCTAATGAAATAGAAAAGATTAAAGAAATTTTCATCTGAGAAATTATTCCATCAGAATTGATTTCTATTATTTTATGACTAACATAGCGTTTCTTAGAGCAGTCTGACCTGAATGGGACGACTTGCTCAATTGTCTTAAAATAATGTAGCTGATAAGGGAGGCGTTTGTCAGGTGACCACTATCACCCTGCACCACCACCCACCCTTCCTTACCACCCTGCACAGATTTTACTCAGACACTTGGATCTAGCCCCGATGATATAGTTTACACGTATTGCACGTATACTATCACCTCGTGTAACCAGTAAATTGATTATACTGACAGCCGATGGAGCCAGTGCTGAGATGCTTTTGACACTGATTGTACCTATCCAATTATGAGTATGGCGTTCAGTGAATTTGTGCCGTGTAGTTGCGTACCTTTACGGGGAAATGCTGCAGGATCGAAATCAGATAGGTTTTTTGATCAGCTTTTAATTTTGTTATTGCGAAAATAGCTTTGGTTTTATCCGCAAACTCTGTAACTAAAAAACGCATTCGGTATGACGTCAATAAATTTAATTCATTTATGAAAATGCATCGACTATGTAAAAACATTGTTTTTGCATTTTTTATTATATATATAAAGTTTTGGAAGATGGTAAACATGCTGAACTTAAAGTACCACTGGTTCACAAGTGCACACTGATAGACCAGGTAACTTGCCAGGAAAGCTGTAGGACATTTCCCTTCACCGAATTACAATGGAAGGCACATTTATGTCAAAATAATAGCAAAATAACATCGTATGTTATGCACTATCAATATTAAGTGAAGCTGCATCTAAATCTATCGCAATAAATAGTTATTATCGTTAAGTTTACCCTAAGTCGGGCTATGTTATAACTATATATGGCAAAAGTGATACTCAATGTAGAATTGGCAGCATCATCTCGTACCATTACCTTATCATCAGCTGTCGATCTCATTACCACTGAGTAATCATCGTATCTTATTTTTTCCAAGAATAAAACCTTTAGCAAACTAAAATATATTGCAATTACTTTTAAATCTAAATTCCGGTAGGAGGAAAAAAAATGCTAATACGACAAAATGCTCCAATAGTCACTACATGGTCTACCGGAATGGCTTACAGAACAATAGGACCTCGTTACATTGACCTCCGTCTGGCGCAAGTTAACGTTGGATAGATATTTGTTCTATAGTACACAATAGAAAACCTTTATTTTGCTAGCGATGCTTCCTTCTTCTGACATCAGAAAGCAGTTCTTATTGCTTGGCCAAGATGAACGCGTTGTTATATGAATGGGTGCGGTTGAAGCGAAAAAGTGTCTTGGCCACAGAGACGACGACGACGACATGGCAGAGAGTGTTGAACTTGAGTATAGGCCTAGTGCAGTCTCTAATCAAGCCCGCTACTCAGTCACTTCTACGAACTGGACGTAAAAGCACCGTTTGATACCAACCGATTTAATGCCATATGAACGTTTAATATATCAGGCCCACCAAAACAACGACGCTGGCTCTTCACTCTAAAAGCACTAAGAGCTGGGCCGGGCCGTCTTAAATTTACAATCCTTATCTCAAATTGTGTTTCCTGGCCATCATAGTCATTTTGTGCTTCTGAAAACGAAATTGACAACGATATGATACTGCGAATAAATATAATAAAGATTTTGAAGAAATGGCGCCTCTCAAATATTGTCTTCCATTTCTGAATTCCAATACCAAACCAGTAGATAATAAAACCAAAACAATGATCATAAACCCCGAGACCATTTGTTCCAGTTCTTTTATTCCGTAATAATTGCTATAGGCACGGCAAAAATAAATCAACCCTTGCTTTTGTGCTGGTCCACGCTTGGACTCCCGCCTAACCGCACTTTCCATAGAATGGCCCCTTTGACAGGTTAACGGCCTTGCCATACTGTCTAATTGTTGGACACAAGATTTACTTTTACAGTCATAGATAGATAGATAACACTTTATTGCACGACAAGGAAAAAAAAATTTCAACAGCTTTTACAAATTAGTACAATCGGCGGCCTTATCACTAAGCAGCGATCTCTTCCAGACAACCGTTGGATGTTTAGAGACGTGTCATTTAAAAATATCGTAATAGTATGGGTCTGAAAAAATCATACCTAGAAATTTAATTTATTGGATCCTTTCCGCTTTGTTCATTATTAAATAAAGCGATCTATCCTGGCTGAAATTTGTTACAGATACGTATCAAATTAACGTATGGTGCCTTTCATCCCGGAAATGAAAAGATCTCTCAGATGGATAAATTGTGGAATCACAAAATGCAAGAAGCAGATTATTAGATTAAGATTGTAAATAGATTTGTGAGTATATTATTTAGTTATTTAATAAATAAAAAATATATTGGATCCTAATTTCTTTCACTACAGGACATTCAGATTGAACAAAATAATATTTCGCTATGAAATTTCCAAAATCGTGGATAGTAGTTAGGACGCTGACACACCCACTTCACCAACCGAATGATTGTTTACTGTCTGTTTAACCGTATAGTAAACAATAGACGTAGGTTCCGACGTATTAATATAGGTTTATATCTGAAACAAATATGAAATTCTGCTCAACGATCGTCAATATAGTTATCGTAACTGAAGTAAAATAGAAAACAATTTGTCTTCAGACTACAGCAGAGTAAAAAGCTCAGGCGAGCTACCTGTTACTTCTATTATACTCGTAGTTGGTATAATGTAGGAATCTGATTGTAAAATGTCGATACGTACGATGAAAAGAGAACAATCATGTTAAAACAGATATCCAAATTTTGTCGTAGATGAATTAAAGAAATTAGTTTTTAAATTAATATTTTAATTTGATTTCTGCTAAACATTTCTTCATGGGTTTATGGATGATGAGCGATCATAATACTAAAAGAGTAGATAGCAGAAAGATCAAATTATATTGAAAAAAATTATTATTGCAAAAATTAAACATCTCAAAAATAATTAGGTAAGCTGCCAACTCGAATACAAGACCTTTGCTTTCCGGGCCAGAGTTCAAATAGCAAGCGTGAATCTATGTTAGCCACGAAATTCTGGAAACGTAAGCTTTTCGCTCAGGCTAATAGATGTGTAAATTTATATAAATATCCCAAAACCACAAGTATTTTCGGCTGTTTTCTAAAACACAATTACGTGTCGATTACAACACTACACATATAACGAAGGAGTTAACTGCGCTTATAGCTACGCGTCATTTACTTACGACGGGACGTGTTCGGTTTGTCGCCGTCATCGAAAGGCTAAGAAATGAATTGGTGCTATAGACCTATGTATGAAATATTGAAAGGTGGGTGAGGTCGCGCATGGCAGACACTTTCTGCTAAAATATTTGTGACTCGAATGTGGGGCTACGTGCTGCTTATCAATTTTGTACATTGTGTGTTCTAGGTCACACGTGAATCACGTGGCTACAGTCATTGGTAGAATAATAGTTGATAGTAAAGCGACGAACCAGCAGCGCGAGTACGGATCTTTTCGATAAATAAAATTCGATCAAATTGACAGTTTAAATCGATAAAACCCACTTTATCGATTTTAACTGTCAGTTTTATCGAATAAAACCCACTTTATCGATTTTAACTGTTAATTTTATCGATTTTTATTTATCGAAAAGATCCGGACTCGCGCCGCTGTTTTTGTAGTGTTTGTTAAAGATAGATAAACGCTTTATTGTAAACACACCATACAAATAGCAGTACTTCAATACTTATTTACTCTAATATAAATATGAAAAGTAAAAAGTTAATTATTTAACTTCCAAAATCATTAAAGCCCTTATTCATAAACATTCCGTAACTTACTTAATTACTAGGAAGTGTTTTGTCTCGTTTTCACGCGTAACAGCTTCCGTCAACGAGAAGTTGACAGAGCAGTTTAAAGCATAAATTATCTTATTGAGTTTTTATGAATAAGGGCGTAAACGTGTAGTAACCACGAAAAGTTACGGTGTAAGCAAAGCAGTGGTAACAACCCAGACGGGTACTCGCAGAAGCGTTAGTTCTACCACTAGCTATTCAACTATATTTTTCATAAAACTCTCACAGCTCAACGGGCAGCTCAGTTAAGGGACCCAAGGAGGGTGCTCCGGGCCATTCCATCATCATTTGTTTACCCATCCATCGTTTACGGATGTCAGTCGAGGCGCGCCCAAGCCACCCCTTCGGGCTACCGTGCTAACAAATATTTGGTAAAAATGATTGCTTTCATACAGATACATAACTGTTAGAGAAAGTATATTTTAAGAACGTCGATTGGGTGTCGTCTTTTAGCATGAAAAATATTTAACGAAGATTCATAGGAATCGGATCGTTGACACTGTATGTTTGGCAAATGTTCAACAGGTATATTGCATGTAAGGATTGGAATGCAATTGCTTGAGCTTCGGTGAAGGAAAACTAATCAAGTTGAGAATCTAGTGTCAAGTGTAGTAGGTATACCAGTACGGCAATCACACTAGAGAGCCTGACCCTATTTTATTTCGACCACTATCAGGTGAAATACGTACTCGTAAGCAAAAGTTAATTGCAGAAAGAAAACAAAATCTGCGAAGGCAGTGTTCTGTTTAAAAATCTAAACTAGAGTTAAAAAGTTTTGGGAAACCTCCAGGATTATTTTAATTCACTCGAAATGATATTCGTGTTGGAAGCGACAGTCTTGATCGTTTAAATTTCGGAATCGCATCCCGTCTGATAAATTTCCCTAATTTCCATAAGTTTAGATTCGACAACTCAGCTGCATAAACACGGATATAATCCCGACAATATTTCGCTGTAGTGATGCGTTTCCGAGATATAAACGATCAAGAAAGTAGCTTCAGACACGGATATCATTCCAAGTGATGAATTAAAATCATCTTCCTGATCATTTATTTTTTTAGATATACCTTGAAGGAAACGAATCTTTAAAAAATTATCCTCATCATCAGCCTATTACGCTCCCACTGCTGGGCACTCAGTCTACGCCCAGATAGATAGTATATGGGCCATAATCCAAAACGCTGGCCCACTGCGGCGTGGTGGAAGTCACATGTCCTCGAATTTTGTGGTTCTTGAACATGCGGGTTTCCTCACACGTTTTCCTCCACTGGTTTTAAAGCGAGTGTGATAAATAAACTAATAAAATTTGATATTATAAAGTCATTGGTGCCAAGATTCGAACTACGGTGCGTTACAGGATTGAAAGTCGCACAAGTTCCTGCTTGGCCATACTATGTTCCTCAGCTATCCGAAATGTGAAGTTAGGTATTTATTTGCCAAATATTCAACGAATATTCTCCTGGCTGGAATTTTGCAAAATACCAAACAACGAACAAAGTATTTTGGAGCCTTCCTATAAAATGAATGAGAAATTATTTGGGCTTTCTTTATTAACATTTCTTTATGAAATGATAGATTTATCGAACGATATTTTATGTCAATTTTTAATACTATTAGTTCAATATGAGCTAATGAGATAAAATATGCGTGTGTAGTAAATGTGTTTGTTTTTTTATTACTTCTTTTTTGTGATGTATCTTTGAAGAATAAGATAAACGCTCGCCGAAAAGCTTTACCAGATAGATAGAGGGTGATGTAGCATCGGTGCAACCATGGTGTTGATGGTTTCATCAGAATACCCCTGATGAAACTACAGGAGTTCCAGAATGGTAAGTACACAAGAAATCCTAGTAAGAGCTCCTAGCCAGAATCTGTGTAAAGTATGTTATCATTGAAACCTTTTAAATTATTATTTTATTTATCAATTAAAATTTGGTGATTAAATTATTATAGCATATGTATTAAGTATGTATATAGGTATTATTAGTGCCAGCCACACCGTGTTATATAAATATTTATACGTATGGTATCCGTTTGTCAATCGATAAAAATTGACCTGAAACCGTGCCTACCTTATCTGAGACCAACGCCTTTTGAAAAGAACTCGTATATGAAATAGAACATTAAGCCCCGTCGAGTCCACACTGTAGAGGACTAGAGGGTACAAATGGGTACAGCGACTCGAATGGGTCGCGACCACGGCACCCTCGCCCCGAAGGCTTTCAGGGCATTTTCAGTAACAAAAGGAACGGTATGGGCGGTTAAATTGTATGCGGTGACAAGGCTTCCAGGAAATTTATAACTTTTATTGCAACATGATTCTGACCTTTGTTATTATTAGTTTTCTTATGAGTAATATTTAACGTTTAATTGTTACCATTTAGCGTTTTACTACGCTGAAAATACTCTACTCAGCGGAACCAAACTATCTACAATAGAGTAGTATTTTCTATTTTATTGTATTATTCGCTGATTAAATGGTCTTGAAACCGCTTAACCAATTTACATCAAATACATAGCTCAGAACAAAGACAAGGTTTCAATGCGATAGCATTAGCTATCGAACAAAATGTTATAGTGACTGACGGTCAGCGGCGCGGCGCGCAAATTGCTACGTGCCATTGGAAATCGATCAGCTACGCGACTGACGTCAGCGACAGGGAAATTCGGTGCTTACCATCAGACAAACGACCCGCTAGTCTAGTTACCAAATAGTAAAAAAAAAGATCTTTTATCTAACACTCACCTGATTTTAAGTGTACTCCAAACAATATGGTTGCCCTACATCGCAGGATAATGGGCTTAGATTTCATGTACCTACCAAAAAAGCAAGGAAAGGTTTTCAAAAGAACTGAACAGAGGGTGCGTGTGGAAAGGAAAGTAGTTCCTTTCTTTATACCATGCATAAAAAATAACCGTTACCATTTTTGCACGCAATCGCTCTAATTTCGCGTGCCTTTGTAAAATAAGTATTTTACGTTGAGGAACAGTTTCAACATCTACAGCGCAAAATTGGACTACCAATGAAAGCGGTTTGATATTATAATATTTTTTATCTATATTTATAATAATCCTATTAATAAATGAAACTGATGGATACTCGTGTTTATAATGAGTAGAACTATCTATTAATTAAATTACTTCACTTAATCATTAATTTTAAAATTGTAAAGAGAAACTCTTTACACTTATAATTTTTTAAATATGCTTTTTTATTACTTATTTAATCAGGTTTAGCCACTTAGGTACTCTGTTTGGCACGTGTTCTGATAAATCTAAGTTTTATCAAAGTAACCAACTGTGACTTTCTTAAAAACTAACGATTGGTTGTAACATAAAAGTCAAAAAGTCAAATATCAAGTCAAAAAGTTGAATCCTCAATCCTTGTTATTTAAAATTAAATATAAAAAATAAGACATAAAATGCCTTTTAGTATTGTTTAGTATTTAGTACATAAATACTAAACAATTTTACTATAAACACAAAATACATAACTACTGTCGTTATACAGGCTTAAGAACATCTTTTTTTTTATGTTATTTGGTAACGAGACGAGCGGGTCATTTGCCCGATGGTAAGCATAATGCCGGCCCATAACAATTGCAGTGCCACCCAGAACTTTGAAACACAAAGGGCTGCGCGGCACTGCAAAGCGCTCGTTTCCCTGAGACATTAGGTATTAAGTCTCATAAGCCCAGTAATTTCACTGGAAACTCTGCTCATCAAACCGGAACACAGTAATGCTTGCACACTACTGCTTGGCGGCAGACTTCACGAGCAAAGCGGTGGTAACAACCCAGACGCACACTCGCAGATGAGTTTCAATAAAAATGAAATTCACAAAAAATATATAATTTACACAAAGATGCATTGCATTGTATATTTTCTCAAAGACTGCACTGCATCTAAAACTTTCTCGAATTCAACGAGTTTTTATCATCCAATAGTAATTTAAATAATAACATAGGACTCTTTACATTTAAATAAATAAGAAAATGTATGACAACTATGTGCTTAAATGCAGTTTTTCGTGACGAAATCAACAAAATTCATGTTTTTTGTACAGCTTTACGGCCCGCGTAGAACACGTGATGTCAGATGTTCTGCCAATTTGTATGAGTCGTTTTGGTGCCCAGTAGATACATTCGACTTTGACTCTAATATTTGGCGTTTCTAGCCAGTTCGATTTCCAGTTTTTTTGTATACATACTTTTGATTATATTTCTCTTTGTGTCTATTATGTACTTACTACTAAAGCTGTAGGTACAAAAACTGACGGTGTTCTAACCTAGGTGCATTGTCCGCCACTGTGCTCATCTCTCTCATGAGAAAACGAATTGACTGACATCATAAAAAAATGTAGTCAACATCCCTTTTTAATTAAGCATCTCAGGTTTTTATTTAAAAAGGAAAGAGAGAGTGAAACTAAAATAAGGATAAGGTTTAAAACGTCAGAATTGACGCCATTGGTCAACCTAAAAAAGGTGAGTCTTCTAACCTCGTTTATTAAAAAGGTCTGCTCATGAAAGATATGACCGTTTACCGTCCCACGAACACCGTCAGTGATTTCCAGCTTCAATTCTTACGGCTGAAAGTCAATTTGAAAAGGGTCGCACGACAAGAATAACAATGTCTGCAAAAGTGAGAAGTTCCGACGAGACCGCCAAATTAACGAGACTGCTTGAGACTGGCCCTGGAACGGATTGAGGAAGGGCCTGATTGTGATACGATGAGTCGGTTGAACGTTAAGGAATATAAATTTTGTTTTTGCTGCCGATATTTTCCAGGTTAGCTTTGGACATGTACCTCACCCGATGCTAAGTTTTATGATGATAGTAAGAATAAATAATATGATAAAACATGTGGATTGGTTTTCAAGTGTGAATGCTGAAACATAAAGGGTCCATTAGACGCAATGCATGATTGATGGATAAGTATCAATCACGGATCACGTCCAAACCATGGAAAAACCAGATCACCGCTTGACGCACATCGACTATTTTTTTTTTTGTAGAGATCGTAGAAGCTTTTATTGATCGTCTCTTTCACTACCTCTAACCGTCTAAGGACTCTAAGGTGGTTGCTTATTTGACAATACCTAGTACCCAGGCGAGTACTACAAAATGTTACGCCAATCTGTTTGTTTTATTACATTTTTAGTTAATGACCAAGATGCATAGAGGCAAACAACTTAGGAGCCTCCTGGCGACTAGTCTAATACTTACTCGTAAGCTTAAATAAACGTAATTGTTAGCATTAGATACATTGTAAAAACCTTTTTGAAAAGAATGCCGACGAGTTTCTACCTTTCAACTTGATCGATCTATACCTACTTTTTTTCTTTCACTAGTGTGCTCCTGCCATGTGAATAAATAAATTTGAAATTTAATTTTATATAATACGTCAATATTATCGTCGTTAAATAATTGCTCTTTAGAAAGCGGAACATGGACTTTAATCGCCTTATCTTCAAAGCTCATCATCTTATCTTGGTCACCTAATTTAAATGGGACCACCATAGGATTATATATCCAATTAATTAGAAAATATTCAAATCTTTCAGTAAATTTAATGCGAAAGATACCATGTAGTATGTACAATGTACATAAAGAAACCTTTTTGGAAGTCGTTTAAAATTACAGTGTAGATAATAATCTATACAAATAAATAAAATTGACGTGTCTGTTTGTAATATAAAAGGAAAACAGCTTTTTACCAATTGCATATGAAAGTATATACGGTACCTATAACAAAACAACCATTTTTAAAATTTGTGTCTGTCTGTTAGTTCCAGGTAATGTCCGAAACTGCTGGGCCAATTTTGACGGGACTTTCACTGGCAGATAGCTGATGTTATAAGGAGTAACTTAGGCTACTTTTATTTTAGAAAAATAATTAGGGTTCCGCGCAAAAAAATAAAAACCATGAAATCCAACATATCCGCGCGGGTGAAACCGCGGGCAGCAGCTAGTATTTAAATATTATGGAACAAGACGTGCGACGTTGCAGAAATGACGTCTAGATGACTTAACAACGCACAGTTAAATACGCACGTGGCACTCCACATGGCTAACGCGATGTTTGCGTCATCGTGTGTGACCTTTATAAGATATAATTAAAACACACAATACTTACATACTCATTAAACAAGCTCGTTGTTCGCCTAATGCTGAATCACCATTACACGCTAATTGTAGTATCACTCAGAGCTTTGAATGATTAAATCCTGCTTGATACGCTCAATATTTTTTCTAAGTAGGACAGGACTATATTAAGGGGGCATTTTAGACGACGAAAGACCACAGACTACAATGACAGTGCCGTCCAACCGCAGTGACAGATCGCAGCGACACAGCAGTTTTTATAATTTTCTAAGAAATTATTTCGATGATGGCGACAGTGCCGCCCACCGCTACGGTCGAGCCGCGTTACTGCTAAAACGCTGTCATGTATTATTAATAATATTAGCAGCAAATCGATGTAACAAAACTTACAGAAATATAAACTATATTTAACATTTTGGTTCATATCTTTTAAACTACTGCACCGATTTTGACTTGCGCTGTTTCCTAAGTTGAAGTAAATGTAAGCGATAAAAATACGGCCACAATCTTATTAATAGTTTCGGAAAAATGTCTGGATCTCAGACCATTAAACCTATAGACTCCGCTTAGCCGGGCACCCTTGCCGCCATCCAGCCGAGCCAATCACAGCATGTAGTCTTCACTCGTCTGATGTATGGATGTTGTAATGTTGACCAATCACAACACGTGGTCTTCCCTCGTCCCCCGGCAACATTTGACGATTGTGTTCTCATGCAAAACTTGGATTATGCGGTATCTAGGTTTACTAATCTGTGGTCTAGACAAACATACCTATATCTTTATCCTAGATAATAAGCATACAAACATACATCTAACATACATCTAAATATACACCTATAAAATATTGTCGTTTATATTGTTGTTTGGGATTAGAACAAGCAACTGTAAAAATAAGCAGTTCTTTTGTCCGATAACACAGAATTCTACCGTCTCACCAGATCAATAGCCCCGGATTTTCTACTTTTGTTTCCGGACTGTATTTGTTTATAGGGACGTGACTGTCCTACAGGGATCCGATCTGTCCGGTTAAAGTTAATTTATCTCTGCCCACTTTGATATATAAACTTTGATTCATTCTCCAGTCCTACCCTGCCATAGGGAAATGAACCGAACTTTAATGAGGGTGTGAGCTCAGTTGATTGCTGCGACTTATGAGCTGCCGAATTGAAACGCCTCCACTCGCTTCATAATGACATGCAAATTACTTCGTTTGTCGGCATTCTTAGCTCTCGTCGAGATAAAATTTAACATTTCGACGACGTTGACGATTTTAACGCATCTACAGGGAAATGTGCTGAAGCACTAGACTGTTATGAAGAATAATATTAGCTCTTGATTAAAATTATGTAGAGTTCATTATTTGATTGTACAAAGCATTTAATTGATGAAGGACAACCTTGAGATTCTACCATACCAGATTTATAATTAATGGGTAAAGAAACATACCTTACGACCCTATAATTATTATGCAAGAAGTTACTAAATCTGGAAAATACAAGGAAGGCTACTACTGAGTCAAACTTCGTAGCATAACTCATGCTTGACAATCTGTCACTCTTAACCAATTGAAACATTTAATTCTTCTGAATTAATTCAATTGCTGAATTAAATTAATTTAAAATTCATTAACGTACTTTAAAAACTATGTAGGTAAATATTATCATCATCTCAAAAATTTGGCCTCCAAGGAGATTCAATCCCGCATTTTCTGGTAATCTTAACCAGACCTTGAAAGTATAAACGAACTAAGTGGGAGCGACCGAATTTAGCGATGAAATTCTTGAGACCATGAGTTTTATTTCAGCTTACAAAATTATTTGAGAACTATTTAATTAAGTTTGAAATTAGAACAATTTAAAAATCAAAAAGTAAAAATGTCTACTTTGCTGGATGTCAAAAAGATAAAAACTGATAAACAATTTGATGCCACAGAAATAGATCAAATTCGATGTTGAGTGAGTGGGCTATCCATCTTTCGTTATCTAACATCGACGTAAAGCTCAATTCTCTTTTCGTTTTCGCAAATTTGCACTTCAGTCAGAATCAATTCAATGAAGACGTATCACAGTACGAACCAGTAATAGGTATGCTTGTGTATGTCATCCCCATGTGGAATTCAGTTGGCAAGTATCGGCCCTCGATATATGGCTTTGATTGAAGTAGATTCGTTACTGACACGCCGCGGCTTGTTAATCTTAACGAACGCTGCTTTTGACGACTTCCGATATTGTCGACTATACGCGGTGTAAAATGAAATGTGGAAATCTACGAACGAATTATGCTGACTACATTTTTTTATGTTATTTGGTAACGAGACGAGCTGGTCGTTTGTCTGATGGTACGCATAACGCCGGCCCATAACAATTGCAGTGCCACTCAGAACTTTGAAACACAAAGGCCTGCGCGGCGCTGCAGTGCGCTCGTTACGTGAGACGCTTAAGTGCGAACTTGATTGAAAGCGGTACGCCTCTAACTAAGTTAAAACCTTTTTCCTTTTTTTCATAATTTTGCCTTTTTAATTAGGTAAGTTCCCAAGTGCAGCCGGAATACTGTGCCGATAGGTACAAAGCGACTGATTGTTAATTTTGACTGTATAATGTCCTACCACCATGCTGTTTCTTGCATCCTGATGTTTTCCTTCTCGGGAAACCTAAGCTTATTGTAGGATTCAATATATCGCTGTACCTTTTGTCGGGTGTTTTTAACATTTTTTAATTATATCTTGTTTTAGTATGCACTTACGCTAGTAATAAGTGCACTCGAGTAGTTTTGCGTATTACAGATCCAAAACTCTTTGTCCAATAATCGGGTTATAAACTCGCTGAGGTATGAATAATTCTTAAAGTACACAAACGCTTTGTATAGTACCCATGAAAACCACAGAAACTGCCAATATAAGTAGACTCCCAATTAATCAGTAGCCCATTCTTTTTTCAAATACCGAGAGGTCTTTGTCCAATGGTCGTTAATCCCAGATCCCCTTAGCATATAATAAAAGTGCTATTGGGAATAAAAAAGTTTGACTTACACTCAGACGCCTCCTGAATTATTTATTTAGTAAGACTCTCAAGCTTATTGGTTCGGGAAGGAATGTAAATACTTGAATATTTAAATAATCTGTTAAAACTTTTGTGTTGGGTTCGGTGGAGCAGTGTGCTATTATTCGGTAGAGGGGGTAGGTACCTACTTCGAATTCAGGTTACGAGTTGGTCGTCATTAATTCAACGTAGGCTCGGTAGGTACTTATGCATTTCTAAGTTGATAACTATAGGCGGGCATTTTTAACAAAATGAAGGTATACAGACAGTTATTGAATTGTGAACTGTAAGAGTTTGTTTAAAGAGTTCGTCACGTCAACAATGCTGGTAAATTAAATGTAAGAGTAGGTACTACTGTAGGGTGGTAGAGCTAATATAGTTCGCTATATAAGACGCCTAACTGTGAGAACGCTTCGCGTAAACAGGGAGAGGCCTATACTTTAGTAGTAGGTATATAGGTGTAGCATGTGGAACGATATGTACAATAAAATTAAAAAAACAGAGGAATTGAGAATCCTCCTTTCTTAGAAGTCAGTTAAAAATAATATGTGCCGGGTTTCCTGCCCGTCACGACAACAGTTACTCGTCAAGCATGAAATTTTTTAGTATTTTTATAGACTTATATACTAGCTTCTGCCCGCGATTTTCATCCGCTTTCCTACAGGAACCGTGCATATTTCCGGGATAAAAAGTAGTCTATGTTACTCTCCGATACATAAACTATATCTATCTATTGGTTTGTTGGTCAACATCAAACCAAAATCACGTCGATCCGTAATCCGTGTGATTTTTGACACAGATATAGTTTATGAACCGGAGAGTAACATAGGCTACCTTTTATCCCAGAAAAAGCACGGTTTCTGTAGGAAAGCGGGTAAAAAACGCGGGCAGAAGCTTGTTTAAAAATAAATAAATAACACTAACGTGGAAGTAGGATAAATAACGTAATATAATTTATCTAGTGAAATTTGTTTTTTCTCTCTAGATTTTTTATTTGTATCCCCCGAATGTGGGAAAATAAAATGACTGTACGTAGTTCATCTTTCCCGAAGAAATGGACAAAACAACAGCGAAATAATAGCGAATCGTATAATGATAAAGCTGGTAATAATTCGCGCATGAGCGTAACAACACAGCCCCTAACGTAGAAGGAAATGCAGCGATTTGGCATAAAGCCACCAACATGTTATGGGATATTTACGATGAACATGATATTGACGATGAACATGAGCAACAGTGTCATATTCATTTGAATAATAATGTTTTAAACTAAATAACAGGTTATTATCCGTCAACATCGAGCGCGATATGCTTTAGATAGTGGGACAAAACAGGTGAGATTATAAAAGGTGAGATGCGGTCCTGTTGACACCCACTTCTCTGCGGCGGAGTGTCGCGAACGCTATCGTCAGGATTATTAGCTAGAGATGATTAGTTGAGCAGGTCGATTGATGGGTGGTATACACTCACCTGATAATAATAAATCTAGACAAGCACCTCTCAGTCTCCAGAAAATTATCTCAGTTTTTGATAAACTAGATCAATCATAGCACAGGTGCGGCGCCTAATATCAAATTAATACAAATGGGTCAAGTTTTTTCATATTAAATATTCAACCACGAGATGGATACAATTTAGTTATATTTTAAAATAAATTCTGATTGCATTTATGTATTCCATGGAATAAGCTTTTTTTTATACTATTTGATAACGGGAAGAACTGGTCATATGCATGATGGTAAGCATAATTCCACCGTCTCATAACAATTGCAGTGCCAGTCAGAACTTTGAACAATTTATAACACAAAGGCCTGGCACTGCGGGTGCGCCCGTTACCCTGAGACATTAGGTACCTATTAATTCTCATAAGCCCAGTAATTTCACTGACTAATTTCCTCATCAAACCGGAACGCAGTAATGCTTGCACATTACTGCTTGTCGGCAGACACGAGCAAAGTGGTGGTACCAACCCTGATAAATACTCGCAGTGTTAGTCCTACCACCTAGTGAGAAGATATAGTTTAAAAATCAAAGGACAATGAAGCAAGCGAGGGTCGGTAGAATGTAGTACCTAACATCAGTATTTTGAGGGTTTGGATCCAAAAATAAGTTTTAGGTTTTAGGTGAAATAAATAATACTACCACATCATGTTCGTGAAGTCTGCCGCCAAGCAGTAGTGTGCAAGCATTACTGTGTTCCGGTTTGATGAGCAGAGTATCCAGTGAAATTATTGGGCTTATGAGACTTAATACCTAATGTCTCAGGGTAACGAGCGCATTGCAGTGCCGCGCAGGCCTTTGTGTTTCAAAGTTCTGGGTGGCACTGCAATTGTTATGGGCCGGCGTTATGCTTACCATCAGGCAAACGACCAGCTCGTCTCGTTACCTAATAACATAAAAAAAAAAATGTTAGCTAGCTACCACTCTCAAGTGTGTCACCTAAGGACTTGAGAACAAACCCTAATCCATGTTTAGCGTATTCACTATCTTCGTTTATCTTCGCTAACCTATTTAAAGACGATAAACAAAAATCCCGTAAAATTCCCTATAGCAACACTCTTCCAAAATTATTTTTAACAACACTACACGCAGGTGTACCTCGAACGAAGCTGACGAACTATAAAGAGAAAACCAAGTAGAAATTCAATACCCACCTAACACCGAAAACCACTTGCTCGTAACTCCACAGTCGACTGTGTACAAGTGGCTTGAAATCAATCAGCGCTCAATGCTTCGACGGTGCCAAATGTCGAAGAAATCAATCAATCATAAACATTAGCGTGAATATTGTGGAGGAATTCAGTCTACGCAGACAGATAGTGAACTGGTTCCACACTTTCTTACTCGATGTGTGAATTGTGTATTTTATTTCTATTGGATAACAAGACGAGCTGGTCGTTTGTCTGATGGTTAGCATAACGCCAGCATTGGGAGCATTAGGTATTGAGTATCATAAGCCTAGTAATTTCACTGGCTATTCTGCTCATCAAACCGGAACACAGTAATGCTTGCACATTACTGCTAGGTGTTAGACTTCACGGGCAAAGCGGTGGTACCAACCCAGACGGACACTCGCAGAAGAGTTAGTCCTACCACTAACAGAATCAATTAAACCAGATCCTACTTTCTATTAAGAAAAAGATATTTTAGATAAAAGCTCACTCGAGAGTTATTTTTTGTTATTGTTTGATTAATTAATGTTATTCCTCGGGCATAGACTGAAAACACACATTTCGAGAATATATCGAATTCAATTTCACGGGCTATTAAGCTTATTTGGTTCAACAATTCAGCATTGTAATTGGAAGGCCTTTACTGTGTTAGATATAATGCCAACTGATAGGGCTGGAGCATTTAAACCAATCTTTTTTTACTTGAGTCTTTAACCATAGTAGAAACAGAAAAGTGTGTCATGTTCATGAAATGGTGCCGAACGTGTGTGCGTGCCAGTACGCACTCACTATGAGATCAATGTCTTAGGCTGAGATTCAGAGACGAATCTAAGCGTGGACTCACGCTTCCATACGTCAAAATTCTATACAGTTTTGACATATGGAAGCCAAAGTCTACGCTTAGAATCGTCTCTGAATCTTAGCCTTAGACTAAGATTTAGGCTCAGATTCAGAGACCAATCTAAGCGGGTACTCATGCTTCTGTATGTCAAAATTCACTACTGTTTTAACATAATAGAACCAAAAGTCTATGTTTAGGCTAAGATTCAGAGACGAGTCTCAGCGTAGAAAGTGATATCACCCAGGTCAATCATAAGCGGCCTATTTCGCAAAATGTCCAATTCGCGAACCATTCTACCAAAATTCTATAGAATTGTGACAAACAGTATGACTGCCAAGGCTGTAAAAAGATACTGTATTACTAGGTAGAAAAGATAGTTAGGAAGCTGCTTAAATAGCTGAAATACTCACTAATGTGTAAGTTTAAATTAGTGAATATCTTTTTTAAAAGCAAAATACCACAATAAAAGCTGACCTAGTGGAATTGAATCTATATTGTTACGAGCTATAGGGTAACGTTAGATAGAAAGAAGCCGTTAAACAAACAGTTACTTTATTGAACTCAAAAGGAATCACTTGCAACACTATTCACTATAAAAATCACTAGTATTTCACTTTGTCACAGATATCACAATCACTAGTATTTCACTGATTCACAGATATCACAATCACTACTAGTCGCTTTGAACTCACTCCAATGTTTATCGCTTGGTATCTCAATCGAAACTGTCTCTGGCCGCGTCTCGATCCGCTTATATATGCGCCGCAAATTGTACTACCAAGTTCCCGAATGATCTAGTTCAAGGTCAAATATGGACATCTCTCTCTTACGCATACAACCGTCCCTTGTACACACATCGAGGACTTTCCAGATGGTAGTAGATTATGTCCATCTCGTTCTATCATGCGTGTAGCTATCTCTCTCTCGCATTATTCTAGAACATTCGGTTAGGTAATAGGTACAATTGTTCCTCTCTTTTGCGCATATAGCCATCCTGCTCACACTTTCTTCTGGAAGTTTTGAGAGACATGATCGAGGCTAATCGTCTCTCTCTTTCACACGATAGGCTGTCCCTCTCACACACCTTCGAGAATGTTCCGCGGACCGGAGGGGTGTAACTTGGCCTGAAACGGCCTGAAAATGGGTTTTCAGGAAATGGTGCCATGTGATTACTCGTGTCCTGAAACGGACTGAAAACATGTTTCAGTCTGCTGAAAACGGCGTTAACTAGGAGTAATTTTTGATTAACTGATATGTGTTAGGCCTTCCTCCGAAACGACCCGAAAACATGTTTCAGCCTGCTGAAAACGCCTGTAAGTGTCCGAAAATTTAAAAAAATGTTTCTGCGAGTTTCCCTTTAACCCGTCTCCGTAACACTGCCCCCTCCTTAGACATGCTCGTCCCGAGCATCATTAGATCCATTGTAACGTGCCAATCGATTCACATGCACAATTTTAGGCTGGTTCCTGGCACTACCCATCTTCTTTATGCGATATGTTACGTCATTAATCTTCGTAATCACTGTGTAAGGACCATCCCAATCAGCTTGAAGTTTCGGAGATTTTCCTTTACGTCTTACTGGATTATGAAGCCAGACTAGTGAACCTTCTTCAAAGTCTACATGGTGCATCTTCCTGTCATATCGAGTTTTCGTTCTTTCACTCATTTTATTTTCAGATGTTCTAACATGTTCGTGGATCTCATGTAATTTTTCCCGTAATTCTGCGGCATATTCTGTTATACTCACTGGTGGATCTGGGGGCCGACCAGTGATGATATCCGCAGGCAAACGAAGCTGCCTACCGAACATGGCAAGGGCAGGTGTTACATTCGAGCTCTCGTGAACCGCAGATCGATATGACAGTAGAAATAATGGGATATACTTGTCCCAGTCCTTTTGATGACTATCCACTAATTTAGCCAGGTGCCTTTCCAAAGTTTGATTAAATCGTTCAACCATTCCATCTGACTGTGGGTGGTAAGGCGTAGTTCTAGTTTTGTGGGTTCCCATTATTTGACACATTTCGTGAAATAGTTGGGATTCAAAATTTCTTCCTTGATCACTATGTATCTCTAGGGGCACCCCAACTCTACAGAATACCTCGTTCACTAGTACTTCGGCTACCGTAATTGCTTCCTGATTAGGAATGGCGAATACTTCAGGCCACTTTGTAAAATAGTCCATCACCACCATTATGTACTTATTTCCTTTTTCTGTTAATGGAAAAGGTCCAGCTATATCAACTGCAATTCTTTCCCACGGAGCTCCGACGTTATATTGCTTCATTCCAGCTCTACTCCTGGTCTGTGGCCCTTTTACAGCTGCACAAGCTGTACATTTCCGGCACCAGTCTTCTACATCCTCACGACAGTGTATCCAGTAAAATCTTTCTTTGATTTTCATTAGGGTTCTTTTCACTCCCAAATGTCCACCCGATGAACCATCGTGAAACATTTCCAATACATCGCGGATCTTGGATCTTGGTACAACTAGCTGTAAATGAGATACGTCACCACGAGCATTTTCCCATTTTCGACATAACACTTCGTTGTGGAGAACTAAACTATCCCATTGAGCCCAATAACTCTTGGTTGTGGTGCTTGTGGAGGCGATTTCACTCCACCGTGGCTTAGCATCAGAAGATTTCATCCAATCCAAAATGGGCTTGATGTCGCTATCTTCTTGTTGTGCTTTTTGAATCGCTTTACTACACCAATCTGGACTAATGGTGTCTGTCCTAAGTAGCCTCACGTGAGCAAGTTCCTTTCCTTCATGCCTCACGCAATATTTGCAGTCGGCAGGACATGGTCTTCTGGATAAAGCATCTGCGTTTCCATGGGATCTGCCCTTGCGATGTTCAATTGTAAAGTCGTACTCTTGCAGTTGTTCAATCCATCGAGCCACTTGTCCTTCCGGGTTCTTGAACTGAAGTAACCACTTCAGTGCAGCGTGATCAGTTCTGAGACGGAACTTACGTCCAAGCAGATATTTGCTAAAGTGTTGTAGCGTCTTTACAACAGCTAGTAGTTCCCTTCTAGTGACACAGTAGTTCCGTTCCGGTTTCGACAATGATTTACTGAAGTAGGCTATTACTTCCTCCCGTTCGCCTTTAATTTGGGATAGTACTCCTCCAATGCCAGTTCCACTGGCATCTGTATCAACTATGAACTCGCACTCTTGGTCAGGGTAACCAAGTATCGGAGTTTCACATAGGCGGTTCTTAAGCTCTTTAAATGCAGCTTCACACTCTTCGTCCCACATGAACTGCCTTTTCTCTTCGGTAAGTCTGTGCAAAGGTTTCGCAATATCAGCGAAGTTTTTCACAAACCTTCGGTAATAGGAGCACAATCCTAAGAAGGCGCGTACTTGGCTTTTATCTTTAGGTACTGGCCAATCTTTAACAGCAACTATCTTCTCCGGATCAGTTCGAACTCCATTTTCAGATATAAGGTGGCCTAAGTAATTAACTTCCTTCTTGAAGAACGAACACTTCTTTGGACTTAGTTTGAGATTAGCCGTACGCAATCTAGTAAGCACCCGTTGCAGATTCTGGATATGATCATCAAAATCCCTTCCAATAATGACCACGTCGTCCAGATACACTAGACAGGCTTCTCCAATTAGTCCTGACAGCACTCTTTCCATTAGCCTTTCGAAAGTGGCAGGCGCGATACAAAGTCCAAATGGCATAACTTTAAATTGCCAAAGTCCTTTACCAGTAGAAAATGCCGTCTTCTCTTTGTGGCTAGGATCTATTTCCACCTGCCAGTAACCACTTTTTAAATCTAACGTGGTAAACCACTTTGCTCCACTTAGTGTATCCAAAGTATCGTCGATCCTTGGCAGTGGGTAGCTGTCCTTTTTTGTAACGTCGTTTAGACGGCGGTTGTTAACGCGCACCATCGCGCGTACATCAGTGTGCGTTCACGCACACACGCGCGGCCCGCGGCCGCACCGGAACCGCCACGCAGCCGCACCACATTCCTTGGATCGCCGGCGCAGTGCGCGCACGTACCTTTGTCATTCAAAATATTGTACAAAAAAGGACAATATAAGCAACTAGAACAAATACGCGTCTTTTATCATTGCCACCTTATCAAGATATCACACATGAAGATTCGAGCCGGATGAGCAGTTTCGAGCAATCAAAAAGCGCATGTCACGTATGGTGAGGTCAAGCCAAGGACATCGCAGGCATTACCACGAAAGGGGGTGCAGTGCGTGAGTTCGTTCCAATTTATTATTTGCGTAGTCAGTCAGTCCCGATTCCCGATTAATTAAAATACATTTTTTTTTCCCAAATATAATTAATTTTTTGACATCAGGGTCCATTCATCTGTCTTTCCCATTCATATTCATTCCCGTCATTAAATATATAGTATTTTTAAATACTTATTCACATTAATTTAAAAAAATAATTACAATTTTGTCGAATTTTTTTATATTCAGAGGTCTAGATTAATATCATCTTCAATTGCAGTGATACAGATTCCCCATTAAACTATTTATTATACGTGTAATCTCTCGTTATTATTATTTCATTCCAGAACATTCCTGAGCTCACGCGGCGCTCGGTCGCTCGGTCGCTGGGCGCGCACAGCGGCAGGTCGTTCCGCCTACAACCGGTTCCTCACAGCCGCCGCGCGCCGTTTCGCACGCCTTTCGCTTGCATTTTTGCACTTCGCGATCTTTCCACTTCATTCTTAAATTTACGTATCGTTTCATAATTTTCACCTATCTTATTTCACTGTTTTCCTTCTACTTTTTCATAGTTTCCATCTTCACTATATCAGCTGAGAAAATTTGCACTTAATTGAACCTTTTAACTTTTTATTTGCTATATTTCATTACAAACTTTAAATTATCATCAAAATGGACTCGCTCAAATCCTTAAAAAAAACACGCGCGTCCCATAAGGCAAAACTTACAATTTTTAAGGCCTATCTTGATCTGCTTTTGCCTTCCAACGTATTAAATAGCTTACAAATTCATGAGTTAAATACTAGATTAAATAAAATTCAACAGATGTACGACGACTTTGATTCAAATCAAATAGAAATTGAGAATTCAACGGAAATTTCAGATGACGAGTACATCGAACGTGGGAATTTCGAAACCAGCTACTTTGGTGCGGTGGCAGCCGCACAGGAGCTGCTGAGCAGGAGTGCAGCCGCAGCCGCTGCCTCTGCGGGACCTGAATTCGCGTCGGTAACAGGTTCGAATGTTGTCGCACAACCAGGTGGGTCAAACTTTAAACTTCCTGTCGTCCAGATACCTACCTACAGTGGACGCTATCAGGACTGGTTAGAGTTTCATGATACATTCAAATCACTCATTCACACAAACACATGCATACCGAACATACACAAATTTCACTACTTACGCGCATCGTTGAAGGACAGTGCAGCTTTAATTATTCAATCTTTAGACTTTTCGTCAGACAATTACGATGTTGCATGGGATCTCTTGTGTAATCGATATAATAATACTCGTATTTTAGTAAATAATCATGTCCAGGCTTTGTTTAATATTGAAGCAATTCCGAAGGAATCTTCCAAGGCCTTACGAAATATGATAGACATAGTAAATAAAAATTTGAGATCCTTAAAAGCACTGAATGTACCTACAGAACATTGGGACATTCTTATAATCCACATGGTTTCAAGCAAGTTGGACCCGGCCACAATACGTGACTGGGAGGAACAACGTAATTCAATAAAAGATCTGCCAACCTTAAATAATTTTAATGATTTTCTAAAAAATCGAGCCGACTTGCTGGAAACAATGGAGGAAGCACACCGTCAACCATGGCGCAGGCACAGTGACACCACACATATACGTCCAAAAACGTTCATAGCTAACCAAACTTTAACTAAGCAGACCCAGGTTTCTTGTCCTGTTTGCAAAAACAATCATTCAATTTATAATTGCATTAAATTTAAATCTTTGCCTATAGAAAAACGTATTGATAGGCTCAAACAATTACATCTTTGCTTAAATTGTCTGCGTGGGGGTCACGATGAAAAGCGCTGTAAATACGGTTCATGCAAGTTGTGTTCGCGTAAACACAATACTTTGATACACCTCGATTATAAACCAAACACAGATTTGAAACCACATTCACAAAGCCAGTGCGTAGTATTGCCTGCAATTCCAGGTCAGCAGCGTACCGATTTGCATGTTCAACATGATCAAGTGGACAAAAACATTATTGCATTATCGTCTATGCATCACAGTCAGGTACTACTGTCCACGGCAATAATTTACGTCACAGGATAAAGTGCGTGCACTGCTTGATAACGGCAGCACATCAAGTTTCATTACAAAAACATTACAAGATCAATTGCAAATTCCAAGTTATTCAACTTCTATATCCGTCCAAGGATTAAACAATCAATTTTCAAAGATTACTAAAAGATGTGACGTCACTATTTCGTCACTCACCAACAGTGGCTATACAGCAGCAGTCAAATGCTTTGTTGTACCACAAATTACACAATCTATTCCTTCAAATAAAATCAATTGTGATCTCTTCAAGATCCCCCCTCACGTCCACCTCGCGGATCCTACATTCAATACTCCGTCAGAGGTGCAGATGTTGCTGGGTGCAGACTTGTTCTGGCAGGTTTTGCTAACAAATCGCATTTCCCTAGGCAGGAACAAGCCAATCCTAGTTGAAACAACACTAGGATGGATTGTCTCCGGTTCGATAGGAGTCACCAATCCAAAACTAAATACAGTCCATTGCAATTTCAGCCACGATACTGAGCTTGAAGCGAAACTTGACAAGTTCTTTGAGTTAGAATCCGTTGGTTCCATTCAACAAACCTGTTCAATGGTTGAGAATGAATGTGAAAACATTTTCACTGAAACTACTTTTCGTCAACCAGACGGCAAATTCACTGTTACAATTCCATTAAAAGAATCACCAGAATGTTTAGGTGATACTAGGCAGGTAGCCCTAGTAAGATTTCAAGCGTTAGAACGCAAATTTAGATCTAACCCTACTTTCAAACAACGCTACGTAGATTTCATGCACGAATATTCAACACATAGGTCCTACTGTACAAGATGATTTAATTAGTATATTAATTCGATTCCGTCAGCACAAGTTCGTTGTAACTGCAGATATAGAAAAAATGTATAGGCAAATTTTAGTTAATGAAAATCAACGAAGCCTTCAGCAAATTTTTTGGCGATCAGATCAATCACATGAAATTAAACAATATAAATTAAACACAGTTACTTACGGAACTGCCTCCGCCCCATATTTAGCGTTCAGATGCCTAGTACAACTGGGCCACGATTGCACAGACAAAAATGTAAGTGATGCAATTTTATCTGATTTCTACGCCGATGATTTTGTCAGCGGCCACGAGGATGAACAGACGTTAGTACAGACATGCAGGGGCGTAATAAGTCAACTACAAGGGGCACACTTCCATCTACGCAAATGGCATTCCAATAACCCATCCATACTTAGTCAAATTGTTGACGAGAATAGCAGCGATAGCCTAGTGAACCTAAGTAAACAAGAACATACAAAAACCTTAGGTTTGCAGTGGGCCTGTAAAAGGGACACGTTATTGTTCTCTTTACAGAACATCGATATCAACCAAGGTCATATAAACAAACGTTCAATTCTATCTACTATTGCACAAATTTTTGATCCTCTCGGTTTAATAAATCCTTGTATGCTACAAGCTAAACTTATACTTCAAACACTTTGGGCAAAAAATATTTCATGGGATGACCCATTACCACTTGAAATTCAAAGTCAGTGGAGCAGCTTAATTCAACACTTACCCGAGCTGAACACCATTGAAATACCTCGTAGGATTCTAAGCGACAAAATAATAATGGTTCAAATGCATACCTATTCAGACGCATCTTTAAGAGCGTACGCCGCTTGCTCATACATACGATCAGTTACGAATACTGGTAAAGTAACGGTCCATTTAGTAATAGCTAAAAGTAGGGTGGCTCCACTCAAACAAAAATTGACCATGCCTAGATTAGAGCTTTGTGGAGCTCTTTTAGCTACTCAATTAGCCAAGAAGGTTAAACAATCATTACGTATCATTATTGATTCAGAATTTTTCTGGTGTGATTCCACCATTGTGCTGGGCTGGATCAAGACATGTAGTAAACAAAGACTGAAACAGTTTGTTTACAATAGAATTAATGAAATTGTAAACAGCACAAACCCTTTCTCATGGAATTATATTCCTTCAGGGTCAAACCCTGCTGACATAGGGTCAAGGGGTCAAAATGCACTACAACTTAAAGACTCAACTTTGTGGTGGGGAGGTCCACACTTCCTACACGAGACAGAAATGCAGATGCCCATACAACCACAAAACATACACATTGACAGCTTACCCGAAGTCAAGTTCCAATGTCACTTCTCAGCAACTGAACCTCATGAAAGCGATTTTACAAATAAATATTCAGATTACAAAAAACTGCAACGCATGACAGCATATATATACCGCTTCATTAATAATTGTAAAAATGCAAACAATAAAGTCACAGGTCCGTTGATGACGTCAGAGCTTGACTTCGCTACAAAAACACTTTGCAAGATTGTACAGAGAGACATGTTTTGTAAACAATATTCATTTTTAAAAGGCAATCGCCCACTGCCTGTAAAAGACAAACTTTTGAGTTTAAATCCATTCCTAGATGACGTGAACATTATAAGAGTCGGGGGGAGGTTATCGAACTCTAACTATGACTACAACACCAAGCATCCAATTCTTCTACACGCTTCACACAAAATCACAAAATTACTAGTTGAACACTATCATGTAACTCTACTGCATGCAGGACCACAGCTGTTATTAGCCACTCTACGACATAAATTTTGGATAATTAATGGCCGTAATCTTGCGAGAAAAACTACTCGTAACTGTTTCAAATGTTGTAGATTTTCAGGCTCAGCTTATCAGCCAATAATGGGTAATCTGCCTGTGCAAAGAATTCATGCAGACTATCCATTTAGCAACACAGCTGTGGACTATGCAGGGCCAGTGTTCATAGCGGACAAAAAGGGTAGAGGAAGTAGATTAAAAAAGGCATATTTATGCATATTTGTTTGTTTGGCAGTACGTGCGATTCACATTGAACTTGTTACCGACCTAACTTCTCAAGGTTTTCTGTCAGCCTTGAACAGGTTCATTTCCCGTAGAGGAAAGCCGGCTGTCATCCTTTCAGATAATGCAGGGAATTTCAAAGGGGCTTGTAATGAAATAGCAAAGTTTCTTAAAAATAACTCTAATGACATTATTTCATATTCAGCTGAAAGGGAGATTAATTTCAAATTTTGCCCAGCATATAGTCCTCATTTCAACGGCCTAGCCGAAAGTTCAGTGAAATCGGTAAAAAATCATTTAAAACGAATTTTAGCGTTAGCTCATCTTGATTACGAAGAGATGAACTCTGTATTAGTGGAAATTGAAGGGATATTAAATTCTCGGCCTCTCACTCCTCTTTCATCTGACCCTACAGACTTAGTCCCTCTGACACCTGCGCACTTTCTAATTGGTCGAACTATAATTATGTTGCCTGCACCCCAGGTACCGGAGAGTGAAGCAGCAGAAATAAGCACGCTCACTCGATACAAACGAACACAGGCGCTAAAAACGCACTTTTGGAATCGATATTATAAGGAATATATTTCAGAACTGCAAACGAGAAATAAATGGCGTCAGAACAAGAGGCAGTTGCAGCTGGGAGACATGGTCCTTATCAAGGACGATCGCTTGCCCCCAAACCGGTGGCTCCTGGGTCGAGTCACTGCAGTCTGGCCGGGAACCGACGCCGTCAGCAGAGTCACAGACGTCGTCACTTCTTCGGGGACAATCCGGAGAGCCTACAACAGGCTCTGTCCTCTTCCGAACTTGGAACAGGATGTTCCAAGAGGGGCAGCCTGTTAACGCGCACCATCGCGCGTACATCAGTGTGCGTTCACGCACACACGCGCGGCCCGCGGCCGCACCGGAACCGCCACGCAGCCGCACCACATTCCTTGGATCGCCGGCGCAGTGCGCGCACGTACCTTTGTCATTCAAAATATTGTACAAAAAAGGACAATATAAGCAACTAGAACAAATACGCGTCTTTTATCATTGCCACCTTAACAAGATATCACACATGAAGACAACACAAAACCTCAGACTGCCATCCTTTTTCTTTACTAAAACAACAGGAGAGCACCAAGGGCTGGATGACGGTTCAATGACATTGTTTCTTTCCATTTCCGAGATCATTTTCTCGATTTCACCTTCATACGCAACAGGAACTCTGCGTGGCCGCAAGCGTATCGGCGTTTCTGTACCAGTCTCAATTTTATGTTTAACTATGCCAGTCCTTCCTAGGTCTTCATCATTTATGGCGAAGATGTTTGAAAATTGCCGTAACAATTTCTTTGCCTTTGACAACTCTTCTGTTGATAAGGTCTCTTTACATCCTTCAAGTACTGCTTGGGTTACAATCCAAGGTTTGGAGTTATCTACTTTTTCTACCACTTGCTGTTTGCCATTGTCATGTGTCTGTGAGCTTCCTGAGACAATTGTTCTATGGAAATCATAGATACCTCTGGGCAAACTACCTTTAAGAAAAACTTTCTCTACGCCACATATGAAGATGCCGCTTTCTAAATCAATTTTGCAGTTATGGTTCTTCATGAAGTCCAACCCGATGATGCAGTCATCTACTATATCTGCAATAACAACTTTATGCCGGTAGGAGCTTTCACCAACTTTGAACTCAACGACACCCTCTCCCCGGACGGTTATGTGCTGGCCAGTAGCTGTCAGGAGTTGAATATGGCCACGTGAGGGTGAATATCTCTCATCAAAATCCTTCAGAAGCTGGTACCTGATTACCGTGCGTGAAGCTCCAGTGTCCAAAGTTAACTCACATTTAGTCCCATTGACTTCCCCGTCAATGACTAAGGTATTCCCGTCTTGAGTCTGAGAGATCATGACTTTTGGGGCCTTCCTCACATTACCGGCCAGCACCCGCCCCGCGGTCCTGGCGTTTACTCGTTTCCCTGCCGCTGTTCTGCGGCAGCGCCCGTTATCACATCTGTTGCTTCCGACTCTCGGCGCCGAATCTCCACATTACTCCTTGAATCTCGCTTAGGGCATGAAAATCTCATATGCCCTATTTCACCACACGCGTAACATGTGGGTCCGCCTCTAGATTTTACTTTGTCTGTCACCGCTCGGACGCGGTAAGACCGAGGATCTCTGCGAACTGCCTCCACTTCCAACGCGTGGGCTAGAGCATCCTTTAGGATCTTGTGATGACCGAGGCTAACGGTTGTCTTGACTTCCCGATCTCTAATCCCATCTATAAATGCTTGCACCAACATGCTGTCAACCAGAGATGGTGAGGATAAGTAAGCTTTTCTAACAAGTTTTTCAATTTCAAGGCACCACTGTTGCAGGCTTTCACTAGCTAGCTGCACTCTGTCCTTTAATTGAGCCCTGTAAACGTGTTCCAGGTGTGAGTCACCATAACGAGACTCCAGGGCATTCTTGAGTTGTTCTAGGGTGACCTCTCCCGCCATGGTGTCTAATACGCTCAAGGCTTGATCCCGTAGCCCTAACATAAGGGCAGTTACTGCCTGTTCATCGGTCCAACCGTTCGCCTTTGATACGGTCTCAAACTGAAGTTTATAAGCTCCCCAGGAGGAAGTACCGTCGAATGGAGGCGCTTTTAGTTTACCTGCTGGAGCACCAGAGGTTACTACTCCATTAATTTTCAAAGATTTTACCTCCTTTTCTATTCCAAGTATTTGCTTGTCGTGGCTGGAAACTCTGTCATCGAGGTTCTCCACTTCTAATTTCAATTTGTTTACTTTTTCCTTGAATTGAACGCCTATCACCTCCAAGCGTTCCTCAATGCGGTGAGCTTGTTCCTCCAACAGGCCACGTGTCTGTTCCTCTTGCCGGCGAGCCTGCTCCTCTTGCCGGCGAGCCTGCTCCTCTTGACGGCGAGCCTGCTCCTCTTGACGGCGAGCCTGTTCCTCCAACAGATCACGTGTCTGCTCCTCTTGACGGCGAGCCTGCTCCTCTTGGCGGCGAGCCTGTTCCTCCAACAGACCACGTGCCTGCTCCTCTTGACGGCGAGCCTGTTCCTCCAACAGACCACGTGTCTGCTCCTCTTGACGGCGAGCCTGTTCCTCCATCATGCGTTGCAAAGTCAGCACTAGGTTGGACGGATCCTGGTGTTCGCCCATGGTGCGGTTGGCATCAAAACTTTGACGACGAGCGGCGTCACGAGCTGCTTGTGCACGCGTCTGTATCCCTGGTGTTTCTCCTCCAGACTCCTCTTGATCGTCCCTCGGTGTTATAGGCATCTTTCTATCCCGCTTCTGACACCAAAATGTTACGAGCTATAGGGTAACGTTAGATAGAAAGAAGCCGTTAAACAAACAGTTACTTTATTGAACTCAAAAGGAATCACTTGCAACACTATTCACTATAAAAATCACTAGTATTTCACTTTGTCACAGATATCACAATCACTAGTATTTCACTGATTCACAGATATCACAATCACTACTAGTCGCTTTGAACTCACTCCAATGTTTATCGCTTGGTATCTCAATCGAAACTGTCTCTGGCCGCGTCTCGATCCGCTTATATATGCGCCGCAAATTGTACTACCAAGTTCCTGAATGATCTAGTTCAAGGTCAAATATGGACATCTCTCTCTTACGCATACAACCGTCCCTTGTACACACATCGAGGACTTTCCAGATGGTAGTAGATTATGTCCATCTCGTTCTATCATGCGTGTAGCTATCTCTCTCTCGCATTATTCTAGAACATTCGGTTAGGTAATAGGTACAATTGTTCCTCTCTTTTGCGCATATAGCCATCCTGCTCACACTTTCTTCTGGAAGTTTTGAGAGACATGATCGAGGCTAATCGTCTCTCTCTTTCACACGATAGGCTGTCCCTCTCACACACCTTCGAGAATGTTCCGCGGACCGGAGGGGTGTAACTTGGCCTGAAACGGCCTGAAAATGGGTTTTCAGGAAATGGTGCCATGTGATTACTCGTGTCCTGAAACGGACTGAAAACATGTTTCAGTCTGCTGAAAACGGCGTTAACTAGGAGTAATTTTTGATTAACTGATATGTGTTAGGCCTTCCTCCGAAACGACCCGAAAACATGTTTCAGCCTGCTGAAAACGCCTGTAAGTGTCCGAAAATTTAAAAAAATGTTTCTGCGAGTTTCCCTTTAACCCGTCTCCGTAACACTATCTATCAAGCTAGCAATCACGGAAAACGTTTCCTCACTTCAGTGAAACTTTCCTCAATCAGTTTTTTCTTATGAAAATACTGGAATATTACTTCAGATGCTCGATGGTGCCAAGTGTGGGGGGAGTCAATCAATCACAAATATTGACTGGGGTCGGGTAAATTTGTTTTTGGAGCGTGGCAGCGAACCTCTTTACACAATAACGTTTGCCGAAGAGTTGAAAAATAATGTAAGATAAAATGTCTTCTGTTTGAGAACAACCATGTATACCAAGAGCTTTAAAATACTTTTAGGTAAGTGTTCGGCGGTCGATAAATCGTGATCATAAGCAGAAAATGTCTACCATGACTAACTTTATGTAGGAAGAAAGTCCCTTTGTCCTTGTATACTTCTTCAACACTGTAGACATTTGTTCTTGTGGCATATATTTGTCTCTTATATCATAAGATACAGTACACAAACAAAATACAATCACCAATTTTACCATAATGCTAACTAATAAAATTGCTTTTAAAAAAGCGGGAACCGACTTTAAAGACAAAATACTGAACCGATTTTGATAAAATTTCTATGGGACCAATCTGAAACTATGTCATTTCAAATAAAGAAAGATTTTTCCAAAACGCTTTATAAATGACGGAGTTCTGAGGTAACGAAAATAAAAAAAAAAACACAAAAAATTGAGAACTTTTTCTTTTAAAAATTATGACCAGTATTTAAAACGTATATTTAAAACATCTTACTTTAACATCTTACTAGAGTATTTGTGTCTTGACCTCCAATTATAACAACCGCCATATGGAGATTTTTGTAAAGTATTTTTGCAGCAGTCATAGATAAAATCGCACTCCTAATTGGGACCAACATTTAGCATTATAAATACAAAGTACAGATTTAACACAAAAGTTATCAAGATCGGACAATATGGGCATGGCATCTGCTCACGTAATTTTCAACTTCATGAAGTTCTGCGTCATCCACCTTAAGCTAAACTAACTGAACTTAGCTTGCTTGATAACGAGCCCTTTACCTAACGCAAGCGCAGTGCTACGCGGTGTGAACTGACCGAACCATAACTCTAAACTAAAATAATTCTCTACCACATATGCTATACATCACGTGATCGCGTGCGGCACTGTCGTTTCCACCTCACACTTCAGTGGAAACTTAGCAAACAAACTTAGCATAGCAAAGAAGTAACGTAGCTTATCTCCCTGTAGAGATCGTTCTTTACCCAATGCCTACGACACAGTTTAATTAACAGTGTGTAATTAACCAAAATAGGACACCAATTTCCTTCCTCAATGATTACATGAAATTAACATGTAACAAGAGTAAAGGTTTTCATTCTTCGGGAAAGTTACGATGTACTCAAAAGAGGAAAATTATGATGGTAAGTTCATAGGCTTAATACCAAACTTCAATTTAAGTCTTTGTGTAACACTTAAATTTGTTATGGTTCTGATTTAAATGTTAAATAGGGGCAGATGATTACTTTCAAAGAAACCATGTAACGCTTTAATGATATTTTACTTTAGAAAGTTGGGAAGCTCCAGCTGGTATGACAATAGCTGTATAACAAATTTGAAAGGATGAAAGGGTAAAGGTTAAAGCACAGTGCGCGTAATAAATCTAGGCCAGCGTGAAGTAAGCTACACGTAGCTTTTTCTCAGTCACAAGCCAGCGTATTCGTATTCGCTTCTTTGTTTTTATTCATCTTTTGAAACGCTTAATCGGATAGGAACACGTAACCAAAATGCTGGCCTTTATTAGAGACTAAGGATTGCCATTCAACGTGACAATACTGCCAGCAGTTTGGGAACGTTGCCTACTGGTAGCGGTTTGTTAGATTTGGTTTGTACATAATTTATTTATTTATTTATTTATTAGGTGCACATTACAGATTACAGAAAAAACATTTAGATAACATCATGACTTAAAAATTCGGCCGATTCTGCAACCCAAACATATGTGCACTCGGCTTGATTAGAAACAGTGAACATCAAATATAATTAAAACATAAAATAGCTATTTAAAACATAAAATAAAAACGATTTACATACAATACATATACATAAAATACATATTAAACACAATAAAGAACATTATAATTAAACAAAATTAGATGACATTAAGTGACGAACAAATATAATAATAATAAATTACAATAAATATTTATAGATTACAATTCTGAAGCGGTTGAGGCTAAGACCGAATATGTCGATATCGTTATTAAGTTCAGCGTCGTCAGAGTGGTTATTACGAGCGTTAGCACGCATTATTTCGTTGTATGATCGGCACATGCGAGGTACAGGACCGTTGTGGGAAACATTATTTCTGTACCCCGCCACATTAAAGACTCGCGGAATCCTGCTACGGATGTTGGCATTGAAATCGATCAGACTCAACAAGCTAGAGCAGTCCACTGTAGCATGTATTAGCCTGTGTAGGTAAAGTAGCTCGCTTGCTTGCCTTCTTGTGGATAAAGATGTCAGTTTGAAGTGCTCTATGCGTAGATTGTAGCTGTGAAGCTTGCGCACGAGACCGAAGCGACGGCATACAGCAGTCATATATCGGCGTTGGATTCGCTCAATGTTGTCAGAGTGGACCGCGTAATAAGGGGACCACACTATGGAACCGTATTCAGCAATGGGTCTAATCAAACATTGATAAAGATATTTTAAACTTAGCGGATTATTAAAAGATTTTGTGACTCTCAGTATAAAACCAAGCAATTGATTAGTTTTCTTACAAATGTAGTCATAATGAGAACGGAATGAAAGCTTAGCGTCAAAGTAAACTCCCAAATCCCTCGCTACATCTCTTCGTTCCAAAACAGAGCTACCAATGCTGTAGTCATAAAGGAAGTTGGGCTGCTTAGTTGCAAAAGACATCACAAAGCATTTTGTGATGTGAAGATACATTTTATTGGTATGACACCATACGTTGACAGTTTCTATATCGATTTGTAGTGAGAGGCAATCATGTATATTTGTAATTGTACGAAAAATTTTAAGATCATCTGCGTATAAAAGACAGTTACTATGTAATTGCTGTACAAGATCGTTTATAAACAACGCGAAAAACAATGGGCCAAGGTGCGATCCTTGCGGGATACCGGACGTAGTTAGAGAAGGTTCTGACAGATACCCTTTTATTGCAACCATTTGACTTCGATTAGTCACATAAGATTTGACCCAGCGTAGCAAATCTCCGTGAATACCGTACATAGAGAGTTTTCTAATAAGAATGGCATGATTGACCTTGTCAAATGCTTTTGAAAAATCAGTGTATATTGAGTCCACTTGATGGCGTCTATCAAAGGCAGAACATATATACTGTTTATACACTAATAAGTTGCTAATTGTAGATCTACCAGCAATAAAACCATGCTGACTAGGGGAGATAAGTTGTTTAACATGATTATAGACATGAGGGTAGACCAGAGACTCGAATAATTTAGCCAAACAAGACAATATACTGATGGGACGATAGTTCTCACATTTTGACTTGTCGCCTGATTTATGGATGGGAATAATAAATGCACACTTCCACAGGTCTGGGAACGTACCCGAGGTGAGTGATTTCTTAAACAAGATAAAAAGGGGAATACTAATTTCTTCAGCACATTTTTTTATGAAGTAGGAAGGTATACCATCTGGTCCAGCTCCTTTATTTTGATCAAGTTTGTTGATAGCTTTAACAATTTCAGGTCTAGGAATATCTATATCAGATAGGATTAAGTGATTCGTATTAACATTGTTCAAACAGCTCATATCTGGGTTAGAGTCATGCTCGTAAACAGAATTGAAGTATGTACTAAAAAGTTCACAAATCGTTTGCGTATCGCTACCTGTACTATTATGGTATGTCATGGTTTGCGGGATAGACTTACTAGACTTTTTGCTATTCACGTAGTTCCAAAACAGTTTTAGATTGTCCTTCAAACCTTCTTCAACAGAATTTGTAAAAGACTGGTAGCATTCATCAATTAGTTTTTTACTTCTTTGACGAAGAATGTCAAAAGTATCATAGTCTCTAGGATTCTCGAACATCTTAAACAGCTTATGATACTTATGTTTCTCCTCCAGGCATTTTATTAAAGGAAAACTAAACCAATGAGGGTAACTTGAAGGTCTAGACTTTACGGTAGGAATGTGCGTTTTTATAACTAAGTTAAGCTGATCATAAAAGGTCTTAAGAGCAGAATTGATGTCTAAATTCCCAAAAAGTAACAACCAGTCAATCTCATTCAACTCTTGCTTAATTTTATCATAATTACCTTTTCGAAAATTGAATTTTTGTGCGAACGGATTTTGGGAAGTCATCGTTGACCCTTTAGGGGTTTCTAATTCAATTGATAACGCTGGATGATGCCGATCCAACCGACTGAGGGGCTCGCAGCTACGTACAGTTATGTTAGTGTCTTCGTATAAGACAAGGTCAAGTAAGCGCCCGTTTGAGTTCAGAATATGGTTATACTGCGACAAGCTACAAGTAGATATTGTTTCCAGTAGGGCAAGTGATTTACCACCAGAGGTGCTACCAGCAGACAAATAGGAAGAGTCTTCACTCCTATTCCAGACTATATTCGGAATATTAAAGTCACCTATCACTAAAAAGGGACCCTTATTAGACTCATTAACAATGTTATTTTGTAAGCGTTCAAAAAATAAATGAATGTTACACATTGTCATATCAGGAGGTAAGTAACATAGACAAATGTTAAAAAATATTCTATTACTTTGATTGTAAATGGTTAACCAAATATCCTCATAAGGACTATCCCACGAACTTTGGCGAATTATGCTTATATGCTTTTTCGAGGCTATCAATACACCACCACCTTCTGATTTCTCCGAGGCGGCGGCCTGGCAGCGATCCTTGCGAAATACGTTGTAACGCTCATCAAACAACTCTTCATCATAAACGCTAGAATTCAGATTAGTCTCAACCAAACAAACTATGTCATAATCATTATTTAATAAGTTTAAGTAAAATTCAGTTGTCTTAGATCTAAAACGGTTTACATTCTGATAGTAAATAAACATTAAAAATATAAATTAGAGTATAAAACAAAAGCTTAGAATAAAACAAAAAATAAAATAAAATAAAAAGAATTAAAGTAAACCAATTTAAGCTAAACTATTTAAACAGACTCTGTCTTTAATTAGCACGGCACCCGATTTGTCATCTTTACGCACAAACACTTGTCCAAACTTGACCCAAACAAACTTGTACGATTTATCCTTGGCCACTCTTCTGGCGGCAGCATGCAGCTCCTTACACTCTGGAGAGAGGTGCTCAGCAACGTACACACTCTTCTTTTCGCCTGGAATGCCCAAGTGTGATGTATTCAAGGGCTCGGTGGCGTTGGTCTTGTTGAATCTTCTAACAGCAGAAATGATGACGTCACGATGACGTGAAGACGGTAGTGTCACCAAGATATTTCGTGGCCGGTCTGATGCAGAGTTGATTTTAGCTACTCGCCGGCAAGCTAAAATATCCGTGCTGGATATTGGACATTTGATAGAATCACATAAGTTCTTAAATATACTGACAACATTCTCATTACGGCGTTCGGTTACCGCCTGTACTTCTAAGTTCATGCTGCGAGAAATCTTCTCAGTAGTATTCAGACGTCGCTCGAGAGAGCGAAGGTCCGACTGTAACTTGTCCTTTTCCATGTTCAAGTCAGATATATTTTTGTTAGCGGCTAAAAGCTTTGAATCAAGTGTCTCTTGACGCTCAGTGAGAAAATCAGTAGTACTAGTAAATTCACTTCTCAAAGACGTCACCGCCCCATTAATTTCGTACCTTATTGTCGCCTTAATATCATTGAAAAATTCACTGCGAAACTTATCAAACTTAGCATCCAGTAAAGCACTAAATTGCGCCAGCGAAAACGGCCCTTGAGTCGTGGACGAAGTCAAGTCAGCCTCGCTGTTATTTATCGTGTCATCACAGGACATCATAGACTCATTCAGTGGCGCGTGTTGTTTACGTACGGGCGTATTCGAGTTATCGCCTCTGCGCTTACTGTTGATGTTCGTGCATGACGGACAGTTCCAAAACTTAGAGGTTTTTAAAATCTTTGTGTATGTGTTAAAGTCCATGTTAAGACATTTGAAGTGGTAGGCACCTTGACACGGAGAACATCTCAACAGTTCACTAGTCACTATGTCATTATTGCAAGCCAGGCATTTCTCCATTGTGATATATTTATTAGTTATTTATGATGTGATAAAATTGTGGCAAATTTCGTACCTGAGACTCACCGACTGTGAGGCAGTGAAGTGACGTTCCGAGCAACAGCTGATCCAGTGCGTATGCTTTCAAATTCAAATTCAAATTCAAAAGTCTTTATTCAAATAGGCCCCAAAGGAGCACTTATGAAAGTTAAAATGACTCTAACAGCCGGCCTCTGCAACATTAATCTACCCGAATCACAGACTAAAACTAATGCTGTCTTTATCAGAACATAATAAATGACAAAGACACCAACAGACCCAATCCGTGCTCAAAGTCAACGAATCTTCCAGAAACCCACCGTGCCCGTTCCAAATTGGTATAGGCCGAGCAAGAAGAAGGGCAAGAAACTCGTCACGGCATTCTTTTTAAAAAAAGTAGTTTTTTACAATGATTCTAATGCTAACAACTAACAATTTAAAGTTTAGTAGTCGCCAGGAGGCTCCTGAGCTGTTTGCCTCCATGCATCCTTGTCATCTACATAATCCTTAATTTTATAATACGCTTTTTTAATTAATACACTCTTGACTATACGTTTAAACTTTCCTTGTGGTAATTCAGTTAATACTTTAGGAATTTTGTTGTAGAATCTGACACCATTTGCCAGGAACGATTTGTTAGTTTTACTTAATCTGAACCCGGGTACAACAATTTTATGTTTACTTCTAGTATTTAACTCATGTACATCACTTTTTAAGTTAAATTTAGTAATATTCTTCCGTACATACATTATATTTTCCAAAATGTATAGCGAAGGCAGGGTTAGAATACCTATTTCTTTAAAAAAGTCTCTTAGAGATTCGCGTGGACCCATGTCATAGATGGCGCGTACTGCTCTCTTTTGTAATATGAAAATGGTATCTATATCGGCAGCAGATCCCCAAAGTAGGACGCCATAAGACATCAAACTATGAAAATATGCAAAATATACCAACCTTGCCGTCGCCACATCAGTCAGCTGCCTAATTTTACGTACTGCAAATGCAGCGGAACTCAAACGACCCGATAGGGCATTGATGTGAGGACCCCACTGCATTTTGGAGTCAATAGTTAATCCTAAGAATACAGTGTTATTCACCAGGTCAAGTTTGCTGCCTTCCAATTCCACTTTAGATTCCACGTGTGGTACGTTGGGAAGTGAAAATTTAATACATTTAGTTTTACTAGCGTTAAGTAGTAGATTATTAGCAGCAAACCATTCTGAGATTTTGTCAAGGTTATCATTTAATTCCTTTAGTTCACTGTCTTTCCTATCTGACTTCAATAATAGAGCGGGCCAGGACGTTTTGAGACGTGTCCTGTATATTACTCAGGTAAGTTGAAGTCCTGGGTTTAATTTAATAACTGATTCGACGCTTATACTTGCGATTTACTATTTTAAAACGTAAATAAATAAAACGAAATAATGAAACACTGTTTACTATTTAAGGTGAGGGTAGAAAAAAAAAAGGTATATATAAAATATAGGTAGTTTCTAATTATTGTTTTTGTTAATAGAGTAGGTAGTTAATTAATTTGCATTAACATGCTGGGTGCACGGGTTTTACCTCCTATTTGTAATCCAAAGGATGGAGTCGAAATCTGGGAAACAGAATTTTCTTGTCCGGACTTTGACACACTCTGTTAATGTATTAGGGACTATTGTGTACTTTTAATTAAGTTTAGCATTAGTTGCCAACATTATGAACAATAAAGATTTATTATTATTATTATTAAAAAAAATTAAGTTTTCCTTTATTGTCATTTATATATAGACTAGCTTCTGCTCGCGGTTTTCAACCGCGTTCCCACAGGAACCGTGCATTTTCCGGGATAAAAAGTAGCCTATGTTACTCTTCGGTCCATAAACTATATTTATGTCAAAAATCACGTCGATCCGTCGCTCCTTTACTGGGTGAAAGAAGGACAAACCAACAAACACACTTTCGCATTTATAATATTAGTAGGGATTTTATTTAGTTAATAATCCTACTTCTTACTAATATTATAAATGAGAAAGTGTGTTTGTTGGTTTGTTGATTTGTTGGTTTGTCCTTCTTTCACGCAATCTTTCTTTAACGAAGCAACAGATCGACGTGATTTTTGGCATACATATAGTTTATATAGTTTATGGACCTGAGATTAACATAAGCAACATTTTTATCCCGGAAAAATGCACCGTTCCTGTGCGAACGCAGGTGAAAGCCGTGGGCGGAAGCTAGTAAATACTTTTGTTATCATGTTTATTTCTAGTACATAACTTACGTGGTTACTTTTTAAATTTCAGTACTTATATCATAATAAACCAACAAAAATCCTGAAAAAATAGAGCATTAAATCAGGTCGCTGAAATTCATGCAAAACTTACCAATCGCCTAAGTCTAATCTGGAAACCACAGACCACATGCAATACCCTAAGGGTCGCATACACGGTCTCAAAGGCCTAGTCAAATAGGCCACTTTAAAAAATTAAGTCAACTTAAGGCCTAAATTAAAGATTGTAGTAATAATTTAGAATGTTACGTTAGTTACTTAAGCTAGGTCAATTGGAGAGAGCGACTGGCGCAGAAAGCTTTCGGTTTGAAATATTTTTTGTGTTGGATGTGGGTTCAAATCCTGATGGTTGAGGAAGTTAGGTCTTGTAAAGACAAATCAAACGAGCCCAAACTCGATAGGTTTACGTCATTTCGTTACAAGTTCCTATGGCCATCTTCCGCCTCCATCATCAGACCAGCTTTGCGACACCATCTTATTGCATTGTCATCCGATTTACATAATATATGCTTGTAAAATTTCGGCTCAGTCGAACTAAATTTGACCCACATCCCGGTGATGAGGGTCCAATTCAGCTTGCAAGATTTGGACAAACATACAAAACATTGCAAGTAAAAAGCTTGTAAAAAATTGACTACCAATTATAACTAACCCATATTTATATGTATAAAAGCGCAATAGTTGTCCCCATTTAAACCATTTCCAAACCAAAAAGGGCTCGCCACTGGGTCGTAGGCTCGTGGCGGGAAATCGTCCGCTGCGGATATCTAGGCACGTCGCATCCGCGGGCCCAGGAGACGCAATCGAGCTGGCCACCTGCCCTACCCCGCCGCCCCGCTACCCCGCACACCCGCACCGCAGTCAGCCTCCGGCAACCGCACGGTTCGTACGCACACGCCGTTCTGTGCCACGCGTTTGACGAACCCCAAAACCCTTTTATGAATTAAAACTTTATGCTTGAGCCCCAATTGGGTTGAAATTTTTCTTTGTTAGCTAGTGTGGTGTGTAAGTGATATTTTCTTAGGATTCTGTGCACGAGTGATAGGTTGTTACTGGCAGGCGGGGGTTTTTAATTTTTGGTTTAATTTAGGGTGAGTTTGTAAATTATATTGAATATTTTACTGTTTATTTATTTCTAAGCTAAAGCCTAATAGAATTATACACTATGTTACGATATATCTCTTTATTACACCAGATAACGAACAATTGTTTAATGTAAAGTTTTTTGTACTCTTACAGAACGATACGTCTAAAATAATTCGAGGAAGTATGAATAAGAACTCTTTCCTATAATTTATTACATTAATCCTGGTTGGAAATAATTAATAACAAAAAAAAATTACTGAAATTTTTGAACTTTCAGGAAAACTAAATAGACTAACTTCCAAACTTACGTACATAAGCTGCATAGATATTTAAGTTTAATATAATAACGAGTATGATATGGAACTGATACCAGTAATTACTACCTGTAATAAGCTGAAATTCATGACATCCTCTTAGATACACACGTAGGCACTTCACCTAGCATGCGTAGTATCAAGCCTATAGTAAAATTATATCTTGAATATATACCTACTTAATATTCAAGATACGCTCGAGATAAGATATAGTTTAGTGCAAATTTAACAAACAAGGACTTTGCCGCATTAAATAGTTTGCAATTTCCTTTAAAACTGAAAGCAGTGAAAATTTTCCTTAAAACGACATAGTAGTAATAAAGCATAAAGGTCATAATATTTTTCACGTAGGTACACACATGCGTATTTTAAACACTAGTACCTACCTATTATTTAACTGGGTTTCTTCAGTGTCAACAATGCTATCGATTTTCTATAGAAAACAATATTAGTAGATACTTAAATAATAGATGTTATTACTTTTGCATACCTACATGATTTGTTATATTAAATCTCTTCTAGAAATATTCGATATTATAGGTACCTTTACTCAAATGATTTTATATTACAACTATTTATTTTGGGTATGTGTGTATTCGATTTTATGCAATGCCCGTTTTCACTAACGACGAATAAGGCGACGCCTAACTAACTCCTAATGTTAGCAAAGTTCTAAATATATATTTCATTTATAGTCGTTAAAACACTCGTCAAGGTTGGTGAAAGGACTTTTTAGGAAACTCCTAAATATTTAGGCTTTCGATTTAGGCATCTCCTAGGGTTGGTGAAAACGGGCATTCTGTTTCTTTGGCACGCTTTGTACGCTAAACGGTGTCATGAGATGCGTGTTAATTTTGGGAATTTCTTTTTAGTTTGTTACTAAGATATTCCTACTACATACTTTCATGATAAAGAGAAAAGGAAAAAAATAGGAATTTATTTACACAACTGGCTTCTCTCACTTCGTTGGTTCTGCCTGTCAAAACGTTGACAGAATCGCTTTTTGCGATAAGTCTTCCCATTCTATGTTAGTGATATATTTTTTCCTGTATAGTCCTGTATAGGTACATACTGTTGTTATTTGTACGGTGTAGGTAAAATTCATTACTTTGTTTTGCAAAATACGATTTATTACTAAGATATGTGTTTTTTTATTTGTCTAATAATACATTTTGTCTAAAACCAATCAATATCATTAATAGTGAAATGATATCCAACAAACACGATTCGATTTGGGATTTTTATTATGTCATATCCACCATTTTTGTTTATATTATTAGACAAGTATAAAAACACGGACCATATATAGATGCTAAGGAACTTCGTTAATTGAAAAATTAAATGGCTTCTAATGAAGTCTCCGGCAATGTTATGAGGAATTACGAACTTCTCTGTACTCAACGCGCCCCAGGTTTTAAAATAACTACCCTGAATCAATAATCCAGAAATATCTTTTCCAGGTGAACCGTTTGGTAGCTGGTTGGTTGTGGAGATAAAGTTTGCTAAAGCTCATTTCAATTTGCTAAGTCGGTTATCGGTTCGGCAAAAAATCTATATCACAGATGTAATGAAATTTTATTTTGAAGCGATGATAGGTCAGTGTGTCTTTCAGTGAGAAAAGACTTCGAAATGCAACTATACCAAGGTGATTATGGGCATTTCTTTTACATTATATCGCCTGTTGTAATGAAATTTGGTTTTAGAAGTGATGATAGGTCAGTGGCAGGTGGTCTGCCATTTCGTAGGTCAGTGGTTCGAATCCCACAGTGATCTTTCAGTAAGGAAAGACATCGAAATGCAACTAAGTGAGCACAAGTAAATGAATGAATGAATGAAATTTCATCCCCTATTTTCCCACCGTTAGGGGTGGAATTATTTCATTAAAAAATACAGACGTATTGAGACACCTTTTTTGGAAGTCGGTTATAAAAATCATTTATTTCGGATCACTCCATAGGTTTGTTAGTAACAAGTTTCATAAGTGCTCCTTTGGAGCCTATTTGAATAAAGAATTTTGAATTTGAATTTGAATTTGTTTCTTAAAAATATGTTAGTACAACTAAAAAAGTATTCATATTATAATTATGTGTTTGTATAATAATACACATAATAACGAGATCATTAAATTGTATTGCAGAGCAGAACATAGACGTATATCTATGCGGTTAGCATTCCAAATGGCACTGCAAATTTGTGCTCTTATCTTGTGCTCTTATCTTTATACAAATGACTCGCTCGTACCATTTACAAATGCTATCTAGATTGCTTCTCATCAAAAATCAAGTACATTTTTAAGAAGCGGCCAAGGTAAAGTTCATTGTAAAACACATGGCGTGTTATCTTTTGCTCTGATAGTTTAGTAAGTGGGCCATTTCTAAGTGGATATTATTGTAGGGTAAGAGCGAGTGGTCGTTACGGCTAAGGTTATTAAGACAATCTATATTATACATCTTTTGTTTTAAATTTTTGTATTCAATTATGTGTCGAGACGAGTGGGCACTTGTGACGCAAATCATTAAAAGTGCTGTCAACACAACTCACAACTGCCTTTACATCAGTCATTGCTAGGCAGATGTGTCTTCTACACTAAAAAGTTGCAAAAAAGCGTTATTAGTTAGATAAAAGAGAAAAATTTAAAAATAGCCCCAAATAATTTTGACAACATTGCATTGAAAAAAAACGTCGACATGTTCCTTGATCTTCTCGAAGAACTTTTATAAAGTTAGGTATTTAATTTTCAATAGCGCTCTATTAGGGCAGTTCTAAATAGTTATATTTTAGTTTGAATAGCACGTATTCATGGAATACACTAAATTTCCTGAACGAAAATGCGAAACTTTTCAGAAAAGTATAATAGCCAACGTACTTGAACAAGAAATAGAAGCAGGCAGGTTTTCTTACAGTACCATTGTACAAAATAGTACAAAGTACGAGATCCTATACCCAGACCTAACTCAAATAGATTGGCACCTATCAAGTGTATAATATGCGTGGGCCGATTTGACATAAAAAGAGACATGTACAGATAATATTACTGTATTTCGCTAAAATGACAAAGCTGTTGAATGAAATACATTTCGCTACATTTTTCACACGTTAAAGTTATAATGTTACTAGCTTCTGCTGGAACCGTGTTCTTCTTGGGTTCTTCTTCTGGAACCGTGTTCTTCTTGGGTTCTTCTTCTGGAACCGTGTTCTTCTTGGGTTCTTCTTCTGGAACCGTGTTCTTCTTGGGTTCTTCTTCTGGAACCGTGTTCTTCTTGGGTTCTTCTGCTGGAACCGTGTTCTTCTTGGGTTCTTCTGCTGGAACCGTGTTCTTCTTGGGTTCTTCTTCTGGAACCGTGTTCTTCTTGGGTTCTTCTTCTGGAACCGTGCATTTCCGGGATAAAAAGTAGCCGATGTTACTATACAGTCTATAAACTTTGTGTATACAAAAAATAACGTCGATACGATGCTTCGTTGCTGCGTGAAAGGACACACTTTTCCATTGCATTTATAATAGTACGGACGGATAGTATTGCTACCAGACATTCCCTTAAAAATTTGCAAGCCACATAATTTAATACCTTTAAAAATTAAATCGTTGGATGGTGGATTAGTGGGTGTTCGATGATTCATTATCTAGCACCACAGTTGTGGTGAAGGTTGTAAAATATTACACCTTAAATGAAAACTGGTCCAAAGTGCAGCTCCAGATCACTCATTGATGACTGTTGACTGATTTTTATAAAGATTAGCTAGCCACGAGACGAACACTAAAAATGCTCCATTACTATAATATTCATCATGATGTTTTCAATCGCCCATTTCTTTACTTTAGACTAGCTGCTGCCCCGCGGTTTCACCCGCGTGGAGATTTTGGATTACAGGATTTTTATTTTTTTGCGCGGAACCTTAATTATTTTTCTAAAATTAAAGTAGCCTATGTTACTCCTTGTAACATCAGCTATCTGCCAGATAAAGTCCCGTCAAACTCGGACCAGCCGTTTCGGAGATTACCCGGAACAAACAGACAGACAGACAAAAATTTTAAAAATGGTTGTTTTGTTATATGCACCTTATATACTTTCATATGCATTTAGTAAAAAGCTGTTATTTTGATATTACAAACAGACACTTCAATTTTATTTATCTGTATAGATAGGTATAGATGAGTTTATAGTTTAATCACTATCTCACCTGATGAAGGGTTACGATGTGATTGAAAATGGAGAAGCACACACTGAGTATAAAATTGTAATAGATACTGCTAAATATGATCAGCACTCAAGCACGACTAATCATTTTTCACCTAAAACACCTCTACCAAAATAACCGTTAACTCTATGACTACAACTAAAGTGCGTGGGCAGGCTTGAGATATGTAATGACATAAACAATAAACACAATGAAAAATTGTATAATCCACGCGATAGGTGTAGCGTAATCGGTTTTGTAATACCAGGTAACGGTTTGCCAAACTGATGAGTGACAGATAAGCAAATTCGATTCTAATGTTGAAGCTAATGGTATACACAATTGAATAAACCGGTGCATTTTAGTGAAGGACTTGAATATGGTACAAGCATTAGAATATGAGATATTAGGCTTCGAAGTGATTGTTTAATCGAAAATACCTTTACCTAACTGTATAATATATATATAATATATAGATACACATGCTAGGTCGCGGACGATTAAGCCAAGGTCCGAACTGAAGGAATGTCTATTGTATATTGGAGTCAGACTGTCAGAATGTGTAAAATATAAAATATGATATACATACAAATACGTTTTTTTATCTATATCTTTATTAACTAGCTAATACATAAATAAACACTAAACCTCACCTAGCGAGCTACAAAAACAGTTGGATAATCTACAAGCCCAAGTAGGTAGTAATCCAAATGTCCTAGCCCACGTTTTTTTAAAGTACAACATATTTGTCATATTGCAACCAACCTTGTGTCGTACAAAAGTTAAGTCGGCCCAGCAACACCTTGTGCGATATCTAAAACTTCTACCTTGACTATTTATACTTTAGTTATCAATATAAGATTTTGATTCTTATTCTGGACACATCTGTGTCATGTCAGACAAACTATAGACCAAGACCATGATGATGTGAGAAGTAGAAGCTAAAAGACAACGTTTCATTGGCAGCCCAGTAAGAGATAGTAGTAAAAGTTTTATTTCTACTGCAACGACTGGATTACAAAATCCAACGACCGCAAGGAATAAAAAAGAGGAAAAGAAGGCCTTTGCCACGCCTCGTAACCAGCGCAACGATTGAAATTAATACTTTCATACCGGTTAAGCCAATTTATATCATAAGCTAAGTCTAAATTTCTTCGTATATTTTATTTAACGTGTATTTTTTTTTCTAATATAGGTTCACGTTTGATCGCGATCTCGCGACGAAGCGGTCGACGACGGCGTGGTGTAGCACGCTTACCTAGAAGTTACCTATTTATTCTAGCCATGAAAAAATTGTACCTAACAGGAAACTTCAGTTTACAGGAAACTTAAAAGGCTTAAAATCCCACGCCTTAGCTGTCCGTGTGTGGTAGAAGTAAACGCTTTACGGACAGGAGGAACGTCAAACATCATACCTAATTTAAAAGTCGACTAATAAGAACGTTGTCTAAAGGATTTCATGAAACTACTTTTCTGTAAAAAAAAACCAAAGCAAAATGAGCTCAAAATAGGATAATATAATTATATACAAGGTTGATACGTAAACAGTATCAATTTTTAAGGAGGTGAATATACAGTTGATACATGTCACAAAAAATAGAAAAAAAATTGTTTACCTCTATTTTCATCAAAGTATCCTTAATTATTATAAAGCAGAGTCACCACGTCTGCCGCAGGCTTGAGGCACGGGCGCGAGCTGCGCGGGAGGCTGGATCGCGTTTCCGCGTTTGACCGAATACCGTTAGGGTGTCCCTATTCTCTCGCAATTACCTTGCGAAGTTTAATGACATTTGAGTAGATTTTTTTTATTGATATGGATTTATAATTACTTCCTATATTTTTTAAGAACCCAATACGACAGTGTTCGAATATTGAGCCCGTTTACATATACATACTGTATATAGCTCATTTTGTTAGGTATTATAAAACGCAATGTATCTTGAAATATATGCTGAAATATTTCTTGAGTCCTGAGCTCTACGAATGATCAAGGGTTGTCGAAAGCCCTTCAAGGGTACTACAAAATTCTCTATAGAAATTTCGCCGACCTTATATTTTCCGAGTGATAATTATATTTCCGGCTTCTGATTCTGAATGGGGTTGGAACTTGAACTGGATATTAGCATTACTAGCAGAAATTAAGAAGTGCCTTACAGCTGATTTTTCTTCAACTCGAGTTTAGTGGATAATTATTGTTGTAAGTATTTGCTTTTCAAACATTCTTTTAATCGATTCAAATAAATATTGTACTAGGTGAAAGTGTATACTTGATCAAGGTCCGGTCGTAAAATCAAATGAAAAGGAATACGGTGTCCAGCTGTATTTGACTCATCTTGATAAAAATTAAAGACAGCCAAAGATCACCAAACCTATGATTAGACGATTTAGTGAAGGATACTGGAAGGAAATAGATGATGCTTCCGTAGGACTGAAAAGATTTATGCTATACACTGGAGGCCCTCTTTTACCTACTGCTAGATACGGGCTGATTAAATAGAGATTTATTATAAATCTTATGTATACAATAAAAAAGAGCGATAAAAAACAAATTCTACAAAAATTAAACATTACCTATTGTAACGAAAGAAACCTTTTGTTCCAAATTTAAAGCTCCTTACCTTTGGCCTCTTTTACAAAAATCTTGAAGATTTCAGTTCACTTTTATTACATCTCGCCAATAAAAATATAGCAACTATTTCTGTAGCGACGATGACGGATCGGGAGTTCGGCGCGTTGGCTGCGCTATCTCTAAACAAAGAATTGTAAACAATGTGATTAATGACGTCACTACTCACTGTGTGGCCAGGAAGAGGTAGATTTTCAAAGATTACATCACAAATTGCTGAACGCTGGTGGCATTTGTAGCTGAGCAGTTGTGCCTGATTAGGTATACGATAAAAGGAAAGAAAAACACGTTTCTTGTCGTACGGTTACACAAGTGTCTTCCAATGAAATAATAAACAATTTTGGATGGAATATTTTAATAGATAGTGAATTTAGGTACAAAACTAAAATATGAGCAAATAAATGAAGCATATAAAGAAAGATAGCTCAGAGGTGTGCCCGGTGACGGTTTCAATTCTATGAAAGTTTGTGGATCCCACATCGGTGCGAATATTTGTGTACCTATTTTAAAAAAGCGTATTTGTTTCTTGACCGAGTGTTGTCCTGGTAAGTGGTAATAAAGTGCCTGATTGCCCAGGGAATAGATGCAAGGCGACCTCTATTGTCGTTGGTCGTTATATATTTTGTTTGCATAAACTATAGTTTATTGTCTTACATTCTATACTATAAGATACATACATTAAAATAATTCCAGTTCTCTAATTTTACACTCTCTTTCTATTCTTAAAATATGAAAAACTACACAGCTGTGATCATAAATTCAATTTCATACACTGTAATAAAAAAAAACTAACTACCCAATAAATGCGTATTTTTTCCATGTGGCAAGGTGTGAAAGTAAAGTTTATTTGTTTATCATAACTGGTGAGCGGCCAAGGCAGATAATTTATTACGTATTTTGCGCGACTCTTTGATGTTTTTAGGTTTTGGGAAATGCTTTTTAATGCTTGAGCGCGTTTATAGGTTAAGATCTCGTATCCACTATGCTGGACGTAGGTGCTGTTAAAACAGATGAGCTGTTTAATGTCAACGTTTCAGATGAAACAATTACCTTCGGATCTATAAATGAAACTCCAGCGATACTCGACTCAGTGCTACTCGAGTCTGTCAAGTGCGATGTATTAGTAATCGGTCAAATACATAATCAAATCAAAACAGTGATTCATCATATAACATTATAAAATAATAATAATTTCTAATTTTATGATTATATAAAATATTTGTACGCCTACACCGGCAAAGTACGGCTGTTTCCATTTCTTTTGTATTTATGTATGTATGTATTTCTTCTGTATTTTATGCAAATAAATATCTTGAATCTTGAAAGCCCGTAGACTCAAGTAACACTAAGTCCAGATTAGAAAAATGCACGGTTCCTGTGGGAACGTGGTTAAAAACCGCGAGCAGAAGCTAGAATAAATATAAATAGTAATATAGTGTATAGTACAAAATACGCTCTAAGCTTAAAAATATAATCTTCGCATTCATTTTTGACCCAGCCAGTATTTTTAGATATTTTTTTAATTAAAATATCTAATTTATACTACGTTCATTAAAAAGGCAATGTCTTTTCATTATTTGGATAGCTAAGATCAATCCTACAAGATTAATACAAAGCAAAGTTGATAAAGTAAACAAATCTTAAAGTTCTGGATGCTAGACTTCAAAAGATTGAAAGAGTAGAGACAATTACTAGCATTTTGATTATTTTCTAAAGTTAATTAAGACCTTAGCTTCGACCTTGATGTCGTTTGCAGCCTTATTCCAGTTGCGAAGAAATTATTAAATTAAACTGTGAATTATTTATTAATTGCTCCTTTAAGGAACTCAAATACCTACGACATTTGTCACCTTACTTCCAGACACCATCAGATCATGACAGTTTTTAAATGGACAACCCTTAGATCTACCTTCAGATGAAATGAAAATGAAACGAAAAATGTTTTTCTAAAATGTTTGATGAAAGTAACAAGTGATTTAAAAAAAATGGTAACCGACTTCGACGAAAATATTTGAAATTTCAACGTCGATCTTCAAACTCTAGAGGTCGTATTCTTAAATAAAATTTATAAAAGGACCACCCTTGAGACTCTACTCATTAAAAAAGAATCATTTTAATCGGTTGACAATTGGAGGAGAAATCGAGTAACATCGCCACACCAAAAAAAAAAAAAGAATTGAGAACATCCTCCTTTTTGGTTGTCGTTAAAAAAATTAAAGCGTTCTAGTGATATAGATAGTTTACTTGAATTTGAAATGACTTGTTCTTGCGGCGATGCAAATATAATACTTGTGCTCTGTGGCTATAGCGACTTCCCTCGAGCTGAAAATCAATTGTATATAATTATGTACCTATGTTCGTATATAATTACTTATCTTATAACTAATTTACTCAAAATATATATAATTTTGTACACTAAAAACGTTAGAACTTTACAAAGACATATAATATGTATATATATGATCCATAAAATATTGTTATAATACAACAAAATACAAAAATCTTACTTTAAAGCGGTGAGCGCGCGAAAAATGTGACCGGTTTATATAAGTTGGGTCGTGCACGCTGAAGTTAGCAGCAATTGCCACCAAATTTCACCCTCGCTTATTTAGCTGTTATTACCACGATCGTAAAAGTATAAGAAATATTATGAATTCTATAAAGGACATATTTCTATCGTGTGAGATAGACGGTTTTTGTGCTGAATAACTAAAAAAAGCAGTTTGCCAAAAAATGACAGTTAGGAGGTATTGGTGGTTAACCGTCTATATGTGTGTTCCAGCAAGTGCACTCAGCCAGTACACCACATGTTAAAATCAGGTTGGATGGTGATCAAACTCTAATCTACAGCCTGAGTTTGAATTGGCATGCTATCGCGAAAGAGTGTCAATCTGCTCCTGGAGGCCAACAACATTTGTTTTACGCGTTTGTTCAACTTCGGAATTTGGCAGACAACGCCGTGAGTTTCACGTTTTTTAAATGACGTGTTTCTAAGGGTGGTTCTCAAAATTTGTGGACAACCATGGTCCTAATCACCCCCTTCCGGTAGGGGTCCCAATAAGGTATTACTCGTAGTTCACCACAGAGAAACTCGTAATCACTGTAATTCACACATGTTTTGAAAACGCCTAGTTTTTATTTACAGGAAATACAAACTATAAAGAATTCCACTCGTTTCAAAAAGCGCGAATGTTTAATGTATTCTGCTATTTGAGTTTTAGTGACGCCGAAAAGATGTTTTGAATCTGCTTGTTTGAGTTTAGGCATCATAAAGTTTTTGTTAAACAACTCATGCAAAGTCTTACATTTAAAATTATTGAATTAAAAATACTTTTTGTACGCGGCATCTACTGGCAATTTCATTCGAAGAAAAATCACGAAATTGTTTTTAGTGATGGTTCAAATGGAATCAACTAAATATGGTTTGAATCGTTTATTGAGCTAGATTTCTCGGTAAAGGAAAACACCGTGATGCAGCCATAGGTGTTTGAGCATTTTCTAGTACTCACCTGGCTAGTTTGTATATAGCTTTGAATAACTATTGCCAAGCTATAAATTCGCTGAATTGGATATAATCTATCAGGCTCTATCAGAAGACGCGCTTCGCCGAGCCTTCGTTCTACTTGTGAACTCGATCTTCTGGTTCTGCTACTCGTATATATTGTAATAAAAGTTAATCGTTTATGGTAAAAGGCTATAATAGCAAAAATACCTGTAGGTACTGAAATTGTTGGAGTCATAGTAGATACATATCACTTCTTATTTATTTCGTGTGTTGAGTCTGTAAAAAAGAAAATTATATTTTTGGGCCCAATAAATGGTCACGTCTACTGCCTTGTCTGTGGCCTCCACCAAGCCTCTCATGGAACATTTGTTTGGATAAGAATGTCACTGTAATTAGTTACACTTTAGGGGTAACGAATTCACTATACAATAAAGGCTGGTGTTCTAAAAATGACGAGATTCCGGTTAAAGAAAATATCGTGACGAAAATCGACAATCGATCGATATGTGGCCAGTTTAATTTGTCGCCAAGCAAACAATCATCACTGTGTTCTGGCATGCGTACTTAAAAGCCAGTGCTCATTTTAGGTTTCAACTTTGACATCTCACCATCATCCTAATAGTCCTACTAATCCTAGTAATATTATAAATGCGAAAGTGTGTTTGTTGATTCGTTGGTTGGTCCTTCTTTCACGCAGTTACGGAGCAGCGGGTCGACGTGATTTTTGGCATAGATATACATAGTTTATGGACCGGAGAGTAACATAGGCTACTTTTTATCCTGGAAAAAATGCACGGTTCCTGTGGGAACGCAGGTGAAAACCAAGGGCAGAAGCTAGTCAATTATATATCCGGAGATGCCAAAAGAAGCAAAATAAAAAAAATTGGTTTTCACTTACCTAATAATTGAAACATATTATTTTAGAGATACATTATTGTGAAAATGATTTTATAGTTTATTCAAGTAAGTTCATTAACATCTCTACACAAATATGAATTATGAAACCTAATCAAATTATCTACTGAACACATTTCGAAAATAAATTTCAATTTTAACATTCATCATCCTCAGAACGAGTGTCTATAAATTTAACGGCTACCGTTAATTTAATGGCACTGTTTTGCTTCTAAATTGAATCGCTCGTTTCAGAGAATAAAATTTTCCCATAATTGGATTCAAGCAAGAAAAATGGCACATAATTAAGTACGTAATTTTATCCACAGTTCAAATTAAAATGTTCTTCGTTCATGTCTTAAATTCATCAATTATATTTGGCAATGTTAATGCGAACACTTATTAATTATTTCTTTCTGGGTTGTTACCACCGCTTTGCTCGTGAAGTCTGCCGCCAAGCAGTAATGTGCAAGCATTACTGTGTTCCGGTTTGATGAGCAAAGTAGTCAGTGAAATTCAGATTTATTACATTTAAAATTATTTTCGCGGAAGTCATATATTTATATTCGATGAAGGATTTAGGTATCCTAAGTAAAGAGTCGAATTATTCGACTTAAAGACGTAAATCCAAGTAGTTTTTTTTTTGGGAAAATTTTACGACTTCAGCAAGAATGTAGCAAATGGTCCGGCTGCCGAGAGAAGGCGCGGACGTGATAGCATCCGCATAATAAATCTTCCGAAAGACTTCTTTATTTCTTTTAATTTCCTGGAAAATATAAGCTTCTGAAGGCGTGCTTTGTTGCCCGAATTGTTTTTCCATGATTTATAGACTGGTTGTACGAATATCCACACTTTGTTAATAAATTTGCTATCGGTTTTGTACCCAAATCGTTGTTTGCATACATATTAATAATAATTTAGTGTGTTAACTACATTGTAGAGCCAAATTTTACGACATTACTTAACTGCTTTGGTATTTTGTACCTTGTCATCGTGGAACTAGGTAGTTCCGACTTACATGCTTTTTTAGCTTGGGGATTAAACTTTTTTAAATATGAGTCCTTAACTTCATTGCCTGAAACATAATAGTCTTAAGAGAAACAAGACATCACATTTAAAACCATACCTAAAATTAAATGAATCAAAAGTACCTACCTATACTTACGAGTAAGTACCTACCTAATAAATATTTTTAATGGTTTATATACTCAGTATTCATGTTGCTCAATATAATGTAAAATATTTGACAACGATTGAATAGTTATATGCTGTTTGTCTCTTTCGATTCCGTTCAAAATTGACAAAGAACAACAAAGACAATACATTGTCAAGTATCACTGAGTCGAGTTATGTTGTAGTTTGCATTTAACGATACGAAGGTCTTTCAATAGGCAAGAATATAGGTATATATAGATAAGTATATATATTTAGGTAAGTAATAAGTAGTGGCTGGCCATTACACGACGGGAGGCTGGTTAACCTAATGAGAACACTGCGGGGTGTTGTTCCATTAAATTCAGAAATATAATATTATTAAGTAGTTACATATTATACCTGCTATAAACGACAATAATAAAATTCTTGGACATGTGACATCCACCAAACCTCACTTGGCCCATCCTCTCTCTCTCTCTGAAAGAAGGCCAGCATTACGCTCAAAATTATTAATTATTAGGTATACTTATAATTCTCATAAGAGACTCATATACCTAATGTCTCAAGGTAATCGAGTGCAATGGAGACGTGCCATGCAGGCCTTTGTGTTTCTGAGTTCTGAGTGACATTGCAATTCTTATGGGTTGGCATTATGTTTACCATCAGGCAAACGACCAGCTCATCTCTTTATCCGATATGATAACAATTTTTTTTAATGTTATTTGGTAACGAGACGAGCTGGTCGTTTGCCTGATGGTAAGCATAACGCCGGCCCATAACGATTGCAGTGCCACCCAGAACTTTGAAACACAAAGGCCTGCGCGGCACTGCAGTGCGCTCGTTACCCTGAGACATTAGGTATTAAGTCTCATAAGCCCAGTAATTTCGCTGGATACTCTGCTCATCAAACCGGAACACAGTAATGATTGCACACTACTGCTTGGGGGCAGACTTCACGAGCAAAGCGGTGGTAACAACCCAGTCGGATAGTCGCAGAAGAGTTAGTCCTCCCACTAACAAATAATTCAGTCAGCCACATCCAAGCTTCGCAAATGCAGGTTTACGAAATAAAACTTATAATACTCACCTATTCATCTTTTTTAATTGGTATCATTCACAATTCCATTGATCTATGAAAGCGCCTTCAGTACTCTAGTCTCTATAGTTAGGAGAAGTGACTCACCAATATCTCATTTGAATGAAAAAATCTAGGCCAGCGTCTTGAGTGTTCGCCGGACCGTTTTATGAATTAATTTGTTTTGATATTCCAATTTTAGCGGAGAACGCATGGTTTGATGGAATAGGTGTAAATGTAAAAATGCCACTGACGATGTTTATTTTAGACTGAAATAGCAGACTTATAATAATTGCTTTAAAGAGCGGAGAAAAGAGAGCGTTTTGTATAAGTAATAGGGCGTTTGTTGCCTGCCGCACTGTATTCAAATATTGTAACGAATAAAATGTCTTTGTGTGAAAGAAAACACTGTGGTTCCAACTATAACCAGTTAGTAGAGTGTTCATATGGGATGGTTCCTATACTCAGCAGCTGCAGTAGACGTCTCCTAGCTGATGATGATGATGATGGCATTTTATAGTTTTTGCCTGGCTAGCTACCATGCCTTGGTTAAATATCTATACAAATAAATAAAATTGAAGTGTCTGTTTGTAATAACAAATTAACAGCTTTTTACTAAATACACATGTAAATAAATACGGTACCTATAACAAACCAACCATTTTAAAATTTTTGTCTGCCTGTCTGTTTGTTCCGGGTAATCTCCGAAACGGCTGGACCAATTTTGATGGGACTTTCACTGGCAGATAGTTGATGTTACAAGGAGTAACTAAGGCTACGTCGGCGAAGCCGCGGGGTACAGCTAGTCTGTAATAAATAGGAGTCTGAACACCGCGGTATTTAACTTGAAGTAAATTATTTCGATTAACACCTATACCTGTTCCATCCCTATAATCTGAATAGGTAACTCCCAAAGGGCCAATAAACTAATCTCCTCTCTAAGGTCTAAGTTCGAAGTTTCAACGGTTTCAAGATTAGAGAATTTCCTTCTGAATCGTTGATCTACTGATTTGGCCCAGATATGGGCAACCGTGAGAATGGGCCACGAGAATTTATGCAGTTAACTTTTGTGTGACGTCAAAGAATATTTAACAAGTTGGATGCTAACAAGTAGGTGCTTTGTGAATTTAGAACAAAACGGAAACAGTGTTTTGTGAGGTGTGAAATATGTTGCATACAAAATTTGCAAGCCTAAGGCGTAAGTGTTATACTCGTACCTACGATCTTGTACGATTACCGTCTCCACTACGTCACCTATTCATAAACGTTCCGTAAATTACTTAATTACTAGAAAGTGTTTTGTCTCGTTTTCACGCGTAACAGCTTCCGTCAACGAGAAGTTGACAGAGCAGTTTAAAGCATAGATTATCTTATTGAGCTTTTATGAATAAGAGCATTGATGTCTTATCGAAACCTCAAGCACACAACCAAAGGGGTTGGCGGTAGATCTCACTGTCACGCAATACATATATTAAGTAGAGTAAAAGTTCCAATTGCTCTACAATTATATTGTTTATCTTAATCTAGCAACATTTCAACTTTACCAGAACAAGGTTGAGTATGAATAAATAACGTGGCCAATACGGAGCAGGGGAGTGTGGCGAGCGGGGAATCAATTATTTAGAGCAACACTGGCCACTATAATTTTCAACCTGTTGTTGGAACGTGTGTGGCTGTTTAATGTTTTATTTTATGATGAATATAAAGGGAAGTAGAAATAAAAAACGGTAAGGAACAGTAGTTCACTCTGATACACTTGAAATTAAAAAACACCATCATGATGGTAACTTTTTTTTATCTGATAACTCTAAACGAGCGACTTTTGTATAAGTACATAAATTTATTTCGGCTATCTTGAAAAAGGCTCTATTTGGATGAAACTTTGTATTTGCAAAGTTCTGCGCAGCACTGCATTGCACACGCTACACTGCAATAATTGTTATGGGCGGACGTAAAGACCTAGTATTTAAAAAAAACAGTTCTTTATTTCTGTAGCAACTTTAAATATTGGTAATTGAAATTAACGCCATAACGCCTCGACCTTTGTTAACTATTTTGTCAGTAACAAAAACACGGCCTTCAAGTGGCGTCCATCGAAAACGCCTAATTAATTTGGTTTGGGATAAATTCTTAAAGTGGTCTCGACCGAGAAAAGTTCTCAACAATGCCTTTGGAAAGCATTCGCAGAGAAAACAACCTATAAAGAGTTTATTTCAGGCCGTCAAATTTTGGACAAACATCTGTGAAACATCACGTTACAAAAATAATAAAAAGTAACTTCTATTGCTTAATGCTTGACCAATCTAGACTTAAATCAGCCCAATAATGAAGCTACACAAAATAGATAAGTTAAATTTAATTGGTATTCAGTAGGTATATGTCTTTAAAATCAGAATTACAATACCATTGAAATAATAAACCATATTTGTCGTTTTAATGCATCGATAAAAATACTTTGCATGTCCAGAATGGCTGCCAGAGAATGTTCCTTAGAAGTAAATGCTCCTTGCATATTATAATCTCGTGTTAAACAATAAGTGAAAACCAAATCCTATTGACAATGGCTTCCTCTGTGAATGTCAATTAAACATATTATGATTTTTTTTTATGTTTTTTGATAACGAGACGAGCTCGTCGTTTGCCTGATGGTAAGCATAACGCCGGCCCATAACATTTGCAGTACCACCCAGAACTTGAAACACAAAGGCCTGCGCGGCACTGCAGCGCGCTCGTTACCCTGAGACATTAGGTATTAAGTCTCATAAGCCCAGTAATTTCACTGGATACTCTGCTCATCAAACCGGAACACAGTAATGCTTGCACACTACTGCTTGGCGGCAGACTTCACGAGCAAAGCGGATGATGCGACTAAATAGAAATATCGTTGACTAATCATCAGCCTCTACTTTCTAACGGGGTTTTTTTTACTTGCTTTTACTGTGACCAGTTTGTCAAGACGGGTCTACAGTTAAGTAGGTATATAGGTTTGATATATTTTGCTTTAGTTTAATTTGGTAGTTTACACCGTATCTCAACATGCTTACAGATTTAAAATGTATCAAACAATTTTCATTTCTTCTCTATTAGGCTACGGTCTTGATGGTTCCTTTTTCGTCTGATCGATCATTAGAAGTTTCATTTGATGCCTCTCCATTAAATCATTAAATATTTGGTAAGGCCGAGAAAAAATAAAGTTTTCACAGCGGAAAATAAAGGGTTAAGGAAAATTTATTTTTAGGAGCTCCATAAAATACTTGTTTAATTTGTTTATTTTTCTAGCAGCGGAGCGTCGAAGAACAAACAAACCTAATAATTCAAATTACAATTATTTTTAAAGAAATTACTAAACCGCTTTCTATCGTCATAACATAGGAGTAAAAAAAGATCCTGAAGTAAGAAAAGATCTTGTAAGCCGGAAAGAAAACATCATCTCAAGAATTTCGGAGTCAACATCGATTGCTCCCATAGCCTAGTTCTAGATAACAAGAAGACTCAGGGTCGAATCATGTTGCAAGCGAAATTTTTGTGATGTATATATAATATTTGTGTAAAAAATGATCATCTGTCATCATCTTTTTGCGACTGTACTCTACTGTATGTCCGAAACATGTCACCGTGTAGGTCCTCCAAAACTGAGCGATCCGGGACGTAGGTTTAAGTGGGTAGCGTAGGTGGTTCTTAATATAAAGAATTTAAAGATTACCCGACCAAAAATAGTTGAGTTAAGCCTAAGTTTCCTCTCTGTTCCGGAAGACTCGTTTGAAGCTCTCGGCGTCTACTTATTCTGCTTAATACCTTCTAATTGATGTTCTTCGGGTCTTATACGTCTTGAGTATACGAAAGCTGTTTAAATATGTATATGCTCTTAGATATACGCAGATGTATTTTGAAAGGAGCTTAAATTTAAATGTAAAGTGGTACGAAGGATTACTTAAAATAGAGCGCTGTTTAATTTGTGGAATTCTTTTTATGAAATTCTAAAGCGTAAATAAGTATATATTGGATTATGAAACTAGACAAACAAATAAGCATTTCTTAATAACTTTAATTAGTATGTGACATCCACCAAGCCACATTGTGCCCGGTTGTGGATTCCGGCCCATTCTCTCTCTCTCTCTCTCTCTCTCTCGTTGAGAGAAGGCCGGTACCCCAGGAGTGTAAGCGTTATAAGGCTGATGATGCTGATGATGATGATGATAATGAAGATATAAAAGTATCAGTGTAGAGACCGTCGCATCTATACAAATTCGTGTTAGCTCGCAACAATAGATATGATTATTAATAGTACAAGTATAATTTGCGAAAGTTCGTCTAAATTTTCTATTTCATTGGTGACTATACATTTCTTTTACAATACAATAGATGCGCAGGTATGGGAGGTATTCCAGTTTAAACAGCAAAAAACAGTACTTATAATTACTGGAATTATTATACTAAGTATATATATTGTATACTATGTATTACAATGATTAATTAAAGTGTAATATAACACAGCATTAGAGTTTCATTGCCAATAATAAAAAATGCTTTCATCGAGCTCATTCTACTGTTAACTAATTCGATATTTCAAGAACCAAACTGATTAAGTATATTTTTCTCAAAACCACTGAACCGTAAAATTGTAGAGATCGTTGTGTTCTCTCCGCTCTTTCTCAGAATAGCAGACGTAATATCCGGACCTATATTCCCAGCGCCAAGTGTTATCTCCGGTTCGAAAACATATATTATTTCTTTGTGTAAACTAACTAGTCCTTCTGTTTGAGTATCTGCCAATATTGAATCAGCTTGGTTGATGTGACAGTTATGTACCTATAACCTGTAGATTGGTATACCAATATAGACGCTGTTAAACCCCTCTAGTAGAGCTGTCAAAGTAAGCCAGCTTTTAATATAAAGCCAATAACCAACTTATGAGAGAGAGTGTAGCTGAGCGGGAACGAGAGCGAGTGTGGCCGAGCGGGAACTTGTGCGACTTTCAATCCGACGCAACATAGTTTGAATATCGACTCGGCCCGCACCAATGACTTATATCAAGTTATGTCCGGATTATTCACACTCGCTCTAAAACAGTGAAGGAAAACATCGTGAGGAAACCGGCATGTTCAAGAACCACAAAATTCTAGGACATGTGACATCAACCAAGCCGCACTGGGCTCGCGTGCTGGATTATGGCCCATACCTTTCTCTTTGAGAAAAGGCCGGTATCCCAGCAATGGGAGCGTAAGAAGCTGATAATGATGAACGAACTTATGAAAGTAAATACTTACACACAAACCTTATGTACGACACAAATAAAAGTACATTAATTCCGCTGTTACGCGTATTTAAATGAGTAATTTTACTTGGCAGTTTAAAAGCACGTCAACTTATCTCTTGCTACTAAAAGTTTTTTTTATAAGCTTTTATTTAGTTTTTGTTAATTTCTGTTCGTTTATTTATCTGTCAAAGAGAATCTGGCGATCTACTTTTCAACAACTTTCTGATATTCAATCCTTTTGAAATTTTGCTCAGTCCTTTAATTCTGAAGATAGTAAGACATATTAAATATATTATTCTCGTTATATTAGCATTTCACCGTACAACTATTTGATCTGGGTAACAATGGAGGACAAAAAGGCATTGCAAATGACAATATTGTGTACTGAAATCCTGCCCTGCTTCAACTTCAGCTTCAAATCCTTCCACAAAACAAAAAGGCGCTTCATTACGCGTTTTAAAGATACGTCTTTGATGTGATATATTTTTTTTAATTGGTCTTTGAAAGGTCTGAGTATCAGTTTGTTATGAGTGAAAACTTATACTATATATAAGATATTTATAGAAGTGATAAAAATGTTTTATTGCTGTAGAATTTGTAACAGGCATAATTCCGAAACATTTGTGGCACGAGAATGTTGTTCCTCTTATTGGGTTACGCCAGATTCATTTTTAAATCTGCCGAGAAAAAGAAAACGCCACAAGACAAAATAGAGATGACATAACTTCATAATACCATTTTCACGACTATACAACACAATTTTATATTACTGAAATTGAATTAGAGCATTGCTGTTTACGTTTCACTTTAGTTCGCTCTGTTTACAATTTCAATTTGCTTACTGTATGACTGATCGAGTGCTCTGAGTCCTTTTTCATTTTTTAACTTTGATCTTTTTCACTATTATATGGTAGAAGATGCAAAATTAAGTTTTATTGTGAAACAAATGACAGCTGCTAGTCTGTAACATCAAAGAGGCGTGTTTAATGCACACAATATACATATTAAAATATTCAAAATGGTTTTCGTGAACGTTTACGTAGATAATGGACAATTATGTCTGCTTAAAGTGCAATGTTTCGCAAAATTTTGGAACGTAGCTGAGTTTGCGTGCTCTAGGGAGACATTGCTTTGAATGTTTCCCCTAGGAACGGTTTGTCGTTTAGAATATGTTTAAGCTTAACTTTGGTGATGAAACCTTTTAATATTATTGCTGATGGAATTCGAAATCTTGAGTCATCTAATCTAATTTATCAATTTAAGTTGATATTTTAAAAAAATGGCTTTGTAATACCATTTAACTACAAAAAGTTTAGAAATATTAAATGTACAGCCTCTTTCGGTACTGGCTGAAAACGTCGGTAACATTAAAAGTTATACTGGAGTAGTAATAATTATATTGTAATATGAAACTCATTTACACAAGTGAAATAACAAGGCCACATTATTATGCAAGTATTCTATTACAGTTATTATCGAGTAATAGAGAAAGTTCCCGTGGCGTAGGAGTCGGTTTGATTCCCACATTCGACATAAATGTCGAATGTGTTTACTTACAGGAAACCTTAGGGATCCATGTCCATGTTATCCTTGGAGGATGACAAAGGAAAAAATCATTTGAAAAAAATGCGGTAGAAACAGGTTGTCGATTTTGCGTTACACCAATTCAACCTATTGTTAGTGCTTTGATTAACTATTAAAGTTAAAATTTTGATCTACAATTGCATCATAAATTTCTGCGACACGTCAATAACATGGTTTAAATGCCTACCATTGAAGCGCGAGGTTTCGCATACAAAACATCATTTCAATACAAAATAATTCAGTTCCCCCTCACGGCTTACGTTGTCAGTTTCACGCCTTTTCGTCATGTCTAATCGAATTACTGACGGATGTTAAACCGAGAGACGTTCCTTTGTCGACTGGATCACTCGGGCATTAGACTGTGCCAGACTGTAAGAGGGGATGGCTATTTAGCTATATTTACATATGTAAATGTAATATAAAAACAAGGAAAAATGCAAAAGCGAACACAGAATATTGGACAGAAAACGTCAAACTAATTTCGATTAAAACATTGTATTAAATGTATGTATGCAAGAAATAAATAAATAAATAAAAGCTTGCTAAGATTTGGGACTACAGAATTAGTTCCCAAAATGGTTCGCCGAAATGGTGGAACAAATATATTTCTCTAACATAATCATCTGTAGCAGCATCTATATATTAGACTTTATTCTTCTTTCTTCTTTTTCTTTTGTTAGTGGGAGGACTAACTCTTCTGCGAGTGTCCGTCTGGGTTGTTACGTCCGCTTTGCTCGTGAAGTCTGCCGCCAAGCAGTAGTGTGCAAGCATTACTGTGTTCCGGTTTGATGAGCAGAGTATCCAGTGAAATTAATGGGCTTATGAGACTTAATACCTAATGTCTCAGGGTAAAAAGCGCACTGCAGTGCCACGGAGGCCTTTGTGTTTCAAAGTTCTGGGTGGCACTGCAAATTTTATGGGCCGGTGTTATGCTTACCATCAAACGACCAGCTCGTCTCGTTACCAAATAACATAAAAAAAACTTTCTTCGCACTTACGCTTCAAATTGGTTTGGACGACTATATATGTTATATACTGGAGGCTGAGTGCAAATAAGCAACGAACGGAGCAACATAAGTATACAGATTGATGGGTTGATTATGAGAAATTACGAAAGCAATGATCGCGTGATTTAGAGTCGCTTTTAGACTTAAAACAAGCAATTCTTGTATACAGGATGAGTTTGAATTGGTATGTTATCCCGAAAAGGGGTAATTATGACAATGGTTGACAACAAGTTGTGAGAACCCTTGAAAATAAGGCATTCAAAATTTCCATACAAAAAAATTAATTCAACTTCAAAGGTAAAGTGCGAGGCAATTTCTGGAATTTTTCAAAGTCTGTTCTAATCAACATCATCATTTAACAAATTTAAACATAGTTCAAGTGAATCTGCTAATCTAGGGTTGTCCGTAAATTTTATTGAAGTAAATTTTAAATGCACTTGCTTCAATGAAAAATTTCGGATGATTGTGTAGTAAATTATGTAAGGTACTAAAATATCAATAAATTTTCCAGCGCTCGTTTTGTTCTTGCTAAACCATCGATTCAAACTTGAAACCACCTGGACTGTGGACAGTCACCTAATTCTAGCTATGAGATCTTTTTGACCTGTTACATTTGTGGATTTGAAATATGTGAATAAGAATAACTTGACCCAAAAGAGTAGAAATATTTATGTAATAATATTACATACTACATTTGCATCTAACCTATGTCCAGTTATAGTTATACTGTACCAGAATGACATTGGTGCGCGTATCGGCTCTTAGTTTACTTTACATTACTGTGTTTACTTACATGGTTCGTGTATGAGACATGCTAATATAATATGATATTGTTCTCTATAATATTGGTGTGCTTGTGTACAGTCGTATATATAAGCTGGTTTTATGTGCAAATCGATACAAATAAATAAAATTTAAGTGTCTGTTTGTAATATCAAAATAACAGCTTTTTACTAAATGCATACGAAAGTATATACGGTACCTACAACAAATCAACCATTTTTAAAATGTTTGTCTTTCTGTCTGTCTGTTTGTTCCGGGTAATCTCAGAAACGGCTGGACCGATTTTGACTGGACTTTCACTGGCAGATAGCTGATGTTACAAGGAGTAAATAGGCTACTTTTATTTTAGAAAAAGAATTAGGGTTCCGCGAAAAAAAAAAAACCATCAAATCCAATATCTCCGCGCGGGTGAAACCGCAGGCAGCAGCTAGTAGGTAATAAAACTAAAATTTCAAATTTTATGTTAGCTTCATATACAGAGGGATTGTATAATAGGTTTTACTGCTACAATTTTTTACCTGTCTACTACAGCGGCCTACGTCCATAAAATCGTATACCCGTTCATACAGTCCATTAATTCGTACGAAGCGATATTGATGTTTACATAGGCACTGCAATTGAATGGAGCACTTTGTGTCTTCCTCGTATGATTGAATGCTACGGTATACCTTTTTTATAATTGATATAATTATTATATGGCACAACAGTCCTGCCCTGTAAAATAAACAAAATATGATAATGTTTTATCTCTTTCGAATCAGTTTAAAATTGACAAAAAACAAAACACTGTGTAACTATACCAACGTTATACACTGTTTATTAGTATGTCACAAATGTGGAAGAGCGTGGAGTGTGGAGATATATATTTATGGAGCATGCTATGTTGCCGATGACTGCGCAAAATGCAAAGCCATGTTGCGATATCGGCACGACCCAACATCAGGTATCGTTGCATAAAGCCCGCATAACGATCCAACTAAACAGCTTTATTAATCCAAACTGGGTCGCCAGCTACAAAAAGTAACAATAGTCGTCATAAACAACTGGAACGTAAACTTTTCTATTCTATTTCAGTTTTATAGACCGGTGAATTTCACGCTATGATTCACTGTTACGGGTATTTACAAACTCGTATTGAAAATATGTTTATCTGTGTGAGACGTATCTGTTTCATTTTAAAAAGTACCTTTAAGATTCATACGAATATTATCAATAAAACGGAATATTTACCATGTATTTGTTTGTTTTGAGTTTCGGCTTAGGCGCAACGCGGTTTATAAGAACGGAAGTTCTGCCGTGATCATGGTGTTTGCAACAGCGCCGAAATATCGGAAACTCAAATCAAATAATATACATATATCCCGTTTTTAGTACACACCGTTTTCGTACTGTTGATAACCATGGAAGTTAGTCCCGCCGCTTCACGCTTGAGAGGCTGTCTTATTCTAGGTGTAGTGTATTTGAGAACTTCAACCAAATCGTCATTTAAGATTATTTTAGTTCAATCGGAATGATTCCATGTAGGAAGCAACTGTTTCTGATCGCTTATATTTTGGAATCGCATCCCGTCAGAGTAATTTCCCGTTTAGATTCGATAACTCAGCTGCATAAACATAACACGGATATATTCCCGAAAATATTTCCATATCGTCATTTAAGATCCAGGCTAGGTGGACCTACTCTAACATTGATACATTAGGGTTGACTCCGCCATAAACATGGAAAAAACACTCACTTCGTGTTTCGATGAAAATTTCTGAAGTGTTCACAAAAAGTTATACTTGTGAGCATGAAGCGGATGTTGAAATACGCAGCATACGAGTGATATGTCATAACATTGTAATGGTGAAATGCTTCAACTGAATGTTCCACGTGCAACTATCATTTTCAGTTTTATTCTATGCATTGTAAACGACTTTATTAATCACGAACAGTTATTTTGCCGTTTGTTTAAACGCACAGATGTTCGAACCAGATGTTCCCAGTGTGATGCGTTATTGAGTATCCAATACACAAACTATGCGACCTAATATGATTACCATACGACTGTAAATGTGTTTGCAGATGACGTTGACTTACGACACTTTTAAGTGAACCATAACGTAGATTTATGTAGATATACAGTCATATTTTGTTTACTAGGTACTGATTAGGCTGGGTTATTATTTATTGAGCATTGCATGAACAGTAAATTAGTATTACCGGTGTTGATACATTTAATTAACCACGTTGAAGTAGGCTAATACAAACATAGCTGGCTACTAGTATTGTTAGTGAGCCTAGGTCTAGCTTCTAACTTTTGGGGTTCTTCTAGTTGACTGTATCATTAAAACTCGTAGTTGATCATTCGTAAAACACACATCATAATGAATTTGCAAAAAAGCCCTATTTACTACAAAGACTAGGTGCCGCAACTAGCGGTTACCGTACGACGCACCAACTATTGCTAGGCGACCTATGATACGTCGGCCCGCATCTTATCTCGCGGCGGGCAGGCTTGCTGTCCGCTAAAAGTATGTTCAAGAATTAAAAAAAATCTATGCCCTCTCTTATTAGATAAGTAGGTACCTAATATTTATTACTTTGACCTTTTTAAGTTACACTACTATAACAATACTCGAGTGCCCCGAAAGAGAATGCTAGTGAAATTAAAAAAGAATAATGAATATTTCCCCTGTGTGTGCAACTTGTAGTCGAGTACATCGTCTCATACATCGACTACATTAGCTTGTCTAATGACGATTTCTTTCTACTTTCCCTCAGTTAACATGTATTATAAATGATCACTAAAACACACATAATGCGCGAAAACAATATTATTCTGTTATACTACATCGTGACGTGATAAGCAAATCGTTAGCCTGATAGTAATCAAAACATTTGCTCATAACAATCGTAGTACCCAGGACTTAAAATAACAAAAGCCTTCGCGTTACAGTGCGCCGTTTTGCCTGCGACAAAATATTTCTCATACGCCTAGTAATTTTCACTAATTCGAAAACACTATTTTCTAAACATGTCTTGTCCTCAATTATGTTACGTTTCAGAGAGCACCACTATCACGTAAACAATTATCGTGCTTTAATTTCCTACATGTTTCCTATCAATCCACAAATTGCTAAATCATGTACACAAATGTGGCACATGCTACAAAACGGGCGGCGTGATTATTACAGAATTAGGTCGCGGTTTCACGCTTAATACGCTTACCAATATTACATGTAGGTATCTCTGGGGAAGATAATGAGACTGGATAACGTCCACATATTTCCCAATCCAATTATATCTGACAGCTGTGTGAACTAAAGCAGAGGTAAATAAATAACGGTCGATAATGTCATAGTTCTGTCTGTAGCTTTTGTTAGCTTCATTTGTAACTGACTATACCTATATCAAAACTTGGAAATCGTTTTAAGCTACTTTTAAATGTCATATATCGAAATGAAACTTAGTATGTATAATTATGTTGTTTGGATGATAATACAATAATTTAGCACCATGGAGCTGATCTGATGATGGAGCTGAGAAGTGGATAGTGATAATCTTCAGTGGCGACTAGTAAGCCCCTCGAGTTTGGGCTCATATTATGATTCTTTTTGCCAATTCCAATGGACTGCACTTTGTGTCGCACGTCTGATGATGGAGCTAGGAGGTGCTAATTGAACCCTTCAGTGATTACTATAGTAAATCCCTCGAGTTTGGGCTCATAAGATTCGTCTTGACGAGTCCAATGGATTTGAAAGTGCTTTTTATATTTATTTTAAACTACATAAAATTGTTAGTTACCTGTATAGTGTATATAGGTGTATATAGGTAGGTAGTTCGACCCTTAATCTTAACAAGGCGGCGTACACCGAATCTCCCATAAAAACGTACTTCCCAGTTTATTTGGAAATTGCAGGTCCGATTTAAATGAAATTTTGTACATGTATACCTAAGCGGATAAGCTAGGTTCAAACACAACTAAAATCAAATTAGAGCGAAGTGAATTCCCAGTATTTCCACCACTAAAACGACTCGTTTTGAACGAAATATTATCATATAATAATCTCTTAGTTTTTTTTTTTTTTTTTTATATATATATATTTTTTTTATGTTATTTGGTAACGAGACGAGCTGTTCGTTTGCCTGATGGTAAGCATAACGCCGGCCCATAACAACTGCAGTGCCACCCGGAACTTTGAAACACAAAGGCCTGCGCGGCACTGCAGAGCGCTCGTTACCGTGAGACATTAGGTATTAAGTCTCATAAGCCCAGTAATTTCACTGGATTTGACTCCATTTAATTACATCATGCAATTTTACTATAATCTTACAGAGAGAAATACATTATTATTATTATTAGTATGCAAATATTAGTTGGTGTTTATACCCAGTTAGTGAAATTAATTAGGTTTTCTGTCATTTGGAACATTAGGCATAAAAATGAAACTGTTTTTATCAAGTAATTTGAGATATCACAAATTTGATTGCAGCGATCCGTCACCCGCGTTATCGACCCCTTTTACGCTTTTATTAAATTTTGTTATGATTCAGCCAAAATTAAGTAATATAATTTGATTCATCTCTGTCGTTATTAAACTTTGTAAAGCCTCTTTATTTTGTGATTGAACTTATTGAATTTCGGTAAGGATGGCTGAAATTAAATTTTGTAGCTATTTTATTTAATGAAACTTTAATCGCTTTAGTTCTTGATTATTTATGTTGACTTAATTGCTAATACTTTGAATGATTATGTTTGCTTTCGGTTGCCATTTTTCGTTGACGTGCTAATGGAATTACTTTCACCGTGATCTACACGCCTTGCTAAAAATACCGCTTGAAACATAAATAGAACATTTCAAACACAATGTATATTGTTAATTAATAAATAAATACGAAATACAAAGAGTAAATTGCTCAAGCCTTTGTGTTTAAAACTTCTAGGTGCAGGGAATTTCTTATGGGCATATAGGTACATATCATGCTGACCATCAAGCAAAGGCCGCGATCGTCTAGTTACCGAGTAGTATAAAAAAAACATGTTTCAGCGCGTGCCAAACAAACAATCTTAACATTCCGCATCCTGCGCACACTTTTGTTAGTGGTAGGACTAACTCTTCTGCGAGTGTCCGTCTGGGTTATTACCACCGCTTTGTGAGTGAAGTCTGCCGCCAAGCAGTAGTGTGCAAGCATTACTGTGTTCCGGTTTGATGAGCAAAGTAGCCAGTGAAATTACTGGGCTTATGAGACTTAATACCTAATGTCTCAGGGTAACGAGCGTATTGCAGTGCCGCGCAGGCCTTTCTGTTTCAAAGTTATGGGTGGCACTTCAATTGTTATGGGCCAGCATTATGCTTACCATCAGGCAAACGACCAGCTCGTCCGTTACCTAATAACATAAAAAAAAACTTGTATAATTGTAAACAAAACCCCGCGCTTGTACACAAGTTTTACTTTATTGTTTCAAAAGCCTATTTATTTCCTTGCCTACGTCTGAAAGTTTGACGTAAATGCCTTTTTAAGGGAAATAATGTGATAATTAACGATGTCCCGCGAAAACTTCTCTGTATTTATGGACGTCAGCTGTCTTCGCCCCAGAGTAATAAATTTTGGGGTGATACAGCAGTTCGTTCGCCGATGATAAATACATTATTCATCATTATATTACGCTATGTTTTTCAGATGAGCGCATCGATAAACTATGTCGTATGTCATTGTAAGTGTTAAGGAAAACATGGGCTCTGGGCTTTATTGGGGCTCGATATTATTTGTGTTTTCAATATTATATTTGTAGTCTGTTTTCTATTTCTGTTCTATTTTCCATAGGTGTGTAAATGACGAATAAAGTGCTGTTTTCGTTTTAAAAATGGATAGGTCATAATTTAGAATGCTCACTTATCATTCACGGCTAGGAAATTTAAGAGGTTTATAATCAAAGTAGAAATTAAAAAAAAAAGTAGAAATCATGAACTGGACTTTAACGGTGTTACCACAAAAAACCACTTATGGACGCCTATTTAGCTAAGCAGTGTCTAAAGATAAACGTCTGAAATTATTAGAAATGTCACAACAGAATAGAGTTAGACTACGATTAGACACTACTTAAATATTAATTTGTGGTTGCTCATACAACAACTAACAACGCAACTAAGGCATGTTTAGCAGTTAAACGCTGTTTAATACATGTTTAGGGTGTGCTTAATGTTTTTGTGGTAAACATAAACATAAACGCTTACACACTCATACCCCCGCACTAGGATTCCCTGTGTCGCAGGTGGCATGGACATACACAGATACACATTACAAACATCCAAGACCCGAGAACAAACTTTATGCTTACACAAAATCTGCCCCGGCCGGGAATCGCACCCGGGACCCCTCGCTTTGCAGGCAGGGTTACTACCAACTTAGCCACGGAGCCGTCAGTAAGACCGTATATGGTTATTACATTACAGCAGATTTCATACAAATGAGAGACAAGGGGCGTGACCCCTCGGTGAGAAGGTTTTTACGTAACTCCATATTGAGATTCACAATTTCACAGGCTTTTATGTAAAACGCCAGTTTGTATCCCTGAACCAAATAAAGTTCAGTGACCTCTCCAATAATATAAAGCTACACTTTGTACACAATAACAGCTGGTCGTGTGTCTAGAGCTACTATAATAATATATTGGTGTCAATTCTATCATTACATACCTAAACTAATTTTAGTTTCGCTCTCTCTCTTTCCAATGCATAACACGAGAAAGAGATGGAAGATGTCTGACAGATCTAAATTTTGTTTTAGAGCTGTCAAATATCTTTCCATCTTGATAAATTAGATGCCACTGAATTGGGTTGTTGACTGTATTCAAATAAAAATATAATTTTGCCGCGAATCGGTAGTTTTTGTGACAGAAATCCTATTAAACACAATATTTTTGTTTATTTTTAAGGAATTTAATTTAAATTAAATAATCAAAATGTAATCACATCAATCCGAAGTCACGTGACCTAAAACGCCCGTGACGTCACGGTTTCAATCGGAATGAGTATATATTTTTTTTTGTTTTGTTTTTGGCTCCACGTGATTTGCGCATTTAACTAGTGTCAAGTTATATAAATAATAATATAAATAAATCTCTAGTTTTGGTGCATGAGTCGTTAAAGTTTAGTCTAGGCGCGGTCGAGTCGAAGTGACGCTTCAGTAAATTGGTGGATAGTTTACTGAAGCTTCTATGGAGTTTTGGATACAATACGAAAATACACGTTTTTCGTCTTTGTACTTTTTGCTCTCATGCAAGTTTACGAACACTTAATGGTTAATAATCCACTATTATTACACATTAACACTCTATAAAACAAAGGTTTTAGTAAATAACACAAAATCAACAACAGCACATTTTCGCATTCCCGCCAAAACTCCAATGAGTATATATCTCGTTGCGCTTAACTGCTTAGTATTTTAGAGTGATTTCTGTGTTTTATTTATCTGTGCTGTGAATTCCGCGCCTATTTTTCTAAATTTATTTCGACTCTTGAATATTCTCCCATGATGGAAAGTGGCTTCATAAAGGCAAATAATTCCAATTTGCCGAGAATTGATTGTTTTACGGTGGCCAATTTCTTCTCGACAAACGATAATTTCTGCTCTGCTGAATTTAGAATTGTGAAGACCTCCGTGTAAGTACCTACTTATTATACCAAAAATCATTATTTCTATAACCAACAATGAATATATAACAGTAATCATAGATTCTAAGATCCAAAGTGTATTAATAGAAAGCATATATATAAATTAATAAGCTCAAAAAACTTAGAACTCATATTTTAATACATAACAATACATACACAGAAAGCATCGAATGAACTTGTCACTAAACGTAGCACAGACTAGGTAGTAGTGGTTATATTCTCTTTGCTTGTCACTTTACAGTGTTATAGAAAATTACTCTGTGGTAATTGAACACGTGACGTCACTGGCGTTTTGGAGAAAAATTTAAAACGGCATTTAAAATACATGATAATTAAAATATTACTTGTTTTAAAAAGTAAATTTAAATATTTTGGGTTATATTAGGCCCATACGCATCGTTTTAAACACTTTCCCAAAATCAGTCAACATCCCAATTCATTGCCATTAAATTTACACTAGACACAAGCAAGTGGATTAATTTGACAGGTCTAAAATATATTCCATCTCTTTCTCATGTTATGCATTGGAAAGAGAGAGAGCGAAACTAAAATTAGTTTAGGTATGAAATTATAGAATTGACACCATTATTAAGTTGTTTTTTCTATATGAATGTCAAAGTTTGACTTCTATCTCACCTGATGTTAAGTGACGTTGATTAAAGGTGACATATGCATTAAGTATAAACGTGTTAAGTAGAGAGAGAGTGTGGCCGAGCGGGAACTTGTGCGACTTTCCATCCGACGCACCATAGTTCGAATCTCGACTCGGCGCGCACCAATGACTTATATCAAGTTATGAGCGGATTATTCACACTAGCTCTAACACGGTGAAGGAAAACATCGTGAAGAAACCCGCATGTTCAAGAACCACAAAATTCGAGGACATGTGACATCCACAAAGCCGCACTGGGCCCACGTGGTGGATTATGGCCTATACCTCTCTCTCTCTGAGAGAAGGCCGGTATCCCAGCAGTCGGAGTGTAAGAGGACGATAATGATGATAGACATGTTTTATTCATATCGCGAAACTCACGACAAATCGTTATCGTGTGCATGGTTTGGCATCTGTTAACAAAAACCGTCACAAATTATATCTTTCCATCAAACTCCTAGCAATAAAATCCTCCTAATATTAATCCTACATTATAAAAAATAGCTACTAAGCCAATAAAATAATAACATCGTGTCTCTAATAACTGAAACAAGAGAAAAACCTTCAAAACAATACCCCAGTACCTATTATTACCCACAGTCAGGAGTCGTTTGTAATAATCTATTAGGTTTGTACTAAATAATAGTCCTTTATAGACAATCATAGCCTTATACGTACTAGCTAGCGTACGATTGTATTTTGGGCGTGCCGGACGAATAAATAATTGATCATTTGCTACGTTTCCTTAGTAATTGGAAATAGGCTTTCAAGGTTAACAAACGTTGAAGTTGAGTCCCCGCAGTGTAGTTGATAAGTCGATGGGATTAACTATCCGTTATGGGGTTGCTTCTATTCCTGTAACAGGACAAATTCACTTTTTTCCTTTGATGTCATATTGGGCAGAGATCTCTCCCTCATCCTTATGATCTGAACCATAAGCATTTATTCTTTCTGAAGTAAGAACATTATAGTCGTCTTAGTTTCTGATTATTTATAGTAAAAACAGAATAGGACAAAACAAAAGAAAACAAGAACAAAAAACAGAAGAATCTAAAAGTCTAAAATGAAATTAATATTATTTCTATTTTTAGGAAATGTATCGGTTTTTTATGGCTGAAAATAAAGGATTATTATTACTATACACTTTATTTATTTTATTATTATTATTACTACTATACACTTTATTTCTAACCTTATTATTATTAATATCTAATACCCAGGTCTGCAATCCCTCGGAGCTGTGAAAAAATCAAACTTCTAAGTCAACGCAATCAAAAGATAAGCATGTTTATGCCGGCTATTTTGAAACTCGCAAGGGAATCAAAACCAGCCAGGGAAAAAATCTGAAAACCGTACATTTGTAGTTACATCTCAAAATAAAATTATTTTTTTAGTTATTTTGGCGAATTTACACTTACGATGGACGAAGTATTTACATTTTAAATATCTAGGTACAAGTTTGTACGGAACCCTCGGTGCGCGAGTCAGACTCACACTTGGTTGGCTTTTATTCATTTCGTTTTTTACTTATTGAATACTATAAAAAATAAGTTTGAATGACAGGTCCTTCACTCAAGCGCAAAATAGTGCTCTTGAGTCTGAAATGAGCTTTAAGCTCTTGTTTTCGAAATGAAGTTGCTTTTAAATTGTGGCCGTAAGGCTAAAAACAGTGATGACGAATAATAAGTTAAAAACAATATTTGGATAGAAAATTAGTTTGCTACTAAATGCATGGCAACATTTATGATCCACACTTACAACTGATGGATTTTTTAATTTAATTTCTAAGGTTAATTGATACCTAGCGTAGTGTATACTTAGCTTCCCATGGGTGAAGTCCTTCTACTATCCAATCTACTAACGATTTGTTAGACCTAAGGTTTCTAATAAAACTAATTACTCATAGGTCTAAGCTATATTTAGTACTCACGAGTGATATTTCTTCGAGTATTGTTTCTTTGGTTCGATTCCTCGCTACATTACCTTCTATTATGAAAAAAAAAATGCTCTGAGAAAACAGTAAATTACGTTGTAGGACCACCGTATGGGGTCGGGATTTAAATATATTCTGTCAGAGTAAATTCCGAACAAATTCTTACGCAATTCTGTTCAAGATAGAAAACATTTTCGTTTTAAAGTAAAAGTTTTTTTAAGATGAAAGCGTATACTGAATGTCGAAAATGGAGAGTTTTTTTAAAATATATTATTTGGTAACGAGACGAGCTGGTCGTTTGCCTGATGGTAAGCATAACACCGGCCCATAACAATTGCAGTGCCACCCAATACTTTGAAACACAAAGGCCTGCGCGGTACTGCAGTGCGCTCGTTACCTTCAGACATTAGTTATTAAGTCTCATAACCCCAGTAATTTCACTGGCTACTCTGCTCATCAAACTGGAACACAGTAATGCTAATGTAAATGCATATACTATAACTGCACGTATCCACAACAAAGACATGAAATCTTCTACGTCAAAGCCTTAAATGGATGCAATACAAACAAGTGCCTAATTTAAAACGTCAAAGTTCTCCGGAAAATAAACAAGGGCGATTAAACGACGTTACGACCCCCGAGAAAAAGGAAATTAAGAATTATGTGACTAGGTACATTCTAATTTATAGCAGAGGTCGCGTGTGGACGTCGTCTGAGGACTGCCATTATAAAAGGAGGATTAAAAATTGAGAACGACGGAGGTTTACTTTTTATTCAAATTCAATATTATTTATTCACATATGGTAATACTAAGAGATTGCTGATAAAATTTAAATAAGTCTAGGTACCCGTTCTACTTATACGTGTAAACATTTCTAAAGGTGAAGGAACTTTTTTTTATGTTTTTGGTAACTAGACGAGCTGGTCGTTTGCCTGATGGTAAGCATAACGCCGGCCCATAACAATTGCAGTGCCACCCAGAACAGAACTTTGAAACACAAAGGCCTGCGCGGCACTGCAGTGCGCTCGTTACCCGAGACATTAGGTATTAAGTCTCATAAGCCCAGTAATTTCACTGGATACTCTGCTCATCAAACCGAAACACAGTAATGCTTGCACACTACTGCTTGGTGGCAGACTTCACGAGCAAAGCGGTGGTAACAACCCAGACGGACACTCGTAGAAGAGTTAGTCCTCCCACTAAATTGTTTTTAGAATTGGTCCAGTGGTTTCACAGATTTACTGTAACAAACAAACTTTACCTCTTTATAATATTAGTAGAGAAATAGATTTAAATAACATGTTATAATGAAAAATAAACCGTGAAAATTATATGATGTGCTCAAGGATCGGTACCTACTCGGTATTAGGTACCATCATCCCTTCGATAATCAATCAACCAGCTCATTTCCTCGCCCATACTGGATTACAACTCTAATTCTGGTTGATCTTATTGCCTATTACCCACCAGGAATGTATACGAGTTAAGGATGAATTTCACATTGATAAAATGATATTTCAACCAGGACCTCGTAGCGTAAAACATTTTTCTTTTTGCGTGAAAGAGTGTCGAACTAGCAGACTGAAGGAAAACGGCCAAAGGAGTTGAACACCTGAAGAAACATCAAAGACGGTGTCACTTCTAAGGTTTTCGCATTATTAACGGTAGGTATGATTCGTCACGCCCGCGCCACTTACCTACCTGCTATATTGTGCCCCCGCCACCCAAATATGTATCTAGGTCTTGCTGTCCTATACAATTAACCTATTAAACCGCATTGCTCATTAGTTTGCAAACCCCCATCGGATAACTTATAACGGATACTAACAACTTAGTGAGGATATATCCTATTTACTACTCAGGATGACCGCAATTCCTTACAATTAGAACGTCGTCCGAAAAAAGGCGGCAGGTGGCAGGCTCCTTACCATTCCAGAAAATCAGTAAATTTTGGCGTCTTTAAGTTAAAGCAGTAAGACTCAAAATGGGTGTTTAATGCGTAGACGGTGCTTTATCCGTGAAATATAGCTGGTAATGAACCGGGCTAATGTTTGTGAGCCGTTAATGTCCTTTTTATAGATTTGTTTAGGCGCTGATTTGTTGTTTGGGGGACCGTTATGGTGCTTGATGTGGCTATTGGATTAGAATAAAGCTAGGGACTGCGCAGTTTGTTAGCTTCAGACGTGCCTTGGAAACTTTTATACCTAAATGTTTCAACTCGTAAATGAAATTGGATTTTAACTTGCTTGATTATAACGATAGTGACACGGTTGATATGCTGGACATTATTGGTCTTACATCTCGAACGACTGCTTAACGCAAAAGCCTTGATCTGCATAAGACAAACTGACATGGATAAATGTTGAAAATAATATGATTAAAATACTGGGTCATACTGAATAAATCCAAATTATGATCGTAGTGATATTTAGCAACCTTATTTTGCGACTACTTCAGCCAAGTATCTACTGCAAGCGACAGCACATCACTTATCGCTGTGCTATACCTACTTCGCGTTCTATAAAACTAAAGATAGGTACGCATTTTTTCAAATCCACAGACCACCGTCAAATGATTGCGAGAACTACATTAACAGGTGTGATGTCAGCCGAATAAAATATGTTCAAACTGGGGTGGCTAAAAAATTAGTTTAGTCTAAGGCTAAGATTAAGGCTAAGATTCAGAGACGATTCTAAGCGTAGACTTTGGCTTCCATATGTCAAAACTGTATAGAATTTTGACGTATGGAAGCGTGAGTCCACGCTTAGATTCGTCTCTGAATCTCAGCCTAAGAGACGCATCTATGCGTGAAGCTTTGCTCTCATATGTCAAAACTGTACAGAAATTTGACATATGGAAGCATGAGTCCTTGAATCTTAGACTACCTTTATCAGATATTCCTTGACATCCGATATAGTGGCAACGAGCAACCTATCAATACAAAAACACCTTATGTTTGAATATTGGTTTCCTGTAAACCGATATTACACGATCGGTTGAACAACGTTTATATCTAAACGTTGGCTGCCTAGTCGATAGTAATTGCATATCCAGCTCTCCAATTCTCAATTGAGTTTGTGTTTCAAACACTCTGCCGTCAACAATTCTATAAATCTACTATCAAACGAATACAAATTGGATTTGACATCGTTTGTTTGGTTGTTAGTCTAGTTATGGTTAATTTCAAGTTTAAAAAGTTATGACATTCCAGTTACCTATAATTTAATTTGAGTTGATTCTCTCTTATTAGACACTGTCATGGTTATTGTTGTACAGAATAGATTTACACGGGAGTTTTCACATTGTTTTTAACCGACTTCCAAAAAAGGAGAAGGTTATAAAATTCCGTGGGTATTTTACTTTTTTTTATGTTTTTTATCTCATATCTCTGTCATTTATAAACCAATTTGGAAAATTCTTTTTTTATTTGAAAGGATATACTTTTACATTGGTCCCATAGAATTTTTATCAAAATCGGTTCAGTAGTTTGTCACTGAAGTCGGTTCGTCGCTTTTTTAAAGCATTTTATTTTCTTTTCGAGAATGATTACTTTTGCAAAAGCATGTCGTTTCCGGTTAATAGCGTTGCGAGCACATTATGGCGGGCTACATTTTTTTTTTATAAAGTTTCAGCAAACTGGTGTTCAGCTGCGTGTTCTTATGTCTTCCACTTCGGTATGAAACTCACTTGAGTTATTAAAATAATCCATAGCATTCGCTCTTTTATTTGTGCCATTGCCATGATGTACTAAATGAGTGAGCTAGCAGTGACAATATAGTCATAGTAATTTGTACCACACTAAGTATAACTGTTAGGCACCTGCCCCTCAACCACATGGTTTTTTTAGTATGCTTACGTTTTACCGCTATCACATGATTCTCTCTCACCACTCTATATGTAGATATTGAAATGCTTCTTAACCTTTTTGTTCATTCGAGTATTCCAAAGACGATAAAAATTTCGTACGTATAAAAAAGACAACAGCTCCGCGAAAGGCCTCGTCCCTGAAATTCTCCATGAATGTTATAAATAATGCTTATAGTTACTTCAATGAGATGTTTTAACATGAATCCTTTCCATTAAAATAGTAGTAGTATCCATAGTAGTTTCCATAAAAATTATAGTGTTATATAAATTTATAAAAATTTACACGTCCAGGATGACTGGTAGAAAATGATATCTAGCATTAAGTCCTTCCATGTACATATTTAATCTGTGTGCTAAAGAATAAATATATAAAAGCACTGTTATATAGACATTTTTATAGCGTTTTTCTCAGATTGATTATGATGTCACAAAGTCAAAATACAAATGGTTGCTTTTACACGTAATTTATGTACATGGTTTTAGATATAATCTGTACGCTGAGCCTCAAGTCTCTGAACATGCAGCCTCTCTTTTGAACCAGATTTCATTCTAGGATATGCGTATTTACCTTTTTCAAACACATAATCACTAAGGCGCGTAGCACACTGCTAGATTCGAGGCGGTCCGCGTCGGTGTGGTAAAAAGTCAAGGGGAGGCGCCTAGCATCATTTACACTAACTCTGCATGTCGTTGACCGAAGATGAATCCCTCTATCCTTTTCTACGATAAAAGTTACACAGACGTTTGAAAGCTTTTGAAGGTTACACGGAAAACCAGAATTACAATATATCTCAGACAGACACTGAGTAAAAACAATTACGGTTTGTAGGTAGTATTGTATTAGTAAAAAACTTATGAATTCTGCGGAACAGACAGGAAATTCATTAGCGGAGTGCTTACACAGGGGCTCGTTTAGGCGTATCGCGTACCGGCGCACCTGTTGCGGACGCATTAATATCGACCCAGTCTGCAGGGCTGTCAACCAGGATACTTTATGTAAAAAATCTCATAATACATTTCGTTTAACCACTCCAATGATTTTATAATATCAAACTACGTTCATGAACCACACTCACATTACACTAAACGTCAAAAGAGTGCCGGCCTAGCAACTAGTGACGCTCGGAGACAGTTCTGTGCTGCCTTGGTCGAGCAAAAATATAATATAATAGATAAGACAATGGTAAGCAATAGCAAATGTAATGGTGAAGTGTCAGTCAGCTTGTTTAAACCCTGTTAAATTGTAATTTAACTGCTTCTATGGAACTAACTATCCAAGGCCATGACTGGTGGCGCCAGACTTCGGTGCAGAGCGAGTCTTCGTTGATACTTGCTATTAGTGGCTCTTCAAATTTTTAGTACAACATGCCAAGATAACGTGTGGTACTCAGTATCTCTTAGTCCAAAATAAAGGGTTATTGCCTTCCCGTCATAAAAGTTTGGTAACTTTACTTTTTTGCCTTACACATTACACTGTCTTTTCCTAGCCTACATTGTTTAGTAGGTATGACTGGATAATAATGTACGTCATTACATTATACTCTGTAGGTACTAATTATTATACCTACCTTTAGGTATTTTGAGCCGCTTTTCCAAACCTAATTCCGATAGCAGTTAACAGCCTATATTTTTTGCCATAAATAAAGTAATGCTATAAATTTAAGTAATGCTATAAATTTAAGTAATGCTACAAGTAACACTGCTTTCTGAAATCAAACACAAATATAACCAGTACAATCTCGATGTTACACAAACGAAAATATCATGTTTCCCCTGGCAACCCTAGCTTTGGTGCTATATTTCTGCCGTTTTACCCCCGTCCTTCAGTTTCCTTAAATAACTTTGCATTTTTATAGAACGTTTTGTTGCGAAAATGTACACAGAATGTAGTACAAATGACAAAGGAATATTTGTAAAAAATATTATTGAAAGATAATGAATTCACAAATAACTAAAGTCACCCCTAATTTGCATGGTTCGTGAATGCCTCAATCACTAATACGGTGTTTTCATAATATGTTTTATCTGTAATATTATTTTCTATTGATATAAATTCACTGATTAGGGGATTTCTACAAAATTGTTTAAGTTAGGTAGTCGGAACATACGCACTACTCATATCTATGTAATATTTTCAGAGCACACGTCATTCTAAAGGCGCGGTTGATATCCATCATATAAAATACCCTAAGCGTGTCACGCTCTATATTACCAGCAACAATTCTACCATTTTTCACGCACCTTTTTGTTTGCTAAGGGAACCTGTCATTTTCACATATTAAATGCCAGGTCGTTGCTTCAGTAGCTATAAAAAGTGTATGGATTGAATTACTCGAGCGAAAGATATTGCAAAATTGAAAAGCTTTTTCGATGACGAAAATGCTCTGCTAGGTAAGAGAGTTTGTTTACGTTGGAATGTTGGTATAGAGAGATAATGTTGAAATGTTTGAAATTCTGTTTGAAATTTTCAGGTTTAGGCATCACGCTTATTTATTATATATATTTTTATATACATTTCAAGTATTTGAGAACCTATTTAGCACACATCTTCAAAAAATCACATTATAATTATTTATTTTACACCAGTCTTGGCAAATTACCAAGTGAAAAGAGGACTTTTTATAAAGCGATTTCCCGCTTTTGAGTACTGGGTAGACGTTCTGATCCCTAACAAACACATACCTGACTTGACTGAACTCATCCCAACCTTAAGTGCTTCTAAGATTAAATTAATTTCGCATTTCCTTTGCCAGCTTAGTGGTTTTATCTCTAACCGTGTAACAGTCCAAATTATATACGAATTTCCTCGTGTTTTATTGGAACATTTATTACGAAAAAAATACACCATTTTGCCTGTTATAATTTATCGTAAAGTACTTTTATGATCGCCGTTAAGGGTTGTGTAATCTGGAGAAAATGCTCCATTTCCTCAGTATTATTAGAGTCAGGCACATTGTTAGAGCTGCGTGTAAATTCCCTTTAGATGAGATTCTATGCTTATTGTTATGTTGGGTTCGTCTTTAAGTTAGCGAATGAAGATTGTATAAGTTGTATTACTTTGAAATACAAGGCATTTCTATTTTTCTTAATATATTAAACCGTATTATATTGCAATGCGATGCCGAAATTGTTAAAATAATTTGTGTTATTATACTACTAATCTTACTATATAACATTATACATAAACTCGAAAGTTTGTGAAGATGGATGGATGTTTACCATTTCACGCAAAAACTACTAAACGGATTTTAATAAAACTTTACAGTAATATAGTTTACACATCAGCACACTATAGCACATAGAATACAATTTATATACACACATACAATTTATGAAGATATGTAAAAACCGAGTGAAGCTGCCAGCGGAAGTTGGTTTTAATATAATTTTACATGGATAAGTACTGTTGACAATCTAATATCCAACAAAACCTTGAGTAGCTCAGGCTTTCTTTTGCCTGTCATGCCCTCTTTACCTAGTTCATCCTAAGTCTACTACGAGTACTAGTGAGTACTAGCCGTGAACTCACGCACGTATTTTATAGTTGGGGGCCCGAGTAATCACCCAAAGGGTACTTCTTCTTCTTACGTGTCGATGGTACATACAACCTTAGATGTAAAGAGTACTAAAAAAATATGACTGCATATTGAGCCAGGCCCAAGAAACCAAGATCCATTCATTGTTTCTAGTCCCTACGTTTCAGTAGCAAGCTCGAAAAACTGATGAAATGATTATATATTTTTTGTAGGTTAGCGTGGTCCATCAACTATTTGATTGGTGATGTATTCAAAGGAGGTGAACGTGGTTTTTTATATTATTTAGGTAAGCATAACGCCGGCCCATAACATCAGAACTTTGAAACACAAAGGCCTGCGCGGCACTGCAGTGCGCTCGTTACCCTGAGACATTAGGTATTAAGTCTCATAAGCCCAGTAATTTCACTGGCTACTCTGCTCATCAAACCGGAACACAGTAATGCTTGCACATTACTGCTTGGTGGCAGACATCACGAGCGAAGTGATGGTAACAACCCATACGGACACTCGCAGAAGAGTTAGTCCTACCCTAACAAATCCTAGAATAGAATTGGCTCTCAACTTAGGCGCTTTGCAATGGGTTTTCAATTTGAGGGTGATAGAACTGCTCTACCACCACATAAATATACCTAAATTATTATCCGTCTATGATGAACAAACACATCACGAAAGTTTGAAGGTCAGCACGCTCTCCCTACTAGACTACCCCTTCCACCATCAACTGTAGCATAAACGCACGAAGCCCATAGACTACTCCATAACAGCCCCATAAAGACGGCGGATTATAGACACCTCATGAATTTTACACGCCTACTTTCTTTTCAGGGACATAAAATAAACACAAGGGTATAAAAGTTTTCTTGGCCGACGTAGCCATAAATTATTTCGTAAAAATACGTGTGTCGGAAAGTAGGATGGAGAATGCCATGGATTTTTAGTCGTTAACTTTACTCGTAAAAGCTATCACGCGAGTTTTTAGATCCCTCGTGGTAATAAGTTTTGTGGAAAAGCAAGTCGAAGTACTAGAATAAAACAGGGATGTCTAGCATTAATGTGGCAGAAATCCCAGTAAATAAAGGCGTAAAATATTCCTTTCGGTATGTGCTGAAAGCATTATTATTTAATCTAAATCAAAACTTAAGTTTTTAGCATTGCTAAATTCTCTGCGAGACATTTTTCTTTGTACACAGGAACATTGTAATGATTGCACATTACTGTTTGACGGCAAATTACAAACACGAGCAAAGCTGTCGTACCCACCCTGATCACCCGCTGTGATAAACTAGTTTTCTTGAATTACCTATTTCAAAAATACGTTCTATTAGGTATACCATAAGAAGGTTTTATGTCGTTATTTGAAACACGATTACGTTACAACTCATGTTATACCATAATGCTCATTTAACGCAACATTAGTTGATAGTGTGGTAACAATAAAACCACCAAACTAATTTTCTTTATCTAATAACCTCCACATACAAAATTGTGAACCGTTTAGTTAGGTACTAATTGAAACTGACTGATATTAACAAGTAACTGTTATGATTAAAACGATTTATTTAATCACTAGTATCGACAGATATTGGTATTGTAGAGAGCTTTGTTGAACCCGGTAAACCACAAACAACCCACTTAAATACATATTCAGGTAGTAACGAAAGTAGTATGGAGGTAGAACTTACCGAAAGGGACGACCGAATGTTGGCCGGCCAACGGACGTCTTGTGTTTCCCGTTAGCTGTAACCTAGGCTGTTTCAAGGCGTGAGTGAATATGTATCTTATTGACATTTCTGCCTCATTGACCACATCGTCACTTACAAGCAGGCGAGACAGTGGTCAAACGCAAACCTAATGTAAGTAATAAAATAAGTGTACCTAATATAAGTGTATAAAAAAACTGACGTTCAACACCTCGGTCTCGTTCCGAGCTAATATCACAGTGATTGGCTGTACTTTTGAGATAAATATAAAAACATTTCACACAGTAATGATGAATCAATAGCCCGAATAGAATTCACTGTGTTTCAGGAGTCTGTGGCTTCTACAGAAGCTGTTATGTAGCTCGGTTGATGCCAGGCACAGCGTGGATTCGACCGAGGCTTATCTCAATGAGAATTCGATATACTGCAAGTTGTCCTAGAGGGCCCTATGGATGTCGGGACTTCCCAAAGTGACCAATGGAAAAGGGGCCCGCCTTGATCAACAGCAGAAGTATAGCACGTATTCACAGCAGCCTATAGTTTCACGGCGGCACGGTTATTAGTCCCGGACTCAGTGGCTGGGGGCACGCGATCCGGTAATAACGTCGGTACTGGATTCACGAGAAAGTATTTTCGTATTCCATTTGCATTTCCATTTGCAGAAAAAACAGAAACTCGGACGCTGGTAAGCTTTTTGTAACAAGTAACGCTCGTCCAAGTTGGAACTATCGTTTGCGAGAGATGGCGAACTCGAATTGGATCGTTTTTTGTTTTTATTTGTTATCGAATGGCTTGTTAGTTTCGTGGGGTGCTGTCATGTAAGTTTGTGTAACAAAGATTTTTATTAATTTCTATATTTTTATTATTCAGTTCTCCCGTGATCATGGCGTTTGCAACAGCGCCGAAATATCGGAAACTCAAATAAAATAATATACATGATAAATATCCCGTTTCTAGTGATAATTTTCAAAGTGTTGATGACCATGACAGTTTAAAAACCTATAAAGATTTTAATATATAAAATATTTTTTCGACTATCACATAGCAAAATAGGAAAACAGTAAGAAACTAATAGTGATTTTTATAAAATGTTAAAGGGAATTCAAAATGTCTACGTACGTATATTATACTAGCTTCTGCACGTGGATTCACCGGCGTTCCCACCGGAACGGTGCATTTTTCCGAGATAAAAAGTAGCCTACGTTACTCTCCGGTCTATAAAATATATCTATGCCAAAAATCACGAACATCCGTAGCTCCGTTGCTGCATGAAAGTAGGTTAAATCAACTAACAAAACGACATACAAACACATTTTCGCGTTTATTATAGTACTGACAGGTTACTATAGGTAATATCACAGAGAAAGTGGGTACTATCGTCTCATCCAGTCTCTTCATGTAAGGCAGAGAGACGGAAACACCACTTAATTCTATCTTTACATACATTTTCATTTACACAGAATGTTATTGAGCATAGTTTTGTAATACTTCTCAATGTTTCCAACACTCTGCAGTTCAAGTAGTTTTCACTTTGTCTGTGGTCACAAATACTCTGTCTTACTTTTTAACATACTTGTGTTAGCTCCACTTGTAACTAAGAAACAATGTAATAAAATCTTAGAAGTCAATTTTAACCTACTTCTAATTGTCGTATCGAAATGTAGCTTTGTATATTTATGTAGTTTGGATGACAAAATCATAATTTGGTATCATGAAGCTGATCTGATGAGCCAGGAGGTGTATAATGGAAATTTTTGGTGGCTACAAGTACGAGTTTGGTCTGATATGATTCATTTTGATGAGTCCAATAGATTGCGCTTGGTGTCGCGGTTCTGATGATAGAGCCAATAGATGAAAGTGTTTTTTAGTCACTTTAAAGTACATATAATTATTTTTGTTCTTTTTAAAACTACCAATGCATCTTCTGTCCCACTTTTACAAAAACTAAAAGTTAGAATCCAGCGTTATCAACTAACACCGTGCCATGTACGAATTTCATAATCTCCATTTGACGTATACTCGTATCTGGATCACCGCAGGATTATCCAAGGCAGAAAAAAACGTTTAGTCGTGACGTCACTTCACGTCATGTGTACAGAATTTAATTAAATCTCCGTACACACCGCCGAAACTCTACACAGGATTATGTAAAACAAAAGGAAAGTAAAATGAGAGTAGAACAGTATAATCTGGAGTCTTTACAGCTCTTTACCTTATACGAGCAAGTATAACGAGAGGTTGTGGGTTTAAAATAATATGTTGAGAGAGTTACTAAACGTAATATTATTTTATTAGCTGAGGATAACATTCTTATGTATCATGAAGACTGTAGTAGTAATTATACCTATATGGCAGCTATGACTTTTTATTAAATAAACTAGCTGCTGCCCGCGGTTTCACCCGCGCGGAGATATTGGATTTCATGGTTTTTATTTTTTTGCGCGGAACCCTAATTCTTTTTCTGAAATAAAAGTAGCCTTGTAACATAAACTGCCAGTGAAATTCCCGTCAAAATCGGCCCAGCCGTTCCGGCGATTACCCGGCACAATCAGACAGACAGACGGACAGTACACGTGCACAGTACACGTGCTGCACCCAGGCGGCGCAGTCGCGTGTAGCTCCGTGATGAAGGGGTACTGAATACCTCGAAACCGGTCGGGCAATCGTCGCGAAGCCCAGCCACGTAAATGAATCCGTTTAAATATAAATACATTTTTTATGTTGTTTTTGTTCTATTTACTCAAGCTGTAATGTGGTTGGTTAATTTTATGGATTTTTGCTAATGCTTATCGATTGACATAATATTATTTAATCAACAATATATTCTGTAATTCGGCGCATGATGACATATTTTTCAGGATCCTATGATGTTGTTCTTTGGGGTCAGAAGTATACTCCATTATCTAAGTGCAAAATAATATAAATCATTCCATCGTTTTAGAAAAGAAACAATGTAATATAAAAACCCTTAAGTTGAGAAAAAAGATAGACACTTCATACAAACGCACGGCATAATAACAAGCTATCTTACAGTACTACCTAAAGTTGCTCGAAATGAAATGTGTAATCTCAGGGTTATCTACAGAATTCTCAGAAAATTTACCTCCGAACTCTCGCTCAAGCAATCCTAGCGAGTCTGTTTTAGCGTTATCTTACAGTTTGAGATTTTCCCGTTCCCTCGGGCGTCACCGTGAACTCTAATTAGTTTCATCCTTGAATCACCTGTAGCTTATCTTCGCTCTTTTGCAGCAGCTTGAGCTTTGACTGGCTATTTTTTATTTAACTTGACGTTTCTTTTTTTCTTTTAATTGGGAGACTTAAAGCTTTGGAACTTCTTCTTTCATTTCCGTAAATTATTTAAACCATTATGGTTCAGAGGTAGTGTCGACTGCCGATCCGTACGTCGAAGTGTAAGTTTACAATGAGAAGGAAGACACCGTGATGCAACCGGGGGTTTTAAGTAGGACATTTTCAAGTGGTCGTTTGGTTAGGTAGCTTAAAAATTGAGAATCTGTCGTTCAACACCTATCGATGTTCTAACTGCACTTGTGAGACAGTTCTATTGTAGGTTCAACACCAACCAACAAAGTAGTGGTCAACCATTAGACTATTTGAAACATTGATTATAGTATTTTTCCTCTAAGATTGGGAATAAAAAAACAGCACTTTCGGTGCATTTGGTGCATAAAATAACGGAATTATATTGTTAAATCCCGTTTCTAGTTGTACAAATGGTTGCTTTAATCTGTAGTTAAATTTAAATTTACAACTTGTTATTGTTAATTAAATTTTAATATTGTATATATAAGTATGAATTATTTTTGTTAAGGTAACCTTAAGATGCATTTTTGGATCAATAAATGATTATTATTATTATTATATTGTTACGAAGACGGGTTAAAGGAGAACTCACAGAAACATTTTTTTTTATTTTCCATCACTTACAGGCGTTTTCAGCAGGCTGAAACATGTTTTCGGGTCGTTTCAGAGGAAGGCCTAACACATATCAGTTAATCAAAAATTACTCCTACTTAACGCCGTTTTCAGCTGACTGAAACATGTTTTCAGTCCGTTTCAGGACACAAGCAATTACATGGCACCATTTCCTGAAAACCCATTTTCAGGCCGTTTCAGGCCAAGTTACACCCCTCCGGTCCGTGGAACATTCTCGAAGGTGTGTGAGAGGGACAGCCTATCGTGTGAAAGAGAGAGACGATTAGCCTCGATCATGTCTCTCAAAACTTCCAGAAGAAAGTGTGAGCAGGATGGCTATATGCGCAAAAGAGAGGAACAATTGTACCTATTACCTAACCGAATGTTCTAGAATAATGCGAGAGAGAGATAGCTACCCGCATGATAGAACGAGATGGACATAATCTACTACCATCTGGAAAGTCCTCGATGTGTGTACAAGGGACGGTTGTATGCGTAAGAGAGAGATGTCCATATTTGACCTTGAACTAGATCATTCAGGAACTTGGTAGTACAATTTGCGGCGCATATATAAGCGGATCGAGACGCGGCCAGGGACAGTTTCAATTGAGATACCAAGCGATATACATCGGAGTGAGTTCAAAGCGACTAGTAGTGATTGTGATATCTGTGACTAAGTGAAATACTAGTGATTGTGATATCTGTGACAAAGTGATATACTAGTGATTTTTGTAGTGAATAGTGTTGCAAGTGATTCCTTTTGAATTCAATAAAGTAACTGTTTGTTTAACGGCTTCTTTCTATCAAACGTTACCCTATAGCTCGTAACATTTTGGTGTCAGAAGCGGGATAGAAAGATGCCTATAACACCGAGAGACAATCAAGAGGAGTCTGGAGGAGAAACGCCGGGGATGCAGACACGAGCACTAGCAGCACGTGACGCAGCACGTCGTCAAAGTGTTGGTGCCAACCGCACCATGGGCGAACACCAGGATCCCTCCGACCTATTACTGACTTTGCAACGCCTGTTGGAGGAACAAGCTCGTCGTCAAGAGGAACAAGCTCGCCGTCAAGAGGAGCAGATACGTGGTCTGTTGGAGGAACAGGCTCGCCGTCAAGAGGAGCAGACACGACGTCTGTTGGAGGAACAGACTCGCCGTCTAATGGAGCAGACACGTGGTCTGTTGAAGGAACAGGCTCGCCATCAAGAGGAGCAGGCTCGCCGTCAAGAGGAGCAGATACGTGGTCTGTTGGAGGAACAGACTCGCCGTCCAAAGGAGCAGACACGTGGTCTGTTGGAGAAACAGGCTCGCCATCAAGAGAAGCAGACGTGCCGTATCGAGGAACGTTTGGAGGTGATAGGCGTGCAGTTCAAGGAAAAACTAGAGAAGTTGAAATTAGAAATGGAGGATCATGGTGACAAGCTTTCTAAACACGAGAAGCAAATACTGGGAGTAGAAAAGGAGCTAAAATCTTTGAAAATTAATGGAGTAGTGACATCTGGTGCTCCAGCAGTTAAAATAAAAGCACCTCCATTCGACGGTACTTCCTCCTGGGGGGCTTACAAGCTTCAGTTCGAGACCGTGTCAAAGGCGAACGGTTGGACCAGTGAACAGGCAGTAACTGCCCTTATGTTAGGGCTGCGGGATCAAGCCTTGTCCGTATTAGAGACCATGGCGGGAGAGGTGACTTTTGAGCGACTCTGGAATGCCCTAGAGTGTCGTTATGGTGACTCACACCTGGAACACGTTTACAGGGCTCAATTAAAGGACAGAGTGCAGCTAGATAGTGAGAGCCTGCAACAATGGAGCCTCGAAATTGAAAAACTGGTAAGAAAGGCTTATTTATCCTTACCATCTCTAGTTGACAGCATGCTAGTGCAAGCATTTGTAGATGGAATTAGAGATCGGGAAGTCAGGACAACTGTAAGCCTTGGTCACCACAAGACGTTAAAGGATGCTCTAGCCCACGCATTGGAAGTAGAGACAGTTCGTAGAGATCCTCGATCCTACTGCGTTCGAGTGGTAACAGACAATAAAGTAAAACCTAGAGGCGGACCAAGATGTTATGCGTGTGGAGAGTTAGGGCATATGAGATTTTCGTGCCCAAAACGAGGTTCACGGAGAGATGTTGAGATTCGACGCAGTGATTTGGGAGCAGCTGATGCATTAACGGGCGCTACTGCAGCACAACGTCAAGGAAAGGATTACGCCAGGACTGCCGGGCAGATGCTGTCCGATAGTGTGAAGAAGGTGCCAAAAGTGATGATCTCTCAGACTCAAGACGGGAATACGTTAGTCATTGACGGGGAAGTCAACGGGACTAAGTGTGAGTTAAACTTGGACACTGGAGCTTCGCGCACGGTAATCAGCTACCAACTTCTGAAGGGTTTTTCTGAGAGATATTCACCTTCACTTGGCAATATTCAGCTCCTGACAGCTAATGGCCAGCACATAACCGTCCGAGGAGAAGGTGTCGTTACTTTCAAAGTTGGTGAAAGCTTCTACCGGCATAAAGTTGTTATTGCAGATATAGTAAGTGACTGCATCATTGGTTTGGACTTCATGAAGAACCATAACTGCAAAATTGATTTTGAAAGCAGCGTCTTCATATGTGGCGTAGAGAAAGTTTTTCTTAAAGGTAGTTTGCCCGGAGGTGTTTACGATTTCCACAGAACGGTTGTTTTAGGAAACTCACAGACACATGACAGCGGCAAACAGGAAGTAGTAGAAAAAGTGGACAACTCCGGACCTTGGATAGTAGCCCAAGAAGGGCTCGAAGGATTTAAAGAGACCGTATCAACGAAAGAGTTGTCAAAAGCAAAGGAACTATTACGGCAACTTTCCGAAATGTTCGCCACAAATGATGAAGACCTCGGAAGGACTGGTATGGTTAAACATAAAATTGAGCCTGGAACAGAAACGCGGCCAAGCAGAGTTCCTGTTGCGTACGTAAATAGAATGAATGAAAGAACGGAAACTCGATACAACAGGAAGATTCACTATGTAGACTTTGAAGAAGGTTCACTAGTCTGGCTTCATAATCCAGTAAGACGAAAAGGAAAATCTCCCAAACTTCAAGCTGATTGGGATGGTCCTTACACAGTGATTACGAAGATCAATGACGTAACATATCGCATAAAGAAGATGGGTAGTGCCAGGAACCAGCCTAAGATTGTGCATGTGAATCGATTGGCACGTGACAATGGATTTAATGATGCTCGGGACGAGCATGTCTAAGGAGGGGGCAGTGTTACGAAGACGGGTTAAAGGAGAACTCACAGAAACATTTTTTTTAATTTTCCATCACTTACAGGCGTTTTCAGCAGGCTGAAACATGTTTTCGGGTCGTTTCAGAGGAAGGCCTAACACATATCAGTTAATCAAAAATTACTCCTACTTAACGCCGTTTTCAGCTGACTGAAACATGTTTTCAGTCCGTTTCAGGACACAAGCAATTACATGGCACCATTTCCTGAAAACCCATTTTCAGGCCGTTTCAGGCCAAGTTACACCCCTCCGGTCCGTGGAACATTCTCGAAGGTGTGTGAGAGGGACAGCCTATCGTGTGAAAGAGAGAGACGATTAGCCTCGATCATGTCTCTCAAAACTTCCAGAAGAAAGTGTGAGCAGGATGGCTATATGCGCAAAAGAGAGGAACAATTGTACCTATTACCTAACCGAATGTTCTAGAATAATGCGAGAGAGAGATAGCTACCCGCATGATAGAACGAGATGGACATAATCTACTACCATCTGGAAAGTCCTCGATGTGTGTACAAGGGACGGTTGTATGCGTAAGAGAGAGATGTCCATATTTGACCTTGAACTAGATCATTCAGGAACTTGGTAGTACAATTTGCGGCGCATATATAAGCGGATCGAGACGCGGCCAGGGACAGTTTCAATTGAGATACCAAGCGATATACATCGGAGTGAGTTCAAAGCGACTAGTAGTGATTGTGATATCTGTGACTAAGTGAAATACTAGTGATTGTGATATCTGTGACAAAGTGATATACTAGTGATTTTTGTAGTGAATAGTGTTGCAAGTGATTCCTTTTGAATTCAATAAAGTAACTGTTTGTTTAACGGCTTCTTTCTATCAAACGTTACCCTATAGCTCGTAACAATATTAAGAACATATCAGGGCACTCTATCACAAGTCGGTAGATAATGAGTCTCTTTTAAGTCGGCTATAAAAATAAACAGTAGGTAAGTATTTTTCATTACAATGAGGACTTGATCACTGCGTTGCTAAATGATAACTGACGAAGGCCGAAGGTTATTCTAAAAAAGTTTTTTTAACGTTCTACCTGTATCCTTTCGGGCGACCTACCCAGGACGCATAACTACGGCAAACATTCTGATTAGCCGGGCCCTAATGATATTAAATGCACAAGCACGCCTGTAATTGTCCCTCGGGAGGGTCCAAAATGGTTCGGGATGGAATTGAGTTTATGAGAAGATAACGTAATGTCGTTAACCGCAAGAATTTGGATGTAGTCTGTCCGGGAATTCTGCAGACGTGAGCAATTGAGGAACTTTTATAGACATGCTGAAGTTATAACAATGATATTGTCGATCCATTTTACGGACAAACGATAGAGTAGAAAATCCCCAGGTTAAATCAATATTATTTGGAAAGAGCTAACATTCTTAAGCTGTTCGCTTATTACATTTGTCATTTGAATCGAATCGAAAAATATACAGAAGCGAATCCCTATTGAAGTTCTACGTAGTTCGTATAGTTACTATAGTAGTAACTGTAGTTTTCGCTAATTAATCATTTGCCTCCTTTGTCGATACATTCTAGAGCATCTAGCTAGTACATAGTAAATACTTGGGTTGGTATAGGCACATACAAGAACTTATATCATCAAAACATTATCTTTAAACCTATAACATACTCGTACAAAATAAACCTAAGAAAATTAGTTTAAGTATACTCGTAGTAACATAAGAAGGTTTCATGTCCAGGGCCCTATTTAATAAAGCTGACAATTCGACATATATGTCACAAAATGACATAATTGTAGAATTGTCGCGCTTAGGCTGTTTAATAAAAGTGACAAATATGTCAAAAATCGACCGGTGAAATCTTGACATATTTGTCATCTAAAAACGCGTTTAATAAAACTCGACTTATGTCAATAAATCACAGTTAAATTTAATCTGACAAGAAAATTGTCGTGACAAATTTGTCAATTTTCCACCATGACAATTTTGTCGCCTTAAGTTTTATTAAACAGAAAAACTGTCGAATTGTCACTTATTGACATATGTCGGACTTGTCGGATTGTCAGCTTTATTAAATAGGGCCCAGAAGAGGATGTCTATCGGACGGTAACGTATGTAACGACACTACGGTAATTTATTTATATTTTCATCTCGGAGTTGAAGCAACTGGATACATTCAGCAAAAACATTGTGAATAAAAGCTCAAAAGATAGGAAAAAATAAAATTTTCAACGAGAAAGCCTACTCATCTCTGGAATTGAAAAGGGTGTTTCAGTGAATTTTAAAACAACCCCGCATCCCCGCAACAACTCTGACCTAATTTCGGGAAACGGCGGCTACATTCCTCATCCCTACATATAGCTCAGAACCCACTGAGTAGGTAAAAAGCTCGATGATTAAAATGGCAGAATCAGGAGTACAAACAAAATACGCACTTGTTGCGTTTTATATTGATTTTTTCGTGACGATTATTCAAAATCTATGCATAAATACCTATTCTGTGTTCTGGCAGAGGCACTTGCGTGCCAGTCCTATTCTAACATGTTTACCATATTCTCGCCGCTCTACATTCACGGTCCGCAGCTGGCCGCTCTATTCTAGCCCTTGAACCGTAGCCACGAAGAGCAACTGCGGAACTGCGAATCCATCCACCTTCACAGTTCACCGCTTTACCGGCGCGAATGTAGAGCAGCCATTAAATTACGTGCTTTAGTTGTCAAATTCGAAACTTTAGTCGTCAAACGCTAACCTTTAGTTGTCATACAAAAAACTCCAAGCTCAAGAAGTGGGGCGGCTGGAGGTGAAGAAAGTAGTGGACTACTTTCAAATGACGGTTGAATCGAAACCAAAGTTCTTTAATAGGTTATTTATATTTTACACCTATCTATCTACGTTTCAACTTTTATTATTACGTCGTGTGTTAGTGGGTTTTGGGCCTTTCCGTTAGATGAATCGTCTTTTATCTTTATGTGCACCATCGCTGGAGGATTTGCTTTTATAGATATTAATATTGTGGAGGTGTGGTGAAACGTTTAATATAGATTAGAGAGAAACATTTTGCAGATCCCGCTTTAAGGTTTGGTTGAAATTGTTTATGTAGTTTATTCCATTTACTTATGTAATTTGTTTAGTAACACAACAATTTGTTTCGTATAAACGCGAGTTTAAAATTTACTGTTAATTTTAAAGTTATAATCTTTCATTTGCTTGCTCGCTTCGCCGAAATCCAATATAATGATTTATTTCAAAAGTTGACGATATTATAGCGTTTAATAAATAAAAAAAATACCACAACCATATTAAAAAATAAGACTGGCAAATACTGATTAATATTGTTAGAACTCTTCTACGTGTACCTACCACAATAATTTAAGTTATTTTTGCTGTGTTGATAGAATTCATTAAAATCATACAACGGTCCATAAAATTAAGCGTCTGGTAATAAATGGCTTTCGATCGAAGCAATAGAACATCGCGTTATTGCGTTACCTACACAAAGAGTTCTTGCAAATCTTTTTATCCATCTTCGAATTCGTTTAACGATTTTCTAAGCTTTGAAACGTGATCGAAATTTAAGTCTCTTTTGTCGATTAAAATTGTATTATATCTTCATCTTAATACCTAGTCTTATTAGTTTTATTCGATAATTTATTTGAATAATTTTACGGAGCAATGAGGTTGCGGAGGTAGTGGTGTCAGTAACCGACGTAGGTCAATGATTCAATTTGTAAAATGTACTTTGGGTAAAGAGAATCATCGTGTTTTATATTCTTTCTCTTAGGCTCCCACTGCTAGGATACTGGCCTTCTCTCAGAGAGAGGTATGGGCCATAATCCACCACGTGGGCCCATAGGATACTGGCCTTCTCTCAGAAAGAGGTATGGGCCATAATCCACCACGTGGGCCCAGTGTGGCTTGGTGCATGTCACATGTCCTCGAATTTTGTAGTTCCTGAACATGCGGGTTTCCTCACGATGTTTTCCTTCACCGTTTTTAGAGCGAATGTTATAAATCCGCACATAACATGATATAAGACATTGGTGGTAACATTACTTATGCCACCTCATACCGTTAAACATTCTTAACGATACTTTAAAATTAACGTTAATTTTACCGTTACTTTGAAATGGGTAAAGCTGTGTCGTGCAAGTGCGCCACGCACGGAGTGATAACACCACAATTTTTACTCACTTTGTTAAAATTACCGTTAAACGAACGTTAAAATTACTATCGTTAATTATACTGTTGTCCGTCTGGGTTGTTACCACCGCTTTGCTCGTGAAGTCTGCCGCCAAGCAGTAGTGTGCAAGTTTAACAGCAAGCATTACTGTGTTCCGGTTTGAGGAGCAGAGTATCCAGTGAAATTACTGGGCTTATGAGACTTAATACCTAATGTTTCAGGGTAACGAGCGCATTGCAGTGCCGCGCAGGCCTTTGTGTTTCAAAGTTCTGGGTGGCACTACAATTGTTATGGGCCGGCGTTATGCTTACCATCAGGCAAACGACCAGCTCGTCTCGTTACCAAATAACATAAAAAAAAATCTTTTATGATATTTGGTAACATTAACAAGCCCTGCTTGGTACTATTACGTAGTCCCATTGATAGTACGACAGGCGTTTTTGGGCCCATGGTCCTAATGATTATATTTTATGGGCGTTGGTCCTACTGATTGGGTAGTACAATCACCGTCAATAGTGTTTTCTTAAGACTACTAAACAAGGATATTAATTCCAATCTAATACATCAACACATTTTTAGTCACACAGACAAATATACAACAAGGGCTCAGTTTTGTATTTCTAGGATTGGATCCTAAAATAATCATCCTTACAACAAACAGCAACAACTACTTACTTATAGTGAAAACAAGCCGTCAGTCTCTCAACAATCACAACAAAACGTTTAGTATACGTCCGCAGACTTATCACAATGAAGAGCGTTCATTCCTCCCACTCATGGTAATAAGGCAATAACCGAACATGTCTTGTTATAGGCATGGCGTGTGGCTCCCGATCGATACGTTGCGTGCACGTCACAGGTGCGTTGATTTGCGGCTATTATATGTTGTTTATCTCTATGTTCAACCGTGGGTGCCTGTGCTATTGACAACACAAAATGCAATTCAACGCAAATATATATGAGAGAAAACACGTAGCGTGTGTAGTTGTTTTTAGTGCGTTCGAGAACACGAAAATGTATGGAAAATGTTATGCTGCATTGTACGTTGTGTTGCAAATAGTTTGTAAGCGGCATTTAGTGGTACTAACCATATGTTAAAGCAATTTTGCTCGCAAATTATCAAAGCTGAATGTGGTAAAGGTACAATCAATACTGTCGAAATAAAATTAGCACATGTTGTCGTAGACATGCTACGCGCTACGTAGAGGGTTGCGTAGAGTTGTACGTAGTAGTTACAGATCAAAGTGACGCGGATAATGAGTGACTTGCGATTAGGGATATAGCGATGTCTTTATACGAGTAGCATTAGTATTAATGCGCTTTACAGTGACAAGATTTCATGTGCGTTTACCTACCTCTAAGTATTAAAAGAGAAATGGATGAATGAAATGAGTTACCATATTTGTACTACATACATCATACAATAAAGACAATTGTATTACTGTTAAAATACATTCCGATCTTAGGTCCTTTGGATCCACGATCACATTCTATTTTCAAATAATTGTAGGGAAGCTTGAATGATGCGACGAGTTACCAACCAAGGTACATTATTGGATGTTTCTCACTTTAACTTCACTCTGATATTATTGTCAACAGTATAATATATAGTTAATAATTTACAACCTATGTACCAAATGCTCCATTGATTTGAATGAATAAAAGTTTATTATATTATATTATATTATTATTATCTACTATTATAAACGTTGGTACATATTTCGCTTAACAAATTAGCAAAGCAATTCAACGGGGCAAAAGAAGACAAGGCAAAGATAAGGCAATTCAAGTCGGATTTTCGTATTTTAAGCGCATTTTGTACCTGGGTAGTAGCGTAGTAGAACCTCTAATCCCCCACCCTGGCTTCGCCCATATTACCAAGCTTCCGTCGCCTGAATTTTCCTGAATTACTATACGCTCGAGTTTGACACTCCATTTGAATATTTGAATTAAACGCGAATGTATGATGCGTAACTTTCCGAATTCAAAAAGTTGGGAGTTCCCGTTCGTTACGTTTTGAGTTACCTAACTCCGCATTATTGAGAAGATAAAATAATTATGCTTAAAAATGTGTATAAAAAGTTCTCAAATCCTGTATTAAGTGGCAAAAGTTTTATCCATAAACTAAAATTATAAAGACTTAAACGTAACAAAAATATGAATATAACTATAATCAACTCTATAATTAACTATAAATATAAATATAATTAATTTTTTTTATTATTTTATAAAAGTTAACAACGTTTTTGCCATATTTGTCAACTAACCGTGATACCACAAAAATAGCTTTTAGACGCCTAATAAGCTCGAAAGTGTCAAAAGATAAACAATCAATCAATTAATCATAAAAAGATAAACGTCTAAAATGACTGGAAATGTCACAACAGAATGGAGTTGACAAATAATGCAAAGGATTTGTATAATAAAAATGTAGAAAAGGTCTACCGATAAATACACACAAGCAACTTTACGTCGCTATTACGGATATTTTGTGTCACAGGAGTAGTAAATTGATGATCAACGACCTTTTGTTAAGGGGGCATCCGGCGTCCCACACCTGTCATAGGTAGGATCCTCCCAAGGTGGAGGCGATGCGTTCATGTTCCGGCGCATCTCGCGCGTTCTCGTGCTTACTATCGTAAGCATAACGCCAGTCCATAACAATTGCAGTGCCTCTCAGAACTTTGAAAAACAAAGCCCAGTAATTTCACTGGCTACTCTGCTCATCAAAGCCGAACACAGTAATACTCGCACATTAATGCTAGGCGGCAGACTTCCCGAGCAAAGCGGTGATACCAACCCAGACGGACACTCGCAGAAGAGTTAGTCCTACCGCCTAGTAAAAGTTGCGCCAGAAATGATTTATCTCAGCACGGAGCCGAGTGCAGAAACACTCGACGCTGATATAGTATCTTGATATTGGCACAGAATAGATAATAGTACTATTGAGTTTTCATATTTTACTTAATTTAGTGAAGCATCGTTTGTTACGCTCTAAAATTTTCTTAAATACTGATAACAACAATGTTAGCAAAGCTTAAAAAAGAATTCATTTTCTTAAATTGAATTATCGGTTCATAACTAAGCAATTTCCATCAAAAATGACCAGGATACGTAATAGCTACTGGAAGGGGAAGATTATAAAATAGGTTTATTTTTTAACCGACTTCCAAAAAAGGAGGAAGTTATCAATTCGTCGGGTATTTTTTTTTAATGTTTGTTACCTCAGATCTCGGTCATTTATAAACCGATTAGGAAAATTATTTTTTTATTTGAAAGGATATATTTTCAGATTGGTCCCATAGAAATTTCATCAAAATCGGTTCAGTAGTTTGTCACTGAAGTCGGTTCGTCACTTTTTTAAAGCAATTTTTTTTAAGAATAAGATAGCATGACTATTAGATTATTATAATATGTTCTGTGCTATTAGCTAGACCTCTAATACCATATCTACCGGATAACTCATCCTTTGCCTCGCCATATTGAGGAGGAAAAGTGTCACATGATGAAAGTACTAGTTATTTTCAGGCAGTCAGTATTTCCAAGTTTCTGTTAACCTACATAAAAAAAGTTATAATCTCTGGGTACATTTCCAATTATTCCAAAAAGAAATATCATTTCTCACACTATATGTATAAAGCCTTGTCAAAACTTTTGGTATAGGTTAAACAACTTTTCTGCCACGATTCTTCCCGTCATTATAAGTTAGGGAGCTTATTAGCAGAAATTGCTGAACCCTGATATACTTCAGATTGCTTACCTACTCGGCGAATCTGAGAAAGTTAGGAAGTGTGACTATTTGAGTGGAACAAATGCGACTAATGAGAGTACCGAGCGGTCACAGACAGTCCTAATTCGAAAGCCTACCGTATTTTCATTCGATCATAACACTGAAGAAATATTTCCTAACTGCTATTGTTTTTACTAGGTGGCAAAACTCTTTTACAAGTGTCTGTCTGGGTGTGTCGCCACTTAGCTAGTATATAGTCTGCCGTCAAGCAATATTTTATTTTAGTTCTTAGTTTTATTATTTTAGTCTCTACTTCTCTTTTTGTTTATCAACATTGTAGGCGACGCGCCTCCTTAGCGTTGGAACTGGCGGCGCGCCTCTTTTCGACGAGATTTAAATTGAACAATCTTTTATATAATTTTTGAATACTAGCTGCTGCCCGCGGTTTTCACCCATTTGAAAACCGCTGTTCCCACAGGAACCGCGCATTTTTCCGGGATAAAAAGTAGCCTATGTTACTCTCCGGTCATTAACTATATCTATGCCAAAAATCACGTCAATCCGTTGCTCCGTTACTGTGTGAAAGAAGGACTTTGACAAACCAACAAATACACTTTCGCATTATAATATTGTATTATAATTATAATATTCTGCCGTAAGATCAAAAGGTACCTACAAAGTTTCCTTAGGCGATAAAGGAAATAATTTGAAATCTGACGAAAGTATTCTTACTGTGACTGTACTACTTACTTTACTGTTCTACTTTGACGATTTTTGAATTGAACAGCATAATATGGAAATTTTCTCTTAACCTATCCTTTTTTGTTGCATTGAGCGAGAAATTTCACTTTTACCCTACAGCTATATCATACAGCGATATCATAATTAATATCTAACTGATATTTCAACAAATGTATTTTCTTTCTTTCTTTCTTTCTTCTTTCTTTGTATATTTCAAGATTTTCCATTACTTACCATTTTTTTGATTATTAGATAAAAATCAATTAAAAAGTAATCTTGAGAAATTTTCAATGAGTAGTACATTTTATACATGTTCGCGTGTAATACAAAGGCCGTGAAATATATCTAAATAAACATAAGCTAAAAGGCGAAATTATCTTCAATTTGTAAAGGTATTGGTCCGAGCAATACGCGAACTATTGAAATGTCAACTGTAAATGCGTACATACGTACCTACACAATTACATTGTTCAAATGTTATTTCATGGTAGATAGACGTACAGTCGAGCCGTATTCATATTGTTCAATCCTCGAGTTATGACACAATTTAATAGTGGTTCTAGGACTAACACTTCTGCGAGTGTCCGTCTTACACAAACAGAAACGCTTACACACTCATACCCCCGCACTAGGATTCCCTGTGTCGCAGGTGGCATGGACATACACAGATACACATCACAAACATCCAAGACCCGAGAAGAAACTTTATGCTTACACAAAATCTGCCCCAGCCGGGAATCGAACCCGGGACCCCTCGCTTTGCAGGCAGGGTTACTATACCAACTTAGCTACGGAGCCGTCAACGTTACAGTATCAGGTATGTAGGGTTAACTAGGTAATATTTCAGTATACATTGAATCTCCCTAATTTCCTTATAGTACACCAGTTATATATGATAGGCATTTTTCTTCTATGCTTAACTCAAATGATGTTCATTACACGTTAATGTCTACCCCTGTAGCCGTTACCGCCATAAGTACGGGCTATAAATTTACTCAGTGAGCCCCCATTGTAGGAAAGGGTGGAGAATTATGGATGGGCTCGGAAACTCAGAAAAACTAAATTTATACACAGAATAGATCTATTTGTATGGAGTAAAATGAAATGTAATGGTTCATGGTCTTTAGTTTCTACTAGCTGCGACCCGCAGTTTCACTCGTGTAGATTCCGATAGGAATCGTCATAAAAAGTAGCCTATATTACTCTCCGGTCCATAAACTATAACTAGGCCAAAAATCACGTCGATCCGTTGCTCCTTTGCTGCGTGAAAGAAGGACAAGCCAACAAACAGACAAACACAGTTTCGCATTTATAATATTTCTAGTAGGAAGAAGGATTACGGTAAAATAAAAGATTTTGATTTGATTGATTTGAAATTGCGATACGTAGTAACAAAAACATCCTAAATAAATTGAAATGTAACGCACATGTCAATGCCTGTCTCACACTTCAAATTCAACATGGCCGCACTACGTTCATATTGCAAGCTTAATTCTATTATTCAGAGACTGAGTAAATGTTTGCGTGTCTGCTCATAAAGGACTTGATAGCAAGCGGACAGGGTGCGCGCCCGGGGCGTGTTCGAGACAATATTGATGGTGCTTTAGTAATGAATTGTAGCATGCGCAAGTGCGCGCCTCGCAACATACATTTGTCTTGAACGCTCGCTCAGTGCGTGCCTGTGGTGAAAACCGCGAGCAGAAGCTAGTTATACATAATTCCAACATATTGCCTCGCGGAGAAGCGTTAGCTATGGGTCCTGGGGGATGAACTGTCTCCTGAGACAGTTCATCAGCCCATTCAGTCTCAGGAGACAGTTCATCCCCACTTAGTATAAATGAAATATTGTGTAATCCATATTACTATAATAAACGCGAAAGTGTGTATGTTTGTTGATATTTATGTTCTGTTCTTCAGTTGGTCTGTCCTTCCACGTTTCATGTGGAAACGTGGGTACAACCGCAGACAGAAGCTAGTAGGTAATTATTACAGGCTAGCTTCTGCCTGCGGTTTTACGTTCCCACAAGAATCGCGCATTTTTCCGGGATGAATTATCCTTTGTTACTCTACGGTCCATACACTACATCTCCTCCAAAAATCACGTTGATCCGCTGTTCCATTGCTGCGTGAAAGAAGGTCAAACCAACTGACCAACAAACCAACAAAAATAATATAAACACAATTTTGCATTTATTACAGTACGGATACTGATTACAGTACTGATATCATTTTGCAAAGTAACAGAACAGTGAAGCTGTATTAAAGAGTAGGTCCCAAGTTACTGAAAAGAGTTATTTCGAAGTTGCTGAAAGTTGTTTCAGTCTTTAATTATAAGGAAATTTACTTTTCTCAATTACAAATAATGAATAAATTCTGAAACTCGAAGCTGTAATACAAATGTTTTTTTAATGTTTCGTACCTTTCAGTTAAAGAACGGAGAAGAAATTTTACAAAATGTACTAGAAAAGCAATCAGTGAAATTACTGGGTCATCATCATCATCAGACGGAAGACGTCCACCGCTGAACATAGGTCTCCCGCATAGAAAGCCACTTAGATCGGCTACTCGCCTCTTGCATCCAAATTACTGGGTATATAAGACATATGACACATGCGGCGCAAGTACGGATCTTTTCGATAAATAAAATTCGATAAAATTGACAGTTAAAATCGATAAAGTGGGTTTTATCGATTTTAACTGTCAATTTTATCGAATTTTATTTATCGAAAAGATCCGTACTTGCGCCGCTGATGTCTCAGGAGGCGGTGTAGTGTCGCTCATGCTTTTGTTTTACAACGTTCTCGATGAACTCAATATATTATACAAAGCTTTTGTAGTCATCTATCCTATTCGTGGGTAGCTATAGAATCTGAATTCTGAATTTCATTTGCTCTAGAACCTGACGAGATTGAATCTCAATTACGCAACGTTTGACTATTTGGCTATTATTATAGTATTTAGGAATTTTCGTAGTAGAAATAATATCATTGCCCTTTTTCCACAGAATGCCGTGGCAAGGAGTGACGAGTGCGGGGTGAGGCGAGTGAGGCGAGCGCGATGAGCGCTCCCGAGCCGACCGTGCTACAAGCTCTGCAGGGCCACACTCAGCTGAGTGACAAATGGCCTGGCCCGCGTGCTATCAAGATATACGTCGCCTCTGTCTACAATGGTACGTTAGAACTACGAGTATAGTTGGGCGAGCGCGATGAGCAAAACGAGCGTAATCAACGAGAAATTAAAAATTGTAATCTATAAAATTTGTGATGACAATACTAAACCATAATTAGCAGACGTCTTTATTGACACGTCGTGCAATCTGTCGTTTTTTTAACATTTAGTAGGGAAAGTTTGTATCCATATTTAGTTTTTATATCGTTTAGCAATTATGATATAGTAACAATAGAGTTATCATAAAACGATATTTTTAATATACCTGATACGTACCTCTATAATCTAGCACATAATATAATTATATGATTAAGTAGGTAGCTATTAGAAAATACTTCCTCATCAATATTCTTATTTTAGGGCTATTTACAAAAGTCTTCACTCCAACTACCATTTTACGACGAATAATCAGTTTCTTTTATTATCATTTTGTAAACCTGAAACACATTTTTCTTAATAAAACCGTAGATTATTATACCGTACCATAACCGTATATTATATAATTATATTATAGATGCAAAATATAAAAAGTATGTAAGTAACTTTACAAATAAACAGTAGAAAAGCGCAAAACTTCTGTTTTTCAACAGTTGCAAGCTAACAGTACTGGCTGTAGGAATTGTTGGAAAAAGAAAAAGTTTAACTTTTTTTAATCAAAGCTTGGCGATGGCGTCTCGTCCCATTCAGCCTGTGTGACAAACTTTTTATTTGCAGACTTCCGTGAGGAAAGGCGTCAGATACTTGAAATGGTCGGTCCGGAACTGCAGTCCACTTATGATGATCGACATATTGATGTAAGTATTTTAAAAGATTTTTTTTTCAAATTTGCTGTATATATTTATTATATGAGTTTCTATATTGCACCATAACTTATAAATGCCTGAACAGATTTGGATGTATTTTAGAATCCTTATATAATACCGAGTGACATTAGGGTAGTCATGTATCTTTCGTTACAAAGTTTCAGCATCCAATCTATTACCTCTATTATCCATTACATCTATTACAGATAAATACAATTGAAGTGTCTGTTTGTAATGTCAAAATAACAGTTTTACTAAATGCATATGAAAGTATATAAAGTACTAATAACAAAAAACAAATTTTTAAAGTTTTGTCTGTCTGTCTGTTTGTTCCGGGTAATATCCAAAATGGCTGGAGCGATTTAGACGGGACTTTCACTGATAGGTAGTTGATGTTATAAGGAATGACTTAAGATAATTTTATATTTATTTTATAGAAAAAGAATTGGGATTACGCGCCAAAAAATTCAAGCCCATGAAATCTAATATCTCCGTGCGGGTGAAACCGCGGGCAGCAGCTAGTATCACATAAATTAATTACAGCAACGTCATGCGCCGACGGAAAGAAATATTCAGTCAAATATTCGAGTCCGGAATTCCAGAACGCTTGTAATGAAATTACTGCAGGTATTACGAATTCCGGACAACTTTGCCTACGTGACACTGTTGACGAATAAAAAAAAGATAGGTTTATTTCTAGAGTAGTAAGTCAATGATTATAACGTTCCGTGTCTGGCCAGAATAGAAACAAAAAAATTATACACGCGATTGTTAGAAAGTGGCAAGTTTTTTTATGTTTGTTTTTTACTTACTTGCTGACTTAAACACTTTGATAAGGAAAATAGATAATATATTCTTTGACAAATTACTCGCACTGATCTAAGTAAAGACTATTAGTAATGCTAAGAGTATGGAGAACTATTTATGGTGCCTTTAGAGACATTTTTCTACAGCGTCTTAATCCATTTCTTTTTCTTTTGTTTCATTTACTTTTGACCTGATCTTTAGTCACGATTTGTTTTTGAGGGTGGGTTTTTTGGCCTCTCGGCCAGGGTCACGACTCACGTGGTTAGAGTAAGAACACAATGGAGATGGATCGGCCTTTTATTGCATACAATTCTTTATGCTTATGAATACAGATTTCCATGTCTACAGATTTCTATGTCTAATACAGACTCCCATTTCTACAGATTTCTGTTTCCACAGAATCCCACGATTACTGATATTCATGTTCCTAAACAAATGGGTAGAAAATACTGTCATCATGACAGGACTTTAGCTACATCTCCATAGATGTTTATGTCGGAAATAAGCACAGTTCCCGCGATATAACGACCGGCCTTGGTTGAAACCGCAAGGCGTAACTAATTGATGACGTAATTATTTTTGTTTAACAATTCCGCTAAACTAAAGCTGTCGCCTGTCACTAAGTGTTAAATTGTATTACATTTACCTAAAACTCAGCCAGGGAGTTGCAAACTCCGTAAATAGTGTCACGTACTGGTGTCACGTTACAAACTGACAAAGTTCCAGACAGTGAAGTGTGCTGCCGTATTTAACTTCTTGTGTTTGCTCTACTAATGTGCCGCGTTCGGAAAGGGTGAAACAGTTGACGGCATCAATGTCAGTTTCAGTTGTTTTTCTTTTACTAAAATAGGCTTACGTTTGGCTGCGATCTTACTTAAGCGACTATAACACTTTGTAACTTCGAATGTTCGGACACTTATTTATTTAACATAAATAATGTACAGACAAAATGGTAACAAATAAATGTAAGTCGGTGTAAAGCTGTCTAGATTACGACACGAATATCAGACATAAACTTTACTTATTATTAGTTTGAAATATACTGGTAATCCGGTTTAATTGAAAATAATATGTCCCGCTTTTATATGATGAAGCGTTTAACGAGATTTATTCGAATGTTTTCAGATTATTTATTTTTTATACAAATTCGAATTACCAACCTACTGTGCACATCTGCAGCCTCACTACTACTGTTTAATAGCTAGATAATATAGCCTTCGCGTATAGCTATAAAAATGCTGGCCCTAGCACAAATTCAACGTGGCCATGCCGCCAGCATATTGGGATCGTTGCCAATTAGCAGCAGTTTGTTAGATTAGATATAACCAGTTCCTGTAAACGGACTCAATGTGTTTTGTGTTCATAGATCGACTTTGTGGACATGCACTACGGGACTGACGGCGGTGATGAGACTAATCCAGCATTGCTACGCTTCCACATTGAGGAAATACGAAGCTGTCATCAATCATCGAAAGCTGGATACTTTGTCGTAAGTTATTATTGTTTTTTTAATTTTATTCAATTAGTCAAATTGCAGGGTTTACGCCTTACGGTTTACGCCATTTCTCAAAATCAAGACCAAATCTTCGAATGTACTGATTTAATTGAAACTTTATGCGTATAAGCAAGACACATAGACCTAAATGGTTATAATAGTATAGCTATAATTAGTTCTTGAGTGCAACTACATTCCACCCTTTAAAAAAATATGTTTTATAAGGTATTAGCTTTACCCGCGTTTTATAGCGCTTTATAGCCTGTGCGTTTATCTAAACTATCTACATTCCAAATTTTATCAAAATCGACTTTGTTGTTACGGAGATACGTGAAAACAAACAAACCTTCGCATATTAATAGGAAGTAGGATTTAAGAAATCTTAAGTGCTAACTGCTAGCTAACTGCATTCAATATTATTAACATACAAGACTATCATGGATATCATCATAATCTTCACGCCTGAGAGATGTTTAAATCCATCGATGCCCAAATCGAAAATTTACTTCTCAATACTGTTCACAAATACACCGTCAAAGTCACGAATCAGTTATGTAGTAACATAATTTATGTCACTTGGATGAACGTGCAAAAAGTGCTTTGCCAAAATTAAAAAAAAAGAGTTGTTGTTGATGTCGGGGACGCGGGGACTTCGCTGAGTCGGGGAGTTTTAGCGGGAACGCAAAAAGCGAGAAGCAGCACAAAGACATGTAAAACACATGATTGTACCTATTTTCGTATTCTTTCAAAACTTCATAGAAGCAGTGCATCTGTCACTTTTAAAGCATAAATGACTCAATTTTGTAAAACTTGAACTTATAAACTTGGCAATAACAAAGTACTGGCGCATTATTAAAATAATGTGGTTAATGACCACGCAAGCAAACACATTTTTATAATGATAATTATGTTGATGTCAAAAAAGATCTCTAACAAAAATATAATTTTACTTACCTACCTACAACTTAGCTATCTTAAGGGGCAGAATCCGGCGCGCCGCTATCTCGCTCGCGCATCTTAGCATTTTTGAAGATAAATAATCACTTAATATAATTATGAAAAATCGCACTCGGTGAAATTGCTGGCATTAACATTACAAAGGTACGGCAAAAGTATCATTTTGATCCGATCAAGTTTTCATACATGAAAATGGGCAAAACATAAAATCCCATTTTTAGGTTTGAAAACCTGAATGGAACAAAATGAAATTTTTGTGTAACCTTTGTAATGTCATTGTCAGCAATTTCACCGAGTGCGATTTTTCATAATTATATTAAGTGATTATTTATCTTCAAAAATGCTAAGATGCGCGAGCGAGATAGCGGCGCGCCGGATTCTGCCCCTTAAAGAGTGTTTAAAAAACAGTAATATTATACGGACAAGTAAGATTATTTTTCGTATATTTTATCACATTTTGACTGATGGAGATTTTCTTAGTTGTCTAATAATGTAAACAAACCGGATGGCTCACCAACCAATAACATAGATAGAGATTCAAATTCGAATCATGTCATTGGTTACTGATTGTTCACTATTGATGTCATTGGTTGGCATCCGCCAAGTTTGTTCGCATTATTGGACCAGTAGGTAACACTTGTGGTTCTAAACTTGTCAAGTACCTAACTATAGTACATATTTGAACGAATGTACTAATTACACAATCCTAATCTTTTGTTTGCCTTTGGCTATGTAAAAATTGGCTATCAAAACTTTTTGGAACGAATAATAACCTATTAAAAGCTTATTTAAAAAAATGATCCTTTTTGCTAAACTTTGAAAGTGGATAAGTAATTGTTTGAATAAAGTTTTTAACTTCAATTTCTTTTCAATTAATATTCGTGTAACTTTAATGATTTGCAAGTTCTCTTGTTCAACATTTAAATGATGACCTTTAATCCATGTGATTAAAGTGTGTACTATAAGTTTAAAAAAAGTCAAAGTTATGTCTTGATTTCATCTATATTATTTATAAATAGAATAATACATTAGAACTGGCTGTCAAAACACACTTATAGGTGCTTTAAGATTTTCAAATCGAGGGTGGTAGCTGGCAAGTAAGCACTTTGAAATACTTTACCGAGATTCAATTTTTTTTTGTTTTTTAACGTGCGAGAAATTCGTTTCTGTAACCAACCCCTCCCCCCTCCCCTGCACTGGCGGGGAGTATGAGACTCACCGCCTGCCTACTGCACACCGTCCTACCCACTAAAACCCACACGTGTGTTTGGTGGATGGTGTGTATTAGGCAGAGGTCCGGTGCTATGGAGTACTCCATTCCCCTGCCACACGAAGCGAATGGGGTTTGAGTTGGCTGGAGTTCGTTTGGTTGGGGTGCAAAAGAGACAAGTTAGGAGTGTAAAGGTGTGGAAAGGAAGGAAGCAAAGGAGAGGGAAGTAAGGGGAGGGGATGGGGTGAATGAAAGGAATGTGTCATGTGTTGAACGTTATTTACATAAATAAGCATAAAATATATATGTAGTACCTATATGTACCAATTGATATATTCTAGCTAGTGCTGTGTATGAATGTGTGACTGTCTTGTGTGTGTGTACATGTAGATAAGTATAATGTAATCAGATAAATAGATAATTATATTATATATATAATGGGAATAATAAAACACAAAATAATCAAAATTTGCATTATAGACAGATTTAATAATTGAAATTAGAGATCTAAATACCAACTTACATCAACTGTTTACAACAAAGGCTGACCAATATCAAACAAATGTGTTAAAATAAAAATAAGTGTGTGACCTGATTCAAGTGTGGCCAGGTCCTTGGATGCACACCACTCCCATCGCTCTCATTGCGGCTTCGCTGGTCTCACAGAATGGCCCCATGTGCGTCGCGTGACTTGTGTGAGTTGCACAGATGTCACAGAGGTCCCATAATGTGACCGCCGTGACTCAGGCGCCCCAGGCCACAGGTGTTTGAGAGCGATGCTAGCAGTGAGAATCGCAAGATTCACCGGTGAAAATAGTCAATCAACATGAGACAATTAAAATTAGAGATCCAAATACTAAATTACAGTCAACTAAATACAACATAAACTGATTAATTCGAAATGAAGTATCTTTTTCCCCCTCTATGTTTACACATTTACAGAGACGGTGGACAGATAGCGGCAAGTAAGCCAACCAACCCAAATCTGAGGTATTGTACACAGGCTATAGATAACAGAATAACTCCGGGCGGAGGTGCATGTTGGTAGTTGTGTGAGATGTGTGAGTTGTGTGCATTGTGTGTGTGAGAATTGTGTGTGCCATGTGTGCGCAATTTTAGTGAGACAGGTATGCACAGTGCTTTCAACCTGCAGCAGTAATCAGCGCAGACCAGGGTGCGAATATTTCCTCAGTCGGAATTAGTGGACTCAGAGAAGTCAGAACCGGAGCTAGCTGCAGTCAGTGCGGGCGTAACAGAAGCGCGAGTAATTCCACCAGAGGTGGAGGCACCTTCCTGGGGTGCAACCGCAGCCTCGCAACCAGCGCCCGCGCTTCCAGACGTTTGATCCATCATGTTCGCATTCTGTGTCCAGTCTTCGCAATGCTCTTGGTGGGGGGGACGATTTGCTGAGTTGGTAGAGGCGCGATGAGCGATTGGCGACCGGCATCGCACCTGCAGCTCCGCCCGCCTACGCCTTGCCACTGCAATTTCTCTAGCGGAGAGGTTGCGGGCAGCCTGCAAGCATTCATCCAGCATTCGATCCATGAATGCGTATTTGCGATCGCTTGCGCTTATTGCCCGATCGTGGGCCTCGATTACTTGCTGCATTGATTGTATTCGCGCGTCCCAGTGTAACTTACGCCGATTTGACTCACAGTGTTGCCCCGCATAATCCACCGGTCGTTGGTACGGTGGTTGTGGTGCTGTTGATGACGGCGGTAGTGGTGGTGGCGGCGGCAGGGTACATTTTTGTGACTGTTGATGGTAATGTCGAGGTTGGTTCATATCCGATGGCAGTGGGATTAGTGCTATTGGGGTGATAGTGGGCTGCGGGGCCGATTGCGTGGATGCCGTTGTTATCTGAACTGTTGGCGTTGATTCTTGAGGCGTAGCAACTGACAGTGGGAGAGGTGGTGGTGGCGGTGGTGGTAGTGGTGGTGGCGGCATTAGGAGCTGTAGGTAACGCTGTAGTATACAGCGAGCACCATATACAGTAAGTGGATGGGGAAAAGTTATCAATCTCAGATCCAGCCGGGCAAAGTCAGCTCTGTGTCGCGTCCGTTTCCTGGCGTGGTCGAAGATCCTTATGTTTTCTGCTTTATAACACAAGCCGCGGAGGTCGGAAGCGAAATCACCGCGTTCACAGTAGAGTTGTTAGTGACAATTCTTCAAAGTCACTAGCACTGAGGGCGTTGCTAGTCCCACAGTTTTCACGTACCAGCGCAGAACACGTCCGCACAAGTTCCGAGTCACCGGCACTGAGAGCGATGTAAGTACCACAATTTTCGCGCGTAAGCTCAAATGACCGTATCTCAGCGCGGTTAGCAGTCGAATGTCCATTTTATGTGTGCGTTATTGTCTTTTGTTAATAGTTTAGTAACAATAATTATTAGTTTTGAGACCAATGTGCTCAATGTGCTCAATGTGCGCTGTCACTGGGACCGTTGTGCATTGTGTGAGTGGTGTGCCCGCCGAGGGTGCGTTGTGTGCAAATAGTTCACGCGATATATATGTTCAGAGTGACTCAGTGACCAAGACTAGCGTATGAATATTAGGTACCTATTAGGTGTTGGTGTATGTATGTGAGAGGTGTGAGTGCGGTGTTAGTAGTGTTAGGAGTTGGTATAACAGTCAGTGATTTGAGGGACCAAAGTGCGCAGATGTAGATATTAGATACTAGATATTATAGATGGTGGTACAGATTCTATGGTGGTGATACAACTATGTTTTCCTTTATGTAATATATATGCCATAAGTAATAGTAAAACGAAAAAAGAAAACTAAGCAATGAATGCCCTTGAATTGATCATTCAGGTGGTATTGTGTCGCTAAACCAAGTCGTGTAGGAGGATCAGAGGCGCGTTCTAGACGGTAGTCGTTTTGGCAGCCTGATCACCTTACAATAGTTTACTAGGTGGTAGGACTACTCGTCTACGATTATCTATCTGGGTTGGTACCACCGCTTGGCTCGTGAAGCCGCCAAGCAGTAACGCATTACTGCGTTCCAGTTTGGTGAGCAGAGTGGCCAGTGAAATTACTGATCTTATGAGATTGACAGTATCGCACAGGCCTTTGTGTTTCAATGTTCTGAGTATCACTGTAATTGCTATAGGCTGGCGTTGTGCTTACCATCAGGTAAAACGACCAGCAGAAAAAAAATGGTTAAGTACATTACTTCCTACCAGCCCACAAAGCTAGTAAGCTTAATGGTTATAACGATCTTGATGGACTTATAGCCTCAGAAATAATAGCCAAGGTTAAATTTCAATAAACCCTTTGTAACGGTAAGCTTAGAAAACCCACTATTATTCGGTTGAAGAATATCCAATCACAACTTGACCTCTACCTTTTTGTGTTTTTTGTGCTCTTTCACAAAAATTAATGCCTATTATACAAAAATCCGATAAAGTATAATATAAGTCTATTTCTTCATATCTAAGTGTTATTGGGTTTCATTACGTTGTTCAATCATGTCTCTAAACTAAAATTGAGAGCTTTAATTATTGATATGGCAATTTTTTTATATTATTGGATAACGAGACGCAACCGCTTCGTTTATGTCATGGTAAACGTAGCCCATAACAATTGCAGTGCGACTCAGAATTTTGAAACAAAAAGGACTGCGTGGCACCGCAGGACGCTCGTTACCCTAAGACATTATTATATGCATTAGGTATTAAGTCTCATAAGCCCAGTCATGTGTTATAGTATTTGATATCGAATCGAGCTGGTCGTTTGCTATTTCACTGCTTACTTTGCTCATCAAACCTCGTAAAAGACCTCGTAAAATCAAAATGCTGTACTGCAAACCTTACGTGTTGTATTGTCAGCGTGCAGCTTTTGTAACACAGGTTTTATAACATATGTACCTAACCCCTGTTTTACATAAATCTCAAAATTAATTAAATCAGAATTAATTTATCTAATTCGACATGAAAAATAACAAACCGTTATTATTTTTCTCGCTAATGACTCACAGGAAATCCAGCAAATTGATACGCTAACGTATTTTTCAGGCACATTTCTATTTTGCAATAACATTTCAATGTAATTATCACAAAGATCCTCCGTAAACACACGACTTCAGGTAACCAAACTCCGAACAAACAAGCTATTATTCAAGATCCGAGAGAATGAGACTGGCAGCCGATATTCTTAAGTGTAATCCTTTCGGAATCCTTGCCTTGTACCCTCGCATAGATTGTATTGAAAAGCAGTTATCTTTGAGGAGTTCGATTTGTTGATTTTGGTTGGCTATAAATACATACCTACACGGATAGGTTAATATAATACTACATACTTTTGGCAGTGTTTTGTTGATAAAATTGAGGCAATTGGTTTCCTTGGAGTAGGTACGAAAACGTACTGTATAATATCGAGGCTCTTTATTTTACGTTATATGCATGATATCAGATATCACCACCATCATGACAGTGTGATGTCTCCTTAGATCACATTGTCACTGAAGATCAGGGGGGTGATTAAACGGTAAACAAAAATTAATAAAGAATATATAAAAAGATTTTACTATTTAATGATGTTATCGTGGTTACGAAGCATGGCCTCGCAGCTTCCAATAATGCACACAAATGGACACTTATCGAACGATTTTCCGTTGAAAGACTATTCAGTTAGCCAATTATAATATGAAAAGCAGCAGAGAATGCCTAAATTCTATGCCATAATTGCATTATGAATGTCTAGCTCTTTGTAAGATGCAAACGCCCAACCTTGCGGCTTAGCAGGTGACGTCAGACTACACACTCTTCAATTCGTAAATATCGCAGCCTGGTTCAGATATTTTATTTGTTTACAGTGTCTCATCGGCGGCGACGCATCATCCTATCTCCCAGTACTACCATTCAAGATCCCAGCGGATACCTTCGATGAGCTGGTGAAGTCAGCGTCTCCTCAGTCAGACCTCGTCCGTGCCTGTTACAGGCTGAATGGAGACAACACTTACCATCTCGAAGGGGATGATAAATGGTGAGTGTTCTCATGAATTTCATAAATATTTCATGAAGATTTCTCAGATTATTTTCATCGCTCACGAAGGAAAACCAATGAAATCGGAGTCGAGGAGGGCTCTTATCACGCTCAAGAACAGGTAAACCACGATCGAAAGTCATCGACTTTTCCTGAGCTTAATTCATCGCTGGGTTTATGAGGTGTGTATAGCAGTAAATATTTATTTAAACCTTTTTTTGTGTAGCATAACCTCTTCGTACCTAAAGCTTTCTACGCAATTTCATCATCACGTTTCCTTTTTCGGTATCCACTTAACTGATAAAAGTATATTCTCCTTTTACAAGCACTTTTATAGTCATCTCATCTCGATGGGTCCAATGTAGTATTCGGAAGAGGACTTTGATCATCTTTATTCGCGTCTCATCTATTTAGGCTGTAACAGTTTACGGCCCGTTTCATTGGGACGAGGTCCGATTACTCAGTGGGATCGTAAAATAAATAATTTATTGTTTACCTTGGAAGTACAGTGGGATGCAGGGCTAGGGTTTATATAAAAGGACTTATATGATGGAATCAGGCGTTACATTGCGGAAATCCATCTATACAAATAAATTAAATTGAAGTGTCTGTTTGTAATATCGAAATAACAGCTTTTTACTAAATACATATGAAAGTATATACGGTACCTATTATAGCAGAACAACCATTTTTAAAATTTTTGTCTGTTTGTTCCGGGTAATCCCCGTAACGGCTGGACCGATTTTGACGGGACTTTCACTGGCAGATAGCTGATGTTACAAGGAGTAAAATAGGCTACTTTAATTTTAGAAAAAGAATTAGGGTTCCGCGCAAAAAAAAAATCCATGTAATCCAAAATCTCCACGCGGGTGAAACCGCGGTGCAGCAGCTAGTTTTAAATAAGATACATATTTTGGGTAATTTATAGTTTTAGGCCATTAGATAAAAGTGCTTCTTTTCTGCGTAATACACGTCATAAATTTCCCATTTCAAATTTCTTCCTATGTTTAATGTCTTCTGTTCTGTTTTTCTAGCAACCTTGACTGGGTTGGTAAACTAGCAGTACATAATTATTAGAAAGTATAGTTTTCTACAACACGCGACATAAAATTTTAAAAATTAAATGCCATTTTTGTATCGCTGCTGTTCTTATTAGTCCAACGTATTAAAAAAATATTTATAAACCGGTTTTTTAACAGCAGATATCTCAATTACATTGCGAGAAAGGCTTTCTTATTTAAAAAGTAATTACTAAGTATCAGAAATAAAATAATGAGTTTTGTTTTCATATTGTATTATGGTAACTAGGCTTGCGTTTGACCGTCATCTCAACTGATGTTATTAAATTTATCATACCTACACCATCGTCCGCTCATTTTCACACTTATCCCATTTCCCCGTCCACTAATAAGTCATGACACGGCCTGACTGCACGAGCTAAGGTACCGCCATAGATAAACGTGGGTAACTGCTTAGAGAGCCCCGTTCACATAAATATTTTTGACGGGAGAGCCCCACAGGTTATCTTGTATTGCGGGAAGCGGCACAGGTAAGGGTCATAAGGATGTATCCTTTCAAGAAATCGTGTCTAGAATAAAGGATGTTTACCTTCCTTTGTGTTACTTACACTTGCAAATAGTGATTTTGGGACAATGTGATCCGCGTCATGTATAGGTTATGTAAAGAAGGGACCCTTACGATTCTTCGCAGTTGGGTGGCTACGATTTTCTTCATACATTTATTTAGTTTGCACGCTTGGTCGATCCCTCTTTTTTATTAAACCTGTGAAGAATGTTTTTGTTAGTGGGAGGACTAACTCTTCTGCGAGTGTCCGTCTGGGTTGTTACCACCGCTTTGCTCGTGAAGTCTGCCGCCAAGCAGTAGTGTGCAAGCATTACTGTGTTCCGGTTTGATGAGCAGAGTATCCAGTGAAATTACTGGGCTTATGAGAGTTAATACCTAATGTCTCAGGGTAACGAGCGATCTGCAGTGCCGCGCAGGCCTTTGTGTTTCCAAGTTCTGGGTGGCACTGCAATTGTTATGGGCCGGCGTTATGCTTACCATCAGGCAAACGACCAGCTCGTCTCGTCACCAAATAACATAAAAAAAAAGAATACAAATGAGATTTTTATATTCTCGATAGGTTAGTGTTTGATCACTATCTCACCTGGTCTTAAGTGGTCGGTATTGGTGAATATTGACGGGTCCGTAGCTAAGTTGGTAGTAACCCTGCCTGCTAAGCGAGGGGTCCCGGGTTCGATTCCCGGCCGGGGCAGATTTTGTGTAAGCATAAAGTTTGTTCTCGGGTCTTGGATGTTTGTGATGTGTATCTGTGTGTGTCCATGCCACCTGCGATACAGGGAATCCTAGTGCGGGGGTATAAGTGTGTAAGCGTTTTAAGAGATTGTTTATATGTAAGAATAGAACACACAGATAGATGGATGGCGACAGATTTTCAGTACGATGGAAGCCAGCCAGTCAAGCACTATAAATTCTCTACTTCAATGCAAAATAAGAAATTAAGAGTTATTCAATACGACCAACAAACAGTTACATAAGAAAAACACAAGTCTATTGTTAACCAAAACTTATGGATTTAACTTAATCTTCATAATGAAGAAAATTTATGATTAAACAATGTTTTATTATGTTGTAACTAGCAAAGTTATCTAAAAAATAAAATGTATTTAATTAAGATAAAAGTTTTGATACGTAATCTATAAACGCAATAAAATACAACGTCATAGTAACTTCTTTTGCTTTGAATTACTATAATTTGAAACCTTGTAAAAATCAAATTTATCGATCTTATTTTTTTTTTGCTTTATTTATTCGGGGTGCTTACAGCTAACTTTACAAAAAAATGTATTGAAACAACATACGGAAAGCCATTTAAAAGCCTCCACAGTTAGTAATATATTATATCTTATCGTGAAGTCTTGACAAATGTTGTTCCATTTTTACCTTATTGGAATAAGCTGTGTAAAGGTCGAACGAGTAGGGACTCTGGCTCAATCATCCTTTTTAATTTGTCTTAAAAATCTTCAATATAAAGTTTCGTAGTCGCGAATTTATGAATAGACTTATTAAACAAAGTCTGAAAAGAGTTTTTAAGACTATAAGTCGGTAAATCTAGGTATTACTTAGTTAAAATTTAATTCATGTATTCTTTTTTTTATATATGTGGCTTGTGTAATAATTGCAGTTTGATCAATGTTTATCTCGTTATGGATTGTACCCAAAACCTTAACGCACCTGCAGAGTCCATCGAACTAACCACTTCACCACGAGGGTGCTGTCAATTTAACTTCTACAATTTCTGAGAACCAATAAACAAGATACTTTTCCTCCATTCAAACAATGTCTAAGTTTTACCAAACTTTTACACCTAATTTGCTCAGCAATTTGATATCGGATCTCGCTTCAAGGCACCCGAGACACATTGTTAGCTAAGTAATTCGATCAACAGGAAAGTCGTGAAAATAGCCAAAAGAATTTCACCCTCGAAGCCCTTTGTTGTAAATTTGAAGCTGTCTTTGTTTGCTAAACTTTTGTCTTATCTTGGTACAATACTGGTTTGACCCTGAGACAGATAAACACTTTAATAAATATTATAATACACAATACAATCTCAGATAAATGTAATTACTGGTAAAAGAGACGCGGGAAAAATTAGGGCTGCAAGTCATTATCGACGTTATGGTATTATGCTGAAATATTATTTACCTACCATTCTCAGTGTATTTATTACTTGCCTAACACGGAGATAGATCACAATATTCTCTGGATTTGAAAGTAGTCTTATCATCAAGTGAGATAGTGTCAAACCCAAGCCTGTAAAGGTATATACAAAGTTTTACCAAGATAGAGCTGGTCCTAAGCGTTGGTGTGTTATGGTGTGCTGAGCTCTGGGCTGAGTCATTATTTTCTGAAAACCTTTGTAACAACAATGATACGTACAATACACACATTATACAGCATGCATGCAAATTAGTTGCCAGACTGAAATAACCTAATATCCTCTACTTTGCAGTAGGCAAATAGCTGTTTTGGCAACTACGTGTTCCGTTGTGAAATTGTAAACTGTGGTTTCAGCCGTCCCATTTGTTTGAAAAGTTCGTAAGCTCCTGCGAATGTGAGCCCGTGTTATAATGCATTCACGTGTTGTGTGATTTTGAACGCTATGTCAAAGGGGTTTGGTTTAATATTCATGTTCATAATATGCATATCATACGTTACTTTTTCCCCAGATCCCTTCTACCAAACTTTTACTTAAATCTCTAATACTTGCACAGCTGGGCGAAAGCTTAACTTGGAACACAAATATATAATGTTATTATTTTTTGTTCAGGCTCAAGTATCATGAAAATTATAACGTTATTTATAGTACCTAGTTTGCATTAGAGATGTTCAGCGTCGTCATTTGTCACTCGAAAGCTTCAAACATCTTAAATATTGACAATTTATAATTCCCAGTAGCTATTAAGATGTCTAATGATTTTTTTTATGAGAATACATGTAACAAACCTAATTTGTTCTACAAACACGTAAAATCTAAAGTGAAATGAATCAGCTTTAGCATTAATAATTTTAATAATGTTTCATCCAACAGGTTTAGCAGTTTAATAGAGCGAGAAGATCAGCGTAACCGTCTCAATGAAGTCCAGAAGGCTTTTAACTCTATCGCACTAGAAGCATTGGCAAGAGGAGTGGAAGTCACCGATTTGTTGCGGAGTTCTGTAGAAACCCAGTGTGAAGTGGCTTTAGGTAAGTTACCAATCAATTGCTATGGATTATGGTTGTGTCTTCTGTGTCATTATTTTTATGCCGATTTTTATCTATTTTATATACAGTGATGGAACAAGTTATGTGACTTTCCATTAAGCACCTTTGCGGAATTCCTAATGCATGACTGTGTGCCTAATAAAATACAACAAACCAATCTACTGCACAAGTTTTTTTTTTTTTTTTTATTTGGTAACGAGACGAGCTGGTCGTTTGCCTGATGGTAAGCATAACGCCGGCCCATAACGATTGCAGTGCCACCCAGAACTTTGAAACACAAAGGCCTGCGCGGCACTGCAATGCGCTCGTTACCCTGAGACATTAGGTATTAAGTCTCATAAGCCCAGTAATTTCACTGGATACTCTGCTCATCAAACCGGAACACAGTAATGCTTGCACACTACTGCTTGGCGGCAGACTTCACGAGCAAAGCGGTGGTAACAACCCAGACGGACACTCGCAGAAGAGTTAGTCCTCCCACTAACAAAAAGTTATTGGTCAATATAGGCCTACAGATAATTAAAGTTTATGAAAGAGCATTTATTAAACAACAGAACTTCTTTTTGAAACTTCATGTGCAATGTAAAGCCAGCGGGTTATTTGATATTTCTTTGATTATATTATTGTCGTTATATATAGCCGGTTTTTTTAATGATATTTAAGGACCTTAATATCTGTCGTCATCGGTCACGTAGCACGCTGACTTACTATTGTATTTTTTTAACAGTCTCAATCTTCTATTCGTATTGCGAACTTACTACAGCAAATAATTAGATCACAAATTGAACACTGGCAATTTGTTTAAAAAATACCATCTTCGGTACACGTTCGCCAATATTCGCCCGTCGTAAATTGGAAGAGAGCCGCAAATTTTATCGTTGACAGGACCCAATGTACTATCGGTTCGATATCGCCATATAGTCGACGAGTGTGGCCAGTCTGCGGTTTCCTTCGTGGGAACAAAACGTAATTGGCTCACAAAATATCAATTATTGCTCCGCAATTATGACAGACCATATAGCATTGGACATAGTTTTGTTTGCTGATGATACTTCACTCATTTTTAAAACTGATAGGAAAGACAGTGAACTAAAGGAATTAAATGATAACCTTGACAAAATCTCAGAATGGTTTGCTGCTAATAATCTACTACTTAACGCTAGTAAAACTAAATGTATTAAATTTTCACTTCCCAACGTACCACACGTGGAATCTAAAGTGGAATTGGAAGGCAGCAAACTTGACCTGGTGAATAACACTGTATTCTTAGGATTAACTATTGACTCCAAAATGCAGTGGGGTCCTCACATCAATGCCCTATCGGGTCGTTTGAGTTCCGCTGCATTTGCAGTACGTAAAATTAGGCAGCTGACTGATGTGGCGACGGCAAGGTTGGTATATTTTGCATATTTTCATAGTTTGATGTCTTATGGCGTCCTACTTTGGGGATCTGCTGCCGATATAGATACCATTTTCATATTACAAAAGAGAGCAGTACGCGCCATCTATGACATGGGTCCACGCGAATCTCTAAGAGACTTTTTTAAAGAAATAGGTATTCTAACCCTGCCTTCGCTATACATTTTGGAAAATATAATGTATGTACGGAAGAATATTACTAAATTTAACTTAAAAAGTGATGTACATGAGTTAAATACTAGAAGTAAACATAAAATTGTTGTACCCGGGTTCAGATTAAGTAAAACTAACAAATCGTTCCTGGCAAATGGTGTCAGATTCTACAACAAAATTCCTAAAGTATTAACTGAATTACCACAAGGAAAGTTTAAACGTATAGTCAAGAGTGTATTAATTAAAAAAGCGTATTATAAAATTAAGGATTATGTAGATGACAAGGATGCATGGAGGCAAACAGCTCAGGAGCCTCCTGGCGACTACTAAACTTTAAATTGTTAGTTGTTAGCATTAGAATCATTGTAAAAAACTACTTTTTTTAAAAAGAATGCCGTGACGAGTTTCTTGCCCTTCTTCTTGCTCGGCCTATACCAATTTGGAACGGGCACGGTGGGTTTCTGGAAGATTCGTTGACTTTGAGCACGGATTGGGTCTGTTGGTGTCTTTGTCATTTATTATGTTCTGATAAAGACAGCATTAGTTTTAGTCTGTGATTCGGGTAGATGAATGTTGCAGAGGCCGGCTGTTAGAATCATTTTAACTTTCATAAGTGCTCCTTTGGGGCCTATTTGAATAAAGACTTTTGAATTTTGAATTTTGAATTTTGAATTTTTTTGAATTTTGAATTTTGAATTTTGCATGAGTAATGAAACCATTATTCAATTAAGGCTACATAATGAAAATGGGAACTTAGACATAATTTATGGTTTGCTCGTAAATTGTTTTTTCACCGTGCTAAGTAAATAATTATAAGTCCATAAAAAATGTATGTAGGTTTCATGTTTCCGCCTAGTAAACAAAGACACTATCATAATCGTTGTAGGTAACCAAAACAAGAATTGTTTTCAAGAATTACCGAAATAAAATTGGACATATTATTCTTATTATTGTTTGGCTTTGGTGTCGATTCTGGCGTTTCATATCTAAATCTAATTTAAGTTTCACTCTCTCACTTTCTAAATAAGAATAGGAGAAAGGGATGGCATATATTTAAGAGCTGTCAGATTAATTCTCTTGCTTGTGTCTAGTGTAAATTTAACGGCCAAGAATGTAATGACGCCTAATTTGTCAAAGATGGATGATATTTGACAGCTATCAAACTAAATTCAGTCCTCTCACACATCTTCCATCCCTTTCTGATGTTAGTTATTGGAAGAGAGAGTGAAACTAAAATTAGATTTATGAATGTGACGCCAGAATCGACACCATATCGTACTATTTTAATATACAATAATTATTGTTCGTCAAAGTAACTTATCCAATAATTATTATCTTTAAACAAGCGTGTATATTAGTTTCTAAAAAAATTCTAAGGTTAGATAGCAACATGAAAAGCCCAGATTATGTTTGTCGAGAAACTCAGGTAGTTTCGTTAGTGGGAGGATTAACTCTTCTGCGAGTGTCCGTCTGGGTTGTTACCACAGCTTTGCTCGTGAAGTCTGCCGCCAAGCAGTAGTGTGCAAGCATTACTGTGTTCCGGTTTGATGAGCAGAGTATCCAGTGAAATTCTTGGCTTATGAGACTTAATACCTAATGTCTCAGGGTAACGAGCGCACTGCAATTGTTATGGGCAGGCGTTATGCTTACCATCAGGCAAACGACCAGCTCGTCTCGTTACCAAATAATATTAAAAAAAAAAGTAGTTTCGCTCCTTAGCGGTTCGCCTAATAAATGTAAATGCAAAATTCTTCGTGCCAAAAGGAGGATTATCCACAATATATGAGAGATTAACGATAGATGATGTGCCGTTAACAAAATGGGAAAATTATGTTGAATAATTCTAAGACGCGCTCGCGTCGTAAATATCTGATAGAAAACGATAAACTGACGACTCGACGCCGGCCGCGACGATGCTCGAGGCTCTCCAGCCTTGCTTTAACTCACTAGGCACTAGATGGTAGGGTTAACTCTTCTGCGAGTGTCCGTCTGGGTTGGTACACCGCTTTGTAAGTGAAGTCTGCCGCCAAACAGTAATGTGCAAGCATTACTGTGTTCCGGTTTTATGAGCAGAGAGTAGCCAGTGAAATTAAAGGGCCTATGAGACTTAATACCTAATGTCTCAGGGTAACGAGTGGCACTGCAATTTTATAGGGCCGGCGTTATGCTTACCGTCAGGCAAGCGACCAGCTGTTCGTCTCGTTATCAAATCGGTAAAAAAAACTTAGTCCCTGAAATACGAAACACTGTTATACCAATGAAACTTATCTCTTTTTCATTATCAATATTAGACTCTGAATGCTCTTATCATAAAAATATTGGTTTTATATTAATTACTAGCTGTTGCCCCGTTGTTTCACCCGCGTGGAGATTTTGGATTACATGGTTTTTATTTTTTTGCGCGGAACCCTAATTATTTTTCTAAAATTAAAGTAGCCTATGTTACTCCTTGTAACATCAGCAATCTGCCAGTGAAAGTCCCGTCAAAATCGGACCAGCCGTTTCGGTGATTACCCGGAACAAACAGACAGACAGACAAAAATTATAAAAATGGTTGTTTTGTTATAGGTACCGTTTTTTATTTATAAGGTTTTGTTTAATTTTGTTTTTAATTGATAAATTCTTAGTTTTTTATTGAAATGTAAATATTTATTAGTATGTACTTATAAAATATAATAAAATGTAAGCTTATACCTGTAAAGCCGTATATACTTTCATATGCATTTAGTAAAAATCTGTTATTTTGATATTACAAACAGACACTTCAATTTTATTTATCTGTATGGATAGGATTTAATACAATTTTACGAGTAATACAAGCTCCTCCGTCATTTAGCTTTGAATCTGATTACTTACAATCTAAAATAATTTCAACATGGGTTGTATGTAAGAGAAGAAATACATAGAAAGCGTTGGCACAATAGTTTAAATTTCAAGATCAAATAATGAACTGAAATGAAGAACGTTTATTTGTAACAACTAACAACCTTAATTACGGGCTTAACTCAGAATTACATAATTGTTACAAATCGGTCCAAACTCAGTTATTACTGGTTCTAAACAAACAGCGCTTATCTTCAGTATGGACCGGTTATATAGTCACTGATAATGCTGTTTCAGTTTCAAATACAAATTCTGCAGCATCGTGCAGGTAGTTTCCTATAAGTTTCGGTATTGTTATACGTGCACCAAAACATATTAATTTAATAGGACGACGTCAAAACGGAAACTCTGCGCCGCGTCGTTCCATTGAAATGCTTTCTATCGGAAAACTTCAACGTCAGCACAATGCCTCAGTTCGAGTTTAAGCCAATTATTTGGAGACAACGGCACAATCAGTTTCTTAATTACGGTTTAGGAGCATTTTAATGGCAGTGCTGTTTCTTTACTTAGTTGGTTGCATTGTTGTTTCATGGCAAGGCGTCTAAACTGATGTGAGCATGGGATTTTCAAACTTTTGGAATAAAAAGCGAAGGTGAACATGCTGATGAGTGAAATTTAATCTTATAATTATGTTGAGTTTACGATGACCTAATAACACAAAAAAAAATAAACGCCGCACGTTAAAAGTCGTTTGTATACAGATGTCGTATGTAGACGTATCTTTATATATCAAGTGGTAGTAGGTACTAAGTTTTCGCAAGTCTTTGCTTTGTAGTCTGCCTCTAAGCAGTTATGTGCCATCATTACGGTGTTCCGGTTCGATGAGCAAAGTAGTCAACGAAATTACTGGGCTTATGATTCAGGGTAACGAGCGCAATGCATGTGCCGCACATGTCTTTGTGTTTCAAAGTTCTAAGTGGCACTGCAATTGTTATGCGCTACAACAACATCTACAGATCGGTCGGAAATCGGATGGGTAACCGGTGATGATATTTACAACTGAGCACTTCTGTGGCTCATAGCAAAAAATACTTTGTAGTGCACGTAATATTTAGGTATACACTATACACGTATATTCTACTGATCTCTTTTATTTTACAGTCATATTTATTAGCTATGATATGGTGTCAAAATTGAGGGTTGCACAATGGAAATGGAAATCAAATTCTAAAATGTTTTCTAATCGCCACTAATGTTCAAAATTAAATTGTTTATGTTTGGTAGATACACCATAATTAAACTCCTAAATCTTGATAGATACTTTGTTCGAAACGACCAAACGCACACGAATCACGAGCTCAATGTAAAAATATCCTCATCGTTCCATTCACTTGCTTTTATTGAAAACCCTTTTATCGGAAAACTTAAAAAGTCGTGCCGATGCTGTGCCGATCTCAGCCAATTACGCGGAAACTACAACGGAGAGAAAACAACGGCTTGAATCGGTTCCCCTACTACTGCAATACGACACGAGGCGGATTACGTAGCTAACGTATTCTCTAGATAAAAATAAAGAACTACGTTTCAATTTGTGTTAGAATAACTATAAACATTACGTCCCATTTGGATGCGGAGAAGAAATGCAGCTTTTCCACTCTCTTTTCTTTCGTTTGATTCGATAGGTTTCGCTCGTTTTTTTTACTATTGGGTAATGAGGTGAGCGGCTCATTTGCCTGAAGGTAAGTATAATGCCGGCCCAAAACAATTGTAGTGCCACTCAGAACTTTGAAACACATAAGTCCTCCGCGACACTGTATTGCGCTCGTTATCATTAGACATAAGGAATGCCGCGCAGAACTTTGTGTTTAAGTTCTATATGATACTGCAATCGTTATGGGCTGGCGTTACGCTTACCATAAGGCAAATAACAATAGTATGAAAAAAACTTTAATTAAAGTAATTGTTGTCAATAGAAAAACTATCTATAAAATTATTTGCCGGCACCTGTATTTCCTGTATACTACAATAGTCAATATGGGAGTCTTCAAGACAAGAGTGTACTGGTATTTTCTAGGCAAGCGTGCTACATCTTCGACCGCATCGTCGCTTACCATCACGTGAGATTGCGGTCAAACGCAAGCCTATTAAGTAAAAAAAAAGAAATAAAAGATAGAGCGGTATAGTTCTGTATCCCGCTCTTTTAATACGTAGACTAACCTCTAAATACATTTGTTCTAGAACTTCTTTCATCTGGTACCCACCCTAAAGGAATGGTAGCTGTGTTCAGAGACATGCCTGAACTAGAACCTGAGGAGACCAAGCTTACTGTGTTAGCGCAGTCGAGGTTAAAGGAGCTCAAGAAGAAACTGGAGAATTCGTTACCTGATGGGCATATTGTGAGGCTAGAGTAAGTAGATATCCTATCCTACTTATATATGTAGATACTATTATTATATTTTAAAGCATCATTCTTAGCGATTTTGTGTACATTCTGTAAGTATAAATCGCTAAGAATGATGCTGATCATATAATTATGATCGAACTTCACGTACAGGTAAGTTCGTTTGATCATCATTAATTATAAACGTGAAAGTTTGTGGGAATTGTTATTTTTTTGTTATTTGTTAACGAGACGAGCTGGGCGTTTGCCTGATGGTAAGCATAACGCCGGCCCATAACAATTGCAATGCCACTCACCCTTCATACACCCTTTCATCACAGCATAAAAAGAACAATAAAACTCAGTTTTTTTTTTTAATTTTGATGTGCTACTGAAGATTAGGAGTAGAATAGGGATGACTCCATTTTTTTATGATGTCAATCAATCCGTTTTCTCAAAAGAATCAAATGTCTATATCGAAAAAACTGGAAATCGAACGATAGAAACGTCAAAATGAGAGTCAAAGTCAGGCGTATCTACTGACTGCTGAAACGCCCCATACAAATTTGACAGAACATCTGACGTCATTTGTTCAACATGGGCCGTACTTAAATCTGTCTACACTATCTAGGTATCTGTCTGACTAAAAACATGAATTTTGTAGATTTAGCCGTGAAAAACCGCGTTAAGTACATAAGTTGTCTTACATTTTTTTATTATTTGAAATGTAAAAAATCTGATGGTATCATGTAAAATAACTATTGGATGATAAAAAAAAAATCGATGGATTCCGGAAACTTTTGGATGCAATATCTTTGTGGGAATTATATATTTTTTGTGAATTTCATTTTTACTGTGTTAATACGATGTTCTTAAGCCTGTACAATAACCGTTATTTTGGGTTATAACCGGTATTTTGGGTTTCATGCAACATCCCTATGTTGTCTTTATTGCTAGTGTCAAAAAAAAACAAAAGAAAAATCATAATTTTTTTCGTGAAATATTTTATCAAATATGTTTTTGGAATCTGGATGGATTAGAAAAGGAGCGTCATAACTCATAAAACAAATGACACGTTCTTGCCTTTTATAATTATCTTGGAATAAATAGGTCCGGTTTCATGTAGTAGGTAGTATAATTATAATATACTACTACATATACCAGATGAAACCGGACCAACATTATATGTTTTTATTCAGGAAACACAGACGAATAGACAAGCATTAAGTCATAGTTAATTAGACGTAGAACGAAGGTAAATCAGAGACGGCAGCCCATTTTCCGGACATCGAGGCTGGTTTCTGCGAGAATTCCAATTAATTCCTCCTGTAGATTGTTGTAACGGTCGCCGGATTGGAACTGACCCAAATTGATAAACAGCTGTCGAGTCAGTTAGGTCCAATATTGTTTGCGAATGTACCTACTCGCCGTATTGAGGCGAGTGAGCGTAGGAGGCTTATAATCGCTTTTTTCTCTCAGAAATTAATTCATCTCGAACGATTTTTAAAACTTTTTCGTACTGAAATAATTAAAGAAAAGTAGAACTCTGGCCCTTAATAACCGTCGCAAAACGACTTCAGATTTAAACCAAATTTATTTAAGACTTGGACAAATTTTAGGACTAAAAGAATTCTTTTTGAAATCGGTTTCTAAATGACGAAGAAATCTTTTAATAATTATTATCTACTATAAAAATAAAGTGTCATTGTTATAACCTCGAGTCGAGGAAAGGCTCGATTAAGTAAATCCAAAATGTTTACCTCCAACCACTAATCAATATTTTAAATCCTCAAAACTAACAATTCAGATTTGAAATTTTCGGAGAATAGAAATAAATTTCACACAGGACGCAATTTAGTAATCTAAATTGACACAGTCTTTTCATCACAGCCAGTCGTGCCGAGTAAAGTCGAGTCAACAAAATAAAACAGACGCACAACAAAATGGAATAAATTGGCCGATGTAAAAATCAGAGGAAAGTTTGTGAAAGCTATTTATTTTGCCAGCGAAATTGCGCACGTGAAAAGGATTTAACCAGTCCTGCCTTATGGGTGTTTATCTATAATCTAGTTGGGTGTTTCTCCCTTCACGGATGATTTATGTGCGTGTATTCGACGTGGGACGCTGGAGTTTAGGAGCATAGACTGACAGTGGTTGATATTTTACGGTATTTTTAACAGGTGGTAGATAACTCTTCTGCGTGTGCCCATCTGGGTGGGTACCACCGCTTTGCTCGAGTAATCTGCCGCCAAGCAGTAACGTGCAAGCAGAACTGTGTTCCTGTTTGATAAGCAAAGTAGTCAGTGAATTTAAGGGGCTTATACCTAAGATTTAATACCTTTAATGTCAGAATACAACGAGCGCTATGCAGTATCACGCAGGCTTTTATGTTCCAAAGCTCTGGGTGGCACTGCAATTGTTATGGACTGGTGTTATGCTTACCATCAGGCAAGCAACCACCTCGTCTCGTTATCCAATTGTATAAAAATTATGGTATGTTTTATATTTGTAACATTTTCATACTTTCCATTTCGAATGTGATCCTACTGTTTGTTGACGCCTTTTAATGCATGCCACTTTTTATTTAATATTAAGACATACTGTAGGGTGGCGATTCTAAGGGGCGCAGTATTATTCCCAAAATACAATATACCTAATTACCGTATAATAAAAGCAGTTACGAAGTTAATCTTAACGCTTACCGCTATTGTAAAGTATCGTTTTCGGTTATTCAACCCTTACTTCGGGCCGGTAAATTGTTTCATAAGTTATCAGATTAATTTAACGTACGAGCGGACTGAAACTTTCATGAACGAATTGCCCTTTTGCAATCACTTCGTTACGCTTTATACGCGTCACAATACGGTGCAGTCGCAAACTTTAATGAAAGTAGCAGCTTGCTCGTGAGTTATCGTGTGTGAACAACATCAAATTCCATAAATTATCCACAAAGTTTATGAGTGTTTATTTGTATTTGTTTCATATTAATTAGAACGGAATCACTTTAAGCAAAACTTTAAGTATATTGTTCGAATGATTGATTGTCCTAACGCACCCCCTCGTTCCCGTTATTTTTACCTATACGTTTGTTAAAATTTATCGTTTTGACCAATATATCTGACCATGGTAAGCGAAAATGCTGAAAACGATAGTAATACTTTAAATTGTAACTAGCTGTGAAAAGCTTTACTAAACAATCGCGGAATAGTTATACTAAAAATTTTTTTTGTGGGAAAGATGAAAGATAATGTATTATTAAACGCCAAGAAAAAGATTTTATTTTAGTACAATTATAATGATTACAACGTATACCTATATACAATTTTGTATATTTGTCCTTTTTTAATTAGGGCGTCATCAGCAGACTCCTCAAGAACAGACGGTGCTTCAGACACTGAAGAGAAGCTGGCGCCTTTCAGGGAAAAAGTTCAGGCAGCAGTGGGGTCGCTTATTGATGACAGCCTGAGTATGGAGCCTGATCAAGGAAAGGGAAGGAAAAAGACTGTACAGGTATGGTGTCTGAGTACCTAGATGTTTAGTTTTGGAAATGTTATTTTAATAAAATGTTCACTTTTGGTTTAGTTTAGTCACTGAGATCTACCAGCCACTACTGATTTAGCGATTAGTAAAATTTACTCGACTCTTTTAGTCATGAAAGGGTTCGATTATCGATAACAGGGCAATTATTTGTTAGCTAGAAACGAGTAATTGTTCAATGTCTGAGTATTGCAGAGGATCGCTGTTACTGATTCTTTGGTAAACAACAAAATGAATATAGAATTATTGTTTGTTTATAAAATAATAATTCGAAAAAGATATTTATATTACATACCAAAAAGTTCAGAACTTTTCGTGCTATGTTTCAGCCAATTTATTTTTACAGTGGCTCACTCTTTAAGTTGACGCACGTCAGTCCAAACATTGATTTATTTTTAATTCGTATATCCTATTTCGCTGCCCATAGTGTATAGTATCATTTTCAAATATTTCTGCAAAATCTTGCATGTGTTACTTACTTTGTGGCGTTACCCCCACCAGTTACGTCTTTATTTGCCTTATCGTTTTATCTTTACCGCCCTGTAATCGAATGTAACCATTGATAAAACCTTAGACAGAATTTCAAAGCAGGTATTGAGATAAAATAATAATAATAATAAGCTAATGAATCCGTTGACTTTTAATCGAAATATATTCATATGATACTGCTATTTCAGATATCTGTCTTCAAGCTTATTTGATATTGATTTCGCAAAATGTCTCTAAATTATTAATGACAATTCGAACTGATTAAAAGGCTGCTCCCTGCTCTAGGTTAAAATAAACTAGCTAGCATTTTGTATGACAGATTACAATTTTTAGAGGTATATTAAAATTTAATTATTCTTCCGTACGAAAGGGTTTGTGCAGAATTAGTATACATAATTATAGTCTTTGAAAAAGATATGATTATTACAAAGTGTAGTGCGTTTGACGACAAAGAGATCATCTTGCATTATACATTTTTAGAACGATAACATCTGGAAGCGCACAGTTTTATAAAAAAAATGGCTTCAGATATTAAAGTTACTGAGTTTTTTGGACGACATAACAATCTTTCTAATATATTTTAAGTTCCATTTAGGTTTTGTGTGTGTGTAAGAAAAAAGAATCACGGAATCTAATATTATAGATAACAATTGGTATCGATATGTTTAACTAGTAGTCTAAACAAAACTATATTTTTGTTTCAGGAAGTTTTTCTGGAACACATCACTCATCTTAGGATATGTGTAGAACATAATCATATGTATAAGGTTACTGTTAAGCAAATTGAAGATGTCGCTAAAAGTATTTTAAGTAACGCTAAGGAGAACTACGATAACCGAACACGACACCCTCCTGTGCTCATTTACGGACCCGATGCTTCAGGAAAAAGCACTCTGTTGACGCATTTATACTTCAAATGCGAGGAAATATTCCCTAAGCCTGTACTTAGAGTGATAAGATTTTCCGCTGCTACACCAAGATCGGCCTACAACCTGGAGCTGCTGCGAGTGATGTGCCAACAGATATCGATAATCCTGAACATTCCCGAAGGATACTTGCCAAAAGACGCGAGTTTTGATCCTTTATATATCAATAACTGGTTCCAAAGCCTGCTAAAGAGATGCGAAGATATGCAGAACGAAGTTTTGTTGATATTTATAGATAATGTTCATAGAGTGAATCCTTTAGAATGTGATATTGTGACGGGGTTATCTTGGCTGCCTATGTCTTTGCCGAGAAACGTGTTCTTAGTATGTACGACAGCGTTACCATTAGAGCAGTTGCAGTTAACTCCTGCACAGAAAGAGAAGTTCAAAGCTCAGAACTGTTGTTACCTGGTGGATGCGATTGAACAATCTGCTGATAACAAGAGTCACGGGGATTATATTGATAGTGCCTTCGATAAATTAGAAGTCGTGTTTGGTGAGAAAGCCTTCAGTAAACTGGCAAGTACGTGATTTCCTTTTATTACATTAACCTTGTTTGCTTCAATTATCTTTCGCGTATTTTGAGTAGTAAAAATAGTTCATAGTTTTGTTAGAAAAAATTCGGTCTTGAAGTAAAAGTAATGTTTCAAATTGAAAAGATAGACTGTAAAACGAATGTAGAATAATTACGAAAAATTTTGGAAATAGAAAGATATAACCTAATCATCAACATCGTTTTTAAATTGATCATCAACATAACGAAAATCACTAAACGGGAAAAATCTGGATTTTTTTTAACTAATTTTAATTGTTTAATCAATCTTTAACTTAATCAAATTATGTTTTACTTAATATTTACTTCATACTTGCTCAGGAATTTCATTTAGTATGTAGTCCTTGCATACCAAAATATTGCTTGTAATAATGTGAATGTTGTAACAGTGTATTTTTAACCGACTTCTAAAAAAGGAGAAGGTTATCATTTCGGTGTGTTTTTTTATGTTTGTTACCTCATATCTCTGTCATTTATAAACCGATTTGGAAAATTCTTTTTTTATTTGAAAGGATATACTTTCAGATTGTTTCCATACAAATTTCATCAAAATCGATTCAGTAGTTTGTCACTGAAGCCGTTACGTCGCTTTTTTCTTAGTGATAATTAAACAAATATTGAAAACTCAAAACAATTAATAATATAACTACGTTATATCAGATTTTCCGTTTATAGTTATAATATTCATGGAACAAGAATATAACTTCATATCCTCGTATAATCGATTAATATCATCATATAATCCTAACTAAGTTGTATCGAATAATAGCGAGCTTGTTAACCTCAATTACCACCGACTACAGAAACTTGAAGATCGTTGCTCAGTTGTTGTCTGTTGTTCGCAGGTTACATAACTTGCTCAGAGTTCGGGCTGACCGAAGTAGAACTGTTGGAACTTCTGATGCCTACGAGCAACAGCGAGGCGGTTATAACTGTGAAGGAAGCTAACTTTAACTTTTCTACTTTATGTGTCGCCAAATATATGATGAGTAAGTGTGTTCTTGTCAACTGTTCTTGTCTTTTGTGTCTTCGCTTTTAGGTAAACTTGTAATATATTGTCTTTCTGATTGTCTATGTTAGTATCGACACATTACAGCTGTCATTGTTTTTACAAGTGTTTATTTAAGTTTGATTCATGTTTGTCTGTTTCTCAGTAAATTTGGCAATTGATTTTTCTCCCATATGCTCGACAATAGGTTCATTATTTGCAAAAAAAAGAATATGCCAATCGGTTCTTTTCGATACGCAACGAATAATTAATGACAACGAAGATTTAACACACGCTAATATAAATTAGGTGTTATTTTAGAGGCTGAATAAGCATTGTTATTCAAAAGCTTGCGCGCTGTCGACTTGGCACGAATGGAAATTTGACTGCGGATGTTTTGTTAGTTTATTTTGTTGTTTCCTCGTAAGTTGGAGAAATCGATTGTTCAAACGCTTCCTGTTTTATTCAATCTTGCCAAAATGACCCAAAACGTTGCACAAACCTTTGATCTCAAAGTCAATTTAGCATTTTTCAATTAGGTTTATTATTATACTCTACACTTACTTTCACTTTTGCACTTAGCTCTGATTATGTTAATTAGGACAATCTTCAGTGTCTTTACCGGAAGTTTTATTCCAGAACCTCTAATATCAGAGAATGTAGTATCCGGTCGGTGTACCTGGGGGTGGAGGTCAGCCGGTGCTGGTGCGAGAGCGAGACGGAGATATGTGAGGGTGCAGAGTGCGTTAAGAGACGCTCACTCCGACCTGGCCGCTTTGCACTTCGCCAACTTTCTCAACGATGGCGATGACACTGACAACTCAGATGCTCAAGAACTTGGTAAGACTTTTTTAAAGTTATTAGTCCTTTTCAATAAAAACTCATCAAAATGCATAATTTTAGTACAGCGTTACGGCCCGCGTAGAACAAGTGACGTCAGATGTTCTGCCTAATTTTTATGGGGTGTTTTAGCGCTCAGTAGACACGCCTGACTTTGACTCTCATTTTTTACGTTGCTAGCGTTCGATTTCCAGTCTTTTCGATAAGGACATTTGATTTTCATGACAAAACGAATTGATTGACATCATGAAAAAATGGACTCAACATCTCTAATGCGGTTACCGCCTACAAAAGCCCACTGCCATCCGTAACTCAACCGGATCACTAACTCGTAGTCGTTCTTAGCATGGAATATCTACTTATTTATTCCGTGGTTCTTAGGTTGTGCTCCAGACGACGACGACGCCCTCCTTGACTCCACTCCATTCCACTCCGCGAGCAGGACCGCGGCTGCCTTCACACAAAGACATGTTGAAGAGTCCTGGCTGCATCTACTTCTTGCTGGAGACTTTTCAAAACTGAAGGACCTTACTGTTTGCAACTTTGATTTTTTGCTGGCTGCTGTAAGTATTTATAATGGTGGTCGAGACGAAATGCTTTTGTTAGTGGTAGGACTAACTCTTCTGCGAATGTCCGTCTGGGTTTAACAACCCAGCTGGTCGTTTGCCTGATGGTAAGCATAACGCCGGCCAATTACAATTGCAGTGCCACTCAGAACTTTGAAACACAAAGGCTTGCGTGGCACTGCAGTGCGCTCGTATTAAGTCTCATAAGCCCAGTAATTTCATTGTCTACTCTGCTCATCAAACCGGAGCACAGTAATGCTTGCACATTACTGCTTGGCGGCAGAGTTCACGAGCAAAGCGGTGGTAACAACCCAGACGGACACTCGCATAAGATTCAGGTTAGTCCTACCACTAACGAATAACGAACCTCTTGTTCTCAAATTGACATCAATATTATTTCCCTTGCTCTTACTTTCTATAGACAGAAAATAGCTTCTCAGGCCGAAAAGTTCTACCAATATAATCTACGCACCTAAACATAGTAATAGCGTAAAGACCCAGTTACCCATCATTACCGTCTGATATCGCGGTAGTTAAGCAACTCGCGTTAACGGTGACCCCTAACTTTGTGAACTCCTATACCAAACTTACCGGCATAGTTGAAACAGAAAAGTATTTATCTTTGAAGAGCAGTATGTACCAAACGCGGCATTTATGTGCACGCGCCAGTGCTCATGCACCACAGTATCATCAATCATCAATGAACTTTTCTGCAAAGAATTTTCGTGAGTCAAGCAGTAGCGTGACGAGCCGGGGCTCGGCGCTTTGGTGATCTGTGAGAGAGTGCGCTGTGAGTAGGGCTTGCAACTGGTATTAACCGATTCCAAAATAACCGGGAAAAACCGATTATTTAGTGTCCTGTGAGAACCGATTCTTAAATCAGTAGGAATCGATTTCCGATAACTTCCAATTCCTTTCGATTGCCGTTTAAAAATATCCCAATTCTAATCAACGGCTGGCTGTAGAGATCGCAGCGCCATCTAAAATTAAGCCTAATTAAATAATATCAAGAACCATAATAACATCCGATTAGCCTGTATGGTATTAGATTTGTTTGTCTGTTCAATATTGGGAGATTGAACAAAAAATGTGTCAACTATCAAGTAAACTCAAGTGTCACTGTCAATTCATTCATTTCTAAAAAAATGTATAATCAACAAAATGGGATCGAAAAGAATAAAAAAACCGGGTACTCGATTCCGAGTCAGGAATCGAAATCGAAATTTTCAATTCTTCAAAATGGTCCGATGTTGCATGCCCTAGCTGTGAGTGAATTTTGTACTTATTGTGCGTGCGTATACTAGCACGAAGATTACATACTTTATACTACTTCTACTGTGGTTCCGGTAACGTTCATTAGCACCCAAACTCCCGAGTTAAACAAAGTTTGGCTATTAGTGAGAACAAAACAGCGAATCCCAATCTCGATTAGAATTAATCAACAATTTTAATGTCTTGAATTTTCCGAATGTACCTTATGAAGTAGGGTATGTATTACGAAGATAAACTTTTATATTAAATATGCTTATGAGCTGCTGGCTTGTTGATGACAAAATTGAAAAACTAAAGAGGTTTAGCCAAACTCATTTGGTAGGTCGATTGACATAATTTCTGTATCGCGTAATGGTTGCAGGTTAAGATTCCCCTAAGTGGACTAATATTTGTGAACTATGAGAAAGCACAAACATTGGTTTGCCAGAATGTTGCTCTCATAATTCCTGATTCCTTGAGATATAGGGAAACCTAGTAAAGGGTTAGAGTTTATGTATGTGGTAGTTTGGTGGTATTATTTACTAACTATTTATTACATCACCAGCTGCTGCACGCGGTTTCACCCTCGTGGAGATTCCGGGATTTTTCCGGGATAAAAGTAGCCTATGGTTACTCTCCGGCCCATGAACTATCACTATACATATAAAAAAATCACGTCGATAGAAAGAAGGAACCAACAAACACACTTTCGCATTTATAATAGTACTTGATAGTACGAATTTATTTATCATTATTTTACTATTCATAAATAATGAATTACTAGCTTCCGCCCGTGGCTTCGCCCGCGTTGTATGTATCATTATAAATTCTAGTATATATATTTGTTATTCCGATATTGTATTACTGTAGTTTCTTCAAAATCCATTCAGAAGTGTTTGCGTGAAAGAGTAGCAAATATTCATCCATCCTCACAAATTTTAGCGTTTAAAATATTAGTAGGAAGTAGGATTTTCAAATAATGTTACGATTTATTTTTTACTGAAGTTAACATGGAAGAAATCCTCTATGAAGTGCTTTAGCACTGTCTCCTTTCGTTTTATAATACTGAATCCAGTTCCTGAAATTAAGAATATCTCTGAAGATAGGAAACCTAAGCTCCAATTATGCAGCTTAAGTTCCTTATCTTCAGAGAGCATCGTGTAAACATACTTGTAAGAGGAAACTGTAGTTGCCTTTAGTCTAAAAGCAAACAACCGGAGCGAGCGTACCGTTAGGTATTAAATTAAAAACGTATAGTTAAGAATGTAAATTAAAAAAGCGTTTTATAAAATTAAAGAAAGGTTGACAATGGTAGCTGACTTCATCCTCCTGTTCACAGATGTCTATAATAGGTATAAATAAGTAACCACACTGTTATTAAAAATAAATTTCTCCCGTTTATGGCTATAGTAAGCTTGAAAGATATTAGTTTCAAACCTTGCAAATAAGAAATCGTTAGTTTTTACACCACACTGCGAATACCAAGTAGGAGCGTGGGCTGAAACGAAAGCAATGAAATGGAAGTTACAAATATTTTCATGAAAATCGAAGCTTTGAATTATGTATGAAGAGTAAATAGCACTTCAAAGCTTGCCAAATATGGTGCAAAGTCTTCTTCAAAGCGATCGGTTTGTTAGTTTCGCGTGCCTAAAATAGATGTTCGTTTTATGTCAACGTTTTGGCGTGTTACTCAAATATCTACACAGGATAAGTGCTAACGGCTGAAATTAAGGAGTACAATAACATTTGTTTATAACTTTAGAAATATTTAAAAATGGGAAGAACCTTTTGAGTAAGACCCTTAACAAAAAACACAAAAGAGAAAACAAAATCTAATCAAATACTAAGAGGTAGGACTAACTCTTCTGCGAGTGTCCCTCTGGGTGGGTATACCACCGCTTTACCTGTGTAGTGTGTAGTTTTCAAGCAGTATCTAATGTACAAGTATTATTTATTTTTCGGTTTGATGAGCAAAGTAGTCAGTGAAATTATTACTGGGGTTACGAGATTTCATTCATAATGTCTCAGAGTAAGGCGTGCAATACAGCACCGCACAGGCCGCACAGGTAGGCCTTACTGTTTCAAAGTTCTGAGTAACACTGTCGTTACAGGCTGGTGTTACCTTACCAACAGACAAGCGACACCCTATTCTCGTTATCTAATGGTATTAAAAATACCTTTGTTACTATCAAGTGGAGAATCATAACTAAACATTTCTTCAACAGGTACAAACAGTGACTATATCCTACCTCCGCTGTATCCTTGAACACGTGCGGTGCTATATCCTGGACCGGGATGTAGAACTGGTGTATGGAGCAGTGAGGAAGGCCAGCGATATTCTCACAAGGGATCCTATGCAGTTGGGGGCTCAGGTACGTTGAATATTCTAGAACTAGATCTATACAGGAATAGGAAAGCGGTCACTGTACATTTTATCAGCATTGAGAAGCTGCTGCTATCTGAATCTTCTTATTTTACATTTTTCAAGTAGGCTAATAACATCAAATGCTAATAACATCAAATCGAATTCTAGATAAGCCATTTTTAATAGTAAAAGTCCCTCTGTTTTCACCTCACTGCTTTACATACAAACTATCAAAATAAAAAATCTTCGAAATTAATAAAGCGATTTTTATTTATTAAATTATAAACGTAAATTGAAACTACTAAAGTGATTTTAAGTTTTCCATACAAACAGAAAGTTTAATTATCATTTTTATATTACTTTGACATGTTAAAAATGTTGTCTATCAATTATTTAGATCAATGTATCTTACAAGTATCCTACCGACTGCGCCACTTGCAATTGATGTTAATAAAACAGCGATATAGCTCAAGATTGATTTTTATATTTCTCGGAGGTAGTAGTTGCAAACATTTTTATCGAAGTATACCCATAATAAAAAATACATTACACTCATGTATATAAAGGTTCATGAAAATCTGTTCATTTTTGGAGATTTTGGACTCTAAATTTTCTATAAATAGCTGAGAAGTGTAAATACTCATAAAAAGATCACTTGAAAGCGTAATCTCTTAATTTTTACTGTTTAGAAGTTAAATTAATGAGTCGGAGATGCTATTTCTCAAATCACGTCGAAAAGGCATTTGCTGACAAATAAATTTAACTGAAAATATCGTTTCTAAATTCGGTTAAACCAATTTTAAGAGCGGTCGCTTGTTCTACGTCCCTCTTTGTGCTGCCAACGTCAGCAGGACATAAACCCTTTAACGAGTTGCGATAAACCCCAGGGCGGGCCAACTTCGGAATTTACTATAACAGCCAGATAACAGCTTATGCGGGAGTATCGAAATACGCTTAATTCCTGATGTGTTGATTAATAAAGTTTGAGATAATTTGCGTATCTGTGGGGCTTTTGGCTCTAATCAACTAATTTTAGCAATAATCAAATTAATAACATCTATATCTCTTGACATTCATCGCGCAAATTGACACACACAGGTGACAATTGCATACGGGCGTGAATATTCACTGATGAAAATAGTAGATAAAAATGAGAATTAAACGCAAATTTGAGTCATGGATTAAAAAAATGATTTCAATCGGAGAACAAAAAAAGGAAAACAAAGAAAATCCAAGAGATGTGCATTTCAGTGTAAAACTAAAAGTACACACGTTTCCCTTTGGACGAGAAAAAACGGAATTTGTGAATCAAAGCATTGCGCATCAAAAACTATTGGAAACCAAATTCTTCTTCTAGTTAATGTAGCGACCATTTCAAATGTAATGATTTTTATGATACGAGCAAGTTTACTGGTTAGTTTAATTAATTAACCCCCAAAGTAAACATCAATGACAAGCACCAGCGACGGTAGTGCCACCCCATTTCAAAGGCAAACGTATGTAAAATAAAAATATCTTTTATTTACACATCGTTCACAGGTAAATACCACTTTCATTGACCTACACATTACTTGGAACGTAATCTAAAGGTTAGTCATATTAAAAAGCAAACACAATGTTTATCCAAAAGTTTATTAGCTAATAGCCTATCCAGAATGTTACTGGGCCATTATGAAACAGATGCTAAAACTATTTTAATGACATTGATTTTAAACGCTAATGAGCGACATGCTAGCAGTGATTAAATTAATCACTAATTAACAACTGATAAACATTTGCATTAATTGGACCGTCTAGTATTAAGTGACGAAATATAAATACCAATTAAAACTTACCTCGAAAAATAAACATAGGTACAAATCTTTTAATAATTTCATACAATAAAAGTACTTTGATTTTGATACTTTGTGCAAAGCTAGTTTACTGATTTATTAATGTAAAACTTTTGTAGTTTTGAGAGTGACAAGAATTACACGTCACGACGAGTAGCAAATATTGTTGTGTGACTACTATTGTAACTTTCCTGTGTCTTCGATGTAATTAATTTAATATTTTGTATTTTTCACCGACTTCCAAAAACGGAGAAGGTTGTCAATTCGGTGTGTATTTTTTTTATGTTTGTTACCTCAGATCTCCGTCATTTAAAAAACTGATTTGGAAAATTATTTTTTTATTTAGGATTATAGGGTTTACTTTTAGATTGATCCCATAGAAGTTTCATCAAAATCAGTTCAGTAGTTTGTCACTGAAGTCGGTTCGTCGCTTTTTGTTATCTCAGTTTAAAGCATTGTTCTCTCTAACACACATTTATCTCTATTCTTCTCAACAAACAGATTATTGCGTGGCTGCGGCCAGCTGTGGCGCGTCGTGGCGTGTTGGCCACTTTAGTCACCGCTGCGATGGCGTGGTGCGACGGATATGACAAACCACTGCTCGTGCCTCTAAATGGATGGTAAGCCTTGGATTAGTACTATATTTCACTCAGATTAGTGACGTACCATCATTAGTTATAATTTTAGAGATATACTTTTTAGTCACGATTTACAGTTATTCATTGTCTCCATCAATATTGAATGCCTGGAAGAGGTCGCTGCTTAGAGTATAATTTACAGTTTACTTGTTAGTTATAGTTTACTTGTAGCCATTGAAGAGTTCCATTATCCACCTCCTGGGTCCATCATCAGACCAGCTCCATGATACCAAATTATTGTACTGCCATCGAAACTACATAGTACACGTACAAACAAAACATACAAAGTTTCAATTCGTTACTATATTTAGAAGTATAGTTATTAGTTATGTTAAAAAGGACTCCGATGCATAGTTAGTGACAAGTAAAACGGTGTTAAAAAAGGATTTGACATTATAATGTCACAAGTAATATTTTCCGAAATAAAGGAAGGCGCCACAAATCATACAGGGGCCTCTATAAATCGTTCGCTATTTATAGTTTCAATTTCAACTCGGACCTTTACAAGTATGCCCTTTAATGGCCTAAAATATAATACAAAACTAATTTAAAACTTACCTCAACTTAAAGCGGGGTTCTAGGTGCGATTAATGTTCAGTGACTTTTCTTGTTCAGTGTAATGTAAGCGTGCAGTAGACGCGACGGCTTCCAAAAGGAAGCGAAACTCAGCCAAGTGTTAACGTGGATCTTTGAGAGGCATCCACCATTATTCTACCGAGACTAAATAAAATCCACTAAAACTCTATTATAGTACCTACAGCTGGAGGCTACGAGCTGTAAATTAGTGGTTCTCTTGGTAGTAAATTATATTTAAAAGCGTACGTACTTCTGATGAAAAATAATTTACTGTTTGTTTACAAGTATAGAGTTTTTATTATTGAAAAACTATTCGGCTGCGCTGATCTGCCCTTTTCTTCGTAAAGAATTTCATAGAGAAATTGTTCATGAAGCTCTAAAACTGAAACAAAGGTAAAAATAAAATTATCCCAATACCAATCATATAATAAAGGCTTTAATCTTTAAGAAAGTATCCATAATTATCGATATTGCTTATTCTTTCTGAAAGACTCTCAAGCTCTTTTTCAGCGATGAAAAAGAGCAATGCACTGTGCTTGGAATTTGAATAAGCTTACCTACTGTAACATAACATAACATAACATAACATAAACGCTTACACACTCATACCCCCGCACTAGGATTCCCTGTGTCGCAGGTGGCATGGACACACACAGATACACATCACAAACATCCAAGACCCGAGAACAAACTTTATGCTTACACAAAATCTGCCCCGGCCGGGAATCGAACCCGGGACCCCTCGCCTTGCAGGCAGAGTTACTACCAACTTAGCTACGGAGCCGTCACTTAGCTACGGAGCCGTCATGCAGATGATAATTCTATAGAGTGCACTCGATTCAAACCGAGTCTCTCATTTCTGGAGCTAATACTAAGTACATGGATAGAAAGAAATTCAATTCCAAAATAATTAACTTAATCCATCAGTCAAACAAATTATAAGCCAACCATTACTGAGCCACATACAACCTGCCACAAAAAGTAGTCGATTAATTCCAAGCACGTGTTAGCATGGGCAAAAGATCAATACGGTTAATTCTACTGTACTATATTATTCAATTAGAGGAACACCCTTAGTGGGTACTTTTGTGAATTGGCTCGCCGCACCTGGTCGGACTGAACGAGGGAATAAAATGTTACGGCGGTGTTTCAGCGTATTTTTTTTTCTGTATTTGGTATTGTATTGTTACAAAAAATAGGGCTTCTTCCTAATTGCGGTCTAGGTATTGTGTTTTAACTGTGGGTTGTTATGTACGATTTGCTAGGAAATATGCTACGTTATTGTGGTTGTTGTTTATTTTGCCTCACAATGTTTTATAAGAAAAAGCATTCAGTTGAATTCTAAAGAATTAAGTTTCATTCTTAGATCTTACGTTGTTATATTAGTGTATGTGAATACAAAAAAATGGATTGAACGTGATCATGTAGAATGTATGATAATATTTGCGGTCATGGCTTAAATATGTCACATGGAAAAAAATATGAATTACTTCTAGACGTGGCTATCTTTCTGCACTTCGTTGCGATGTTAGTGGGAGGACTAACTCTTCTGCGAGTGTCCGTCTGGGTTGTTACCACCGCTTTGCTCGTGAAGTCTGCCGCCAAGCAGTAGTGTGCATGCATTACTGTGTTCCGGTTTGATGAGCAGAGTATCCAGTGAAATTACTGGGCTTATGAGACTTAATACCTAATGTCTCAGGGTAACGAGCGCACTGCAGTGCCGCGCAGGCCTTTGTGTTTCAAAGTTCTGGGTGGCACTGCAAATGTTATGGGCCGGCGTTATGCTTACCATCAGGCAAACGACCAGCTCGTCTCGTTACCAAATAACATTAAAAAAAAAAAATCGAAACCAAAGTATACAAAAAATCCTTTAGTAAATCGACGTGAAAGACAGAGTAAAATTATAAGTTATAAACACAGTGTTCATAAGAAGCTTTTGTGACATTGCAGTAGGACGGATATAATATCGGTTATATTACGTAGTGACCTATTGTGTTTGACAAAAGATTTGAAAAGCGTATTACCGCCATCTCACCTGGTGTTACCTAAGTGACAATGCGGTTGACGATGTAGCACGCTTACCCAGAAAATACCTGTTCTCTCGGGTCTTGAAGACTCCCAGATTGTAGTGTTCGTGAAAAACAGACGCTGGCAATAAGTCCCACTCTGTATCCGTCCGCATGAAGAAGGTCGAAGCAAAACGCTTAGTGTGGATAGGAAGATTGTCAACCATAAATGGATGACGAATTGCAGTACTTCTGGTCGTCCGGTGATGGATTAGAGATAAGGGGTACCAAGTCATGCAGCCCCAGTGCACACTCTCCAAAATGCATAGCTAAAAACCCTTGTCTCAATCGGAATTGATACAGAACGATTATGAGGATTCCGATCTTCTCAAGGACGAGGTTCTCAAGTCGAGCTATATATAAGTACGTCTTACGATTACAGAGTAGTCCGATTTTGATGATTATTTTTTCATTGGATAGAGTATACATCTTAGTAAGTCACATTTAAATTGAAAAAAATCGGGCTTTTATTATTTGTAATTTTTTTATATTTTCTTTTTTTTCCGACAGGCTGCAGCCACCAATAGCTTCAACGGTCCGCGTGATCTCCGTCGCGGGTTCAGCGCAGAGTTCTGGAGTAAACCTCCTTCAGTTGGCGCCGTCAGGGCAGCATCTGGTGTTGGCGCCGAAAACCGGAGACCCGCAGCTATGGCATGTGATGTCCAACTCCAAGGTCCATACATTTAAAGGTCAGTAATTAATTGACATAGTGGTACGTGCATAAGAGTGAGTGCGACCAAGCGGGAACTCGGGCGACTTCAATCCGACGCACCAAAGTTCGGATCTCGATTCAGCTCCGCACCAATGACTTTTAGTAAGCTGCTAGCTTTTTCCCGCGGTTTTCACCCACGTTCCCACAGGAACCGTTTATTTTTTCGGGATAAAAAGTAGCCTATGTTATTCTCCGGTCCGTAACCTATAACTATGCCAAAAATCGATCCGTTGCTCCGTTGCTGCGTGAAAGAAGGACAAACCAACAAATCAACAAACAGACACACACACTTTCGCATTTATAATATTAGTAGGAAGTAGGATGAGCGGATTTATTACACTCGCTCTGAAAACGGTGAAGGAAAACATCGTGAGGAAACTCGCATGCTCAAGAACCACAAAATTCGTGGGCATGTGTGTACCCAATTACCCATACTCTCTCTCTCTCTCTCTCTATCACTCACTCTATCTGAAAGAAGAGGCCGGTATACCAGTAGTGGAAGCGAAAAAGCCTGATGATGACAGTACGTGACTTTTGTTTGAAGTCATTTATGTAGCAACTGTTTTAGGTGGATTGTCTGGTATTATAGCATTTTCTAACGCTCGCTTACTACTAATTCTAGTTTATAATAATTATGTGGTATTACGTATAGACTGTTTTAAATAGCTTTACGTGATGTAGTGTATTGACTTTATCCGGTGGTCGAGTTGATCTCTTAACGAGTCGTGTCAAATCAGTCAGCCTTATTCCGACCGCCGAGCGGAGCGGTCGTGTGCGCGTATTGTAGTGTTGGCGGGATCAAAGACGGAATTCTGATCCACACGCTTGAAATAAGTCCTTAAAAATTAAAACAGTTACGCGTCTTGTATCTAGGAAAAGACCATAAAACCTAATTATTTTATGTTTAAGCAGTCGTCCCAAACTAATCCGAAACGCAAAGCTATTTTAAATAAACTGCAGATACTGGCTGGCACAGATTTACTGTGCTGGCTACATTAATAAACATTAATTACATCAAGCATTCAAAAGCTTTTAGATATCCCTATAAACATTTTACTATTAATTATAACTTGCCTCGCTAAAGCTAACATTAAATCCGAGTTTCTATTACTTAGCAAGTTTATGTACGTTTTGAGTCCGCAAAAAGGTCAACCTTCCCGCTACCCAGGAGTGAGTCAACACAACATTAGCAGAACAAGGGTTTCTACATTCTAAACACGTCATAACACATTCATTATTTACATACTTACAAGTCATGGGGTCGCCTTACTCAAAGTGGGACATAATGAACGCATGCCTTGAAAATAGTTTGTTAATTATACTTATTGGATACGACGCCCCCGTCGCATTTTTATATACGGATATCCTACGTCCTACGAATATTATAAATGCGAAAGTTGGTTTGTTTGTTGGTTTGTTTGTTTGTCCTTCCGTCTTTCACACAGTAACGAAGCAACGGATCGACGTGATTTTTGGCATAGATATAGTTTATGGACCTGAGAGTAACATAGGCTACGTTTTATTCCTGTGGGAATGCGGGTGAAAACCGTGAGCAGAAGCTTGTACTTTTTATATATTGAATATAGAGACGAGCTGGCCGTATAGACATTAAGTATTAGGTATTAATTCTTATAAGCCCAGTAATTTCACTGACTACTTTGCTCATCAATCCGGAACACAAATGTGTCATGCTCTTATAGAGTTGAGGATGTATTAGTAAATAAGGGATATTTTCCAGTTGCTAAATTGTTTAAGCTTAAATTGTAGCTATAAACGTTTACTTTAAACCACAGTCATATAACCAACCTGATATTGACTTTGTTAAATGAGCAGCACTACCAGCGTAGCGTTATATTCTCATTGGCAATAGGTACCTACTATTTCCAATCATCGTAATGGTTGTAAAGCAATCGTTTTAATGGTGATAAAAAAATTTACTCTATTGGAAAACTTCTAGGTACCTACACCTAGATGGAGGTGGAAATTGTTCGTTGATTTTCCTTATTGACTTCTTATCGATCATTCAAACTCAGATTTGATTACATTTTTTTTATTGAGTCTAATTATATATTTAAACCCAGGGTTAACTACTTTTCTAGTCTCTACAGGACGAGTTTGAATTGATATGTTATCCTGGAACTGGGTGATTAGGATCATGGATAAGTTGTGAGAATCTCCCTTCGAAATACGTCATTCACAATTTCCATACGAAAAAAATAAATTCACTTCCAACGTGAAGTGCGCGGTATTTTCTGGAATTATTCTAAGTCTCATTCAATCATTTAAGAAAGTTCAACATCGTTCAAGATAATCAGCTGATCTAGGGCTGCCCGGAAGTTCTGTAATAGAATTTTGACGTAAACTTTAAATGCATTTTCTTCGATGAAAAAGCCCGAATTTCAAAAACTCGAAAAACAAATGTTATTGACCTCCAGTACATTGACCCCCTTTCGGGGTCATACCAATTTAAACTCAGACTTTATATTATACTCGTATAAGCTTCTTTATTATAATTAGAATAAGCACCTTTCGTATCATAAATAAAATTGTAACCTTTTTTGTAAATAAATCATTGATTGATTGATACTTAACTTTAAAAATAAAAATAAAATATAGGTTGGCATTTGACAACTATACAACTCGTAATATGTGGTTGAAAGTAAAACCAATGTATTAAATCTCTAAAGGACCGTTCGATTCGACTAATTCAATACGCTTTTATTACGCACTAATTTTTCACAATTTTCCACAACTTTCAGTTCTATTGATTACTTGCTCTCATGTGTGGCTACCACGGAATACATATCATTTGGTGGGCGACAGATATTCTACTGGATGTTGAATCTATGGAAGTGGAATGAGCAAGCACTAAAAATACCACGTTCACAAAATTTGTTCGCCTAATTTTTCTGCTTCATTTATTTACATAAAAAGGCTATTGTTTTCATAAATAACCCGCCTTTTCCTCAAATAATACAGCAAAATGGAGTCTACATTTACCTACTAACAAAAATTACCTTTGCGTTTAGGGAATACCTGACGCTGACGTAAATATCTTCGTGGTAGCAGTAGTATCTACTTTGTAACGTAGCGTGTTTATCTTCATTTAGGAGTCACGTAAATATAATTAACTTTATTTCGCCGCGATGCTCGTTATTAGGCTTTCTTTTTTGTTTTCTTGGAAGGAATTAAATTTAGTCAACAAAAAAAAATTAAAAACGTTCTGTTGTTATATAATTTAGTAACAAATGAAATAACTAAAGGAGAATCACAAAACATAGAGTAAAAACATAATGTAGCTTGTTTGAGGAGTAGGCGAACAAAACGTTACTTTTCCACTTTTAATTTTTTTACAGAAACTAAAAAAGTATTTTGAAGGAGTAGTAGTGTTTTGAAGGAGTAGTTGTGTTTTGAAGTCGATTTTCTACCATAAAAAAAGCTTTTTGTCGAGATTTTAACGCATGAAACGATGTGTCTCAGGGTTGACAACACGAATCAATCAAAAAAATAAAAACGTTAAAAAATGGAAAAGTGACGTTTTGTTCGCCTACTCCTCGTTTTGTGGACAAGTCTGCGTTCCAGTTTTAGGTGTAGCAAACAGGTTTTAAACGTATTATTTTTTGCATAATATTTATTAATTCTTTTACTTAGTAGACACAAGGAAAACACACTATCTTAATTTAATGATAATGATTTTAGGGAGTATTGAGATAAGATTAGATAGTTTATTCATAGTAAAATTCATAGTACCTATGGTCCAAAGTATTAATACGTATTTTCTTTATTGTGCAATAAAGAGTTATCAGTCTGTCTATATAATGTTATATAGTACTTACAAAATTTACTTTTATTTACGGTAATCTAAATACTTATAAATAATATTGTGCAAGGTATTTTTAATTATCAAATCAGGTAAATGTACAGGCTGTATATTTTAGACGGAGCTGCAAAGTAGTTAGGTACCTACAGTTACAGTTGGGTAGGTACCCATAACTGTTGTAGCTACAGGAGAAAGTTCTAGGAAGATTGACTCTACGCAGTACGTTTGAAGACATTTTGATACAATAGAGATTCTATCTAATTCTATCAAAGATTTTGATAGAATTAGATAGAAATTTTGCTCGTCAAGTCTGCCACCGAGCAATAACGAGCAAGCATTAGATACGTGTACCGGTTGGATGAGCAAGTAATATGTGAAATTAGGTACTTGCTATTTTTTATACTGAATAGATTTGCGTTTGACCGCAATATCACCTGATGGTAAGCGACTTAATACCTAATGTCTTAAGATAACGGAAGCAAAGTGGTGCAAGCATTTGTGTTTCAAAGTTCTGAGTGGCTCTCTCTATCATTGGCTAGAGTTAATTCTGGCAAACGACCCGGTTATCTCGTAATCCAATAGTAAAAATAATGTAGAATATGTTTCTTTGTTCAGGGCATTCCGGGAGGATCCTGTGCATGTGTGTGACGCGAGAATCTCAGTACCTCCTCACTGGCTCTGAAGACACCACGGTCGTCGTTTGGGACCTGCACACGTTGGCTATCAAGACAAAGATACTGTAAGTTACATATAAACCCTGTTCCAAAACTTTAGATATTTTATGTAAACAAAGGGGTTGACAGAACGAAAAGATTAATAGAAAACTGTTCAATCCATAATTTGATGATAAACATTATTATTAATTATTTTTAAATTATAACATGATAAACTTGAATTACTCAAAAATCGTGAATGGAGCGTGCTAACGGAAGACCAGCATTGGTCGAATGACCTACATTACGCTGAGTTGGGGCCGATTTGTGACAATTGTTTTTTTTTCTGTTCTATTTGTAAAGGTAGTATTTCACAAATGGTCACGAATAAATGTTTTCTTTCGTTTCTTTCAATAGGGAACACATAGCTCCAATACTATGTGTGGCAGCGATTGTCAACCGCTCGCTAGTGATAAGTGGCGGCGAGGACTCGGCGGTCATCGTCACGTCTCTTGTTGATGGCGCGTTGGTGAGTGGACTTCTATGTACAGTAAAACTTTTGATTAGTTTGTGATGTACACTAAAGAAACTTTCCTGCTAACCTTTACTATGCAATTTCATTACTTTTGAATCACCTTTGTTAGTGGTAGGACTGACTCAGAAGAGTTAGATGTCATCCGATTAGTGAATCAAGCTAAACTATAAGCGTTACTATGTAGGAACCCGCTTCTAATTAAAGTACTCTTTTGCGAGTGTCCGTCTGGGTTGGTACCACCGCTTTGCTCGTGAAGTCTGCCGCCAAGCAGTAATGTGCAAGCATTACTGTGTTCCTGTTTGATGATCAGAGTAGCCTGTGAAATTACTGGGCTTATGAGACTTAATACCTAATGTCTCAGGGTAACGAGCGCACTGCAATGCCGCGCAGGACTTTGTTTTCAAAGTTCTGAGTGCAATTGTTATGGGTCGGCGTTATGTTTAGCATAAGGCAAACGACCAGCTCGTCTCGTTACCAAATAGCATAAAAAAATTCTTTAAGTCTGTGATAAAATTTAAATTATTTAATCTAGATCACAAAAATCGACCACCATCGGGGGCCGGTGACAGGAGTCAAAGTTATCCAAGATGGCGAAATCGTAGTCACATGTTCGCAAGACGGAACCGTGTGCACGTGGAATGTGGAAAACTTCACTTTGCTGAGCACAGTCGCTATTGGAGTACCGGTAACTTAAAATTATTTAATCTATTTAAATTATCTAATTATTTAATCTACACGCATAATGGAACTAATTGTTTTTACTAGTTTTTTGAACTGTCATATTTGTTTTGGCATAATAAATCGGTTGATCAATTTGCAAAAAAAACGGTTCTTTTTTGTAGTATAGGTACCTATTATTTTGACATCTTTCTCACGTGATGTTAAGGGCAGGATACCGCGCGCCGCTTTCTCGTTATGGCCGTTATTGCCAGCAAATTCACCAAATGCGATTTTTCATAATTATATTAAGTGATTATTTTATCTTCAAAAATGTTGAGATGCGCGAGCGAGATAGTGGCGCGCCGTATTCTGTCCCCAAATTCACGGAGATAAATTATTTATTTTTCTGGAACAGGTCCCATACAACCCAAAATTCATTTACATTTTGTGTTATTTTTAAAGGATTTTGATAGGAAAAATTAAGTACCTTTTCTTATCAGGTAAATGCAATGGAAATCACCGATGACAACGTGTTCCTGATCACTTTACAAACTGAGAACGAGCTCCACGTGAGGACTTTCATTACCGGCACGCACTTACACGTACTGAGGAGGCATAAAGGCAAGGTAAGTACTAACTAAACAAAGGTACACACATACATTATGTGTGTACCTACATGGGAATTAAAACTATAAATCACCCACAGTCAGTTTGTTTGTATTTTCGCTTGTTAATTTTTATTTTTATTGTGTCATTATATTGATTGTTTCTGTTTTGTCCTATTATGATATTTATTACTACGGCCTGATGCGTACTACTGTTTGTTTAGTGTAATTTTTATAATTCCGGTGTATAAAAGTGATGTCCCCCAAACGGTGCCAACGGAAGACCAGCGTTGCTCGAATGACCAACGTTATGCTGAGTTGGGGCCGATTTGTGACAATTGGTTGTGTTTTTTTTTATTTTTTATTATTATTTTCTAATTGTACAGGTGTTCACAAAATGTCACAAATAAATGTTTTCTTTCTTTCTTTCTTCTTTTCACATTATATAATCTTATTTTCAAGTTAAGCACGTTTGTATACGAGATGGTTTTGATTTGGGCTGAGCGCCTTCTGTGCTTTCGCACCATTCATACGGTGTAAAGTTTGGAAGAACAACAATATATAAAATCCTTATGTCGTTTGAACTTTGATGTGTGTGCTAATTTGTTATTAAAACAGTAATCTTTTGTCGTGAATTTCAATTGTTTTTTTTTTTCAATTTAGTTCAAACTAGCTTCTGCTCGCGGTTTTCACGCTCATTCCCACAGGAACCGTGCATTTTTCCGAAATAAAAAGTAGCCTATATTACTCTCCGGTCCATCTCTGTTAGTACACCTTATTAAAAACTATCAATGAAAATCATTCCTGTGATGAAAACTGTTTGCCAAACACATATTAGGCCGCTTTTTATTGGCTACGAGCTTCTGCGGTTTCACCCGCGTTCTCACAGGAATCGTTCATTTTGCCGAGATAAAAAGTAACCTATGTTATTCTCCGGTCCAAAAACTATATCTATGACAAAAATCACGTCGAGCCATTACCGCGTGAACGAAGGACAAACCAACGAACGTACAAACACATCTTCGCATTTATTATATACGTATGTATGTATTATTTCAACCATTTAGAGTCCTTCGGGGTACTTTATGCGTGATAATAAATTACGGTAGAACTCTGAGACCTTACTAGAGACGGGTCCCGTAAATCTTGCTCCGAACTGCATACTCATGTAGCCAAGACAAACGATGTAATACAAACTGCCTAACTAACGAAGCTTGCGTTATGAACTATGTTCTGTCTCTATATTATCTTCTCTGGAATATATTTGCAATGTAAACTAACTGTAGGTGCTGCAGATAAAATAACTTGTGTTGATATTTTATAATATTTTGTACCGTACTATAAAGTTGGTACTTAATGATGATCCAAGTACTTTAAAATCATTGCTTAAAGAATTCTACACCCATTAAAAAGTATAACATACATAATAAACAGAAAAAGAAATAAGAAGTCAACATTCTCAGTGTAATACTGTTACTAAATAATACTACTAAACAATAAACAATACTTCTGTGTGTAATACGATCGTTCCAATACATCGTGATCGTACGCGGTAAACACGCCACAAAAGGCACGCCTTGTTTAAACACAAAACAAAAACAAATTACCCCGTTTAATTAACTTCATAACAAACAAGCAAACGTATTGTTTTTCGTAATTAATCCACAAAGGAAGCCTTTTGTTCGGGCTTGCCTCAATAGTAGATAATATTTGGGAAACTGAAAATCAGTAACCCTATTAACGATTCTAGGAAACTGTAAGCAGATAATCCTTTGGGAATGTTGATGATTGTGTATCAGTACTGAAACTCGCGAACAATAGTCAAATTCTCTGAAAATTAATAAATCATGGTGATCACTTCACATAATTCGTACACTCTTTTACGAGTCTGTAGGTACTCACCTCATCCCTTGATGAGGATAAAGTTATAAAAAAAACACAATAAAAATATACAAGACTAACTTCTGCCCGTGGTTTTCACCCACGTTCCCACAGGAACCGTGCCTTTTTCCGGGATAAAAAGCAGCCTATGATACTCTCCGGTCCATAAACTATATCTATGCCAAAAATCACATCGATCCGTTGCTCCGTTACTGCGTGAAGGAAAGACAAACCAGCAAATCAACAAACGCACTTTCGCATTTATAATATTAGTAGGATTAGTAGGAATTAAAATCATAAGATAATTTTTTTCATAAGCTTAAATATAGTATAACAATTCGTTAATCTTCGTTGACAAAATTACGGTTGCTTATTGTTACGTACATTTGTCCTTTCCGAACCACGTAGGTAAGCATGGGCTTTGTTACTGACAACAGCGAAATTCCACGCATGGCAGAATTGGTATATAGGTACTGTCGAATAATGATGTGACCCAAAACCCATTCACGTGCCACTACAGCCTAGGCAGAATAATGATTCATTATTCTGCCACACGTGGCCAAGAGAATGGTGTATTAATAACGCTTTATTAGTCATTATGTTTCTCAATTCAGAACTTCTAAATGAGATCATTTGTGATATTTGGGTGTGACATCGTGGAAAAAATTAAATTCGTATGCGATGGTCTGAAAAATGGGTATATAATGTTTTCAGGGTTTACGTATATAGCTGTAGTCTATCGTTAATCTGTGAGTGAGAATCTGTAGAATTCTTAAATTACACAGGTTATGCATAATCTTAAAAAATACTTTTTATACCAACTGCTCGACAATGACCAATACATATCACGTAGTCTCAACGTCAAGCAAGGTTTTGCCTCCCTAGGGAGAGAAAGTTGTATGAAAATCCCAAAGGAAGTTCCGAGCAACGAGGTTAAAATTTGAATGAAAACTCAGCATACGGACATTGTAATAAAGTTTATTCGAAAATCGAACTGGCCACAATGAGCAAATTAAAAATAAAAACAAACGAAGGACACAACTGCATGAAATTTAAAACAATAAACTATTTATGTAGCCCTGTTTTTTTATTGTCTCGCAGAAAGTGTGAAAAGCACCTCTAGGATAAAGCCTGTCTTCGTCGTGGGCGGCTTGAACCCCTCGCTTCATTCAGAACTCCCTCGATTCGCTCGCACGTTAAGTTGAAACTCCCTCGTTGCGCTCGGGAGCTAACTCTAGAGACCTTCGTTACGCCCAGGGTCAAATAAGCCGCCGGTGACGTAAGACACTGCCTTATCCCCTCGGTGCATAATCTAATATTTTCACAAGAAGTTGCAAAAAACACCACATCAAGTCGAAATTTTATTATGTTGTGAATGAGATTGTTATTGCCCTGATCACGCTGCCATAAATAGAGATTTGTCCATAATTATACTCCACACTAATGTAATTTAAACCAGAACATTGTAATTGTTGCATATTACTGCTTGGCGGCAGACTACACGAGCAAATCGGTGATGTCCACCCAGACAAACAACGCACAAACAACGCAGTTGAGTTAGACATATCACCTGGTAAAAAATCTGGTCATGATTTTAAGAAAAGACACTGAACACTATTAAGTATTAACCATGATGGGATTATTTTCCGTAAATATCTCCCTATTATGCTAAATACAAAGGCTAGCGGGAAACCTACAAAAGTTTTCATTAGGAATTCTCAGCATGTCCCACTTTGTCTTGCAACTTTACACAAGAACAATACCCCTTCATTTCCTCGCAATCGCAAATCTTTGTACTCCGTAATTTTAGTTTCAACAACCATTTATCAAAATCTCTAAGAGAATGTTCTGAACGTTATAGAATATTCTGCGACAAAAAAAGAATAAACTCACGTTATCTATACAACTAAATAAAATTCAAGTGTCCGTTTTTAATATCAAAATTAACAGCTTTTTACTAAACGCATAATATGAAAGTATATACGGTACCTATACCAAAACAACCATTTTTAAATTTTTTATCTGTCTGTTTGTTCCGGGTAATCTAACAGCTGGACCGATTTTGACGTGACTTTCACTGGTAGATAGCTTATGTTACAAGGAGTAACTCAGGCGTGGGTGAAGCCGCGGGGCACAGCTAGTATTGATATAATTATTTCGGAAGTTAATCTGAACTAAACGCCGACCCAATATAGAAGAAATTGCAGGTGTATACTAATGATAATCAAAAACCTCGTTTTCCCTCTTTTCTAAACCCTATGTAGAAAGAAAAAAAAATAGGTGCGACAAACTTTCGTAGAAGCCTCCATTAAGGTTCTCCTCTTCGACAATTTAACAACGTTTTACCCCTTCAAAAAACATCAATCAACCAGTAAAACGTAAAAGGGGTAAACTGCAAAGAGACAGACAGCACTCTAAAAGGACATACAACATAAATAAGTATACGTTACCTACTTCTCGACCCACTCAGCTAGTAATTGAGGGGCACTAAATTGGTTAAGCTCTCACTTATTCGTTACAAGGGGAAATAGATTACTGGCTATTTCCACTAAGTGCCTTGGAGCCATCCCTTTCTTATTTCATTACAGGGCACTTGATTGGTACCGTATAGCATCTGCTGCACTTGTACCTATAAATTGTGCAATATGGTTTATTATACAACCACACAGTTTCAGATAACTGTTTCACAATATAAGTTTTTAAACTTTCATGGTCACTAGCACAAGAATTAACTTTAGTAACGGGATATTTACCATTTATTTTATTTGTTTGGAGCACTCGATATTTCGGCACTGTTTCAAGCGCTATGTTCACGAACGAAAAACGCGAACGAAAGAAGGTCTACAACAACATCGACGTCTACAATTCTACCCGCAGGAACTTCAGTTTCCTCGTTAACATGGCGCTTGTAACAGTGCCGAAATATCGAGTGCTCAAAACAAGAAAAATACATGGTAAATATCCCGTTACTAAAGTTAATAACTATTTCACATTTATCTGAAAATGTGATCTTTTCACACAAACATGTATGCATGCCTAGAAGAAACTATGACTATTTCAGGACATCATAGGTATTACATTTCGTATATTATTCTGCCTTTAGAATCTAAAGGCCTTTAATATCTACTTGTATCATCTAAGTTTGGTACTTAATTTATGAGCAAAGAGATAGTTTTATACATAAAATAGCGTGGTTTAGTACCTACAATTACGTGATTTAATATCTACTCTAAAGTGAAACAATGTTACATGGACCGTTGTAAATTATAACCATATCCAGCTTTACGTCCTGTTATATTGCATTTTATACGGCGCTACCTGTACTTTGCTGTCATAAATAATTTTATAGATTGACATTGCAAGTAATAACGACCGATAAAACTTGAAGCTACAACATAGTTCCTGGCAAATCAGCCTTAAACAACTTTTAATTGGAACGCCAATTTCAAATGAATGAAAATCGTTTCTTTGGTAAATCGATTTTAAGATCGAAATATTATTAGTGATAAATGTTCATGTATAAACAAGTAAAAAAGCTACGAACGGACTTCAGAGACAAACTACTGAATCGATTTTGTTTTCTATGGGACCAATATGAAAGTATATCCTTTCAAATAAAAAAAGAATTTTCTAAATCCATACTTTGTCTATCCTTCTTTCACGCAGCAACGGAGCAACGGGTTGACGTGATTTTTGGCATAGATATAGTTTATAGACCGGAGAGTAGTATAGGCTACTTTATATCCCGGAAAATGCACGGTTCCTACGGGAACGCGGGTAAAACCACAGGCTAGTCGGTTCATAAATGTAATTAAATTAATTATTATTTAATTCAATTTTTTAATTTTTGTTATTTATACCCATTGCCATGTAACCATTAGCTAACCGACCATTAGTTTACCAAAGTTTTCTTAACTGTATTTTGGTAACTGGTAACTTGAAGGTATGTTGAACACTTCGTTGTGAGTGCTGTTATTCACCCTCCATGACTAACTTTGTTACTAATGCATTTTCAACCACGATTTATGTTCCCCATATATCACCAAGTGTCAAAGTTTGAGGACAATTTTCCGACAAACTTAAACCAGTGTTTACAGCCCATAAATATTGGTTGTAAAATTTATCTTGAGTTGCAGTCACCGGCACTATTAACCTAAGCACCTTATTAAGAGGGTAGGTATTATTATATATTCTTAAAATGAGGTGTTTAATCATGATGTTTACATCACCTCATTTTATGAAAGCATTATCTCAAGTAAGAAAGTCAATATAAAGTTCACCTTACTGTAATAGAGAGATGAACTTTATATTGTTCTGCAAAGAATGTGAATTATCTATAGCCTTACCTATTACTTCTTTGGGGATCCGTAATATAAAATATAAAAAAACGGAATTCTTATAAAACTAAAATCCTTTTTGGAGCCACCAGATTTTGTTTTTAGGCGTTCTTACTTGAGTGTCAAATAATTGTTGTTTCTTTCTTTCTATCTGTTAAGGCTTTAAAAACAGCTTGAGATATCAGATCGATCCTATAGTATACTAGGGTTATCGGGCTCAGCGTTTTCCATAACTCTAATGTATTGAAAAACTTAATTGTTAACAATAATCAAAACTGTAAATAAAAGTAACGTCCAGTATTAAATACTTTCTATTAGGTAGAGAAGTCTTGGAATTTGGCATGAAAGCAGGTCAAAAAAATGTAAAAATCATTGTTTTTATTCTTTATTTAAATAGCTAGGCTTTCTTTAGTACTTAAATGTTTGATTTTTTTAGGTAAAATGTTTCTGCGTCGCACATGACTCTTCAAGAATAGCAGTAGGCTGTTCAGACCAACGCATTTACCTGTACAGTCTACACAGCGCACAGCTCATCAAAACTTTAGCCGTTGCTCACGACTTAGCAGCGTTGGCTGTTGCTGATAAGGATCATTTTTTACTGGCGTCTGGTGAGTATCATTTCATTACTCATTTGCTCTGTAAATGACTGCTGGCAACTTGGTACTGTTATCTTATATACTTTAATAGATTAAGTTATACTCGTAACTCAAAATGACGTCGCTTACTTTGAGCCCGACATCTCGAATATTGTCCTTTACGACAGTCAATTATGTCTGGTTGGCTAGGCAGAGTAACCTTTGGATAGTGAATGTGACGTCCCTTATAAGATCGTTCCAAACTAATTGACCACCCAATTGCACTCTAAAAATAGTTTGTGTAAAATATCTGAACTTAATTGAAGACTGTGTAATTCGCAGGTCATTGGCCTAACAACGAACTGTGTTACCTCAAAAAAAAACACTTTTAAATGCCTGTTTAGCTAGCTGAAGATAAACGTCTAAAATGATTAGAAATTTCACAACAGAATTGAGTTAGTCAATGGTTAGACACTAAATAAGTGAGGATTTGTGGTTGCTCATATTTAAACACGTGAACTCATATTTAAACTATTTATTTACTAACTATCATATTTACTCATATTTAAACTAAGGCATGTTTAGGAGTTAAACACTGTTTAAAGGTTTAAAGTGTATTTAATTTCTTTGTGGTAAGACCGGAAGTGTCTAAACACTGCTAATATATCGTGACTGGCATGGCTATGGAACCCTACCTATCGTATCGCGACACGCACTTCACAATATTTTCACTTTTGCGCATCGCAACTATATAAACATGACTCGTCAATTTCGCAGGTGGCCACAGAGTTACCATCTTTTCATTCCACACTGAAGACAACTTAACGAATTTCCGACCGACTAAACAGATGAAGCGACGTCAGACTAAATCTAAAACCAACATTAGTATACTACAGGTATTTATTAATTCACTGTTTATCTTTCTAGTTTAATGAGACTTACAGCGATAAGCGATTTAATCACAGTAACTGAACAAAGTCTGATACTTTATTACTTTTCATGCTAAGCTGATTAGAGATTTGGATTAAGCGTCCCCGTCGAAAAAAATATATTTATTTTTTTCGACGGGGACGCTTAATCCAAAAGAAAGAGCATTCAGTATTCTGAATGCTTTCTTTTGTACTATTTTCTTTTTGTACGAGTGTAGCCCGATTTAATATTACCTATGTAAGTATATACATTTCATAAATTGAAATGAACAATACAATTTTGGTTACTTATCATTTCTGCGTTAAAATATTTTCGTTTAATAACACAGCGTTATGAATTTTTGTGGGAACAATTTTTTTCTTACAATGCAGAGAATAGAAGCACGAGTGGCGTAGCTACAAGTTACTAACCATTTAACGTCTGTTTGTTTGTCAAGGACAAATCTGGCAATCGAATTTTCCACCACTTCTCTTCTCTTCTCTTCTTAATGTTAAATGATGCTGAAGTTTTATACTTTTTTTAAATAATGTAAGAAAGAACGTAACGTAAGAAAGCTAGTTTTAATTTTTTTTAAAGAGAAGTTATTTATTTATCAAATTCAACAATAACCTTGTGATCTGTGAATTTCAGTACCATTTGTTTATACCTCAGATCAGACAAACAAGGTAGATATGCCCTTTCGCGTTCAAAATATGTCTCCGTTTTTCATACATTTTTTTCACCATTCCGCTAAATGCACACCTACTCATTTTTACGCACACTAAGAGACTCACAGCCACACTAATAAACTAATTAATAGTCCACAGGCAAAAAAATGGGGAAGCAAGGCCGTCTGCAGGGTGAATTCACCATACAGAAAGGCTTGAATTCTATTAAATGTATTAATGGCCTGATGCTTTCGCACCCGCTAGGTACGCCTTACCACATCTCCTTGTTTCTATGATCTGTGGTTTATACGCTTCAATCAGGGCTGGATTAACGATGTCGGGGCCCCTAGGCAATGCACGTCTTGGGCCCCCTTTCTAACCATAATAATATTATGCTATAATAATTTGAAATGCGTTTGAAATGTACTGATATATGACAATATAATATAAAAAACTACGCAATATTAATAATCATGTCATTGAGGGTTTGTTGCATACAAATCTTCAAATTTAATTTTCACTCTAAGAACCATTTTAATTTTTTGCTGGGTGGCGGGGCCCCTAGTCGGTGATGGGCCCCTAGGCAGTTGTCTACTTTTCCTTATGGATAATCCGACCCTGTGCCCTTCATAGCTAAAACTTATATTCAACAGGCGGAACAAAGCGAGCTGATCCCTATCAGCTGTTTGGAAGTATCTCGAGACGGACAACTTGCCGCCAGCGGCTGCGCTCGCGGTCTGGTCCGCGTCTGGCAACTCTCGACACACAGACTGCAAGCGACGCTCAACGGACATATGGGTCACGTGACTTGTGTCACGTTCTCGCCTAATAACTTAATTGTGCTGAGTGGCTCTGAAGACAGAACGGTTGTGGTTTGGCAGTTGGCTGACAACTCCTCGTCTTTGACGTATAAGGTAAGTTTTTTACTACTTTGAGTTGTTGAAGCAAGGAAGCGTTCTGTTACTGTGTATTGTTATGTGTATATTGTACGCACTGCTATCTTGCTCGCGCATCTTAACTTTTTTGAAGATAAATAATCACTTAATATAATTATGAAAAATCGCATTCGGTGAAGTTGCTGGTATTAACATTACAAAGGTACGGCAAAAGTATCATTTTGATCTGATCAAGTTTTCAGATATGAAAACGGGCAAAACATTAAATCCCATTTTTAGGTTTGAAAACTTGAATCGATCAAAATGAAATTTTTGTTTAACTTTAGTAATGTTATAGTCAGCAATTTCACCGAATGCGATTTTTCATAATTATATAAAGTGATTTTTTATCTTCAAAAATGTTGTGATGCGCGAGCGAGATAGCGGCGCGCCGTATTCTGCCCCTTAACTAATACATAAATAAACACTACATTTAACCTAGCTACAAAAAAAGTTGGATAATCGGCAAGTCAAAGTATCCTAAGGCCTATAGATAATCCAAATGTTCTAGCCCACTACCAGTTGGAAGCGTACCCAGCATACTGGCGGCATTGCCTCGTTGAACCGCAATGCTGCTCCGATGAGCTAAACAAATATCCGCATTTTTGTTACGCGTCGCATTCTGCCCCTTAATAAAGGCTATTCCGTTGAAAAAAAGTATGTATGCCACATCAATATCGTTTTTCGTACGTAGGGGCACACGGCCGCCCTCCAAACGCTGCTGATGATGTCTGACGGGCGGCGCGCCATGTCGGGCGACCGCGCGCGCGCCGTGCACGTGTGGCTCGTGGACTCGGGCATCGTGCTGCACTCCAACGCGGGGCCCACCGCCTCCATAGACGTCACGCTCAATATGAAGTATGCGGTACGTATCCAGCACCATAGTCCTTGGGATGTTGCATTAAACACGAAATACATCATATCTGTCCACGCGAATATATACATCCCAAAAATTTCTCTTCCAACAGTATTCGAACCTGTGACTTCTGGTTATCTAGATCAGATTCCTTAACCAACTAGGCTATGGGAGTAAACTAAGTTGACTGCGAAATTCTTGAGATGATTTTCTTCTTTCCGGGTCACAAGCCGTAGCTCCATCTAGTAGTCCCATGTGTTTTTTTGTTGTAACAACAAAGAAAAAGGAATAACTACTTAAACAAAACAAAATAAACATAATCATGCAATATCAATTTTTATTCATACAGGAATGAAGATTCGGTGAAAAGGAAAGGTCTATAAATTCATTAACCTTTTTACGACTTAAGACTTTTTTTAAATTATTTGCGTTTAATTGTATTAATGTCAATGGTAACTACTTAATGATACATAATTGATTCGAATTGATTTGAACCTCAAATATTCAACACCAGGTATTATCAGACGGAGACAACGCTATCCGAATCTGGACCCTCGCAGGCGGCGACAGTGGTGAAGAGAAGCGATCCATCTCTCACGCGGAGAGGATCACCTGCTTCGCGCTCACATCAGACTCACAGCACGTCGTCACTGGTTCTATGGACATGTCACTGAAAGTTTGGAAGTTGGATGGGGGAAAACTTTCACAGGTGTGTATTTTATAAGAAAACCAATCAAATATCAGTACCTAGAGGTTATTTACAAGAACCTAGGTAATCAATCTCTCATGTGGAAAGTGACATCTTTGTGCTGAATGCAGACCCTTAGCATATCCTCTAAGGACTTAGCCGTATTGCTTATGGTTTTGAACTTTGACTGAGGACAAAGTTTTACTGGTATGTTATGTCTAAACAAGGCTGATCGAGTATGTTTCTTTAAAAGCCATTTATAACTCAGAGATTAATTTCCCACGCATAAAGAGTTTACGCTAGCCTGTCAACTCATCATCATAGGTAAATAACTTTAATGTTATGTAAATGGTGGAAGAGAACTTCAGCAAGTAATTAATCTAGACAAGGCATACCAAAGAACTATTCCAATTGAACGCTACATAGAGACAAGGAGAAACGATTAATGAATATGTCAATAGCAAATTGCAGAAACGGTCACTTCAAAACCAATCACTTAGGCAAATTCTGTGAAAATAAACAGATGCAGTAAAATACCAGCCAGCAGTTTTATTTAAATTCACTCTCACTAACAGCAACCCTTCTGCAAAATAAAATAATTTCAGTATGTATGTACAAACACATCAACTAAACACGATCAACGTGTTTATTGAAAACACTGGAAAAATTATCTGCTTAAAATGTAAATAGCGAGAATGTTTACTTTTACATAGTTTTCTTTCAATACTGTTTTCAATTCGTTGTTCTGATATGTTAAACCTTTGAGAATGTCGCGTTGTGTGCCATATAAGTGATAGTATTTTGCAGTAACGAACAACAAATATAGTTAAATTATTTACTTTAGGATTCCGCTTTACAAAAATTGTATTTAATGTTTTTAGCTTTTGCGACATCGCCTTTGTGAAGTACGGGATTGAGTTATGGGGATTTACAAAAGTCTAGGACCGGCCAGAATCATGAAGTGGTTATTTGGCTACTTTTTGAGGACGCAAATTTAACAGTTGGATGTCAACGCCGATAGGTCAGCAGCTAACTGCACTCCATCCATGTATATTTTTTTTTTTTGAAGTGATAATGTGTTTAAATTGTACCAGGTGTTAGTCGGCCACTCCGACATCGTAACATGCGTCGCTGTGTCCATCACTAACAAGACACAAGTGGTATCTGGCTCCTGGGACTGCAACCTCATTGTATGGGACATCAACACAGGATCCGACCTTCACCTTCTCTCAGGTCACCTGGGGAAGGTCACCTGTGTGAAGGTCACTGGGGATGGCACCATTGCAGTTTCTGGTAAGTAGATAGACTATCAGTTTAACTTTAAAAGTTGGTAAGCGTTTATAGAAATGTCTGGTTTAATGGCTTATCACAATCAAGCAGTCAGTCATCAAGGCAGCTGTTACACATGTTATAAGCCAATATATATCAGTTATCATTAGTTAGACTGCATCTTCGGCTCACTCATTGGCTTTTTATAACCATGAGCGTCGTTACAACTGAAATGTACTGACGCTATTGTCCATGTTGTGATGGGTTCGAAGGAATGTAACCTGTTCATCTGGGGCAACATAAATCCAACTAGAACTGCATTTCGTATTATTTCAGGGCATATTTGTAGTTAGGTCCCGTGCGTGAAAATTACTTGCGACGGATTTATTACCTATAGTTTCTGGTGGTGTTTATGGAGTAGACAGACAGACCTACTTTAAAATTGTCAATCACAGAGATATTGTTTTTGACTCGCGATTCTTATCGCTTTCAAGTTTTAAGCAAATGCTTATAACTTAATTATGTTACGACTCGTGTCCTCACGCTACACGATAATTTCACTTGAGTATGTTAAGTTTTATTTTTACCTACATACATTAAAAAGAATATGTTATTGCATTTCTTAGTCAGTTGAAAGGTAACATTTATGAAATAAAAATAAAAACAACCGCGATGTAAACAGAATAAAAATACCGTTTTAATTAATTATTATATAGGCCGTCATGGCAAAGGTCACAATTTGTTGTTGACCGCTGCTGTCGTCTGTGGTGCTCATAAACTTAAACCATTATTATAATTCTTGCAAAAGAGCTTCGCAATGAGGTGATTGCCACGGTTATCAACATCAAGAGAAGGTTACTGCGAATCGATGAACCTGCAAATTTGATAAGGTTTTGGTTCAATACCCTCTTGATTAAATTTCAACGACACCAAAATCTCGTACTCGTGGATTGATTTTATTTTAGACCTTGTAGTGATCAATTTGTAGAGTTTATTCCATGCAACTATTAAGGATTTTTCTTTCAATTTGTGCTGCACAAGTGTTTAACGTCCAACTTTAAAAAAGAGAGTAGCAAAACTGTTAAAGTTTCTGTTTGGTTTCCGCGAAGTTTCCAAGCAATTGAGCTCTTTTGATTCGAGAAGTAAACGCCAACGACATTGGAAGCACAACAAGTTTCCAATTTATACTTTCCTTATTTTCAGTGCTTATATTTCCTTTACAGTATATTTAACACATCTACCTAAAATGAGGAACTCAGTTCAATAAGCATTTGTCAATATCAGTTTTCTATTTTATGCCTCTCATATTATTAGTACGAATAAAAAAAATCTACTTGAAATTATTTACGTCTCTGTTGTACGAATTTCAGCTCATTACATTAGTACTGATGACAATCTGAACGGTTTGAGTCCTAAACCTTTGTACCGGTAAATAAAAACCTGCGCTTTTATCGCGATTAAGGGCCGTACTGCCATTTTTATACTTACTACTAATAACGTGACGAGTCGGTCGTTTAAGGTTTTTCACGGTTTAGGGTGTGTTTTTCGTGGTAATACCGTTAGTTTGTTTATCTAAATTTAAACCTTGTGTTTTTTTTGTAGGACTAGTTACAGTTAACGAGTTGTTTATATAGCTTGTCCGTCCTAGGTGCGGAAGACAAGACCCTCATCATCTGGGAGACAAAGCGCGGGCTGGCGCTGACGTCGCTGGCGCTGCACGTGCCGCTCATCGGCTGTCAGGTCACCAGCGAGGGCGCGCGCGTCGTCGTGCATCTGTTAGACAGGGGTGAGTGGTACCACTAGCGCGCCATTAAATAATGCATCAGTCACGGACCACGCGCAAACCATGAATAAACCACAATTATAATGTAAACCGTAGACGCTTATGCAAGTATGCGTTTTGCTGTCAAAATAACCTTTTGTTAGTGGTAGACTAACTCTTCTGCGAGTGTCCGTCTGGGTAGTTACCACAGCTATGCTCGTGAAGTCTGCCGCCGAGCAGTAACGTGCAAGCATTACTGTGTTCCAGTTTGGTGAGCAGAGAGAGAAAAACCTAATGTCACAGGGTAACGAGCGCACATGCAAATGATATATATGCAAAAAATAATGTCAATCTTCATTTTTCTCACGTGTAAATCCTGCACTGACCCTTACCTTACCAAGTAAAATACCTGGTGCCAAGCAAGCAGTTGATATATTCGGGCTGATCGTTTTAAAGATCACCAGTTTTCTCTAAACCTCTCATTTACTCTCCAGGTTGTCTTCCAATTATCTGCTTACACAACACTCCTGCGACTTACGTCAAGATACCAACATACGCTGCGCCTACTAAAGATGCCGACCGTAAGTCCTTTGTTTCACTGACTAACCATATTTTTTACTAGGTGGTAGGACTAACTCTGCTGCGAATGTCCGTCTGGGTTGGTACCACGGATTTGCTCGTAAAGTCTGCCGCCACGCAGTAGTGTGCAAGCATTACTGTGTTGCGGTTTGATGAGCAGAGTATCCAGTGAAATTACTGGGCTTATGAGACTTAATACCTAATGTTTCAGGGTAACGAGCGCACTGCAGTGCCGCGCAGGCCTTTGTGTTTCAAAGTTGTGGGTGGTACTGCAATTCTTATGGGCCGGCGTTATGCTTACCATCGGGCTACCAGCTCGTCTCGTTACCAAATAGCATAAAAAAATTATTTTCACTAAAATATAATCCATCTCTTTCTCGTGTTCTCATTTAGATAGAGAGATTAAAACTAAAATTAGGTTTAGATATGAGATGACAGAATTGACACCATTAAATTACTAAAGTATCCATTTTAAAAAAATACTTTTTGTACAGAGCTACGGCCGTTAGCTCCCAAGAGGCCGATGAGAAGGTTACTCAAGAAGGAAGTGTCGCTCGACACTTACACTTGGCAGAAGAAATACGGACACCTCACGTCAGCCGCCATGATGGCACAGGTCGACGAACGACTCAAGCGAAGGTAGGGTTATACCTATTACCAATCAAAACAATATTATTGATTGGAAGATATATGTACGGTCTTACCACAGAAAAAATAAACACACTTTAAAAACGTGTTAATCAGGGTCCGTCCCTAAATATGCCTTAATTGTGTGTTTAAATAGGAAGATATACAAATCTTGATCCAAGTAGTGTCTAACCGTTGTCGAACTCCAATCTGTTGTCACATTTCTATTCATTTATATGACGTTTATCTTGAGACACTGTCTATTTAAACAGACTTCTAAAACTTTTTTTTGTGGTAACACGGTAAATGTTTATTTATTATTGGTTCATAAAATTATAGAGATCTCTATTTTTTAGAATTAACTTTGTTTTAGATTCTCCGTCTCCGCTTCAATGGAAGAGATCTCTAAAATTCAGGAAGCAAAGAACAAGGACTTGGGTTCTCAGGTAAGATAGAGATATCTTCTATTTAATTTGGTTAAATTTGTGTGATCATCAGAATTACAGTACGATGAACAAGTGCATTTTTAACCCCCGATGCAAAAAAGGAGAGGTGTTACAAGTTTAACGTGTATATGTCTGTGGCATCATAGCTTCTAAATATCCATTTATTAGGACTGATTTTGTTTTTTTTTTAATTTGACTCAATCGAACTAACTAAGAACACCGGTTCTTAGCTAAGATGCAATAAATCGGTTCAGCATGTTTCTAAGTTCTTCAATGAAAAATTCCAAATTACAGTGACTGATAGGTATAACAAATGTTGTTGACCTCTAGAAGTAGATTGACCCCCTTCGAGGTAACATACCCATTCAAACTCAGGCTGTATATCATTATTTTTTATTTTTATTTATATTGACCTTAGAACCCTTCCCTTCCTTGAGTTTGAATACAAGTGGTCACGGTACAAAAACTCGGTTGCTAATATATTGTTATAAACACTATTTTAAACTTTCACGGTTATTCACTACTTTATACATTGTAACGGGATATTTACCGTAGTTATTATGAGCTGAAGCTCCCGATATTTCTTCGCTACAATTCCGTTACAATGTATAAAGTACTGTAATAAAGTTGTGAATGGTTCGCCGGCTGGTTGTGTCAGATGAGCCTGGGCCCCGAGGAGGCGGCCATCGCGCAGTCGCAGCACTTCGACCAGCTGGAGGCGCTCTGGAACAAAGTGTCGCCGCCGAGACGACGCTCCAACAAGGTACACTTTCTTTCTTTCTTTCTTTCTTTCTTTCTTTCTTTCTTTCTTTCTTTCTTTCTTTCTTTCTTTCTTTCTTTCTTTCTTCTCTCTCTTTCTTTCTTTCTTTCTTTCTCTCTTTCTTTATGATTCAGTTATTACATTGTAACATGTGTTTTAGAAACTTTGACTTAGGTGTTGTCCCTAATGCATAACCACTTACAGGTAAACACCTCATGCATATTATTTATGCTAATACTTAGTAGTACATAATAATAAAAGTAGTGAATAAAAAATGTACATTGTTAAATAGGTCTACAAAACTATAACATGTAATCAGGCAGAAGACGAGCTTCTGCTCTTATTATTAAGATAATCCGCTAATTTCCTGCGAAACTCGACCAGTGAATCTGAAAAAACGGCAACAAAACCACAAAACTTTTAAATAATCTGTATATTACTAGCTTCTGACCGTGGTTTCACCTGTGTTCCCACAGAGACCGTGCATTTTTCCGCCATATCAAGTAACCTATGTTACTCTCAGGTCTATAATTTATATCTATGCCAAAAATCATGTCAATCCGTTGCTACGTTACTGCGTGAAAGAAGGACAAACCAAAAACTAACAAACACACTTTCACATTTATGATATTTGTAGGACATTGGTAGGATAAATAAAATATTCATAGTTATTCATACTCATAGTTTCCTGTGAAAAACCACAGAGGCTTATTTCTTGTAGCTTCACATTAAATTTTTATTGTGTCTTAGAGTAAAATAAATTGGCTAATTGCGATACTTTACTTTACTTCTTCTTGGTAGGTACTCTCAGTACCGAAATGTCGCAACAGCAGTAAACATCATAAACAACAAAAAAGTATACATATATCATGTCACCACTATTCCGATCTTAATTGTGTCAAAGGCTTTTCCTAGGAGAGATGGTGCGGAAATTTAAAACTGACTAAAAAATACAAAATCAATGATTTAACTTTTATTTCTGTGTGTGTCCTTCTCTAAATGTTAAATTTCAATGTTATATGTCATTACAAAGTTAGATCCATATTTGTATTGGCTTGATGTACAAACTATTCAAAAGAAAACACAAAATAATACAGTCGCTTAATAATATTTTTGAAAGTTGAAAACGATAATAAGGTAAAATATTCTTATTCTAGACATTGACAAAGCAGAGTTCGTTGATCGAGAGTCGATTCGACTCGTCCGATGAAGAACACACTCCCGTCGAAGAACAAGGTACATGTCAATCATCCTTACCTACTTGTATTTATGTTTTACAAAAAATCTGATACTGATTCTATCATATCATACCTAATCCTAATTTTATTTCTAAATGAGAACATGAGAAAGATATGAATATGTTTTAAACCCACAGAGATCGAACAGAGAATCGACACCGCAAAGGCATATTTTGCGCCACACTGCGGTCCATGGACCGTAAAATCCCTCCTTTAACAAAACGCGTAAGCGCCGTGAAATTAGCGGCGCTTTTGACCTTTTGATCGCTAGAAAACTACACCTTAGACGCAATGTAGCGCTACACGTTTTATTTGTTTGGTTAGACGACATAATACATTAGTGCTGACTGCTGCAGCAAACTTTAGCTTAAACATTAAAAAATGGAACTTAGCTCGTCTAGTACGTTAGCACATTTTACCTCGATGTTTAGACCTGTCAAATTAATCCACTTTCTTGTGTCTAGTGTAAATTTAATGGTAATGAATTTAGTGGCGTCTAATTTATCAAGGAACGTATTATTATTTGACAGCACTAAAACCAAATTTAGGTCTGAAAAACATCTTCCATCTCTTTCTCATGTTATGTGTTGGAAAGAGAGAAACCGACACTAAAATTAGGTTCAGGTTATAAAACGACAGAATCGACACCCTCACACGTAAGGTGGACACTTTCCCTGCCCAAAGCTGTCCCTTCCATTTTCCTGGGTGAAAGTGTCCATTAATTCTCTTGTCAAATAACATTTTCCTGTTAAAACTTAGGTGCTTCAAACACGATAGCGGCGACTTGTCATGAGTCACGATGACTAAGTTAATGGTTATCTACTAATGTTTTCTTTTATACTTTAGATATGTATAATGTATATTTTATGTTATCGAATGTTCACTATCTCACCAGATGTTTTTTGACGTGATTGTCGACCCCTGTTGGGGACCAACTTTGTAAAAACGATTTGAAATAATTTAATCCGAGTCCAAAAATCAGAAGTATGGCATAAATCACTAGTCATTAAATTGCCATGCCATTTAATTAATTATCCGCAAATACAAACTTTAAATCCAAAAGTCATTGTACTTTTTAATTAGCAACATTTACTAATTAATCATTATTTCCACAGAGCACATGGTCGAATGAGGGATGGAGCGTGAGAAATTATAATTACCCTCATTAATTTAATTACGGTTATTTTAACTCTGTTGTGAGCTGGTCTCGTTTCATTTTACCGTCAGTATAATTAAATTGTTCTTTGTATTAATTAAAAGTTATTGTTGTTTATATTAAATTTGGTTAAAATTAAGGTGTTGATTTATCAGTTTGTTCCCGTTTTAAGTTTCTAATTACAATTTTTTGAATCGAAATTAGTAGTAAGTAAGCAAACGTAGGGTTATAAGTACTTTTAGAACTCTAGCCTCTATGCAATGTGATCTTCTAGTTATAGCTTCTATCGTTTAGTGACTAATAATTTACATTTAATATAGCATTTTCTTCGCAAAATTAATTAGTTGAAAAGCGTAGATTAATATTAAAATTTAATATTTACTATGTTAACTTTCATCACCGTTGATCTAGGAATGTTACAAAAACACGCTTCGTCAGACTTTCTGGCTTTGAGTTAATTCACAGAAGGGATGCCTTTTCAGTCATTAAAATGGTACTCAATTAAAATTGTTTGCCTCAAGCTCGATGACCCATCTGCACGATCACTATTCCAAGCAAATTCCGAGTCCTTAAAGTATAGTTTCATTACATTGTAATATTCTGTACCTATACCAAAAAATATATGTCACATAGAATATATCTTCCGTCACAAATTAAAAATCATTTTTTTTTCGATAATAAACTTCGTTTCTAAAAAAACCTGATACCTTATGTTTTACTGCCTTAAAAATTGTTATAATAAAAGAAAAAATCGTAATGGAATTGCTAAAAATGATATTGAAGTCAATCAGGCTCAGACCTTATGGTAACACTTCATGTCATATGTATGAAAGCAGTATAACGTTATAGGTTTATTTCTGTTTTTAAATAAACATAATTACTAACCAGATATTTTACATCGTCACAAATTAAAATTGTGTCCAAAATATTCTAGTATAGTACCTATTTATGTTCTTCCAAAAGTGCAATATTCTTTACCAAAGTTTAATTAAATTAAATTAGCCTTTTTGTTGTCTAGTTTTAACCATTTTAATTTAATCGTCAAAACGAAACTGCATTAAAATTTTAATGCTGCAATTCTTGCGACAACTGCCGCTGCTGTTAGTATTTATAGTGAGCTTAAATCGTTTCACTCTGCAACTTTATTAAAATTTAGCTAAAACTAACATTTAGTGATTTTAAGTAAATTAACTTAGGTCTACTTGTAAAGTATCTCCCCGATCGATGTATCGATTTAGCGTTTCCAAACTGTGATCCCTTATAAAGACTTCTATGTAAGTACACATATTAATCAAACTACATGTTATCCTTATAAATAAATTAGAAAATAACGTTGTTAACTAAGCACTCTTTATTTAAATTATTTCATTCACGTATTGTGTAGTTTATAGCTCGTTTTTAAACTTTATTTGTTCGTGACTTTCAATTTTAAACTTTAAAGTATAGAGTCTCAATATAAAGTCTCAAATAAAGGCTATATATAGTAATTGATTGTTTTTAATAAATTAATATGTAATACAGTAGAACTTTTCATGGTAAAAAATTAAATGTTGTGGTATTAGATGTTTAAAAATTAGGAGACGCAATAATATTTCGTAAGTAGATGCACACGCTCGTAGATGTTTTTAAGAAACCCTTGAATGCTGTTTCCTTTTTAAAATGTTTTAAGACTTTTAAAATGTTTTAGGAATTTTAACTGCAAGTTCTCGCTGTCTTTAACTATTTTCCACGAACTTTTTACCTAAGCTACAATTTTAGAAATGTGCTTATCAAAACAAACAACGCGAAAATGTATTTTATTATAATTTCCATCAACTGATATTGCTCTGTCATAATGACTAATTAATATTATAATTACATGACTATGATTCTCGTTTTGGTCCACGTTGTGTTTTCGACTTTCAATAAATTCTTAACGTAATCGTTAGGCACTATCACCTTGTTAACTATTTGTATAGAATTTTATAATATTTATTGTTTGGTACTCCTCACCAACGTGAGTATTATTTTTGACCTGTCGTGGCATTATATCTGATAAAATATATTCTCTGTGTTTCTAATCTGTTGTTTTATTTCATTATCAACACATGTTTTCAAGTAATTCTTATAACCTGATAATAAAACATAAATCGTTATATCAATCACAATCTAATCTCGAACGATAACAATGCAATCAAAGAACTTTTGCAGTAAAATTAGTAGCTTACGATGAAATGGTAGTGTTTGACAAAGCGTTAAATTTTATCATAATTATTCTGCAATCAAAGAATTGACTGGCTGCTAAATTAAAAATGAAAAAACAGTGAATAAGATGTAGTAGAAAAAAAAAATGAGGAAATATCGTTATAAACTCTCGCAAAGGATAAAAACAAAGAGTATGCATAGATTTAAACGAACGTGCAGTTGTAAGAAAAGAAGAAAATAACAGCTGGTAAAGAAAACTAATTCACCATGTATATCGACCTGGAACACGGCAGCATTATCTTTACGCCTGACAAGACTAACAATACCTTAACGGCCGCCACTATTGTGCTTAGTTCAGTGGGGATTGGATTTTCAATATTCGCATTGCTTCTGCTCATAATAACAGCAATCCTGTTCGAAGAATGGAGACAGAACTACAAAAACCAACTTCTGATCCAGTTTATGTTCGCCAGGTGCCTCTACACATTCGCAAGGTATTTTTTCGATATCCGTACGATCTTCAGTTTCTGTGGTGGAAATGCGTGCGTCATTTATATGGATGAAGTGACAATGATCTACTCAGAGATTGCTCTTGTACTGTGGATGTTCGTATTTAGCAGACAAATGTATAATAGTTTAGTGAAAGTGTTTAGTCCAAAGAATCCTAACATTTGGAAAGTGTCTTTAATGACCTGGATCGCGCCGATGGTGGTGACTTCGGTGATGTACGGCTTATACGGATGGCAGGATGGAAATGATCTCATGATCTACTTTTTGTATCTTGCTGTTATTAAGTGGCCCATTTTGATTGCCAATGCTGTTATACTCATTATGATTTTAAGATCTTTAACTAAATCTAGCAAGGTTAAAATGAACGTCCCAAGGAATAAGTTTCGTTTGGTTGTAGTGATGAATTTTTTGATATTCTTTTTTTGTTTTCAGCAAGCGTTTGTTGATATATATAAATTGATTTATGTTTTATTTGATTTTCCGTCTTTTCTATTGATATTTGTTAATATAGGTACAATGTATCATTGTGCAATCGCTATAATATTTTGGGTCTTTGGCAATGCTAAAACCAGAAAGTTGTGGAGGAACAAATTATCTTGCAAAGGCAAAGCTCTACTAAGTCCACAATCTAGCCTTAGCATTACCAAATTTTAATATTAATAATCATAAAAGAAATCTAAACTTATACATATGTAATACATACAGTATATTACAAAACCTAGTCATGAGTCATTACGTCGTTTAAACTTACATTTATATGTACTTTTAGTTACTTTAGTTACTACCATAAATAGAGAATAATCAACGCCAATATTTAAAAAAAATTGTATAGAGAATATTAAATGCAGTGTTTATTGTAATTTTTAAAAGGAACTAACTTTTAAATTAAATTATTTTTTTAAGAAATACGATTTTATTACACTATTTAATTATCAACGAAAAAATGCCTGCGACGGAGTATTTATCGATCACTGTGCATTAGTAAATAAATTCCTATAAGTGATATTCATACATCAGCCGTTTCTTATCAGTAAACGTTATACATAATTACGGTATTTGGGTGATGTGCTATGATTTATTTGCAAAAATAACCATTTTTAAATTTTTTGTCTGTCTGTCTGTCTGTTTGTTCCGGGTAATCTCCGAAACGGCTGGCCCGATTTTGACGGGACTTTCACTGGCAGATAGCTGATGTTACAAGGAGTAACTTAGGCTACTTTTATTTTAGAAAAAGAATTAGGGTTCCGCGTAAAAAAATAAAATACATGAAATCCAATATCTCCGCGCGGGTGAAACCGCGGGCAGCAGCTGTAGTAAAACTGAAATCGATCACATCTGTCACAATAAATCATATTTTTATGGATGGCGTTCTCTTAATGAAACTTGGAAGGCGGATTATGGTCCATAAAAATAATGATCCATAAAGAATCCACAGTAAATAGAAGTTACAGATTTCTTCCTGATCAAGCGTTCAGTTTACGAGGTGAATATAGACAGTTAAGGCAGTGGAATACAGTGTTTCAAATCCATGACAGAGAATCATCAAAATTTCTGCGAACATTTAATTGCCATCGACACGCTAAGAAGAAGAAGATCATAATTTCGAGAATTGTTGAGGAGAACCATATCTTTTGATAATTCAATATAAATATCTATGTCTAGATGATACCTACTTAGTATTAGATAGGTTTTAATAGTATTAAAACTATCAAGTATTTATTGATAAATCAATTTGTCACCATTAGCGCTTGTTAAACATGCTTTCTACGCAACGACGTGATGCATCTTTCTAATCCGATTATTATTATGCAGTAATAAATACTACAAATGCAATCAAATATTAATATGTTGCTAATTCTAGATATTAACCTTCTCTAAACTTAAATTAAGTCTCATTGAAGCTCAAGTTCAATTGAATTACCAAATCTAATCAGAATCAAATACATCAAGCTTAAGTTCTGTCTAGATCTGTACACATACACATCGCTGTGCAGTTAGGCTGTGTAAAATATAGCCTTTGCTTAACTAACCGTGTGGAAATAGGGTTACGACTGACGCCTGCTGTAAATTGTTCTTGTCTTTTCTACGTAAAAACCGTAGTTGTAAGCTGTAAATACACACACATAACACATTGGTTATACGTAATCTTATCACATACCTAAGTACGTATCAGTTTAATTTGTCATAGTAATGAATCGAGAGAGTATGTCGACTTGGTGAGCATGAAAGTGTTTTGAAATTATAAACTTTTATGTTTGTTGTGACAAAACGTTCCGTAGCTAAGTAAATACTAGTAATTGATCTAGGTATTTATGTTAAAAACAGTAATTCTACCCTGTCTGCGTAGACTCGGGTTCGATCCACGGCCAGACATATATAGATACATTGTGTGCTGAACATAAAGTTTGTTCTTGAGTCTTGGATGTTTGTTTTCATTGTTCATGTTTTGTTTGTGTTCATCAGTCTGTCCATGAAACAGATAATGCTAAAACAGGGGCATGAGTGCAAGCGATTTATTAACTGCAAGATATTTATTTACTTAATGAAATCTTATTCATTCAGGCCTTAAAAACCGCTTTTTGTAAAGTGTGGAGGTGGAAAATTCCATAGATATAACAAAATGCGCAATCTATCAAGACCGAATGCCGGAACCGACCGCTAGGTAGCTCTTCGAGCATACGTACGATCTTTTCTACATGTTACTGTCTACATGGTACTTGGTTTTCCCACTCTTATTCTTGGTTTTTTCACGCCATTTTATCAGACACACCCAGAATATAATGAAATAATTTAATTACGCGACAGATACGTTATACAAAGCATTTCCTTTCGCTCAGAGATAGTGAAATCAGGGGTCTGACCGCATTAACCTCTTGTGAGATACCCCGTGATTGAACCTGTCAGCACCGTTGTCAAAGTAAGGTAGGTGCGAGAGTGTATTTCGCTTTAGAATTTTCATCTTATAACCTTATTATATCGTAATCTTGTCAACTCGTTCAAACTATTTCCGTTCAAATTGCGGAACTTTTAATTAGTAAAAACCACCTATATATACGCCTTTCTCGTAAGGCGTATAATAGCAGCTAAATAGCTTCACTTAAAAAGTTTTTTAGCAAAATCAGATGAACTTCTGGCACTGGAAAAAATATATGTCATTTATATTCATCATATTACTGTTAATCTCGTTGTAGTCAAAACAAGTTTCTAACAAATTTACTCGATAAAAACAATAATAAAGAAACTCTAACAATAAGTTTTAAATGAAATATCTGTTATTTATAAACGTATATCGAAAACATTAGCAGGACATACGTATTATATATAAAGACATAAAACTTAGTTGTAGTACAATTTTGAAGTAATCACGCTTTTTTTGGATTTCCATAATCAATTTTTACGCGCGCGTAATGTTTTTTTCTCTTTTACATCAATGCAAACCGACAGTATGTGTAAAGCGGACAGAAAGATAAATGTCATAGATTCGGGATAGCGCCTTATTTTAATCAAAACTAGCAGGCACCTCGGGATGAGTAGACGGTCCGAGAACTTACGTTCGATCAGAGATTAAGTAGGATCCCGGGGCGGTCCATCCTGGACCGCATTGCGTTCACTGCGGTTGCCATGATTGGATCTATCAGCTTTGACATATATGTGTGTAAAGGCCTTTTACTAAAGCTATTTATTGTTCTATTTTTGTTAGTGGTAGGACTAACTCTTCTGCGAGTGTTCGTATGGGTTGTCACCACCGCTTTGCTCGTGAAGTCTGCCGCCAAGCAGTAATGTGCGGGCATTACTGTGTTCTGGTTTGATGAGCAATGTAGCCAGTAAAATTACTGACCTTCTGAGACTTAATACCTAATGTCTCACGAGCGCACTGCAGTGCCGCGCAGGCCTTTGTGTTTCAAAGTTCTGAGTGGCACTGCATTTGTTATAGATCAGCGTTATGCTTAGCATCAAACGACCAGCTCGTCTCGTTATCAAATAGTATAAAAAAATATATACCTACACAGGAAATAACATAAAAAACCTTTTTCCCGCTTTGGAAAAATTAGGTAAACCACGAAACAAATCTATCGCCCGGTATCGTAATTTGACGCCAAGTGTTTACATTTGATTATAGGAAAGTGGGGTCGCGTGTTGACCACGCCACGGTGCTGATTGTCTGGCTGTTGATAGAGATTACCTAAAAAAATCCTCCCAAATGAAATGCTAAGTTGCGAGTAGACTGTTTGTAATTAACTTATTGTATGCCGCTTCAGTCTGCATTAGTAACAATTGCTTTATGACGTATGACGCTTTTAAAGATTTTCCAGTAAAAAGGTTACAAGATTTTAGCGCTATCGATATCTATATGTACGGGTAAATTTATATCTATTATGTAGATAGAGATATGTAGGTAGTGTTAGGTCCTGAAATGAGACAACTCGGTTTGAATAATCGACACACGTGTATTTTCACTCGTAATTCAATGAGGACTGCTGTGCTTCCCCGCGTCTTCCCCTTGCGTAGCGCAGGGACGACTACGGCGTAGCACTGACTTGCTGACGTCGTAGCGTAGCACCACAGCACCACACCATGTTCTACCTTTTTCTTACAGTAGATAGAGACTGGACTTTATTGTAACACCATGATAGAAAAATTTTAAAATTAATCAACCCTACCTCTAAGTAGTTGGAGTAATTATTACAAGTGTCAGTCTGGATTGGTACTCTACTTGTGGATACTGCGGCCACTTCTACTGTGCATGTATTACTGTACTTATTCCAATTTTATGCGCAAATTAGGTAGTCAGTGAAATTACTAGGCAAATGAGGTTATGGATGGCTCCGAGCAACAAGCGCGCAGGCTTTTGAGTTTTTAAGTTCAGGGTGCCATTGCAATTATAGTTGTAAGCTGGCGTTAAGCTTCCCATCTAGCAAATATCAAGCTCGTCTCGTTTTCTTGTAAAATAAAAAATATTTTTGACAAACTCAAACATCACAAAAAGTAATCACACACACTTTATATTCTTTCCTCTATCCATATAGTTTCAATTGAACGCCACTCACTGCGATTGCTTCTGCTGTTGACAGCCACGACATGTCGAGAGCACTCACTTGTGAGCCTAGGACAGAAAAACTGCATTTTGTGTCTACGAATTTCATATAAGCTATGAAATTCGTAGTCACTCTAAAATTTGATGGAGCTTGGAGAAATACTAAACGGGCCAATGTACATACGATATCTGACAAATCATATAAAAATAATTTTAACTGAAGGAAATGTTGCTTAATGCTGCTTAATTAATATTCTCAATCATCTCCTAAGCTTATAAAACCCGACTAAAAATTAAAACTTGACAGCCTTCGACGGGATAGTTGATGATCAATGGATATGGCGTGTAAGGATTGAGGGTTCGATTGCCGCAAGCAAGTATTAAAAGTGCAAGTACTGGTTCCAGGTCTGGGCGTCATAGGACCCATCGTTCTCGTAATTCCTGATTGCTCGGATACAGATAATCTAATGACTACATTTGATAGAGGTAAGGGTCTATCTATGGATATCTTTATAGCAATAGAGAAAAGTTGCTTTAAAAAAGCGATGAAGCGACTTCAGTGACAAACTACTGAACCGATTTTGATGACATTACTATGGGATCAATCTGAAAGTATATCCTTTCAAATAAAAAAAGAATTTTTCAAATCGGTTTATAAATGACGGAGATCTGAGGTAACAAACATAAAAAAGAAACCACCCGGAATGATAAACTTCTCCTTTTTTTGGAAGTCGGTTAAAAATGATATGCCGCAGAAAGTAGCTTTGGTTAAAACTGACGCATTAATCAATCAAATTGTTAAAGTAAAGTTCTAAAACCTTTCTAAATTAACAAAGGTCTGTCTATCTCAAAAGCTAATAGCTACTAAAACGTAGGTAGAACAGGGTGGGTTTGTTCTCCACAGATGCGGGAGCGGAAACGATAGGTCACCGGCAGGCACCCCTCCGTGTCAGTTGATGTGCCACAGATGTGACCTCGGGGTCACGAGAACTACGCACCGTTAATAATAGGTATATCTACAGTTTACTAGGTGCTCGGTACTGTTAATAGTGCAATGGAACTTTAGAAGTATTTTACCTATCAAAAATGCGATAATTAATGTCTAGTCTTTCCGTGCCCTTTGTGATCCTGCGGTGCAAGTAAGGAAGTTGGTTCGATAAATTTGTCGAATCGATAAAACCGATATATTTATCGAATGTTGCGAGTACCGAAGTTTGACCGTAAAGTATTGTATTTAGTAGCTCTAATATATTCTCTTTAGATTCGACCTAGCTATTCGATAACTTTTGTCGATTGTGTCGAGACTATATAAATTATATAAGCAGTCGATAAAACCCACTTTATCGAATTGAACTGTCAATTTTATCGAAATTTATCGATCGAAAAGATCTGTACTTGCGCTGCTGGAACAATAAATGTAAAACCTATGATTGTCGTTACTGATAACATATGAAGTACCTACTTACACCATTTCATAGAAAACCTAAGTGCTCCAGTTTAATGATGTCGGTATGTATATTTGCTAGAAGTTTGTTGGGCACCTCTCCTTTCTAATAACCCCCACATTGTTGTACAAAAGCAGCAAAGGTCGCAATTAACGGTTAAAAGTTAAAACGTAATCGACCTCTGGGGCACGATCCTTAGAACTCCCTAATTAGCGAAAAAAAAAGAAAGTACGAAATCTGAATAGGTCCCCAATTAGTGAAAATTACCACTTACACCTCACAAAATGCCTTTTTTAGAATGAACACTAGCTCCAAAATTCTACCTACGGTTCACGGCTTTCATGTTTTAAAAATGCTTCATAAAAATATGTTAAAAGGGGCTTGGTAATTATTAGAATACTAGCTGCTGCCCGCGATTTCACCCGCGTGGAGATATTGGATTTCATGGGTTTTATTTTTTTGCGCGAAAACCTAATTATTTTTCTAAAATTAAAGTACCTAGCTTAAGTTACTCCTTGTAACATCATTTATCTGCCAGTGAAAGTCCCGTCAAAATCTGTCCAGCCGTTTAGGACATTACTCGGAACAAACAGACAGACAAAAATTTTTAAAATGGTTGTTTTGTATATTTCTACAAAACAATTTCGTATAACACTTCACAAGCTTTAGCTAACGCAGTTCTGTTACGTAAAGTCTACTTATTCACATTCAACTTTTATTAAATCGTTAACTTTCCTAATGAATTACATGCCACAAGCTATCACTCAATGCCACGTCGCTGAAACAACTATCATTACTTTAATGGAAACACTAGCAGCGGGTCTCAGACAAGCATTTAAACTTCTTAATGGCTTCTGCATCGGCTCTGTAACCAAACTAGTAATTAAAGCAGAGTTGGAAGGAGAACTTGAGTTGTTTTAGTGCACTCAAGTGGCTGAATTGTAGTATAAATAAGAGGGAAACGTTAGGCCGAACTCTAACTGAAAGTGGTCATAGCATAAGGATATATATATAACAAGAGAGAAATAAACATATTTATGGAATAAAATAAAAAAAAAGTCTAAGTAGGATTTTCCTTCTAGGAAATACTCATGTATTTTCTAGGCAATACTATATTTCCTAAAAGGAAAATCCTACTTATAAATAAAGTTTAAAAATGCGATTAATGTTTGTTAACTGACATTTGGATTATTTATATAATGCTACAATGGCGTGTAGATCATCGAATACTTTTGTAGTTACCTACCTAGTTTTTATTTTTTTAGATTTTGTTTTTAGTTTTTATGTAGTAGTTAATAAAGGCATTCAGCCCATTACAAAGAAATATAGGTGCCGTTTTCTATAAGACACGAATTCATTTTCCAGTTAAAATAGAATTAAAATCAAATTAGCTTCAAATCTACCCGCATCCCGATAAATGGCGGGCGCCGCGTTCTTACCTTGACGAAAAAATAATAATTGGTCGCCATATTTCTGTGCCATCTTATGTTTTATCGCGGCCTCTGTTTTGCAGCCATCGTTATACGTGACCCGAGGCAGTAAAGATAATGACATCATGACAAAGTTCTGTCGTTTCGTTGTTACAACAGATGGGACGGTTGCTCTCCAGTCGTGAATTACGTTTTGATTATAAGGTTGTATAGGACATGGGTATTTGCCATTGTTCAGTAATATATTTTGTAATTGCTCGTGAAATCTGCCGCCAAGCAGCAAGCAATATGCAGACCGTAGACGCTTATGCAAACATACGTTTTCTTGTCAGAATAACAACGCTTTTACATCAAGCGCGCATTTCGAGTACGTATCACGAAATCCGGGCTTGACGGAAAAGCGTTGTTATTCTGACAAGAAAACGTACGTTTGCATAAACGTCTACACTGTCCATTACTGTGTTCCGTTACGTTCGCACATTTGATGAGCAGAGTATCCAGTGAAATTACTGGGCTTATGAGACTTAATTCCTAATGTCGCAGGGTAACGAGCGCACTGCAGTGCCGCGCAGGCCTTTGTATTTCAAAGTTCTGAGTGGCACTGCAATTGTTATGGGCCGGCGTTATGCTTACTAATAATACAATATAATACGTAATTTGCTTCTACCAGTGGCTTAAAAAGTAAGGCAGGATAAAAAGTAACCTATAGCACTCAGGGATGTTTCTTTCGCAACTTACACACTAAAAAAGTACAGTTAAATGTAGAAACTACTGCTTTTTAAAAATTGGTTGGAAATCGTGGTTCTTTCCTTTCTGCTTAGTAATAATATTGTATGGTCCACCGCCGTCTTAGATCTGCAGTATTTTGAAATGGAAAAAACTTAAAATTTTAAGCAGCTTCATAAAGAAATTAGAAGCCTACCAGATTTACTCTCAAAATGCGAACACCTGTGCCGGTTGACCACAATCTGTACGCGGATTGAATCCAATCTGAATAAATTATGCAAAACCGAAATACTTCGTAAACAAGCCTACATAAAGCAAACATTCATTAAAATAACTGTCCCGCTTAGAGAAAATATTTGTTCAAAATTAAACAACAAATTGCAACAAGAAAGATTTGTCTTGCTTTCTATACAAATACATAGATCTAATATAATTTTATGAACCGCAAAAATTTTTTTTTTTTTTACTTTCGTGGTGAAAGGATTTGCCAATCAGTTTTAAAACTTTACTGATTTTTGCCCAGGGTGCGCCAAACGTACGGGGTTCTGTTGGTAGGTACGTCATGCGGGGAGGCTCCTATCATGCGCACAACACAAAAAAAAATTTAAATAAAAATATTATTATGCATATTGAGGATAGATAGGAAGGTAAGTAATAATTCTTCATGTAAAAGAAAATATTATTAGAAGGGAAGAATCGTAGCAGCACCTTTAGAAATGTTGAGACTTGAGGTAACAACAGTATCTTTGGAGTGCTTGGCAAACCAGTCACAGGCATCTCACGCGTAAATTTCATTACGCTCCTTCCGACAAAGACAGTAAGCTATAAATTCGCTAACTACCGAAGCTATCCAGTCCAATTAACGACACAATGCCGCTATCAAGGTGGCCGCTGCCGTACAACAATGCGATCCAGATATTAATAATATATTCCAGATATCAGATATTAATTATTAATCAGATATTAATACGTACCTTTCGAAATTTGGAATAATATTGAAACTGGGCTAGCTTGGTGCGATCGATTTCTGTGATTTTGTGAGTTTAGCGTACCCCTGTCGTGTCCATAAGGGGCAGTGTAGACGCTTATGCAAACGTGCGTTTGCTTGTCAGAATAATAACGCTTTTACGTCAAGCGTGGATGTCGTGATACTAGAAATGCGCGGTTGACGTAAAAGCGTTGTCATTCTGACAAGCAAACGTATGTTTGCATAAGCGTCTACGGTCTGCATAATTATTAGATCAGAAGCAATGAGAAGAAGTTCTTTCACGCAGCAACGGAGTAACAGATCGACGTAATTTTTGGCATAGATATAGTTTATGGAGCGGAGAGTAACATTGGCTACCTTTTATACCGGAAAAATGTACGATTCCTTTGGAAATGAGGGTGATACCGTGGGCAGAAGCTAGTCTACTACCTATATGCTTACATTATTTGTTCCGGTTTGATTAGCAAAGTAGTCAGTGAAATTCCTGTGCATAGGAATCGCTGTTATACTCGTAATAGTGGGTATATGAGACTTTCTGATTGTACTGATTTATACACAAGAAATAAAATATTGACGAATTGAGAACCCTCTCCTTTGAAGTCTGTTAAAAACAGTATCTCTTCTATAATAAGTAGAAATAGACCGCGAATGAATTCCATTATCAGCTTTTGAGGTAGGTATCAGGTAACCCACAATTACGACATTCCGCATTGGAGAGATAAGGATTAATTGTGAAAGTTCTACGTAATCCCTAAAGGTCACGCCACTCATTTCGACCAGGGTTTCTAGAATTCAGAGGAAATAGAACACTGTCACAGTTGGGCTGATTACTTTGCTCTAGATTATCTAATGTTGATTGTTTTACTAGAACACATATTTGTGTTTTCTATAACAATTGATTTGCAGGTTACCTCTACTTATATGGTTTATCCTTTTGTGTGCATGTTAGTGGGAGGACTAACTCTTTTGCGATTGTCCGTCTGGGTTGTTACCACCGCTCTGCTCGGGAAGTCTGCCGCCAAGCAGTAGTGTGCAAGCATTACTGTGTTCCGGTTTGATGAGCAGAGTATCCAGTGAAATTACTGGGCTTATGAGACTTAATACCTAATGTCTCAGGGTAACGAGCGCACTGCAGTGCCGCGCAGGCCTTTGTGTTTCAAAGTTCTGGGTGGCACTGCAACTGTTATGGGCCGGCGTTATGCTCACCATCAGGCAAACGATGAGCTCGTCTCGTTACCAAATAAAATAAAAATAATTAACTCACAAACGCCGATTTCTACGCTATTTTCTCTCTACACTTTGTATTGATTGATGTATCCATGTCAATTGCCTAAATAAATAATCATAATATATTGTATTTGCTTATCTAGCTGGTAGATCTTTTAACTCTCGTTATCAAACAGTATACGAAAAATAAAAAAGTAGGCAACAATTTATATAAAAATTTTAATGGTATCAAATACCCTATTCAATTTGTATATAGTGAACGATTAATTATACTTTAATTGCACTTGTAAAAACAAGTATACTTATATAAATAAAAATGAAAGCTTGTAGGTACAAAACAACATTTCCAATTCAGCTGCCGAAATTATAACAACATGATAATTATGCATGTGCAAGATATGATCAACTTATGTCTACATATAGGTGTGGCTAATTCTTTTTCCTGTCTTAATGATAAATCCAATGATAGAGCTAAAAAACGATAAAATAAAGCCGATAGTAATGATTATTTACTATCTATTACCGTAGAAAGTGAACCTGCAAAGTTCGTACCACTCAACAATAAATAAAACCAACTCAGAAAAAAAATATAAGGTCAAATAATATAGCAAAAGGAAGACAATGGATGCCCTCAAGCCAACAAGCAAACCGAAGCGTACCAATCGACTTTACCGAGAAACCCTTCAAAGTTGGGCTAAGCATCAAAAGGACGACCTCAGACGTAAAGTTTAAGTAGGTTCAACCACTTACCAACTTAAGTCCGAGTTCGACTACAATCAATTGGACTGACATTAAGCCTGTATTGTATTAACTGGTTAAGTTCGAGATACTACTTGCATACATAACATACCTAACGATGAAAAGAGCTAGTAGAGAAAGGCTTGCAAAATATAATACCTACTTACGTTTCATTTGCATATAAAAGTGTTGTGTCTGCTGTTTATAACAGACAAGTAGTGCGGTGCTATTGCATATTTTTTTTTCTTTCTACGTAAACCGAATTTAGTTTATCTGTGAACAGAAAAACCATAAAGTAGCCAAAAAAATATTCGAAAATCGGGAAGGTATGTGTGTGAAACCGCGAAAAACGTGTAAAATAAACGCAGACGCAATAAACACCGCTCAAATGTGATGTGTGGGAATTGCGGTGCGCACTTGACAGCGATAAATATGTAAGAAATTATTTGCTACTCAAAAAGGTTCCAATTTTATTGAAAGCGCGAAAGCGAACAAGATACGTGTCAAAATATGCCTAGTGACGTGTAGCATTCAGTTTGCTTCGTGTCGTGCCTCGTTGTGAGCTATTCTTTCTACTAAGTAGGTACTACTATTCTTTCCGTAGAAGCCATTGAAAAACTACTTCATGATCACTGGAATCCCAAATATTGGGAAAAGCTAGCGATGTCGTTGTAATAAACGAAAGACAAAAAAAGAGTCACTTTATCTATTTGTAGGTATTTTAAAAATGCTTAAACGTTTACCAACTTCAACTACACGCACCTATATCTACCATCAAAGAGAATAAAATCAATTGTCTTGAGCTAGGCAAAATTAAAGATATTAAATATAAGACTTTCTCACAAATCTTTGTTCTATGATGCTTTTGCCTTTGCCGATCATATTAGATCAAAGTTGGACTGATTACACCAAGCATTTGTGTTTGATTTTATAATCAACCGTGATGCGATCCAACTTGGCTGGGTTAACCCAAACATACTTATATCTAGTGTTCAGCTCGCTCGGTTTAAGACTTGATACTAAAACAAATTTTTATAGAGTTTTAGAACTATAAAGAAACGCTGAGACAAAAAGTTACAAATGCGGAAGGTAGCAGCATGCAATGACGTCTACATCACTTTATCGCAACTTCAGAACCATAAAGTTACATAATACTTATTTACAGACTAAATTAAACTTCACCAGATGTAATCAAGCCCTAAAAAGTGCTCTCGGTCCGTAAAAAAAAGTACGAAAAATTGTGCCAATTTTATTCTGCGCTAAACAGGTTTTCTAACTTCACAACTCCCTAAAATTTCGTGCATTTATATTCTCCACGAGAATGAATAATTGAAAGCTCGGAGCCGGCGAATTAAACATTTAATTCTTTCCAGTGGAGAGAACTCGGCAGGATCGTGAAATTTGCTTACCACATCACAATGCATAACGAGGTAGCTAATCAAATCCACCGCCTAGCCAACCTTATAATCATCATTACTGTGGTATTTTGGTATTTTTCCTGGCTAAGTTGTTAGTAACCCTTGCTTGCAAAGCTCTGGGTTCGATTTCCGGCTGGGGAAAATGTTATGTGGTGAACCTAATGTGAGTGTAAAGTTTTATGTTCCTCGGAAGAAGCTGTCGCGGCTGTTCAGTCTGATTCGGGGTGTTATTCGACTCGGGGGGTAATGAGAAGCAGAATTAGTGTCAGGTAGTCGTGCCCACAGATCGTACCCATCCAGCCGAACTCGCGCAGAAAATATCTTTTACCAATCACTTATTGACTACACTGATATTTGCGACCTCGACCTTTCGGAAGAGCTTTTAAATAAGTTACGCCGATATTCGACATATATATTGGTTGAATTTTTGGTCGGTGCAATAATAACCTCTTTTTATACTATTCATGCTATGTATTGTACATATTGGTGCTACTGCACCAATTTTCAGTTTCGATGCCAAGGAATTTAGGTGTAATCTACTTTGACCAGCTTCGAGATTGGTTCTCAAAATATTCGTAGCACTGTTCGTTGTTATATAATCAGTCAAGGTTCCTAACTTTAATTCTTATTAGCTTCAGTGGAGTGTGGTCTTATATACCTACCTGTATATTTCTTCCAATTTCATTTCCGTGAAGGATCGAATAAATTCCCTTAATACGCAATCAGTGTCGGATGAGTGAAATTTCCGGTGATTTACGTTATCCAATTTCGATTTTACATTCGTCGTAATGAAGGCCACTCTCCCTCACATTATCCGTTATTAGGTACCTTAAGTTTAATATTTTGGGTAACCATTGATTTTCAAACTTAGATTCTAATTAAGAAGGCCTTAACTATTCGAAAAAAAGATAAAATAATTCCGCTATTGCACGTTTCGTCTGTCTCTTTCCCAACTTAGTCTGTCAACCTATTTTTAACCGACTTCCAAAAAAGGAGAACGTTATCAATTCGGTCGGTTTTTTTTTATATATTTGTTACCTTAGATCTCCGTCATTTATAAACCGATTTGGAAAATTCTTTTTTTATTTGAAAGGATTTACTTTCAGATTGGTCCCATAGAAATTTCATCAAAATCGGTTCAGTAGTTTGTCACTGAAGTCAGTTCGTAGCTTTTTAAAGCAATTTTTTATTTTTTTAATCATAGAAACGGTGACATATGCATGAAAATTTAAATAAGCATAGTGTATACATATCATGCGCACGTATATGCAAAAAACAAACGAATTAATGAAATAAAAACTTGCGTAAAAAGTCGCTTTACTTACTACTACGCCAACTTCATTGATCTACTCGCAATTCGCAATGCTGAACGATATATATTTCAATACGGGTTTACATGTAACATACATACGTATGGCCTACGTCGTGAGATTTTGTGTTAAAACCGCACAAGCCTTTGTCTGTCCGGAGGTTCAACCCTAGTTATAATATAGTTATATAGTCAATATTGGTATATCTGTGTGCGGTATGCGGGGGACGATAAAACCGAAGTAAATTCTGCACATATAGAACTTCGGTCATCGGTGTCATTTGCTACGCACTTCAAACCCTCAAAATCCCGGGGAAAGAGCCCCGCGCCGTGGTTATACTTTTGGTGATATCGTCGAACTTAGCGGCTCCTTGCCTTTATTACTGATATCGAGTTGCGCTTCTTTATCATTACTACCCGCGTATTAGGTACTTACACGTTAACACGTTAAGTGCGAAACGAGGCCTAAATCACCCCTCATGCAACTTCCTTGTGGTGCGGCAAGGAAAAACGTGAACATCTCTGTCGTGCGAAGGGCATAGCTTTGGTTTGATCCAGTATAGAAAAGAGATAAATGTATATTTGAGATGCGCTAATGATCCCGGACTCGGTGGTATACCTACCTTGGTACCGGATGTTTTAGGCCTCGTACCGCACTGAATTAATATAATTTTAATGCAGTGCGGAACGAGGCTAAAACGTCCCATATCCTCCCGGACCTCGTACCGCACCCAACGCGAGCTTCCCGCGACTAGTGTTGTGCATCACGTCGATTGGAGAGCACGTCCTTTTACATCGCCGAACATGTCTAAACGATGTCGGAAGAAGTTAATTTTAAAAAACCCAGAAACAGAACCAAAACAGGTAAGTTTTTTAATTGATATTTTTGTAGGTAGTGAAAAACTCCACAAAAACGCAAAGCAGCCGTTGACAAAACAGGTAAGTAATTAATTAATAATTCAGTAGTTCTTTGTCTAGGTTTTGAAAGTAAATAAAGATTACCTAACGATTTTTAGGATTCCGTATCGAAAGATAAAAACAGGACCCTCTATTACTAAGACTTCGCTGTCTGTCCGTTTGTCTGTCACCAGATATCTCAAGAATCGCGATAACTAGATAGTTGAAGTTTTCTCAAATTAAGTAGGTACTTCTGTTGCCGCTATAACAACAATACTAAAATGTTAAAAACAACAAAATATGTACAGGGTTATTTTTAATCACCAAGTTTGTTGAGTGTGTTAGATTCGACTTATGTAAATTTTACACGATATATGATGACGTAAGCATGTGTCAGTCACGTGGTCGGAAGAGAGCACCAGGCGGAGTAGGTATACTATTATACGATGGTAAAAGTACAGAAATTATGTGTAAGTAAGTATTAAGCCCGAGGCAGAATAAATAGGATAGTTTCTTTTCTACTTCTGGTTTTCTTTTTTTTCTATTCTGTGAACCGCATTAAGACTTTCACACAAAAATAGATAAACGTCGTTGCGTCGATATTATTTTTCTCATCACTAATCTTAGCGAAAATTTACCCTATTTCAGTGCGTTACGAGGTGTATAAGATCCCATATTTTGTTTTGCCAATAATTAATAAACTAGCTATCAGATCCCGGGGCGACGGTACATTAGGGTTCATCAATTCACTGTCTATATCGATAAGGACCAAATTTTCATTTATCTTTGATTTCGCGCCAGAAAATGGATTTTAGTCTGTTAAAGGAGGTGGGGTCTAATAGACCGCGTGTCGCCCTAACGTCTGGTCACGGTGCGGGCCGATAATACCTCGTGCCGCAGGAACGGAAAGTTTGCAAAAATTGGTGCCGCAGCTAACGTGTTAAAAACCTTTAACCGGGATTAATACAAAATGAAGTCCTTTACGTTTTTTATACTATTTGATAACGAGACGAGCTGATCTTTTGCCTGATGGTAAGCAAAACGCGGGACCATAACAATTTCAGTAACACTCAGTACTTTGAAACAAAGACCTGCGCTTCACTGCAGTGCTCTCGTTGCCCTGAGACATTACCCATTAAGTCACATCAGCCCAATAATTTCACTGACCACTTTGCTCATCAAACCGGAACACAGTAATGCTTGCACATTACTGCTTGGCGGCAGACTTCACGAGCAAAGTGGTGGTATCAACCCAGACAAACACTCGCAAAAGAGTTAGTACTTTAACTAGAAGCGGTTTCCTACATAGTAACGCTTATAGTTAGGTTGATTCACTAATCGGTGAAGCTAAGCGATGTTAGTACTGGGATGTTAGTACTGACATCTGTATGGTATCTACAACTGATTGCTGCAGTGCTTTGTAGGGCACGTTAAGACGCCGTGTCTTTGTAATATAACAATCGTTAGGCCATGTTTACCTTCAATCAGCTTAGAAATTCTGGCAGTCTGGCCACGTCTTATACGAGAAGAAAGACTATAATTATACCTATATGGTACAAATAGTCGCCCTCTCCTCAACTGTGAATAATTATGTTCGACATACGAAGAAGGTAGTTACATATTTCCTAGTGTATATATCTGTGATATATAGATACTTTAGGAAGACACAGCAAGGACTAAGTGCTCTGAGGCTTCAGAACTTCACACGGTATAATTACCTGCGAGTGCCATTACATGGGTAATGTTGTTATCAGCACTCTCAGTATCGTGAATAAGTGTTTCATGTACTTAGCGAGTTTGTGGAGGAAATAAAGGCTTAATTTCGGAGCAATAAGTGCGTTTCCCTGTCTCAGTTTGAATGATAGGATCGAGAGGGAGGTTACATTAGCAAGATTATTGTTTAATTATTCTAAAACAGCGACTGCTATTTTTGTTTTATGTGGCAGTGTGACAAGTCAATCCCCAGTTCGAGAGTTACTAGAGGGCTAATAATTTTCTTGCAAGTGTCCGTCTATGTGGGTACCGCAACTGTGGTCATGTGTGTATGCAGTGTTCCAGTTTGAAGAAGAAAGTTGTCAATAAAATTAATGGGCGTATAGAAAAGGGGCGCGCTGCCCCTTATAATATATGTATGGCCTTTGTAGTAAATATCTACCAATCTCTATTAAAATTCAAATGACTTCTTATACTAAAACTTAATAAATTTTATATTAGATTTGAATTGTAAACAAAATTTAAACTTCATCCCTCAAATATTTTCCCGAAAAATTTTTGTTTGTCGAAAAGACCAATTTATTTTTTCCCCAACAAATATTTCCTTTTGTTCCTTTCTCATTTTACAAAGTATAGCAATCTCAAAACGCCGTATGCCAAATGAAATTCAGCGAATTGACCTCGTTTGTCCCTACAAATTATCCAGCCTCACGATACGACAAATGAGTTTAATATTTCATGTAACGACCTTGTTTTGCATGTACAATTGTACACCCTCTTTACACATTCTTAGTGACACTGTTCCTCAAAGCAATTTGATTATTTTATGTCTCGCTATTTCCTTGTGTATTTCCCACAGACTTAATTTAGTTTCAGTCTCTCTTTTTATTTTGAAGAAATTCCAAACGCAATCATTTCAATTCTTTACTACAACGAATTACTCAAACTCCAGCCCTAACCGTACTTAAGTTGAGTACACCTAACTTCTACCTAAATATCTCTATCAACCGAATAGAACCTTAAGAAAGTTACTGATAAGGCAAGCTCAGACAATGGAACAAATCTGTCTCACAGGCACGTGACGGATACCACGGACGTGGCTTGACAAGACATGTGCGGAAAAAACAGTGGGTCAAGTTTTTCGTAACGCATGTTTGCCTTTTTACACTCGATGGTTAACGTATAAATGATTACTTGATCTTGAGCAACGATGTGGTCGAAGATAGTGAATGGTAATAAAAGTAGCCCAAGTTATTCGTCATAACATCAGCTATCTGCCAGTGAAAGTCCCGTCAAAATCGGTCCAGCCGTTTCGGATTAGCCAGAACAAATAACAGAAAGAAAAAAAAAAAATTTTGGTGTTATAATTACCGTATATACTTTCATATGTATTTAGTAAACAACTGATATTTTGACATTACGAACAGACACTTCAATTTTATTTATTTTTATGTATAGTTAGGAATTTGGACTGGATTTCAAGTCCAGCTACGCATATAGCGACAGATTTTCAACGTCAAGCTAGTTAGTTGAGCACCCACTAGAAATTGTTCTTAGAACTTGTTTCAGAAACTTACTAAACGTCAGATTCGCTTGTCCATGATTCTTACAAAACAAGCTTCTACAGCCTTTCAAGCATCGAGCTTCTGCACAATTTTTCACTGTCCGAGCTCTCAAGTGCGATTCCGGGAAACGACCTGCTTAGATAAGACATAGACCGTACCTAAGAGAGACGTGGCTTCGCAGTAGTCTCAATCCCAATTCCTTTTAACGTTAGTACTACGGTTTACTACTGTTTCTTGCCTTAAGATGACATGACTGCATCTTTTCGTCAATTCGATACCAATGTATCCTTTTGGTGTGCAGTAAAGAGTTTTTCTATTATTTTGTATATTTTGCATGTAGTTTATGGGCCGGAGAGTACACGGTACTTTTTATTCATAAAAATGATCAGAAATGGAAATCTCCACTCAGGTAAAACCGCGGACAGCAGCTAGTCCTTTATAAATTGCATTTTCCGTGTGCCATTTCGTACTACTACGAGTAAGCTTTGTCTCCACGTTGCGCGTAGACGCGAGCGAATAGACCTGAAGATTTGATAGGATTAGGATTATATTGGGTTTATGGTCCTACGAATTCCCCGTTGTTTCCTTTTATCTTCAGCAAAGCCTGCATTACTGCGTTTCGTTCTTTGACTATTTTTATTCGACAAAAGTAGGTATCCTATTTTCGGATGTTGTCCTCTATCAATTATTTATTTATTGGATACATGATCTTTATACACCACAAAAGGATTAAAAAAATATTATAAAGCTGTCTGCATTTTCCTGTTGCACATATGTAATTGCGTTAGATTCAACCACTTTTGTGTTCATCTGAGTTTCTAGAACAAGGCGCATTCTTTCTTCAGGAAACGGGATTTGTCCAATAACATAAGTCACCCGCGGCGCCACTACGGAACTCCAAACGATAAATTTGTCGAATCGAAAAATCAGATAAATTTATCGAACGTTGCGAGTACCGAAATCTAATCGTAAAGTACATATTGTAGTAGCTTTATATTCTCTTTGGATTCGACCTATCTATTCGATAACTTTTGTTGATTGTATCAAGGCGCGATAAATTAAAGAAAAATCGATAAAACCCTCTTTATCGATTTTAACTGTGAATTTTATCGATCGAAAAGATCCGTACTTGCGCTGCCGGTCATGTTGACCTCAGGCCTCAGGGTCACATTCATATCTGGGTTGTCCGTAAGATATAACCTAAACAAATATTTGGCTCTCCCCACGTTTCGTTAAAACAAATACTTGCATCAGCTTTGTGGTCTCGTTATTCGGCACGCCTCGTCAACAATTGCGAGAGAAACGCTTCAGAAAGTAAACCTACAATCGAGAACGCGTATCGGTAAGTCTTTTACATTCGGGCTTTTCTTTTGATACCTATACCTAGGACAGGGAATTATTGTTCTTACTGGTCCAAGTTGTTTCTAAGTTGCGTTAGTTTTGTTTGCTTTCCAAACAGAACAGTTGAACTCTGTTCCCCGATCCATTCAGGTATGTGTGGCTAAAGAGACACTCGTTTTGGAAATTTTGGCAGGTAGATTGAGGAACATGAATCAGACTGCTAAAAAGGGACCGCTACGACGCCTACGTCGTAGCGGGAACTTATACTTCGGTACAAAGATCAGGATATTTCATCCCCCATTTTTTACCCTTATCAATAGTATGCTTTAAAAATAAAATAAAATGTCTTTATTTCAGGTATGAAACCCATAAAATTTAAAATCATACACATATCAATTTACAATTAGGAATAGACTATATTATTATAAAATTTATAAAAGTATTTATAAAAATGTATAAAAAGATACCTCTCTTGCAGCGAAACATACATACATGCTATTTCGATACCACTCTTGAGTCATTTTAATCGTTTGACAGTCGGAGAAACCGAATAACATCGCCATAAAAAATACAGACTAATTGAAAACCTCCTCCTTTTTTGGAAATCGGTTAAAAATATCTACGCCGCATTTTAAGTTTAACCCCGACGTTACCTTACTGAAGTTTCAAGTAAATACCCTCTGACTGTTAGGTTGATAATAAGATTAAAATCTTTTCTCTCCGCCGTCTCCTTTCATTTTCTTTTCTGATTAAATAAAACTAAAGTAACAAAAGGGATCCCGGCTGTATAACTAACTAATGAGATTATTTCTCCTCTCGAAGAGCCTTTCCTCAGCTTTCGAAGAAACACTTTAGAAGCTTTAGTGTCTTACCTATATATAAAGGTCGCGATACATATAACGGCACGCGGTAAAAGGATCAGGGAAAAACCGCATAGCCATGTGGTTTTATGAGGCAACATCACGTGTCACTGACAGTTAACAACGAACTAGATAATTCACGCTTACATCCACCAAATCGCCTGCAGTGCCGCGCAGGCCTTTGTGTTTCAAATTTCCGAGCGGCATTGGCATTGTTATGGGCTGGCGTTATGCTTACCATCAGGCAAACGACCAGCTCGTCTCGTTATGACATAGTATAAAAAAGCGGAGCGAAGGAAGCTAAAGATTAGCACAAAATAAGTTCGGGCTCTATAGGAACATGGGTAGACTGAAACAGATTGTTATTTCAAACAAATGTAACAAGTCGATGTAACAAAAGTTATATCCATACAGATAAATAAAATTGAAGTGTCTGTTTGTAATATCAAAATAACAGCTTTTTATTAAATGCATATGAAAGTATATACGGTACCTATTACAAAACAACCATTTTTTAAATTTTTGTCTGTCTGTCTGTTTGTTCCGGGTAATCTTCGAAATGGCTGGACCGATTTTGACGGAACTTTCACTGGCAGATAGCTGATGTAACAAGGAGTAACATAGGCTACTTTAATTTTAGAAAAATAATTAGGGTTCCGCGCAAAAAAATAAAAACCAAGTAATCCAAAATCTCCACGCGGGTGGAACCGCGGGGCAGCAGCTAGTACATAAATATAAACCAACTTTAGATAACATTTTGGTCCACATCTTTGAAACTACTGCACCGATTTTGATAAAACTAATCACTGTTCCCTAAGCTGAAAGATACTGTTCCCTAACCCGATCAGAAGTTTCGGAGAAATTCGTGGACAAACATACATGCATACATACACCTATAAAATATTTATACTTGTTTGGGAGTCTTATTAGATTATCGTATGTGATTATATTGCAGTGCCAATTATATTACATACATACGTGTAGAATTGATAACCTCCTTTTTTGGAGTCAGTTAAAAATGGATGAAAAATGTCTTTACCATTCTTAGGAAACACTCTGAGCCCCAGCGCATTTGAAAGGCTCCAGTACATCGTGTCCTCGAGCCCTGTTCATATCCTTTAGAAACCTCCTTTTGTACTTAACAACGAAGCTCCTTCATAAGGCCTCTTGACCTATTTTAAAAAGGTAAGAATGTATTTTTCACGGCTGTTACTCGAAGGCATATAATAAGGTGGAAAATTTAAAGTATCACGTGCTGTTAGATAATTATGATTTTATGCATTTATTACTTTATAGGTTGTATTTTGTAACTCGTTATTTTAGTTTTTAAGTTGTGAACTACAATAATTGTTATTATTCATCGTAAGAATAAAATGCATTACGAAAATTTAGACCATGTGTTTATTCTACTTATATCTACTATATTATGTTAGTGGGAGGACTAACTCTTCTGCGAGTGTCCGTCTGGGTTGTTACCACCGCTGTGGTCGTGAAGCCTGCCGCCAAGCTGTAGTGTACTAGCATTACTGTGTTCCGGTTTGATGAGCAGAGTATCCAGTGAAATTACTGGGCTTATGAGACTTAATACCTAACGTCTCAGGGTAACGAGCGTATTGCAGTGCCGCGCAGGCCTTTGTTTCAAAGTTCTGGGTGGCACTGCAATTGTTATGGGCCGGCGTTTTGCTTACCATCAGGCAAATGACCAGCTCGTCTCGTTAACTAATAACATAAAAAAAAAATTATACCTAAGTAAGACTGACGACAAATTTTAATAGTATAAATACTGATGACAGCACCAGGAATATGTGATGAGGCGTGTCTTCCAAAAGCTTCCAACTGCATTACATATGCATGTTGAAAACAGAGCGAGTGGCAGATTGGGAACATATGCAACTAAACTCGGTTGAATAATGTATAGCTTGTTCCGTTGAGACTGTTTAGCACAGACTTAAAGGGTGTTATTATGGATGCAAAATGTCCGCCATAACGTATCCCATTTGCACCAACTTGAGCTGTTAATTAAATTTAAGCTAAATTTAGCTAGCTTCTGAACGTGATTTGCCAAATCCTCGATTGATTAGACAATTTGGTTCATCTACTCACCATTTTAGTTCTTACATATCTTGCTTTTTAATTGAGAAGTTTCTACAAGTATAAATCTTTATTTACCTACTGGTTATCTTCTGCGCAAGTCTATCTGAGCAAGTTGCACCAAGAAAGTTATTCTTCACCAAAATGCCAAGCTCGTTGATGAGCGACATAAATTATAATGATGCTTGGTGCCTGGTGCAGTGGTTATAGGATAGTTTCTCGATGGCTTCGTGTTAAATATAAAGAGACCAATAAAACATCTGCGCATGTAATCTGTCACCTCATCGAAAACACAATTTAAAAAAATAATTTAAGATGCAGGCTATAAAGCCTGCATCTTAAATCTAATCATCTTAAATCTTAGCCTTAGTATAAACTCATATCTTGTCATCCATGTCACCACTACCTCCCCAACTCATAATTTTCTACAATAAGTATTAATTAAAAAGGGTCTTGTTAGCTGCGGCTCCATGTAACGCAAAGACCCGAGCGCATTTAAATTTATTTAAGATGTACCTAAATGTTACCCTATTTTCCATCAGCAACAGCAAAATAAATATAAGTACCTAAATAAATCGTATCTACTTAGTACTCCGTGTTTATAAATCATCATGTTCATAATCCTTAAAATTGAATTTTGTATTCATTTGAAGTAAACAGGCACGTAATCGGATCATCTAAATTCTAAATTGATAAATTAATTTGGACCCTTTAGAAATGTAGTTTCTTATTCGTCGTGATTAAATTATAGGTTGCTAACCTGATTTTGTAGGTATTTGTGTTTCATAGAATAACAAAAGCGCTCGTTGAAGTCCTTAGATCGGCTACTCGTCTCTTGCATCCAGCCGTTCTTCGTGGTTTTGACAATTAGGTCATCGGTCCACGTAGTTTCGAGGGCCCGCTATACACTAAGTACTAGGTACATCTTCCGATTCGGTTATATTTGTCAAGTTAGGGCAAGTTCGAATGTTTGTAAAAAAACAGTTCAAATGAACCAGTTGAAAGTAAGTTCCTTTAAAAGCTTATAAGGCTGCATAAACCAGTTTTATTTAGCAGGAAGGTTTACTGAAACCAGAAACATCCGGGTCACCGTATCTATTTCAGCCGGAGGTATTTAATTTGAAGGCTTTGTGAAAAACTCTCACAGAGAAAATGAGAAAAATCGCAGCGTCAAAAGAATTCATTGTAATGGAGGGGGCCCTCATTTCTCGTCTTTGAGTTCAAACGCATAGTTTCAACAGGTTGATGAGTTATATGATCTGAAGAAACCTCTAATCTCTCTTGGGTAAATAAGGAATGTTTTGGTGTGATTCCGTAGCATTGTTATTCCAATTTTGCTTTAATTGTTCTGTGATTGTGGGTATTTTTTTAATCTGACAGGAATGAAAATGTTTAAGTAATATGACCCAGTAGCTCCAACTGTTTTATAAAATATAAGAGTACCCACACATTGGGTCACCGAACACGGCCACTAGACGCAGCCAATAGACGCGGCCATCAATGGCTGGGTGCAGCCTCCAATAGCAACCACTGGTAGCCACAAAATAGAGAGAATAGACGGGGCGATCGGGCGCTTTTTGACGGCCTAAGCGCCGAAGCACCCCTTCTGTTCTCTCTATTCTGTAGTCGAGTATGCGCGGGAGGCGAGCCACAAACGCGGCCACTCAAACGCCCAGTGTGCGCCGACGATAAAATGTATGAAAAATCTGGTCCGCAGGTTGTGGTAGCAATAGTTTCGCATTCGGTGGCCCACTCTGCGGTAGCACTAAATGTACGCATGTACAATATAAACAATATATTTATATTTTCGTTATATTAATGTTGCTCTTTCTAATGTGATATCAAGAACGATGAAGAAGGTGCTCATTTAAATTATAATGGTTAGTTATTTTTAAAATAGCGCGTTTATTTATTTAACAACAACAAACCTTCAACAATTGTTCAAACACACGTTATTAAAGGCCCTCATCATCGACCCTCTTTTTCTTTCGAACTTTCAAGAAGTGCTTCCTCGCCATTTACAATCGATAAAAAAAAGCTTTTTATAGAAATGAACAACATTTTATTATACAGGATGAGTATGAATTTGTAAGTTTATCTCGAAAGGGGGTGATTAGGTCCATGGTTTTCGACAAGTTGTAAGAACCTCCCTTGGAAATACGTCATTTCAAATTTTCATACAAAAAATAAATTCAACTTCAAACGTCATTTACTGGGATTTTTTAAGTCCAACATAGTTCAAGCACAAGTAAGAACAAAGTTCAACATAGTTCAAATGAATCAGCTGATCTAGGGCTGCCCGGAAATTCTTTAGTAGAATTTTGACGTAAACTTCAAATGCCATTTATTCAATGAAAAATTCCGAATTTCAAAAACTCTTAAAACATATGTTGTTTACCTTCAGGAGTAGATTGACCCCCTTACGGGATAATATACCAATTCAAACTCAGGCTGTATAGTATCCATAGAGCTTTATAATATAAACTAGCTGCTGCCCCGCGGTTTCACCCGCGCGGAGATATTGGATTTCATGGTTTTTATTTTTTTGCGCAGAACCCTAATTCTTTTTCCAAAATAAAAGTAGCCTATGTTACTCCTTGTAACATCAGCTATCTGCCAGTGAAAGTCCGGTCAAAATCGGCCCAGCCGTTTCGGAGATTACCCGAAACAAACAGACAGACAGGCAAAAATTTTAAAAATGGCTGTTTTGGTGTAGGTCCCGTATATACTTTCATATGCATTTAGTAAAAAGCTGTTATTTTGATATTACAAACAGATACTTCAATTTTATTTATCTGTATGTATGGATAAGAGACTTGTATTCTCTGAGACATGATATTCCACTTTATTTTTATCGCGAGTTTATCTGAAAACCCCAAAATAAAAAAACTTTATAAGCATTCACTTGAAAGAAACCTTACGGCCGCATAAAAAACGTAAGAGAAAAAGCCAAACTTTTAACGAGACTTCAAAATGTTTTCCACGGGAAAGTTCCAGAAAATAATCCAGACAAGTGCGTGCGCGAACCTGCCGTGTCTGCCGGCGAAAGTTCTTTTGTAATCCTTGTTAAGTAGTCCGCAGACTTTTTCAGTTACAACGGAATTGAGCATACCTACTTGAATGGATTTTAGAGGGTTTTATTTACATCCATCGGTTTCGGATATTACCCGGAACAAACATACAGACAGACAACGAAAATTTTAAAAATGGTTGTTTTGTTATAGGTACCGTATATATACTTTTTTATTATACACTACCCTAGATGCGCTTGCTCCATACTTCATCTCTCGGCGAACTGGGACCAACTTGCGCCCAACGAAGATGGATGGTGACATAGTGTGGACACACTGTCGACTGATCGACGAAAAAACTTTTAGATAGAAAATTAGAAATTGAAAGAATTGTTCTGATTATTGATTACTTAATTAGGAGTTCTAGGATCCTTATCCCTCTTCTATGGTTTCTTGTATGCATAGAGATATCGTAACCCCTACTTATACTTTTTTATTAAAAGTGTTAAACGGTTGAATTTAAACCATGTTTTGTCTTTTTCGATTCAGTTTAAAATTATAAATTGTAATCATTAAAACATTGTTTAATTAAGCACCGTTTAACACTGTTTATTAATATGGTTCATAATTTTTAACTCTTTACCATAAGAGCGGAGTTACGTGTTTTACGTAAACGTATTATCTATATTACTTATGTAGGCCTTGCCTAAGTTGCTTTAGACACTGATTACTTAAAATAGACTTATGTTTTGTTTTCACGTGCGACATTATAGATACCTACCTCGCGTGAAAACAAAATGTTGTTCCTATATTATAATTAATTAAGGACTTTACACTGATTGGTTGTGGAAAAAAACATAAACATAAAACCCTCGTAACGTAAAGCCACTCTTCGGTGTCTGCGGTTCAAATAATGGCTCCAGTAACTGGAGCACAATTGCAATAAAATGCCAGTTACTTGGGCTAATTGCATTGTTCCAGTCTATAGCTTAGGTACATATATATAGGTTTGAAACAACGATGTTTCCATTATCATGTACTATTAGGCTAATAAGCTACGGCACGTCGCGGAGCTTTAGGTACATTAAATATTAGACGTGTGGGGTAATCCCGCTAATAGCTGGTCCCCGGCCTGGCTAATTAGAAAACTGCTTCACTGTATACTTGTGTCGAAAGGTAAGAATAGTTTTAGCATAATAATTGCTAGTACTGTACTGTAGAGCGTAATTGTCTTTCGCGCCCGTTGGTGGACGCGTTCAAATCAATTACATTTCTGTTTTTAAATAATAATTTACTAATTAATAAAATGATAATAACGAATTTAAAAAAAACAGTGTTCATTGCGTATTTATTTCCAAAAATCCCTTCAAACTTTTCTTTTCGCTTACAATTCGGCGACCCTTTCCACTTGGCACCTAGAGCGACCGCTATTCCCGCTCTACCACAGGACCGAGCACTGGGCAAAATACACCAGCAAAACGATGGTCCCAGACCGGCACTCGCAGAAGAGTTAGTCCTAACACCCGATAAAAACTACGCATGTCGGCGAACGTCTCTATCATAAAGCGTTTTCAAATGTTTTCATCTGCTACTCTCATGTTGAAAAGCACCTAAGCCTAGCGTAATAGGACCTTCGATCACATCGTGTCTCTTATGAGACCTAGTCATCGTAGACAATATGTACAGAAATGCATACATACACATGGATGGCTTAAAATGGGTTTCTCCGGAAATCACTATAATTAACAAGGTACCTAGTTACATAGCAGAAAATTGTGTAAGTATTAGGAACATATTTTACAACCTACCCAGGTACGTAGAATGAACACCAAACGAAATTCTCCGTCGTTAGACCAGTTAAAAAAACTTTACAGAAATTTACCAACGTAAAGAATGTGCTTAATGAGCAAAAAATACCAAGAGCAGCTCGCTTCGCTAAAACACGTTTTAATTTTACTGCTGAACGTAATCAAATTGAAATAAAATTCGTACAAAGCGGTTTTTCCTCGCCCAATAAATCACGTCAAATTGCAAAATAAACGGGCGTTTTAGCAAAACAGAGCGAAATAAGAAAAAAGTTGGCGACTCCTTAATCTTCTTGGGGCAAATGAATCGTATAACTTTTAAATAGGCCTTCCGCGCAATTATTTAGCAAAGTTATTACATTGGGAACTTTCCTTCGAACTCCTACCAGCCCGATAGAAGAGAAATTAGATAAAAAAAAAAACAATTTTATTGTACGTACAGTTTGGAGACTTGAGTTCTGATAGGTCAAACAAAATAACGTTAGGCCTCATTTCACAGAAATGTGATATAGTCAACAAAGTCACAAAATTGGGACGATTGTGCGGTTGACTGCGAATTAGTTTCTTGGACATACATTCCGCTGTGACTTATCAATTTTGGATAGTTGGCATGGATAGTTTAAATTATTTGTATTTTTCGAACTTGCGTTGTTTGGTTGGTAACCATATGTCAGCGTTTAACCAGATTCTAGAGTCAAGTAATAGGGATACTTATAGTTAATAAATACAAGTCATAATGGGTTGAGGACACCACAAACGTCATCGGCTAAGCCAGGCCAGAATAAGGAAAATAGTCTCTCCACGCCTTTGCAGTTGTCTATTCACGAATTAACCTTATTTAAGAAATGGGGAATGCTCCATTTCTTAAATAAGGTCCACGTACTTTACGTGCTTTGAGGAGTGATATTTCACTGGCGACGGCGTTATCTGAATTTTCCGGCCCCATAACATTTTCTAATGTACCCGCTGTTTAGACGCCTCTATGCTACGTTCTCCATGACTTCCTGGTAGGTAAGGGCGTAAGGGCAGACGAACTTTGAGAGTTGAACAATTTCAACATGACGTGGGTAGTTCGTAACTTTTGCAATTATCTTTTGTTCCGTAAATTTTCTTTGAGATAACTAGGTACCTAGTAAGTGGAAGGTAAACTTCAAGAGGCAAGTACCTATAGTCGTGATTTTGATATTAAAATTTATGATGAGGCTTTCTTGATGTACCTATAATCTTATCTATCTATATATATTAAAGAGAAGTCACTCCCTGACTAAACACGAAATCTCGAAAACTACTTGACCTATGAAACTGAAATTTGGCAGTAAGTAGTTTATTGGTAGGAGTCAGCTAAGCACGGGTTTTGTGACAGGGCCGATTTAAGGGGGTCTTTAACTATTACTACCCGCAAGAAGCAGCTAGTGCGAATATTAAGAATGTAGGTACTTACATCTGCTAATCTCGCTAGCCGTCAAAGGAAGCTTGCTTATATTTAGTTAAGTTTGTGCAATGGTAATAAGTTGATTGTTCATAATTACAACAATGGTGTTGATTCTGGCATTTCAAACCTACGCTTAATTTAGGTTTCAATCTCCCTTTTTAAAAAAAAACATAGTTTAGCCGTATCAAATTAATCTTTCATCATAATTGTGTCGATTCTGTAGTTTCGTACCAAAACCTAATTTTAGTTTCGCTCTATCTCTTTCCAAAACATAATATGAGAGAGAGATGGAAGATTTTTCCATCTTCCATCCTTGATAAATTAAACGCCGCTAAATTCATTGCCGTTTAATTTACATTAGACAAAAGCAAGTGGATTAATTTGACAGGTCTTAAATATATTCCATCACTTTCTCATGTTCCCATTTAGAAAGACAGATTAATACTAAAATTAGGTACCTACACCTAGGAATCAACACCAGTGTAAATTTAACCACCAAATGTATTTAATTAAGTCTAATTTGTGAAAGATGGAAGCTATTTGACAGCCCTGAACCAAAACACGTGACTCTATAAGGATTCCTATCCGTTTTTGTATTCGAACATACGGAACCCTAAAAAAACAACGGATATTTGTTGCAGCAGTGTGCGTTTCAATACAAAGAAGTAAAACACATTAGTCAATATGAAAAAAAAATGTTTATTACTTGATTATCGTATAAAAAAATATTATATTAAATGTGAAACTTAAAAATAACTCTATACATAATATATCACCAACATTAAGAAGCCAGGAACCTCAGGTTTTCAAAGGTTTCACGTAATTATTTTCTTCTTAGAGAAATACATAATATTATGTATATTGTACAAATTATATTATTGAGATATGTTTAGTAAGGTACAATGTATTATTTTCATTTAGAAAAAGAATATGTTATGAATAATGTCGCTATTTACAAAGCCTACAGCGACATTACAATTTGCTGCTTGTTTTTTGTATATAAATGAGTATTAATTAGTAGTAGTAAAAAGTTTACATATTTATAAAAAAGTTCCAGTTATTATGCAATACTGTGACGCACATTAAAATAAGATGCTTTAAGCTTTAAAAACATTTAATATTTATATCAAGCAATATTTTTGGCAAGACGACATACAATTTGTTCTTTTTTATTTATACGTATTTATTATAAATAAATTGATTAAAACGCTTTTAAGCTTCGAATAGTTCAAATAATATTTATTCATTTACATTTCAATGACTATCACATATGCAGGGCCTTTTGAAAACCTCTTCAATTTAAAACATACAATATCTATCACGTATCACAAATAAACATAATTATTAAATATTGAATATAAATCACAGTGCTCTACAGGTATTTTCCACAGAAATCTAATCTCTGAACCGCCATTCACAATAATTAAGCCCAATACAAAAGCTGTTGATACAATCGAGTATTGAGTGCATTAAATTAAAAAAATTGCATTCCAGCCACAATACTTTCACATTTTACACTACATTATTATTAATTACGCAAAACATTGTGATATGTGTCATAATACCTAACACTTAAGATTGAATATTGGTTATCTGTAAGGTAAGCCTAACTCCAATTTTCAAATTCAAGTTCAGTTCAATATAATACAATAAATAAATCATTGCAATTTACACTTTATATCAACAGCCGTAAAGTTGAAACTATTGCAGCAATACTCAATTCGGCTGTATAAATTTAATATAAGAACACATGGTTTCGGTATTGAAATCTCGACTTTATACACACAAGCATAAGGTATAATTTACCTATAGCTGATGCCGTATCTTGTGGCGACTTGCGGTGTGTGTGTAGTGGCGACTGCTAACAGTAGAGGAACGTCGTTAACGTCTATGTTGAGCGATTTTGTTAGCGTTGCGATATCGCAGAAGTCTGTTGACATCAACATATCGGCGAGGGTTTTAGACAGCACACAGAATTCACGTAGTTTGCTTTCGAGGAAGGACAGACACTGGAACAAGAGAAACGTTTATTAACTGAAGCGGTGATGACGTACAGATGACGTCAGCCACCGATAAGTATCGATGGTTCGAATCTTAAGTTCGAGCTTGCGCTTTCGGTAATAGATAAAATAAATAGCATGGTGGTAAGGCATTTTCTAGTGCTAGCCTGGCTTGCTACCATTGAAAATCCATCGCCAAGCACTTATCGGTGTGTTCCGGGCACTGCACTTGGAAGGCAGCTCTAATCTAGGCTTTGTCATCTTCGATCACATTTTCGCTTAAAAGGCTTTAACTCGCCATACTTTCCATACAAACGCTCGTACGTGATTAAAGTGTTGTATCAATTTTTCCTTTGGGTTGTTTTTTAACAAATAGGTATCTCGTGCGTTATATCTGGGATTTTATAGAACCAAAAATTTAAAATTTTGACAATCCAATTCAGTAAAAGCCTTAAAAACACAGCATTTTTATACAAATTTTACCTTGACTTTGGCCGTTCACAATATTCTAATAAATGTAAAAGTAAACAGAACACTTGCATAGGATCCTTGGACATGTAATGGAGATTCTAAATAACAAACATTTTTTTCACAAACTTGTAAGGCATTTTCAAAAACACGTATTTCCTGGAACAAGTTTTAGGAAATTACCACGCGCTAACTGTCTTCGCAAATTATCTTTGGAAATTTATTTCATAATTTTCAGAATGCCAACCGAAGCGTAAGAGGCTGATAATGTGTTGAAAAATATATTAATTTTACCTGATGAGCAGGAACTTTGGCCTTCCACATGACAGGCAGCGCATCCAACATGGCGCCGACTAGCGAAGACATTCCGCTTGTACCGCAGTCTCGGCCTACCACCCTCACCTCCCTGTAAACAATATTTATATTTATTACTAGCGTTGCCCCGCGGCTTCGCCCACGTCGCCTAAGTTACTCCTTATAACATCAGCTATCTGCCAGTGAACGTTCCGTCAAAATCGGTCCAGCCGTTTCGGAGATTACACCGAACTAACAGAAAGACATAAATTTTAAAAGTTGTGTTTTTATTTTATTTTGTAATTACAAGCAGACACTTCAATTTTATTTATTTGTATAAATTAATTATTTGCGTGAACTAGCGTAGTGTAGCGAGTGTTCAAGTGTTAAGAGTAATTGCACATTAAGTGCAATCCATAAAGAACACATGAACAGTGTGTCTTCGCCTTAGAGACTGTAAGAAAAGTGGTATTGGACACATTGTTAAATATTGACTAGCTCTGCCCCGCGGCTTCGACCACTTTACAGTAGCCTAAGTTACATCAGCTATCTGTCAGCGAAAGTCAAAATCGGTCCAACCGTTTCGGAGATTACACTGAAACAAGCGTAGAGACAGACAGACAAAAATTTAATGAATGATTGTTTTGTTATAGGTCCCATACTTCCATAATTTCCCATCCCATACTTTCATATCCATTTAGTAAAAAGCTGTTATTTTGATATTACAAACAGATACTTCAATTTTATTTATAGTATATATAATTTTATTTATATATAGAAGTGGCTAGATTGTAATATAAATAGAGTTAATTACATAATTAATCCTAAGGGGAAATTGATATAGACAGACCAAAAAGATCATTGTCATATTTAAACCATTTCTTAAGTAGCACTGGGGTCCAGCCGTGCTAGCATGCGCACCGTGACAAAATTTTGTCGACGCTTATATCGGGCATTTATCTCATATTCGCACGAGAAAGAGCGAGACAGAACAGTTGACAAAATTTTGTCGCATGCTAGTCTGGCTGGTGAGACTGGCCAAATGCAAGCCTTAATATTAAAAAAACTAAAAAAAATATAGGGAAAAATAGCTATGAGTATTTACCATGTGTTCGTATCTCCAATGATAGCTACAGCTTGTATCGGCGCCGTGTCTAACTGCTTGTTAAGGTACGAAGTGATATCTAAATCTCGCCTCAGTTCTGACTCCCACTCGCAAGGTTTTGCGATTGTTCCTGCAAAATAGAAACGTTTTGGGTAAGTAAAAAAAAAGAAATATGTCTGTGCTAAATACTGTGTTGTTAGTGGTAGGACTAACTCTTCTGCGAGTGTCCGTCTGGGTTGGTACCACCGTGAAGTCTGCCGCCAAGCAGTATGTGCAAGCATTACTGTGTTCCAGTTTGATGAGCAGAGTATCCAGTGAAATTACTGGGCTTATGAGACTTAATACCTAATGTCTTAGTGCACTGCAGTGCCGCGCACGCTTTTGTTTCAAAGTTCTGAATGGCACTGCAATTGTTATGGGCCGGCGTTATGCTCACCATCAGGCAAACGACCAGCTCGTCTCGTTACCAAATAGCATAAAAAAAGTAGTTTTTGCATGAAAGAGTGACAAACATCCATCCATGTCTGCTTAGTGCGTTATTAGGCCTGCCCTAACATCCCGCTAGGGGTTTATTGTGCATTTCCCATTGTCGGCGTCAACCTAAACCGGAGCTCCTTTATATAGCTGAGTATGGCCTTAGATCGTCGGCAAAGTACCCATCCTCACAAACTTTCGCGTTTATAATATTTACTTAGTTATTTATTTATAAGTAGAATAAAGGATATGTAGGATATATCCTATCCTACTTACTGTGTAGGATATATCCTATCCTAAGCAGTAAGTAGGATAGCATATATCCTATCCTAAGCTGTAAGTAGGATAGGATATATATCCTATCCTGCTTACGAGATATATCTCACCTTGTAAAACTAAATCAGGTACATAGTGATCGCTGACTCCTCCCAACAGAGACCCGTCGAAACCGGACCGCTGCGCCGTCGATTCAGTCTGCGCTAACAGCTCCGGTAGTGGGTACTCTGTCACACTCCTCACTTCTATAGCTCTGTCTTGCTCTCTCGCTCGATTCAATCGCCTTTCGGGCCTTCGCAGTTCCAAAGGCTTCAGTAATGGTGGTATTACTTCGTAGGATAGGTTTGATTCATATGATGATGTAGACTGGACCTCATTTGATGACGTCGTTTCAAGGTCATTTGATGAAGCATTTTTGAGGTCATTTGATGACGTATAATTTATTTTGACTGTAGATATTGATTGGGGGCTGTTTAGTGCGGATTTTGATGTTGTTACTGACGCAGACAACTCATTTAATGAGACCGCGGATTTGACACCTTTCGATTTTGTTCTGTTTTGTGACTCGAGTGATGATATTTCGGAACGTGAAATGGATATTTCATTTGAAATGATCGCTGGTTCTAATTTGGTCAACTCGTTAGCTGTTTCTAGTTCATTACTCGATGTTACAGTATCCGATCCAACTCGATCTGGTAATTCGCTTGGCGATTCATCAGCGTATGAATCAGCCAATGAGAGTAATGACTGCAAATTGTTTGATGATATCGTAAATTTTAATTTATTTGTTCTTTGTAACGGTCGAAATTCGACTGCGCAGTTTGAATGTTGAATATTTTCTGTAGTATCTAAAGGGGTTGCATCTTGAATCGAAATTTGAGGCGTTTCTTTTGGTGCTACTTTAAGGTCTAATGGTTTAATTTCCGCTTCTAATGTTTTCTCAGTCTCATTTAAATTTTTTGCTAATTCAGTTTCTGATACTACATTCTCTTTCACAGCGCCAAGGCTCGCGTCGATAGCCGCTTTTAAATTCTTGTTCAAGTTTACGACAACCACGTTCTCTTTTCTTCTTCGGACAAAAGTCTTTGGGGACATTTCTCTGTGAGCTTTATCATTATCCGCGACCACTGTCTCCTTCGCGAACTGTGGTTCCAATATCCGCGGCATATCATTCATATACTCCATTTCAGAGGCGTTAGTTGGCGTCTGAAGCATTGATTCCATCATCTGACATTTGACACAAGCATCGCACTTTTCTTCCTGGAGCGGTAGAACAATCATCGGATCAAACTGGTAGTTATCCAACTTCAAATTCCCCGGTTTCCCAATATAGTGCCTATCTAGTATCTCCAAATTCTTGCTTTTCATATAATTAGTGACTATCTGTGGGTACTTATCGAATTCGAACTTAAAACCGGAATGTTTAATGGGTTTGGAATGTTGAAGTGTTTGCCCGCAGCATTTCGACGGGCTCTCGTTGTTTCTGTCCAGGCAGCCTCCTTCTCTCTCGCACTCTACTTTCTTTTCATTCTCCAACGCAACGGGTTCGTTTTGCACTTTAGACGATTTCTTCACACATTTCCCGTTGGTGGACTTGTTCTTCAATCCGACGAGTTTCTCATCGTCGCCTAGTACGAATACGACTTTCTGCTCCGGCAGCGAGTCGCCAGAAACCGTTGAGTTTAGACTAGAGTCAGAAGAAGCCTTCAACGAAGATAGCATCATTGTAGGGTTTCTTCTGAGAAGGTAGGTTGGCTTCTGACCGGTGGAACTGCCTCCACACTCGCCACTGCTAGAGAGCTGTTGTCTTAAGTCGGCGAGCGTTGACGTCTTCTTCAAACTCACGTCACTCGCAGTGAGCGTACTCACACTACTATCACTGTTCTGAGAATTAACAGGTACTGTCAAACTGCCACAGTCCAGGCTGACACGCGAGGCGCTCCGTTTGAATCCGGCCGTTTTATTCACAGTGACCGTCTTCATTTCTTTCAGCGCGCATTCTTGGTATCGGAACTCGGTTCTTTTCACATCGCCGCACCGTAAGAAGTAGGCTAACGTTGAGAGTAGTCGGTTGACGAACTGCGTGTTCTTTTCTCCGCTGATGATTGTTCTAGCTGCCCGCGGGGGGAAGCCGATGCTTCCACAAAGATCGCCGAGTTGCGCCCATAATGCGTTGTAGGGTCGTTTGACATCGCTGGTCGGGTGGAGAGATTGGTGGTCGCAAGTGTCGTATGGACTTACGGTGGTCACCCAGCCGAGATGGTAAGTCAGCACATGCGTTAACAGCGTGCTGATGAAGCTGTAACAATATAAGTTAAATGCTAAATACAACAGTACAAAAGTAGTGAATTTTTACTAGTTTTCTGCGACTAACTTTTACTAAGGACTAACTTTTCTGCGACTGTCCGTCTTGGTTGGACCGCTGTGCTCGGCAAGCATTACTGTGTTCCGATTTGATGAGCAAAGCAGCCAGTGAAGTTACTGGGCTTAAGAGACTTAATACCTAATGCCTCATGGTAACGAGCGCAATGCAGTGCCACGCCACCCTTTGTTCAAAGTTCTGAGTCTGGCATTGCAATTGTTACGAACGGGCGTCATGCTTGCAAACGACCAGCTCGTCTAATCAAATAGTACAAACAAAACGGAAAAGAGATGAGGTCAGACATTTCTCGGTTTTAGATTTAAATATTTGCGTTTGACCAATCTCATCTGATTTTAACTAACGCTACAGTCGACTGTTGTAAATGAGCTTAACGTAAATGGGCAACAAGGGGTCTCCAGAGCAACTGTCGCGGAACACCAAAAGGCTAAGGCCTAGTTGGTGGTTGACAATAGCCAGGCGAGCAATAAGAAATGCCTTATCATGATGCTATATTACTTCATGACGATACCTAATTATGTTTACCATTATCAAATGCTCAAGCTCATTTTGGAATACGACCCTTGACCTACAAGACCCCTTCACTACGACTGACATCATAACTTCAACATTACTTCAAAGATATTTTCGCAAAGCGTAATAAGCGCCATCAAATCTTGATAAATTGAAACGTTTTCTTAATGCAATTACCACATTTTTACTTTTCAAATCACGTCATGACCAACACAAAACTAAACACTAATCCAAGTCAATTAACCCAACCGCTAGTCGAGCAAAAACATTATCTTAGACTATACGGCAATCAATAACTAATCAGTGGGTACATCATTAGGCTATTTCCATAGTTATTAACGTTCAATTTGCACCGCCCACGTCGCACAACAATGTCGAGCAATTTGTGAACGTCAAACCGTTAAAAAAACCATTCGGAATCACGTGAAAAAGACGTAAACAGTACGTACAGAAATAACGTACCTGTTATTTATACAGTGAGGATGGACAGGGAATTTCATTCACACATCTTTTTTGTACAACAGTCACTCGTGCAACGTCCAACTGTACGTCCGACTGTCATATTATAATGTCATAAGCAATTGGACGTATTCCAGAATTAAACGTGTAGGGAAAGTGTACATTTGGACTGGTGCCAATGTCCTTCCTTCTTTTCTAAACAGATCGGAAGAGAGATACTGTTTTATTTTTAACGTTGGAAGTATAGCGAAGGTGCAATTGCCTTTAGCTGATACAGACAGCAGATATCACGTTTATATGTAAGTACTTATGACTACAAAAAACGTGACGTAACAAAAGAGCGACATATGACACCATTAGACACAGAAAATTCGTATAATCGAAGCGTATTTTCTGAAACTTTTATGTATATTCTGAAAAGTCATGTAAGCGTCTTTTGAAGTTCTTTTGAAGTCGTTATTTAAAAGTAACTACAATAAAAGAAGAATCATGTAAAAGAAGGGTATATACTTTTGTAGATAAAGCATGAACATGTAACATGCGGTTCGATTTCTTACAGCTGCCCAGCTTTCTCTTGGCTGAAATCTGACCGTTGTGTAACTATGACGACTTTCCGTAAGACGGGATGTCTAGTGAAAATTTTGGCACAAACAAATACCTTGTTGCGTCTAAGCGTAGGCATCGGATGCGTCAGTATTGCACGTATGTTTACAAGTCTAATGCCCTGGGCGTCACAGGTAAAATGAAACATGACTTGAGTGTTTTTATTTTTCTAATTTGCGCAAATTGGTAATCTAGTTTGTGTTTAGCGACGAATAAGTGCTAGTTTAAAAAGCTCTGCCACTTTCCGAAGTCTGTATTATATTTTATTAATATTCTCTTATCACTATCATTGTCTTAATTAAATAAGCACTGAATAACTAACAGTTTGTAACGCTAATATAAAAGATTATTTTTGTTTTTTTTTTTCACACAAAGGTTTTTAAGGTTTTGCTGTTTGCTGTTGTTATATTGTTTTCTTTAAATTAGTATTTGGTTAGGTTTATTGTGACTAGTTACTATAACCAGTATGCTGAGTGAGAGTTTCGCAGTTAAAATCCATTTACGCTACGACCACGTTTGTTCTGTAAACGCCATACTAAAATAATGCGTGATGATAGTTCATAAACGCGGCGCTAGGGTCGCTGTACATTTTTTCATACAAAATCCGCGTAAGCTCGGTCACTGTAGAACGCGTTAACTTGATGTTGTTGATGTTGTTTAGTTAAAACTGTGACTAGGCCTTCATTTATTGGCCAAAGAATGGTAATATAAATATTATAATTATACGTATTTAATTTTTTATCGAAGTGATTTTCTTAATATCTATACTAATATTATGAAGTAGTAAAGTTTGTAAGTTTGTTTGTTAGGTAATCTCTGAAATTGCTAGTCTGATTCTAAAAATTATTTCACTAATAGGAAGATCAGGCAGTGAAAGAATGGGAGAAGATCGGGCAGTGAAACGAGCGTACCAAGGACGGCCGAGTGGTCGACGACCAGTCGGCCATCCTAGGTACCGCTGGAGTGATGAGGTCGACAAGGACTTGCGCGAACTCCAAGTTGCGAATTGGTAGGAGGTGGCGCAAGACAGACCGAAGTGGCGGCTCTTATTATCGGAGGCCGAGACTCATTTTGGGTCACTGCGCCCTCCTAGTTAGTTAATAGGAAGATACTGTTGACATACAACACTACAGATGTTTTGACTAGGTCATCGGTACACCTAGTGTATAATAATACACGTTGTATATTATACACTTGCCTATTAGTGAAATAATTTTTAGAATCAGACCAGCAGTTCCAGAGATTCAACGTGTTCAAATTGTATATTTATCTCGGATGTATTATATTCTATCAAAAGCCAATATAGTCTCTTTTCAACACGGAAAATATTTGTTAGCTTTTTGGAATATTTCAACGGATGAAACAATGCGAAAGACTAATTACATAACGATTGCGTGGGGTTTTATATTCTGCGTACAAACAAACAACGGTAGAAATGAGCGCTTTTCATGTGATGTATCAGAGTGATTTGTAGCTACATTTACTATCGAGCCGTATTGAAAGTGGGCAGACGGTAAAACGACCGTCGAATTCTTTATGATATTTAATGTTTTGTTTCCGTGTCTTAATTTTTTTCCGCGTTCAACCGTTCTTCTTTTTTCTTACTTTGACCACAAACGAAATACAGCCTTTGTCCCGAAATCGAAAACTATTTTCCGAAACTAGTTTTGCGACGACGACAAGTTTTGCTTGTAATCTGTTATCGATTGCATTTCCTACACAATGAAGTTCAATCATTACATTAATCGAATAACTAATTTCGCGAAGGTAAATTACGTGTGAAGAAAGTTGCGAGACTATTTTGAATTTGCATAAAATATGACCCTATTGAGTATGCCACACTCATAGTGTAGATATTGTAATTTTTAATTTCTAGCTCAAAATGTTTTCATTGCAGGGTGAACAAAATATTCTGAAATTTTTACTCTGGCTCATTCAAAAAGACGTTCACTAGATGTGTTCAAGTGAAGAAGAGTAAATAGGTATTTATTGAGCCAGCTTGTGTATCATCATCAGCCGGAAGACGTCCACTGCTGAACATAGGCCTCCCCCATAGAACGCCACTTGGATCGACTACTCGCCTCTTGCATCCAACGGTTCCCCGCGGTTTTGATATGGTCATCAGTCCACCTAGTGGGGATAGCTTGTTAATACCTTACTGCATTATCGTCTGACTGCATTGTCGCTTCAGTTCAAGTTCGTGATCAACTGCTAGTTCGGTCTTAAATATAAATAAAATAAAAATGAATACCCAAAAAATCTTTTCAAGCTTTTCCTGCCAGTTCGTATCTTAATGGTATAATTCCGCCGCATTTTCACGATGACAGCTTTTATTTACACGCAGTAAGTAAACTAATAAATTATTCCGTTAAAAATCATGTGATGCCAGAGCAGCGGAGTTATCTAACTGATCGTAAACCGAGTCACAGGTTTGAGATTTAAAAGTACGTAGGTATACACTCGTGGTGTAAAATAATATTTATAGCTCGTATAAAATCACGTGAGAGTCTATATTGGTTTATTCGGAAAAAAATAAAATCATGAATCGTGAAAATATTTGCTTAAAAATTTACATCTATTCATCATAATAATAATATTATGTTTTGTTAGTGGGAGGACTAACTCTTCTGCGAGTATCCGTCTGGGTTAGTACCACCGCTTTGCTCGTAAAGTCTGCCGCCAAGCAGTAATGTGCTAGCATTACTGCTTTGCCGTGCCGGTTTGAAGAGCAAAGTAGCCAGTGAAATTACTGGGCTTATGAGACTTAATACCTAATGTCTCAGGGTAACGAGCGCACTGCAGTGCCACGCAGGCCTTTTTGTTTCTAAGTTCTGGGTGGCACTGTAATTGTTATGGGCCGGCGTTATGCTTACCATCAGGCAAACGACCAGCTCGTCTCGTTACCGATATCATAAAAAAAATATGACTTGTCTAAATACTATTTGATTTGAAAAATTTGATTGTCAGTGTTGGTGACTGATGATCCCGTGCTAAGTTGGCAGTAACCCTGCCAACAGGGTGGCAGGGCCTTACCGGCTACCAAAATCGTGTTCGTTATCGACTCCATAACCCTATTATTAAGTCCAGCGGTCGCTGGGTCTTCGGCTGGAAGGAATCGCTGGCTTTTATTAGTTTGGAATCGAAGACGATTGTCGTTAGACGGCGAGGCAGCAGGTTCTATCACCGAGGTACGGTGAGCGTTTGGTTGTCTGTTTTCGGATCTTGAATGTTTGTGATGTGCATCTGCGCGTGTCCATACCGCCTGCGACACAGGGAATCCTACCTACGTGTTAGTACACGGGTAGGTATTGGTGAAATAACACGGGTAGGTATGTGTATAAGCATCTGTTTCAAAAATGAAATTGAATTTTTCAAAAATTGCTTTAAAAAAGCGACGAACCGACTTCAGTGACAAACTACTGAACCGATTTTGGTGAAATTTCTAAGGGACTAATTTGAAAGTATATCCTTTCAAATAAAAAAAGATTTTTCCAAATCGGTTTATGAATGACGGAGATCTGAGGTAACAAATATTTAAAAAAAGAATCCCATCGAATTGATAACCTTCTCCTTATTTGAAAGTCGGTTAAAAATATATAGCTTTAACGAGATCATATCCTATGCATGTCTGTGGCATCGTAGCTCCGAAACGGATGGACCACCTTTGTTCTGTTTTTTTTTTGTTTAAAAGGTGACTTGAACGAATGTTTTCTTAGCTATGATTTAATCTCTGATCTGTTCAACACCGAGTGTTCCGAGTCGCGGGACGGCCAGACATTGCTGACAATTTTCATGTCTCGGAACTAACTCAGAAACGAATAAGGAAACTAATTTGGAAATACAAAAATTACCGATGCGCATAACTTTAATCGTAGTACTGTATCGGATGGATATAGTTTAAATTAGCTGCTGCCCCGCGGTTTCACCCGCGCCGAGATATTGGATTTCATGGTTTATATTTTTTTGCACGCAACCCAAATTTTTTCCAAAATAAAAGTAGCCTATGTTACTCCTTGTAACATCAGCTATCTCCCAGTGAAAGTCCGGTCAAAATCGACCCAGCCGTTTTGGAGATTACCCGGAGCAAACAGACAGACAAAAATTTTTAAAATGGCTGTTTTGGTGTAGGTCCCGTATATACTTTCATATGCGTTTAGTAAAAAGCTGTTATTTTGATATTGCAAACAGACACTTCAAATGTATTTAGTTGTATAGATGTATCTACAAAACTAAACGTCTTCCTTCATAAGGAAAAGCGTACGAACGTTTTCCGACCTGAACCGACCATCACCATTTTATGTAGAACCATAGTTAGTTAGAACAGGTACAACGTAATGCAGTATAAATTACGCGATCACATGACCGCATTGTTTCGTGTCCGACTCACGTGACGGCCGGGCGGGCCACTTTTGAACTCGAGTAGCGGTACTTCTGTAGTCATGTGATGTCTTAACTGGAGGTTGTAAGGACTTTTGGAAGGAATTAGTGGAGCCACTCCAATAAAAATCCTACTAATCTTACTAATATTATAAATGCGAAAGTGTGTTTCTTGGTTTGTTGATTTGTCCTTCTTTCACGCAGTAACGGAGCAACGGATCGATGTGATTTTTGGCATAGATATAGTTTATGGACCGGAGAGTAACGTAGGCTTTTTGTCCCAGCAAAATGCACGGTTCCTGTGGGAACGCGGGTGAAAACCACGGGCAGAACCCAGTACTATAAATGCGAAAGCGTGTTTGTTGGTTTGTCCTTCTTTCACGCAATAACGGAGCAACGGATCGAAGTAATTTCTGGCGTAGATATAGTTTATGGACCGGAGAGTAACATAAGCTACTTTTATCCCGGAAAAATGCACGGTTCCAACTTCTTGTGGGCACGCGGATGAAAACCGCTGGCAGAAGCTAGTATTAAATAACGCCAGCTGCCTTACCGGCTAACGATAATTGTCTTCGATTTCAAACCGATTAAAACTAGCGGTCATTAGTCTTTGGCTGGAAGGTATTGTCTAGAGTTTCCGGTAGTTTTCGTTTAGTAACAACTTGTTTCCTTAATAACGTTCGTTCTAAAACGAAAACCAGCGAAAATTCTAGACAACTCATTCCAGCCGAAGACCTATCGGCCACTGTTCTTAATCGGGGTGGAGTCGAAAACGAACACGATTTTGTTGTTCTTTTGTACTAGTTTTTTTTGTTATATTTTTATTCAATGTTTCTTAATGTGTAATAAAGTGTTTTTGTATTGTATTGTAGTGTACTTACAAGTTGGTGGTTTTCGTATCTCCAACAGACAGCAAGGAGCAGAGATCAGACAGGAGCGTATCAGCCAGGTTGTTGGACACCTTCCCATCGCTGGTCATCATATTCAGCCATGTTGGCTGCAGCCGCGGACCGTTCACTAGATCTGACAGCCTGCAGCAAAGAAAACGAAAGTGAAGCATAGTCGCTTATGACAGACAATGACAGTGTTAGTGGGAGGACTAACTGTTAGTGGGAGGACTAACTCTTCTGCGAGTGTCCGTCTGGGTTGTTACCACCGCTTTGTTCGTGAAGTCTGCCGCCAAGCAGTAGTGTGCAAGCATTACTGTGTTCCGGTTTGATGAGCAGAGTATCCAGTGAAATTACTGGGCTTATGAGACTTAATACCTAATTTCTCAGGGTAACGAGCGCACTGCAGTGCCGCGCAGGCCTTTGTGTTTCAAAGTTCTGGGTGGCACTGCAATCGTTATGGGCCGGCGTTATGCTTACCATCAGGCAAACGACCAGATCGTCTCGTTACCTAATAACATAAAAAAAAAAATTACACTTAGTACCTAATGTAACGAGTAACGAGCGCAGTGCCGGGCAGGCCTTTGTGTATCAAAGTTCTGAGTGGCACTGCAATTGTTACGGGCCGGCGTTATGCTTACCATCAGGCAAACGACCAGCTCGTCTCATTACCAAATACCATAAAATTAAAAAAAAAAAACACGTACCACCGCGCAGCGTCCCCCGCGGCTCGGTGCATGGTGGACACGAAGCCCCCGCCCCCGCCCCCGCCCGCGCCCGCCGCCAGCGTCGCCAGCCGCAGCCGGCACACCAGCGCTTGCAGCTGGGGCGAGTGCTCCACACACTTCCTTACTAAATCCCTGAGAGACATCACGCTTATTAATACTAGAAAAGGTAACTTGAGCTTTCGATGAAAAAACATCACTATACCCTGTTCCAAAAAATTAGATATTTTTTGTAAAAAAGAAATGTCACGAAAGGTCACTGTCAAAGTGACATATCAGTTTTTGTTTCTATTTCCCCCGGCTTTGCTCTCGCGCGCGGCACAATTATAACGTAACAAGAAACAAATAACAAGAATCTAACATCTTCTAAAATAATATATAAATATTTCTAAAATATCTAACATTTTGGAACAAGGTGTACAACAGTACTAGCTGCATTTAAGCCAGCCATACACGGTACGGTCTACCAGAGAGGTCTGGTTTTACCTGCGCAGGTTCACACGGTTGTAATGTTATAGATAAAGTAGTTGAGACAGTATTTTTTTGGCATAACTTTGGACAAATTCGGTTATCGACACATATTATACAATGGGCGGACTTATCGCTTTTAGCGATAAGTCCGCCCATTGTACTTTACTGTGTTTTAATATTTCTGTACTGTTTAATTTATAAGTCTGGTGTACAATAAAGTATTTTGTATTGTATTGTATTGTATTAATGATTTATGCTATAATTTGGATAGATTTGTTTTCGTTCTGTGTCGACTTAGACAAAAAGCAACGAAGGAGGCAGCTTTGTCAGCCTACCTTGCGTATGTCTCATCCTGTTTCAGGTATGAGATCATCTTATGGGGATTTTCTGTCGTAGCAGAAAGTGTTATTTTTTTGCAAAAAAATAAATGCGTACTTCACTTTATGGCGCATATTATTTAGACAGTTGTAAGCCTTTATGTAAACAGCTAAAAATCCTATTATTTCACCACAAAAGATTGTACAAGGGCCTTAAAAGTTCAAGTTTACTGAAGGATTCGAACGATCGGCGAGCGCTACTCAATACAACTGGGCCATAACCTCGAGCACTCCTGGGCAATCATCGCTTCTTTAATATTGAATTTTTGTTATTGTGCGATAACGACATTTTGTTTTTCAGATGCACATTACAAAATACAATGGAGCCACTCTGGCGTGTCATTTAAAATTAAGTTCTAGATTAATGCTATCCTTTTCAACCATCCTTGCGGTTTTAAAATTGTGAATAGGATAGCGTTACCTAAATCTAGTTAAAGTTTAAGGTGGTACGTCAGAATAACACCCAATGATTGTTAATGCTAGAGCAAAGAAACCAAATATTTAACCGCAACATCGTACAAATGACAATATACAACAGATTGTGAAGGACAGGACGTAATTAACTGAGTCGAGACGTAGGTGTGTTTACTTTAAATGCTAATTATAATGATCTCTAAACGATACGCGTACAATATAACCTCAACAACCTCAGCACCAACCAGAATAGAAAAGTAAACGATTTTGGTGCAACACATATCTGACAACTGCTCAGTTTTATCTAAGTAGGTAGCTATTTATTAATGCTGTGTCACCTACAGCTTTGAATAACTGCAGTCTTGCTTCATCCTCAACATCAGATTAAATAAATAAATAAACGCTCATACCCCCGCACTAGGATTCCCTGTGACGCAGGTGGCATGGACACACACAGATACACATCACAAACATCCAAGACCCGAGAACAAATTTTATGTTTACACAAAATCTGCCCCGGCCGGGAATCGAACCCGGGACCCCTCGCTTTGCAGGCAGGGTTACTACCAACTTAGCTACGGAGCCGTCACTACCAACTTAGCTACGGAGCCGATTTGATCAGATCCATGTCGCAAATGCCCAGTAGTAATTTCACTGACTACTTATATCCTTTGAACCGGGAGAGAGCAATGCTTGCGCAATACTGCTTGATAGTAATCGAAACAAGCTGTAGCCTCCTGTCCGCTCAGATGGAAACTAACCTAAATACATAGACGATAATCCAATTAATTGGCATACGATCTTAAAAATGATATCTCAAGATGACGATTTAAATATAATACATGCATACTTATTCGTTAAATCATTCATAAAAAAATACATACACAAATATCATATAAAATAAAATCACATCTACAAAAACGTTCTCTGCGCCGAGGTGATGATATACAGTTGTTGACGCCACGAACAAATTACGGAAAGAACAATTTCAAGTACGAAGGAGCGCAAATATATAATAAATTACCAAACAGCATTAAAAGTACCAAATCGCTCCTCCTATTTAAAAAGAAGTTGAAACTCCACATTTTAGCGGATTTCACGCAGTTTTGATTGAAACAAATGCTATTAGAATTAAAGTTCTGATAGCATTTTGATTGCCATCGTAGCATGATACGTAATAGGACCTGTTTGTGTAAAGCCAATATTTTTTTTAGAAGCCTACCGTCACATTCCTTGCACTCACTATTTAAGTTAATTTAAGTTTATTTTGTATATCTCTTACAAGTGAATTTTATTCTTTTAAAGAAATAAATGTCTTAAACCGTAATATCTTGCCGCTCATAACTAACGCCATCCTGATTCTTACTAACGTCATCAGCAGAAAATTCAGTTCGCCACGTCCCAATAAAAATACGCCAAAAATTGTTTTAATTATATACTCACAGCTGGGCGGCATCTGTCACGGTGATTAAAACTGCTAGGCCTAATTTGCTTTTCCGCTGTGGCAACGACGACCCACTGGCTAAGCTGTCGCAAGTTCCACTGGAAGAACTGTTGCTGTATATCTGTGGATGAAATTATTGGTTTAGATGGTGCTTTGTACCGTCTTACACTACTTTCGTTCTTTCATGCGTTCCACCACTTTCTGTTTTTGCAGTTTAGAAACTTCATTTCTTTTCGGCATGTCTTTCATAATTGAAGACTCATCATAGCTAGTGTTCACATAAATATATACATCACAAAAATGTCGCTTCCAACAGGATTCGAACCTGCGTCTTCTGGCTTGCCGGGCCAGACGCCGAACATCCGCTAGTGTCGGTTAACACTATAAAATATATTTTATCATAGCTAGTTAGCGGTAGCCTATGCAAAAAATCACGTCAATCCGTTGCTACCTTGTTATTTGAAAGAAGGACAAACCAACAAACACACCTTCACATTTATAATAGTATATATGGATTTATAAAATTGCAGATTTACAATGTTTTCTTTCAGCGTATACTCATTTTGTGAGCGAGAGTGGCCGAGCGGGAACTTGTGTGACTTCTAATCCGACGCATCATAGTTCGAATCTCGACTCGGCCCGCATATGACTTATATCAAGTTATGTGCGGATTTATCACACTCGCTCTAAAACGGTGAAGGAAAACATCGTGAGGAAACCCGCATGTTCAAGAACCACAAAATTCGAGTTACATGTGACATCCACCAAGCCGCACTGGGCCTGCGTGGTGGATTATGGCCCATAAACTCTCTCTGAGAGACGGCCGGTACCCCAGCAGTGGGATACCGGCCTTCTACACCGCGAAACGTTCACATGCCAAACTATGAGGTAGATTGAAATAAGTTCTTCCATTATCTACCATACAAAACCAGAATAACCTTGTAGAGGATTTAACTTGCGAGTCATATGCTTTTATTATCGATGACAAAATAAATTAAAGGAAATCCTTTATACAAGTTTAAACTTCGATCACATGCTCGCCTCCCATCATGTGTCGATCTTGATAAGTGTTATGTACATAATTCATTGTATCACTAAAGTGTGTACACTTTTAATGTCTTTGTACATTCTATTAGCACGGTAAAGCGTTTAAATCTGGCCGGTAAACAAGAGTTTACTAGCTATTTACATTCAGCGTTATAACTTAAGTCTATGGTTATTGCCGTTGTCCTAAAAAAGTATTTATCTCTATGTAAATAAGATTTAAGTTACACTAACTAAAGATTTAGTAAACCTCTGTTCATAATACATACTAATATTTTAAATCTAAAAGTAACAATGGTGTCGGTTCTGTCGCCGGTCTCATTATCAAAAAATATAAAAGAAATCTAAAGAGGGGGGAACTTGAACATTTTTATAAAGATCTATTGATATATTGGCTGTTTATTCGCACCATTGTTGGTAGGAGCCGCCAAGGACGAGTCGGACTCTCGCATTGAAGTTCCTTACAAACTTTTAGGTATGTAAACAGTTCTTCCATCACAGGAATCATTAGGTATTTAGCTACATTCAATCAAAATACATTTCTTATGTGCCTACTTTTTCAGTTTAAGTTTCCCCTTTATTTGTGCTATAAGACATTGCTTCAAGAAATTTCATTATTTTAGATCAACGGGAAAGTGGATAGATTTTGATTCCCGGTCTTGACACACAGACGTACAAGCGAGACGTATAAGGGTTCCTTTATTCCTTTTAAGGTACGGAAGCATGAAAATCCAAGTAAATGATTATAGCATCAATACAATCTGAATTGACACAGGTCTCGTCTAGCAATACAATAGTGCCGTCGTTTACCCAAAAGCGACACATGTCGAGTTACTCCCGACATATAACTGATAACAGCTATTGATAACAGCTCACATGACGGCTCGATACCGGTCACTCATGTGACGGGCCGTCACGCGCTCGCTGATAATATGTTTGTAAACAATAGGATGCGTAAACTCATTTTTTCGCATGTAATCAATTGTTAATTGCTTGAGCTAATTGTTTATTGCTTTATTCACACTCGCTCTAAAACGGTGAAGGAAAACAACGTGAGGAAACACGCATGTTCAAGAACCACAAAATTCGAGGACATGAGGCCCACATCTCTCTCTGAGAGAAGGCCGGCATCGCAGCAGTGGGAGCGTAAGATGCTGATGATATGTCCCTTTTTACACAAATGATTAATCCATTGTATGTTCCTTGAATTCTGATTGAAGTAGAAGTAGTTAGTTTCCAAATTTTAGATTGAACATCTTAATAATATTCCGTTCCTAATTTTCAATCTCAAAAATCGTTCTAAAATGAATGTTAGCTAACAAAAATACACGCATACGCAAGCCGACAATATTTCATTGCAACTATAAACCGTATATTTTCGCAGATCGTAAACTAAACAGTTGATGAGAGAGTGTCGATATTAAAAAAGATTTACAACTGCTACTATATCACTCAGAGCTTCAAGAAAATATATAATGTTGGTGGCTAGATTGGTTTAGATGTAATTTGTAGATGTTTCATCGCAACGAAACTGCAGCGCAAGTAGGGACCTTTTCGATCGATAAAATTTACAGTTCAAATCGATAAATTGGGTTTTATCGATTTTTTAAATAATTTATCGAGCCTTGATACAACCGACAAAAGTTATCGAATAGCTAGATCGAATGCAAAGAGAATATAAAGCTACTACAATACGTTACGATCAAACTTCGGTACTCGCAACTTTCGATAAATTTATCAATTTTTTCGATTAGACAAATTTATCGTTTGGACTTCCGTACTTGCGCCGCTGGAAAGATAGGTTTGGGACTTTATGATGGAAGAGATTTGGGGAATACTGCAGTGCCCCACAGGCATTTTTTCAAAGTTGTGGGTGGCACTATTATTAGGTATAGCCAGGCCTAAGGCTAAGTTTAGCCTCTTCCTAATAGGGCTTTTGCATGAAACACAAAACACATACTTACTGTCGTTATAAAGGTTTAAAAACCACAATAAAAATGAAATTCACAAAAAATATATAATTTCCAGAAAGATACTGCATTTAAAAGTTTCATGAATTTATCATCCAATGGTAATTTAAATTATACCATCAGATTCTTTACATTTCAATGAATAAAAAATGTATGACAACTATGTACTTAAACGCAGTTTTTCACGGCCAAATCAACAAAATGCATGTTTTTAGTACAGCTTTACGGACCGCGTTGAGCAAGTGACGTCAGATGTTCTGCTCAATTTGTATGGGGCGTTTTAGCGCTCAGTAGATACGCTCGACTTTGACTCTCAATTTTGCCGTTTTTAGCGTTCGATTTCCAGTTTTTTCGATATAGACATTTGAGTCTCATGAGAAAACGAATTGACATCATAAAAAAAATTGAGTCAACATCCCTATTAACGCACCCAATCTATCTTGTAGCATGGAAAAAAAGATGGTGTTTACCTGAGAGTCGTTACTAGTAGCAGCCGTTGGTACGTGGAGGAGGTGGGAGCTCTGCCCCAGTTCAAACCGCGTCGCTATGTTCTGGAAAGTTCTGCGCTGCCAACTGCCGTTGCTTGATGTACTCAGTTTGCGGCCGGGTAATGCTACGGCAAATTTATTTAGTTAGACAGAACAAACAAAAACACAACAGAAAAAATCAACAGAATTCATTAAGCGAATTTTTTTTTACATTAAATATTTCTTTGACCTCAAACACACCTGATGTTAAGCGAAGATGAGGCCGAGGTTGGAGCATGTGGATCTAAGCTAGATTAAGGAAACCAGTTTACTTCAGCCTTGAAAACACTCAAGGTTGTAAATAAAAAGAAACAAGAAATTCAAATTCTAAATAAAAAAAAATCGCATTCGGTGAATTTTCTGACAATAACATTACAAAAGTTTAACAAAAATTTCATTTTGATCCACTTAAGTTTTCAAAACTAAAAATGGGATTTTATGTTTTGCCCATTTTCATGTGTGAAAACCTGATCGGATCAAAATTATCCTTTTGCCGTACCTTTGCAATGTTATTGCCAGCAAATTCACCGAATGCGATTTTTCATAATTATATTAAGTGATTGTTTATCTTAAAAAACGTTGAGATGCGTGAATGAGAAAGCGGCGCGGAGTATCCTGCCCTTAAACCATTTTTATAATAGAATTGGGGCCCTGGTATAAGCTGGATCCACAATCCAATGCATAGAGATAATACTTTGCGTATTATTCAAACAGCCAATAATTTCTTTACCTATCATTGGGTACTTATGATAGTACAATCATACAAACTCATCAAGTCGTGATAACATAACGATATATCATTTTTAATCTTGTCTTAAAAATGTAATATCAATAAATTTAAGTATGTACTCGTGTCAATAACACTTGGTAACATATTTGTCCTCATCTTATCTTTTATAATAATTTTTTGCAGGAAAATTTGCGATCGTAGGTTGAGGCTTTGTTTTACGTTTCAAATTAAATATTAATATACCTTTATTGGCTCTTTCGAACTGTTATCAAGAACGTCATGAGTGGATTTGTGTTACATATAAATATTTGGAAAACGTTCTCTGCCAATGGTAGCTTTCTGAGCTAGACGCCCCCTCGGCTATGGTAATCCTGCAGGCATGTCTACCGGTGCTAACAAGCAGCGCAAATAACTCGTCCCATAATATCAAACGAAGAGATGTCTGAAATGTTTATCAAAGATATCTAACGCACAGATACCATAATATTTTAAAAACGAAGCGGGCAATGTAAAGGCGCCACGAAGGACACTTTTTCATCTATACAAATAAATCAAATTGAAGTGTCGTGTAATGTCAAAATAACAGCTTTTTACTAAATGCATATGAAAGTATATACGGTACCTATAACAAAAACTCAATTTGAGAAAATGTATCTCTCTGTCTGTCTTTTTGTTCCGGGTAATCACAGATTATTTAGCCTGTTGATAGCTCATAAACACAATTCCTCATACAAACATATCTCACCGGCGCGGGCAGGGGGCGAGGTAATATTCTATGCTTGCAATTGGCCGATCATTTGGATGACGTAATTTAGTGATGTGGTACGACTACTACTGAACAGAATAATATCGATAAAATTGAATAGGTAGTTAGCATCGCATTCTTGATTCCCTGACATATACGATTAATAATAAATTATTATATGGAAAACCTAGACAATACATACTTACTTTATAAATTAATCTATAATACTACTTATAATAAAACTCCAGGTCACATTTTTTTTGGATGGCACTCCTATCTATACTGAAGCCAAAACTGTATTTTTATTTTTGTCTGTCTGTCTGTATTTTGGCCACGCATCACGTCGAAGCTACTGAATGGATTCCATGACTTGCGATGTATGGAACCAATTCTCTTTTTGAGTCGCTTCTATCCACTTTTCCTTTCTGGGATGTCTGGAAATCTAACAACAAAAAGCAGAAATACTTTAAAAAAAAACCGGGAACCTACTTCGATGAAAATATCGCAATATATGAAAATTCAAGTACCATTTTTTCATCTTTAGATGTTCTTCCATAAAATGTATATGGGACCATCTTGAGATGATACACTTTCAAACAACAAAAATAATTTTCAAAATCGGTCCGCAATTGACGGAGAAATCAGTTAAAATACTTAAAAAAAAAATACATACAGTCGAACATTTAACCTCCTCCTCTTTTTTCGAAGTCGGTTAACAAATCCAAACGAAAGGTTATTATTTTTCCAAAATAATTAATAATAGTATATATATTAATTGTAAAGTATACATTGAATATCGATAAGTTATAAGTCTGCACTCGTACTCGCAGTGGCGAGTAGTGCATTTAATTAGTTCGTTTTCGCATGAGGGGAAGTTGTATCATTAGTCAACAGGATTTATAGTCTTTGCGGGTAATCTTCGAAACGGCTGGACCGATGTTAACGGGACTTTCACAGGCAGATAACTGATGTTATACGGAGTAACATAGGCTACTTTATTTTAGAAAAAGAACTAGGGTTCCACGCAAAAAACAAAAACAATGAAATCCAATATCTCCGCGCGGGTGAAACCGCGGGCAGCAGCTAGTTTGTGATATGATCCAGTGATCCAGATATATGATCCAGTGATCCAGATATATGATCCAGTTTAACGCCTCTTACAAAATTATATCCACTTTATTTCCTTCTTAGATTAGCTAAGCAGACTTGTCACATTATTTTATTTAACTGCATGACAGTACATTTTTAACCCTACGTAGCACGAGAACGAAAACGTCCTATCACAACGCAATTAGTTATTCTAATCGGATTGTTATTCTCTAACATAAAAAGTCTCTAACAAATAGTTGACTTTGAGCACGGATTGGGTCTGTTGGTGTCTTTGTCATTTATTATGTTCTGATAAAGACAGCATTAGTTTTAGTCTGTGATTCGGGTAGACGAATGTTGCAGACGCCCGCTGTTAGAGTCATTTTAACTTTCATAAGTGCTCCTTTGGGGCCTATTTGAATAAAGACTTTTGAATTTGAATTTGAATACTTACAGTGAAAAGAATTGAAGTCCTCCTGCGAAGCGTGCCCGTCCCAAATATCAAACATAGAGAAATAATCGTACGTAGAACCGAGGCTGCTGTACGGTGATTGGTCGCCGCAGAAACCTGTGAACAACACCTGTATTTGTACGATAAATACATCATAAGCACAATATGTTTCTTATTGTCCAACTGCTCTTTGTTGACTGGTTGTATATAACTATAGTATTTATACAGTGAATAGATAAGAAAGTAAAATTGCAGATACGCACAGTGTTGCCAACTCAGTACCAGGTTTTGGGGCCAAATCGAATTTAAAAAAGGAGCTAGATTTTTTTTGATGCTTTGAAATACAATTTTGAAACACAAAGGCGTGCGCGGCACTGCAGTGCGCTCGCTACACAGATTAACTAGGTATAAAGTATCATAAGCTTAGTAATTTCACTGGCTACTCTGCTCATCAAATCCGGGAGACAGTAATGTTTGCACATTACTGCTTGGCGGCAGACTTCACTAGCAAAGCGGTGGTACTAACCCAGACGGACACTCGCTGAAGAGTTAGTCCTACCACTAACAAATAAAGACAGAAATGGGATTTATTGCTAATTAATTGATTAACAAAAGTAAAGTAAATCGTTACATATGAAATTGGCGTTTTTTCGAACTGGCAACTTTGGTCTCTATCGTTTTACGTTGTTGTCTCTGAATATTACCCTTAGACTCGTCTCTGAATCGCAACCATAGAGTTCCATAGCAAAATGACAACATACCCGAATCCCCTCTATCCATAGAGAAGCTCAGCGCAACACCATCTTCAATCAAAGACGGCACGTTCAGAGGTTTAGAAGAGTTCCTTAGTAAACTGCCGCTGCCGTTCCGGACTGAGTTTGATGATGCTACCGTCTGATCACTGATCTTCCTCTCAACCCTGCTGATACGGCGTGATGTTGGCACGCAAAACACTTTAGTGCACATTAGCCTGGGGGCAAAAGACCGGGAAGCTTATATTTAATTAGCAGAATAAAGTACGGCACAAATTACTGGCAAATGACACTTAAAACCCAATGTTTCGAGGTAACGAGCGCACTGCGGCGTCACGCAGGCCTTTGTGTTAAAAAGTTCTGCGCGGCACTGCAGTTGCTATGCTTACCTTCAAGCAAATCACCTGACGCTTGTCTCGTTATCCAATATAATTATAGAATACATTGTGTATACTACTTTGTAGGATGAACTTATCGACAGTTATAATTAAAAAAACTACAGCCTTGGAGCCAATCAATGTCTATACAATCTGTACAAATAATAAAATTGAAGTGTCTGTTTGTAATGTCAAAATAACAGCTTTTTACTAAATGCAAGAAAGTACCTACGGTAAATTTGAGTTTGTTTGTTCCGGTTGATTTCCGAAACGGGTAGACCAATTTTGACGGGACTTTCACTGGCAGGTAGCCAATGTTAATAGGGGCACCTTAGACGCTCAAGCAAACGTAGGTTTGCTTGAACTTCTAGGGTGCCCCTAAGGAGTAACTTAGGCTAAACGGTTTTGCCCGCGTAACCTAAGTTACTCCTTATAACCTTAACCTTACGCGGTTTCGACCGCGTAGCACAGCTAGTTATAAATAAGGATAACTATTAGATACTCTTATTACCTTCTCGGTTCATCCATAATGTGTATTTTTAACGAGACGTTTTTGTAGTTCATAGCGACTGCGCCGAATATCATTTCACCGAGAACGTCCGCGTCCGCTTCCGGCCCCTTGTACTGAAACAGAGGAACACTATTAAAATATATAATTACAATAGGCATGTTAAAGTTATAGCTAAACGATTGATGGTAATATTTAACAACTAATATCACATTTGTTACATATAAAATTAATTATATTTTAAGAAATAAAATCATTTGAAAAAACTTTATTTAATACCCATTATCACGTGACTGAGAACGCAAATAAAAGCGCATGACGTCATGCCTATTCTCACGCAAAATATCGAACGTCGAAGCTTTGAAGATAAGGCCCCTGCAGAGAAAGTACCGAACTTTTCGATAAATAAAATATTCAACATTCGACATTTCGACTGGTTAAACATTTAGGCCTCTCGTATTTATGTTCAACAATTTTATTCATTATGGACCCCAGCACATTCTTCGTCTCTGTCATCCTGAATGTAGATGACAGAGACGAAGAATGCGGATCCGACCGGAAACCTGTCGGATTGAGTTTAGAATACGCCTGCAGGAGAACGCCCGTGAATGTTTATATAACTTCTAGAATGTATCCTAATGTAGGGGTAAAAGTGGGAATTACTTAATTTGTTTAATTCTCTTTCACAACGAGACGAGCTGGTCGTTTGCCTGATAGTAAGCATAACGCCGGCCCGTAACAATTACAGTGCCATTCAGAACTTTGAAACTCAAAGGCCTGCGCGACACCGCATTGCGCTCGATACCCTGTGTCAGGCTATAATAGATTACTTTCAACCCAAGGGTAGTTTTACTACAATTTAGCAAAGAAAAGGAAGCCATATAAGATACACCGACACATCTTGCGGTCATAACAGCTCTGCGTATATGTTGGCCGCTTACTTGTACTTACAAGTTACAAGTCGATATCCGGTAAGAAATGGAAATACATAATATGTACTACGGATGTGTAAACGAGGCCAGTAAACAGCGAGATTCTGCATGCATCGTGTACCAGTGTACCTAAATGATAATGTTTATAATCAAGCGAGACTCGATTTGTTATTTTTAACCGACTTCCAAAAAAAGAGGAGGTTATCAATTCGTCGGGTATTTTTTTTTATGTTTGTTACCTCAAATATCGGTCATTTATAAACCGATTTGCAAAATTATTTTTTTATTTGAAAGGGTATACTTTCAGATTGGTCCCATAGAAATTTCATCAAAATCGGTTTAGTAGTTTGTCACTGAAGTCGGTTCGTCGCTTTTTTACAGCAATTTTTTTTATAATGGCGATTTCAATTCGGCGAAAATGCGCAGTATTCTGACGTCTTGCGTCCTTAATTTTTATATTTATATATATTAGGAACCCACCAATAAAACAGGAAAAAGCAAATACAATTATTGGACTAAACGCACCATGAAGTCATTAGTTAAATATTTTGGCTATTTGTGACTTTCCGTCGTATATAACCGATGGTAGATGGGGTAGACGGATGGTTGAATATTTTGAGTTTTTCCAAAGTTGTTTCAAAGTATTTATCAAATCTCATTTGCAATACGGAAACATAAATTTAAGGCCTATATCTCATATGAAGGGATTTAGTTATCCTAAAGCATTCGTAGATTTATAGTGACAGATATAACACCACAGAGTCAAAGCACGTGACTGGTCATAAATAAAACATTATTCTTAGCAGTCCGCCCACGACATAATCTTGTGATATCTTTATATGAATTCGACGATTTTATACACAACACAATCAACTCTTAATGTATTTTGATAAGAAAATATACAATGATAATTAAATGTGTAATCTATTCTAATCCTACTAGTCCTAATTAATATTATAAATGCGAGAGTGTGTTTGTTGGTTTGTCCTTCTTTCACGCAGTAACGGAGCAACGGATCGACGTGATTTTTGGCATAGATATAGTTTATTGACCGGAGAGTAACATATAGGCTACTTTTTATCCTGGAAAAATGCACGGTTCCTGTGGGAACGCGGGTGGAAACCACGGGCAGAAGCTAGTATATTATAAAGAAGTAGCTTGTTACCGCAAATCTCTGGAATCATTGGGCCGATTCTAAAAATTCTGTCTCTAATTGGAGGCTACATGCATTACCTTGAGTGCTATATATGTATATAGGTACATTTTGTTCTGATACCACGCGTGCGAAGCCCCGGGAAGAAGCTTGTAACACAATGAATCATCTATCTATACAAATAAATAAAATTGAAGTGTCTGTTTGTAATATCAAAATAACAGCTTTTTACCAAATGCATATGAAAGTATATATACGGTACGTATAATAACAAAACAACAATTTTTACATTTTTTGTCTGTCTGTGACTGTCTGTTTGTTTGTTCCGGGTAATCTCCAAAACGGCTGGGCCGATTTCGACGAGACTTTCAATGGCAGATAGCTGATGTTATAAGGAGTAACATAGGCTACATTAATTTTAGAAAAAAATTTAGGGTTCCGCGCAAAAAAATAAAAAACATGCAATCCAATACCTCCGCGCGGGTGAAACCGCGGGCAGCAGCTAGTAACCTATATTAATGAAGCGGTGATGGTAGTGAAAACTGAGAACTACCTACTTAAGTTGAAAATGTGCAAGCGCCTATCGGTGTTCGACATTTGCACTTGTCAATCAATCCTACTTATTATGGATGCCATCAGGAGGGCAATCGCGTTAAAAATTATCAACCAAACCGCTACTAAACTACAACCGCTTTACAGCTTTTTGACCGTTTCGTATCGCGCTAATAGTTTTACCAAAAGTTGAGACGTTTCTCGACAACAACTGACAGTTAACGCTGTCAAATGAACGGTGAAAAAAATTCTACACAGGTGAACCGACACTAAACTACAGTTGGAATCAAACCACAACTAACTCATAACCGTACGCTGTCATTTCAAATTAACGCGATCGGGGCCCTGGTGCCCTTGTAAAGTGTTTTGAATTTGAATGCTAGATTTAGCATGTTTTTGTAGGGACCACGGAAGAGTTCGAGAGCGTTTCCGTAGTCCCGACGAATAGCAACGCGCAACGCGAGGTAGATATATATACGTGTTAGCCGGTAGGAGTAGGTACTAATAACAAATGATTCGGTTAAAAAGAAGGTTTAGCTAGCACGTTTACCTTCTACTACATTTTAGTACTTCATCTGGAAACTAATAATATTGTAATGCATAAATGCATTCCCAGCATCAACAATCAGCAATCGACTCGGTACATTTCAAACCACTAGATATCAGTAGTTCAGTCCAGTAAATATATTTCAAGTTGTAAGCTATCAAAACTACACAAGAACTAAAATGTGTGAGCATTAGCGAAGTTAAAAATAAAACTGCTCATACGAAACCCAAATTGGTCTAAAACCCCTAAACTTATTTTTGGTCATCAATTCGCGTATATGCTATGAAAGTCTATACAAAATCCATAAACGACTCGCTGTATTTACCATAACACTTACCATTGGACCACAAAAGGCGTCGTGTTTATCTGGTGCCAGTTATCCAGCTATAAATATTTTCGATAACAAACGTTATATCAATTCAAATGGCATATTTTGGAGTGTTAAATAATTGTGTCCACGTCATTTGGGGCCAGGGAAAACTCGTGCTAAAACATCACATGAATTTTATATACCTACCATTTTGATATACCTATAGGCATGTTGTTTTTTTATATAGCTGCTTTTATGAGACTTAATACCTAATGTCTCAGGGTAACGAGCGCATTGCAGTGCCGCGCAGGCCTTTGTGTTTCAAAGTTCTGGGTGGCACTGCAATTGTTATGGGCCGGCGTTATGCTTACCATCAGGCAAAGAAAAATTAAAAAAAAAAAAAAAAAAAATAAAGCCCGTGGTTTTACCCGCGTAAATCCTCATATTTTACCAGGGTAGAAAGTAGCCTATTGTCACTCTCTGGCCTATAAACTCGACTCTCACGCACTCACGTCGATCCGTTGCAGCGTGAAAGAAGGACAAACTAAATGACAAACAAACCAACAAACGCACTTTCGCGTTTGTTATAGTACAGATACGGACTACCTACTGCCTGCGGTTCAACCCGCGTCACAGATTAGATATGCCCGCGTGGCATCTCCACGTGGGTAAACCCGCGGACAGGAACCGTGTATTTTCCCGGATAAAAAGAAGTCATAGATGTCAGTCTTCGCAAAAAATCACGTCCATTCTTTGCTCCGTTAAAGAAGAACAAACCAACAAACATATTTTCGCATTTTTAACATTAGTAGGGATTTCAGACAGCCTGGTTATAGGTGTCACGAGTCACACTTGCGCGTAGCAATTTTTAAAATTATCAATAAGCAAAGTACTGTACTACGCAGCACCGCACCGCGCTCGTGACTAGTGACATCATCAGCTATCAAATCACACGCCCAGGAACTTCGCTTACAACGGAACCCTTCAAAATGGAATCTGCCCCAGAATAGCCTATACCTGTTGATTATGTTATAGATGTGGTCAAAGGTTCTGATCACGTTAACCTAAAATACTGGCATCTCATCTATAGAAGTGCAATTCTTCGACTACTTTCAACTTGAAGGAAAAGAAAGAAAGAAAGAAAACATTTATTCAGACAACACTGCCCAGGACAACATAATAAAGAATAAAAACAGGGTGAAAAAAAAAAAATTGCCTAAAAAATGATGCAGCTACCAAGCGTACCTACCAAATAAAAAGCCGTAGCTACCAAATAAAAAGCTACCAAGCGCATAGAAGTAAAATTATTAGAATCACAGACAAGCGGCGTGTGCAAGCAACACACTGACGCCATAAACAACACAAGCGTCCCGCGGCCGCCTCCCTTCCCACCCGTGTAGTGTTGCTATGACCGTCATTACTTACCCGTTTTTGGGGTACAAATTAAATAAGATATTAAATTGTTATTCAAATGACTTCCAAAATATTTTTTAATTAAAAGCTCGGCTGAACCACGCAAGTGAATCCGGTTAAATAGATATAAATATTTTCCAAAATATTCTCAAAACGTTTATCTTAACGTAGTTAAAATCACAAGAAAATGTATTTTACACATTTACACAGTAAAACATAGGACTGAGTGAAGTTTGGCTAAATACTCTTTGGCCAGTTCTATTCTTATTTTAATCGCATTGCAGATTACATGTCTATCGTTTAACTAATTATTTGAATAAATACCATCGCCTTGTATTATCTGTGAAAGGACGGAGCTGGCGTAAATAGCATTGTGTACATTTTTTTGCACGATGTGTCATTCATTCAAACGATTGTCAATAGACGGGAAAGTGGGAAACCTAATTGAATTTAATGGCAACCCAACGCATCTGTTTGTTGTCACCGGTTTTGAATATAAATATTTGCATAAAAACACATCAAAGTGAGAAATATGTGATACGTACTTGTGGAAATGTATTATTTTGTCTTTCTCTTTAACCCTCGTGTTATTTCGGCAGAATTTAATCGCACAGCTCGTCATATTTTCTCAATATCCGTTTCGTGTAGTGACGTGCGCGGCGCTGACAGCACTGACTGACGTAAATGGAGTTAGTATGAGGCCTCACTCCTTTATTGTAGCTTCGTTATTTATGGCCGTATTGTCTATCTGCTAAGGTTTATAATCAAAGACCAAGCGTATATGCACTAGGCAGGCAAGCACTATAAATGCTGTAACATGTGAACCAGTAGGGCTAACATGCGCACCGTGACAAAATTTTCTCGATGCTTATGTCGTGCATTTGTCTCATGTTCTCGAGAGAAAGAGCGAGACAAAACAGTAGACAAAATTTTGTCGTGGCGCGCATGTTAGCCCTGCAGGTGATAAGACTACCGACTGCAAGAGTCCCTCTGAGTGGGTACCATCACTTTGCTCGTGTTATCTGCCACCGAGCAGTAATGTGCAAGCATTACTGTGTCCCGGTTTGATGAGCAAAGTAGTCTGTGAAATCACTGGGCTATACCTGGATGTCTCAAAGTAACGAGTGCAATACAGTGACGCGCAGAGGCCTTTGTGTTACAAAGTTATGTGTGGTACTGCCTTACCATAAAGCAAACGACTCACTCATATAAAAAAAAATGTGCATCATAATTGTATTTATAGCTTTAGGGCCGAATTTTCAATTGCACTTTAACGAACTGATAGTTATCCAATCGATTAATTTTCGTGTGTTTTTCGGGTCTTTCATTTCAAAATTAATGGACCGTTATCAAAGGTTTCTTTCTTTAGAATGTCATAAAAATTATTTACGTCTGTCTTCACCACAGACTTAGATGATTCAGGGAATTATCTAACAGGACGCTATCTGACTATTGAAAAATCGGCCTATGTTTAATCTGCCCTATAGAGCTGATTGAAATTAATTACCTAAGAATAGAACATCTTCAATCGACTAAACCTCGCTATTGTCTACTAAAAATAAACAAAACAATGCCCTCGATCGTTTACCTACCAATAAAACGTTCTTACAAATTCACGTGACTCTATTTTCTGACCGCGGTTAAATATAGACCGAAAGTATAATGTCACCCATAACGGCCATGTGATGTCTATTAATTGGAATCAAGCTAAAATTACAGTCTCGCAGTCCCACGGGTATTGTACAAACACACACACACACACACACACACACACACGCACACACACAAACGCGCGCGCGCGCATAATATAGTATCATAAACACCATTTAGATCCGAGTGTGTAATCAAAAAGGCTATCGTTCTTAAGTGGGCTAAATTTAGACGGGCAAAGTGTGAGTATACATCAGGCTTCTGAAAGTCTTGCAAACGTCGAGTCCGTCAATTGTGAGGTTTATTTTTAAAATTGATAGCGTTAACGGTTATTTTTATACGCTTTTATCTTAAGAGTGCTCGAAATGGTCGTGTGAATAGACGGTATGTAACTCGGAGTCTATGTTTCGCCAGTATTTTCAAATTAATTGATGATAATGAATATATGATTTTCTTTTGCGCATTTCACAAAGTTCCTTATTGTTATAAGTTACTCATTAATTATTACTATTCATGTTGCCACATTAATTTCTTGGCACTTATGAATGACTAGCTGTGCCCCGCGGCTTCGTCCACGTAGCCTACTTTATTCCTTGTAAATCAGCTATCTGCCAGTGAAAGTCCCGTCAAAATTGGTTCAGTCGTTTCGGAGATTACCCGGAACAAACAAACAGACAGGCAGACGGACGGAACAATTTTTTAAAACTGGTTGTTTTGTTATAGGTACTGTATATACTTTCATATGCATTTAGTAAAAAGCTATTATTTTGATATTACACACAGACAGTTCAATATTATTTATTAGTATAGATGATATTTTATGAGTTATTAGTGTGGGCGAAGGACCGACGCACATTTTCCAAGAGTTCCCCGAATTACATAAAGTAAAATGCGATATCAAGAATTCCATTTACTGATGTTCATAAACATAAAAAAAAAGTTTAAATTTAAAGTGACCGTCTAGCTTGGCACCACAGCTTTGCTCGTGAAGTCCGCCGCCAAGCAGAAGTGTACAACAAGCATTACTGTGTTCCGCCAAGCAGTAATGTGCGAGCATTACTGTATTCCGGTTTGATGAGCAAAGTATTTAATAGATAAAGAGCACACCGTAGTGCCGCGCAGGCCTTTGTATTTCAAAGACCTGAGTGTCATTGTAACTGTTATGGGCTGGCATCAAGCAAATGACCGGCTTGTCTCTTTATCAAATAGTATTAAAAAACTATATACTGGCTTGACAGTTATTGATGTACATCAACATCTTCACAATCAGTCCACTGCTGAACATAACCCTATCCCGTACGTACACGTATGTTACGACTTACGTACCCACTTTTTAAGTCAATACGTAACGTACTAATCATTTCACGGCAGTGTTATCCAAGTTTTAAATTAAGTAAGCCATGGACATGAACCGCTTCGAAATTGTAGAATCCATACAAAATAGTTGGATAGTATAGTTGGATAGTCCAACTAATATTATAAATGCGAAAGTGAGTTTGTCTGTTTGTTGGTTTGTCCTTCTTTCACGCAGCAACGGAGCAACGGATCGACGTGAATTTTGGCATAAATATAGCTTATGGACTGGATAGTAACATAAGCTACTTTTTATCTCGGAAAAATGCACGGGTCCTGTGGGAACGCGGGGTGAAACCGCGGGCAGAAGCTAGTATTATATATTTCAAATCGAGAGTAAACTAGTACCTTGCTACAAAAGTCAAATGCTCATAATACATGCTTATTAGGCCTCCCGGCTATTCCGGCTATCCCAGCTTGTAAGCCGGAAAGAAAACCATCTCAAGAATCTCGCAGTCAACATCGATTGTTCCCATAGCCTAGTTGGTTAAGGCGTCTGGTCTAGATAACCAGAAGACGCAGGTTCGAATCCTGTTGGAAACGAAATTTTTGTTATGTATATTGTATATATTTGCATGCTTATTATAACTCACCACATAGCTAAATCCATCTGAAATCTCGACAATGCACGGCACCGCATCCTGTCTGACATTAGGCTTGTCATTTTTACCAGCAGGCACTTTCTGTATGGCAGATGAGTCGAAAAGAAGTCTCCTGCCTCGCCAGTCGCACTCCTTGAATAGAAGCAGACGCACTTGCTCCGGATTTATCTGGCAGGACCTGGTGGAAAATAAATATTCCTAGTTATATTAAAATGGAACAATTTGAGTGGCTACTGTACATAGGTTCGTGTCTGTCACGTGTTCTTAGCCATGCGGATTGTTTCGTCTTGAGCTAGTATAGTCAGAATAGAATCGAAACTAGGACAAGTTAAAGTTGCTTCTAAGGTAAATAGGCTCTGTCCAGTCCGTTTGGTATCCGTGCGAATACCGCTGCAAAGAACTAGGGCAAAGTAAGGTCGCACTAGCCAGAACAGCACTGCAGCGAAGCGAGGTGGCGTGACAAGTCAAAATATTCTTTGTATGAATATTAAATCCCCGTTCGTCGTACGGTTATGCAATTCTATAGGTGAGTTTTTCCAAGCATTCGCACAGGTTTAATGGACAGGTACAACAATATTGTGCCTACAGACGTATGCGGTGAAATTTTATGCGTTGCATAGACCGGTCGCGTCGTCGCATTCCGGTGCGACGTCATTTTTGCGACGCGTAGTCGCACTGCAGTGTTAGAGCCCCCATACACGAGCATTCCAAATCCATCGCTCCGCGTGTCGTGAGTGCAACGAATGGTCCAATTTCTAATTTTTAAGCACAAAGACGGTCAGTCCTTTCCGAGCGCGGCATCGCTCCATTTTTCTGTTGTTCTTCGTCTCGAGTGCAACTGAGCGCGAAACGGATCCTCGTATCGTCCACACACGATGAGTTGGAACATTGGATTTGGACCGTTTGGATATCCAATATTCCTATCACTTCACGAAATCCATCGGAGATTTCCCACACAAGGGCGGTTTTTGGATAATCATAAGTCACTGATTTAACTGGAACACGCTGACAAACTTTGTGCTTTTACAACGGGCCCAGGACCTATCCCAATAGGCTAGTAGTTAAGACCTATCGTGCGTGGATACGTATATATTGACGTATCCACGATGGATATAGAGGTAATAGTTCCAATGAACTTTCGACTAATGGTGTAATGACGACGCGGACTATGAAGGAGGAAAAATGATTACAAATTAAAGACGATGATGCGAGCTGTCACTTAAGATTCCCTATGATATCCTATCGAACCGCAACATGCTTCCTCCTATATCCTCACGTTACCCACAAACTTGATGGTTGATCATATTATTATTATATAAAATTAAACGAGCAATGATTCTATTCACCTCGCTTAGGTACAGTGTACTACCATTTAAATAATATACGTGTCTCTAAAAACCGGTCTTATCATTTCCACCGCCTTCAATTTGCATTTTGTTTTCCAAAATCGTGTTCTGCACATTGGCTTCAACAAATTCGAAGGTTTTTAACGCGTGTATTATTTTTCTCGATGGCTCACACCCCGTAATCAAACTATGATATAAAATATTCGAGTTGCCGATTAAATGATAAGATTTGATTTTGGTGTTTATTAGGCATGGAATTAAACAACATTTTGCGTACAGGTATTTAACATTTCGAATTTCCGACGTTTCAAACCCTTTTCAATGTTCGTGTTCACAGGTAGAGCCATACAAACCATCAAAAGTTGTTTAAAGATTCCAATGATTTTGTTCAATTCAACGGTTGTGTTAGTCTGCAACATCATCAAACATCGGCCTTCCTCGTGAAAGAGTGACTTTGGCATAATACAGCACGCTTGGCAGGATAATAAGGGAATACTCCCTTATTAGAATAAGGATATTCCGTGCATGCCGAAGCTAGTATAAAATAAAGAGAAAGAGAATACAGTACTATTATTGGTATACCAAATGTACTGGGGAGAAACGCAGGTGGTTCTTTAGTTAAACAAATTGATTATTTCAATGACACACCTAATGTGAAAGACCTTAACCATGTCAACAACCTGTGTTATAAAATATCGCTTTAACATTGCAAAAACGGGCAAAATATTTTGTATATCAGTTAAAAGTAGGGTATGAAAGGATAATTATTATCTTTTAATGATAAAAATATTGGTAAGACTATTTATCAGTTAGATTATTATCCTGACAAATTATTGTGGATGATTCTAATTCAAAATACAACTTATTGAAATGTATGAAAATATAAGTAATAAAAATGGACAAAAATCAGTATCGACTAATAAAGTATTCAATGAAAAATAATTATCAAATAAATTTCCAAACTTGGTAATAATTAAAAAATATTCATGTCATTTACTTTTTTTTTTTCTTTTTTTTATGTTATTTGGTAACGAGACGAGCTGGTCGTTTGCCTGATGGTAAGCATAACGCCGGCCCATAACAATTGCAGTGCCACCCAGAACTTTGAAGCACAAATGCCTGAGCGGCACTGCAGTGCGCTCGTTACCCTGAGACATTAGGTATTAAGTCTCATAAGCCCAGTAATTTCACTGGAAACTCTGCTCATCAAACCGGAACACAGTAATGCTTGCACACTACTGCTTGGCGGCAGACTTCACGAGCAAAGCGGTGGTAACAACCCAGACGGACACTCGCAGAAGAGTGAGTCCTCCCACTAACGAAAACCCACTTAACTTGTTCAAATAACATTCAAAACAAGAGATTGTATCTTTGTAAACACCTCATTGAACTTATAATAAACCTTAGCAGGTACATTACTAATATATAGTATTATTAATATTCTGTGTACCTATTTCAGTTGTGCGTTTCAAAAGTATATATTTTTAATGATATTCTTCAATTCATAATTTCTTATTTATACAAAAATCAATTTCTACACTATCAAGCAGATAAGCGAAGTTCATAGACTTATATCTTGAGTAAAAACTGCACTTGTAGCAATTCAAGTAAAGAAAATATTCATGTACATGTCACCAGCATGCCGCATACAGCTCATTAGTTGAATACAAAGTAAACAATATATATTATACTTTCACTTCTAGTAACACTCATAGGATCTCGGTAAGTTTGTTTCTTTTTTATTTATATCATTATGATTTGATTATATGGTTGAAAACAGGTTTGACAACTAATGTCAAGTTTTATAACAGCTACTCATCACTCCAATAAGATTATTGCTCATTTGTTATTGAGATCAGGATGAAACAATTACTCGCTGCTACAATCTACACTGCACACTTACATGAACGGGCTCCAATAACAACTTCTAAAACACATGTAAGATCCTAATGCATAAGCTTTGTGAACAAAAAAGTAAATATTACCTAATTTTCATTTTATTTCATGCTCGCATCAGCTATCCACACAGCTGTTTAACACAATAACAAAGTGGCAAAGTTCACAAAGAGAAAATATGTTCACATGCACACACTGCACTGGAAATGCAACAATTTCAGTTGAGTTCACACTAAATGCACATCGATAGGCAAGTGACGGCAATCGGCCGTCCGGTTTGTGTGGAATGTGCTGGTGTACTAGCCACTGTGGTTAGGTGACTAGGTGTATACTAGCTTCGGTCGCGTCGCGACTCGAGTAAATATTAAGTAAACATTGAACGCGACCCGCCCCTCTCAAGTGACGCGATCACTCGCCACCCACGCCCGCGGCCCGCGGCCCGCGCCCCGCGCAGTCGTCACATGCTAGCCGAGCCGCAACCCGCTGCCAGCCACTCGCGTGCGTCAACGTTCCAACGCGGAGGTTCAACCAGTGTTCTTCGGGACTCCCGGCACTTGACACGAGTGACAATTTCGTGCGTCAACCTCTCACCCGCATGCCATAACACTTTTAAATAGAATAATGAATGAAAAGCATCCGCTTGACGTACCTGCCCCGGTCTTTTGGATCGTAGTTGTCTGAATCGAGTCTCCTCTTCAAAGAGAAAAGTTTGTCAAACAGTGCCATTGTGTCACACGTAACATTTCACGGCTTTTTCATGGTCCGATTTGGGTACCATATTTACGTTTTGAGATCCGATTACGAGATTCAAATAAAAAAACTTTTTCTAAACACTTTTCGTAAATATTCTGAGTTCTGACAGATCACGTGAGCAAGTCATATGATTTGCCATAGACAATATCTAGTAATTCTAAGAAAGTTCAAGGTTGTTTTGAAACGACAACTTTTATTTAAACAAGAACATTGCCTTTAGTGAAGAACATAATTTCAAGCATATTTTATACAATGAAAAATCTTAGTTAAATAAAATAACCAATTTCAGTTATGGAAATTCATTATAAATCAATAGATAATCAATTCGCCACATTTAACGCAGCACAAAAATTGTTTTGATACTTTTCTGTCACATGAAATCGTAGAATGAAACGTAAATGTCAAAAACATATGGTTCAAAAGTGTGGTTAGTTTACATTTCATTCGAATGTAAATGTATTATGTAAACAAATTACAAAATAAAATTAACAAAAAATTAAAGTGAAATTATAGTGGAATGTTAGTTTATCCATAAAATTGTGCCTATTATCTATTTGAATGTAAAACTTCATGGTGAACCTATCAACATGACAAGAAATGCTGAAATATTGAAAGAATTAGAAGAATTTAACTCTAATGTTATGATATCTTTACAAGAAGTTGCAGATCTTGATATATCAAGCAAGTCTGTTCTACGACGCTATATGAACGACCTGAATTCAATGAATTTGTCTTCTATTACTAAAATCCAAGCAGTCATCGACTACATGTATGAAAGAGTGAACATTGGAAACTGGAAAGAGGTACCAATATTTATACGTAAGACTATTACTATTGCATCATATCTAAGACTCTTGGCTCATCTTAGGTGCTCTAATAATTCAGATGATGTCAAAAATGAATCATTCAAAATAATAGACTTTGGTATTATGTTTGGATGTCATCTTGATGCTGAGCCTCAACTTTTACAAAAATGTGCCACTATTTTGAACCCCGTGATTCAGCTTAGCAATAATAATTTTATAATCGCGACCTTAGAAAAAGCAGCAACTAGCAATGAATCTAAGCAACTTAACTGTACCATAATAGAAGTCATAGACTGTCCAAGCATGGAGACTTTTTACAAAAACTATATATTGATGGAAAAACCTGTTGTTTTAGAGAATTGTATGAGTCACTGGCCAGCATTAACCAAATGGAATGATCAAAATTATTTCATCAACCTGGCAGGCCTGAGAACTGTGGCTGTAGAATTGGGAAGCAAGTACACAGACACTGATTGGACTCAAAAACTTATGACCCTTGAAGAATTCATAAAAGGTCATATCTACCAAACTGAAGGACCCACAGGCTATCTTGCTCAGTACCAACTCTTTGACCAAATACCAGAGCTAAAAGAGGATATTATTGAGCCAGAATATTGCTGCTTTTCAGATAAGAACGAGCCAGTAGATATAAATGCATGGTATGGACCTAAGGGCACTGTATCGCCACTACACCATGACCCAAAAAGAAACTTACTGGCACAAGTTGTTGGAGAAAAACAACTATTTTTGTTCTCACCAACAGATTCCGAATTTCTTTACCCTCATGAGCATGAACTTCTTAACAACACAGCTCAAGTAGACCCTAGACATCCAGATTTAGTAAAATATCCTAACTACAAAAGTGCTAAAGCACACTATTGCATATTAAAACCTGGTCAAATGCTGTACATACCACCAAAATGGTGGCATTTTGTTGAATCTCTTTCTATAAGCTTCTCAGTTAGTTTCTGGTGGGAATGAAAAATAAAAAAGGATGAAACAGGTATGTAACAAAAGTATATATATAATAAATAATATCTTGTATCTCTATCACTTGTATTCATTATTTAGTGCTCTGCCAATAAGCATTCTTCGTACTTCAGAAGTGCCTGCCCCAATTTCATAAAGTTTCGCATCCCTCAGTAATCTGCCAGTTGGATAGTCATTGATGTAGCCGTTTCCACCTGTAGATTAAAAATAAAATATTAGAAATACTGATAAAAAAATTTAAGTACCCATAAATAATTAGAATTAGTTAAATCCGTACTATAAATGCAGAAGTGTGTTGGTTTGCCCTTTCACGCGTCAATGGGGCAACAGATTGATGCAATTTTTAGCATTGAGATAGTTTATGGGCCGGAGAGTAACATAGGTTACTTTTTATCCTGAAAAATGCATGGTATCTGTGCAAACCTCCAAGAAGGTGAAGTTGCGGGCAGCAGCTAGTGACCTATAAATTGAACAACACAACTTACCTAGTATCTGAATAGCATCTAAAGCAACCTGGGTAGATTTTTCAGCACAGTATAGGATCACCCCCGCACAATCCTTGCTGTTAACATGCCCCTCATCACAGGCCTTCGCTACATTGTAAAGGTAGCTGCGGCATGCCGACAGGGTTGTGTACATATCGGCCATTTTGCCCTGGAACATGGTTATTAATAGGAATTAGGAAGTGCGAGGACTGGACCGCAAATCCAGGGAGAACAAGTTGGTGGTAATGTTTTTGCTGGAGCATGAATGGATCAGCCTGCACTATGGAATCGCGCAAACACAATAGACCTACTTTACAGGTAGGCACTTCAGCCCATATCTATAGCGCGATTTGCGCGTTCCAATGTACCTACTACCTAGGTATTAGAATGATAAGCTGTGCATGTTTTCTTTAAAAATAATGTCTACTTTTACAAAATCAATCAGGGCATTTACCTGATTTGACTAAAATTTTGTGTAAATCTGTATTATGACATTCCATTTTTTTTACTGCGGATCGACTCAGTATAATGTAAGGATCGTTTCATTGTTTTGGAAGAAAAAAAACGGAGCAGTAGATGTTAGTCCAATTTAACAAAATGTTTTAAGTAATCTGGTACCCACATTAATAAAACTATCGCAATAAATGTTCAATATAGCCTCCCTCTTGCTATATACAAGTATGGGCACTACCCTTGGGATATACTCTACTCAATCATGTAAATCGGTTGAGAATTGACAGTGAAATCAAGTACCAACGACACAAAAAATAACCTCTTCCTTTTTGAAGGTTGGTTAAAAATCGTTACAGGAGTCTGGCTGGACTGTTCTCAGAATGTTCAATAAGCAAAATGTCCGAGTAGAAGTATCAGTAGGTACGACTCTTACATCTACTTAAGGCTTTCTTCTTTTGTCAGGCCTTCCTTTCAACGTGCATCAACTGTTTTGTATGATGTGAAGTAAGCAAAAGTAAAGTAACTGTCCTAATTAAAGAGGACTGGTCCTGTACCTGTATTAACTGGAACTCGCCAATGTTCTTCCCGAACTGCTTCCTCGTGTGTGCGTATTCGAAGGCGATGTCAATGGCTGCCTGCATCAGGCCCACCGGCCCCGCGGCTAGCACCAGCCTCTCCAGGTCTAGACCAGACATGAGCACGTACACTCCTTTGTTCTTTTCGCCTAGGATATTCTTTGCTGGAACCTGAAATTCATTTTCTTAACACCAGGACTAACCATCGCTTTGCTCGTGAAGTCAGCCGCCAAGCAGTAATGTACGCGAGCATTACTGTCGGGTACGTAGCGAGGTTTGCGGTGATTATGATGTTAAAATACTGATTGAATTATTACCAATTTATTGTTCTATAAAAATGTTCTGTTAAGTGAAAATGTTAATGTTAGCTGAATGCAAAGTGGGCGACTCGCTATCCAAATGTGCACAGAAGGCCTTTCCTTAGATCCGCCTTTACTAAGTAAACGCGTCACCCGAATACTGCCAACTAAGGTGTTCGGTGTCACTACACCGGACTATTACTGTGTTCCGGGTTTATGAGCAGAGTAGCCAGTGAAATTACTGGCCTTATGTGACTTAATACCTAATGTCTCAAGGTAGCGGGCGCACTGCAGTGCCGCGCAGTACTTTGTGTTTCAAAGTTCTGAGTGGCACTGCAATTGTTATGGGCCGGCGTTATGCTTACCATCAGGCAAACGACTAGCTCGTCTCTCTGCCAAATAACATAAAAAAATACATAGCTGTATTACTGTTTGTCCACTAGGCAACTACTCTCATCTGCAGGGTAATTTTAATTCACTCGGAATGATTCCGTGTAGGAAGCTACTTTTTCTAATCGTTTATATTTCGGAATTGAATCCCGTCAGAGACAATTCCCGTTTAGATTCGACAACTCAGCTGCATAAACACGCATACAATCCCGACAATATTTCTCTGCCGGGGTGCGATTCCGAAATATAAATGATCAGAAACAGTCGCTTCCGAAACAGAAGCATTCCGAGTGAATTCAAATTAGGTACCCTGCTAGTAAGTGGTGAAAGATATGCTAAAACTATATAATAGTATTGGAGCACACACGCACACCCATAATAGGTGCTTGGTGGCAGATTATCAACACCATATCAGGGAAGAGCAAAAGAATATAACTAGGTAATTAATTTGTCATGATATGACGTAGCTGGCGGTAAGCCTAGAAGGGACAATAACTCGATAAATAACAATTACCGATAAATAGATATTTGGCAACAGATTTTTAAATTGAGAATAGTAGCTAAGCAGGCGGAAAAGTTTTCTATTCAGCAACCTAAGTGTAAGCTACGTGGGTTCAGGGCAGGGTATTATTTCGTGAAATTAATTAAAAGTTCGTGAGGTACGTGTTATTTTTGTGCAGTATATTTTTCCAAGTACAATCAAAAGGTATAAACGTCAAAAATTCAAAAATTATAATATTTAAATCCGGCCAAAAGGAGGCGCGCTACCGGTTTGAAACGCCAAAGAGGCGCGTCGCCTACATTTCTCCCCCTCAGTGCTTCAGCACTCATCATCAGGCTTCATAGGTAGCAGTGCCACGCGCGTTACCGGCCGCCGAAATGTCCCTCGACTGGTTTTGACGTCAACCACGCGTACTCGCCCATCGCCGCCGGGAAATGTCTTCTCCACGATTCCCATCGGCCACGTATTTCTAGGTAGAGCGTTGTCGACGACAACGACGATGTCCCCTTCACGCAGCGGTCTCTCGTCTCGGTTCCATCTCTGTCGGGGAACCATCACAGGCAGGACTTCTTTAAGCCAGCGTTGCCAATACATCTCACTTAGCCTCTGCGCGATCCTCCATTGTTTTCGAGAGCAAAGATCGCCATCGCAGAAAGTTCCCGGGATTGGCATACCTGAGGAAGAACCTAAAAGAAAATGGTTAGGAGTTAGGGCTTCTTTGCTTGTCGGGTCAACCGAAACATGAGTTAGCGGTCTACTGTTGACCATGTTCTCTATCTCCATCAACAGGGTTGTGAGAACTTCTTCTCTTGGCGCTCTTTCCTTCAAAATTACTCGTAGTGCAGTCTTTACGCTTCTAATGAGCCTTTCCCAGGCCCCACCCATATGTGGACTTGCCGGCGGAATAAAATGCCAATCAACTCCTCGATTCAAGATTTCAGATTGAACCGCTCCAGTTTGTAAAATGGCTTGATAGGCCCTTTTCAGCTCAGTCTCCGAGCCTCTCAAGTTCGTTCCATTGTCAGAATAAAATCGTCGCGGCCATCCTCGTCGCGCTGCCATTCTTCTTAATGACATAATTAAGGAGTCTGTCGTAAGTGACGATACCATTTCGATGTGTACGGCACGAACGGTCATGCAGGTAAATATAACACCGTATCGTTTTACTCTTTGTCTCCCGACAGCGACGTCCATAGGTCCGAACAAATCGATTCCACAATATGTGAACGGCCTTTCATGATGGGCTAGTCTTGCTTCCGGCAAATCTCCAAGTCTCGCAGGTATTGGAGTAAGCTTTCTTTTTCTGCATATCAAACATTGAGACGCTACTCTCCGAACAGTGGGTCTTAAATTAACTACCCAATATCTCTGTCTAAGTTCATTAATCACCATTTCGTTATTAGCATGGGCAGCTCGTTCGTGGTAATGTTTTACAATCAAGTGTGCTATTTGACAGCGACCATCTAAAATGACTGGATTTTTCGTTTGTACGTCAACATTCTGAGCTGCGTCTATACGTCCATCAACTCGTAACAATCCGTCTTTACATATAAATGGCGTCGTGTTTCCCATAAGGAGTGAAGCTACAGTCTCTTTCGCTTCGCCGCGCAGACATTTACGAAGTCTCCATAAGTTTTCGATGTCTGTGAAATTACACGCTTTTGTTGACTCCGTGTAAGACTGCTTGAATTGTAGCCATTCTAAGCAATCACCACTGAAGATAGGTAAATCTTTGCAGTAACTTATTCTTGAAAGGAGTGCTTTGTTACTAACATCAGCTGCTGCAGAGTTGAAGGCGTCCTTCAGTGCGTAGGCCAGTTGTTGAATGTCAGTTGGAGCCGCTCGTGTTGCTTCTACCGGTAGTTTCCTGCCGTCGTTGTGCATATGCGGGTCCTCATCATTCACGTAACTGTGCGCCATCCAATTTTCCACCTTCTCGTGTGTGTCTGTAGTAGCTACTGAGTGAGTTTTGTGACTCCTGTGTGAGTGCTCATCTTCAAGTGCAGCTACTTCTGCAGCTAGTCTTAAGTCAATAAGTGTTGCTTCACGCTTAGCGGCTTCATTTTTGAGTCGAGCGTCGCGTTGTGCGGCTTCACTCTCGAGTCGAGCGTCGCGTTGTGCGGCTTCATTCTCGAGTTGGAATTTGGCTGCTGCAGCTTCCAACTCGAGACGTTTAATACGAGCCGCTATGCTCGATTGTCCAGATTTTCTGCTTACTACCTCAGATGTGCCAGCTTGTCTATTTGGCTGCTCTGATAATGCCTCACGAACTGTGTGCTCAGTCTCCCTTCTAGCAACGCTTCGTGTTGTCATGGGTTTTGTTGGAGACCTGAACATTTTTCCTGCCTCGCTATATTCCGGCTTACTTCGTACGATGAGCGGTGTCTTCACGATCCGGTTCGAAGGACCAATGTAAGCTACGTGGGTTCAGGGCAGGGTATTATTTCGTAAAATTAATTAAAAGTTCGTGAGGTACGTGTAATTTTTGTGCAGTATATTTTTCCAAGTACAATCACAGAGGAAATAATACTACGTAGAAGTACAATCAAAAGGTATAAACGTCAAAAATTCAAAAATTATAATATTTAAATCCGGCCAAAAGGAGGCGCGCTACCGGTTTGAAACGCCAAAGAGGCGCGTCGCCTACACTAAGGTTGTATCCTTATGTTTTCTTTCTGGAAATTAATTTACTGTAGGAAGCAGAAACTAGTTGATCAACGAATTGCTTCATTTGGTTTAAGTTACTTGAAAGGAAATTCTCTCTCTTCGGCACTTGTACCATTTAAGATGGTGTCGGCGCAGTATATCTTTACAGACATCTTAATAGGAACTAATTTTTAGGTTTTGGCTAGCTGCAGACACCAACCCTCCTTGACACTTACTATATACAATTGAAATAATATATTATTGTACTGAAATTACCTTGCAGTCTTCAAACACCAACTCGCTAGTATCGGATCCTCTCATGCCTAGCTTATCCAGTTTTTGCGCTGTGGAGAATCCAGGGTAGTCTTTCTCAATGAGGAATGCAGTTATACCATGTTGGGGTTTGCTTGTCAAATCGGTTTTTGCGTACACCTGTAGTAGACAATAGATCACTACAAAATACAACTTTTAGATTGTCTAAAAGATAAACATTGCAACACAACTTTCACAAAAGGTAAAAGGATTAGAAATGTTACAATAGAATTGAGTAAACACGCCAAAATGTTTAAGAATTAAACACTGTTCAACACATGTTTAGGGTGTGTATAATTTTTTGTCGTAAAACCGTAAGAAAATATTTGGTTAAAAAACTTAGTGGATTCATTTACCTAGCATTTATATTATATATAGATTATCATATATTAATCTTATATATATATAGATTATACATAGATTCATCTACCTATTTCATATCTATTACATTTTAGCTTCACCCGCTTTCCCATTGGAACTGTGCGTTTTTCCGGGACAAAAAGAAAGCCTATCTTACTCTCCGGCCCGGAACCTATAGCTATGCTAAAAATCACGTCGATCCGTTGCTCCGTTACTGCGTGAAAGAAGTACAAACCAGCAAACGTACAAACACACACTTCCGCATTTATATATGTACGGATATTATATACTTATAATATTATAAATCGAAGTTGATTTTCAGTTGATCCTTGAATGTTTATTTACATAGGCCATACATATAGAGGTATACTAGTAAATAGAAGAAATCCTCTAAAAAGTTTATACATAATTTAAAAGGTTTTCAATATTTTTAATTTTGTTTTTTACTTGATTATACACATGTTACTTGATTACCTACTCATAAACGTAGAGGTTATATTCTTTGTACTCAAGCACTTGGGACATAAGCTTGCGTCAGGCCGTCTCACCATCTAAGTTATGGTCACAAATGTACTGAAACTTCTTACCACCAAAACATCAGCAATAGGTCCATTGGTGATCCAGAACTTGTTTCCGTTCAGAACGTAGTAATCTCCTTTCTTTTCCGCTCGTAACTTCATGGAAACCACGTCGCTGCCTGCCCCAGGCTCCGACATAGCGAGAGCGCCTATATGCTCGCCGCTGCATAGCTGGAAATAGTAAGTTTAAAAAAATAGGTGACTAGCAAGAATGCGACATAACGACCTTCTCAGGGATGTTAATGATCTTTTTTTCTTACGGACTAAATGCCTTTGTAAGTAGCTAATACGTATACATAAATAAACACTACATGTAACCTAGCTAGCTACAAAAACAGTTCAATAATCTACAAGCCCAAGTGCAGGCCTATAGATAATCCAAATGTTCTAAGCCACTACCAGTTGGAAGCGTACCCAGCATGCTGGCGGCATTGCCTCGTTGAACCGCAATGATGATCCGTTGAGCCAGATAAGTACCAGCATTTTGGTTACGCGTCGCATCAATCAAACGCTCTGATAAAATTTTGAAAATATGAGCTCCCGGCCCCCACGGACCTAATGTTTCAACACCAAACGGCTCAAATATGTAACCGCTCCATAACATAAATGTTAATGATCTTAGATATTGATCGCAAAAACGTAATAATAAATTCCTGCATTCTACAATAATCACAATAAATGGAATATTTAATTACCATAAAGTGCAATGGGACTACGAGAAATAGGTCTCTTTCATGGTCCCAATATCCTGGAACCATCAAATAACACCGAAAAATATACGCAATTACACTGTGTGCAACATGGTTGAGCCTAGAAAGCAGATTGACTTCTATTGATAATTATTATCTATCATAGTTAAATTTCTCGGCATAAAATGGTATTGTTTATTTTCTAATTTATCCCCAATCCTTTCTTTTATTCACTTTTATTAAGCTATTTATTTATTACTTTTCTTAATGTTTTCTTGAAACTTAATGATTAGTACTAACTTGATAAGTACGACTGTGTTTTGGAGTGGTTTTCTCTGACTTCAGAACTTTATCAAATCAAATCAAATGTATTTATTTGCATAAATATGGGTGATGTTAATAACATTGATGTAAGGTCGGTACATAAATTAAATAAATACATAAATGCTGCTTTCAAATTTTCACTTCGGCAAACTATTGAAACTGCGAAGCATGGCGCCTACCACAGATATCTCAAGTACCTACACTTGTTTCTGCGCCCTATCCTTGCCTGTTACTTATTCTGTGTTAATCTTTAGCCGCCTCCTCCGATAATTGATTCGGTAGAAGATCAGAAAACAATTATAGGTAGGTAGGACGGCTCCGTAGCTAAGTTGGTAGTAACTCTGCCTGCAAGGCGAGGGGTCCCGGGTTCGATTCCCGGCCGGGGCAGATTTTGTGTAAGCATAAAGTTTGTTCTCGGGTCTTGGATGTTTGTGATGTGTATCTGTGTATGTCCATGCCACCTGCGACACAGGGAATCCTAGTGCGGGGGTATGAGTGTGTAAGCGTTTATGTTTATGTTATGATTATGTTTAGTACCTTTGGCAAGTATTTGGTCTTCTGCTCCTCATTCCCATTCCTGTTGATTTGGTTCACGCACAGATTTGAATGTGCGCCGTATGAGAGTGCTATGCTGCCGCTGGCCCTGAAAATTACAACATGTGATTTTACTCGAATTTCTTCTGGTCTTCGGGAACGTATTCTGGTCTCCAACTTCTTAAGGCCAGACGATTTTACAACAGACGGAGATGTTATAGACGAAATTTTTGATAATGCGATTTTTTTAACTGATTGACAAAGAAGCGAATATTTTGAATGATTATTATATTTAATCACCTGTTGAAAAGATAGCTGTTTAAAAATAAAACGATGTACCTACTTACAACTCGGGATTTTGAAGACGTTATGTATGGTTATTTGGTTTTGTACCTAAAGTAACTATGGAAGCATTTTGAAGTCTTCTACTTATCTATGTAAACGCCGTAAGTCTTTTTCTTCCACTCAGCCGTGGAAGAAAAAGACTTACTGCACCGACCCCAATTAATTAGGATAAGGGCAAGGAGATGATGATGACCTAGTGGTAGGGCGAATTCCGCGAGTGTCCGTCTTTGTATTATGTACCTACCTATACAAAAATAATTTTGTAATTCAATTTTATAACGTAACGAGCTGGTCGTTTGCCTGATGGTAAGCATAACGCTGGCCCATAACAATTGCAGTGCCACTCAGAACTTTGAAACTGCAGGGCGCTAGTTACCCGAAGACGTAATTTAATTGACTACTCCGCTCATCAGACCGGAACACAGTAATGCTTGCATATTAGTAATATGCAAGCATTGTGCGAGTGTCCGTCTTTGTTGGTACCACCGCTTTACTCGTGAAGTCTGCTGCCAAGCAGTAATATCAATGATATTACTGCTTGCCATTACGCTGGCCAGCGTTATGCTTACCATCAGGCAAACGACCAGCTCGTTACGTTATAAAATTGAATTACAAAAATATTTTTGTATAGGTAGGTAGGTACATAATACAATAAATCCATTTCGATAACATAGCAGTGGCAGAGTTATAAGTAAAATGTGATCCTTTGTGCTGCTTTTTTAGAATAATGAAGATGGCTACTACGAGTAAAAGATTTATTTGAAAAAATAATATCCAGTACTACCCCAAATTCTACCAAACAAATGATTTAAATATGGCAATGGTTTTGTTGCAAAATGATCACTGATGATGAGCACGAAAATTAACAATGATTTATGACGCCCAATAACTGGCATCAAGACCGCTGTTGTCTTAGGCGACCATACAAGAAGACCGGTTGTGCTCAACGACATTAAAATAAATCAATGGTTGTGCTATAAAATACCAAAAGTGCCTAAAGTAATTGTTTTGCGAAAAAACCATGTCATTGCCGATAAACCATTTGTTTAGTAGAACTATAATAGCCCAGGTTATACCTTGATAGCTCCTCCATAATGACACAGTGGTCTGAGTATTTTCCACCGGTTCCACCATATTCTGGGTTAGCGGTTATTCCTGCAAGTAGGTAGATATATAAAAATTAAAAATATTACGAAACCTACACAGCAAAATTTTTTTACAACATGTCTAGGTGATTGTTAAATTTAGATCTCACTGTACTTTTGTATTCATTTTTTTACGTCCCCAACAAGGCATTAGGCTTCAAATTGGTCATTGAATCTCCTAACGTTGCATAAATTAATTGAGAAGCGATTTTGAAGCGTTTGATAAATGCAATGGTGCCTGGTGGTGACGTCGTCTACGAAGCTACGTCGTGGTTTACATTTTTAACCTTTAATTTTTCTATTATTTTAGAAATGAATATAGGTATTTTATGCAGTCAGTGGAATTACTGGCATGACTTATGAGCTCATGTCTCGGCTAACAAGCACTGCACTCAGTGCCGCGCAGACATTTGTGTTTCAAAGGAAGCATGCAGTTGTAATATGGGCTGGCGTTATGCTAACCATTAGGCGAACGACCCGCTCGGCTCGTCGTCGTTATGAAATAGTATAAAAATAGAATCTACTAATGGGTGGTTTTCAATCATCACTTTATAATAATAAATCATTTTATATATGTAGGTACCTAGAGTGCCTAAATCACCAAGCTTCTTCCAAAACTCTCGGACTTCTTTGAAGTTATTTTCTCGGTCTATTTCGCCTGCTTTAGGTGCCAATTCTTTTTGTGCGAAGTCGAATACTGCTTTTCTAAGCTGAAATATAGAAATAATACAGAGGCTAAACCTAAACAGAAGTTAAAGATTAAGAGTGAATTTAAGAAATATTTACACTAAGCTCTTTCCCCAGAAACTTAAAGACCATATTATGCTTTACAATCTAGTACATAGTTAAGCGTCCCCGCGCACTAACACAGGCTGGCTGTCGCGGCGGCGCGCGCAGTGTGACTTCCGCAGCCAATCTCATGGAGCCCACGCAATAAGCAGCCAAAAGTTTCAGATTTTAGCAAAAAAAAAATCAAAATCAACCGCACCTACGCTTGTGACAGCCAGGCTATCGAGATATGTCTAAAAAGGGGCTGATATAACAGCGGTGAATGTAGAGCCGCTGCCGCTGGGAGCGTGGATCAACAGGACAAACTACTTATAGATTTTCTATTGTGCGAGGTTTTTACCTCGCACAATAGAAAATAAGGTAATATATAAGGTCGTGCAAATGTTCCTTGGTTCCTCTACCGAAGAAGGGGCGTATTTACCCTAGGGCCAAAAGGGCCATGGCCCGGGGCGGCAGGCAGCGAGGGGCGGCGTAAGGAGAAGAAATGAAAAAAGCCTACCTACCTAACTAAGACTCTTATTAATAAACAGTGTGAAACGGTTGAATACTTAGTTCAACTGTATTTAGTCTCTTTCGATTCAATTTAAAATTGTCAAAGAACAACAAAGACACAACATAGTTTAACTAAACCACCGTTTAACACTTAATTAATAAGACCCTAAATCTCGTAAGGAGTTCGTGGGGGCTCGTGAGTGTAAGTTTGATACACATCAAGACGTGGGGGAATATCGTATATATTGACCGGCACGGTGACGCAACGGCATCGGCAGGGCGGCGGGGCCTGCAGGCCCAGGGCGCTGAATCTTAAAATACGCCACTGTACCGAAGTACCTACCTATTGTAACTTGAAGTGGGCATGTGAAAGCCAGTTTTACTTGTTTTTATAACATCATAGATGAATGCCCTCAAAATCAATAATAATTAAATGCTAAGTAAATCAAAATTGATGTGTTCACGGATAGTGATCAATATTGTTTTTAAATACGTACCTATACGAGGCCAAGCTGACCTAAACAGAGGATAAACCGGTCAAGGTTATTTATATCAGCTATCATTTAAAAATGTATAGATAGGTACCTATACCTAGTTAAGTATGAGGAACTTATCGTTCTGTAGAAAGTAAAAGCAGTGAAAGTGTTTGTACTTATAATGAAACAGTACCTAGTTATAAGTACAATCGCAAACACAATACTTAATTGTAGCCACAAAATCAATCACACTCGTTATATACCTGTATATTCTGTGCTCATACTGAAGTTCACGAAGTAGAAGCTGTCAAACACTTGTTAAAATTTAACGGTCTTACCACAAAAAAATTAAACACAGTCTAACTTGCGTTAATCAGCGTTTAACTTCTAAACATGCCTTAGTCGCGTGTTTAAATATGAGCAACCAAAAATCTTAATTTAAGTAGTGTTTAGACACTACTTAAATTAAGATTGAGGAATGGAGTTAGAAAATGGTTAGCCGTTGTCTAACTCCATTCCGTTGTGACATTTCGGATCATTTTAGACGTTTGTCTTTAGACACTGTCGAACTAAACAGGCGTTTAAAAGTATTTTTGTGGTAACACGGTAAATCTTTGGTCGTATTTGCAAATTTCTTTATTGTACATTAACCACAGTAACACATCTAAAAATTAAAGTACAATGGGCAGACTTATCGCTAAAAGCGATCTCTTCCAGTCAACCTTTAGATGGAAATAGATTAATGGAGTGGGAGAAGTCGGTGGTCAATTATGAGCCTTCTTAGGGCGAAACTTCTAATTTCTTAGTAGATTATGTTAGCTTTCCTATAACTAAGGTACTACATATACCTATAATAGATGTAGGTACCTATTGATATCGGTGTGTTCCAGAAGCTGCACTTGAAAGCCAGTACTAATCTAGCATAAATAGCTAACGCATTTGAGCACTATTTCGTGAAAACCTAAAGGGTATAGTTACATACCCTTGCCATAGTATAAAAAATGATTTTATACCATCTAGTATAAAAATGTTACTAGGTACCTGTTGTTGTTCACTAGACAATCCGAACACATGGTCGTCTATGGGATAATATGACATACACCGAACACTTCGACTCGAACTTTGCACAACTTTTTTTATTCCGACCAGCATTATGTCAACCACTCGCGTTCACCAGTAACTCAATACTGAGCAAAACAAGCTCGCAAACAGATATTATTAACAAGTTAAAATATGCTTAAAGTCGTATTGTTAAGAGTGCATTTGTCTTGGCATGAGGACTGTATATGATTATGATAATAACACAGCGTTGATAACGAGCAATGATAGCATTATCATAATTGTATTTTTAAGTCAAATAATGACTTAACATTTTGATTTTGTTGCTGCGTTCGTGCGATATGATGGTTAAAATTTCCATTATGGGCCGTCGATTCAGGGGGGGGGCGGGGGGCGGGAGGGGGAGGGGGGGAGGAAGTATACCCCCCTGTACCATCCCCACCCCGCGCAACCCCATGGTTATGGAGATATCCATGGTTAAAGTTTTGAGGTTAGAATACCTTTTTCCATAAATATCCATCGATTTATGGGGCGGGGAGAGGAGGGAGGGAGTAGGGCTACCCCCCCCCCCCCTCCGCCAGTATATTGTGTTACAGTATTTTATTTTGTATTTTCACTGTTCTAACCTAACCTAGCGTAGTGTTCAGAGGCAGTATATTGTGTTACAGTATTTTTTTTTGTATTTTTACTGTTCTAACATAACCTAACCTAGTGTTCGGAGCCAGTATATTGTGTTACAGTATTTTTTTTTGTATTTTCACTGTTCTAACCTAACCTAACCTAGTGTTCAGAGCCAGTATATTGTGTTACAGTATTTTTTTTTTTGTATTTTCACTGTTCTAACATAACCTAACCTAGTGTTCGGAGCCAGTATATTGTGTTACAGTATTTTTTTTGTATTTTCACTGTTCTAACATAACCTAACCTAGTGTTCGGAGCCAGTATATTGTGTTACAGTATTTTTTTTGTATTTTTACTGTTCTAACATAACCTAACCTAGTGTTCGGAGCCAGTATATTGTTACAGTATTTTTTTTTTGTATTTTCACTGTTCTAACCTAACCTAACCTAGTGTTCGGAGCCAGTATATTGTGTTACAGTATTTTTTTTTGTATTTTCACTGTTCTAACGTAACCTAACCTAGTGTTCGGAGCCAGTATATTGTGTTACAGTATTTTTTTTGTATTTTCACTGTTCTAACATAACCTAACCTAGTGTTCGGAGCCAGTATATTGTGTTACAGTATTTTTTTTTGTATTTTTACTGTTCTAACATAACCTAACCTAGTGTTCGGAGCCAGTATTATTGTGTTACAGTATTTTTTTTGTATATTCACTGTTCTAACATAACCTAACCTAGTGTTCGGAGCCAGTATATTGTGTTACAGTATTTTTTTTGTATTTTTACTGTTCTAACATAACCTAACCTAGTGTTCGGAGCCAGTATTATTGTGTTACAGTATTTTTTTGTATATTCACTGTTCTAACATAACCTAACCTAGTGTTCGGAGCCAGTATATTGTGTAACAGTATTTTTTTTTGCATTTTCACTGTTCTAACCTAACCTAGTGTTCGGAGCCAGTATATTGTATATTATTATTCGGGCAACAAACGATGACTGACACTGACAGCTAACAGATAAAAAGACGCTATAAAACAAAATGGCGTCGCTTCACGTTCCATTCCACAGTATAAACATAAATTCACAAAAGTCAATGTAATTGTATAATACAGCACGGGTTATTGTACACATTAATTACACACTATTTAATAATTGAAAATAAAATAAAATTATATTTAAGAAAAACGAAAACATAATATTTAATAAAATACACGTCTACCACCAACGGAACGTGAAATGTCAACTTTGACGTCTACCATGACAGTTTATCCATAAAAATTTGCAAATGGCGTGTTATTTTCCAATTTATATCGAAACTTTAAAAAATTATATCTCGTAAACCGTGAATTTGCGCACATTGAGATATTTGTAAAAAGCTTTCTATTTAAAAGTACTATCTACAGTAAAAAAGTGAACTTCCAAATCGACGGCCCATAATGGAAATTTTAGCCGATATGATTTTGGTATTATAAGCAATTTATCAGTTTGGTAACATATTTTTCCTTTTGCTATAATAATACCTACATATTAATAAGAATCACTGTACCAATCAAATAAAAAAATCGATTAGGTATGTAGATTCAATCTATATAGGTTACTTTAACCCTTTGAACGCCACTGTGTCTTTTGTCACTTTCTACAACCGCTATCGACAGCAGAAAAATCAAAAATGTCAAAGTTGATAGTCAAAATCAACTATCTCAGACGATGCATGAAGATGGTAAATAATATGCTAAACTTAGATTAGAACTGGCTCCCAGCAGGCTCTCAACTCAATCCGACAGGTTTCCGCTCGGATCCACATTCTTCATCTCTGTCATCATTAATGTTGACGACTGAGACAGATAATGTGGATCCGAACGGAAACCGGTCGAATTGAGTTTTGAATTTGCCTGCAGTTATCTATAAGTTTAGCTATACATTAGCAGCAATCTCTACAGTCCGGTGACGCTGTAACACAGTCCGGTGACGCAGTAAAGGTAGCAAGACAAACAGAACGGTCCATAAAAAGAAAAGCAGCAATCTATTGTTGATGACCTTTGACTGCGTTACTTGAGAGAGAGAATAGATAAACGCTACTTATAGAAAGTAAAGACGCAATCACAATTTACATTACGTTATTGTTACAGACGTAACTACTGTTTTAATTATTAATAATAAAAAGCATTATTAATACTATGTATGAAGCTAGGTATTTAAATTATTTATTATTTATTCACTGAACAGTCGAGGTCTCATTCTGTGTACATAAATTATTATATCAATATGGTCGTTGACTTTTATTGTTATTGACTTCTTTTGTACAATACTAACTGCCAAAAAGATGACCTTTATAATTCGGTCACCTTTTTACCCGACTGTCGAAGGAAAGGATGGTAATGTTTTTCGAGCATATGTTTCATTCTTTGGCACTCTCTTTAGCCTCTATCTGTTTAGAAGAATTTAACATATGAGGTGTCATTAAATTCGTTGTTGGCTATCCCATGTCTATGACATAGGGCATAATATTTTTCTTTCTTCTCAGTTTTTATTAAGCAGGCGCAGGTTTTATTCATTGGTTTGGCATCCGCCATATTTGTTTATATTATTGGACAAGGTAGAAAACATAGACCTTAGTTTTACTAGGGTATACTCGCTGCCACTTTAACTGTTTATACTGCATGAATGATGGAGTTTAAACTTTAAAGTCGTGGTATAGTAAAGTGAAAAATGCACTCTGCAAGCTAAAAGAAATAAATGAATACAAATAATCACTAGTACATTAAATTTATTTATATAATAAAACTATTAGCTTTACAAGCATCATAATATGATTACAACAATCTAAATATTATTAAATATCTTATTGATTAACAATACGTCTCTTGACAATAGTCTAATTCTATAAAAATAATACAAATAATGGAGTCGATTCTGTCATCCCATATCTAAACCTAATTTTAATTGCAATCTCATTTTCTAAATGGCAACACAAGAAACAGATCGAATACATTTTAGACCTATCAAATTAATCCACTTTCTTGAGTCTAGTAATTTAAAACTAATGGCAATCTAGTGGCGTCTAATTTATCAAGTAAATGTGCGGTCAAATATGGAAGATATTCACTAAAACTAAATTTAGACCTTCCATCTCTTTCTCGTGTTATGTATTGGAAAGTGAGAAAACGAAACTAAAATTAGGTTTAGTTATGAAAGGACAGAATCGATACCAATTTCAATACACATTATTTACACAATAATTGTGTATCAAGCACACATTATAAATGTATTACTATACTGTTTTTATTATTGTAAATATTATAATAACAACGCTATGTTTTGAAGATACATTGAATTAGATAACTTTAACAGTTTTATCGTATATATTTTAAGGGTATGTAATAAGCCATAGGTGTAATCCTTTTGTAAAGAAATAAGGTCGAAAATGGCGATGCGTTTTATGCGAAACGTCGGAAATCAAAATAACGTAAAATATACGCAATAATGATATTTACAGTTGTTTAATTCAATGTGTAAAAACAGCAAAAATCTAAGAATTCACTACAAAGATCTAATTCAATAAAACATAAATAGAATGGAATGTGTACTTTCTACACAAGAAAAAACATTTAGGATAAAAAAGGAATGTCAAATAAATTAAAAATTAATCGAAAATATATAAAATAGTACGCACTATTAATTTAATTGCAATAAAAAATTAAGTACCTTACTACTTACAGTATTATGTACGCTTCATTTTGATTATTTAAGCTAAAATATATTATATCTATTAATTTCATTTATAATTTAATTATTGTTAGTATTTTTGATAGGTCGTCGTAATTTGATAATAATTTTACGCGCGATTAAAAGCTGCTATTGTTTCTAGGATGGATGCTGAAAACCAAACAGTAAAAACTGGAAATATTAATTTGCTTTTGAATCAACAATTGATTTCGCAACAAAAAACGAATGGACCTAACAAAAACTATTGTGACGTACACAGTCGCTTGCAATAATAAAGTAAGTATATACATTCTTGAACTTTGAAAAACATGTAGGTACACAAAATTAAAGTCGCATAGATGTACACGATAAAAGTTCTAGTTAATTTTCTGTAAAGTAATAATTGACACGGTGTGACAACAAATTTGGAATGTATATTCAGTAGTACTGCAGGCGACTCATATTTTGAGGAATCCTAGTTAACGGAAGTTAGTTAGTTAGTTAGTTGATATATGACAGAACAGATTATTTATGCCGATTTCAATATGGTAAGATCTGTTCCAATCCTGCGCAATTTATGAGACTAGCTTCACTGGTTATGATTCGTGAAACTGGAATTTAGTGCATTATTTGTGCTAACAACATTATTAAACTACAAACAGTACTTGTTATTTACCCGATACACTTTTTTATTAGAAAGGGAGGTGACTATGCAGCTGCATAGATCTGTCCCTTTCTGTTTGGCAAAATTCAAGTATAAAGCTGTTTTAGACAATGGTCAAAGTGATTTAGTAAGATTTTTTAACAGGAACTAATTACGCATTATATCGTATTACAGACAAGGGCCCCGATCACTAAGGTTGGAGTCCACCAACCATTTTGAACCGAAGTTCGACTACGAACTAGGCTCATGACCGAGGTTCTTTTTCGGATTGTTATGAAACGAGCTGTCAAAGCTAGCTCTGAACTGAACTGCTGAACATGTGAACGTCGTTCATTTCACATTTGGTGAACTCCGACTTTAAGTCTCTTTCCAACTAAAAACATGAGAAACGCATAATACATATATACACAAATGTACAATTAAAATAATCAACTTATTTGTAACCAATGTGATCTAAACGGACATGAATTTAGTGGCGCTAATTTTCCCGTCGGAGAAAACAGGATGGAAGATATTGAACTGATTTAAAAGAACATCCAACATTTTCTTGTGTTTTTAGTTGGAAAAAGATTTAAAATTAATTATATTGCGATAACAGAATCGGAGCCAGTGTACATATTTTATACAAAGTCTTAAAAACTTGTAATCATTTTGAAACCTGTTACGTGAATACTTAATAAATTATAGTAATAGGTTATGTTATATGTAAAGTTACTTCTTCTTCTTCTTTATTTATTTTCTGGCTTCTGTGGAATGTTAGCCACAATTTCGCCAATGTCAAGTAGGTTAGGTAAAGTTAGTAACTGACATGATTCCGCACGAGATGACAACATGTCAATGTCAATAAATCTTGTTTGTGAAATTGATATTTAATCCAGGACTACTCAGCTAGTATTAAAGTACGGTTTGCGCGAGAGTTCATAATCACCGGGGACCGCGAGGAATGAGGAAAACACCCCTCTACCCCACAGTTTAGTTGTGCAAGACTATCAAGTGTTACATTTAGTAAACGTGACAAGAGAAAATGACAGATACAGCTAGAGATGGGCAATAAATACTCCAAAGGTAAAATACTGAGAAGAAATGTAAATATGATTGTTTTTTACTCAGTAGGTAATTATCCAAAAACGCGGATACATATCTTTCTATGAATCAAATTTGTAATGTTATTGCCAGCAACTTCACCGAATGCGATTTTTCACAATTATATTAAGCGATTGTTTATCGTCAAAAATGTTGAGATGCGCGAGCGAGATAGCGGCGCGCTGCATCTCCCTAATAAAAATATATTTGAGTGTAGGCCCAGGCGACCTAGAGCTCGCGCGTACAATATGGCCTTTAGGCCAATATGATAAGACAAGAAGAATTAGTAGTATATCGTATAGAAAAATTTAGTTGGTTTCCATCTTGGATTTCAAAGATTGGTAATAATCGGAGAGAACTTTCCATGCGCTCGGAGCCATGAATCCTTTTGGCGGCTCCTTACCGGCCCTCGCAAGACCTGGAATAGACAATAAACATCATAAGGTCATGGATGTCCGACAAATAACAATAAATCATCAATACCCGGAGTAAGACATAACACTTCAAATATTCTGCTGTACCTACCAACTTAAGGCCAGGCTCATAAGGTCAGTAATTTCACTGGCTACTCTGCTCATCACACCGGAACACAGTAATGCTTTTACATTGCTTGGCGGCTGACTTCACGAGCAAAACGGTGGTCCCAACGCAGACGGAAAAGTATATCAGTTGATTCCTAAAGTTTTCAGCATTTTACCTCTCATTCTGGTGCCGGAAATGAAATCAAAGTCCTCCTTCCTTGTAGGGTCGAAGAACGCCATCTTGCCGACCGAAGTATCGTACGCGGCTACACGGAATGGTATTATCTGAAAAAATATATATAATTTTTTTTTAATATTAGTTACTAAAGCTGTTATAAAAATAGCTGAAGTAATACCTTCAAGTCTTCCAAAAGATTTGTATCCCCCGTCATTTAGTTATTGGAAATACTTTAGGACTATACTTTAGCTAGAGACGTTTAACTATTGTATGTATGACTAGCTGCTGGCTTCGCCCACGTAATACAATTTGCCTAAGTTACTCCTTATAACATCAGCTATCTGTCAGTGAAAGTCCTATCAAAATCGGTCCCGCCGTTTCGGAGATTACCCGGAACAAACCAAACCAAACCACAGACATACCAAAATTTTAAACATGGTTGTTTTGTAATAGGTACCATATATACTTTCTCATGCATTTAGTAAAAAGCTGTTATTTTGATATTACAAACAGTCACTTAAAGGACTTGTACCAAATTTGTATTGAGCTTGGTATGTACTTTATTCCCAGAAAAAATTAACTAGCCTCAAATTTTTTTCTTGATATGTGCCTGAAATATAGAACCTAGCAGAATAATAAAAAAAATTTTGAGTCCTGCGTTTTTTTAAACTAGTTTTAAAGAAAAGCGTAGTAAAAATGCAAAATTAATACAGCAACAGTGCACTCCTAAACAAATCCAAAAAGCAGCAACATGATTAAAGTATGGCGTCATCGGCCCGTCATTTTTGACAAATAATAAGCTGTGTTGTCATCTGTTCTGTCAATTTTTTTTTGTCCATGCTCTTTATCTCATTCAGCTGAAAAACCCGTTACGTTTCGAGGAAATGCGTTCAGTTTCAGGTTACGTACTAAAAAAAAATTTATGTATTTTCAGGAAATCGCAGGCCTATAAAATTGTAATTTCTATTCAGAATATCTAGGTTTTGAGAGCTCATTCCAAAAAACCAACTCATAGCCTGGTTAAATTTTAGTACCAAAACGGAACAACTTTTTTTATTTATGAGTATAGATATAGATTATAATAGTAAGAAGTAAAATTTACCTCCAGTTCATTGAGCCCCGGTGCTTGCTTGAGCACGATAGCTCCGTGCCTTGCATCATACAAGTCCCCGCCGCCGGCCGGGTGCGGCAGGCCGGCGGGGTCACGGCCAACGATATAATGGTTAGCGCCCGCGTTCATACGGCACTTCGCGTGCCATTGCACCTGATAAACAAGAAAAATCATATAAAAAAGAAACAAAAAACACGCCACCGGAATAAAAACTGAAAAGAAGAAAATTATCTATACCCTGTTCCAAAATCTTAAATATTTTATGTAAACAAAGGGGTTGACAGAACGAAAAATTGATAGTAAACTGTGCAATCCATAATTTGATGATAAACGTTATGATTAATTGATTTTAAATTATAACATGATAAACTTGAATTATTAAAAGATTTTGAATGGATCGTTTTTACAAGATTGTTACTTTAAACAAAACTATAATAAAAAGAAATTATTTTCGTGCAGTTATTTTTCTTAGACTGGGAACACAGCAGAGATTTGAAACATTTTGTGCAATCGCCGCCATTTTCTTTTTCTGTCTGTCGATCTGTTCCAATCTCCGAACTCGAGTATGTATCTTGTTGCGTATGTGCTGTTGTTAAAGATCTTGTTATTTTGTAGTGGTTTTGTTTATGGTTCTTGATATTTGTTTCTTGTTACGTTATAATTGTGCCGCGCGAGAGCAAACCCGGGCGAAATAGAAACAAAAATATTTTTCACAAGTGAAAAAGTGTTTTGGGCAACTGGAATGTCACTTTGACAGTGACTTTTTGTGACAATTCTTTGTTTACAAAAAATAACCAAGATTATGGAACAGGGCATAAGCTGAATGTTTAAACTACTGCGATCTGCGGTATGTCGTCGCCTACGGAATGAGATCTTGATTCTCACCTATTTTTTATTTATCTTTTTTACCTCTGTGGGCCCGGCGTACATCATTGGAGAGGGGAATATAGCGAGCACAGTCGCCGCCGGGTCCAACACACGCTCGTTGAGAACTGCCTTGTGCTGGTTCATGCGGATATCCAGGGGCACATCGTCGTCTTTAGTCCATCCACCTTAAGATAAAAGTAGCAAATTCAAATTCAAAATGCTTTATTCATATAGGACTTATATACTTTACCATAATACTGGAAATTACGCTGTATATAGTGTATATGTTGTTAGTTGAAGGTACATTTTTGTGCTGCCGCAATGGAGTTGTTTGGGAGTCTTCAAGACAAAAATGAAAAAATATCTTCTAGAAAAGCGATGCTACACCGTCGCGTCGACCACGTTGCTTACATAATATCGGGTGGGAAACGAAAGCCACATTAGTATTAATTTTATTTTTGTATAAGTACAATTTACTAAGACAAATTATTTGTCTTACTTCAATATATTTAAACTTTTTAGCCTTTTAACCTATACTTTTTATTTATGGGCCTTATACAACCAAGTGAATTACGAATAATACAAACTAGCTTCTGTCCACGGTTTCACCAGCGTTCCCAAAAGAAACATTCATTTTTCCGGGATAAAAATAGCCTCTCGCTGGTCCATAAACTAAGGGTCTGACCACAAAAAAATTAAAACCACGTTGAACCTGTGTTAATCACTGTTTAACGCCTAAACATGCCTTAGTCGCGCGAATAAATATGAGCAACCACAAATCCTGATTTAAGTAGTGTCTAACAGTTATCAAAAACACTTCTGTTGTGACATTTCTAATCATTTTTGACGTTTATCTTTAGACGCTGTCTAGCTAAACAGGCAACTAAAAATGTTTTTTTTGTGGTCAGACCATAAATCTATACCAAAAATCACGTCGATCCGTTGTTGAAAGAAGTACAAACCAGCTGACCAACAAACACACTTTCGCATTTTTAATATTAGTAGAAAGAAGGATACGCAATTTGAATAGAAAAACGGAAGATCAGCGCCTAGTTTTAAAACCAGCAATGAGTTGGAACCATTTTATGACACTATTTTTTCTGTTTCCATATATATTCAATTAGATTTGTTGTTATCACAAATAATCATAATTTCTGCCTTGCTTTCTTTAGAGTATGTCGTACAGAATCGTACCTAGAGGATGAAGGAGGAGAACGGGTTTCTTGTACCCGCGGGCTACAAGTTGCCGCTGAGTGTCCTGCATCAGGAGAGCGTGGCCATTGTGGATGGGGTTCCGCAGCTGAAATAAATGGGAATATTGATAGGTTTTGGCCCAGATACATGATATATGTACGGTAATGCGAAATCCGCTTATGGTTGACATTCCTTCTATCTATATCATGCGTCACGCTTCCACCTTCATCATGCGGACAGCTAAAGAGTGGAACTCACTGCCGGCATCTGTTTTTCCTGAACACTACAATCTGGGAGTCTTCAAGAGACGAGTGAACAGGTATCTTCTGGGCAAACGTGCTACATCGTCGACCGCGTCGTCGCTTAACATCAGCGGCGCAAGTACGGATCTTTTCGGTCGATAAAACTCGATAATATTCGATAAAATTGACAGTTCAAATCGATAAAGTGGGATTTACCGAGCCTCGAAACAATCGACAAAAGTTATCGATAAGCTAGATCGAATCCAAAGAGAATATAGAACTACTACAATACTTTACGATCTGACTTCGGTACTCGCAACATTCGAGAAATTTGTCGAGTTTTTCGGTTCGATAAATTTGTCGAACCGAAAAACTCGACAAATTTACTCGCGCCGCTGGTGAGACAGCGGTCAAACGCAAGCCCAATTGCAAAAAAAGAAATAAATATAAAGTCGTGGAAACTATTAATGTTAATAGTCCGCACATAACTAGATATAAGTAATTGGTACGGGCCGAGTCGAGATTCGACCTATAGTGCGTCGGATTGAAAGTCGCACAAGTTCCCTCGTTACCAATTATTGTACTCATATACGCAATGAATAAATGAATTTGAATTTGATACCTGGAAAGCGAACACAGCATCAGCGCCGATTGCCCGAAACTTCTCCCGCAGCTCGTTGGGCGTGAGGCGGTAGGAGTCGAGCCCATCACTCCAGCGGACGCGCTCAAACACCTCCAGGCTTCCCCCCACTAGCCAGTCGCCGGAGTCCTTGATCATCTGGAAACAGAGTGGAGTTTTCCATAACCCTAGGTGGTAGGAATAACTCTTCAGGGAGTGTCCGTCTGGGTTGGCACCACCGCTTTGTGAGTGAAGTTTGCCGCCAAGCACTAATGTGCAAGCATTCCTATATTCCGGTTTGAACATAAAAAAAATTGAGTCAACATCCCCATTGTCAAAGTTCTACATCACACTGCTATTGCTACGGGCGGGCATTATGCTCACTAGCAGTAAATCGACCTCGCTACGTATAAAAAAAATACCTTGATGTAAGGATGTCCCGTGTGATAAATCCCGAACTGCCTGGCGCACCTCTCTTCTTTCCTGTGAGAGTAGAACTCCGGGGCTCTCAGCACCGCAATAGGCCTCCCGTTGTAAATCAGCGCGATGGCGGAGGCACCGGTCAGCCTGTCTTTGGTGGCTGTGTCGACCGGGAGCACCACCGGCACTGATTGGTTGACTATTGAACCATCGGGCAACGTCAGGCAGTTTGAGTGTAGCGCCTGCAAATATTGATCAATTCTTGGTAATAATCATCGAGGTACTAACGTACTAGAGGGGCTATTTGAAACAAGTCTTGTTCCATTTATGTTTAAGCTAAAGTCCGCTTCAGCGCTAATACCATAATTGTGTCGTCTAAACAAACAAATAAAATATGTAGCGCTAGATTGCGTTTAAGGTGTAGTTTTCTCGCGATCAAAAGGTCGAAAGCGCCCTTAATTCGACGGCGCTTACGCGTTTTCTTCAAGGACTGAAGGATAGTTGCGGTCCATGGATCGCAGTGTGGCGCAAAATACGCCTTTGCGGTGTCGACTCTATACTTAGTAATAATAGCTCGATGGTAATAACAGATAGATACGACTCTTTATTGAAACAACACAATACAAGAAAACGAAAAAACGTACGGTCTTACCACAAAAAAAATAAACACACACTAAGTATGTGTTAAACAGCGTGTAACTCCTAAACATACCTTATTTGCGTGATTAAATATAAACAGCCACAAACCTTGGTTTATGTGGTGTCGAACTCCATTCTGTTGTGGCATTTCTAATTAATTTAGACGTTTATCTTTACATTACTAGACAAGTATAAAAACACGGATATTATCTACGCAAAATCTACGATCTGGTTTTCTATACTTGTCCAATAATCTAAACAAACTCGGCGAATGCCAACCGAGGACATAATTCGAATTTGAATTTCTTAGTAGCATTTACTATGCTGGTTATTGATTAGGAATAAATACCTTATCTTTCCTTCTTTACCTACAATTTCAATTTATTCACGCAAGCCAAAGATTACATAGGTACACTTATCTAGATAGACAACTGGCAAAACAATTATTATAATGGAACAGTTTTATCCTTTGTTGCCGTGGCAATGTACAAAAAAAACAATATCAAAGTGCATACCAATTCATAATGACTTATGAAACTTTCCACAAAAACTGGCGAGTCACTGCAATTCATCGACTTATCTATTAACTAGGTGTGCCTCGCGGCTTCGCCTACGTAGCCTAAGTTGCTCCTTGTAACATCAGCTATCTGCGAGTGAGTCCCCTCAAAATCAGTTCAGCCGTTTCGGAGATTACCCGGAACAAACCGAAATACAGACAAAAATTTTAAAAACGGTTGTTTTGTTATATTCACCGTATATACTTTCATATGCATTTAGTAAAAAATGATATTTTGATATTACAAACAGAAACATTTGTTTGTATAGAAGTCTTGTTAGTGGGAGGACTAACTCTTCTGCGAGTGTCCGTCTGGGTTGTTACCACCGCTTTGCTCGTGAAGTCTGCCGCCAAGCAGTAGTGTGCAAGCATTACTGTGTTCCGGTTTGATGAGCAGAGTTTCCAGTGAAATTACTGGGCTTATGAGACTTAACCTAATGTCTCAGGGTAACGAGCGCACTGCAGTGCCGCGCAGGCCTTTGTGTTTCAAAGTTCTGGGTGGCACTGCAATTGTTATGGGCCGGCGTTATGCTTACCATCAGGCAAATGACCAGCTCGTCTCGTTACCAACTAACATTAAAAAAAAAAAAAAAAAGTAGATAAAACTCATACTTACTTGTAAATATTCCTGTTCTCGCATGAAACCTTTGAGCGGGTACGCCCATCCTTCTGATAATACCTGAAATGATATATTATTCAGATAAAATTTATTTTCACACTGCATAGCTACCAAAATGTTTCTTCCACCACGCGGGCCCAGTGCGGCTTGGTGGATGTCACATGTCCTCGAATTTTGTGGTTCTTGAACATGCGGATTTCTTCACGATGTTTTCCTTTCGTTTTAGAGCGAGTGTCAATAATCCGCACATAACTTGATATAAGTGCGGGCCATGTCGAGATTTGAACTATGGTGCTTCGGATTGAAATTCGCCCAAGTTTCCGCCCGGCCACACTAGCTTCTACACTAGCGGATAAAAAACACTTTTGCGCGCCAATTTCGAATGATAATTCCGACACGATATTTCCGAGCTCGTGAGGAATAATATTCACAGATAGCTTACCTGCACCCACTGCAAGTCCAGCTCGCTGAGTTCTATTTGAGGAAGCCTCAACGCTTCTTCAATGGCGCTGGTCAGCCTGTTACCATAGATGAACAGCTCCTCCACTCCCACGGTTTTGTTCTCGAAACAGGGGATTATGTCCTGAGTAAGAAAAATTGAAGCTTAGCGATCTGAGGCCTATCTTTTTATAATAATAGGAACGAGTCGAAAGGGTCGCTTGCCTGATTGGATAACGGTTGCCCAAAACAATAGAGATGTTGACTCCATTTTTTTATGATGTCAATCGATTCGTATTCTCCTGAGAATCAAATGTCTATATCGAAAAAATTGGAAATCGGACTGGAGAGAGTAAAAGTCGTATCTACGGGCGGAACATCTGACGTCACTTGTTCCACGCGGGCCGTAAAGGTGTACTAAAAACATGCATTTTTTGGCCGTGAATAACTGCGTTTAAATACATAGTTGTCATACATTTTTAACATTTAAAGAATATGATAGTGAAAAGTTAGATGATGAAAAAATTGTTGATTTGTGAAACTTTTCGATGCAGTTTCTTTGTGGAAATTATATACATTACAAGAGTTAACTTTAGTAACGGGATATTTACCATGTATTTTATTTGTTTTGAGCACTCGATATTTCGGCACTGTTGCAAGCGCCATGTTCACGAGGAAACTGAACCCCGTTACTAAAGTTAACTCTTGTGTTAGTGACCATGAAAGTTTAAAAATTATATATATTGTTGGTAATTTCATTTTTATTGTGTTCATGCGATCTTCTTAAAACTGTATAACGACATCAATTATGTATTTTGTGTTTTATGCAACATTCCAACTGCAGTGCCATATTGGAGTACTCATTGTAGTGCGCCACGCCACGCATATAGCAATAAGTGTGTGGGGCTGCATCCGAAAAATCAGTAAATCATAGTGAATATAAATAAGATTCGTTTTAATCACATCTTCAGCTTAGTTATTGCCGGCATCTGTATTTCCTGAATACTACAATTTGGGAGTCTTCAAGTCAAGAGTGAACAGGTATCTTCTAGGCAAGCGTGCTATATCGTCGACCGCATCGTCGCTTACCATCAGGTGAGATTGCGGACAAACGCAAGCCTAACTTGTATAAAAAAAAAAATGTCCAACAAAAGACTTTCTTGTATTTAACTTTGAATATATAGAAAAACTGTCACGCCACAAACCTAAAAATAGTTATTATACGCCACAGAACAGTGAATGTTATATCAATGCATTCTTAAGTTCTGTAACACAATTCCTTTTTAATTCTTTTTTGGATGAAGGGCAACCCCATTTCAAGGAAACAATCTCGTATCAAAAGAGATTGTATATTTTTACAAGGCTATATTATTATAGCTACATTTTATAGTCGCATATGCGAAAAATAGTTATAGAAATATATAGTATCTATAGGTACATACAAATAAATAAAATAGTAGTGTCTGTTTGTAATATCAAAATAACAGCTTTTTACTAAATTTATGCATTTGAAAGTATATACGGAACATATAACAAAACAACCATTTTTTAAATTTTGTCTGTCTGTCTGTTTGTACCGGGTAATCTCCGAAACGGCTGGGCCGATTTTGACGGGATATTCACTGGCGGAAAGCTGATGTTACAAGGTACTCCTTGTAGCATCACCACCGGAGATATTGGATTGCATGGGTTTTATTTTTTGCGCGGAACCCTTATTCTTTTTCTAAAATAAAAGTAACCTTAGGAGTACCTAAGGTTACTTTTATTTTTATTTTATTTTACACTCCGCGCGGGTGAAACCGCGGGCAGCAGCTAGTAGCTAATAAGAATAAGAATTTTAATAAGAATTTTCACGAAGTAGGAAAACAATTTGCACAATGTTGTGCATTTGTGATTATTGGTCACGTTTTCGTAATGTTTTTCATTGATTACAATGCGGTACGGCATACAAAGCATAATTGTTTCACTCCACCTATTTGAAAATCACGCAAAATCAATCAATCAAAAAAATCACGATCTAAACCACAGAAAGAGGCCCAAATATGTCGTTTCTATGTTTTTTTTCTGGGGCCACCTCAAATGGAAACAAGGAACCCTTATTATTTATACCGAACTTTATAAAATCTTTAGATAGCCAAAGACTGTTTTGCTAATTTTATTACGAAAGTTTTGCCAAATAAAAAAATAAACGCGAAATTTGCGAACGTAGTCGAAAATGTTGAAATTGCCACCAACCTAATCTAGATCAGGGGAGTGATTTTAATTCACTTGGAATGATATCCGTGTCGAAAGCGACTTTCTTGATCATTTATATATCTCGGAAACGCATCACGACAGAGAAATTATGTCGGGATTATATCCGTGTTTATGCAGCTGAGTTGTCGAATCTAAACAGGAAATTTCTCTGATGGGATGTGATTCCGAAATATAAACGACCAAGACTGTCGCTTCCGACACGGATATCATTCCGAGTGAATTAAAATAACTCTGCAGAAACGGCTTTCAAGTGCCGCTGCCGGAACATTCCGGTAGGTGTTTGATGATAGATTTTCAACATGATGCTGGTAATTAGCTTGGAAAATTAGAAAATACCCTAACACCAAGATAAACAATTGGTACCCAAGAATTGGTGATAGAGAAATCAAGACAAGGAGACAACAACTAACCCCAACATGGACACTTACATGAGACTCCAATAACCGCATAACTTGCATAGTAGACTCTTCGATGGAGTGCCCCACTGTTTGGACGACCATTTCAGGTGCTTCAGGTCTTTCATATACCTGGGTGATGCCTGTGAAGCCCTGAAAATGAAATGACATTTTTTATAAGATATTGAAGACTTTATTGATAAATTCACGGGAATACTGATGTTTGCAACAGCGTCGAAATATCGGGAGCTCATCAGCTAATAATAATCACGGTAAATATCCCGTTATAATGTATGAAATAGTGAATAACCGTGAAAGTTTAAAACAAACTTTAACTATGTATCAAAAAGCAAATAAATGTGTTGTCGTGGGGACTGAATTCATGTAGTTTCATAGTAGTAATTCATGTGGTTTCATAGTAGTAATCAATGTACTTCTTATTATAAATGTATTTTCTTTCTGTGATAGTCGCAACAAGTGCACTACCAAAGGATGGACTAGTATTTTCCAGTAATTAAGCCAACTATAGCTGGATCACCTAGTGCGTAGTAACAATAACGTAGTATGTAAGTTTCTAACTTGCCCTATCATCTGAACTGCCAATTTCACGAATATTTATTATTAAAAGTTTATCATGAAGACGGATCTGTCGATAACGAACCAGTTTAATCACTAAAACTTTATTCCGTTGTGATAAGGTTTGTTAGTCTTCGATTATGCGTTAACGCTTGTTTTAAAAGATGAATGAATGGAAGATTTAGATACTTATTAAAATATCATGACGACACGTAGATAATCGTTTGTTGAATCTTATCTTGCATATATTTCAAACTAATCTTGCGTTGCACAGGCTTTTTTTTCAAGCTCCAGGGTTGGCAGTGCCGCGCAGGCCTTTGTGATTTTTTTTTTTGCAGGAAAAAATATTCCTCGAAATTCTTTTTTATGTCTATTTCATTTTACAATACCTTGATTGATCCTTCCCTAGCTTTCTTGTACAAGCCTTTCGTATCTCTCTGTTCGCACACCTCCAACGGAGTGTCGATGAAGATCTCGAAGAATGGCAGGTCGGAGTCTGTGTGAATTCTGCGCGCCACTTCACGATCCTGGGGACAATGGCGAAAGTACATAAGTACATATAAGCTGAGAAGAAAAATATGTTTAAATCTTCTGAGAATTAATGTATTATTACTCTGATATTACTTTTTAATTGTGTATTTTTAAGCCTGACTAATATGTCGCCCACGTAACCTAAGTTACTCCTTGTAACATCAGCTATCTGTCAGTGAAAGTCCCGTCAAAATCGGTCCAGCCGTTTCGGAGATTACCCGGAACAAACAGACAGACAGAAAGAGAGACAAAAATTTTTTAAATGGTTGTTTTGTTTTATGTACCGTATATACTTTCATATGCATTTAGTAAAAAGCTGTTACTTTGATATTACAAACAGACACTTCAATTTTATTTATTTGTATAGATGTACTTTAACTAGACAGGGTGTATTTTTGAGACGGGGCAGAGAGGGTAAGTACCTTAACCGTTTGTAGCTACAAAAAAAATGTTCTTTAAAGACAGTTCACAATTTCTGAAGGTATTCTGATCTCCATTCACAGATGCTGGAAAAATGTAGTCAGCAAAAAAAATTGGCGTATAAAATGTAATTTTTATGCGCAGATATGCCGCAATCTCGCCTGATGGTAAGCGATGATGCGGTAAGGTAATTGAGGTTAAGGTACCTAACTGCCTAATAGAAAAGCCAAGGCTTCAAGTTTTGTCAAGGCCTCTGAGATCATTATGCATTGATGCACCAAACAGATTAAAATTGATGTCGTATTTATCTTTATATGCTAAGTTGCTTTAGTGTTGTACAAAATCAAGTTTAGCATAACCTTTTAAAACAAAATGTCAGAGATCAAATCGCGCGTCTTAAAATACTTAGCATACTTTCATTAACCTTGAAATTTGGAACGAAAGAACTTCTTTTCAACACAAGTAAAGAAAAAGAACCGAAAATCATTCGCTTCCATTTCATGAAGTTTAAATATATCTATTAGTGGGAGGACTAACTCTTCTGCGATTGTCCGTCTGGATTGTTACCACCGCTTTGCTCGTGAAGTCTGCCGCCAAGCAATGCAATAATGTGCAAGCATTACTGTGTTCAGGTTTTTTGAGCACAGTAGCCAGTGAAATTACTGGGCTTATGAGACTTAATACCTAATGTCTCAGGGTAACGAGCGCACTGCAGTGCCGCCCAGGCCTTTGTGTTTCAAAGTTCCTAGTGGCACTGCAATTGTTATGGGCCCGCGTTATGCTTACCATCAGGCAAACGACCAGTTCGTCTCGTTTCCGAATACCATAAAAAAACAGCTGACTACTTTGCTTATTAAACTTGAAGACAGTTAAGTTTTGGTAGCAGACTAGAAGGGCAAAGCGGTGGTATCTAGATAGATGACACTCGCAGAAGAGGTAGTAAAAGGTAAAAAAGTGCGCGAGCGGAAAAGAACTTAAGACAGTCTACTTTTCCTCGTCACTGATGTGCGTGGAAGTCCTTTTTGAAGGAGGTATTACGCAAAAAAACTGTTTTTCTTTTGTAACATATCGTTATCAAACAGTTATCAATTTCACTCTGATTTAATGAATGAATAAGAAGCAAATAAGATACAGAGGTCAATGAACGGCCCCTGCCGCTGATGTTTGTAAACTAGGGCAATGGGCTAAAAGATAAAACATTGTGATTTGAGATTGAAAGAAATACATCCAGTAACTCACGGTCGGATGCATAAGTATAAAAATGGAAATGAATGATTTGCGGATAAGTATTTTCCTTTACTTGTGACTTCTCTTCGACTCGAATATCAAGATTATGAGATCAATGTTCTCATTGACCTCAAGAGAGGCGGCAGGAATAGCTTACTTCTGTAAGCTATTGGTTTTGATGAAGCTAAAATGTTGTGAAAAATTGCTTTATAAAGGTGTTTACCGCAGTCCGCGTCTTAGGACAGGCCTATAATTTGTCTGTCCAGTAATGTACTGAAAATAGTCTGATTGCTAGGATTAGACCTGTATCTCAACTGTGGCGCTAAGATAGTAACTGAATTTAATACACCAAATACTGTAGATTTCGGTATATGACATTAAGATCAACCTAATATCTCAAGCTGTATTCCATATAAAAGGTCTTGACAGAAAGTCGTACAATACGATGATCATGTAACTGTTCAATTTTATCAATCCGATGTAAAACACTAAGGCTGATATTCAGAGACGACAGCTTAAAACGATCTAAGAACTGTCTTAGCCAAGCATCGGCTAAGCCGCTCAATCGAATTCGTATTCAGAAACAAAGTTCGTGCACGGTCTAAGCTAAGATCACACTCTCGTTATCTATGGCTGTTAAGTTTTTAATTTTTTCACCGGAACGTTTACCGGTTTTATCATTTATGTATGAATAGCAATACAACAAAGATAGCGATATACAAAATGTCACTGGAGTGAGTGAAACAACAATATTAATGCTATAAATCTATTTTGATATTATAATAAATGAAACATGTTAGTTTTGAAGTTTGACATTTCAATGTTTGGTTATTATGGTTTCTACCGTTATCATTTGGTGGCGCCACTTCTGTCTTGAGAGCGGCTCAAGTAGTCGATATTGCCTACTCAGGCTTTGCTTAGCATACGCTAAGTTTAAGTAGTGTTCCAAATGTCTCTGAATACAAATTAGAGCGTAAGCACTACTTTTTGACATAAGGAAGACAAAGTCCACGCTTAGACTCGTCTCTGAATATCAGCCTAAAACAATGTCGACTCTCCACTACATCTAAGTGGCGAGAGTATATGTACCTAATCTGTAAAGCAGTTCCAGTAAAGGGTTCGGCAATACAGTATGGAACTGAGCAATCCATTAATAAACTTTTATAACTGATATATATTTAATATATGATTAATGATATATTTAATAACTGATGGACTTACTTCAGCAAAAGGCGATACGAAACTACAGAGGCAGACGACACCGCTATCCGCGAAGAGTTTGGCCACCTCGGCGACTCGTCTGATGTTCTCTTCTCGGTCTTCCTTGCTGAACCCCAAGTTCTTGTTCAGGCCGGTCCTGATGTTGTCGCCATCGAGGCCGTAAGCTGGGATTCCTGTGAAGAAAATTTGTTGATTTTCGTGTGTTATGTTGAACTTATTCATACGCGTTACGTATAGTTTTCTTGCTTCCCAATCCATGCTTGCAATCTAAAGGTTATTTTAGTTTATTTTAATAATAAAAAAAACGGTTCTATCATTTCATACATAAACTAATTTTTGTTTCGCTCTCTCTCTTTCCAATGCATAACATGAGAAAGAGATGGAATCGAAAACGAACACGAGATTGTTAGCCGGTAAGCTCCCAGGACTGGGTCTCAAGTCGAGATGCTATCAGAACACACCGATAGATGTTTGGCGCAGATTATTAAATTGACGGTGGTACAGGTTGAGCTCTAGACAATGGCTCTATTTTAAAGTTATTACGACTTTTTCATTCACTAAAAGCTCAAGCTCAAAGGATTCAGAAGGAGAAGAAGGAGAGCATCCAAATCGAGGCCGATGTAGGTACATCCAACTGCGTGGCTCCTTGTTTCTTAGCAGTCAGATTTTGAACAAAAACAAGTCAAAACTACAAGCGAGGTTCTAGGGAAAACATGAAACAATGAAAGGAGTGTTTTTACAATATTCTACCATTTCTGCACTTTTGCACGTTCACGAACGCACAGCGGTTAATAACACACCAATAATTCACGTTAAAATTACAAGAAACAGTTGCACTTGTAAATGTTAAATTCACTTTGCGGTTTGAAAATTATCACTAGAAACGGGATATTTACCATGTATATTATTTGATGGTTCCGAGTATGCGGGCTGAAACGGTCAGTATTGTGTGTCGGAATCCAGTTCGAGATAGTAGTGAGGACAATAGTAGTGGCACGCGTAATAAACGAGTGAGGAAGAGGGTAGATCGCTACGTCTGCCCATAATCACCATCTACCCGCAGTACTTCAGTTCTCCCGTGATCATGGCGTTTGCAACAGCGCCGAAATATCGGAAACTCAAATCAAATAATATACATGGTAAATATCCCGTTTCTAGTGATAATTTTCAAAGTGTTGATGACCATGACAGTTTAAAAACCTATATCACTTTGCGGTGTTATCAATCTCTTTGTTGTAGGTATTAGTACAAACAGGAACAGCCACTTGATGGTAACAACTAACCAATATCGCCGATATACATCAACAGTAAGTATCTATCGGGTTATTGTTATACTCACAATAGCCGTTCCATTGTTCCGAGAATCAATTTCATTTTGACTTAGTGGATTCATCTGAATTAGATACTTTTAGATATGGATATATTGGGCAACTTAAACTTAAAGAATATGATAATGGTAACAATAGCCGATCTTAAGACTCAAATCAATCCTTCCAAACAACTGAGAATAGTAAAGTTTTTTTTTTTTAATATTATTTGGTAACGAGACGAGCTGGTCATTTGCCTGACGGTAAGCATAACGTCAGCCCATAACAATTGCAGTGCCACCTAGAACTTTGAAACACAAAGGCCTGCGCGGCACTGCAGTGCGCTCGTTACTCTGAGACATTAGGTAATAAGTCTCATAAGCCCAGTAATTTCACTAGATACTCTGCTCATCAAACCGGGACACAATAATGCTTGCACACTACTGCTTGGCGGCAGACTTCACGAGCAGAATAATGCAACAACATAACCATACCTAGAGATATTGCACCTTTTGCTTTAATTAGTAAGCATTAGTGTTTTTGATACGTTTAGGTATACCTAAACGTATTCTATATATAAATGCGAAAATTTGTGTGAATATTTCTTACCACGTATCTCCGTAATAACTGAACCGATTTTAATGAAATTTGGAATGTAAATAGTTTAGATTTTGTAATAACGCGGGCGAAGCCGCGAGCAGAAGCTCTCTTAAATATCACTTTAAAAAGCAATTACTAACAAACCCATTTAAAGATTATTCATCTGAGTGGTAATACTGTTATTACAATAAATACGATGAAACAAAAAAAATATGACTCGATATAAATACTTTCTCTAATATGTCAACTCTTTTCCCATTTTATCTTTTTTCGTTACCCCATTCGTCTATCTTAATACTCGCATCTCGGCTGCATATATCGTACCTCATGTTACGTGTACTAATCTTTTCTGTGCCCATGTCAACATCCCAGTAATATCACTTGCAGGGTTTACCTATCTTCTTACAAATTCTTATCTATCCTATCTTACAAATACCTGGCTTCTTACAAATTGTTTTTATAGTCTTAAGGAATATATGGAATTTTGTAACTAAAATTATTTATAAAACATTTGCACGTCTGCTTGCAGACCAAATACATTGTACCAACAATTCATTTTAAGATCCTAATTTTCATGTATTTTGGCAAATAAATTATTTGATTTGATTTGATTTGATCTGAAAACCAGCGTCGTGTTTTTCGTGCGCTCATCCTATACATCCGTTTTGGATAGAAATGTATGATTTTCTGTGTTTTTGGGAGCTTTGTACGGATTATATTATTTTTGTGCGACATACAAATGAATTTTCTTTCGTTCTCTCTGGCCCAACAAACCCATGTAAAATTCACAAAACTGAATCTCATAGATTTTATTTTAGTCATGAAATACTTAAACTAATATCAGTGAGTGGAAAGGCAACCGCCAAATACATCGCATAATCTAATCTACGGTGTAAAATGGAAAATAGTGCATTATTTGTTACACAATCCTGATAAAACTATTGAGCCATGTTACTGATAATACTGAACCCGATAGAGGCGAGGCTACTGTACGTATTATGAAGTGACACATAAATAATGTATATAATGTTCATTGCATTTTTTTTCAATCCTACTGGTGTATTTTATACTGTTACTGCACTTCCTCAAGTTTTAATCAGTTTAAAAAAAGAAGGTTATTAATGCGATGTAATATTATTGGGACTGCAATATATGGATTCACATATGATAATCTATTAGGGCTTCCAAACAAATGCGCAATAATTTACAGGTTTTTATCTTATCGACTCATTTTTCCATTAATATGCCAATATTCTATAGAATTCTGACATATCTATTATTATGGAAGAACGAATCCACGCTTGTATTAGCGCATTATATCCACTTTATGCCCACTATATCTTATCAGAGATATGCCAGGAAAATACGCTCAGTCATACTTAGTTAGCTATTTGTAAGACCCCAGGTAGGTAATACCTATCACGATGATCAATAAATAAATCATGATTATTTAACAGAATGCACTGATGATGTAGACCCTGGAGGTATTGCATCACTGAGAAACCATTTAAAGCACCACACGAATGCATAACAAAGCTGCTTTAGACTAATTGTTATGTACCATTCTATTAATAATCTGTGTACACGCAAACGTACTAATTTCGCACTTACGCACGCATTTGCGTACTTATTTTGGTTACACGTTAAGACGGTGGTATAAGGTTCAATTTATGCCATAGAAAATGTACTTATTGAATAAACTATGATCGATAGTAAAGTTCTGCTTTATGAATATCGAATTACATTTTGTATAATTCCTAACAGGTATGACGATACGCATCTAGGTCACCCTTTACTCAGTCTAGGTATAATAAAAATAAAGGTAGGTACAAGTCAAGGTTATGTTGTTTTTTTTTAATTTTGGATGTTGGCTTTCATACCTGAGGGATAAAAATAGAATCCTATCGATATGGCGTCTGATGCCTGATTTTTATAGACTTGTAGCTTTAATACTAAAAATAGCTAGTAAAATTAATCAAGACTTACCTAACTATCTAGACACATCGTTGAGGCAAACTTTGTGTGGTGACTATATAGTGGACATACATTTTGTTCTCAAGTCTTGTGTTGTGGTACATCTGTGTGGACTGTGTGTGTTAATGCCACAAGATATTTGACATCTCTCTCTGTTTCAAACATCTCCATCCCTTTCTCATGGTTTTTATTGGAAAGAGAGAGAGAAACTATAATTAAGTTTAGGTTTGTGACGTCAGAATCGACACCAAAATGTGTTTTGTAGTTAATTAAGAGTCTATCCAGTTCATTCAGGTGTACAAATTTCAACAATAGACATACCTTTAGATACGAGATAAGCTTCAAGAGCAAAGGCGATGCTAGTCTTCCCGGCTCCACTCAGTCCGGTGAACCAAACGGTGCTGCCTCGGAATGCTCTGCTGCCGAGCGCCCTGCTCCTCTTGGCCCTGGAGACCTGATGCTTCTGCTCCACCACATTTGTCGCAACTTGGGCACACTGGAACAAGACAATTCGTTTTTAGGAACTAAATAAATCGAATATAAAAGCTAAAGGTGAAAACTACTTGACATATGAAACTGAAAGGTATGTAGTTTATAGGTAGGACATACGTCAGGTAAGAACGGATTTTGTGACAGGGTCGAATTAAGAGGGTCTAAGGGGTAAGTTTAGTGAAAGTCTTAAACTACCCCGTGTGAATCCGGGGCCGGGTCGATAGTAATTGATTTAGACGAAAATAGTGGAGTAGTTTATTGAACCAATGACGACTAAGTGGCAGTCAAACTACCAGACTATAGATAGGACACGGATTCAAACTCTACAATGAGCTTTCGGTTTCGGTAGAGGAAAACCTTAGCATAGTGCTTTTGTTTAAGACGCGGCTAAACGTGTGTTAAGCGAAACGTCCGAAAAAGTTCTATTTCGTCGCATAAATCTCCGTTGTCATAGATATTACAAGCAAAAAAAACAACACTAAATAAATATTTAATATGGTGATAAAGAATTTTCCTCTCGCCTAGCTAGTTATCACCCTAAGATGAAAATCTGACACCAAGCAAACATCGGTATGTTTAGGTAGATGCAATTGGGAGCCCGTTCTAATCTAGGTATATCATATTATCAACTGTCTTCAATCATATAGTCGCTTAAGGTAGTTCGATTTTCATACTAACATATTTTTCCATTAGTAGCGAAGAGATAGAAATTAATAGCGAAGAGAGTATACGAGTAAATGTACACTGAAATGATTTTTGTTGGCTTTTATATTGGGCTTTATTTGAGACAAATTATTTGACCAAAACAGTGGTTAAATAGCGAAAATAACATTATTTTAGTATGGACTAAAATTTGAACGTTTTAGTATGAAAACATTAAGATTAAATGTTTAATCTATGAAAAGGCTGTGTCTGGTAATCCTTGAAGTTTTTAGTGTAACGCTACAAAAGCGATTGAAAGCGCTTTTCCGATTTTTAACAAGCAATTATAATAAAAATATTTACCAGGAAACATAGGGCCCTGCATTTGAAAGCAATCAAAACACATTAATTGGCAATTACAATCATTATCGACCTTGTAATAAAGGTCATGTTTAAATGTATTTTTATTGAATAAAATGAATCATTTTAGAGGTAGGCATGCCTTCCTCTTCCTAATCATTGTTACTTTAACAATATTTAATACTATTTATTACTTCAATTATTGCCTGGAAAATTTATTTATGTCAATTAAAAATTGTTTATCGTTTTTCGTATTGCTAAGTATTTCAAGCCTCATTTCAGGATTATGTATATTGAAATAAAAAATAGATACAACTAAACCGCTACCTTCGGCCATCATTGCTTAAAATTAGGCTAAACGCTTACCTATCTATCAAAAAAAATTAAAAAACCTTAGCATATATACACAGATTGTTCAATCCGAACGAGAAACTGTAAAGAACGAGAAACGGTAGGGCTAGAGATGCGAGTTCGGGTCCAAAGAAGGAGATAGAGTAAATAGGATTAGTGTTATCTATGCCATTCGTCTATGCTAACTTACTAACATAATCTTTAGAGGATTATTGAGGATAAAATATTAGATATAATTCATTTAAGTCGGTGAAAGATTAATAATAACAACTGATAATTGCAACAATAGTATTATGAACTTTACGATGTCGCTCTACTATCTAGAAGATTTAAGATAGGATTTGAAATTGAATTGCATCATTGTGATTATACAATTATACTGCGTTAGACAAACGTTAGATAATTTATAGATGATTTAGTAGTATAGATAATAAATGGCTCTGGAATAATCTTATATCAAATTATGTCATAAACTGCTGGTGATTCGACACCAACGGGACAAATATTTGGGCACAACCTTTTAGATTAAAGTTGAAGAACATCCTCCTTTTTTGGAAATCGGTTAAAATGGCACTGTTTTTTGACAAACAAGCAAGCCTGCGGCTCATATGTGAAGGTAAATGATCTGGTGCCTTTGGACATGTACAATACCCGAGGCACTGACGGTATGTATAGGGTTTACTCTTCTCTGAGAAGAATCTCTTCAAGGTACCTATATTTTAAGTTGCCAAATCACAATTTTCCTACAAAGACCTCGAGTGAAAGTCCATACCTTGCAGGTACGTAGCCGTCTAGCAGAATCAGTCGTTGACTGGTTAACTGTTTCCTTTCGTATTTTTTTTCTTAAGATCCTAATTTTTTTAATATGCCTCGGCAAAGTTGTTAAACAAGTTTAAACAACCTTCTTGTAATCTCCTTGTCTACTGTCTGACAATAGAAGTTTCTAATCATACATGGGTACTTATGTTATTTTAGGTCATAGCACAGAATAGATAACAGTGTTATAGTAAGAATTTCAAGTGTGAAATATTTTTCAGGTTCTGTTGGAAAAACTTACAATATACGGAGGAAGTTCACACGCGTTTTTTTCATGTTTTTATATAAGTTTTTTTTGCAATTTTTGTATATACCTTTGTAGTAGTCACATATTAATTTTTGTTTTATGCTCAGTGAGGGTAGTTTTGATTGTATTGCCTCTCACTGCTCGCTGATACTACCGCCCGCCAGTCTCAACCGTGCAGGCGACGCGAAGGCTTCGAGTAATACCTAATCTCCGTTTTAGTCTGAATTTGAGGACTATTTCTTCGGTTGTGCATCCAACACCCTATCGGAACCGTGATACTGGTGGTTACTGTGCTTATCACTGGATTTCTGGACTTGACGGCGCCGTCATCGCGGAGAACGGAGCTGGACAGTGGGTGAGTTGGCTTGGATCATCACTATTTCTCGCTGAGCTATATTTCTGTGTTGTTCTTTTGCCCGGGGGTACCCATTTTCCCCCACAAACGCACCCTCGACTCGCGGGGGTGCGCAAACAACCTTAGCTTTTTTGTTACTCTTTCACGCAAAAACTAGTGAACGGATTTTGATGAAACTGGACAGTAAAATAGCTTATTCATTAAAATAACACATATATACTACATTTTATAAAAATATAAAGTATGCGGGCGAAACCACAGGCGTAAGCTAGTATTTTAGAAAAATATATTTTTCCACAAACAACTTATTAAAATTTTGTTTAAACTAAGTCAAGCTCAACAGATATAGGTATAGGCTACCTTAAGCGACCGATGGTTGTTATTGAACCATAGAAGTTAAAAAAAAATGCGTTTTCTTGACTCTGTATCGCCAATGATAGCCAAGCCACAAAGCCCTTTGCATTATGCAGTCTATTTGCTCCTCTCACTTATGCAAGGACATACAATTACGCAGTTCATTCAGTTTCTATCTATCAATTTATGGTAAAAATGCGGCGGTGCAGTGATGTATGTAGCGTAAAGAGGAGCAGTCGTCACTGAGACCAGACAGGGAGTGAATGAGACATATCTCGCTGTATTGCTGTTCTTGTCTATTTCGTGGATATTTGATGGTTTTACATCAAGCCGCGTGTATAATCTCGTAATCCGCGCTTGTTGCAATATCATGGTTATTTCGACAGCAAACTGCAAACATGCAAGCATGTATGGCCGGCCTAAAGCTATGCTAGCGATGCAGTCGCATTACCGCACGTATTTCAGTAGGTATCGTCAAAGCGTCGTTGCAAAGGCGGAAGACTATCGCTCTCATCTCAAGGAACATCTGAGGACAAGAAGGTTAGTGGAGTGTGGAGGCAGTACCTATACGGTTTTTGCGTACCTGCGTACGTATCTAGTAGTTGCGTTGCGTATCTAGCGATACAATTATAAATCGCCCTGTATCGCCCCGAAAGGTCGCCGTGTGCTAAGGTACTTATTTGCAAAAGTGAATGTCAAATTTCCTACCTTTAGGCACAAAACAGACTGTTACTTTTTTATTACTAGCGAATAACAAGTTAATTTTAGAAGGTTTTGTATCTTACATGTTTTTGCAATGACTGCAACTTAACGGGCTGCAAGGAAATTACTAATTAAAATTTTCTTCGAGTGTGCCTTTGCTACATTGATATAAAGGCTAGTTTACAGGGTTCCAGCAAAAAGATCATTGTTCCATAAATGCACTATACACCTCGGGCTCAGCGGCGTGTCTTAGAAGAGGGTTATGTCCGGCAGTGGAGTGATTTATTATTACAAGTATGTCGTATGTCGATGACATCTGAGTCGGAGTGAATCGGATTACACCAAAAACTTGACTAATCAAAAATTATATCTATAACATCCATCAGGTCGTCTTCTACTGCATTCGTGCGTTCTAGTATACGCGATTGTTTGCGTGGAAGCTTGGCACACGCACATGGAGAAGATTTTCAGAATACATAATATACTATGCAAACTAAAAAACAATTGGTTACAAGCATTACATAGTTCACACAGTGTAACGGGATATTTACCGTGATTATTATTGAGCAAGCATCATGTTCACGGGAATACATTCCCGGAATGTATTCATAACCGTGAAAGTTTAAAACAGAGCATAACATAGGTTGAAAGTGATTCGTTGTCACTTTGGCTGTGTTTATTACGATGAAAGGGTTGGTCGTTTCGCTATTCTTAGCGACGAGAATTTAAAAATTAACCAATGTCATGAAATTCTGATATATATTCCCATCCTCGTCGCCGACGATATATATTTGAGGGGACGTAAGAAAACCACTGCTTCTATGAAGACTCGTTTATTACTGGCCTCGCTAGTCGCTACCCGCGCGCCATCTAACTAATATCGTTGGTACATACAGGTAGGTATACAGATGTGCAGTATGCATATATCTCACATTCCTAATCTATCCAAATTATTTATCCAACAGCTGTTTGATAGGACCGCTAATTATTATCTATTTATTGGTTTGCAGTCCGGTTTAGATGGTTCGGAAGCAAGCGTCCGTCCGATTCGCATGACATAGAGAGTGTGGAGAAAGTCAAATGTTTACGTAAAAGCGTGCGGCGTAACCGGTGAGATAATGTGAATGTTGGATACACTTGGATACATAAATGCGTATGCGAATATTGAATTACAACGTATACAGTATACCTATCTATAGCAACCCGGCTATGACGGATTTTTATTTATTTACTAGCTGCCCGCGGGGAGATATTGGATTTCGTGGTTTTTATTTTTTTGCGCGGAACCGTAATTATTTTTCTAAAATAAACGTAGCCTAAGTTACTCATTGTAACATCAGCTATCTGCCAGTGAAAGTCCCGTCAAAATCGACCAAGCCGTTTCGGCGATTACCCGGAACAAACAGAGAGACGGACAAAAATTTTAAAATGGATGTTTTGTTATATGTACCTTATATACTTTCATATGCATTTGGTAAAAAGCTGTTATTTTGATATTACAAACAGACACTTCAATTTTATTTATTTGTATAGATGAGTAGGAGCTAAATAGAGTTGTTTATCCAAATTTGGTAACAGGCAATAATCAAACCCTATTGAGAATCAATATATCATAATAATAAATTAACATATAGCTACATCGTCGACCACATTGTCGCATAACATTAGGTGAGATCGTGGTCAAACGTAAGCCTATTTCAGATAAAAAAAAATATGATGACCCGCGTAAACTTGACAACATATATTATCCTAATTGAGTGTCTGGAAGAGGTAAGTTGCAGAACTTTAAAAGCAATGGCTTGAAGCGCACTGCAGTGCGACATAAAATACACATAACATATGAGTTCATATTATGCCCAGTAATTTCACGCGTACTTTGCCCGGAATTATATCTATTCGAGTGCTTATTGCACATAATGCCAAAACAATAAAGATAATGTTTATATCCCTATATCCTATCATCTTAAGATAGATACAGTCGATAAAGCCTGTAATACAGACTTGTAACGGAATATTCCTTTATCAAAGAGTATCAGTTACCACTTACCTCCTGCAGTTTAATAAGTACCTAATACCTACCTTAGTACTTACGTAATAAAACATACTTACGCTGATAGGTCGGTACTACGTAAGAGTGGTAAGTGAGTTGGGTTTGATTCCCATAATGGGATAACCATTTGAACACTCAAAAAAAGCGCAAGTATTTTTTCTGTTTTCCTGTGCAGTTGTTATGAGAGCACAGCCTTCAAGTACTTCCCGAAACCCTAGATACAGGGACCGATTAAAAAAGAGGAGGTTCTCAATTATGATTTTTCATTCTAGAGGCTATAATCTATATTGGTCCCATTTAAATTTAAAAAACATTCCTATAAATGCAACACACACTCACACATCGGTACAAACTAACGAAGCGGACGTACCTCGTTGAATAGTCTTCCGTAATAAAACATTAAGCGGGATTCATCTCACTCATTTTATTGTAGACCGAAGGTCACTCTTAGTCTACTATGAGTATATTTCATTTCAAATCACAAACACTCAAATAACACAAAAATCCGAAGATTATTGTTATACAGGCTTACTTATACGAGCGTTTCATTTGCCTGATGGTAAGCATAACGTCAGCCCATAACAATTGCACTGCCTGCCACTAAGAACTTTGAAAAACAAAGCCCTGGAGGGCAATCGCGTTAAAAATTATCAACCAAACCGCTACTAAACCACGACCGCATAACAGCTTTTTGACCGTTTCGTATCGCGCTAATAGTTTTACCAAAAGTTGAGACGTTTCTCGACAACAACTGACAGTTAACGCTGTCAAATGAACGGCAATATCGAATTCCACACGCCTGAACCGAAATTAAATAACAGTTGGTATCAAACCACAACCAAACCATAACTGTACGCTGTCATTTCAAATTAGCGCGATCGGGGCCCTGCGCAGCACTGCATTGTGTTTGAAAACAATCATTTTGATTGGGAATAAACAACTGGCATTTTGATCATTTAATTAGATTATTATAGAACTAGCCGCTCCCCCGCGGTTTCACCCGCGTGGAGATTTTGTATTTCATGGGTTTTATTTTTTTGCGCAGAACCCTAATTTTTTTCTATAATTATAGTAGCCTAAGTTACTCCTTGTAACATCAGCTATCTGCCAGTGAAAGTCCCATCGAAATCGGTCCAGCCGTTTCGGAGATTACCCGAAACAAACAGACAGACAAAAATTTTAAAAATGGTTGTTTTGTTATAGGTTCCGTATATACTTTCATATGCATTTGGTAAAAAGCTGTTATTTCGATAATACAAACCGACACTTCAAATTTATTTATTTGTATAGGTATATAGATGCATATTTTAGTGGATCTGTCACCGTTAGCCAAAATATCAGTTTCAGACAGAATTCAATATTATCTATCATCCAAACAAAAAATAAAAACCTATTCGATCCAACGTATAACAGCCAACATTTGAAAAGAACCATAATTGTGTTGCCTTGTATTCACTCTGACTACTTTAGCCTTCAAACCAAACACATAATAATCATGGTACCTATACGTAATAGTGGTAATGAACGATTGGTCCTACTACTCGAATATGTGTTATAATTAACGAGATCAAACGATAAACAGTAATTAAATATATAAATACCATAATAACCACTACTTACTATAATTAATACTAATAATAACTTGTTAAAAAACCGGCTATAACTCACGTCATTTGTCGATATTGTCGACCTAGGTTTCGAGCGTGTCCGACGCTCTTCCTCAGGGAGTGCACGCGGCGAGATCGCAACGACCACCGTGGTCGTTGCGATCTCGCCGCGTGCACTCCCTAGATCGACAATATCGACAAATGACGTGAGTTATAGCCGGTTTTTTAACAATTTATAATGTGTGATACTCACGAAAATTTTAATAGTAAAATAACTAATAATAACCTTTATCAAGTGGTAGATAGTTAGCGGTTTTTATGCTAGTCTGGATGGGTAATACAAGCTATGTTATTGATGAAAGGTACTATACATAGTCACTTTCTACAATAGTTATCGATATTGTAGAAGTTAACAATTGGAATTGACATAAGGAATCGATAAGTCACATGGCAAGATAACAATTTTTTTTCTTTTAAAAAAGTATACTTAGTAGGTATTTTTATTGGTACAAAGGTACGTTAGTTTTATCTCCAAACCTAATCACAATATTATATCACACGATTTTGATAATAGCACACGTAGTTTATTGCAATCGTAAAAATATGATGCAATGTCCAAAAATTCTACGGTTGATATGCAAAATACGAAAACAAATACGTTCGCAAAATCGTAGATAATAAATATCTAATTTATTTCGATATCATAGATATGATAATGTCAAAGAGGTTTTTTTCAACAGGCCTTTACGAACTAGTTACTAGTTACCACAATTTGAAAGGGTGTAGAGTGTGGAGGAGATCTGAATAAATAACGTCCAACGTTTACGTATATAATAGTTACCGTACACAGCTTTTTTTTATGTTATTTGATAACGAGACGTGCTGGTCGTTTGCCTGATGGTAAGTATAACGCCGGCCCATAACAATTGCAGTGCCATCCAGAACTTTGAAACACAAAGGCCTGCGCGGCACTGCAGTGCGCTCGTTACCCTGAGACATTAGGTATTAAGTCTCATAAGCCCAGTAATTTCACTGGAATTCACAGATGCGGAATCGGCAATACGGTAGTTGCAGGAAACACAAAATACATAATTACTGTGGTCTAACAGGTGTGAAAACATCACATTAACACAATAAAAATGAAATTCGCAAAAAATATAATTTCCACAAAGATATTCTAAAAGTTTCCCGAATACAACGATTTTTTTATATCAGCCAATAGTAATTTAAATGGTAATGTCAGATTCTTTACATTACAATGAAAAACAAATAAATATACAAAAACTACGAGTATGTACTTAAAATGCAGTTTTTCAAGGCGAAAATCAACAGAACGCATGTTTCTAGCACAGCTTTACAGCGCATAGTATGTGACGTCGTTTCTAACGTTTGATTTTCACTTTTTTCGATATAGACATTTGATTCTCATGAAAAACTAATTGTTTCACCTCATAAAAAATGGAGTCAAATACTACACCAACGTAAAGTCATATACACCAACGAAGACCATAGTCTGTTTCGCACAGAACAAATTTAATTTTAATCTAGTCTATTGGTCCCCACCTTTGGACAAAGGTCTCTCCCTCATCCTTCCAACGGTCGCGGTCCCTACACGTCTCCATTAAATCTCAGTTTGAACTTTGAAGGCGTCGAGGTCGTCCCTCCAGAGAACAAATACTTACCGACTTGAGCTTTTTAAGTGCGGAGATATTTGTCCCATTCGATGGAAAAATAACCCTAATAGCATTATAAAATTAAGCGCATCGAGTTATCAACTACTTACATGATTGAGGGCTGTATATCCTAAAAGGTAAGATCGAACTTAAATTCTTTATTTTATGTGTCCAAAATACTTAGTTAGCTTATAAGTTTTTGTGGATATTTTTTTTCCAGACAAGCTTTTATAAAATACGCAATTGGTACCGTAATCTTTTGGCCACCTTCCGGTTCCATCAGGACCCTGGACATCATCTAAGATCAGAGTACTAGTAAAGACAAATCAAACGAGCCCAAACTCTATGAGGTTACATTGTGAGTTCGGAGGTCCTGTGGCCGCCTTCCGGCTCCATCATCGCACCAGCTTTGTGAGATAATTGTATTGCATCCGATTTGCATATGTACGTAAAATTTCGGCTCAATTCAAGTCGGACAAACATACATACAAATTACAAACATTGATTTAAATAAATGCTTGTAAAAAAGAAAGAGATTTGGATACTTTTTATTCACAGGACGGAAAAGTTAAAATCGTTAGATGGAACTGTGGCTAATTTAGTAGTAACCCTGCCTGTAAAGACTGGGTTCGATCTCCCGGCCGGAGTGAACTTTGTGGTGACCATAAAGTTTGTTTTCGGGTCTTGGGTGTTTTTTATTGTGTATCTGTGTGTGTCTACGACACCTGCGACACAGAATCCTAATGCAAGGATTACTGCAAAAAACATTAGTGCTTGGACAATGTAGTCGATTTTTCAGAGACAAATTTTCTGACATACTTTGAACAGGGCAAAGTTTGTAAGAGGTACGTTCTGTACCTATTTAAGCACAGTTTTATAAAAATGACAATTCCTAGTCGCCTGGCTAGCTCTAGTCTAAATATGAAAATCAGTAGTCAAGCATCTATCGGCGTTTCAGACGACTCGCTTTAAATATCGCCTGATATTTCCTTGACGTAGATCGCGTAAATAAATCGAAGGGGTGAAAGAAGGGATGAAAAATTATATGGGTACAACAAAATAAATTTGGTTACTGTAAATCTGAAATTATAGATTAATTCTCTTTACAGCGTGTTCTGACTTAGAATATTGTTTATAAACACATTCATTCAAAATACAAACGATAAATTAAAAATAATGTCGATTCAGGGGTTTCAGTACACGTGTATATGATGAGCTGAACGAACATAAATTTGAATTAAATGCAAAGTACACAATTTCGACTCCTTTATGTATGGTGGTAGAGCCTAGCTACCACAAGTGAGGATCAAGTGTAAAATCGGTCTCCACAACTCGCAGGTTTACTACAAGACTCTAGAGAGCCAGTACTAATCTAAGCGTCACATTTTCCATTTTTGACCATGTTCAGGCGAGATAGTGGTCAAACGCTAATCTATCCCATGTATAAAAAAAAGGTATAAAAAATACTTCACTTCAACATTCTACAATCTAAAAGTTGAGAACGAAATATGTATAGAAAAAAACAAATAGTAGTCAGAGAAATTGGTACATTTAATTCAAGAATTAAGTAGAGAAATATATATACTGTTGCAATTTTATGTACGTGCATAATGACATCGAACTTGGAAGCGATGCACTGCGATAGTCTACCGGTAACCGCATACCACACAAACGGTAATAATATAACACAGGAAAAAGGAAGTAACATTCAATCCCCTGCATTCATAGACTAATCATTAACAGCTGTTACTGCTAAAAGCTAAAAACATAAACAGAAGAATTAAAAAAAAAACAAACCGTTCTTGGTTCTCCATTGCCGTTCCCGGTGCCATTTCCCCATTGCGCGATGTTATACTTCTCAAAGGTTTCGGAAACCTTCTTGTTCCTTTGTTCCAAACTCATTGTTTCGATTTAAAAAAAAAACGTTCTTAAAGCAACTTTCCCGCCAGCCAATGTTGTCGTTCGATAACCGGTAGAGATAGTGATGCGAGAAACGCGCGCGACTAACGAGTCTTGCCGCCGTACTGACGAATGCTCGGTACGATACTGTATTTTAAATTAGTGGTAAATAATGCCAGAAGTGAGCAGATTTTATTGGGCGATTGTTACTGCACTTGGATAAATGTAATACGTTTTTTTTAAGTTTCTTTTCCTAGAGTTGCCCGTGAACGGGGTTAATTATTACATTGTTTATTTAAACACTTCCAGGTGTGAAAGGTTTCTAATTTTGTGGTCGCATTAGTTTCTATTTTAGGAATTAAGAGTAGAGTTCGCAAAAAATATATAAAAACAACTGAATCTTATTTGAACTTGGACACAGTGTGGAAATGTTTAAAATTATTTTCTAATTTAACAGGACGCGTCCTAATTATAATCTTCTTTTTTTCCGGAAAATGTTATTTCCGCAGTTAATTCTATATTAATCTAATATTATACTTAAGTATAACAAATACTGTGACAGTAAGATACATAGTTTGTAGGTATGTACATTGTAGATACTAGATATTATTCATATAATATGGTTTGCTCTTTTTCCTTCACAGAATTTTCGGAGTTGACGCAAGAACCAGTCAGGAAATGATTGGGTGGGGTCAAACCGGGCTTATTACTTAATTTTATTTTTTAGAGTTAGAAAATAAAGAATATAAGTAAGTATAATAGACCTACCTATTTAATTACATATTTTATTTTATTTACAAAAACGAACTTTTAGTATAATATGTTGACAAAATAGAATGGGAGTTTATGCTAAGCGTTTCCCATTGTCAAGACTGGGTGTTTGGAAGTGATTTTGGGAAGAAAGTAAATGAAATGAGAAATATTGTTAAATTAAGAAGCAGTATAAATAAGAGTAGTACCTATAAAACATATGATATCCACATAATAGTCAATATATTTTTTGAGAATTTCATTTTTATTGTGTTATTGTGATGTTCCTAAACCTGTATAAAGACAGTGTATTTTGTGTTTCATGCAAAATCTCTATTCGCCAGGGTCAAACGAGGAGGACGGGCCCCTTCTATTTTTAAACCATTTTGACCCAAAGTTATTGTAATCAAGTATGTAAAATGTTCAAGAGTCAATATTTATCCTACTGAGCAAGCGGGATATGTACACCTTCGAACGCCTAGTCACTTCCTATCAGGTCAGATTGTGATCAAAAAGCGGGCTATACACCTTCGAACGCATGGTCACTACCTATGAGGTCAGATTGTGGTCAAATGCTGTTAAAGTCTGCAATAAAAAAAGATTGTAAATATAACGAAAATTTCGAATGAAAATTTTGTATCTTTTGACAAAAACCTTTGCAAGTTACGAAATGAACTAGCCAACCCTACGCTACATTTGCACGTAGCTTACTTTTTCAGCACGTAGATACTTGCCTGTTTTTTTATTTTACTCAAACTTGTATGCGAAAAAGGAATACAATTATGTGCAGTCAGTTGTGAATGTTGCTGTCATTGCAGTTCTTCATTAATTAGGTACAACTTATACACAAGAATAATAGTTTGTAGTACAGGATGTGAGTGAGTTATATAAATATAATTAATTTGAATAAATTATATAAATAAAAATGTTTGCTTTCAACGGGACTCGAACACGCGTTTTCTGGCACCCCGAACTGGAGGCTCTGAGCTACGAGAAGAAAAAATTTACTGACGAAGTTCTTGAAAATTGTGTTCTCTCCAGCGAAACATGATATGGGTAAAGAAAAACAAACAAAAAAATTATTTTTTTGTTTCTGAGAAATCGAGTGGACCCAGAGGAACTGAAGGTCAATCGGGCTTGAAACCGTTCCTTTCATAGTTTTTTTTTTACTTTGCACGGCGTTGTATGCTACAAATAAATCTGTAAAACGAGAAAAAAGCATTTGTCGGTATAATTTAAAGCAAAAACCCATTATTGACACACGGCGACTTTTAGCGCAGTCGCACAATTCGTGAGCGCTAACTGCGGCTCAAGTACGGATCTATTCGGGTCGATAATATTCGATAAAATTGACAGTTAAAAGCGATAAAGTGAGTTTTATCGATTTTAACTGTCAATTTTATCGAATTTTATCGAGCGAAAAGATCCGTACTTGCGCCGCTGCATCGTTTTCGAACACTTGACTCAAGTCAAGTTTGCAAATGCAGTTGTGTATGATGTGTTAATATCGTGATACAGTTCCTACTACTGTATCGGTATCATCATCAGCCGGAAGACGTCCACTGCTGAACATAGGCCTCCCACATAGAACGCCTCTTGGATCGGCTACTCGCCTCTTGCATCCAACGGTGCCCCGCGGTTTTGACCAGCCGTGCAAACATGCACGTCGTGACAAAATTTTGTCGATTCTTTTATCGTGCATTTGTCTCGTATTCGCAGGAGAAAGAGCGAGACAAACAGTAGACCAAATTATGTCGTGGTGCGCATGTTAGTCTGGCCGGACGTCGCCGTCGGTCTACCTTGTTGAGGCCGACTTACCTACACTACGTCTCCCGGTTCGCGGTCGCCACTCGAGAACCTTTCTTCCCCATCGGTTATCGGTTCTGCGAGGGACTGCATCGTTATCATGTCATACATCGTATCATACAGTAGCGAAATATAATGTTTACTAGCTTTTTTATTTTGACAATATTGGTTGGCGTTTGAGCCAATAATGTAAATAATGAGAAATTTGTTTCTTTTCGATTTCAATTCTTGTCTAAAATGTCAATATGTTCTTTGACCCAGATTTAATAGGTTACATATAATTAGTTTGAGAAAATATAATCAAGATGATTGGAATACTTGGAGAACCGGTTCATGAGTAAATATTTAAAAATAACATCACCTCTTTCAAATTTAAGGTCACTATAATAAAAACCTTACATTGCATTGACTGCTTTTAAAAAAGCCATATTTATAGTCATTTTTTACTTGACCAATTTTATGTGGGACTAGCTGTGCCCTGCAGCTTTGCCCACCAATTTTTTCTTTTTATTATGTTGTTTGGTAACGAGACGAGCTGGTCGTTTGAACTTAATAAAAGTATCCTAAGTTACTTCTTATAACATCAGCTATCGACGAGTGAAAGCCCCGTCAAAATTAGCCCAGCCGTTTCGGAGATTAACCGGAACAAACAGACAAACAAAATTTTAAAAATTGTTATAAGTTTACTTACGCATACTTCATACCATTCTTTCATCATCATTTTAATTCTCAACATTACAGGTAAGATTACCTGTGACTAAAGATAAATGTAAAATGTACATTGTTAATTCAATTTAAATATACTTTCTATTTAATTTTTATTTATTTATTCTGAATGGCAATTCTTTTATTCACTGTCCAAATTAAAAACCTGTGGCAAAGGGACCAGTATTCTAGGCATGTTGACATTGGGTGATGGTTTACTAGGTTTTTAATTAATTTTTTTTTTTAATTAGTTTGTTTTTATTGTGTTTTATATGTTTTTATTTATCTATTTATTCTGAAGTTTGATTTGTCTATCACTTCAATATAGGGACAATTTAATACAATATGTTTCTAAGTTCCCTCTTAAAAATACTTTACATTTCTTAAGGAAGACATACATTGGCCATACACCTACACACTGACCACAACAATTATTTCTACAGCCCCTGTTCATTATGTTAGTTGCCCATTGTACACACTTCGTTTTTGTTCATACATAATGTTATTTAGTGTTCACTGTTCAATCATTTTTGTATAATATTGGTAAGTGTTGTTTGGAACAGTGGAACAGTTTTAGATATGAAAATGATAACTAGATCAAGTAATTAATAAACTATCTTTAAATTAAAGCAAGGATTTGCTAAAATAAAGCCACATATTGGTAGATTGAAGGGATAGATTGATGTATCAACCATAAAGTGACTACACTTATATTATATTCACCTATATTATATGCTGTACATATTCTTAGATATATGATTTAGAAGTTTAAGCCAATTTCTTGATAGGTTGTTGTCAAGTTGTAGGGGCTCAATTTACTTACTATACACATTTGTATATCCTACTAATGTTATAAACACAAAAGTTAATATGTACATGTCTGTGTGTGTGTGTGTGTGTGCGTGCATGCGCAAATAAACACACACACACTTGTGTGTGATTTTTTGTTACCATGTATCTCCATAACAAATAAACCGACTGATGAAATTGGGTATGTAGATAGTTTAGGCTCTAGAACAACACACAGGCTTATAAAGATATATACCACGCAGGCGAAGCCATGGGCCGAAGCTAGTTAGTAATAAATTAAATTTTGGTTTCAAGGCTTATGTATCCATACATACTTATTTAAAATATTAAAATGAATAAAAAACTATGTACTATTGCTCTATAGATAATTAAAATAGTGTGACATGTAGATAACATTATTGATAATATAGTAATAGCAGTCTATTAATCATCCAAAATAACCAACGACTTAAGTTACATAGGTTGGGAAGTTATTATTGTCTTGAATCTGAAATAACCAATATCATTTTCATTCAATTATTGCATATTCAGAATAAATTAGAAATAGATCACAAGCAAATTAACTAATCTACCAGATTATAATCTGAATGGATCACTTACAGTTTTAAGTTTCTTTTTCGGTGCAGAGGGCCCATCCATGTCCATTTTCAAGAGTAGATAGTTTCACAGAAAGATTAGTAAACCACTCTATTATAATTTTATTTGTTATTCAATTCAACATTTGGACAAAAATCATTGAAGACTGTGGAATTTCAATTTGCAAATTCGCAGTTTGATTCTTAGTAGCTATTCTTGCTTCTTAGAATCTTAGAACCACGGGTATAAATCTGTCTAAGAAAAACACTAGACACGAGAAACGTCACAGCAAAAAGAAATATGACATTTTGCACCCCCCGCTCACTTCACTCCCCACCTCTTAACGTCATCTTTAGAGCCGCCGCCATATTTGTTACGATTTGAAGTCATTGTCGTCGTCATAACACATTAAAATCTCTTTGCAGACCACTCATACTTATTGTCATTGTACTGTCATTATTAAATAAATTATATCTTAAATTTCAATATTACATATTGTTGTCGTTGTGTTGAGTGAATTGGTAGCTGTGCATCGATTAATTTTCGTCTATTTTCTTTTCCACATCTATAGCAATCAACTTGTTTGATTAATTTTTCGAAATGTATCACAAATGATGTGTACCGGGCTGCGTAAGCCCTCGAGATGCCTGTATTTTACACAAGTTACCCAAAAGCGAGGAAAGGTTCCAAAAGTGATTGGTTGCCATCAACTGCGATTCTTTGCGAGTGCGAAAGAGCTCACTGATCTACAAATGTGTCCCAAACATGTTGAGGCACGATTCGTGACATGAAATCATATCTACTGAGCAGTGCTTATCCTACTTTATTTATACAATTGGCAATTCGCAGTGGGATTTCATTATCTCTTGAAACTAATGGTAAGCTACCCACATTTCAGTTACGTTCCTAATAAATCATTCATATTATATTATACATTCAATTTTCGATTTATTAATCGTTTTCCAGAACCCATGCACTGTACTGATGACCATCAATACGCTGAGAAAAGGACTGTAATTCCAGCAATGCAAAGCAAAGCTCTCAATAAATATAAGAAAAAATTGAAAAAGAAACATAAATGATTGAATACAAAAACGTTGTTTTACTGAATTTTAAAGAAGTAGGTTAGGTAATATTAAATAATGTAGTGAAGGCTGCTCTATGTTAGAATATTGCATTAGCTTAGGTAAACGTAAAATAAAAAATTAAAAAAATGTCAAACATCTTTTTGCTTCAGCCAATCAGAGACGAGAGCTCGTGTCTAGCGACGGATGTAGGCGACATGTCTATCTGATACCCTATATAATTTGTGCTTAGAACTTTCTTCTGATGAGGGGAGGTGAAGAGAGGTAAGCGGAGTAAAACAATACGTTTTGACATACAACAGTGACATTAATAAAATATTGAAATTGACGTTTATTTTTTTTTGTTCTTTCTTGGCCAGTAATAGTTTGTGTATTTTGCACAGATTTATAATACAGTAGGAGACCGATCGGAGAGAGATAGTTGTCTATATACACATAGACATGATTATTTTATCCTTTTCTCCCCAATTGAAAAGTCATTAGTGGTATCTCGTACATTTATGTTTTGCAACATTGAGTCACGTGAGCCACACTTATAGACACACACAGACCAATCGAAGCCTTGCCGCCATATTGATAAATTAATAAATAAACGTCAAAGTGTACGTAAGAGAGTTTAGGCGGGAATGCGAAAATGTGCTGTTGTTGATTTTGTGTTTTTTACTAAAACCTATGTTTTATCAAGTGTTAATGTGTAATAATGGTGGATTATTAACCATTAAGTGTTCGTTAACGTGGATGAGTGAAAGGCAAAATAGGACAAAGACCACAGATTTGCAATATAGTAGCAGATGAAACATTAATCATAGTTGTATATTTACGCATAGACATAATCATTTTATCCTTTTCTTTCCCATTGAAACGTCATTAGTGGTATCTCGTTCATTTATGTGTTGCAACATTGACTCACACATAAACAACAGACCCAAGCGTTCCATGCCGCCACGTTGATATTATATGTCAACGTGCATGTCACTTTACGTCAACGTCCAGTCAGATTGTTGATATTTATTTTCATTTGAAAATATAGCTTTTTTTGGTTAATTTGATAATAAAATCTGTGAAAATGGTGAACTGCAGTACATACCGGTGTGAAAATGCTACCCACAGCAAATTATCCATCGGATTCTCTTTCATCGGTAAGTATAATGGTCACTATCTTGCGTTTAGAATTTCATTGTGATTTCTACAAGTGAATTCAAATATTTTGTTCATGCCAACCAGTTTTTTACGTCGATAATCTATCTTAGACGCTATTTGTTAATGCTTTTAGCCTTGAACTAGAGTAATCGAAGAGTATTATGTAGAATTTGTTAGCAAGGGCCAAAATTTGACAGCTCAAGTACTTGATACAATAACAGGGAGCGCATTAAGAATCTAGGAATAAAATTAGCAACAAAGACGAATATTCCATTTTTACTTTATTTGTCTGTGTCAAATCTTAACCTTGAATAACGTAAATATTATTTACATTTTCAATATGCCACTATCCATACAGATAAATAAAATTGAAGTGTCTGTTTGTAATATCAAAATAACAGTTTTTTACTAAATGCATATGAAAGTATATACGGTACCTATAACAAAACAACCATTTTTAAAATTTTTGTCTGTCTGTTTGTTCCGGGTAATCTCCGAAACGGCTGGACCGATTTTGACGGGATTTTCACTGGCAGATAGCTGATGTTACAAGGAGTAACATAGGCTATTTTAATTATACAAAAATAATTAGAGTTCCGCGCAAAACAATAAAAACCATGTAATCCAAAATCTCCACGCGGGTGAAACCGCAGGGTAGCAGCTAGTAGCAAATAAAAGTATTAAATTTAGGAAAATAAATAAATAACAAAAATACATTGCTTGTGGAAGCGATGTAATTTTTCTTATTCCCGTTTCATCTGTACTTTTCATTCAGTTAGTAGGTATTTACTGATTCACAAATAATTTTTGTTCCAGATTTCCTACGAATGAAAGTATTAAGAAAGACTGGATCATAAACATAAAACTCCTGCCAATCCTGGGCAACCCAGTTTGGCTAGTGTGCTGTGCTCAAAGCATTTTTCAACATGGAAGTCAACCATGTTTCACTTAACTCGCACAAAAGAGGTGCTTTTGGTTTTACGTCAAACCAGAGAGCAAAACTATGCTCTGTATGAGAAAATATAATTTTCACAGAGATAACCAATAATCTAATCCACCCAAGGAAGCACTCATCTAATATCGGTTAACTACAAGGATCCTTAACGCGGCCCAGTCTAAATGACATAATTATATATGTGTGCGTACTTGCCCCGCTATTCAATACCTAATGTTTGGTCTGTTAAGTCTGTGGCCTAGACTAAACTTTTACGTGACTTTGACGACTTTCATGCACCAAAACTAGAGATTTATATAACTTGACACTGGCTAAATAACGTGGAGCCAAAAACGAAACAAAAAAAATAAGAGAATATATTTAAACTTGACATTGGCAAAATACACAAACCGTGTCTGGCCATGAAAGAAGAAAAAAAAAGAGAACATTGTGAAGAAAGAGTATTATTTCCTCTGTGGTGGAGAACTAGCTACTAGAGCTGTAAAAGTAACGAGAAATCGAGTACTCGTATGTATTCGGTATTGAAATCATCAGTACTCGTTACTTTCGTATCGTTACTTTTCTCGTTACTTTTGATACAATCGAGTATCGAACTTACGATTACCTGACTTCGTAAAATGACTAATATATAAATGTAGGTACATACGTATTGTCTAACGTATGAACTATTCTCGTCTTGCTTAGATATAGTTAATGACATTATTGGCACAAAGTAACACCATAAAAAATCCTTAGTAAAATAATGAAATAAAAAAATTTGAAAATCAGTCGAATTGGTCGATAAATGGCGGAGATAAAGAGTAACATCTCCACAAAAAAAATACAGGTGAATTGAGGACCCTTCTGCTCCTTATTTTGAAGTTGGATAAAAATATGATCAATACGAAGCCACGATGCTATTTCTCACTCGCATTCATTCGATCGCTGGACAAACCGTTTCAGTTCACGCATCCTGCGTTGTATTCGTACGGATAACGAATCAAGCTGACATGATACGAAACATACCGAAGTAACGAATTGAATTTGTAAGTAACGATTCGGTACTTCGAATCTGGCGATGTACTCGTTACTCAGTAACGAATACATACAGTTTCTTACAGCTCTACTAGCTACTTAAATAGTTATCTGTGGTGGAGAATATGCCAAAGAGTATATAATCACTACGTTTGAATAATTATGCTATATAATTTGTGAGAATATGTAATTAAAATTGATAAAATGTGTACACAAAGAGAATACAAATGTATAATAATATAATATACATACAAAAGAAGTAGAAGTTGATATGGATTTTTCTGTATTTTCTCAGGTATCCGACGATAATTAATGACTTATTGAGGATTATTGTTGTGACGTTCGAATCTTTTGATAGATTATCACTGATCAGTAAAGTTCATCATTAAAATTCTCATTCAAGTTTACAATTCACAAACGAAATAAATAAATCAAAATGCCAGCCGTAACGTCCACGACTGAAGAACAGAATGATGCTGATCAGAAAATGTGGAGTGCTCTCAAAAAGTATATAATTAATGAGAGACAAAGGAAAAAAGAAGGTACATTTCTTATAATGAATTTTGCACACAAGAAGCAATGAGAAGATACTAGTTAAAATACTTATACTTAGTATTTGTTTCTTTCCTCAGAATATGAAGCAGAGGTGGAAGAGGAGAGGCTCCGGAAAGAGAAGGAAGCTAGAGAGAGACAAGATGTAATGACATTAGGTAAGTGCTGGCAAAATTGTTAAGTAGAATAATAGAAAAGCTGCCCAACCTACATCAAGCACAAGTTTGCGGAGTATTGTGCTCATCTTTGGTATGGTTCGGTCTCATATTAGCTTGAATCAATGGAGTCAATTCAGATATGTGTCCCAAGGGCTCAGCTTTAGTATTTTCCCAGTAAGCTTGCACTTTTAGTTGTTTTTAGAGATAGCCTTGAATATAAGCAGTCAAATTCCAAAAGCACAAAGTGCGGAGATTAATAGGTTTTGAGAAAATAAATTTGAAAGTTTTTCTTTTTCATACTAACTAGTGCATCTTGCATAATTTTTTTGGCAAAAAACTTCCTTTATTTATTTATTATAAACGAGCAGCTTTAGTTGATATGTCTATTTCACACAGTGATGAAAGTCACTTATTCATTTGCAAAGAAGTATTGTTAATAGGGAATATGCACGTGACACCAAAATGGACAAAATATTTTTATTTGTGATCTTTATTGCTATAAAAACATGCCTATACAGTTATTTTTTAAATTTATCATAATTTAATAGTGAAATTTAATAATCAAAAAGTGGCTTTTTTTAAATTCCCTCGCATATTTCCAAAACGCAATGCTATTGGTGGAACAAAACATGACGTCACCTTACACTCGACGTCTTCTGTCAACAAGTTGTTTGTATGGTTTCTGGTGATTATTTGTATTGTTTCACGGTTATTTCATATTAAGTTATTAGTTTTCTGTGTTAAAGTATTATATCCTTGTGAAGAAAGAGTTAACACAATGACTGAAAGTGGTTTTGTCAAAGCACAATCAGATAATCTTCCTAAAATAGACGTGTTTATGATGACCACGTATTTCGCAACCAATTCAGATTTTACGACTGCTGAACTCAGAGGAGTAAAAGCTGCGAGGTAAATAAGTTATATATTTAACAAATAATCGTTTTCATGGTTTTGTAAATATAAAATACACATAACCTAAAATATGCAGATTTGTAAACAAAACAAGTACTAGGTATGTGCAGGTAACTAAGTAAAAATGGTTATTATATATATTTTACCACTTTTAATGTCCTTACTTACGTTAAAATGATCTTCACAACAGTATAAACAGCTCAAACACGATACATTGTCTCTTCTCATCGCCTTGCACCACTTTTTCCTTAAACCTGCATCTTTCGGCATAAGGAAATATACTTTGTCAGGTGCAGTTTTGATGTTATTTTTGCACAAAGGAACGACACAATATTTATAATACGCTTTTCTGTGCTCTTCCATGGTAACAAGTTGATTTTATCACTCACTTATTTAACTTGTGAAAGGAAAACACAGGTTGCTGGTGTAATCTGACGTCACAGACTAAGCGCGCCAAAATGGCCGCGTTTAAATCATCCGAAAATGATAGTGATTTTAATAAATTTTTTTTAGCTTAATAGTTTCTATTTTGGATGTGTTATATTTATTTTTGGTAATGTAATAACTAGTAGAAACGTTTAAAAAAATAAAAAAAATACATGCATATTCCCTATTTGTATCCAGTTGTCAAGTGTATTTTTGGAAGAGCAGGCACAAACTGGTAAACTTTTCTAGTGGTAGACCACTCTAGATGCAAGGAAGTGGTACACAGTATTAGTATGAGATGGTGCATGTATTATTTTCATCTGGTTTACTTTAAAGACCTTGAAATCTCATTCAGTATGTATAGATTTTGTATCTGTAGGTTATAGAAGCCCTTTAGGATCTTGAAGCTCTCAATGAGATCACTACGAAGGTCTGACTAGGAAGTCTGTTTTTTATGCTATTTGGTTACAAAGCTGGTTGCTTGCCTGTTGGCAAGCATAAAGCTAGCGCATAACAATTGCAGCAGGGGTCTGATGGTGGTCTGTGTTTTTATTTTAGAGGAAACAAAAGAGCAGATTGACTCTTTAGAACAGAAGTTGAAACAGCTGGAAAAGGAAAAACAACAACTGTTCATGCAGCTGAAGAAGGTGCTCAATGAAGATGAGGTCAGGAAAAGACAGCAGCAGAAGGAAACTAAGTGAGTGTCGGATTTAGTTCTGACTTTTTTCCTAGTCATTATTAACATATTCCCCCTTAGGTGATCAATGATCAAAATCCTTTCTCTCGCCTATATTAAATAAAAAACTGGACAATACAAAATTTCATGCTTCTAGGGTCTAGAGTCTAGACCCATTGGTTTAGTTAGTCACTGTCTGCGTCTAACGGATAACAAGTTTTGCTGTTTGTTTGCCTGTTTGTAAGCCTAATACCAGCCTATAACAATTTCAGTGCTATTCAGAACTCAGAAAGGCACTGCAATTTATGTCTCAGTATTTGAGTCATAGCCATAAGTGGAATTGTAGCTGATTTTGAGAAACTTTTTTAGTTTAGAGAAGTTTGGAGTAAGAGCTGTGATGGAAATTGAAACCTCTAGGGTATTCAAAGGAGTTTTTGATTTAAAATGGGTAGAACTAAGACCTAAAGAAAATGTGATCATTTCTCCTATGTAAAATATTTAGGCAAATAGGTTTTCTTTATTATAAATGGGCTTCCAATAAGTGCTACAGTTGTTTAGGAATTGCTATATTTTTTATATTAGTTGACAGTTACAATTTTTATTAAGATATCAAATAATCACCTCAATCTTCTATACAAGTTGTTTTTTCTTTAATTTTGCTTCAGTTGCTGCGCTTTTAATATTTTATTTTGCATATTGTCTAATAACTTGCATCACAAACCAGTGACCTTTTCAGTGAGATGCAGTCAATGAAGATGCCAATGAGCAATATTCAAGGCATGGGCAATATGCCAATGTTCTCGATGTCCAGCTCTACAGGGCCAGGGGAGCCTCAACAATCACAAGGAAGACCTCCGCCACTTTCATCACATATGTTAAATAAGGTACAATGAAAACAATCCAAACTTTTCCTTATTTATAAATAGCTACATATTGTGACCATGTATACCGCAGTGTTTGAAATGTCGGGATTAAAAAGAATATATTATTAAATAGTTATGACGGTAGTGGTGTAGATTCTGACATGCCATACCTAAATCTAATTTAAATTTTAATCTCTATTTCGCACATGAGAGCATGAGAAAGAGACAGAATATGTTTGAGACCTGTCAAATTGAATAGGGAGGCACAGGCAAAGCTAATCTCAGATGGCGCCACCTCCGCTGGTGCTTGTCATTGATGTTTACTTTGAGGGGTAATGAATTAAACTATAACCAGTAAACATGCTCGCGTTTTAGAAATCATTAGATTTGAAATGGTCACTACATAACCTAGAAGAATAATTGGTTTCCAATAATTTTTGATGAGAAATGCTTTGATCCACAATTTCCGTTTTTTCTCGTCAGAAGAGAAACGTGTGTACCTTAATTTTACATTGAATTGCACTTTACAGAGGCATACTTTGTTGCAAAGACGATTTTTTGTTTATTTATTAAAATTTTATAATGAAGTTTCATTGTGAAACAGCACCAGCGATTATGCGCCACCTAGCGGGATAAGTAAGCAGTGTGGCTCCCCATTGAGTATTAATGTGAAAGAAAAAGCCAAGGCACATTACCTACTACAATTAACTTTGTATAACCTGCTTTATTTATCTTTACAGCAAACCATAGTCCGCGGTCCAATGCAGTCGGGTATGAAACGGCCGCGCAGTCCATCCCCCACTTACGCGTTATACGCGCACAGAATGCACCAACCGCCGATGAAACCTCAGCATGTCTACTCGGACCACAGTATGTTGTTAATTACATCAGAATTATTATCATAAAAACCTAGCGAATTACTGAACAGTTAAAAAAATGTGAAGTGACTGAACGGTACAACGGGGTGCAAACGTAGTAGGAAAAAAAATGTTGATGAGTTTCTTACCCTTTTCGATTGGTTTGAATGAGCTCACTTCACTCTTTTGGTGCCCATGTGAATTTAAGAGCCACCACACACGAGCGTTCCAATCCACAACATTTCACGCCAATGTTCCAAACATTAACTGTCAGTTTTTTTTTATTCTAATGGATAATGAGACGAGCTGGTCGTTTGCCTGATGATAAGCATAACAATTGCAGTGCCGCTTATAACTTTCAATCACTAAGGCCGGCGCGACACTGCAGTGCGCTCGTTACTCTGAGACATTAGGTATTAAGTCTCATAAGCCCAGTAATTTCACTGGCTACTTTACTCATCAAAACGGAACACAGTAACGCTTGCACATTACTGCTTGGCGGCAGACTACGCGAGCAAAGCGGTGGAACCAACACAGACAGAGACTCGCAGAAGAGTTAGTCCTAACACTAACAAAAGGGTGAGAGGGGAGGAGCGTGCGCATACTCAGAGCGGCCATAAAGTTTAGCACGTGGAATAAATAATTTCGATGCCCATTTATACACTGCAATGTTATTCCTAAAACTAAATACTAAAATAATGTATTTTTTACAGAGGTAGAGGATGGCCGCATGGGCCGCCAAATGCGCGCAGTGCTGTGGAACAGTAAGTGTAATGTTATACGGCAGGTGGTCATTGGTCAATCATAAATTATATCAGTAACTTCATCAACTAACATATTTTTTTTTTGTTTATGTTATTTGGTAACAAGACGAGCTGGTCGTTTGCCTGATGGTAAGCATAACGCCGGCCCATAACAATTGCAGTGCCACACAGAACTTTGAAACACAAAGGCCTGCGCGGCACTGCAGTGCGTTCGTTACCCTGAGACATCAGGTGTTAAGTCTCATAAGCTCAGTAATTTCACTGGATACTCTGCTCATCAAACCAGAACACAGTAATGCTTGCACACTACTGCTTGGCGTCCGACTTCACTCACAAAGCGGTGGTAACAACCCAGACGGACACTCGCAGAAGAGTTAGTCCTCCCACTAACAAAAATGTTCTTCCGCAGAGCAACAACCATCGCAGTACGCACAAAACGTGCAAGGCTCGTCATCCACCGCGTACTACACGATGCCCGCGTCGGTGGTGGGCGAGCGGCCGCCGCCGCTGCTGTACGCGACGCACCACGCGCACACGCCGCACACGCCGCACACGCCGCACCACGCGGGCCTCATGTATGCGCCGGCGCCGCAGTCGCAGCTCTACCTCGATATATTAAAGAATAGAGACGGCCAGCAGCATCAGGAGCAGAAGAAGGAACCGCCGCAGGTATTTCGCTAATTTTTTCTTCATATCCCTTTCTACTGCTCGCCTGGCTAGCTAGCATACAAATACACAAAATACAAAATTCTTTATTGCATACCACAAAATACATATATTGCATACTAAATAATTAGTCCTTATATATATATGGTAATACAATGGGCGGTCTTATCGCTTAAAGCGATTTCTTCCAGACAACCTTTGGATGGATAGTATCGAACTAGAAAGGAGTAGACGGCGGTGTACAATAAAATATATAAATGCAATTCAAATTTTAAACTTAAATATATTACCAATTCCAATACATATATAAAAATATAACGCATAAACTACTAAATATACACGTAATAAACTACTACTACTAGCATATTTACTTTTTACAAAAAATGCAGTAGTTTAAAATTTTAAGTTGAAAATTAGAAAGGATATTTTCAACTTGAGGGCGGTAACTACCTCCCTCAAGTTGAGTTCAAGACGTTACAATGTCGTTTTCCCAAGGGAGGTTCTCACAAATTGTCATCAACCATGGGCCTAACCACCCCCTTCCGGGATCACATATCCCGACTCCAACTCACCCTGTATAGAATAATACCGATAAACTTTGGTTGTAAAGTAAATCTTGTGGAAAAAGAGTTTTTATACAACATGGCAACGAGACGAGCTCAGTGAAAACTGTTCTCTAGTGGACTGGTAGGTTGATAATGGAGTAATGGGTCGTGGTTTTCAGCCCCCGCAGGTGCTTATCGGGCTAAGCGAGGCGCACCACCCCCACGTGAGCAGTGGGGTGGCGTACGCACCCCCTGTGTCCCGGCACCTGGCCATACACGCACCGCAGCACACGACAATGCAGGTACACGCAGCCTTATTGTATCCGCCGTGTGAAGTATGAGGAGAGATCCACAGGAGAACGAAAGTCACCGACAGCTATCAAAATTAGCAAGTCTTAGTTTTAGGTGGTAGGACCAACTCTTCTGCGAGTGTCCGCCTGGGTTGGTGCCACCGCTTGGTTGGTGAAGTCTACCGCCAAGCAGTAATGTGCAAGCATTACTGTGTTCCGGTTTGATGAGCAGAGTAGCCAGTGAAATTACTGGGCTTATGAGACTTAATACCTAATGTCTCAGGGTAGTGGGCGCACTGCAGTGCCGCGCACGGCTTTGTATTTCAAAGTTCTGAGTGGCACTGCAATTGTTATGGGCCGGCGTTATGCTTACCATCAGGCAAACGACCAGCTCGACTCGCTATCAAATAATAAAAAAAAAGTAGTAATAGCAATGGGCAGGCCTCATCTCTCGCAGAACGCTTTTTCTTTTTAAGAAATCTTATACTTAACAGATAACCCAAACAAGTGCTAATACCGAAGTTGAGTTGGGTGAACCTTCTCGTGACCACGGTCAATATAGCTTAATGTAACACCGAAAAAAAACCAAGATATATAAGATGACCGCGGTCAATATAGTTTAATGTTACGCCGAGATTAAAAACACGATCAACTTAAGTTTAAAAAAAATAACTCAAATTATGTTATTTTTTGAATTGAATTAGTATGGATTTGGGTTTTCGATGATATGGATATGACTATTTTTATAATTTTAATGATGAGACCGATATGTATATTATACATTGTATAACTACGTAAATTTAGTTTAGATTTGATAGGTTAATATCCTACATAGGTAATTAACAAGATGTCCTGTCCGCAGCGCCATGTAACGTATGGGTGATTGCAAAGACGTACTTTTTCACAATGGCGTTTATTCTTTTTTTTTTTGTCACACATCTACAACTTGACACTAACGCTTTGCATAAATATTAAAAATTATTGCTTACAGAATAATATTTGCACACCTAACGGTATAAGTATGGCGCTCTGAAATGTATGTTCCCATATTTATGCAATTAAATACATTTGATTTGATTTGACTTAAAATCCTTTCAGACGGCGAAACCCGGCAGCATAACGCAAGGGTACCCAGTGCAGCAAGCCAACCCCAACGTGCAAAACCCAAACATATATCCAAACCGCCACAGATACTAGCCCCAGCACAATCGCGCCTCTCGCAACGCTCGCACGCAATACGTTAAGTACTTGAGGAATACAGCGCTCAACAAGAACTGTTAAGCCGATTCCTTCAGTCATAGTCCGAAAGTTGGTAGGTTCGTAACCAAATACTACGGAACAATAAGAATAAAAGTCCTGTTGGCTTACTCTTGAATTCAGTTTCAATCCAAATACGGCGATATCAAAATGGCGTCAGTGTGATCAACAAGCGCATAAGTGATAATTTAATTTAGTTCCAAAAATTCCACTGAAATCGGTTCCAGTCGTGCGCTAGTGTTGCAAACTAAAGTGCGTTTCACATAAGAATTCCCTTGGCCATAATGTTGGTAGCAAGGAAATCAGTATTGACACTTGTTCAAAAATATATTACCTAAAATTAGGAGGAAAATAAGTAGCGACTAGGGAAGAATTAAATGGACAACAGTTTTCTTTTTTTCGTAATAAAACTGTGAGTACAGCCAATATTTATCTATCTATTATATTTATCTTATTTATTTATCTCTTTTATTTATCTTATAGATTTATCTATCTTCCATCAACACGAAGTAATAAGATTACACGAGTTTACAAAAGAATTTATTAAAGAAACAAACAATCGATTACGTATTTTTACAACAACTGTGATCATTTAAAGGACCTACACCCGAAATATCCGTATCACTATCATCAGAAGTGTCGCTGTCGTTTCCCACTTCAATTATGAATCTATTTCTTCGTCTACAGATATGCCATCGTTGTAGTATTTTGTTTCTATATTCTTGACGTGGTCACATTCTTTTTTCCACTCTTCCGGAGTTATACTGGAAAATGCTTCTTCGGTTATTTTAACAATATTTTTTGCTTCTTGTCCGACGTTTTTTCTGCAATTCGCCTTTTTAATAGACTCCAAATAAGTTCTATGGGATTTAAGTCACACTGGTAAGGCGGAAGCCTTAACACTGTATGACCATGCTCTTCCAATATACAGTCAACTTCATATACAGCCGGTTCCTTGTGCTTTTGAATAATTTCGAATAATTGAGCTTTCATCATCGAAGGCAAATAAGCAAGACCTTTATTCACTATCCAGTTTTGCATTTCAGTGTTTGTGCTTGACATCGTGGGTGCTTTGTTGATAGCTACAGTATGGTAAGACGCATTATCCATGACTACAATGGACTGAGGAGGCAGATTCGGCAAAAGAATATCTTGAAGCCACTTTATAAAATTTACTCTGTTCATATCGTCATGGTAGTCTCCCGATTTAGACTGAGATTTAAAAATAAGTTGAGCATTGGGCATAAAACCCATTTCACCACCTGCGTGTACTATAATCCATCGTGGTCCCTTTGAGCCCGAGGTGAAAACACAGTCTTCTGTTTCACTTTGCCAACATTTGCCGGCACAGTATGTTGAGTGTAAATAGGTCTCGTCCAAATATACAACTGGACGCTGGTTATCATGATTACGATTATCTTGCAATGCTTTTAGATATCTGAAACGCCACGCTACAATATCGTATCTCTCCATCAATTATTTTCCCTTTGGATTTACATTTTTGAAAATAAAATCCCAAGTCCTTCATAATTCTCCATAAAGTAGTGCGACTTCCCTTAAAATCAATTTCATTCCGCATCTCATGCAACAATTTTGTCAGAGTCGGTAACTCTTTTCTCACGGCATAAAATTCATGTATTTTATGTCGTAAAACACAAAGATCAAAATCGTTTAGTTTGATATTTTTCTCTCGAGAACGTTTTTTGTTCGGAGTTGAAATTTTTGTAGATGTCTGAGCAGCCACCTCACCTTTTCTGATTTTTGTAACTGTTTTTTCGGATATACCTAAAAAAGACCATAATTAATATTATTTGTATGAAAAGAGTAGAGAATAAAGTAACGTGATAACGATGATTTTCGTACTAAGAGAAATCTTTTTTTATTTCATTTTTATACACAACTTGCATAATATGACGCTTCGCATTTCGATTCGGATTTCAATAAAAATTTGTCAAAAAAGTAAATAACTAGTTCCACTTTTAGACGCGTGTTATTCGGGAAAAATAATTTGTATCGGGCAATCCTATTTTACTAACCTGTCATGGTATCCAGGTCATGAAATAAATAAAAAAAAAAACCTGTCATGGTAGCGACACGAAGACGGACTAATTCTAATGGGATTATTGGCTTCTTGTTAAGTTTCTCACGTTCACAGAAGCTTTTGACCTTTAACACCATCTCTCTTTCACCACTTTTTAGTATCCTAGGCATGATTTTAACACTAAAAGAATTTAAAACCTTTGATTATAAACCTTAGCAGATACACAATACGGCGATAAACAATGATGCTACAATAAAGGAGTGAGGACTCGTACTAACTCCATTTACGTCAGTCAGTGCTGTCAGCGCCGCGCACGTCACTACACGAAACGGATATTGAGAAAATATGACGAGCTGTGCGATTAAATTCTGCCGAAAAAACACGAGGGTTAAAGAGAAAGACAAAATAATACATTTCCACAAGTACGTATCACATATTTCTCACTTTGATGTGTTTTTATGCAAATATTTCTATTCAAAACCGGTGACAACAAACAGAGGCGTTGGGTTGCCATTAAATTCAATTAGGTTTCCCACTTTCCCGTCTATTGACAATCGTTTGAATGAATGGCACATCGTGCAAAAAAATGTACACAATGCGATTTACGCCAGCACCGTCCTTTCACAGATAATACAAGGCGATGGTATTTATTCAAATAATTAGTTAAACGATAGACATGTAATCTAAAATGCGATTAAAATAAGAATAGAACTGGCCAAAGAGTATTTAGCCAAACTTCACTCAGTCCTATGTTTTTCTGTGTCGATTGTACATAAAATCTATAAATAAAATTGAAGTGTCTGTTTGTAATATCAAAATAACAGTTTTTTACCAAATGCATATGAAAGTATATACGATCCCTGTAACTAAACACCCATTTTTAAAATTTTGGTCTGTCTGTTTGTTCCGGGTAATCTCCGAAACCGCTGGGCCGATTTTGATGGGACTTTCACTGGCAGATAGCTGATGGTACAAGGAGTTACTTAGGCTATTTTTATTTTAGGAAAAGAATTAGGGTTCTGCGCAAAAAATTAAGAACCATGAAATCCAATATCTCCGCGCGGGTGAAACCGCGGGCAGCAGCTAGTCATATCATATAATATAGATATGATATGTATATATCATATATATATATATATATATATATATATATATATATATATATATATATATATATATATATATCATATTGGAATGAAAAAACAATTTATTACAGAAACAAATTATACAATTTATTACAGAAACAAATTATCATAGAAAGGCACGTGTGATATATATATATATATATATATATATATATATCACACGTGCCTTTCTATGATAATTTGTTTCTGTAATAAATTGTTTTTTCATTCCAATATGATATCTATAATAGGATATATTTAAAAAAATATTATAAAATAAATAAATTATATTATAAATAAATATAGTTAAACTACGTTTTCTTTTTGCTTTTTGACTATTTTAAACTGAATCGAAAGAGACAAAACATACTTTAAGAAAGGTACGAGAGTAGCGGGAAATTAAAAAAAAAACATTTTCTTGTGATTTTAACTACGTTAAGATAAACGTTATGAGAATATTTTGGAAAATATTTATATCTATTTAACCGGATTCACTTACGTGGTTCAGTCGAGCTTTTAATCAAAAAATATTTTGGAATTCATTTGAATAAAAATTTAATATCTTATTTAATATGTACCTCAAAAACGGGTAAGTAATGACGGTCATAGCAACACTACACGGGTGGGAAGGGAGGCGGCCGCGGGACGCTTGTGTTGTTTATGGCGTCAGTCCGCTGCTTGCACACGCCGCTTGTCTGTGATTCTACTAATTTTACTTCTATGTTTAAAACAGAAAAAAGGCGTACGTTTTGACATGCGTCTTCAATGTTTGGCGTTTTTGACAGCCAGGGGAGCCAACATTACGGCCATGGGAATTCTTAGGTGAAACGCACTATAGACACATTTTTAAACCTCATCCCAAATACAATTATTGGAATCGAGTGTCAAGAGTAAGTCCGCTGATACGGCTTCTTTATGATGGTTATTAGCTGTATTAGATGAGCGCCATCTAGCGGCGAAGCGACCTTTAAACAAAATATGCTGCCACCAGATGGCGTTAGTCTTGATAGCAATAAAATTTCAACCCTGACTTAATTGGAGGCTTTATACGGTTTGTTCATTCAGCGAAGGCTAATATTTAAAAATGTAAAAGCCTACATTGAATTTTTATTTTCTTTATGAAATTGATTTTTTATTTTCTTTATGAAATTACCAAAATTATAAGAACCTAGATTTATGACTTCTCCCCGTATGGTTCTGTAGTATTTGGATATATTGAAGGTTTTTGAACAATGCTTAGTTTTAGATGTAGAGGCTCCTGACAAGCGTTAAACTAGATTCATTACAATTTTTTTAGAAAAAGAACTCGAATGTTTGTTAACTAGCGCAACATTGTCTATTATAAACTTGCCTGAAATGACATTGTTACTTTATGAGAGATAGTGATCAAACACTTTACTTCATCCAACCATTTATTTTACTTTTGACATAAGCACGCCTATGAAGTTCCATAATTGCTGATGGACCATAGACAAAAAATGAAATGCCTTGGACACAGTTTTTTTGTGGAAGCAACGTGCTCATATTTATCGATATCGATATTGAGTCTGCAGAGTATGTAACGAAGATTATTGAAGTTGATTTATCCTTGAATTTTTTTATAAGCCTTTGACTAATTTTGATTTTCGTGTAGAGGGGTTTATATCAATAAAATAAGGAGAGGTATGGGAGAGTGAGAATGGAGGGAGTCCAAATACCTCAGGGTTGGAGTAAAACAGAGTATAAAGTTAAAAAAAGGTCTAATCAAACTTTAAACAACACCATATGAATATTTGATAAGTCATTTTACAGTGGGTTCCATGTCCACGTGGAATTTACATGCACTAATAATAGGCCTTCGCGGGGTGCAACGTGACGCGCGTGTGTGGTTTTTCAGCAGGCTAGCGGCGAACTGCTCAATATTCCAGACACGCGCGCGGCATTTGTTTCTAGACAAAAGTTCTAGAATTTGAGAGAAAGAGTAGGCGCTACTCCGCGTATCGAGGCGGTATACGACCTCTCGAAGGGCGGGGTGGCAGCGCGGAGGTTCCAGGTGAAAAGCGGTTTGCTATAGAGGTTAAATATTAAAAAAAAGTTGTATGCAAATAAAACAACTAAGTACCTAAAATAGTTAAATATTATTTTATTATAATGAATTGTTGTTATGTTCGTCGTCATAATTAAAGTCAAAATTTTTAACAGAAATCAAGTTGCTAACGCATTAGGACATCACTAATAACTCGAGCTGTCAGAAGTAAAATAATTGGTTGGAGTCGCCTACAGGGCGTACAACATTACAAAAACTAAATTGGCTTGTTTTTTAGAAGATACCTGACGCTTGGCTAGGTGGTCTTAAACATATGATTGTATTAATGTAGAACAATGTGGGGTGTTCTTGGTTTCAATAACTAAACTATGTTCCTCGACTTTAGGAGGTACGTAATTTGTAACTTTTTTTTTGGCAACCCACGTAATGACTCATTTGCGAGCGTAATAATGCCACTTTACATGTACAGTCCGTTGCTTTATACTTTCCCATGAAACAATTGATTGAACAATCTTAAAAACATATGCCGAAAATGATCTGTCAGTTTCGTTACGCTCCCCGTCTACATTTGCTAAAGAAGAAACGTCAATTCCACCCTTCTGAAAAATTAAACAAAAATTCTTTGTTCCCTTAAGATAACGAAGAACCCTTTTTGCAGTATTCCAATGCATTTCATTGTAACTATCATTGAATTGACTCAAGGTAGCTCACTGCATGAGAGAACCCTATAAGACCTCTATAGTCAATACCTTAGCAAGTGTTATACCTGTTTCCATCGGTGTGGCTGCAGGTTTGCAATCTTCTATCTTAAAGCTTGCTGTCGTCGTTTGTCTCCGGCGCCACCAACGCCAAAGCCTCCCTTTTATCATCACGGCGAAGATTCTCTTGTAATAATTTCCCTTTCACAAGATCGCGTGACAGCTTCACGTTTGTTTTCTATTGCCATAATAAAGGGGTCATAGTCCGCTGTTAAGCCGCTTGGCATGATGACGGTCACAAAATCGTCTTCAAGCGGAGATCCTATGCCACTCAATTGCTGTGATAACTCTGTAATTTTGTTCAAATACTCTTCCATACTGTGGCTTTTATTTAGTTGTGTAGCAAATAATGTTCTCAGTAATCCTAATCTACGACATAAGCCCTTATCTTCATATGCCTTTTGTAGGTCATTCTAGGCTTCTCGTGCAGTTTTTGCGTTTCTATTATGCGGTATTGCTGCAGGATGCACGGCCAATGCTATTTTGGCGAGGGCTTTGTGCATTTTCTTCTCATCGCCCTCATCCTTCACCACACAATCCCATAAATCCTCGTGCTCCAGTCATTCGCATCATAAATTTCAAGAACTATAATTCTCCATACCTTTTAGATTTTCTATGGAGATGCAGTTCGATGTACTCGCCGTTGAACCCGAAGCCGATGACGCGTTCGTATTAAGTTTAGAACGTGGACGTAGACTGGTGCGCAGATTGTTTTGTTTTTCGTGAAATAAGTACGCCGTGAATTTAATATTATACGTATTGCCTGGGCCCATAACCAGATAAATATGGGGCACAAATTAAACCAGCTTTAAGAATTACCCTCCCATAGATATTAACCTCCCATTCCCTGTACCGCGCCGGTTCGAAGCTCATGGTCTGCAAGATATGACAGTTTTACCTGTTGGGTCTTTTACTTGACCACGCCTCGAATCATCAAGTATAACGGTTGCGTGACGTTGTACTCAGACTGCGATATAAGTTTGAGGAACTTGTTTTCTTGGAAACTCAAATTTGCATTGCCGCGTTTGAGTTTTATGTCTAAAAGACGAGCCCAAATTAGAGTTGCGTAGTACATCAGCTCTGCCTCGGCCATAATCTTGTTTAGACTTTTATCGTCTCCATCTATGGAGGCGTAAACTTTTTCGACAATTTCTGGTAGTCTGCTGAAGGTTGGAGTTACTTCTTGTGCCACTTCTACCTCGCGTACACTCAAATCAATACCGAAGTTCAGCCCACATAGGGGGTGTTCTTCTGCGGTGTTGATGTCTTTGCATGCGCGAGGTCTTTCGGTGGAGGAACCGTTTTTGGTGGTGGGCGGTTCTTTGCCATCGGTTTGTTTTGAAAGGATGCTTGTTCTTTCTTTCTGCGCTTTTCCGGACTGAAATTCTTCGCTTTTCCTTTATAGCCTGGGGCTATTTTCCGAATTTCTTCCGGAGCGTAGTTTTTCTCTGGTTGGTTTTGCATTTTCAAATAAATATCTTTAGCGTTCGGCAAAACCCTATGCAGAAAAACGTATCTAAATTGGTCAAACCGTTCTGGAGATAAATGGGAACATTCATGAACGCTAAACATATTTTCTACAACGCCCCCTGGCGAGTTTATGCCATAACATGTATCTAAGAACCATATCCGATGAATCGCACACCATATGCAAAAAACCGTATCTAAATCGGTCGAACCGGAAATGGAAACATTCATGTGTTCACACACTAACAAACAAACAACCTCCCACCCTAATCGCATATCCTTCTCCGTTCCGTCGTGGGTAAAAATGATTAGAAATGTCACAATAGAATGGACTTAGATAACGGTTAGACACTACTTAAATCAAAGTTTGTGGTTGCGCTATTTAAACACGCGACTAAGGCATGATTAGAAGTTAAACACCGTTTAACACAGTTTTAGGATGTGTATAACTTTTTTGTGGTAAGACCGTAAGTTTTTAGTCATGAATATTTGAAAATTATGCCAACTTCTGAAGAACATTTTTTCAAAACAATTGGATTTCAAAACACGTGTTATCGTTCAGTTATTGATCCCAAACATTCTTGTAAGCTATTGGATATCTTATTTCGGACTACATGGTTTATTACTGCGAGCGTGTGCGATGAAGCAGCGATTTGTTTATGAACTTATTTAAGTGCAATTATACAATACAATATGAACTTAAAAAGTGAACATTTATAGCTAATCAGATTCTTTTACAGAATTGACGTTTTGGGTTATACTGATACGGGATTCAGTGCGTTGCGTCTGGGGCCTTACTCCGTAAAACGAACGTCGAAGCTTCGGCTGACGGATTGGCATCTTCCTACTATGAAAGACAAAATGTCAAGAGCGAACATCGAATTGAAAGTTGGATCCGAAACACTTTCATAGTAGGAAAACTGCGACCCGTCAACCGAAGCTTCGACGTTCGATTTACAGAGTGAGGCCCCTGCACTGACTCACGCTATTGCGTAATATTTTTGTCTGAAAATGAATATCCGGTTTTATGGTCATTGGAAGGAAGTATAAATCGGTTATAAGGGTTAGGTTACATATTATTTAATTTAATTTAGTAAATGTATTATTTTATATTAATGTTTTTGTTGTGCTTGCAGTAACAAGGAAACGATAAATAAAAATCTGTAGTTAAAGTGTATTTATGGTATGAAAATATTTGTGCAAAACGTGAACAATAAATACATAATACATCGAGGGGTGGTCCGTGAAGTGGCGCGAAATTTGAAAGAAAACTGTATTTTTCTGTGATTCTAACACCGTACACCGTTAGGATAAAATATTTATGAATATTTTGTAATTCGCATTAATAATAAACAATTAGGCTAATTTTAATGTCTTAGTTTGGCTTTGAAACAAATACAAATTTAAATATTAGTACTTTTTACAACAAGTCAAACTAAGGAGCCTTATTGCTTGTTATTTACGCGAATTAAAAAATAAACAAAAAAAATATTTAACGTGTCCTGGTTAAAATCATGCTATATAATTATATAATAAATACAATATATAGTATATTTTTTCAAATTTACCGCCACTTCACGGACCTTAATAAAGTCAAGCCTCTTGAGGCCTTGCATTGTTTGAGGCTTTAACAAGAATATATTTGTTTTACCCCTTGTTTTAACACACATTTATTAGATGAGGGTATGTTTAAAAACTCACTTAAGAGTGTATTTTATAATTATCGACAGTCAACATATGATACTCCCGCTTAAATCTTTATTATGTAAGCATAAAAAATCTTGGGTTAGTTGGCAAATAATAAGTGCAAATCGGCGCAATTATGTCATGAAATTTGTAGATAACGTTGTCCCTGTCACACATTAACGTATCTTGACACGTGTGAAAAGAATAGCGTCGTTATTATAATTACACCAAGTCTTATATCACAGCGTTACTGTATGCACGTGAATTGTATTGTGTTAAGAAAAGTGAATAGTTAAAATCTCATAGAATGGTCTAATTAAAATATTGTGTATGCTTTGTAATTTTGCTGTAAAATTATTTTAAGACGATAGAAAAATAGACATTGTGTATCATCCATATTGGACAAAAAAAGTGAAAAAGGAGGAATCATTTTATAATTGTGTGTAAACCTACATAGTGGACTATATTATGTATAGAATCTATTTTGATGTACTACCTAATAATTATTTATTATTAATCTTGTGTGCTTTCACAATCTAGCTTGGAATCGCTTTCGAAAATCTTTTTCGGATAGACATTGATGCGTCAAAATAAATGCGTTTTACTTATTTCCTTGTTTTCTGAGTTGATTAATGACTCGAACAGTCGAATCGAATGTGCTAGACAAAGTGCTTAGAGAATATTGAGAATTGTATTCGCAATAGTGCTCCTATAGCATTGCAATTCGTGCGGGGCACATAAAGTAATAGTTTGGTTGGTGTTGTTCAGCCTTCCATCACGCAGAGCTAATGCAGTAGGTAAAATGTAGATCTTTCACTTGCTTGTACCCGCTTGTTCGATAATAAATATGTTGAAACAAACATGTTTTTTATTTTTGCACTATCACACCCGACAGTGCTCAGTAGATACACCCGACTTCGACTCCCATTTTTGATGTTTCTAGCGTTCGATTTCCAGTTTTTTCGATATAGCGACATTGTATCGACATTTGATTCTCATGAAAAAACGAATTGATAGCCGTCATAAGAAAATTGAGTCAACATCCCTATTGGCCAGAAAATTTGAATTATTTAGTATTTAGGTACGGCAATTGAGGATTTTTTTTAGGTAAAAACCGCCAGCTCGAGGCTCGCCGGCTGACGGGGCTGCGAGGAATGCAAAAAGGGCCCGCGCCCCCGTTCAAGGATTAAGGATGTACCCACTTCGGGGGGAGACGACTTCCCCATACGGCTCACGTGGTGCGCTCGAGTCCCTCGAGTAGGCACCGGACCAGCCACGTCGAAAGCTTAGTGGCTGCTGAATGGCTCCTACACCATGACACAACAATATGGCAGGAAACGCTTATAAATGTGATCACCTGGTATCTGGTGGTGAAAATGGGGTATAGCGTAGAGCAAACCAAAGAGATTTTAATTGGAAACCTATTTGGAGGTTTATTACAAATTGACAAGACATTTCACACTTGCCATTGCCAAAGTTTTATTTGGTGTTTTTAATTTTTAATATCTTAAAGAGTTGAAATATCTTCGAAGATGTGACTAAATTTCGAAAATTTCCCAAGTGTTTAAATGAAAATTCACCTAGCGAACAGGTAAGTAGTAAGTAATTTGGATATTTTAATAGACTAGATTCCATTAGGGCGACTTTATCAAAAGCCCTAGCTTTTGATCATTTGCGTTTTGCTGTCAAAATAACCATGCTTTTGCAACAAGCGCGGATTATGCGAGATAGGTACCTAATACACGCGCAAGCGCGGCTTGATGAACCATCAAAAATCTAAGAAATAGACGAACAGCAATACAGCCAGCTAGTGCTGTCTCTTTCACTCCTTGCCTGGGATCAAAGTGACGATGGCTCCGCTTTACGCTACATAGGTATATAACTTGTGCGCGCCACCGCGTATTTACCGCGGCTTCTGCACTGAACACGCAATGGTTGTAAAACTATATTTTTTACTAGATATTGTAGAAGCGGCTGCGGTGCCTAATTGCACTACCTCTAACCGTGGTTAGCGCTTGGACTAGATTTCTACCAAGCTCCACCATAGAACGATATGCGTCAAGCGTATCGTGGGTATTGCATGGTTTTCGCGTGGTCTGTGATTGATGCTTATCCATCAATCAAGTATATGGGTAGGTACACTCACAATAATAGCTACAGGTTTCGCTCTAATTCTACTTTACACCTTAGCTCACCGACATACAGATGAAAATCTTGTTGCAATGATGTCATCTCTTATCCGTGGTAGGTGAATGGGCCAGCCACCTAGTCACACCCAGTGGTGTGGGTAGTGTAGTAATATGCCCCCTGTGAGGTTGAATTGACCTGCAAGTAGGTCGTGCAGCGATCGATGCGCACTGCATCTTGTTCGGTCGGCCGCGCTAATCTAATAAAGTTGGTGTCATGTCGCTTCGCTCGTAACAATGGTCCCTTTATTTAGACTCTGGAATTATTCAGTGTTAGAGGGCTTAGAAACAGTAGCATAATATTTATTCTGTGACAGTAGCATGTCCTAACTACAGCTGTAGCGGTGGTAACAACCCAGACGGACACTCGCAGAGGAGTTAGTCCTACCACTAACAAAAGTAGATGTGGAGAAAAGTAGGAAGTGGTTGAGAAAGGGAATTTTGTGGTCGTCTGGCTACCATTTGTTGTCACTCATCAGCCTGTGCCCGTTAGCCGGGCTAGTATAGGTACTATTGTATATAAGGCCACAGGCAAGGCGGTGTTTTGGAGGTTCAAGCCTAAACGTCTTAGCCAACCCAGCATTTAATCCATAAAGGCCTGCGCAGACGAGGGACTATTTGTCCCGCGATAATATAACTCATGGGCATCTGTGCAATAACGCACGCGAAACGCGAAGGACATACTGTCCATCATTTTTCAGCGCTTTTCTATAGATACCTACGTTTTATAGTCCCTCGTCTGCGCAGGCCTTTTTACTAATATATAGACATTTTTAAACTCATATTTATTAATATATCTAAACCCCCTTCTCCGTCCCCCAAGGTGAATTCCTGGTTACGTTAAGTGATTACATAACACGTTTTACGCAGCATTTTATAAATTGTCGTGATGTTGATTTTGTACCATGAATCAATACCTATTTATTATATGTTCTGTGCCTATACCGCATAGTAAAAGGTTATGAAATTAATGTAGTAGGTAATTAATTGATTGGGTAAACATTACGGAATAGGCAGTCCCAGACCAATTTCCTATTGCTATTACGTACACACTCATTTATTTGGAAACAAGCCAGACGGCTCCAGTTCAAAGGAAAACAATAGTTATACCTACCCAATATAGATGACAGAATGATATATACGGAACGCTTGAAACTCACTAGTGGATGCATAGCGTACCTAGTAAAGGTCGGACCGCATTTGAACGGCGCTACGCTTCACTACACGACGCAGCACTAAGGGTCAAAATATTCTCGCACACGCGTAAAAATTGAGTAAAAATCTATAAAAAGCATGATTACTTCAAAATTAGATGTCTAATCGAAAATGTACCACAACGATGTTTTTGTCATTATATACCTAATACGCAAGTCTTGTTAATTTTTTTCGATATTACATTTATAAATTAATAATAGTGAGTGATTAGAGGTAATACTGTTAATACAGTCATTTTTTTTAATCGAGTAAATTTGTTAGAAACTTGTTTTGATTACAACAAGATTATCAGTAATATGATGAATAATGACATATATTTTTTCAAGTGCCAGAAGCTCATCAGATTTAGCTAAAAACCTTTTAGTGAAGCTGCTATATACGCCTTAAATGGAAATGGATTTCATTCTCTAACGAAAGCACATGCTGATATTTTATGAAAAGACTTTCTACAATTACTTTGCTTCAATTAATAAAACTCCACAAATAGGTACCTACCCGCAGTTATTGTTTTCGTAACCTATTTCGGCAGCAAGTTTCAACGTACGGCTTCAGATATAATTGAATCGTTTTTTACATAATTATAACATCAAATAAAGTTTTTCTTTGTTAGCTATCGCAGAATTCAAAGAGCCTAGAGCTCTGATCCCTTCCCCATGCTCTCTTTCTGCTATAAGACTAAAATATACCGTAACTTCTTGTGATAAAGCGTGAAATTGCATGTCTTAGACCTTTTTAAATGGAAATCTGTCTTATCACCTTTAGAATAGAGTCTCAAATATACACTTAAAAGCGAAGGTGGAAATGATAGATGTATTACGCAAGCGCGGAGATATTGACCTCCCGTGCCTCCCTACTCATTCCCTTAAATCTGGGGGTGTGTAGTGCTTACAGGACTTGCAGGGTCGTTCTTAGTGTTTCGATGTTGTAAGTATTCAATGTTTATTTTTACAACGGTGCCCATTCGACACGGTTTTTTATAGATTATTTTATTTATTTTGGATGAATGATTTTTATCTTATCGTTCCACCTCGTAACTTAGCAAGTACGTACATAATTTGATATTCGCCATTTATTTCTATATTCATTATTAAACTATATAATTTATAAAAGATTGATTTGACTTGATTGTTCGACTTTTAATTTATATCAATTCACTTTTAACATACATTTTAAACTTAAACCGCTTAAAATTTAAAGTTTTTATATTGAACAGAAAAAAAGATGTTGGTATTATTTATAAACTATCTCAAGTTTAGATAATTAGACAGAAAATTGATTCTAAGAAGCGCCAAAACTTTTTCAGAACAATACTACATGTACATAGTACATGTCAATGTGCACTCGACTATATGAATAATGAAATATGCAGAGTTGCAAAATCGTAATGTACTCCGTCTAAAGGGATAAAATAAGCAAGGTTACAAAATATCCAAGATTTTAAAACGGAAATTATCGAAAAATGTTTAAGCAACAATAAAATATGATCAATAATACCTTCAAAGGATTTATTTTGATATTTTCAATCACGTAGGTACCTATGTAGGCTTGTTTATTTTATCTCTTTAGACGGAGTACATTACGATTTTGCAACTCTGCATATTTAATTATTCATATAGACGAGTGCACATTGACACGTCGTGACAGACGCACGCAGACGAGTGAGCATCGGGAAAATCGTGTCAATGCATCCGGCTCGAAGGACCATTAGATGTAGGGTCCAAGTTAGAACCCTGGATGTAGCAAGAAATAGTTAAAGATTGAAGTTATTTATTGACACGATTATTCCGATTATCACTCGTCCGCATGTCTGTCACGGCGTGTTAAAGTGCACTCGCTTCTATATGAATAATGAAATATGCGGAGTTGCAAAGTTCGTACTTTGTACTTTGGGCTTCCTCACGTTATCGAGATCACGGACATGATTTTCCGAAGTGCCACTAGTTACAGCTTATAATTTTTTTTATTTCCTAACGAAGTCTAATTTTGATCACTATCTCTCGTGTTGTTAGATGACGTTAGACGTATAATCGAAGATAGTAGGTGAAATGCGGCATAAATAATTATGACAAAAGGTACTTTGTTGGATACGTTTTTTCCCAAGTATTTCGAAAGCTACTCTATTTGAAAGCGTATCCAATTACCTTTTTTCACCCTTTGCTTTCAGGGGATTGTGATGGTATGTACCTTTAATATCGAATATGCAATGTGCCACTGTCAAGGTTACATCGATCGTCACAAAAAGCAAGTGGGATACCACTAGTCAAAGCGCTATCTGTCTCATTCTAATGGATAATCTGCGTTGTGGAAAATTTGTAGGAGGGTGTTTGTAAACAAAGAAATGGTGTGGCAACGGACTATTGTAACGCGCAAGCTTGCATGCAATACGATTTGATAGACGTTAAAACGTGATAAAGTCCGCAGCAGATTTATTGAATGTTATGGAATTTGAAAATGCGGTCTGTGAAACTCTACCTATGTGTAGGTGCCCATTACATTCAAAATACGAGTTTAATCATTAGATCATTAATTAAGTTTCTCGTATTACTTTCGTGTTTGGACACCTTTTTGTTCAATCTAACCTTGATATTTATTATATCTGTGCTTTTTATATTTTAAAAAGCAGAAACGGTTACGCGATCACGCAATGATTTGCCTAAGGTTCGAATCCTAAAATACATGATGCAATTAACCATGGAAGGACATTTTTTTAGTGTTTGTTAGCTATTATAGCTAAGCTCTCAAGATTCAAGATATTTATTTGCATAAAATACTGGTATTAAAGGTGTTTACAAAAGAAATGGAAACTTAGCCGTACTTTGCCAGTGTAGGCGTACAAATATTTTTCGTTATCATAAAATTAAAAATTATTCAAATTCAAATTCAAATTCAAAAGTCTTTATTCAAATAGGCCCCAAAGGAGCACTTATGAAAGTTAAAATGACTCTAACAGCCGGCCTCTGCAACATTCATCTACCCGAATCACAGACTAAAACTAATGCTGTCTTTATCAGAACATAATAAATGACAAAGACAACAACAGACCCAATCCGTGCTCAAAGTCAACGAATCTTCCAGAAACCCACCGTGCCCGTTCCAAATTGGTAAATTATTAATTATAACGTTATATAAATTTAAATCATACATGCAATTAATTATAGATTTACTTATTATTAGTTTTAATGTCATGTCATAAAATCCATACAGATAAATAAAATTGAAGTGTCTGTTTGTAATATCAAAATAACAGCTTTTTACCAAATGCATATGAAAGTATATACGGTACCTATAACAAAACAACCATTTTTTAAATTTTTGTCTGTCTGTCTGTCTGTTTGTTCCGGGTAATCTCCAAAACGGCTGGACCGATTTTGACGGGATTTTTACTGGCAGATAGCTGATCTTACAAGGAGTAACATAGGCTACTTTAATTTTAGAAAAATAATTAGGGTTCCGCGCTAAAAAATAAAAACCATGTAATCCAAAATCTTCACGCGGGTGAAACCGCGGGGCAGCAGCTAGTGTAAAATAAAATAGGAGTCCAATGTCACAATATTATTTTGCCATGTCAGATATCTAATTTATATATTGATGTATATTTATATATACTATTTTAAAAATCGTAGACAGAGTTGAAAATGAGTCGCCAAGCACCTTTCGGTTTGTTACAACTTACAACAAACTCACTTGCGCGTCAGTCCCTATTCTAGGCTCATCGAATTTACGACCTAGAGACTGCATCATCCCTTAAGATTAGATAGAAAACAAACGCTAACCTAAAACAACAAGGTTTTCGTCAGTGAAATACAAATATGCATACCTATGTATGGCAGAACATATATTATACCAGTCATAAAATATACGATCAAACAGAATTCTCCACTGCCAATGTGTTATGCCAAAAGATAAGCTGGAATCTAGACCCGTCAGTTTCATGTCTAGTGTACCAGATATATTGGTGATTCGGATATTTTGGCAACGGTAACAGTATTTTCTTCAAATCTGAATGCGTTCGTTAAGTATAGAATTTGTGGATTATAGCGTACATTCTGTTTTGGACGTTATTGCATGCTAAATGTAGCGTACCTACCTCAACAAATGTATTGCGTAATCTGCGGCGCAAGTACGGATCTATTCGGGTCGATAAAATTCGATAATATTCGATAAAATTGACAGTTCAAATCGATAAGGTGGGATTTATCGAGCCTCGAAACAATCGACAAAAGTTATCGAGAAGCTAGGTCGAATCCAAAGAGAATATAGAGCTACTACAATACTTTACGATCGGACTTCGGTACTCGCAACATTCGATAAATTTGTCGAGTTTTTCGGTTCGACAAATTTATCGAACCGACTTCCGTACTCGCGCCGCTGTTGCGTTTGTATCTTTTAGGGCGCTTCGCAAACGATAACGACATTTCGTACGATATGATTTTACCACAAAGCAAGTCTTAGTAAAGTTTAGCAACGGTTTAGATTAGGATGGAAGGTGATAGGGATGGGTACAGTACTGGGGCACCGTTGTGGTCCTTCGGATACCCCGTGGTCCTGTGTAGCACCGAGGTAGACCACCTGACAGACTGTTAATTTCTTTGATTCTCTAGATACATGCAGGGAACCATAATGTTAGAGTTTAGATGGGCTGCCACACGCACGAGTAACCTTATCATGCTACTTATTTGTCAGCAATTATTGCTAATTTCATGCTAATTATTTAATTTATTTGTAGCGTCAAAAGATCCTGTCAAACTGCTAAAAAGGGCTTTTAGATAACAACTCTAAGGGACAACAACGATTAAGATTAATTTTATCTAACTGTTTTATTCTACAAAATGCTAAGTTCAAAGCGCCGCGTTGTTTTTAGTCCCAGTTATCTGTTAACTACGTTTGCTTATTTATTCCCAACGTCGAATGATGATGGTTTTTGAATAAATTACTCGGGTAATATAGGTATGCCACTTTTTCTTTATGGAGTACCCGATGAAAAATTTTTAATTTGTGTTTTAGATTATTAGAATTACGTTTTTAGGCACATCGCTCACCAGATCGAATCGTCGTATCTCGATTGTTTGATAGTTTCTGTACCTTTATAGGTTACACCTACACTTTATAGGTTAGCATTTGTTTATCTCGCCCAATTTTAATATATATATATATAAGCTAAGCTTAAATTACAACAGGCTCTCAAGTGCAACTATCGGAATACACGCGATAGGTATTTGGCAACAGATTTTCATTTATTCTATTCTACGCTAAGTCATCGAATCACATCGTCACTTATCACAGGGTGAAAGTAAACAAAAACATAATAATGGTACCTCAAGTCACCATGAGTCTTGATAAGTTGTTATAATTGGCCAAACAGACCACGATGCCTCACATTGTTATTGTCTGACTGTTTATTTTACCCTCCTTTCGCACTAAGTAGGCAAAATCAGTAGTCTGAATGATCTACATTAGATGTTAGATGGTTTCTTCCTTCCTTCTTGTATGCTCAAGCGGATCAAATAACCGACGGCAATACATTTTTATAGTGTAGTTTTAGTATAACTTTAATAAAACAACAATCCTTAAAAAGTAGTAAACAGATTTATATATAATATCTTTAAAGCTCTTTCACTCCATTCAATTTACCGCTACGAATATCGGAAACTTATCTCTGTCTATAAGCGTTTTAGTAGTCTCAATAAGTCCCCCACTTAAGCGTTACTTCAATGGAATTTTCTTACGATTTTCCTTTCCGTTGGACTCGTAGAATTACGTAAAAATGAGCGAATTGTTGTGTTCGCTTACGCCCTTTTAGGGACCGTACTGCTACGGGCCGTAACTCTAAGGAGGCTCTACGTCGTAGACAATGTTGTCGTAAAAGCTACGAATTGGTTACGCTTCTTAAAATCTGGATAGTGAAAGCACATCGGTTGCGAGCGGCACGCTTGTTTCGATCTAGGTCGAATGCTGTCGTTGGATAATCATAATATTCAAATTAAACTCCAATGAGGTTCTGTTTATGCATGATTGAACTAAAAGATGTTACTGTCTCGTCTCTTTGGTATATAGTAATCGTAACCATACTTGAAATGCTACTTTAAAAACAGAAGTCCTAAGTTTTTCTTAGTTTTTAGTGAATGTAACTGTATGTTATTTATGATGTGCCTGTTATACTATTCCGTGGCCCTATTTTTTTAAATTCTGTTTGTAAGCGAGACAAGCTGGTTGTATGCCTACTAGTAAGCATTACGCTAGCCTATAACAATTGCAGTGCCACTCAGAACTTTGAAATACAAAGGCCTGCGTGGCAGTGCATTGCGCCCGTTATCTTGAGACATTAGGTATTAAGTCTCATAAGCCCAGTAATTTAACTGGCTATCATCAAACCGGAACACAGTAATACGCAAGTACTAGTAAGCTTGGCAGCAGACTTCACACACTCAAGACAGACACTCGTAGATGAGTTAATCCTACCACTTAGTATAATAATTACAAAAATTATCACACACTCAACGCACAGTTGCACTCGCATTCCCTGTATAGCAGGTAGCATGAAACAACTCTCAAAAAGAAAACCGTCGTTTATGTGTAGGTATAAAATCAATTTCAAAGAATATTCTAATCCCACGCGACCTCGTACACTATAAAAGGAACGATAATTGCGCGTAGAGTAATTTATTTCCATTATTTAAACTATTCCTTCTTCTTTCGACAGTATCGATATAATTTTCGGCACTATCTTCCCACCACAGCGCTCTTCCCCACCTCCCGCCTCACGCTTTAGCATTTCAGAAGTGTTGCTAGATCGTTTAGTCTAGTGCGATTTTTGTACATTTTCACAGCATTTTGTACCAACAAACAAAAGCAGACACACACACACACACAAACAAACACCTGCACTAGAACTGCCTGTGTTGCAGGTGGCATGGACACATACTACGTAATAAAAATTGTATTGTATGTCTAAACAATACAATTTTTATTATGCTCACTACACAATATCTGCCCGGCTGGTTTAGCACGATTTGTGTAATAGTTCTGATGAAGTAAATAAATACTACTTCTATATACATTATTTGTAGCCTTTGTCTTATACTTATCGGGTCTTAGTTTAAACTAGCTGTACCGCACGGCTTCGCCCATGTAATATAAGTAGCCTAAGTTACATCAGCTATCTGCCAGTGAAAGTCCCGTCAAAATAGATCCAGCCGTTACCGAGATTATCTGGAACAAACAGTCATACAGCCCGACAGGAAAAAACAATAAAAAACTGTTTTTTGTTATAAGTACCGTATATATTTCATATAGTAGGTAATATGCATTTAGTAAAAGGTGCTCTTTTGACATTACCAACAGACACTTCAATTTATTTGTAAAGTGTCTGTAACAATTATAATTACATTTTAAAATTAGGTGGACCGACGACCTAGTCGAAACTGCGGGGAACCGTTGGATGCGAGTAGCCGATCCAAGTGCGTTTTATGGGAGAGGCCTATGTTCAGCAGTGGACGTCTTCAGCTGATTATGATGATGATGAAAAGCTTGTTTTATGAGTAAGGTTTGTTATTCGCCTGACAAAGATCGGCTCTTTTTTATACAAAAACATTATAATGTACACTTTCTTAAAATAAAAAAAAATCGAATAATAACTACAAAGAGACATTCCCTTATTGCTTATCACATTATATTATCCTTGTGTATTGTTTATTTGATTTCGTTTTTAATTTCAACAAAAGCGTATTTATTACCACATAGTGACTGGCAATACTGGCTTCAGTTCCCTTCAGTCGGTTGCGAGGGGCGCGCGCGTTCGGTACCTAACGATACACCGCCACCTTTGTTTCGACGCCATTCTGTGTCGGTACTTCCTGGATAAACTGTCAACAATCGGGTTAGGAATCGATACTTTAACGGTAAGTGGGATTCTATATTTAAATAGATGGGATGTTATTGGGTGTGTTTGATTTTACTGTTGGTTATGCACGGGGCTATGGGAACCAAGGACGCTTTTGTGTATCACCGCCACTGAGGTTTCGTATTGCGCTTTCGGGAGGGCTGGATGGGTGTATGCTACCTTTTGAAAGGAGGCGGTGACTGATTTGTTTTTTAGTTTTATTCGTAGTTGCGTATTAAAATGTTGACTTATTCACTTAAACATTTAAAAAATAATGGAGTGAAATTAATGAAGATGTCGATGCAACTTTTTAATGTATTGTTATAGTTATACAATTTGATAAAAATAATTACTTAAATATTACTAAGAAGAATTTACTTAGGAACTATTATATTACTTAAGAATCATTGTATAACCTTTTTTATTGTGACATGACAAAGAAATCTTTAAAAACGGTTAATCGTTCAAAAGACAACAAAAACAAATCTATTAAGGTCGTTAATTAACGGATACATAACATTTCCTTTCTTTACTTTTACAAAGCGGTATTCATTAAAAAAATGCATGGAGAAACGAAAAGTTTGATCAATTTACTCAACCCCTCTTTGAGTATAGCAATTATGTCATCGAAAGAGATAAGATTACTACGTTTCAGTTATAATCCATCTCTTGCTATGAAAGGATTGACGCCTGAAGCTAAACAAACTGGATAGTAAAGTTACGTTACTAAATCTATTTAACGATTGTTTAGTAAAACCGAGCGTAAGAATAAATGTTAGTCAATATCCCGGGTGTTGTCACAGGGCAGTCACGCCCTCTCGCGATCGTCGAACTTCCCTGCAAACGGGGTCAAATGCTTTCGCTATTCTAAGTTATTCGATCTTGAATAGAAGGTTTATTGCCAAGGAATTTATTGAAATAGTTCTTGCGGATCGCGAAAACTTTGTTTCTTATCGATGACTAAGTTTGATTTTAGTTCAATGAATTCGAATTCAATTATTTTTAAATAAATACCTAACAGAATTAATTAAGGTAATTTTGTTAGTGATTGTACTTAGAAATGAAATTTCGCATTGAGATGGATTAAATGAATCTTATTTCTTGTTATGAAAATAAATATGGCGTCGATCGGCACAATAGTTTTATCTTACAAACAATCGTATACGCAAACAGACACACACACATTTACAAACCTGCACTAGAACATTAACATCCTTGCTAATAGACACTGTATAAAGCCTGAAATAGTTGCACAATGTTTTGTGTCTTTAGATTCATTTTAAAATTGTCAAAGAATAATAAAGATTAAATATTGTGTAACTGTACCACCATTATACATTGTTTATTAGTAAGACCCTATATCATTGGCGTTTCTGTGTGCAACAGCTCGTAAGCCATAAAAGATGACGTAATACTATTTGTATTAACTGACATATCAGATTGTTTGCCAAATAACCTTTAGTTGCCTGGCTTGTGCTCATACTAAAATAAACAAGTCGTTGTAACAAACGTTACATAAAAAACACAACTGTCCTAGCCAGAGTCACTCGGGATAATGTAAGGATCTAACGATACCTCATACATCCAAATCTGTTCAAGCATTAACAAGTTATGGTGGAATATACATACATGAACTCTAAACAAATATACACATCTTTTTTGTGCAGTCGGTAAAGAAAGGTAAAGTTAAGGAAGGAAGTACTGGTCCGATTCCAAAAAGTCTTCGACTAATATGAACCTACATTGACCCTTAGAGCTATGGTCTACATGTTGTCCTGCTTCCACGAGTGCGAAGCTGCGGACAAAAGCTAGTAAGAAATATAACACTTGTAAAATGCAGTAGGTACAGAATTATTATGGATCCTGTTATCCTGCTAATATTATAAACGCGAAAGTTTGTGTGGATAGATGTATGGATGTTTGTTAGTTTATACATCAGCATAATACATAGGCTACAATTCATAAAGATATAGGTAACGTTCAGGGAAGCCGCAGGTGGAAGCTAGTATGACTATAATTTGAAAACACATCAAAAACCAATATAAACTGTGGTAAAGCGCAGACTTGCAGCTTATTTTCTTTGGCTAGTTGCCAGTTGATTCATGTTGCATAAATCGAAACAAACTCATTTCTAGAAGCCGTGACATAACAACAAAAAACTGTGTTCCAATTCAGTCCTGTTTATTTTAAGAATCTTACCTTACCTACCTCAAGTAAATAAATAATTACCGCGCGCTTGGTGCAATGAACCTACACAGGGTCGACCCGCGCATCGTCGGAATGAAAGACGGTTTCATAACAGTAAATAAATAGATTGCTTGTTTTCTACTAAAGAGGATTTTTCATGTCAAGTTTTCAAGCAATGCAATAGATATTGATCAGTGGTAGTGCAGCTACCTCTTGATCTTTCGTTAGTTACGATTTCCTGTGTCGCAGCTGGCATATACAGACACAATCATACAAAATCGTGCCCGGTCGAACTCGTGACCTCTCGCTATGTAGGCAGGTTTACTACTACGGAGTAGTCAACCATTACATAATCAGAGAACCGTTACTTATTATGAAACGAGAACTTTACTTATCTTATAGCTGAAACGCTCTATAAATTACTTTCACTTAACTTTCACAAAGAAAGTTTACCTTTTTGCTTGGTGCCAAAGAATACTACGCAATATCGGGATATTGCGTAGTATTCTCTTTCTTCCCGTAGCGCGTGCTACGACTACGCTACGATGCTACGCAGTTGTCTGCTGCGCAGTTTTCAGACCCCTTTTAGCGTAGAACTTTTGTTATTACACAATGTTTTCGTAACTTTCTCGTTTGAAATCGTTACCCATTTTTGCAGCTGTGTGTAGATGTAGTGAGTTTTTGTGTTTTCAACTATTACTAATAAGCTTTTTACACGACTGCACGAAAACTGAGTGTAATGTTTTTAGGGTTCATTTATGTATGTGTGTATGACTGTATGTGAGTTTCTTTATTCCAACTTAACTTTTAAATGCCTGAACAGATGTTATGGGGTATCGTTAGAATCCTTACATCATCCCCAGTGACACTGGGTCATGTTTTTTATTTATATAACTTTTGTTACATCGACTTGTGTATATTCTCGATAGGTTGGTATTTGACTCTTGACTTTACTCACCTGGTTTCATGTGGTTATGTGGATGAAAATAGGAAACATGCTAAACAGAAAGTGCACCTGCCGATCCGATAGCCAGTATTGAGGAACGATATATGTAGCTCCAGGTGGACCACTTGACCAGGTGATAGGACTAACTCATCTGCGAGTATCCCTCTAGGTGGGTACCACCGCTTTGCTCGTGTTGTCTGCCACCAAGCAGTAAGCAGTGGTCCAGTTTGATGAGCAAAGCAGGCAATGAAATTAACTGGTCTTATGATACGTAATACCTAATGTCACAGGGTAAAGACCACAATGCAGCGCCGCGCAGACCTTTGTTTTTCAATGTTCTGAGTAGCACTGCAATTGTTATGGGCCGGCGTTACGCTTACCATCAGGCAAGTGACCAGCTCGTCTCTTTCTGGATAGTAAAATTCTTTTTATATAAAAAAATATAGAGATAGCTTATAGATTTTCGCAAAGTACACCTTATTCCATAAAACAAATTATGAAAATACTTAGTCTAAGATTCATAGACACGTTCAGTCGTTCAGGCGTGGGTTCATGCTTGCTTGCTATATTCATGTCAGAAGACTGTAGAATTTAGGCTTACTGTCTTACGTAACATCAGTTTACCAATATTACATCTCTTCAAACCTTGTTATTCCTATAAAATTTTCAGAATATTCATATAACATTGTGCGGTGGGTAATGTATTACGTGTGGAATACCTATGCTGGGTCACATTCATTACAGCGGGGCCTTAGAGCGGCTTTTATCCACGTACGCTCATAAATAATGTCGAGAAAAGCTATTAGCTATGTAGGTACTAGTTTGATCTCGCAACTTTACTCGCACTTTTCCTATTATTATTTTATTAATCTCGATAAGTAGGTACCTATCTTGACACTTGTGTTCTTAACTAAAATAGTCTGAACACGTACGCTAATCTTACAATAGAACTGTTACATACTCAAATGCAGCCATGTTAGTCCATGTTAGTCCAGAAGCGCTACAGAGCTCGGTCCTCGACACTTCTTCTCCAATCACTGCCAAAACTCGACGTATAATTTGCTAAACTTATGTTTGTTATCTCAAATATTATCTGTCTTTGTCTTTTACTACAGCCGAATTTGTTGCGATGGAATTGAATCTCAAATAAACATTCAAACTTTCACATTTAGAATGTTCGAATAAAGTATGCAGGCTATAAGTACCTAATTGTTGGATGAACATCAGATAACGTTTACACCACGAGACACTAAAATCTAAATGTCACACATGGTAGCCTTATCATTCATAGCGATCTCTTCCAGACAACCCATAAGCTAAAGTAAAAACTAAAAAGTATGGGATAGTGGCTTTTTTACATATACACATGAATTATGTGACTGGGGCAAAGGTTTTTTAGTATTAGGAATTATCTCAAGCAAGCGTTACTGTGTTCCGAGTTGATAACTGGTGTTAGATTCTAACTCTGTCCGTTTGGATGGACGTCACTGCTTTTCTCGTGTCGTGTGCCGTGATTTCAGACTTCCTGAGAGATGGATCCATTCAAGTAATGATACCTAGATGCCTGCTCGTCCGATCAATTGGCTATAAATGCCAGAGTCCCTCCTGCTACACATCAACTACCTGCTTAAACCATAGGTACACAATAGTTATATATCCCATGCACGAACTAATGGGGCTCAGATACAGTCTCGTAGGGAGGCCATGGTCGAGCGCATGAACTTTTCCTCAAAGGCAATCTCCGATTGGGGCAATGCCAATCTAGACAAGTAGCAGCGTGAAAGCATTACTGTGTTCCGGTTTGATGAAAGTACTCAGTGAAATTACTGGGCTTATGAGACTTGATAACAAATGCCTAGGGTAACGAGCGTACTGCAGGCCTTTGTGTTTCAAAGATCTGGGTGGTACTGCCGGCGTTATCCTTACATTGATTACCATCAGGCAAACGAACTGCTCATTTCGTTATCAAATACTATAAAAAACCAACTTATTTTGATTACGTAATTTATATTTCTTAGTAACTGATTAACAATAGCATATCGATGGAACAATGAGGCCATCAATATATGTTTTGAATTACTCGAGCGTAGACGTGAAGATTTTTAATACGGTTTGTTAACATAACAATTGCAAATTTTTCGTGCGTCCAGTAAACAAATCACCAATTAGATAAACGAATACAATAATGGACGCCAAAATATACATGATTAGTTAATTATGAGTAATGGATTACTTTCATAAAACAACATTTGTTATTGTCTGTGCTACAAACTGCGTTACATTAAGCTTTTGTTTTCTTTTACTAAATAAAGATTTATGTAAAAGAAAGTGTTTACGTGAAAATTTACGATTTGGTAGATTAATGGTTGATATATAAATTGATCATTATAGCCGTTTTCTGTTTAAAGAACTTTCGCAGGAATCGCGTGTAAAACGATTACTGTGTGTAGCTAGCAGGTAGCTAGCGAACAATTTGACTAACAGTTCAAATAAACTATACAAAATGGTAAACCGAAACATTTAGAGTTCGCAATCAAACCCCACTTCAAGATCTTACTTTTCTTTGAAATATAAATTCAGGAAAGGTGATGCCAAAATATCTGCTTTATAATTGATTGACACTACCTAATGCGGTCACTTTCAAACAAAGCCTGGCGGTCGTACGCGAGCCGACTAATTGGATTCGCTTCACTTATTCGTGGATAATCAATATAGCACGTGTTTCCACGAACCGTGTTGTGAAAATATTCTTACAGGGAAACTGGATAGATAAATACCACTAAACTCTATTTTGTGTAAATTTTATCCCTTATCTTGCAATACAACGAATATAGGTATATTTTAGCATCTTTAGTCATACAGGATCTCTCCTGCAGAAGTTATTCTATCCTACTAATATTATAAAAGCAAATGTTTGTGTGAATGTTTGTTACCACGTATCTCCGTGACAACTAAACCAATTTTGATGAAATTTGAAATGTGAAATTTGAGATAGTTTAGGTTTTTGAATAATAAATAGGCTACAAAGACATACAACGCGGGCGGAGCCGCGGATGAAAGCTAGCATTGTATAAAAGGCAGTTTTTGTGTTACAGGTGTTAAAAACCTCTTGATTGGCGAATTTTCTTGAATGCTATTGGTCCAAAAAAGCGGGATTTTTTTTCTATACAATAATAATTCGAAAGGGAAAGTGACAAAATGCATGGTCTTGGTGTAATACAAGAGACGATAATTATGTGAATTAATTGCGAGCAAAGCCATCAGTTATTCATCAACCCCAGTTGTGATTTTCAGTCATTATTTCAAATAAATACAATGCTAACGAAGGAATTATCAATCGATGCGTCACTAATAGTCAGTATTTAGATATTAGAAGAACTGATTGACAATCGTGATTGATCGTTAATGGAACTCTTAATGGCGTAGGGTGTTGTAGGTATTCACAATATTTTATGAAACCGTAGTTGAGTTTACAAAGTTAATGTTTCATTTGTTGTTAATTTTAATGTATGATTGGACAGCCGGCGTAGGGAATTGTCTAATTGAGTTTTAATTACTGACTGCTTTACTAATGAAAGTTTGACCTGAAATAATATGGTAATACCTACTGTTTTAAACTTTTACGCCAATTTACTAATTCGTACATTGTAAGTGGTTCCTGCCCTTGTCCCATATTACACGGGCTTGGCGCAGTACGTCTTTATAAACATACTACTTTTAAGTTTATTGAAATTGTATAAATTGTATATGTAAATTGAAATTATATGCAAAAAATATACGTACTTCCTCAAGACTTTTAGTTATATGCCATGTCCAAAAATGGACCTCAATATATATATATGCCTTGCCAATAAAAAAGCAAAAATACAGAGAACTTTTAGATTAATCTGGATAACAGCCAAATGTGCTTCGAGCTTTTCCGGTAACAATTCGCTATAAAACGAAATGCCTAATTTATGAATCTACCTTCGTATTTTACGATTAGGCTTTGGAAGGTACACTTCTATGGAACCGAACGGTTGGGTACTAAAATGTGACTGAAGTTGTTTTGTTTGTATACAATAAAAAAACTCTACTGCGCAACAAAAGAAAATACATAAATCGCGGAATTAAAACTATAAATTACCCACATTATATAATCTTATTTAAAACTAGCGGCTGCCCCGCGGTTTCACCCGCGTGGAGATTTTGAATTACATGGTTTTTATTTTTTTGCGCGGAACCCTAATTATTTTTCTAAAATTAAAGTAGCCTATGTTACTCCTTGTAACGTCAGCTATCTACCAGTGAAAGTCCCGCTAAAATCGAACCAGCCGTTTCGGAGATTACCCGGAACAAACAGACAGACAGACAGACAAAAATTTTAAAAATGGTTGTTTTGTTATTGGTACCATATATACTTTCATATGCATTTAGTAAAAAGCTGTTATTTTGATATTACAAACAGACACTTCAATTTTATTTATCTGTATAGATGGACTTCCGCAGAGTAACGCCTGATTCCATCAAATATATGTAGGTATGAATTAAAAGCAGAACATCTTAAAAGTTTATAGTGCAATAAGTGGTCTTATCGATATGTATTAATTTCTTTTTTTCATCTATAGTGTCAAACGACACATTTAACATTTATATTTTTTGCGTAACTCATAGTTTATCCCAGATTGCTAAAGCTATTGCTTACTTTTCATGACCCACTGTCGTCATCCTGGTTCCTGTATAAGTTCTCGTATTTTTATTACTTTTCTTAGTACCAGCACAGAATAAGCAATAGTACAAGTAGTACCAGATGAGCAGAAACCTACCAGAGATAGGTGATCCATAGTAATATTGGATACGTACAATGCAATATGAATATATTATATATTAGAACTTCTCTAACATCTATTTTTAAACAATTTTCAAAAAGACAAAATGTTTGACGTCCGATATGTCGGGTCGCTAGTTTATCATGTTTTTAATTAAAATTTTGTTACTGTATCCATTATAACAACAATCCGTTAAAAATATATTTAAAACAACCAGCGAATATTAGAGAAAGGTTCTCTTGTATTATCTGCAAAAACAATCTAGTTTAGTTCCATTAGTGCCTAATGGATCGCCTCAGGGTATACACTGAGCGATCCAAGAATTAAATAACAAGTTAGGCCTTGAACACTTGCCAATGACTTTTGAAGGCCGACTTCGTGATGTTGTGTTGTCTTTATAGCAGAGTTAAGTAAACATGGCATTAATTTATCCAATAGCTACATAATCTCAACATGACATCCTCATTACTTGAAATATTTTACTAGGGACAGCAAAAAGCTAAATTATTAAGATACTAGCTTCTGTCCATGGCTTCGCACGCTAAGAATCAGGATAAACAGTAGCCTATTACCTATAGCACTCAGGGATAAGGTCTATTAGTGAACGATTTTTTAGAATCGGACCAGAGATTCCAGAGTTTAGATGTAACAAACAAACATACAAACTTTAACTTTTTGTAATATTAGTTTAGATGATAACTAATAAGACAAAACTAAAACTCTATACACAAACTTATTTAAAATATAAACAGCTAGCAGTAGACAATGTTCTCAAAATACTAGTTGCATTGTCACGTTGAATGTCTGTGCTAACTGCTAAGAAACACAGCCAGCATTGGTCTCCTGTTGCTCCCACCACGCTTCCCACTATCTTAGAGTCACCACACACGTCCACTTCAATCCACAAAATTCCAACGTTCCAAAAACCGCCCGTGTGTGGGGAATCTCGGATAGATTATGTGGAGTGATAGATATTAGAAATCGAAGCGTTCCAAATCCAACGTTCCAACTCATCGTTAGTGTAGGCCGATACGACGATCCATTTTGTGCTCAGCTAGCAGTACTCGAGATGCAGAATGACCGAAAAATTAAGCGATGCACGGCACGCTCGGAATGGAGTGCCCGTCTGTGTGCTCGAAATTGGACCATCGTTCCACGACTCAATCTACGATGCGCGGAGCGATGGATTTGGAACGCTCGTGTATGGTGAACTTTGCAACGCCTTTAAAATTCCATGTGCTAGCGTATCCTACGGGCTCTGCGTTTTGACCTCGAAATACTCAAATATATTATAACTACCTATTAGCAAGAGATACTTGCGCCTTTTGAGGCTCTTAGCTGATTCAACCCTCAATAACCTTATTTTGGTTACCAGAAACTTATAAGGCTAAGGCAATATTTAGATCATTTGGTATAGTAAGTAAAGAAAGTTTAGGGCACTTACGGTTTCTTTTCATACTAAAAAATGGAAGAAGCGGGAATATCACAAATCGCTCCAAGGTCACAGTATTCGCCAAGCAAAGCAATATATCATGTGATACATGAATAACAATGAAGAACATGTTAATAATAAAATTCAGTAGACAATATACGACAAAATCTTCAGTTTTTTAATTTAAAAAAAAGTTGTGATTATAATGTTTCAGCTAACTAAAGCGCAGTTTCTGCTATAACGCTTTTTTAGAAGGTAGTATTTAACTTGCAAAGTTTGCATGTATGTTTGCTTAGGTCAAATCTTGCAAGCTAATTTTGACCCACTTCCCGGTGTTCAAATGAGCCGAAATTTTACATACATATGTAAATCGAATGAAAATGTAATATAATGATGTCACAGAGCTGGTATGATGATAGAGCCGGAAGTTCGGCACAGGAACTCTGTAACGAAACGACGTAACCCCATCGAGTTTGGGCTCGTTTGATTTGTCTTTGCAAGTATTCTGATCCTAAATGATGTTCAAGGGCCTGACGATGAAGCCGGATCGTGGTCACAAGATTACACTTGTCTGAAAAAATATATTTTTCCACAAAGAACTTTTTAAAAGTTAAATTATCATAATCATTAGGATATAATATTGTATCACACTATTTCTACTATAACCATTATCCGTATTACCACAAAAACAGTACCTATACACACCGAGATGAACGTGACAAAAATAAAAAAAAATATCACTGAATTGAGAACCTTCTCCTTTTGGAAGTCTGTTAAAAAGGTTAAATTAAGTATGAATAATTTGAATATTCAATGTCAGTATCAAAGTTCAGTGTTTATAAGGTGTGCGTAAATCGTAAAGTAATCGTTATAGTTTCACAGTCACCCATTAAAATTTGATTTATGTCTTTCTTTACAACTCTAATAATGGCAAAGAAAGTTACAGTTGGAGTATTGGAGTAATAACAAGTTCTTAGCAATAACTTGGTACCTATCGTTTTGACGCGGCGAAGTCTTCTTGAAAACATTTTATAAACTTCTTTTAGCGTTAAGTACTTAATAATGTTAATATACTACAAACTACGAACTATCAGTGTTACAAGTTATCTACAAGTCTCCAATATTTCTACTTTTTCCCGTCATGTAATGGTTCACAAATTATAGCTCTACTATATCCCCGCAAAAGTGTTAAATAAGTTTGAGAGATGAAATACTAGAGTATTTATCTCTCAAACTTCAACAAAACAGGGTATCTCGATGTCAAGGCGTGCTGTATTATGGCAAAACGGCAAGACCCTTGCCCCCTTCATGCCCCCTTCATGATGGGAAGATGCCGATCACTTGCTGAATGCAAGTAACGTTTTCCGGAAGATGCTGAATAGTAGACGTTTTTTATAAAATGAGTATACCCATCGATTATTGCGTTATGTTATGTAACTGCTTTCAACTTCCAAGCTATTAATATTACTGTGACTACGTGTGACTCTTAACACGTTAGCGTGGCCCTTTGAAGGCTATTTTTTGTAATTGGATTTTAATGAGGTCGTAAATGGAATGTCTGTAGATGAAGTTAAACATTATGAAACGGTATAGCATGGTTGGTGAAAAGCTTTTTTCGGTTTTAAATCGAGGATACTATTTTACTACCGCAGTGCTACAAAATGCAGTCCTTCAACATGGGTATCAAACGAGTTATTAAGGGTCAGCAATGCATTGGTAACGCTCCCAGTGTTGCAAATGTCCATAGGCGACGGCCGTCTATATTTTGCATTCGATTTCAAAAAAATACTATTATTTGAGCTGTAAAGAAGTAACAAGCTTTCGTAGTCCACAGCTATTTAGCATTCCACCTACCAATAACAATGTTACTCGGAATAATCCTCTAATTAGGATGTGTCACACTTACAACACCAAATGTGTTGCTTTTATTTTCTCGTGTAGTCTCCAGTCATTTAAACGTTCAGTCAACCAAGTTATTATTTAAGTACAACTACTCCGGTTTCTTTGTTTAATTTTTTTTTTGTGTCTACAATTCACAAGTAAGTTGTGTATAGTTGTAATTGGATCTTAGGTTTACAGTGTTTATCATAAATAAGTGTTATTAAGTGTACTATTCAACCTATTATCTGTAACTGTACCTATATAAATAAATAAATAAATAACATTAAAAAACTCTTACAAACGGTTCCGTAGCTAAGTTGGTGGTAACGCCTAAAAAGCGAGATGCTCCGGGTTTGATTCCCGGCTGGGGTTAGCATAAAGTTTGTTCTCGGCCCTTGGATTTTTGTGTTGTGTATTTGTGAGTCACATGCCCGACTGCGACACGGAATCATAGTGTGAAGAATTTGTATGTTGATAACAATGCGGAATCCACAGATACAAAGCTACATTGACATATATATTGCCTCACTAACATAAATGCAACATAATAATTATAACCCATTCACTGTAAAAACTTCCCTTGTGTAAGACGACACACCTGTATCGATTTGGAACATTTATCGATATCTGTTTTATGATTATCGAATCATGCAAAAGTGCAATTTATTTGATGGGTTGTAAAATAGTATAGGGTTGTCTAGAGGTCATTTCATTACAGAACATGTACATGTCAACCGACATCGATACTTCGATAGTTTTAATCCAGTTATTGCGCTTGTTTACGTAATTAAACAATGAGTTACACATTTAACGATTGTCCAAATTCGGTATTTAAAGAAACGTATTTTTTTTGTTACAGATTCTAAAAGCGACTCCACAGATTTCAATTCGAAATCGTGTCTGCGCCACCTAACGAGATACCACCATGATAGAGGACAATTGACCCTAAAAGTCTTACTTTGCGCCGCGTTTGTCACAATATGAAAGATACGACGACCGCACACTAACAGTGACAGAGAGAGGACACTTTCTATTACCGTTTTAGAACCATCAATGCTAAATTACAGACTAGTGTCCACGCATTTCTTGAAGCAGCCGTAGTTTGTTCGTGCTCGTAAAAAACAATTGACTGTCTGTGCCGTGCCCAATATGTGCCGGGATCGGGACATGTCGGAGCGAACCAGTGACATCATCAAATAGAGGTTTTATTATTGGACGCGACTGACTGTATTGTGTATAGTTAAGTGTACAGAATCCCGTCAAAACGGCGCGCATATTCCCCCCGCCGTTACGTTTTGTTTCTTTCACTTTGTTTTACATAAAAGGATAAGCAATAGCCCGGTCGTTTGTTTGGTCTAGGATTATTGTAAGGGTCTTTGCCCTCTAAGGGGCCACAAGAACGACCCTGGCCAGCCGTACTAGGGATAACATATTCAGAATATTGGACTCCATTGTCGGTGCAGCAAGATATTGCATTGTAAGTATTGCATTTTTGATAAGTTTATTTAAGAAAATACCTAGTCTTTAAGTAAACGCAGTGCTCTAACACAGATGACAAAATGATTAGAAAACTTTTCGGCGGATTTTATTAGATATATATAATCAAAAGAGTGTATAGATTAAAGTCGCTTATATATTTTGGGCGCATTCAGCCACATGAGTTCCAAAAACTTGGTTTAATTTCAGAAACGCGACTTTAACGGCCGAAAGCTTTCGGAAAATTGAGGGTATTTTCGAGTTAGCGAAAATGGTACAATTGGATATTTTACAGGTATTTCTGATAATCAATTTAAAAGGGGCTTCACTAACATCACTATTCTAAATTGTAGATTTCAATAACAATTTTTTATTAACCCGTTAATAATAACCCAAAAGCTTTACTAAATCATTGTTATAAATATTGGCTTGCGCGATATAGCATCATTGAATACACTGGAAAGTACTGCCTGGACACCTAGCTTATAATAAATCCTTAGAGATTGCCAAATCGGTTCAAGTTTGCTTTTCCTGTAGGTATCCTACGACTTACAATGTGTATAAATAGGTTTTGAATAAGTGTTGGTAGAGACTCAATGCTTCATCAATCTACTCTATGTGGCAACTAGTTATTAGACATTACAATTGCTTTTAAACGATACTATCTTTTTTTAATATTTATGAAGTAAATATCACTGTCCCTATACTTACATAATTATAATAATATGTATATACAATTATCCCACACTACATCCTTCTAAACACTACAAACAAAGGTCATTCACTATCAGAGTTTTCATTGAACATTATCACCTCTTCCATCTCAAATATTTTGGACTATAACAGTTTTTGTTTTACCCACATTCGATTTATTACCCATACTAAACTTCTCAGTGATTGAAGTCTACACTAAGGCACAATACATTACATTAACATTCATGACTTAGGGATACGGGCACGAAAGTGATTGCTCGAGCGAGCGGCGGGTAGTAATATCTGGGCTCGGGTGGCGTGCGCAGTGCTGCGAGCGAGAAGAGCGCGAGCGAGAGCCGGAAAAGGAGACAGAAGATATGGCGGCGCCTGAGTGCGGCGAGCGGGAGGCACGGAAGCGACGCGAGCGTCGTGACTCCGGTTCCGCGCACGAGCGGAAGGAGCGAAGACCGCATAGTGAAGAGAGACCGCAAGCGCCGCTGCCACCACCACCGCTCCAGGACTATAACCGTCTCGAGGTAAACAATCACTATGAGAAATTTCAGATGAAAACTATGTGTGTTGTAACTATAATAGTTTCCCGAAAGTCTGTACTACCTTAAAACACTTTTTGCAATTAACACAAGAAAACTCCTGTAAGAGAGAAAGAAGTGGCCCAATAATGTCATTTATAAAAATCTGTTATGAAATATCAATTTGATACTTCTATTTCACAGTCTGAACGCCGTGCTGAACGATTATCTCGCGCGCGTCGCCCCCAGTTTGGGGTTAACAAGCGACGACGCCCGCCGGTCAGGATCCAAAAGCAACCGAAAGAGAATGAACACTCCGCCACAATAGAAGAAACCAGGTGTATCACTCCGCCTCATTTCGAGTATGTCATAGTGCAGAAACTTCAAAGTGAGTTTGGTCTTTTATACACTTAACCGATGCATGATGTGACGTAAAAAATAAACCAACATAATCAAATCAGTTACAGTGTCACTGTGCTCGTTGATTTTCTAAAGGGAAAACTAAGTTATTCATAAAAAGCTGATGTTGCTGCTCATAATACTGGTGCCTGTAGTTTTGTGAAGTGACTTTTAACGTGAGATACCTGGCAGAATTTCTTATTGTTATTAACATTACTCTGAAATACATTGTATGTTTCATCCATTCTTATGTGTCAGCTAAAGTTACTGATCTTTTTTCAGTTTCCGATGAACCTGAAACTCTCGATGCGGCTGCCTTGCACCGGCAGGTGGAAAGACCAGAGAGCGCCGAACCCACCAGCGGGGCCGAAGATTCTATCGGTATCGAATTCTCCGCAGCGGAGCGTGCCAGAAGGGATGAGCGTAACGCAGCGCCGCCCAATGTCCAGCGGAGGGAACAACCCTGCCCTGATCGCCGGCTGGAGAAGCTCAACAAAAAGGTAAAGTGAATCTTTGATAACGTTTACACTTGAACTGATTCAATTATAGTTATAGAAACAATAAATCGTTAGCGTATACGATCTGTATTACATTAATTTCCAGTGCACAGCTTTAATCAGCCCGCACCAATGACTTATATCAAGTTATGTGCGGATTATTCACACTCGCTCTAAAACGGTGAAGGAAAACATCGTGAGGAAACCCGCATGTTCAAGAACCACAACATTCGAGGACATGTGACATCTATCAAGCCGCACTGGGCCCGCGTGCTGGATTATGGCCTATACCTCTCTCTGAGAGAAGGCCGCTATTCCAGCGGTGGGAGCGTAAGAGGCTGACAATGTATCTTTATTAGTTTCTATGTTAAGCGTGTCACACCAGCTGCGATCTATTGCACAGCACAGGTCGTGAGCGACGACTCGTTCTGTTGTGCAAATAATTTACAACAAGTGTAGAATCGACTAGAATCACAAAAATTTATAAAAAGAGGAAAATTAAAGAACAACCAAAGTTATGTTTATCATACCCATTATAACTTTTGTAACTTTTTAGATCGCCTCCCTCAAGAAAAGCATTGCCAAGAATGAAGCAGAGTTTGAGGCCCAAAACGGACACCCGATGACTCCCAGCGAGCGCATTATGGACGTCAAGCTCACTCAAATGTATGAAACCCTTCGTCGTCTGCAATCGGAGAAGCGTTGCATCAAGTCTGATCCTGTGGAATATTCCCTCAAGCTCCAAATGCTAAAGCAGCAGAAAGAAAGGGATGAGAAGCTGGAAATAGCGCTGAAGAGTGAGAAGTCAATGGTCGATGTTGTGAAGGATATTGAAGACGTAAGAGACATTTTTTTTTTTAATTATTAATGTTAAGCAAAAACCGACCAAAACCAAAAGTTAGTTTCTGTTATTTACCAAAATATTTGAAAGTTTGCCGAATAAAAATAATTCTTTTTTTGCTACTTGTTATTCGATTAAGTATCTAAGACTTTTGCATTACCGACTTTTCGAATATTCCTTAATTCTGTAAGTATTACTAAAAAAAATAACATCATACATCCAGTAGTTCAAACAATTATATTTTTGTTTTCTTCTCTCTCACGTGACATATGGCGTATAAAAACAAGAAATATCATAATTATATTGCCTACTGGACATTTGAGAGATATTTTTGTGAATTAGGGGACAATTTTAATGTGTGTTGTATGATGTAATTTAAAAATGTTTTGTTCAGTAAGCGTTTATCTTACGTATATTATGGACCCTTTTAGTTTTATAGAAGGTAATTTTCTTCACTTCCAGTGGTTACAAGGCTGTCGCCAATCCGGCGGACGCGCCACTATCCCAGAGACCACGTGGTCGTCGTCCCAGCTGGCTGCTGAAAAATGTTGCGTTCAGAAAGTTTTGCTCCGTATGGAAGCCGCTAGAGGGCGACCCCCAGCGCATTCAGCAGAGAGAGGAGCTGCGAGGCATTTGTACGAGAGATACAGGACTGTGAAACGCGTTCTGGCTTCTACCAGGCCTGATGCTGTATGTATTTATTTGATAAAATTGTTGCTTTGTAGCGCTGGCTTGCCTAGCTAGGAACGACCTTCAAATACAACCTATAAGTTTGAATTCGTATGTTATCCGGAAAGCAGGTCAATCGTGTGTCAAACTATTAATGGACAACATTTGTTTTTTTAGTTTTTGAAATTCTGAATTATTCATTGAAGAAATGAAAATTTAGGCTTACGTTGAAATTCTACTTTTGTTTTTCGTGCAGCCCTAGATCAGCTGATTCACTTCAACTATGTATGATGACGTTGGTTAAAGCGGCTTAGAAAAAAAAACAGAAAATGCCATGCACTTCACGTTTGAAGGGAATTTATTTTTTGTATGGAACTTTGGAACGACGTATTTTCAAGGGAGGTTCTCAAAACGTGTGATAGCCATGGTCCTAATCACCCACTTCCGTGATAACTTACCAATTCAAACTCATCTGTATAAGAGCAAAATTTTAGTAGCTAACAATCCTGCGAATGATCCCTAAACAAGAGAATTGGGCTGGCTTTTTTACAAGTTTTTTCATTGTTGTAGTTTATCATTTGACTATGTACCTAAACGTAAGTGCCGATGTGTCATATGTGATCAAAAAGACTTGCTCTCTAGTACGAAACATACAACTTCAGATTCCTATTTTTATTAGTTACTTATATATCTTTCTTTAACCACGATCTGAATTCATGAAAAGTGATGTGTTCGACCTCTTGCACTCTGGCATTACAGGTACCTACCTACCTAATTAATTAATGAAACCTTTTCGGCAATTAACAATTAGTAACATTGAGAAATTACTTGTAACAACGCAGCTAAAGCGTACGTGACTAATAAAATATGATCTATATAATTGATTGCTACTTCTAATTTGTTTTGATACGCTGGTTTGTGATTAATTGGCTTTTGTTTATTTAAGTTTAACTATCAATTAGCCCCTGTGCAGTTGATGGGTCGATTAACTTAATTACTGGCAACTAAAAAATAGTACAAGTAACAGGATAGTGCAGGGGACCGATTTTTGAATTTCACGAGTGATTTCGAAATCACCGATGACAAAATTCTCAGCGATGAGTTTGAAATCACTAATTTGCAAAAGTCGTATTTTTGAAAGTCATTCCCACATATTATCAACATGCAACTATTTCTCAGCTTTGATCATAGATTTGATAATAGATTCATATTTCTCAGCTATGATTGTGATGTATTCAATTTTACTTTTTAAATTGGAAACTGTTTTTATGTCAAAATTGGCACTAAATACTCTCCTATGGGTAAATGGGTACCCCTACTCGTAAACGATATCATAGGTATGATAATTTTAGTCACCCGCTGAGATTAAAAAATAGGACTTTTTGTAAATCGGTGACTATCGGTCATATCGCTGATATTTAGTCACACGGTGACATTCAAAAATTCCACCCCAGAACCGCATTATGCTCGTAGTTCCTGAAAGGAATCCTTTGTCCTACATGTTATATCCTACCTATACTATACAACCTGAGTTTAAATTGGTATGATATCTCGAAAGGGGTCAATCTACTCCTGGAGGTCAACAACATTTGTTTTACGACTTTTTGAAATTCGGATTTTTTCATTGAAGAAATGTCATTTAAAGTTTACGTCAAAATTCTACTACAGAACTTCCAGGCAGCCCTAGATCAGCTTGAATTATGTTGAACTTTGTTATATGATGATGTTGATTAGAAGAGACTTAGAAACGATACGAGAAAATGCCGCGAACTTCATGTTTGAAGTGAATAAATTTTTTTGTATAGAAATTTTGAATAATGTATTTCCAAGGGAGTTTCTCATAATTTGTCAACAACCATGGTATCACCCGCTTCTGGGATAACATACCAATTCAAACTCATCTTGTCGATGTATGCGCAGATTTACCACTTTCCCTTTATAAACGGTGAAGGAAAACATCTTATTCAAAAAAATGGGGGCGTTAGGCCTGCACTGACGTCCCGCTTGGGGTGTATTGTGCATTTAACCCCCTTGTCGTAAGGATATATATAAGAGAAATGTATATAATATGATTATTTTAATATATAACAAAATACCAAATGACATTAAATTAATTGAATGTAATAAATTTAAAAAAGTATTAAGTGACTGGCTCTTAAAAAATTGTTTTTATAGTGTTAAGGAATTTTTAGATTTTAAAAATTGAATTGTATACCGAATCTTAAATATTTGCACGTCTGCTTGCAGGCTGAATACACAGACCCTATATTTTAATTATTACCATGATATTTTACTGTATTCTGGCAAATAAATTGTTTGTTTGATTTGATTTAAGGAAAACATCGTGAAGGAACCAGAATTTTCAACAAAATTCGAGAACATGTTATATCCATCTAGTCACATTGGGCCCGCTTCGTTTGGCCTGCATACTCACATAATTTCCAATGAGATAATGGTGTCAGGCAAGCGGTCGTCTCTAAAATATTGCCAAAAACCTAAAAAAAGCAGTATGTATACGAAGACGTAGCCGAGCCCATGTTAAAACAAATGGGATGAGGTCGCGAAGGAGGAGGCGAGAAAGTACGTAGTTATGTTAGCTTTTTAAATGATAATTTTTTTCCGCAGGTGATGGGAAATGGCGAATTGGCAACCATCCACGAACACGAAGCAATGCTTTTCAACACGAGCGTGGACAGCTCCAGTGACTCGCAAGAGAAACCTACTGATTCTTCGCAGGTAACGTAACAGTTTCCGTCGCTAGCTTATGTGATTAGCTAATGCTTGACAGTAGCTTTTTATTTGCTATAAGATTTGTGGAATAGCCATCGTAAAATGGTCCAGCTCATAAACAAACACAAGTGAAACATTTGATGATTTGAAATATAGTTTAACTTGCATTCATCACAATTTTTCAGGACACCATTGAAACTCCTCTTACATCACCACCCACTCGGGATATTCCGCCTACAATAACGGAGGAGGTTCCATCTTCCACATCCTCTGCAAAATCAGTTGCCAGTGAGGAGGCTGTTACTTCCAACGAGGCTCTCCATTGTCTTGGAATTGAAGATTTGTCTAAGGCTTTGATTGAAGCTAAAGTACAAAAAGGCGTAAGAATACTAGTTATACATGTTAATGTTTTTATTTATTCGTCTTTATCTGTACAAATAAATAAAACTGGTTCCGCGCCAAAAATGCGATTTTTCATAATTATATTAAGTGATTGTTTATGTGCAAAAATGTTGAAATGCGCGAGCGAGAAAGCGGCGTGGAGTATATTGCCCTTAATTAATAAAGCCCAATCGATTTCTGAGTCAAACTTCACCACAAAGTTAAACAATCGATGAAATTCCATTTATTATTATTTATCCTCCATGTCTTCGCTCTACAAAATTTTCCATCTACGAGTTTCTTTAATCTTTATTCCAGGCGCTACGCCGCAGCATCAAGGAGTACGAAAACAGCTTCGAAAGACTCAACAGCCGTAAGGTACAAAGGGATGACAAGAAGGGCCGAGAGGACGATTACATCAGATACAAAGCCATTAAAGCCAGAATCAAGCTCATTACCGCACTTATTAATAAACAGAAAACACTTTAAATCAAATATTGTTATTACACACGCAAAAATACTAATAGTGGAATAGATTTGCATTGCTTTTGTACAATAGCTGCTGAGACCGCTGGTTCAAGCTGATCCAAGAGTATTCTTCTCATGTTTCTGTTCATGGTTTGAAAGAAATGTAAGGTCATCTAAATAATGAATACAGAAAAGAGTAACGCGCAATCCCAGCCAGGGCCGGATTAACCATGTCGGGCCCCTAGACAATGCACGTCTCGAGCCCCCTTTTCTAACTATAATAATATTCTGCTATAATATTATGAAATGCGTTCTGAAATGTACTGAAATATGACAATATAATATAAAAACAACGCAATATTAATGATATTGTCAAGGGTTTCTTACATACAAATCTTCAAATTTAATTTTCACTTGAAGAAACATTTTCTTTTTTTTTTCCCGGTGTGCGGGGTCCTTATTGGTGCGGGGCCACTAGGGTGTTGCCTACTTTGCCTTATGGATAATCCGGCCCTGATCCCAGCCTCGGATGAGGGGTTTAATTATTCTTCGTCTTCTTGTCTCTTCATAAATATTGTCTGACACCCTGTTAAAAAAGTAGAGGAAAATATTCTGAAGTGGTTATTCACGATTTGGTGTTCCGCCGGCTAAGTAAATGTAAAATGTTGAATTATGGATCAGTTTAAATCAGCTAAAATGCCAAAGTAAAATATAATATAATCGATGTACGAGAGTATAGGTTTAGCTGGATGCGCTACTGTGGAAAGACAAATTAAACCAAAGTCCAATATTCTGAATATGACTTAGATTAATTAAAATAATCTTATTCACTGTGTTGGTATTTATGTAAATGTAACGTATAAATATCGTGAATTAATTGAACTTGATTTTTTTCATGTCTTTTATGAAATTTCTGTCATATTTTCTATTGGATTTGTGATTTGGAGACCTCTTGATTATGATCTTTGTAATGTTTGCAAGATTTATAAATGCAGATTTAAATCTTGAGGAGGTTGTCTCAAATATTTTAAGGTTGTATTTTACAAACAGATTGTGTAAAAAAATTGTTTGAAAGAAATTAACTACCTTATTCATAAACGTTCCGTAACTTACTTAATTACTAGAAAATGTTTTGTCTCGTTTTCACGCGTAACAGCTTCCGTCAACGAGAAGTTGACAGAGCAGTTTAATGCACAGATTATATTATTGAGCTTTTATGAATAAGGGCGTTATAGTCACTATAGTAACTGCCATGATTTTACTTTTTTTAAATTTAAATGGACTGGTAATTCGTAACCCTTCGATGTGCCGTAGTCTCGGATAAAACAATCTAGTGCTTCCTAATTTTTTTCAGTATTTAGAAATATTTCACAAACAGATTTTTTTTCTTAAAGTTTTTGTTTAATCAGAAGAATAATATCTACTATCAGAATTTAGCCATTCTGTACAATTTTGGGATAGTTTAGACCCCAAATTGTATGTATACGATTCAATGGACATTATATTTTGGCATTAGTAAATTAAAACTACATTATTATTACTGGAAGATATATCTATTAGTACCTACCTATTTTATTAAAATTATTTTAATGTGTTTCAAATTATTAATGTTAGGTGTGAATAGAAGTAAGTTTTGAAATAGTAAGTCCACTGTAACATTAATTGTTATTTTATGAGAAATAAATCTAAGTAAATTTAATCTATCTAATCAATGAATAAAAACAGGTATTTGGAGTCACTGCCTATTCTGATCATGTTTATAATACATACCCATTATACATAAATCGTATAGTAGAAAGTGCACGGAATTAAAACTAAAACATTTGGTACTAAAACGCTAAGTAGTCGCCCCAAACAATTGTGACAGACATTAATACGGTACTTACTTTAACATTTATGATAATAAATCAGAAATATAATGTACTTATGTATAAAACATCTTCACTACTTCAATATTCAATATACTTGAAATAAATGTTGTATAAACTTACACATAAATTGTATGTAAGAGTCCAAGGTGAATCTAAGATTATTTCTGAAATAGCAGATGTGATTGACTAAGCACGAAAAAGCTCGTGAATGAACTTGCCAAAACTATGACTTATATTTTTTTTGTTCTAGTTGGTAAGGAGACGAGCTGGTCGTTTTCCTGATGGTAAGCATAAGATCGGCCCATAACAATTGCAGCGCCACTCAGAACTTTGAAACACAAAGACCTGCGCGGCACTGCAGTGCGCTCGTTCCGCTGAGACATTAGGTATTAAGTCTCATAAGCCCAGTAATTTCACTGGCTCCTCTGATCATCAAACCGGAACACAGTGATGCTTGCACTACTGCTTGGCGGCAGACTTCACGAGCAAAGCGGTGGTAACAACCCAGACGGACACTCGCAGAAGAGTTAGTCCTACCACTAACATCTTGAACACGCTTTCAATAATAGTAAAGTCTAGAACATTACTGTTCCAATATACTGTCTGCAAGCTTGTGTCTCACGTTTTTTTTAATTAACCCTAACCTTTACCGTGATAGTTATAATGGTAAATTTAACTAACCGTAGATTTTAGAGGGCCTAGCAAAATCTTGAAATAGGTACTGCCCTATGACATTAATATAAAATAGATAATACAATGTGATTATGATGTTCAAAATGTTAAATTAGAACAACGTACCTACGACGAGACCTGAGGATTGTAAATTCAACGGATTAGAGGAAGGCTCTTACTGACATTTTTGTATGGTTTTTACTTGAGTATTAATCGTTTACTGAAGTAAGACTCATATTAGAATACGGAATGAATATGATTGACTCGAGACTTAACAAAGACTTTGTTCTTTAAATGCTTGGATGTATAAAACTTCTATAATATTTGTTAACAGATAAACCGCCTAAGCTGATATTTATACTGAGTTATGGTGACAATTTTTTTCATTTTTTTCGTTTATCTTGTCTGGTTATTTGTCCTTTTAACCTTTTATTTTGTTAGGTGTCGTGTAATGACACTTTATTTTATCTCTGAAAGAGAAATATGTACTCCTAAATATATTATATCCGATTATATATTTAGTCATAAATACTTACCTGTGATTTTATTGTTGTAAAAACAATGTAATTCTTGTGTGACAAGAAACGTTTTCTTTCTATAATTATTGTATTAGATGTTTTTTGTGTGTTTTTTGTAATTTGCAATATATTTAATATATAAAATTGAATAAGACTTGATAAATTAACTAATATGTAACGTATACATAACATGTATTTAAAGTTCTATCAGGAAACCAATTTATTATGTAAAATTTTAGCCACGGTACACATGTTACTTAGTAGAGATAAGCTATTTGCAAAATCGATATTATTGTGGCATATATAGACTAAGTCTAAGATTAATATTAATTAGTCCTTCGCTATACCTTGCTTAAGAGCCTACGAGCCGAACCCTCCAACTCATCGGTGGGCGCGGCTAAAATGCATGCTATTTCGTCTAACATTCGTGGGACAAGGTAAGGCTCTGCAGCTATGAGTAGTACGAAGCTAATGCTCGCGCATACACAGTTACACACTCTCGTAAAGTCGCGACCTGCCGCTTCTACGCACACATGCGTGATCTTATGAATGGCGATTCTTCATTCAAAGAAATTTCGTGAATATTCGTGTGATGGCGCTCGCTTTTGTTACTTGTACTATTATCTATTCTGAGCTCTCGTTTGGTCATCGCGCCGCGCGCGCCATTTTTCATTGTTTGCTTCTTTGAGTATAAATTGTAAATTGTTTGGTTTGCCTACAGTCCGCTGCAAACATAGTAATAAGCTATATTATCTACTGTAAGTAAATAAAGTTTCATCAAAATCCACTCAGTAGATTTTGCGTGACAAACATCTATCCATATATCCATCCATCCATCCTCACAAACTTTCGCATTTATAATATTAGTAGGATAGGAAGTAGGAAGAGTAGGACAGGATTTATGTATATATATGTATGTATGTGTATAGATTCCAATGAAATTTGGTGTGAAAATAGCTAGAAGCGCGAGAAAACACACAGGGTACTTTTCAACAACATCATCACTTTTCATAATTGTCGATCTATAGAACGGAAGAAATTTGGTTTCGAGATAGCTTGAAGCCTGTGAAAGAACACAGGATACTTTTCATCATTGTCAATCATTTGAACGGATTTTATAGAAATTTGGTGTGGAAATAGTTTGAAGTCTGAGAAAGAAAGCAGTGTAATTTTCAACCTCATCATCACATAATAAAATAATCGTGCATTTGGACAGCGTAGAAATCTGCAGAAGTTATTTTCGGAAACAAATTTATCTAAGTATGCAAATAAATAAAATTGAAGTGTCTGTTTGTATTATCAAAATAACAGCTTTTTACTAAATGCATATGAAAGTATATACGGTACATAAAACAAAACCATTTTTAAAAATTTAGTCTCTTTGTTCCGTGTAATCTCCGAAATGGCTGAACCTATTTTGACAGGACTTTCACTGGCAGATAGCTGACGTTACAAGGAGTAACTTAGGCTACGTGAGCGAAACCGCGGGGTATAGTAACTGTACTGTACAGGGGTAGTAATATCTAATAGTTCTTCATGTTTTATTCTCAACAATCAAACTTGTACACTATAGACAATAACAAGTTTGTATATTATAGGTAACAGACAGTACCCTACCTATGTGTTCGACGATAACTTCCGAATGAAAACTGCCAGCGCGGGAGTAGTTACCTACGTCAGGCGGTATATTTGTAAGGTAGGTAACTACCTACCTACCTACCTAAGTACCTACATAACTTAATAATTTTAGGTGATTCCTACGAGTATTATAACAGTCCTCCAAGTCATTATAATATATAATGCGCGGGTCAGCGACCCCACACACATTGGTACCTACATCTCATCACTCATTTCTACACAAAAAATGTCTCACCCATACTCCTGCCAGGATGACCTTTCGTTTAGATAAGTAGGTATTTTATTACACGACTGCACAAAAAAGGAGTGTAATGAGTAATGAGTGTGATGAGTAATGTAATGAGTGTGATTGTATATACATACATACAAACATACGTGAACCCTAAAAACATAACACAAAAAACTGCACAAAAGTTTTGGTGGAATAAAGAAACTCACGTACATACGTGATTCGGTGAGATTTCGATGTATGGGGTATCGCTAGAATCCTTACATAATCCCGAGCGACACTAGCTAGGACTGTCGTGGTTTTTTTCATGATCGATGTAACTTTTGTTACATGGACTTGTTTACATAAAGGTACTTTTCAACATTTATAGTTCTAGTAAGTACGTTATATAGCCTACTTGGCTTCCGGCCGTGGCTTCGCCCGCCTGGCTTAGGTACAAATACAATATCTTTATAAATTATAGTCTGTGTTATTCTGATGTATAACCTCTATATTACGTACTGTAGTTTCATCAAAATCCGTTCAGTAATTTTTGCGTGAAAGAGTAATGAACATCCATCCAAACATCCTCAAAAATTTTCGAGTTTATAATATTAGTACGATAGAAACGTACTCAGTAGCTGGTATATATTTATTATCACGTACACTGTATTATGTAACCGACCATATTTTTTATACTATTGAATAACGAGACGAGCTGGTCATTTTCTTGATGGTATAACACATATAATTATATTACTCTGATAGAATAACGCCCGCCCATAACGATTGCAGTACCTACTCAAACTTCTAAGCACAAAGGCCGGCCCCACTAGGTGGACCGATGACCTTGTCAAAAGCGCGGGAAACCGTTGGATGCGCGAGGCGAGTAGCAGCTAGCCGGTCCAAGCCGCCGCATAGAATTATAATCAAAGCAAAGGTTAGGTAGCCGGGCCACCGCCGCCGGCGCGCGGCGTTGCATGCCGGGTTACCGGCATTACCGCCCGCCGGCGCGCGGCGTTGCATGCCAGGCGCGCGCCGGCGCGCGGCGTTGCCGGACTACCGCCGGCCGCGCGCCGAACCGGAGTCCGGGCGGTGCAGTGGCGCAAGTGTGGAAGTCGGTTCGATAAATTTGTCGAATCGTAACAACTGATAAATTTATCGAATGTTGCGAGTACCGAAGTATTATCGTAAAGTATTGTAGTAGCTTTATATTTCGTTTGGATTCGACCTAGCTATTCGATAACTTTTGTCGATTGTATCGAGGCTCGATAAATTATATAAAAAGTTGATTAAACCCAATTTATCGATTTGAATTGACAATTTTATCGATCGACAAGATCCGTACTTGCGCTGCGGGCCGGAGGTACTTATGTACCTATTATAATAGACCGTATACCTACACCCATCCAGACGAATTCTCGCAGAATATCTTCTAAGAAGAGTATCTCAGTCGGTCATGCTTTTTATTTTACATTTTTGAAAAAGTTGACTGACTATGGCTGGTATTTTAGTATACGAGACATAGGTAGTGTACATACCTACATGCCACTGTACTGACCAATAAATGAGTAGTAAATATAGGTGATAAGGTATAACTATAATAAGTAGAATTCAGCGGGCCCAAGCACTAACTCTTACCTATTCTGTGGCGCCGCGCAGCCGGGCGCCGCCGTCGTCGCCGGAGGATTTCAAGTAAAGCGGAGGTAAAATAGGTACCTAGGTACTCATCCAAATGGACTCTCACAGAAAATGTTCTAGAAAGATCGGTGGGTAGCCTAAAGCCTTACCTACTTATGCTTTGCTTACCTATGCTTTCACCTTTGTGTTTTACTGATTGCTTACGTATTTTATCATACTCACCTACTTCTTATACCTAGCTATAGAAGACATAGGTTCATTCACCTACTGTAATTCAATTGCCAGAGCGACCGATAAATGAGTAATTAAATATAATAAAGGTACCTACCTAAACTCTTTTTTGGAACACCAAGTTAGATATTATAGGCATTTCTTCCATACATAATTTTCATACCTATAGCTATAAATATATGGCCAGCGCAAGCATCGGAAACTATACAACGGGACGATTTTTTCTGAATTATTATAGATTACCCCGAACAAACACAAAACATGAGCGCCAGACGGCTTTTAAAGCTAATTAAAAATTCTAGATTATAGCCTATCACATTCTCGGATGATCTCTCTTCCATTTCGTGAAAATGCTATGAAAATCATGCAGTAGTTTCCGAGAAAACAAACACAAAAACAAACACGAATTCAGCGCGCCGTAGTACTAACTGTTACCTATTCTGTTCTATCACGTGACGCAGCTAGTAAATTCAAATAATTTGCTGTATTGAATTTTAGTAGATACCTACTCGTATCGACCTACCTACAGAGTTATATTATTCATTTCATTCATTTTTATTATTCATCACCATCATCATCACAGGAAGGGCCGTGTGGCCGTGCGGGTAACACGGATAAGATCACCCTATCTCTTCAGAAAAAAAATTTGTTATATCAAAATAACAGCTTTTTCCAAATGCATATGAGAGTATATATATACGGTACCTATTATAACAAAACAACCATTTTTTAAATTTTTGTCTGTCTGTTTGTTCTGGGTAATCTCCGAAACGGTTGGGCCGATTTTGACGGGACTTTCACTGGCAGATATCTGATGTTATAAGGAGTAACTTAGGCTACTTTTATTTTAGAAAAATAATTGGGGTTCCGTGCAAAAAAATAAAAACCAAGAAAATCCAATATATCCACGCGGGTGAAACCGCGGGCAGCAGCTAGTTTATGAACTTTTATGAATATATAAAGCTTTTTTATATAACGTGTACAATAAAGTTATCTATCTACTCACGGCGAAATAACCGTAGTTTTTTTACGGCAAAAAAACGTATATGTATATAAAATAAGTGGTCTAAAGGGCTATAATATTAGACGCAATGAATTGACGCAAAGCATAATCACGGACCACGCGCAAACCATGGAAAAACCAAAATGGTGATCTTGACGCATAACGTACTGCCTAAGGTGGTGCCTGGTAGAAATCTAGTCCGAACGCTAAGGCAGTCCTCACACCTAATTCATGATTGATGGATAAGCATCAATCGCGAACCACGAGAAAACATGGAAAAACCACGATCTCCGCTTGACGCATATCGTATCGTCTATTGAGGTTGTGGCTGGGGCTTGCCGCTTGATGGAAATCTAGTCCGAGTACAACACCCGCTTCTACCTACTATTATTATTGTTATTATTGTCAGCCTCTTACGTTCCCACTGCTGGGATACCGGCCTTCTCTCAGAGAAAGAGAAATAAATGTATTTTCTTTCTTTCTTTCTTTCTTTCTAGAGAGATGGGCCATAATCCACCACGCGGGCCCAGTTCGGCTTGGTGGATGTCGCATGACCTCGAATTTTGTGGTTCTTGAACATGCCGGTTTCCTCACGATGTTTTCCTCACCGTTTTAGAGCGAGTGTCAATAATCCGCACATAACTTGATATAAGTTATTGGTGCGGGACGAGTAGAGATAAGAACTATGGTGCGTCGGATTGAAAGTCGCACAAGTTACCGCTCTCGATTCACTCTCGCTTCTACGAAAGATAAAAATTATTTCACAACCACTGCGTACTCAGTACAGACGCTGCGGTAAATAAGCGGTGGTACGCAAGTGATGTATGTAGCGTAAAGCGGAGCAGTCGTCGCTTTGAAACCAGACCGTCTGGCCGTAGTGCCGGTCTCGTCCGTTTAGTGGATTTTAGAGGTTTTTTTAGATGTTTTTTTCTTCAAACTGCGATGCGCGTGTAAATACTTACCTCGTATATGTGTAATTGTTGCAAAACCATGGTTATTTTGGTTTTTTATTTATATTTCAACATAAGCCGTGTAACCACAAAAACTAACTTTTAGACGCCTGTTTAACTCGACAGTGCCTAAAGATAAACCTCTAAACTGATTAGAAAAGTCACAACAGAGTGGAGTTAGACAATGGTTAGACACTACTTAAATCTCGATTTGTGGTTCATATTTAAACACGCGACTACGGCATGTTTAGGAGTTAAACTCTGTTTAACACACCGTAAACAAGTATTAAACAGCGTTTAACTCTTAAACATGCCTTAGTCGCATGTTTAAATAAGTAATTAACCACAAACCTTGATTTAAGAAGTGTCTAACCATTATCTACCTCAATTCTGCGGCGCGAGTACGGAAGTCGGTTCGACAAATTTATCGAATGTTGCGAGTACCGAAGTCTGATCATAAAGTATTGTAGTAGCTGTATATTCTCTTTGGATTCGACCTAGCTTTTCGATAACTTTTGTCGATTGTTTCGAGGCTCGATAAATCCCACTTTATCGATTTGAACTGTCAATTTTATCGAATTTTATCGACCGAAAGGATCCGTACTTGCGCCGCTGATGTGACATTTCTAATCATTTTAGAAGATAACGGTGACCTTATCATAGAATAAATACTCATCGTACAAGCCGTTATGATTATTTCTAAACGTTTTGCTCGTGAAAGTTGTGTAGCGTTGTTTAACTTTTAGACACTGTCTGGCTAGACAAAACCACCAAAAACTATTTTTAGACGCCTGTTTAGCTAAACAGCGTCTAAAAATAGTTTTTGTGGTAACGCGGTTTTAGATCAAGTAGGTACGTATGTACTTACTAGGTAGGTTATAGACTTGTGCTATTATCTATTCTGTGGTTATAAGTAGGTACGTACCTACTCAGTTATCAGTAAGTACATAAGTACCTACCTAAGTACTTACAACATAACACCGTATATCGGTCTTAGTCTTACTAAAAACACACCCTAAACATGTGTTAAACAGCGTCTAACTCCCAATCATGGCTTACTCACGTGTTTAAATATGAGCAACCACAATCATTTTATATCATAACTAGCTGCTGCCCGCGGTTTCACCCGCGCGGACTTTTTGGGTTCATGGGTTTTTTTTGCGCGGAACCCTAGTTGTTTTTCCAAAATAAAGTAGGAGTACCTTATAACATCAGCTATCTGCCAGTGAAAGTCCCGTCAAAATCGGTCCAGTCGTTTCGGATATTACCCGGAACAAACAAACAGACAGACAGACAAAAATATTAAAAATTGTGTTTTTGTTGGTAGGTATCGTGTATACTTTCAAATGCATTTAGTAAAAAAAGCTATATTTTTGATATTACAAACAGACACTTCAATTTTATTTATTTGTATAGATCATTTTATAGACGTTTTTATTTAGACACTGTCTAGCTAAACATGAGTCTAAAAGTTGGTTTTGTGCTAACACAATATGTAATAATAACAAATCGAATAATAATAGGTAGGTTTCTACGTAAATAGATAAGTATCTATTTACTTAAATTCTATTAATAGATTTCTATTTATTAGTATTTGAAAAAGATATAGGTAGGTAATATTATTACAAAAATACGATTTAGCCATTGTTGTACTGAAGTCAAAAATAAACACAGAACACTTCTCTAACGCAGCAAAGTCCAAATTCACAAGCATAGGTAAACATCCAATTTAGGCAAAGAAATCTGAATCCAATATAGCGGGCGGTGGCATTATCATAGAACACAATTATGATAATACGCATATCGTTTTACGTCTTCGGTCGATCACCTTGACCTTTGCTTGTTCGTAATGCCGCCCACAAATTATATAGGATGCCGCCGCACGCACCGGCCGGTCGACCGCGTCTGGTGCGAGACAGTACTTTGTCACAAACATCGCGGTGTTTCGTGACTTTGAAATGGCACAGCAGCACACAGCGGGCACTGTAGTGTGCGTGAGACACTTCCCTCCTCTCCCCGCCAGGGTGGTAAAATTTCCGTGAGACGCGCGATGGTTCGACTCGAAAATCGGCGCGCAAAAATGTACGAATTGGCTTCTGGTACTTGGGGTGTTACGGCAAAACTACTAAATGTATTTAGTCAAACCAAAGTTATTTGAAATGTCGACAAACTAAAGCTTGTTACTATGTTCTTTATTTTTGAGTTTTCTTAGTTCTTTTGTAATTTATTTACGTCCAAACTTGCGTTAAAATATGTGCTAAAATACAGATGTTTGAAGGCTCATTACTTTTAAGCCACTTATTTTTTTTCTGTATAATTAGCAGATCGACCTAGATAATGAAGAGATAAATCGATATTATTCTTAATTTTGGACTTAAAACGTCAAGTAGTGGAGTAATAACCCAAATACGGTTGTATGGAGAAATGAACGACTCGTTTTCCCTTAAGGTGTAAATTTGAAAATAATATAGTTATTTGCTAGTTTTACTGTTATATTCTATATAATCTGTGCTAGAGTTAGTGAGCATACTACTAAATAGCATGTGTATTTTAAATTGGGGCTATCTACATCGACACGCTCATCGTCGATATTGCTATCAATAGACTTAAAAGATGTGTAACTTTTGCTACTATATATTAAGTATGGTAGACTACTTCCAAGTCGATGACTAATTAGTTAAATCACTTTCAAGGTTATCGGTAACGAATCACACAGTTATTTATCTCTATAAACTGCGCAAACACCGTATTGAAAATATCTAAGTACCATAGTGCATACCTAAGATCTACGTTATTGCTTGTAACATTAGCTATCAGAAAGATGGCTTTGTCAATATTTATATTTACTTGAAACTGATAAAAAATTATATTCATATCACAAAAATAACATAGTAAATGTTTGTATCGATTAGTGTTTGTAATAAGGTATCGTCCTATCTCCCGCCTAAATTAGCCAATCACCATTTGCCGTTCAGCTATTAAATTAAAATACTGGTCGATGATTGGACGGTTCGAATTTTGGGACGTTTGTAATGAAAAACAATGTAATTTATTAATCAGCCAGTAGAGTTCCATAATAACTATCATTAATGATATTAATATTACTAATGTTTAAAATAAACAATATCTATGGACTTGTAAACACGTGGTATTATTTGTTTCCTTATGATTATAATGGGTTAGCATTTAACTGGATTATGTCAACTTGTTGACCTCTTGTATCCGTGAAAAGGATAACTGGGACATTCTCAAATACCACTTTAGCTTGAAGGTATCTCATGGGCATCGAGATCTGGTGAGACACGGGACATTTAAACACAAATATATACATACTGTTTGTGAAAATCTTTAGGGTTGATAAGGTTGTATTTTCTTAGGTTTTCATGATTATTACGCATTGAATTAAACAACTCAACGGTTTATGTTGCGTATAAATTTGGTTTTCGACGTTTCAAACCCTTTACACTGTTCGTGGTTATGGATAGACAGAGTGGTTTCTTTCACCGATTCCTAATAGAAACGATTAGATGACCCGTGACAAGTATCATCTTGAGAGTCCAAGGTAGGGTTATCTCTCACTGCCTTACACATCGGCTGGAAGAAAAATGGGGACAAGCCCAATCGGGTTCTTTGGGAGCAACGTTTTCAACAATGATTTTGGGCATTCTAGACGACCAAGCGAAACGACGCGAGTGTAACGACTAACGAGCGAGGTCTAGAATGCCCTATATTTCACTACGTATGTCGCTGGTTTGTGAGCAGTCATGTTTGTTTACATTATTGGATAACTAAGAAACTCTGCTATTTACCGTTAAAAGTTGTTAAATCGACTAATGTTGTCGGTTGGCATGCGTGGGATACTTGTAAATTCGTACAAAAATTAAATCTGAAGTGCTGTATTTTTATAGTCTTAAAAACGTATAATATTATAAGTACGTTGTGATTTATTTATCAAAGCAATACAAAACTAGTAGGTAACGAATATTTATTTATTTATTTATTTCTTGCATACATACATGTAATACAATGGAGTAGGTACCTACTTTTGTATAAATCTATGCACCCTGTTAGGGCGTAGCAAACTTATATTACCTAATTAATAATACTATGTTAAATTATGATAACTAACACTACACAAAAAAAAATTAATATTATTATAATATTATTCTATACCTATCTATACTACCTACTTAATACTTAGTATGAGATCACAATATACCAAAGGTTCACGGTTCATGCAATATCAGCTGACTCCAGATACCAACAAGTTATCTTGCAGAATTCAGAAAGTTTCAAGATACAGGTTACATAAATAGTGTAGATATATTTATTCAACATGTAGACACTGTAACCAACGATATTGATACTAAACAGAGCAACGAACGGGAGGATAGGAGAAGTGCCGGTCCGACACTTAACCTAAACGTACATAGGTGGGCTATCATTATCGGCTGATAATGATAAATATAAAATCTTACGCTCCCACAGCTGGGATACCGGCCTTCTCTCAGGGAGAGAAGTATGGGCCATAATCCACCACGCGGGCCCAGTGCGTCTTGGTGGATGCCTGAGCCAAAAATGGGGGTTGGTTGAATACAATATTGATCGAGAAAATAGGGAAATCGGAATAATCTGTAAATAATTGCAGAGATTTTACAGTCTACATCTAGATAAACTTACAGCTATGGCAATGCGCCGTTTTCAACAGGACAAACAGAACTCAAATCTTATAGAATGATGAGAAATGCTTCACTAAAGTTATCAAAGTAGTTTGAAGCAAAAAATATTGATCTAGTTTTTTGTTTGTTTTTTTATTGAAAAAAAAACATGTTTGACTAGGTGAAAAAAACTGTAAGATAAACTTTAATTGGTTGATAAAATCTATTAAGTACTCGCAAATAGAAAAGTATAATAGCTTACAATGCCCTATCTAGCATAGCGTTATGTTCTTTTTGAAGCCATTTTTTCACAGCAATGATAATGTGAACGTATCAACGTTCAAAACATGTATGTTTGTATGAATTCCTATTATAATCAATGAATCATTGATCTCATAACTGAATTGAAACCTTCTGCAGTAAGTAATGACATTTCCCTTCTAGAAAATTTATATAAGTACTTTTATAACTTAACAAGTTTTGGAATGTCATAATTCATTTTGTAAGTTTTGTTGACCTCCACGAGTATATTGACCCCCTTTCGTGATAACATAGCTCTGGCTGTGTATATACGTTCAAATAAAAAAAAAACAAATAGGTTTATAAATGACGGAGTTCTGTGTAAGGTAAAAAACGTTTTTTTTTTTTTAATTTAGTCTTCATTACTTTCTTTTACATAGAAATTTGTATGTTGTACCATAGACACCAGAGATGGTTTGTCCTGAAAAATACAACCAAATTGAGAACCTCCTTTTTTAAGTCAGTTAAAAAGACAGATAGACATACTCGTACATGATTCTGTTTAGTTCGATTGTACCAAATTACCGGTGCAACAAGGTTATTTCATTCCAAATAAAACCTTATTATTCGTCTTATTGGGAAATTTAGCGATCAATTTAGATAACGATTTTGTTTGTTCAATTTTTTGTATTGTTATTTACTTCCCTAACGTCTGTTTTAACATGTTCAGGGAACCGTTCTGAGTATCATTGATGCGATAACCCCGGCTTATCGTCATACACAACCGAACGCTATAGTGAGCTACCGAGAAATTGATACACGGTCGGCTAACTAACATTAACCCGTGAGGGGTCAAGTTTCTCAGCCGTCTGTACCAACGGTGATGACAATTTCAAGGAAAACAATAATCGGATTTGGATTCACTAATGAATAAGAACCTATATTAAAAGAATTACCGTGTTGCCACATAAAATCACTTTTAGACGCCTGTTTAGATTTTTTTATGTTATTGGTAACGAGACGAGCTGGTCGTTTGCCTGATGATAAGCATGACGCCAGCCCATAGCAATAGCAGTGGCACTAAGAACTTTGAAACACTAAGGCATGCGCGGCACTGCAGTGTGCGCGTTACCCTCATACATTAGGTATTAAGTCTCATATGAGCCCAGTAATTTCACTGGCTACTTTCCTCATCAAACCGGAACACAGTAACGCTTGCACATTACTGCTTGGCGGCAGACTTCACGAGCAAAGCGGTGGTACTAACCCAGACAGACACTCGCAGAAGAGTTAGTCCTTCCACTAACAAAACTACTAGCTAGACAGTGTCTAAAGATAAACGTCTATAATGATTAGAAGATCAAGTTTTGTGGTTGCTCATATTCAAACACGTGACTAAGGTATGTTTAGGAGATAAACATACTTTAAACCACAGGTTTAAAGTGTGTTTAAGTGTTTTACTTGTGAAATTAAAAGGCAGCATTTTTGTCATGTTTGACCACACAGCAGAAGTCCTGCGTCTATGGTCGTGATCTGGTGACCACATAAAAATTAAACACACCCTAAACATGTGTTAAACAGCACTCGTATACATGCCTTAGTCGCGTGTTTAAATATAATTGAGTAACCACTAACCTTGATTTAAGAAGTGTCTAACTAAATTCTGTTTTGACATAACTTATCGTTGTAGACGTTTATCTTTAAACGCTGTCAAGCTAAACAGGCGTCTAAAAGTTGATTTTTGTAGTAACACGGTATATGTTTTCGATGCTCACGGCTCTAAATTAATCTAAATAAATTTCAATCCTCCAAGGCTCAAAATATGTATACTTTATTAAGAGTACTTAATACATATTATATTAATATTTTTTAAGGTTGAATATTGCCATTCAACATGGCAACTCTGTCAGTATTGTGCGAACTTTACCGACCGGCATAGGATAACTATATTTTCATTTATTCTATAGATGGTTAATTGTAATTATATTATACTAATATTATGTTTTTATTTTTTGTAAATTATTAATTATTATAACATGTGAGTGAAATGTTTCAGTTAAATTAAAGTACTTACCTATAAATACAGATTCAGAGTACCCCGCAGCTCGGGTGATCTACACACAGCGATCAACAAATGGGCATTTCATTGGGACGCTATTCTCAAACCTAAGATTTGAGATTATATCGATAAACTTGTTTTGAAAAATATACACAAGACCATAATTATATTGTTAGTCACATAATAAACTGAAATGTTACAACTGTGTTTTCGTCTACTTTAACACTGGAAAATTAGTTTTTGCACCAACTAAACAATTAAGACTCATTGTAACATTTATTGTTTTAGTTCAAAATCAAAATCGATAGCATATTTTCCCAATACAATGCCAATAATATAACAATATCAAGGTCTTATTAAAAATATCACCCATAGGTATCTATTCGATCCCTAACGCGTAAATAGCTGTAATTCTATTATCAGACTATCAAAAACAAGCTGTTTACATCTCTATTTACTAATTTCATTGAGTTAAAAATTACTTATTTTTCTTGTATGCAGCGCGCATCGGTTGTTTACTCAAAGAAACATTTCAATTATCCAGCAGGTGTTCAATTAGTACCATAAATGGGGGTTATATAAAAATGGACGAGGAAAACTAGCGAAGACAAAGATCGGACAATGATTCGACAAAGGAATTAATGTTGATGGAATTGTATAAAAAAATAGCCAAGTCAAGTGTCAAGTAGGATGTCGATTGTCCAGACCGTTTTAGTATGAAAAATCGTTCTAGAAACGGCTTCCATATATATTTATTTTAATTAGTTAAGAGACGAATTTGCCCTTTGCCTGATGATGGTAAGCATAACGGCTGCCCATAACTATTGCTGTGCCACCCAGAACTTAGCGGCCCGTACACCTAATGCATGACTGGTGGATAAGTATCAATTACAGAACACGCCAAAACCATAGAAAAACTACAATCACCGCTTGACACATATCGGACCGCCTAAAGTGGAACTTGGTAGAAATCTAGTCCGAGCCACAAAATACCGAGAGTACAGAAGTAAAGCTTCATACTATGCGCGCTCGAACAATGCACACACAGACATCTTCACATAGACGTCTTGTTGTGCGGTAGAAAAAGAGTGATGGAAGAATTAACTGTTGGAGTTCTTGCGCCCGTTGCTCCGTGGTGCATTCTGTAAAACACCGATAGGCTTACGACTTCACGGTGATGTGCTATTCACGGTGTAGGCTCTGCAGTTTTTATTATTGGTTTTATTTCTGTTCTTTCTGTTTCATTCAATCATACAACTAGATAAGAGTGGCTCCTTCATAATACGTGCTATGTATACCTACCTAGTTTTTATTTTTCTGAATTACACTCTTATATAAGCCGGAGTAGACAGCGCTAGCGCGACCGCCAAGCGTAGGTATAATAAATGGAGTACATACATTAGCGTTACTTCTGTACTCTCTATCTGTTTTGTGTGCGAGTGCTGACCGTACCACGATTAGAGGTAGTGAAGGAGACGCACTGAAGCCGCTTCTACGATCTCTACACAAACGAACAGTTTCACAGCCATTGCGTGTTTAGTGCAGAAGACGCGGTAAACACGCGGTGGTGCGCAATTGATGTATGTAGCGTACAGTGGAACGTCTTTACTTTGAGCCCAGGCTGTGAGTGATAGATAGCATTACCTGGCTGTATTGCTGTTCTTGTATGTTTCGTAGATTTTTGATGGTTTTATTTCAAGCCACGCTTGCGCGTGTACTCGTGATCCACGCTTGTTGCAAAACCATGGTTATTCTGTCAGCAAAACGCATACTTGCATAAGCGTCTATGGCCATCTTACTTTGTAGGTTAAAGAAGAAGATAATACTACCGCTTATATGGAAAAGAGGTAGGACTAACTTTGCTGCGACTGTTGAAACTATTTTTTGGGTAGAGATCGTAGAAGCAGCTGTGGTTCGTCTCTATCACTATCTCTAACCATGGTATGGTTAGCGCTCGGACTAGATGTCTACCAAGCTCCATAGACGGTACGATATGCGTCAAGCGGTGATCGTGTTTTTCCATGGTTTTCGCGTGGTCCGTGATTGATGGCTAGCAAGCATGCAAGTCAAGCATGCGTTAGGTGTACGGGCTACCCAAGACGGTGAGAGTACGGTGTATAGCTGTATAGTAGTCTACACATCGACTTTGTCTTTTTTATCGCACGCTTCTTATCTATCGCCTCAAGAATACCATCACAAGTGAGTCAACTGGGCAATGTCGCGACATCAACTATATAACGTGACCTAGGTATTGTAAAGCTTCAGTTAACGCTCGCCTGCGGACTAAGTAACACCGTACCTAATAGTATTAACACTTAAAGTGATTCAAACATGTTCTGGAAAACGGTGGTCTTTGCCTTGTTCATTGTCGGTAAGGTTGTTTTTTGTTTTAGCATTTTTGAAATTTTTTAGGAACTTTTGCTAATGAGCTAATTTTTTTGTTTCGTTTCCAATGTGAATCTTCTTAGATAATTATGTTAAACTTTTTTTAGTAAATTACATCGGGCAAAGGAAATCGATCTATGATATCGTTAATTAAGGTCAGATGAAAAATGCTTACAACATTGTTTCTTGTCATAATTTTTTACTCTTATACAATTACAAGACAATTTCATTACATAATTTTATAATTGTATTTATATATTAATTTAAATTTAGCTGGTCAAAGAAATTAAAAAAATCTATTATCAGCTGTTTTTTTTAATTTAAACCAATGCTACCGTTGTTTTTCGTTAAATTTTGGTTTCCATTATTTTTGACTTGAGAAATATTAAGATCAAATAATAAACTTCATATATTCCTGTTCTGAAATTGACCACAATGACCTTAATTATACTGTCTAGTGATTCTTAGATTAAATATTTTACAAACATAAATGGGTTTCGATTCTGGCTTCTCAAATCTAAACGTAACTTTAATTTCACTGTCTCTTTCTAAATAAGAACATGAGTAAGGGATGGAATATATTACAGACCAGCCAAATTAATCCACTTGCTTGTATCTAGTGTAAATTTAACGGCCATGGATTAAGTGGCGTCTAATTTATCAAGGATAGAATATATTTGACAGAACTAAAAATAATTTAGGACCTGTCAACATTTTTTTACCCCTTTCTTATGTCATTTATTGGAAAGAGACAGCGAAACTAATATTAAGTTTACGTTTATGACGTCAGAATCGAAGCCATAGTACCTAACTGGATTTAGAGAACAGAAGATCATAATTTTGCTATTCAATTTTGTGCGATATGTCGAGGTGTTAAGGTCTAACTTCCATAGTTCTTCCCTTTCCACCCTGCATCCACATTTCCACATACAGATCTATATGTGACATACAGTCCCCTCTTCCTGCGAGCTCGCATCGTCTAATTTACCAATTTACTTGTTAGAGAGTACACTTGTGCAGAGTTCACTATATTTAACTGAGTGTAGAGAAGAGAATATGAGATTGTCTATGAACATATAACTAGTTTTTTACTTAATGCATACGAAAGTATATATATATACGGTAGGTACTTATAAATACTTTTTTTTTAATTTTTGTCTGTGGTTGTTTCGGCTAATCTCCAAAACGACTGGACCGATTATGACGGGACTCACACTGGCAGATAGCTGAAGTTATAAGGAGTAACTTGGGTTATTTTTATTTTAGAAAATTACGTGGGTTAAGCTGCAGCTTAACCCACGTAATTTTCTGCCCTGCAGGGCACAGCTAGTTTAACATAATATGGTTTTTGGACCTAAAAGTCCGAATAGATACATTGGTCCGTTTTACATTAAAAAAAAAAACTAGCTGGTGCCCGCGATTTCGTCTGGGCAGAACAATTATATCGAGTAGCTCATCTCGTTCTTCAAAGTTTTATCTATCTCCATACTCTATTTTACCACCTTGTGTATAGAATGATTTTACGATAAACCCTTTTGCCAAAAGCATTTAAAATATGAATGTTCATATCCCTATAACTTGAGAAATAATGCGTTCGCCATACAAACTTTCATGCTCAGCACATTCAATATTTGTTTCTGTGACTTTAAAAAGTAGCATAATTAGTTACGCTACTTTTAAAATTAACAAACAATCATTGAATGTGCTGAAATAGCAGTTTTGGCGTGAAAACGTAAATAATAAACAGGCAAACGCAGAGTTACTTTCGGATTAATAAAAATAGTTTTTATTTTTATTTTAAAATTAACCTAATTTGTGACTAGTGAAATTAAATTATATCTTTATTTTTGTTTTATTTTGCCACGTTTATTTTGCTTTGGTTTATAAGTTAGACCACAGGCTAGTATTTTAAACTTATAATAACTTTCAAAATGTTGGATTTCACGGGCAGAATATCTACGTTAATTCCAACTGACGTCAATAAGATATTTTGTTCGCAATTATTGCCTCTTTGTGGAAGTCAAGCAAACGACATGTAAGTCTTGTTAACTAGTTGTATAAAAACATAGATAATCGTTAAGTTCAAAGCCTCGTAAATCAGCGTAGTAACTACAAGAAAATATGTATTCGCATAGATAATACGAGTTTAGGGTTCACGAAGTCATTATGATAATGAGAAATCATTTTATAATCGCTTACATAACAAACAAAACTATCGAAAATAAACATACGTGGCCTGATACAAGTTATAGGTATGCAGCCAATACCTACCTATGTAATTGGAATTGGGCACTCGCATGAAATACAAAACACATAAATACTGTGGTTATACAGGTTTAAGAACATCACATTAACACAAAAAAAATGAAATTCACAAAAAATATATAATTTCCACAAAGATACTGGATCAAAAACTTTCCAGAATTCAACGATTTTTTTTATAATCAAATAGTAATTTAAACTATACTATAAGATTCTTTACATTTTAATGAATTACAAATGTATGACAACTATGTACTTAAACACAGTTTTTCACGGCCAATATCAACAAAATGTGTGTTCTATTACAACTTTACGGGCCGCGTTGAATATGTGACGTCACGCGTTAAGCCCAATTAGTATGGGGCGTTTTATCGTTTTATCGTTTTATCCGGGCGCCCTTACAAAAATAAGTCACACAAATTAACAATAGTGTAAATTGATTTCAGGCGTCCTTGCTGACGGTGAGTTTGAAATCACAGAGGACAAAAAAAATGCTTTCAAGGAGGCCCTAAAAGCTCAGTGCAAGAAAGTCGGTGCCGAAGACAAAGCCGATGAAGTTACCAACGTAATCCATGTTTTTGCTGATTGCGTGAAAACCCTGGTAAACGTAGACCAGCTGAAGAACGAGATAGAAGATGCTAAGCCTAAGGGAGCTCTTGACGAGGTTTTCAAGAAGTAAGCTATAAATCCGTACTGTCCGTCCGTACTTGTCTGTAAGAGATAGTGTAGAGCGATAACTGCGCCGTTTGTTTTACCGTAATTACACGACTGCACAAAAAAGGAGTAAAAGGTTTTTAGAATACATGTATGTAGGTATGTGAGATTTTTTAATCCACCATTACTTTTAAAATATGCCTGAACAGATTTATATTAATGAGGTTTCGTTAGAATCCTTACATGTTAGTGGGAGGACTAACTCTTCTGCGAGTGTCCGTCTGGGTTGTTGCCACCGCTTTGCTCGTGAAGTCTGCCGCCAAGCAGTAGTGTGCAAGCATTACTGTGTTCCGGTTTGATGAGCAGAGTATCCAGTGAAATTACTGGGCTTATGAGACTTAATACCTAATGTCTCAGGGTAACGAGCGCATTGCAGTGCCGCGCAGGCCTTTGTGTTTCAAAGTTCTGGGTGGCACTGCAATCGTTATGGGCCGGCGTTATGCTTACCATCAGGCAAACGACCAGCTCGTCTCGTTACCAAATAACATTAAAAAAAAAAAAAAAAAATCATCCCGAGTGACACTCCGCTAGAGCAGTCGTGTTTTTTTATGTAACTTTTGTTACACCGACTTGTTTGGTTTTGTTTTTCATTCTATGATGTTTCATTCACTGGTATAGGTACAATAAACAGTTTTGTGTTGTACTTAGTACTTTTATTATATATAAACGCGAAAGAGTGTTTGTTGGTTTGTCGTTCTTTCACGCAGTAACAGGGCACCGGTTTGGCATAATTTTTGGCATTGATATATCTAAACTATAGTTTTTGGACCGATGAGTACTATGGGCTACTATTTCTTACAGAAAAACGCACGGTTCTTGTTAGAATCTTCACACGTGTGAAACCGTGGGAAAAGCTAGTATCAAGTTATTTAGGTACCATGGTGTTAGATCTGCAAATGTCTGCCTTGTGTTCCGGTTTGATATGAATGGTATACCAGTGACATAATATACCGGGCAATTGAGACTAAAGCTGAGATTCAGAGACGAATCTAAGCGTGGACTCACGCTTCCATACGTCAAAATTCTATACAGTTTTGACATATGGAAGCCAAAGTCTACGCTTAGAATCGTCTCTGAATCTTAGCCTAAGTGATCATTACTAGATATCAAGCACACTGTAGCGCCGCACAGGCCTTTGTGATCTATGTTCTGGGTTGTTATGGACACGCTACACAATAATGTTCTGCTTACAGATACACGATCTGCTCATCTTACCTTGCAGTAACTCTAAAAACAATAACATGTAAAACTTACTCTTCTTCCCAGATACTGCGCAAAGACTCCCCAGCTCAAGACATGCATCCACAGTTTATTCGACGGTATCGGTCCTTGTTTAGACGACGGCGCAAAACAATTGCTCGGCTCTTCTAAGAACAGCACCGACCAGTTCATCGACTTTATTTGTTACAAGGACGGTGACAGAATTGCATGTGAGTAATCGTTGTACTTAGAGGTTTACGGTCTTACCACAAGAAATTAAACACACTCTAAACACGTTTTAAGCAGCGTCTAACCCTTCAACCACAAATCTTGAACCACAAATCACAAATCGTGTTTCCTGTGACGGTGAAGGAAAACATCGTGAGGAAACCCGCATCTTCAAGAACCACAAAATTCGAGGACATGTGACATCCACCAAGCCGCACTGAGCCCGCGTGCTGGATTATGGCCAATACCTGTCTTTCTGAGAGAAGGCCGGTATCCCAGCAGTGGGAGCGTAAGCGGATGATGATAATAATAAATATTTTCTTTATAGCATCTAAAATAGGTTCTTTAGTAGTAGCGTTGCAAATGGTTGTTGTTAGTGGTAGGACTTACTCTTCTGCGAGTGTCCGTCCGTGTTGTTACCTACACCGCTTTGCTCGTGAAGTCTGCCGCCAAGCAGTAGTGTGCAAGCATTACTGTGTTCCGGTTTGATGAGCAGAGTAGCCAGTGAAAATACTGGGCTTATGTGAGAATTAATACCTAATGTCTCAGGGTAACGAGCGTACTGCAGTGCCGCGCAGGCAGGTGTTTTAAAGTTCTGGGTGGTATTGCAATTGTTATGGGCCAGCGTTATGCTTACCATCAGGCAAACAACCAGCTCGTCTCCTTACCAAATAGCAAAAAAAAATGCTACACTATTATTATCATACCTTATGATTGAGCTTATTTAATATTTTCTGCGGGCTCTAACATCTGCATCTGTTGATTCCAGTGTTCATCTCCGAGCATGGCCCCGAGTGTTTCCGCGACAAGGCCAACTCGATCCGCGAGTGCGCCAACAAGATCAAGGATTCTGTCCAATCAGTGGAGACTGCTAAAAGTCTGACCATTGCCGTAAGTCTCATTAGCCTTATCCTACTTTGTAGGTCCAGTACCTACAGCATGCTTCCATCTTCCATGCTAACGTCGCATTAGGTACATATTTTGAGCCAACTACGGCACCATGCTGCTGAGGTAGTCAACCGATTTATGAGGCGAGGTTCTTTACGATTTAGCTGTATTTAAAATCCATTTCCCGGTTTGTAGACCTAGTCTTATGTTAATTGTTAACATATAACATCTTCACTAACTATCTACTACATAAACATTACATCTAACTTAAGTAAATACAAAAACAGTTGGATAATCTGAAATTGCTTTAAAAATGCGACGAATCGTCTTCAGTATCAAACTGCCGAACAGATTTCGATTAAATTTCTATGGTACCAATCTGAAAGTAGGTATATCCTATCAAATAAAAAAAAGTACTTAGGTTAGGAGGTCTGAGATAATAAACATAAACAAAGAAAAAACAAACTGAATTGAGAACCACCTCCTTTTTTGGAAGCCGGTTAAAGAGCCATTGTTGGTCTATAGATAATTAAAATGTTCTAGCGCACTACCTACTAGTTTGCAGCGTATACCCAGAATCTTCACTTAACATCAGCCGAGAGACCAAATGCTGGCCTAATAAACATTAAAAATCGGTCTTTTCTTCCTGGCAAAAAAAAAGCTTTCCCCAAGTGGCTCGATTTATATTTCTACTGCTCTCTCCCTGAATATTATTTTACGCCATCCACTGGACGAGATGGTGTCCTATTCGTGCGCCGCGCGCCGGCACCACTCAACGCGCTGGCAAGCGTACCCGAGTCAATGACATTTATATCATCATAAAATGATCACGCGCGGGTAAATATTGAGTAAAAATAAAAAAAAACGTGATTACTTCAAAATTAGATGTCTAATCAAAAATATACCACAACTAAGTTTTTTGTCATTATATCATACGTAAGTCTTGTTAATTGTTTCGATATTCGTTTATAAATAACAAAGATATTTTAAACTTAGTTTTTGAGGGAGGTTTTCTTATCGAGTAAATTTGTTAGAAACTTGTTTTGATTAGAACAAGATTATCAGTAATATGATGAATAATGTCATTGTATATTTTTTCCAGTGCCTGAAGCTCATCTGATTTTGCTAAAAAACCTTAGTGATGCTATTTAGCTGCTATATACGCCCTAATAGTACACAAGAGGCCTTGACCCTTTATATACGAGGCAGTTCTAAATTAAGTAAATAGAAACCGAGATATAATGGGTTTTAGCGCCAAGTGTTACACTCTACTTTTCACTACGACTGCGAAAAAATAAAACAATTCAATACAATATTAAAAAGTTTATTTTATTAAAAACTAGCTGCTGCCCCGCGGTTTCACCCGCGTGGAGATTTTGGATTACATGGTTTTTAATTTTTTGTCCGGAACCCTAATTATTTTTCTAAAATTAAAGTAGAATATGTTACTCCTTGTAACATCAGCTATCTGCCAGTGAAAGTCCCGTCAAAATCGGTCAAGCCGTTTCGGAGATTACCCGGAACAAACAGACAGACAAACAGACAGACAGACAGACAAAAATTTTAAAAATGGTTGTTTTGTCATAGGTACCGTATATACTTTCATATGCATTTAGTAAAAAGCTGTTGTTTTGATATTACAAACAGACACTTCAATTTTATTTATCTGTATGGATGATATGTACAACTTTTACAATTCAGGATATTTAACGAGATGTTTTTTCCCGGCAACATAAATTTCAGTCCTCTGTGAAGATGAATGTTGAGTTGCCTGTGAGATAAACGTAGGGTACACGTAGGTCTCGTGGGTAACAGACAATATTAAAATAAAACAAATACTTTTTCCCCTAGACGAAACTATGCTATTTTATCCCCGCTCAGGTACGCTACAATGACGAACTTTTTAAGCAAGAGGAGCACAGATCTCTATGAAGAGGAGTGAAAAATATTTTATTTAAATTCACAGGAAAGATGCGCTAAGTACGACGACCTCTCTGCTTGTGTAGTCACTGCTCTGGAAGGCTGCGACACCCCAACGCCGGCCAACATGGCGGAGTCTCTGTTAAAATACGTGCGCAAGGGCTCGCCTTGCAACACGGAGCTACCGGTAACTTTACATTTTTTATTCAGAATCGTTAGTTAGTTAGTGGTAGGACTAACTCTTCTGCGAGTGTCCGTCTGGGTTGTTACCACCGCTTTGCTCGTGAAGTCTGCCGCCAACCAGTAGTGTGCAAGCATTACTGTGTTCCTGTTTGATGAGCAGAAATAGCCAGTGAAATTACTGGGCATATGAGACTTAATACCTAATGTCTCAGGGTAACGAGCGCACTGCAGTGCCGCGCAGGCCTTTGTGTTTCAAAGTTCTGGGTGGCACTGCAATTGTTATGGGCCGGCGTCATGCTTACCATCAGGCAAACGACCAGCTCGTCTCGTTGCCAAATCACATGTCTCGCCAAATAACATAAAAAAATCAACCTCCACTGCTTGCCTCTCTCATAAGGGGGTTGTTTGCTACACAATTTATCAGCAGTTGGTATAAACACTTATATTGCACCACGCTTGATGGCCATACTAAATATCACTTTTTTTTTATTTACAGAAGAACTAAGGACTGGAATCTTCACCGAAGATGGAGTAACATCCATATTACGTGCCATTTAATAATTCAATAAACTATTTTCCCAAACTTTATTTCTTTTAAATGACTTTTAAATGATATGTCGTTAGGATAGTTAGTGGTAAAGTTATTACAAAACTAAAAAACAGTTGTACGGCTGTCTGCCTATTGCAGTGAATAGGTATCTTCTAGGTAAGCGTGCTCCATCTTCGACCGCATCATCACCGTTTTGGCACAGTACAAAAAATACTACAAATGATTAAGTAGGTAATAGCGCTCCGATGATTGTTGTAAACAAGAAGAAAAATACAGTGGCATTACGGCTACTCTGAAATTAAAAAGATAATTTTATCATGAAGCACTTGCTATTATTATTATCATTGGTCATGTATATTTTTTATACTATTTGGTCACGAGACGAGGTGGTCGTTTGCATGATGGTAAGCATAATGCCGGCTCATAACAATTGAAGTGCCACTCAGAACTTTGATACACAAAGGCCTGCGCGGCACTGCAGATGTGGTCGTTACCTACCCAGATAAGTAATTTCACTAGCTATACATCAAACTAGAACATAGTAATTTTTGCACATTACTGCTTGGCGGCAGATTTTACGAGCAAAGCGGTGGTATAAACCCAGACTAACACTCGCAGAAGAGTTAGTCTTACCACCTAGTATATTCCTGTTGATGGTGGGGGTGGAGCCAACCCGAAATCAATACTCTAAAATACTTATAATTCCAAAAGGAATGGATGTTGTCATCATGTGCGAAGGGCCTAAAAAGTAAAAGACTAATTGTCATCGCTTTATCTTCGACGATTTTCGGACTTTTCTTCGACTATGCACCTAAATGGGACTCTAAAACACTTCCCACTCATATGAAAAAAAATAAAAATAAGTTGAGTTTCTTTAAATTGACCGAGATATTTTCTATCCATGCTCAATAGACTCCAGGACAGACAATAAGTACAATCAACAATAGACAATTTCAACCAGGCAAAACCACTGGTTTGTTTCGTTACCATATCCATACTTACTTATCCATACTTCAAAGAATTTCCGGGCAGCTCTAGATCGGCTGATTCAGTTGACCTACTTGTTGAATTTTGCTAACCGATAAAGTTTATTAGAAGAGACAGAAAAAAATGCAGAAAATATCGCGCACTTCACGTTTGAAGTTTTTTTTTATAAATTTTGTATGACCTTTTTTCAAGGGACGTTCTCACAACTTGTTGACAAAAATGGCCATTCCCTTCCGGATTAACATACCCATTCAAACTCACCTTGTGTAGGTATATTATCCATACTAATATTATAAATGTGAAAGTGTGTTAGTTGGTTTATTGATTTGTTGGTTTTTTCTGATTTCAACTGCTGAGTGAGATATGGCACAAATACCTAAGTGGAAATCGAGTTGAAAATAACACTAAATCATATTAAATTAATTAAAATTTAACGTAGTGTAAGCAGTACCTACGACCTGACTGCTAAAAAAGAGACTCGCATATATTGGAGCGGGAGTAATCTCGCGGTTTATATACTACCTAACTACCTACTTATTGCCTACAGTAACAATATAATATACTACCCAACTACCTACTTATTACTTACAGTAACAATATAATTAATTAAATATATACCTACCGTGAATAATAATGAATAATTATCCAATGAGGATAAAAATACTGTAGTAAGGAAAATTAAGGGATTTTTCATTTTTAGTCCTTGTTAAAAATTAAAAATCAGGCGTTAATTAATAAGGTTATTTGAAGAAAGTTATGTACCTTGGCTATGTTAGGTACTTAACTGGCTACCGAAAAACTCTAGTTTTCAGGAGGAATCTCGAATGAATAACGAATACCCTTTGGGATCTCTATGTTGTCCGCATTTGTGTCTGATTTTATCAAAGTTTGTGTTTCAAAGTTCTTAGTGGCACTGCTATTGTTATGGGACGGCGTTATGCTTACCATCAGGCAAACTACCAGCTCGTCTCGTTATCGAGATGGCGGACTCTCTCATTTAAAACGCATTACCTACAGTAATTTTCATCATAATAATATAATTGTATTGTTCCTTTTATTCTTGTTGCAAATAAGACTGATATCGCGCTGGTAGACCGCAGTGACAGCGCAGTCCATCCGTCATGACGAGAAATTCGTGCCTGAGAAGGACAAGCTATATAGTAATATGACTTACCTCACAAGGTAAACGCAATATAAATGTTGACTCATTACTAATAATAATTATATATTAGCTTTTACCAGCCAGTATTATCGGTTGTAGCGCGTGAGACTGCGTGGCTTGCAAGTTCAAACTTACATTTTTTTTCAATATAATTTCATATATATTCAAACTTCCAACGCCATTAGTTGAGGTGCAAGAAGAATATTATATTGTTGTTGTTTACTACTCGTCTTCCACTTCGTTCGTCCAGTATTGTGCCAGGCAGTTGAAACTTGAAATCAGGAAGAATCTTCGCAATGGTTGTAAAATATCTAACAATTTTTGTCGTTATCGGTAAGCTTTCATGCTAAATAACTTTAAAAAAACTACTGCTTTACTGTTCGATTTACTGGATTTTTAAATTTTATTTTTTTATTTTTTTTATAGTATTTGGTAACGAGACGAGCTGGTCGTTTGCCTGATGGTAAGCATAACGCCAGCCCATAACAATTGCAGTGCCACCCAGAACTTTGAAACACAAAGGCCTGCGCGGCACTGGCAGTGCGCTCGTTACCCTGAGACATTAGGTATTAAGTCTCATAAGCCCAGTAATTTCACTGGCTACTCTGCTCATCAAACCAGAACACAGTAATGCTTGCACATTACTGCTTGGCGGCAGACTTCACGAGCAAAGCGGTGGTAACAACCCAGACGGACACTCGCAGAAGAGTTAGTCCTACCACTAACAAAATTGATTGCGCCTTAAGTTATCGTATAGGTATATAAAATAGGCGTTCGCAAAGTGAGTGCTTTGAAGTTTCTCTTTGATAAGGTGCGGTTGCGACTATTCTATCTACCTGTACATTTGTGCTCTAATATTCGACTGTAGGACGTATGTATTTGACGTCTGGAGGAGTATCTTACTGACGTATTGTTTTGGTGGTTGTTGTACAAATATAGGTTTGCATGGTTTCTGTCCATTGATCGAGTATATAGATAGGTATCTAATATTACAAGCTGTTACCTAACGTTTAGAAATTTCTTGTTGCAGGTATAACACAGGTTAAGTCCGAATCATTCGTTAATACATTGGAGGAGTTAGGCGAGGCTGTCCGAAATAATGAAGGTTTCCAGAACGGTTAGTATCTTCATTATGGGAAAATCACTGAGAAAAATGATTGGGACCCATCTTATCTCAAATTTTTCACATTATTTATATCATATATGTATACTCGTATATGTTAATCAAAAACGAAAAAAAACTATAAGTATTTACTAATAGAAATCTATAAAAAACATAAGACACAATAATTCTACTTAACTATATAATCTATACAACTGAAAAAAATTGAAGCATCTGTTTGTAATCTCAAAATATCAGCTTTTTACTAAATCCATATGAAAGTATATACGGTACATATAACAAAACAATAATTTTTTAAACTTTTGTCTTTCTGTCTGTCTGTCTGTTTGTTCCGGCTAATTTCCGAACGGCTGGACCGATTTTGACGTTAATTTCACTGGACGATAGCTGATATTATAAAGAGTAACTTAGGCTACGTGGGCGACCCCAATCCCTAAAGGGGTACACAGGGTGGTATTTTTTTATGTAAAATTTTATTCCTTGGCTAGATTCACTCAGAACTCGGTATGTACAAATAAACATTAAAATTAATTATAAAACACGTATTTTTTATTTATTCAATTCTACCCCTAGGAGGTGAGCAATAGAGTTCTAAACTTTGTATGAAAAAAATTATTCCTAAGTTCGATTCAGTCAAAAACTACCTGGGTAACATAAACTGGGTATATACCCAGATATATATATACCCGGATGTATTCGGATATCCCAATGACAACGTCATCTGGTAGCTAACGTAATAAGGCGTTGCGAAACAAACAATAATCAGAGTATAATGTAGTAATATATTTAAAAATTATATTCATATTTAATGGCATATTTGAAGAAATATATTCTTGTAGATATATCACATACTGACTTCGACGGCTCTGAGATAATGATGACTCTCGACATAATTGAGAAAAAGTTGGGTTGGGATGTGACGCATATCATGGAAGGACTTCAGATTTTGCATAAGAAAAGAAAGTGCCCAAAACATGGAGTATACCCCACACCAATCGATATAATGCATGTAAGTTTTTCGAACCCATTTAACTTTCAGGATTCATATGCTCGAATTGCCCATTCACCCATCAAGAACACCATATACTTAACTTAGATATAGGTATGTAATTAGTAAGGTTTCAATTCTCGCAACAAAAGCTAAAAAAGGCTATGTGGTATATGGTATAATAATATACACTATACACTATAAATACATTTCGAATATACACAAAACAAACCGAGTAGGAAAATATTAGCCAATCTAAGCCTACAGACAGCCCCCCGCGCCACCAGAAGACTGGTTCTGAGAGAGATGGCTTCTTGCGGAGTGGGGATGGAGCCCAGTGTTATCTTGAGGCGGTATGCCCCGTGCTCGTTAGGTGGGTCCAGAGAGGACAAGGTGGCCTTTCACCTTCTGACTTACGTAGGTCCTCACAGGGCATGGATACATCGGGTAGGTACCAGTCTAATATCGCAAGGAGAAAGGCGATCCCAGTGTCCTACCGGTGTGTTCGAAGGATACCGCACAGGACGCACTAGAGACATGCTCACGAGAAGTGCCTCTTCCGAAGAGGAACCTCGAAGAGCTCTAGTGGCGGTCGTATGGGGGCGGGACTGTAGTTGCCAGCCGTGTTAGTCAAGATGGGTCGACGACGATGGGTCCAGAGAGAGTTCTTCTCTCTCTCCCGCTCCAAAGAGCACGGAGATGAGCACTCGCACCCTGTCATCACTGGGAGAGCTTTGCTTGCCCTCCACAAAAAAACAATGCGTAGGTACTCGATAACTCGATTAAGCGCCAGCAATATTTGACTACATTTCACTCCAATAAATTTTTTCAAAAACTATATGCATGTTAAGATTAAAATTATAAACCATATAAAACTAAGAAGTATTTATAAATATTATTATTATTGCAGTTGGACTACGAGTGGGAGACCATTGACTCATGCTTCAGAACAATTAGGGGAACGTTATTTTCCGAGATGGACTTGGATTCTAGGAGCGATATCACGGCCCACAAGAAGTAAGTACATCAATGAAATTCCATGTCTTTACGATTTTAGGAATAGGTGCGCCGTGCCTCAGAATGGAACCTTTATAAAATTACTTTGTTATCAATTCAGTTTGTCCGTCATGATCAACTATCAAGTAAAAAAGTTACATTAGACGCCGTTAATTACTCTAGACACAAGCAAGTGGATTAATTTGACAGTCCTAAAACATGTTCCAGCTATTTCTCATACCTATTCTCATTTAGAAACTTGATTGAAACTAAGATTGAAACTAAAATTAGGTTTAGGTATGAGATGACAGAATCGACATCACCATTATTATGAGAAAGGCGACTAAAATGATAATTTAATGTGTTTGTTATATTTCTCGTTACAGATATTGTGAAGAAATTAATCTTTTTGATAAATGTATTGTTGATTTCGCGTATTCTACCAAGATATGCTTCTCGAACAAGGAACAGACCCAGCTCAAGTCGCTGTATAGTAAAATACAGGAATTTTTTAAGTCCTTTTGCGATAAGGAAGGCCACCAGCTCGCTTGTAAGTTATACTTTTGACTCAAATTCAACGCTTTTTAGAATATTTTTTTACTAGATCGTGTCGTATTGTTCGCTGGTCGATATTGGCGTCGGGTTTTGCTACTCTGTACAGCCACAAAATGCCGCCACCGGGCTGCAGACTGCATTTTTCATACAATTTGTATGAGCTTGCCGCAGGTGCTCGTCGTTCGGTTCACGCCGCAAAACGCCGCTTCATACTTCGTGAAGGCTGTAGGCGACGCCGATTAGAAAATGTCGACTTCATGATTCAAAAGCTTAATGTTTCGTAATTTTGTGTCTGTAGCGTGAGGCTCGTATAAGGGTGACGCCGTAGTTGTCCAGTTTCCCAGATTTATAAAAAAACTAGCTGCTGCCCCGAGGTTTCACCCGCGTGGAGATTTTGGATTACATGGTTTATATTTTTAGCGTGGGGCCCTAATTCTTTTTCTAAAATTAATGTAGCCTAAGTTACTCCTTGTAACATCAGCCATCTGCCAGTGAAAGTCCCGTCAAAATCGGTCCAGCCGGTTTGGAGATTACCCAGAACAAACAAACAGACAGACAAAAATTAAAAAAATGGTTGTTTTGTTATAGGTACCGTATATACTTTCATATGCATTTAGTAAAAGCTGTTATTTTGATATTACAAACAGACACTTCAATTTTATTTATTTGTATAGATAAAAAGTAATCTCTCCTATCGTGCGGCAGTCGGGTAAAAAGTAGCTTATATCACTAGATCCAAAACTATTATTATACCCACGTATGCAAATCCGTTGGTGAATGAAAGAAAGACCAACAAACACATTTTCGCATGATGTAAGGATCACTAATCATCATGACATAGTCGGTTGTCCGACACCAGTGGTTTTCAATGTACATATATTATTATGCTTATTAAGTTGGTTTTTTTTCAGTACTCATCATAGACGGAATATCGACGTGCTCTATTAAAAGTAAATATATTCTGCGTAATTGTTTGAACGCCCCGGGGATGAAGAATATCACTTCCTTTAATGTAAGTGCATTCTTACATTGTATTCATGCAATGCCTTCTATCCTACATCACGTGTTACAGATTTAAATCAGGTATGAGGCAACCTTTGGGAAGTCTGGAGCTAAAATTTGCAACGTCCATGAAGTTGCGGGTTATATAGGCAAAGTAAAAGAAGAATAGTATATAGAGACTCCAGCACTGCCCGTGAAATAAATACCTACTCTTTAGTACTTACTTACTACATTAATTCCCTAAAACACCATACTTATTTTATGACAAATTTAATCCACAACTGTTTTTAAAAAAGATACCGGTTTAGTCGGTTCTTCAAGACTCTCAGATTGTAATGTTGAGGAAAAACAGATGCCGGCAATGAGTTCCATTCTTTAGCTGTCCACATAATAAATTTATCATGTTATTTAATGGAAAGAGAGAGAGAAGCTTAATTTAGATTAGGTTTCTGGTTTGCAACGCCAGGAATCGACGCCACTAACTACCTAAGTACTAATGTTTTAAGTAAGTACTTGGTCGTTGTTAATTTATTTACACTCTCGCACTCCATTAGTGCGAGTGCGTTCGCGATCTTCTACATCCAAAGGTTGACTGGAGAAGATCGCTTATAGCGATAAGTCCGCCCAATGTACTTAGTATTGCTTATTATTTCTGTACTGTTTTAATTTTAAGTCTGGTGTACAATAAAGTTTTTTATTGTATTTTATTACAATATACTTAAACTACCACTGTACTGTGGTTGTTATGCTCAACAGCTTCTTTGACACAGTACCTACCTACTTCTATTGCAGGAAAACCAATGCCAGAAGCAGACGCGAAGCGTGCAGGCTTGCTTTATGGCAGAACTTAAGACGTGCAATAACACCGCCCAATTCATGTATTCTCTCTTCGAGTCTATCATGGATAGGAAGCCTTGCAAGACCTCTACTGTAAGTAAAATATGACAGATTTGGATATTAGGGCAGAGATGCTGCCCTACAATGACATTGTAATAAGGCAATAATAAAGAATACCAGAGGGTCTAGACAAATGATATTCGCTTCGAAGCGATTATCGCTATCGGAAGTACAGAAGTAAACAATGTAGTGCATTGACTTACGCCGCCATGGTTCCATGGTATCTTTATCTCAATTTCATACAATACTCACAAACACAGTTGAAGGACATTAAAGACCAGCCTGCTGGCAGGCCTTGCAGCACATGACGAGCAATTCCACCGACAGATGTGCATTCCCATAATTTTCCATTGCCCTTACAATCTTTGGCTCCCAACTGTAACCACGAACCAATACCCAGATAGACATCACAAACATCCAAGACCCGAGAACAAACTTTATGCTTACACAAAATCTGCCCCGGCCGGGAATCGAACCCTCGCTTTGCAGGCAGAGTTACTACCAACTTAGCTACGGAGCCGCCTTTTCGGAGTAAGGCCCCAGTTTGAATGATTTTATTCGAAACTAAACCTGCATATAGGAACAGTCCACATCCACGACATCGCACCAGAGTTCTCGAAGTCTGACCCTGATTTAGTTTAATTTTCTATATACTCACCTGTTCCCAGAAGATAGTCAGTCGCTTAGGTTAGTTACCCTAGAACCTTCATTATAGAATAATCTTTTCAATTTCAGAGTAGCAGTTCTGCCACAGGTCGTTTTTTCTCGTTGATTACGATCCTCGGAGCGCCAGGTTTTTACATATTATTTTTAGTAAGTGTAAACTGAATTAAATAGTAAGTAGGTATAGGTAGTAGGTACCTAACTTAAGAATGATAGACTATCCAATTTTTCTAAAGAAAAAAAATATAATTGAATATGGGATGGTAAAATTTACTTATCTAACGAAGCGGAATCTATGCTTTTAAGTCGAATCTATAAATCTACTTATAGCCCAGCCATACAGTCTGATGTGTTTCGGCTCGGCTTTATCATAGTTGCTATAACAGTGTTATTTATGTGCAAGTTCACTTTTAATTGGTTCCATGTTGTAGGGAACACACTTACCTTGGTCACTTGTACTATTATCTAATCTGTGCCTTGGTATGGATTATTGTTTAAAATTATACCTCGAACATGATGTTCAATACTAAGCTATAAAAATTTAGGAATCTTAATTTCGTTTCAAACTTCATTGAACTATTATGTAGTAATACTAGCTCGAAATAAAATACTATGAAATAAATGATTTTTATTTTAATTTAAAAGTACATAGGTATTGAGAATATTAGCTTTCTTGGTTTTAAAGCACTTAACATTTACCTTTACAAAAAGTAAATAAACCAAAGAAAAATAAGCACCTTTGTCTCAAATACCTGTTTATAACTACTTTTCCCTTTATTTGAATTTCTGGCATGACAATTGATTCGTGGTCTAGCGTAGTGTTATATTCTCTTTGAGGTCATGGTTTGTTAACACTATTTTAAGTGTAACAAACTAAGAAACTGCCACAAAGACGTTGTTAATGTGGCAGATAAATAAAAATCAGTTAATTAACATCTGTTAATTTATTTGGAAAAAAAGCTTACCAGCTTTTTTATATTATCGGTTAAAAAGCTGGTCGTTTCTATGATGGTAAGCACAACGCCAGCCCATAAAAAGGATTGTCTCAGGATGTCTGGCTGAGACATTAGATATTAAGTCTCATAAGCTCAGGAATTTCACTACTTTGCTTATCAAACTGGAACACAGTAGTGCTTGCACATTACTGCTTGGCGGTAGACTACACGAGCCAGGCGGTGGCACCCACCGAGACGGTCACTAGCTGAGGAGTTTAAGTCCTACCACCTGGTGAACGACTTTGAGCGGCACGGGTTTGAGTGTGTCAAACCTATAATAATAATAATAATAATTTATTTCATTCAAATACATGTTCAAAGGCAAATGAAATATTTACATAAATAGATGTAAAGAAATTACACTCTTCGTGACGAGCATAACCTACATTAAGAATAAATTCTTGTATAAAACCTTCAAATGTACTGTTAAGAAATGAAACAACTCGGTTTGAATAATCGACACACGTGTATTTTCACTCGTAGTTCCATGAGGACTGCTGTCCTACCTGCGTCTATCCCTTGCGTAGCGCTGGGACGACTACGGCGTAGCACTGATTCACGGTGTAGCTGCTGACGCGTAGCACTACAGCACCACACCTTGTTCTACCTTTATTCTCACAGTACATTTCCTTCAAACTCGTCTGGCACAGTTGATAAATAAATCGTACAAATAAATCGTACATTTATTTTGCCTATGTATTTCTTACGAGTACATTATTTTGCGTACATACAAATACAAATACAAATACAAAATTTATTTATTGTATATAAAAAAGTGTACAAGAAAATAGTTGAAGCCCTGCCTGCTGCTTTAGTGTAAACTGTGTTGCAGAAGGCAGTGTCTTCCCTTATAATTAGGTCTTTTACAATCTTACAAAACACATGTGGTTATAGACAGAAAAAAAACAAAAAAATAAGAGTATTTAAGAGTAATAGAAGAGTGTTGGCCGTACCCGCAGCATTAGAGAGGTGACTCGACCTGACACTAACGCTCGACTTCACGCTGTGTCACCGCCACATGCGCTTCAGTAAACATCTTTGAAACCGTAAACAATGGAGTAGGCATCGCTATAAAGCGGGTCTGCTAGATGGAGCTACGGCTTGTAAGCCGAAAAGAAATACATCATATCAAGAATTTCGCAGTCAATAGTGATTGCTCCCATGGCCTAGTGGTTAAGGCGTCTGGCCCGGCAAGCCAGAAGACGCAGGTTCGAATCCTGTTGGAAGCGAAATTTTTGTGATGTATATATTTATGTGAACATCTTTGAAACCGTGTCGACAGCGACGTGGCAGCCTCGTAGTGTCATACTTGACACGTAAAGCGCAAATTATATAGGTAAGAGTAGTTAACAAAATAGTATTTGAAAATGAATACGCTAGTCGACGCGCTTATGGAGCCATTAAAAAAAAGATTTGAGAAGATACTTGAAAGACTTTTAGATTGCAGACGAGACTCCGCAATGCAAGAGGAAAAACTTATCATACTTAATTTTAATGCTGAACTGTTTTATATTTTGCTTAATCGAAAATATAAAACAATGAAACCTTCAAATAAAGTATGATAAGTTTTTCCTCTTAATTTTTTCAACGCACATTGTTAAATACCAGAAGTACTTCCATCGCAAACATAGTTTAAAAGGTAACTTGGGGATTTATTTCAATGCAGTAAATTTTTGTGATAACGTGTTTTGGAAACAATAATAGCTTTCAGAAATAAGTACTATTTTGTTTCCCCACAGCCACGCCACAAACTTAGCGTAGCGTTATATTCTCTTTGCAAACTGAATAGATTTTTACACGAAAGGTTTTAATTCGTGCTTAACTGTCCTATTTCCTGTTGTCAGCGTCGCGTAACAATCAAGAAAATATCAGACAGTTTCAAAGGAAAAGATGAATCCATTGATCCATTCATTTGGGGGACATTTACAAGTATTATACGTATACCTTCTGCTCTTTCTCTTCTTTGGTTTGTTGATACTGGACCGAATCGGCTCGAGCTGAGTAAGAAATTTTGTCATACAAATATTTTAAATATTTTTATTATTAAAATTCAAAATACTATTTACAATAAACTGACACTTTACGATTGGTCTTCTAGTAATACATTTTACATCAGTAGTAGTGCTCCGAAGATAGTAGTCATCGAGAAGAAAAGACCCGCGGCAGAACTGGTGCTGGCACTCTGCTGAAAAGATTTTTCTATAATGAAGTAATGGGATTCTATAATGAAGTTCATCATCATCATCTTTGCACTTTTATGATAGATCATAGAACTCAAACCTAAGTTATTGTCACAGAATCTTTTGAAATTGTACGAAATTTAGGCACTTTTCCAGGATAACGATAAGCTCATTAGCCGTTATCGAATTTCAACTTTATCGGTTTGGTTTTATCACAGACCAGTAAACCTAGACGCCACATAATCCAAGTTTTGCATGAGAATACAATCGTAAAATGTTGGCGGGAGACGAGAGCAGACAACATGTTGTGTTTGGTCAGCTTAAAACTCATACATCAAACGAGGGAAGATGGCGTGTTTTGATTGGTTTTCCGAAATGGCCGCTAGGTGGCGATATGCAGTGATAATTAACCTTGGTCAGCGGGGGTGTCCGGCTAAGAGGAGACTATAGATTTACTGATTTATGGGTTTCAAAAGTATATTAAAATAACCTATTGACAATGCATCAGTGATACCAGTGTAGATTAGTAAGTATATTCAGGTGGTTCGTCTAGTTGTTTTATGTTGCTACCCAAGGACAACGGATTATAATCCGAAATGAAAGATCCTCCTAGCTCCGCACAGAATAATTACAAATTGTAGGCACTGCATAGGTTTGGATTATGTAGATACCGGAGAATAACTGCTAGACTATCATATTTTACACAAATAGCCAGAAGACGCAGGTTCGAATCCTGTTGGAAGCGAAATTTTTGTGATGTATTAGGTTGGGGAAAAAGTCTTTTCGCATTATAGTATGTATGAACTTGTAATAAAATCTCTTTGGCTATAGTATTTGTATCTGGCTGGTTTTGGTATCATATGAAAGTTTAAATTTTAAAAAACATAATTCCAAATTCAAATTAGGAAAATGTGTGATTTTCATTTGTTTTTCGTACTGTCAAAATGAGTGAATCTAATGAAGAAATTCGATACATTTTAAAATTTTACTACAAAAAAGGTAAAAATGCAACGCAAGCCGCGAAAAAAATTTGCGATGTTTATGGACCTTGTGCAGTGTCTGTGAGAGTAGCACAAATTTGGTTTAAGCGTTTTCAATCCGGAAATTTTGATTTCAAAGATGCACGTCGCTCTGGTCGCCCTATTACGGATAAAATGGATGCCATTTTTGAAAAAGTGGAACAAGATCGGCATATCAGTAGTTACGACGTAGCTGAAGAACTGGGAATTGACCACAAAACAGTTATGGCGCATTTTAAAAAAACTGGGTACACAAAAAAGCTCGATATTTGGGTACCTCACGAGCTCACTGAAAGAAACCTAATGAATTGCTAATGAACCGTGTACTCATTTGTGATTCTTTACTACGACATAATGAAACCGAACCATTTTTGAAGAAGCTGATAACTGGTGATGAAAAGTGAATCACGTACGACAAGAACGAGCGAAAAAGGTCGTGGTCAAAGACCGGTCAGGCTTCACAGACTGTGGCGAAACCCAGGTTAACTCGCAACAAGGTGATGCTGTGTGTGTGGTGGGATTGGAAGGCCATTATTCATTATGAGCTGTTACCACCAGGCAGGACCATCGATTCTTAACTCTACTGCGAACAACTGATGAGATTAAAGCAAGAAGTTGAGAGAAAGCGGCCGGAATTAATCAACAGAAGGGGTGTGGTTTTCATTTTCATGGTTTTTCATGATAACGCTAGACCTCACACATCTTTAGCCACTCAGAAAAAATTAAGAGAGTTTGGCTGGCAGGTGTTAACGCATCCGCCGTATAGTCCTGACCTTGCACCTTCAGATTTCCACCTGTTTCGGTCTCTTCAGAATTCTTTAGGCAGTGTCAGGTTAACATCACGAGAGGACTGCCAAAACCACTTGTCGCGGTATTTTGATCAGAAGTCCCAAAATTTATATAGCAATGGGATCATGTCCCTACCTACAAGATGGCAAAAAGTTATCGAACAAAATGGTACCTACATACTTTAGTTAAATGTAAATAAACTATATTAAAAAATGTTTTGAATTTTCTTAAAAAATGCGAAGGAACTTTTTCCCCGACCTATTATATATTTGTGTGAACATCCGCTAGTGTCGGTTAACACTATAAAACATATTTCATATCATATTTTACTTACAGGATACTTGCACTTCTTGTCATCGATGATGAACCTGGAGAGAGTGTCCATTAAATTGTAAGGCTTCTTGCTGCATATCTTAAACTTAGCGTCCAAGCAATTCCGCACGCTATTTGTCTGATTCAAGCATAGCGTCTCCTCCTGAAAAAGAAATACTCTGTCAGAACAGATGTTGAGGGATATCTTATGCAATTACAGTATGATAGTAGGGCGCAATTTCCATGTCGCTTAGGCTAGAGTTTAACTAATTATTATATGTAAAATTATGTACAGTCAATCCGGGTAACATTGACAGGTTTCGAGCATGTTTTTGCTTGTATGATTTTGGTAAAAAGTATAAGACGTAAGTCGTGAAGTAAATTTGTGTTCTGAGATCGTGAATAATAGAATTCTAAAATGATCCGACATTTATTAATAGAAATTATACAAGAAAATTACAAAAATATGGTATGGCAAAGTTACCCCCCCTCTCTGGGTAACTTTGACAGTAATTATGGTTTTCACTAAAATCGCTTTTTATTTGTATTTTGAAGATTCTGGGTATCTTTGATCAACATTTAAGGGTTCTGGGTAGCCACAGTGAAAAATAAAACCAGAACAAAATAGACAAATAGTTATATTTTTTTTAAAACGGTAACACAATGATGATCCTATCAACTAGACATCGAGCTTCGAATTATTACTGATACAATAAAGAATGTCAACCAAAAAATAATTATCTCTTCGATTTTATAGTTACACTTATCCATACAATTTATTAAAACTAAAGAGTTAAAAAAGTTAAAGAGAGAAAAAGAGTTAAAGAGTTAAAGGCTAAAGAGTTACAATATAGGTATGTCTGGACAAAAAACTGTCGCATATATGTACGAAAAAACGATACATCGCCGTACATTCTCATATCTACAGCAATGGATCTAAAAAAACTTGTCTAAACGTTAAATTTCATAAACCTACTCTTCTTAAATGGTTATTTACTATAAATGCACTGTCTAAATCGCATGTCTCATACTTACAATTTTTGCTTCAACATCACACTCACTACACTCACTACTCACACTACACTCACTACACTCACACTAGTTTATCGCCCTACTACTCAAACTTCATTATAAATATACATTATAAAATATGTTATAGGTCAATACATAAGCATCACCTGTGGCTGTTGTTGTTTACTTATATAATGTTCTATATCTTTTATTGGTCACTATATCAGAATGGTCTACCCAAGTGCATTAATAATGGCTAATACAAAATTAAGTTTCATTTATCAAAATGTACGGGGTTTGAGGTCTAAAACACTGGATTTTAGTAGCAATTTGCTTTCTATAGAAAAAGATATCATACTTATAACTGAGACCTGGCTAAATAACAGTGTTTTAGACTCCGAGCTTGTAAACGGCGGGTATAGCGTTTTTAGACGAGATCGCGGAACTCACGGAGGCGGAGTTATGATTTTATGTTCCGAGCGACTAAGCGCACGCGCACGGCCAGACTGGCAGCGGGATCACCTGGACGTCGAGTGCTTGTGGATCACAGTAGAGGGGCGAACAATAAACTCTGATAAGGACTTGCACATAGCGTTGGCTTACATGCCGCCAGGTGAAATGCTCGCTCCGCGGATAAATAAACTAACAGAATGGATTACTGAAATTATATCTTTGACTCCTGATGACTATTTTATGTTGGCTGGCGATTTTAACTTACCCTGTGTGCAATGGCAAAACAATGGGCCTAACTACTTAAAAAAAGGAAGTATAGAACTTCAAAATTCTGCCTTAGATTTTGTTAACAACTGTAATTTTTTGGGGTTACAACAATATAACTGTTTTATTAACCCAGCTGGCAATACTTTGGATCTCATTTTTTGTAATTTCTATGTTAAAGTAAAGATATGCAGTAATCCACTTGTACCAGAAGATAGTCATCACGTAACCTTAAGCATTGATGCATCAGATATAACAGTCGCCCCCTTGGTTAAAATTCCTCATAGAAAATTTCTTTATAGAAAAGCTAATTATAATGATATTAACGAAGCCTTATCTAATGTGGACTGGTCTGATCTGCAACTAGGAACAGTAGATGACGCGCTTTCCGCTTTTTATGGGAAGCTAAAGGGCGTCATAAACACATTTGTACCACAGATTATGGTTGACGGATCACAACAATATCCGGTCTGGTACACTAAAGCTCTTATCAATATAAATAGAGAGAAAAACAGAGTCCATTCATATTGGAAGCTATATAAAAATCCTCTCGACTATGACGAGTTTTCTTACCTTAGATCTAGGTTCAAACGAGTCGAGGCAATTTGTTATAAAAATTATGTATCGCGATCACAAGAAGCAATCAAATCTAATCCGAAATTGCTCTGGAGCTACATCAAGGCCAAAAGAAAGTCTGCCACAGGATATCCTAGTTCCATGAGCTATGAAGGCACCAAATTAACTAACACTAGCGACATAGTTCAAACATTTAACTCATTTTTTCAGAAAATGTTTATGCAACCAGCCAACTATTACGAAGCAAGTTCTTCAACTACCATAAATTCATGCTCTCAAGTCATTAATTATATTACTGTATCTGAAAAACAGGTGTTAAAGTTACTCCAAAGCCTGGATTGTAACAAGGGCCCAGGTAGTGATGAAATACCTCCATTTTTTATTGCCAAATGTGCAGAATCCATTTATAAACAAGTAGCTTACTTGTTTGGTCGTTCGATTCGTGAAGGCGTATTTCCATCTCTATGGAAAGAAGCGCATATTGTACCTCTTCATAAAAAAGGATCTAAGACTTGCATTGAACATTACAGACCAATATCGATACTTAATGTGTTTAGTAAATGTTTAGAGAAGATTGTCTATGATTCGATTTACCCGATAATCGCTCAAAGTATACCAAAACAACAACATGGTTTTGCAAGAGGTCGCTCAACTACAACAAATCTAGCTGTTTTCATTAGTGACGTATTGAATGGAATGGAGTCGGGCGCACAGGTTGACGTGGTCTACACTGATTTTGAAAAAGCTTTCGATCGTGTGGACCACGTTATCCTGCTGCGCAAGTTGCAGGAGCTGGGAATACAGGGAGACCTCCTCAGATGGGTTCAATCATATATTGACAAAAGGAGACAAGCAGTAGTAATAGGTGGAGCCCGTTCGGACTTCATTACTATACCATCTGGGGTCCCACAGGGATCACTGCTTGGTCCTCTTTTTTATTCAGCCTACCTTTACGACATTGGATATTGCATTAGGAATTCAAGCTTCTTACTTTTTGCTGATGACAAGAAAGTGTACTATAAAATTCACAACGCTGAAGATTGTTTAAGGCTTCAAGAAGACCTGGACCGATTATCACACTACTACGAGCAAAATCGAATAGGAGTGAATGTATCGAAATGTTTGTCAATTACTTTTACGCGAAGTAATTTCCCCATTTCTTATTTTTATAAACTTAACAACGCAATTATACAGAAGGAACACATTGTTAGAGATTTAGGGATTCATTTGGACAGTAAACTTACATTTTCCTCGCACGTAGATCACATTGTCGATAAAGCATATAAAAACCTGGGTTTTGTACTACGTGTCACTAAACCATTTACTAGTATAGCTTGTCTTAAAGTCCTGTATTTTGCGTATGTCCGCACGGTACTTGAATACTGTAGCCCGATATGGAACCCGCAATACATTATATATGAACACGCGATAGAAGCGATACAAAGAAAATTCGTTAAACATTTAGAATATCGGAGTAAGTCGAATTACGATAATTATGTTACTTCTTGCCAAAAGCACGGGCTAGTTTCATTGCGTAATCGACGTGTTATAAGCGACATGTCGCTGTTACACGATATTTGCTCCGGCGCACTCGACTGTTCTGATCTGATATCTAAGGTGTTGACTTTACGAGCCCCGAAGTCAAGAACAAGGAATACACAACTTTTTTACGTACCTACCCACCGTACAAATTATTCAGCCAACAGTCTGACCAGTAGAATGCCTAATACTTACAATAAACTTTTTAGCGAAATAGATCCCTTTAACACATCCAAACTAGTTTTTAAATCTAAATTATATGAATCTCTGTCTTAACAGCGCCATGTAAGCCTTCCTTCATGTTAATATTACTAACCTGCCACAAACATCACACTCTGTGATCACACTGCACACCAAACTCACACATAAATAATACACCCACACACCCCACACACACAGCCACACCACGAGACATGCGACAGTATACCTGAAACGTTGTTGTTGTAAGCTGCGGCGCTGCCGTGTGTGCGCGGACGCAGCGAGTTTGTAGTTTGTAAGTACCTATCAAGCGGCTGCGGCTACCGCTGCTTGCGATTTGTTAATTTTACTATATCGGATAAGTTACATAATGTAGATTCTTTTTGGCTTAAGGATAAGTAATATGAAATTTGTTATATAGTACTAAGTAAAGCTGTGAATCTGAGATAAATAAATAAATAAAATAAAATAAAATAAAAACTGGAATTTGAAAATAATTATCTGTATTTTTTTCATATTTTCTATTTATTAAGAAAACTATTACAAAAAGTCAATATTTGCAATTTCCAACAAAAAATAGGCCTAGGAAAGAAAAAGAAAATAGTTTTTTATAATTAAACTCAACTTGCATGAAAATCAGAGTATTTCACCTCAAAAAATTACTCGCCACATTACCGCGGTTTTCATTTTGAAATAATAGATGAATTAAGTTTGACACTTAACTTTTTTTTTGTGAAAATTGTTTATGGAGATGGCAAAGAATAGATTTGTTTATGAATTTGGGTGTGGTTTTGTTAGTTTCTATAGTAAAAAAATAAAGAATCATGATAAATTAAAAGTGCCAAAGTTACCCAGATTGTCAAAGTTACCCTGATTGACTGTAATTATTATGTGTATTATTATATGTAATGTAATATGAACCATACACACATGACGCACTACCGCAGGAAGTCAAGACTAAGTATTTTTTAAAGAAAAAATCATGTATTGTAGACAGACATGACCAAATTTGCTGTAAATATGCTCTACTTTACCTAACTCCTGCAAAGAATGTATCGTATTCTCAATCACCCTGTGTTAATTAACAACTAGCTGCTGCCCGCGGTTTCACCCGCGCGGAGATATTGGATTTCATGGGTTTTATTTTTTTGCGCGGAACCCTAATTCTTTTTCTATAATAAAAGTAGCCTAAGTTACCCCAAATCTTTTAGCTATCTGCCAGTGAAAATCCCGTCAAAATCGGTCCAGCCGTTTCGGAGATTACCCGGAACAAACAAACAGACAGACAGACCAAAAGTTTAAAAATTGACACTTTATTGTAGGTACCGTATATACCTCCATATGCATTTGGTAAAAAGCTGTTATTTTGACATTACAAACAGACACTTCAATTTTATTTATTTGTATAGATAACATCCTGAAGTAACGACGGCTTTGCCTGCAAGAAGGCTAGATAGTAACTTCATACTTTACTTACATTCATAGCAGGGATTTTCTGTATATCTGAGACGTTCATACATTTTACTAAATCATCTTGGACCGTCTTTTTTAGCAAGCAGGAAAGATCCTCTTTGATGAACGCTGTAAAAATAATACGCAAATAAATTAATAGTAATACATTATTTAGTGTCGATTTTGGAGTTTCAAACTTAAATCTGTTTTATTTTCACTCGCTCTATCCTATAAATAGTATGGGGAAAGGGATGGAAGATGTATGACAGATCTATATTTAGTTTCTTAGATTTGTTTAAGTATCTTCTATCCTTAAAAATTGTTAAAAAAAACCGGCTATAACTCACGTCATTTGTCGATATTTTCGACCTAGGTTTCGAGCGTGTCCGACGCTCTTCCTCAGGGAGTGCATGCCGAGAGATCGCAACGACCACTGACGTGACATATGACACTGACAAATGACATGAGTTATACCCGGTTTTTTAACAATTAAACAAGAAAAAAAATAATTTAAATCTTTCCTTGAAATATTAGACGCCACTAAAATCATTGTCGCTAAATTTACACGAGAATACGAGTATAAGCAAGTAGATTAATTTGAAACGTCGTAAAAATATTGTATCCCTTTCTCATGTTCTAATTTAGAAAAAGAGAATGAAATTAAAATTAGGTTTCGGCTTGAGACGCCAGAATCGGCACCATTGACAAGCACTTGTCATGTAGAATAAGTACAATGAGCTGCTTGTCTTATCGATAAAAACGATCTCTTACACATAAACTTTGGATGCTGCTATATTTTAAATGAGTTTCTGAAAAAGAGTTTTTTTTTAAAACGAAGTACAAAGTGATGGTTTCGGAAAGACGTTAAGTTTGTTTGTTACGCGTTATAACGGGCAGAAACTACTTAGTAGTTTATGTTTTCCTGTTAAAGGTACATACTTTTCATTTTTGTAGGAAGCAAAAAACACAATAAAAGGAGAAGAATATAAGAAGATTTGAAGATCGACCTCAGTGGCGTTCACTTAGAATAATTGCAGTGTTTTACTTTTAATAGGTGCGTGAAGCGGCGGCCAATAGGGCTAACATGCGCACCGTGACACAATTTTCTCGATGCTTATGTCGTGCATTTGTCTCATGTTCGCGAGAGAAAGAGCGAGACAAAACAGTAGACAGAATTTTGTCGGGGCGCGCATGTTAGCCCTGCTGGTCCATAGTAATACTAGATCTATGAACAATTTTATAGCCCATATACACGAGCGTTCCAAATCCATAGCTCCGCGCGTCGTTGATTGAGTAAAACGATACTTCAATTTCGAGCCCGCAGACGGGCACTCCATTCCGGGCGCACCATCGCATCGCTCCATTTTCCGTCTCGAGTACTGGCAACTGAGCGCGAAATGGGTTGCCGTATCGGCCACTAATGGTAACTTGGAACGTTGGATTTGGAGCGTTTGGATTTTTAATATTTCTATCTCTCCACGCACCCTCTGAGTTTCCCCACACACGGGCGGTTTTTGGAACATTGGATTGGAATGTTGTGTATTGGTGTGCTCGTGTATATAGGCTCTAAGACACGACCAATATGAACAACCAATCAGCAGTACTTACAAACAAGCTGGTGGCCTTCCTTTTCGCAGACGTCATTTAGATGTTTCTTTTGGCTTTCTGCGAAGCAAGCTATGCCAAGCTCCCTTAATTCAGTGCATTTGCCGAAAGGTTCTTGTACAATACTTGTACAATATCTGCAATTATTAAAAAATCTTTAACAAACTTCATTCTGAATACTAGGTATAATATTATAAAAATAACAACAAATAACAGTTTAAAGTGTTACACTAACGGAATGTTTAAGTAAATAAGCCCGCTTATACGTAAGCCGAAATCTTTCAAGAATCGAATCACCTCAAGAACTTCCTAATAACCAGAAGACGCGGGTTCGAACCCCGTTGGCAGCGAATTTTTTGAGATGTTATATTTGTACGGTATGAAGATGCAGGTGGTAAGACTGATTCTTATCAGTCTATAACAATCTATAATATGATTTATTTTATGGTCATGACTTATTCGTACCTTATTCGTACCTTATTCGTACCTTATTAGGTACGAATAAGTCATGACCATAAAATAAATCATATTATAGATTGTTATAGACTGATAAGAATCAGTCTTACCACCTGCATCTTATTTATTAACTATTGTTAATAAATTACGAAAAAAGCTAGTAAAGTGACCAGAAATCAATAATATAACGGTTTCTTCTATTCTGAAGTAGATAATTAATAATGTAAAGGGATGTAACTAATTAAATTAATATACTTACTCTATATTGAATGTACTGTTGATCTTTTCATTATTATACTTAGTTTTTAACTCAAACATTTTTTCATCGATGCATTGGTCTAACGTTGTTCTGTTTTCCTGCAATACAAATTATCTTAAGCATGAAGAGGTAGGTACCTACTTTATCAAGACTTCTAATGAAATAACGAAAAAGAGGGTTGCAGACGTCCAGGCAGACCAAGCCTTACCAATAAGTAAGCCTCGATTTACCACGGTTTCGTGAATTTCAATAACGTATAAATAAAACGTCTACTAAAATATGATAAGTGTTGATGAAGCTAAAGAAGTATGCGATGATAGAGTGAAATGGTGATCACCTAACCGGAATTTGGCGTGATGATTGTGAAATAAAATATCTGAATAAAAAGACGGTACCTACTGCCAGTAGAACCACAGTTTAATTTTTGCAATAATACATTAACATGCCTACTGATTTCTCCTCACACTGCAATTAAAGCACTTCTGCAACTCATTCATTCAAGAAGCACAGTTTGTATACGTACACCGTGGAGGTTTCAAACCAATAATTCCTGGAAGTGATGGGAGCTATCAATAAATGTCTTCCAGCACATACGTATTCTAACAATATTTCTCTTAGGTACATACACTTATACTCTTACAATATATGTATATTATATTTAAGGCAGTTCTCCTAAAGCTACTGCAAATGCGTCAAAAAGGACCATCCCAAAGCACCTGACACAGAATCTTACACTTTTTTACTGTCAAATGTGTCCCGTTGGGACACAGCACTGTCCAGAAAATAAGTAGTCCAGTTCCAGGTCGTCTCAGTGTCCAATAGTATAAAAAACATCGACATATCAGCTACACCACAGGAGCATTTCGAGATAAGAATCCAAAAAACCCTAATTCATTGCGACACAAAAAATTAACTGTGTATAAAACTTACTTGAGTCACATTATCATTCATACACGTTATTTGATTAGATAAAATCCGAAGTCCTTCCCCGAGATCCGTCGTGCTCCAGCCCAATTTTGTCCTTAATACGGTAACAGTTTGGTTCACAATCTTTATTATGTCAAAGACTTCGGGTGCAGACTGGGATGTGCCTAAAATAATAAATTTATTAAAACGTGTATCTTTTATGCCAAAATTTAGAAACATTGACGTGTTAGGTACCTATATAATTGCTCAAAACTACAGCGACAAAATAAAACAACAAAACAGCATCTTTATGTTTTTTTTTTATGTTATTAGGTGACGAGACAAGCTGGTCGTTTGCCTGATGGTAAGCATAACGCCGGCCCATAACGATTGCAGTGCCACCCAGAACTTTGAAACACAAAGGCCTGCGCGGCACTGCAGTGCGCTGGTTACCCTGAGACATTAGGTATTAAGTCTCATGAGCCCAGTAATGTCACTGGATACTCTGCTCATCAAACCGGAACACAGTAATGCTTGCACACTACTGCTTGGCGGCAGACTTCACGAGCAAAGCGGTGGTTACAACCCAGACAAACACTCGCAGAAGAGTTAGTCCTCCCACTAACAACCTACATCTTAAACAATTCAATTCTAAATTAATTAATTGTAATGGAACCACCCTAAAATCTATTAATTCCCGTGATATCGAATCAAACACGTAATAGGTAACTGTGAGGATCGAACTGTTAATTTCAATTTTAGAAGTCGTTAAAAAGCCTCCTGTTTTATGTGGTTATATAAATGTCCTATGAACACGAGGTCTGACAGCTTTGTCCGAGTGTGCTAGTTAAAATGTTTAAACGCTTACCAATTATAACGGCAACAACTATTAGATATTTAACAGACATGATGAAAATTCTTCCTAATATCAACTGGTGAGATATGGCACTAAAAGAATAGGAAAATGAGTTGCAAGCAACATCAATTTAATTAAATGTTAAATAATTTAAAATTGGTACACGCCGTACGGTCCTTTCCATGCGCGGTACAAAGTAGAATTAATCACCACGTGGTAAAAGCATCTATATATAATGGTTACAGTAATAATAATAAAGATAAGGGTAAATTTGGAATGAGGATAAAACGAGTATACCTACCGCTACCTAATAAGGAACCAGGGACTTGTTTTTTCTGTAGTTGCTGAAAATTATGAACAATTTTCTAACCCGCTAGGCTATGTTATAATAACCAACCCTAATATCATACGACTATAGATCAAATATCGAAATTCGACGACGGAAGTCGAAGATCGAGGCCGAGACTTCCAGGCCCACCACCAGACCATTTTGGTCACATGACATCGTGTGGAGTGGGGAAGATGACTGAGGCTTACGCATGCAGGACTTCTTGCTGAAGCACTTGCGACAAATGGCACGACTTGGCCTAAAATATCTGTACCTAGTAGGTACTAATTTTGGAGGATTGCAGGAGACGAAGATTACGTCAACAAAAACCATCTCAAATGAGTTATTGGAGACATAATTTTTATGTTTGAGGAACTCACCACAGTGCTGCCTGAGCAAATCGAGTGCAAATTGAGGTCAGCCTCAATTCAAGACCAATTTTGCGAGCGGGTGAAACTTCGGTTAATCCCTTCACATTAACACCAGGACACTTCGTGGTTGGGGAACCACCAGTGCTTGTTTTGCTTGTCGAACATCACTTACCTCAGGCGTTGGCAGTTAACACAAAGGATGGTTCAAGACTTTTGGAGATGGTGATCCAGCGAATATCTGACACAATTCTTGCAATGACACAAGTGGAAAAATCGCACTCCAGAACCTGGAAGATGTTGTTTTAGTCAAAGAGGACTGAGGCTAGGTGGCTTTATGGCAAAATTGTTTAGAAATATAGTGTTTTAGACAAAAATACGACTGTTAAGTGTACCTACGTGTTGTTAGTTTGCGTTGCAAGGGTGTGACTATCATAAGCGACTGGTACTCGTATCTAAACTTTGTATAGTATCAGTATCAGAGTAACCTTTATTTGTGTGTACCTACCATCTTTTTATTGTATAAAATTAAATTAGAAAAATAAGTCTTTTTCATTGTTAAGTTATTTGCATTGTAATTTAGTGTATTTGCGTTATGTCCATAGGTCCATGGTGGCCGGAATGTTTAAATGTAAAATAAGCACTTCGTCTTATTACCTAGGCACCGTTGCAGGTGGGGTTGTCCCTTTCTCCTTCCCTCTAGCGTGGGGGGTCGGAGAAGGGGTATCTTCTCCTTCTTCTGTTCATGATGCTTTCGTGTCCACCCCGTGGTGTGAACACCACGAGGCGTTCATCACCGGAGGTAGGGTCCCATAACTGGGACCAGCGCTTTGCGAGGGTCGCGGTTGGCTACTAACATGGGCCCGCAGACCCCGCTTTATGGCATCATTCGCTGAAATCCAACAAAACCACCGCGCTGCCCCTATACGGCTGGTGGTATGCATGACGATTTTAACGACGTAAAAAATAATACCATTTGAGGAAAAATACAAGAGTAGGAATTTTCTAAATTTATCAGTCATTTTTAAAACAGGAAAACGACTAGTGGTTTACCGCTTCTAGGAGCGGTATTGAAAATTAGCGACTGACATAGTTTGGTATATATATGACAGGAGAAAGTGGGAAAATACATGTTGATAAAAAAAATAACTTTTGAAAACTCCGTGGCTATGTTGCCGAGCGAGGTTCCCGGATTCAATCCTGGCCACGGCAAATAACTTTGTATAGATAGCATAGATTTTGTTCTCGTGTGTCGATGTATTTGCTGTATATCTATGTGTCCGTGCCACCTGCGATACATGGAATCCTAATCACCTGTGTAAGAGTTTTCTTACATAATTGGACGCCCAGCTCTCATATCAAATTTGAATAATATAAACTGTTAATCATTCCTTACCTATGTATAACAGGAAAACCACTGGAGGCGGTATTCAAATGATTAACACAATTATAAGCTTCATTAAAATTAAGTTGGATAAAATGGGAAAATACCTGTTGATAAGCCTACATGTTATATTTACGCTATTCTGAGTTCTGACTAGGTTAATACCTAGTATTAACATTTTCCTTTCTCCATAAGACATAGAGGGAAGGCGAAATAATGACACGCATGCCAGAGGTAGCACGTGACAAAATAATTCAGACACGTCAATAATTATTTAATAACGAATCTGTATATTTGACTGAAATAAAAACAATGTATTTTGTTTTTCAAATGACTCCAGTTCAGCTTGCCATCAGCTTGTCCATTCTGTTAAAAGTAACAAAGTAATAACGAATTAGCAACATCAGAATTCACAACAATGATTCAAGTTAAGACAAGATTATTTGACGGCATATCAAATTTGGAAAATCTAAACTGTTAATCACTCCTTACTTACCTATGTCAGGAAAAACACTGGAGGACACTTGTTATTCAGTAAAAAAATGGCACGATAACCAATAAAGGTTCGCCATCCCGCTATATGGGTAGGTACCTAATGTACATGGCATGATAAATATCGGTTTTTTCCTTGTCTAGGTTTCATTTTGTAACGTAACCTACTTCGTACTATTACAATCTAGCCACATATTAGGCTAATAAGTACCTAATTTAAACATAACTTAAACGTCTAGATAAAAAAAAATGCTGCACTCGAGAGCAAGTCCTATTCTTGGAATGTTCACCACGTTTACCTAAACTTTGAACACAGGTCTCATTACTTCTGAATTAGATGATTAGAGCCAAATGCTAATTTACTGCGAATAATAAAAGTAATTAGGTAAGAAGGTAGGTAGGTACCTACATATATAGTTAATTTACTGCGAATAATAAAAGTAATTAGGTAAGAAGGTAGGTAGGTACAGTGGGCGCTCGATAATCCGGCGCTCGCCAATCCGGCACGCTCAGTAGTCCGGCATTTTGGGACTCAGGTAGCCCGCTCTATAATCCGGCATTTTACACAGCTGAACGGCCGGACTACTGAGCGGGTTCGAGTAGTTTCTCTCGATCGGCAGTCCGGTACCTACATAATTATGTGTTTTTTATTTTTATAATAAATTCACCTAACCATATTAAAATAGTCTTTTACTGTGAATCTATGATATGTAGACTTTATTTTACATTGTACATGTGTAAAAAGCTTTTACTTCCTATACAAATTCGATAATCCGGCAGTTCCGACAATCCGGCATAGAGGGAAAAAATCGGGTGCCGGATTATCGAGCGCCTACTGTACCTACATATATAGTTAATTTACTGCTAATAATAAAAGTAATTAGGTAAGAAGGTAGGTAGGTACCTACATATATAGTTAATTTACTGCGAATAATAGAAGTAATTAGGTAGGAAGGGAAACCGTACTTATGGTTAGTTAATTTACTGCGAATAATAACAGTAATTAGGTAAGAAGGCACTTAATTAGTAGGTACCTATGGTTTATATTATTCTGTTTAATTTATTACAATTTTTACCTTAATTTCAGACCACTAATTTAGCAAAAAATAAAATTAAGGAAAATGCTCCTAATAGGTATAAATAGCCACTACAGTCATAAAGCAACCGTTTAAAACTATAAACAATGAAGTAGGTAAAACCCCAACAAACCGTTTTAAACGGTAGAATATACCTACTCCAATACGACGTAGGTAAGGGTATTTATTACCTATGTTTACAGAAATGACATAAAAGCTCGGAACCTATAAATTCTATAATAATGTGCTTTTGATTGATTAAATGCATTGATTTGATTATTTTTTTTACCCTCACTAAATATTAAGCTACCTAGCTTCATTTATATCCCTGATTAGTATAGGATATGTAGAATACTGATAAAAATTAGTATCAACATAGCTTATCACAATATTTCTAATCAAAGTAAGAAAAAATTCGATGTTTTTTTAATATAATTTCTTGAATTAACTGTCGCTATTTATTTCACGGCATTTTTCTTTCCTATTTCGATTTAACTTTTTTTTTATGTAGGATGAATATGACACCGCCTAAAGGCCACGTGAAGTCTCACAATAGGGTGAAAGGAAAGAACCATTCAAAACACAAAATAGGTAAGCAACGTTTGCCCATTTATTTTAGCTAATCAACAGAAATATCACATAAAGAAATTTAGGTAACATAGTTAAAAAAAACAAATAGTACAATAAGAAACAAACTATTACATAATTCTTCACCCTTAAAAAACCTACAACAAAACAGACTCAGTAAATCACTTTAGTACGAGACGACGCTGAGCGGAAAAAATACAAAGTTTTTCTATTTTGCCCAGTAGATGGAGCTGAATTAAACAATGCAAATCTACGTAGAGTAAGCCTACTTCAAACTTATTATAATTTACCTCTAGCGTACATTTCTAAATGGAAAACACTACATGAATGTTGTTTATAAACTTAAGTACAAAATTGAAACTACCCTGAATTCAGTGTCTAGTTCTAAAAGCAATCTTGTATAATCTATAAAAACCACGACAAAACCCTTAAAAATCATTATCTTATTCAAAACCGACTCCTGATCACAAGTAGCAAAGATAAATACTTAGCTTACTTAAAATAATAACATAATGTCAATAAAATCTGCTTAAAAACTTCCTATTTTGTAAAAAGCCTAAATAAGTAACTATTTCTAAACTTGGATGAAATGGAAATGCATCAAAATATAGCATCATATTCTTGCACCCATTTTACAAAAACTAAAATTAAAATGTAGAAAAATAAGCCCCAGGTTTTTATTGTATATTCTAATTCGACATCTCAAGCTTGTAATTGATACTTGGCGGTTTCGTAACTTTAAAACATGATTGGTTTGCCTACAATATTTAATGACAAAATTAAGAGACTGTATTAATTTTTCACCATTTTGACTTAGGTGCTTGATGTCAGATTAGCATTTTATGGGTAGTAGCTAGCCCAATGATTAAAGATAAGTAGTGGAATCTCTTTGAGCTAGCCAGAAGCTGCCGATGTCAATGGTGTCAATTCTATCATTTCATACCTAAACTAATTTTAGTTTCGCTCTCTCTCTTTCCAATGCATAACATGCATTTCCATCATAGACTAACTATATGTTAGTTTATGCTATCATTGAGCCATATCTTTTAAGTTTATTTTAAGAAAAAGTTGTGGCAAATGTGACTTCGCGGAATGTTTAAATTAAAAATTAAATTGACCTTTTTCATATTATATATGAATACTAAAATCATATAGGCTCTTATTAATAAAACGATTTAAACGGTTGAATAGTTAGCCAAGTTTTGTCTCTTTCGATTCAGTTCAAAATTAGCAGAGAACAACAAAGACAAAACATAGTTAACACTGTTTATTAATAAGGGCCATATTACAAGATTTGGAAGCTCGTTGTAGTTTTATAAATCGTTGTACTGTTAGAAAGCTTACATGCTATTTTCGTTTCTATTATTAATATTGGATTTTAGCGTTTTAACGCCTCGTATCTCGTATTTATCAAAAACTAGCTGCTGCTATAGCTGCGCGGAGACTTGTAGTGTTACCACAAAAAAACCTTTTTAGTCGCCTGTTTAGCTACAGCGTCTAAAGATAAACGCCAAAAATGATTAGAAATGTCACAACAGAATTGTGTTCGACAATGGTTAGACACTACTTAAATCAGGATTTGTTGTTGCTCATATTTAATCGCGCGACTAAGGAATGTTTAGGCGTTAAACTAATGTTTAACATGGGTTTACGTTTATTTTTTTTGTGGTACGACCCTTTGGGTTTTATGGGTTTTAATTTTGCGCGGAACCCTAATTCTTGCGTGCGTGTTTTTTAGTTTTTTATTCTATATATATTATTTGTTTCATCTCTCAAATCGAAAATCTACATCAATTTTACAGCACATCACCGCGTGCATTCGCCACGTGACGTTACGTTTGGTTCACAATCAAAATGTTCGGGACGTCGTCGTACGACATTTTTGGTTGCGAGCTAAACATTCGATACGCGAGTAAAATGCTCGATCAAATACGGAATGCTTCCGTTGAACAAAGTCTTTAATCCGTTTTGAGAAAGCGCCCTACGCTTTCCCATTTTAATAATACAAGCCTAACTAAGCATTTGGATGCACACAATCGTATTTGGCCGCAAAATTTTGGCGTGTGTAATGTGTATATATATGTATAAAACGATATGTATTCTACGCGATATAGGTCTTTTTATGTAAATTTCTTATAAAAGTAATTATATGTTTATTAATTTTATTCTCTTCTTTAAGGTTTTTTATTGGAATAACTTTTTTTTACTATAATACTACTCCTTCGATACGATATCTAAAAAGTACTTAGTTCGAATGCAATTTAAATACTCTAACGTTATACAATTGGCAATATTGTTTGGCATTCGCAAGCTTCGAAGCTTCGCATTAAAATAAAACTTAATATCGCTTATGTATAGGTCACGCAAATCTTGTAGAGCTCTCTGAATGTAGGCTCAGTTACGTACACCGTAAGTTTGAGTTGATTGGTTAATTTTTGCGTATGTGTTTGTATACCGTAGCACTCACACTAACTCGCGCCGCTGCCCGATGCGAGCTGGTTTTGCTGCGCTTCAACAAGGAGATGGTAGCTAGCCAGGCCAGAATTAGAAAATGTCCTTGTTTCTAATTGACAAGATTCATGCTCATAAAAGTTGCAGAGTCAGAGATGACAGTCTTGCGCAATGCACCGAAAAAAAATATTCCTGTATGCGAAACATGTACCTATATAAATTTACTGGTGTATGTGTGCGTCATACTTCCTTAAGTGCTCCTTTGGGGCCTATTTGAATAAAGCATTTTGAATTTGAATTGAGACTTGTCACAATGCCACATGTTACTGTGACGCGACTTTAGTTACCAAAGCTGTTTAGTAATTAGTTTCATTATTTGTTCAATAGCTATCTATAATTAATATTTACCTTAGATTTAGATTTGTGTGACCTCCATTGATTTTTTTTCTCTAAAAGCTAATTTTCTACGCAATTACTGTAAGCGGCAAGAAACATGAGCAAAGGCGTCGCACCACGTGACCTACGCCGTAGTAAAAATTAATAATAAATCGCGTACTGCGCAGACCACGTGGTGCCTCGCGAGCGCTTAACTAGTTTGCCGCGCTAGGTTACATAACTGATTTTTCCGTGAAATTTCAGTTTTTCTTGAAATTTTGTTGCCGTACTACGGACGGGTTTAGGACGGTGCATTTTTAACTATACAGGCATTTTTCTCTTCCAGTGTGACCGACATGGAGATGTTTCCAATTATTTAAGTCATTTCTTTGGATCTATACAGACAGGCACATAATATTTAAATATTATGCACTTGAAGACCATTTTGTGACTTTAAAGTGCCTATATGTTCCAAAATCTTTGATATTTTATGTTAACAAAGGGGTTGACAGAACGAAAGAATTGATAGAAATCTGTGTAAGTAATCCCATAATTTGATGATTACATTTGATGAGACATTATTAATTGATTTTACGTATGTGTTGTTGTTATTTTGTAGTGGTTTTGTTTATGTTTTTGCTGTTGGTTCTTTTTATTTGTTTCTTGTTACGTTATAAATGTGCCGCGCGAGAGCAAAGCCGGGGAAAACAGAAACAAAAATATTTTTCAAAAGAGAAAAATGTTTTGGGCAACTGGCATGTCACTTTGACAGTGACATTTGGTGACATTTCTTGGTTTATTAAAAATATCTAAGATTGTGTAACAGGGTATAGATACATACTTATATGAATTTAGAAATAAAGATTATTAACACGCATACAACCGAAGCGTGACATTAATAATACAATAAAGTCATGAAATGTATACTTAACATTTAACATATTGGTATCTTATCTTTTATAGCACTGCCTTTTAGATTTATAGCTGCACTTCTATAACTTATCAAGAACACCAAAAGCGAATTACAGGCCTGCGCAGATGAGGGGCTATTTGTCCGCGGACAATTTGTTCACGACATGAGAACACATGGAAATCTACGCAATAGTGATAACGCACACGAAGGACAAATAGTCCAATGGTTTGGTGACGAGACGAGCTGGTCGTTTGCCTGATGGGTAGCATCACTACATTCCTTCCTATATCGTGTCAGTTTATCTTAAAACCGCAATATAAAAGTGAAGCTCCGATAATTCCCTGTTAACACAGAAATAGGCTTTGAATGTTGTCTAAACAAACGTTGGATGAAGGGACACATTTAAACCAGCAAATTGGCAACATTTAAGAACGTTTACGCCCCACGGCTTTTTGTACAAACTTAAGATGATTTTTTTTTATATTATTTGGTAACGAGACGAGCTGGTCGTTTGCCTGATGGTAAGCATAACACCGGCCCATAACATTTGCAGTGCCACCCAGAACTTTGAAACACAAAGGCCTGCGCGGCACTAGGTATTAAGTTTCATAAGCCCAGTAATTTCACTGGCTACTCTGCTCATCAAACCGGAAAACAGTAATGCTTGCACACTACTGCTTGGCGGCAGACTTCACGAGCTTGATTTTGGAGATGAACATCTCCAAAATGAACGAAACGATTTCAATGAAATTTTATATGCGTAAACAAAGCTACATAGGTCTAAAATAATAGCTGAGATTGTTTCTTAAAATAATCATAAAACTAAATTAGAGCAATATTAAGTTTCCATACAAACCATTACAAGAAAATTACATTTAAGTATTGTGCATTCGGGAAATTCCGAAAAGCGGAACATTCCGATAGTAACCCATTTCTACTAAAAGCGGCAAAACTTATTATTATGGCAACATTTACCTAGCCGCCGTCATCTGTTTCCCATATAAATGTTGCCAGCCATTTAAAGTATTCAAATTAGACTTTTTCTCTACTAACTACATATTTAGATTTACCTTACTTATGAGTACTGCGGCGCGAGTACGGATCTTTTCGATAAATAAAATTGACAGTTAAAATCGATAAAACCCACTTTATCGATTTTAACTGTCAATTTTATCGAATTTTATTTATCGAAAAGATCCGTACTCGCGCCGCAGTTCCGTTAAAATAGGTTCACTCAATTCGGAAAATAAGGTCTTCCAAAGTTTGTATGAAAAGCCGTAGGTTGTATAAACTATCAACTAGCAGGTTGGTGGCAGCGACACGTTTAGACCAGCAGCGTGGTGGCAAGCCCGGCGAGGATTGTGGCCGACGTGAAGAAAAGTCCAGCCGCGGAACTGGCCTTCGGAGACTCCTGAAAGTGAAATGAAATTTGTCAATTTTTTCCGACCGACAAAGAGGACCGAATGCTTAGTCTGTTAGGGAGACCCATCAAGATACTAACCCCGAGAGATGAAATACTGTACTATCCGATCTCACAACAATGTATTGATTATGCTATAATTAATATCAGCGCACGGGGAACCGGCGCAGGGCGGTGGCTTAGCCAATCAGAGCGCATTATGTCTCGGCAAAAATGGTGGAATTTATTTAATATTTCTATTATATTTCTAATATTTCTATCCCGCCACGCAATCCATCTGAGATTCCCCACACACAACGGGCGGTTTTTGGAACGTTGGATTGGAGTGCTCGTGTATTTGGGCTCTTTTCCGTGCGGATGAATTACTATTATAAACCCTACAGTTGGACTATCTACATACCAGTGTAGGCCTATAGATATAATCCAAATGTTCTAGCCCACTACCAGTTAGCAGCAAACCCAGAATGCTGACGGCATTACCCGTTTGCGAATTGCAGTGCTGATACATAAATACTATATTGTATAAGAACAAGAAAAATGTGACGCAAACCAAAAAACAATCGCTTACACACTTTACACCGCTACATTGGGATTCCCTGTGCTGCAGATAGCATAGACACACACATACAACACAAACATCCAATAGCCAAAAACAAAATTTTATGGATTATTTTCTCTATGGCTTCCACAAAGATTTCTACAGCCAGGGATCGATCCCAGTACCTTGCTTAGTAGGTAAGGTTACTACCAACTTAGACACAGAGCCATTAAACACAATAATAATGTAATCGTGTGAAATAATATACGTAAACATAAATAAAAGCATAGTAAAAATAACAATAAAAATGCGGAATTTTACGATGCAACAAAAAATAAACAAAGTTTCATGGATATAATAAATGCGAAAGTGTGTTTATATTAAATTAGATATTTGATCAGATACAATAAGATAAAAGTGAGGGAATACAATACCAATAAAAATCTATATATATAAAAGAAAGTCGTGTTAGTTACATTATTTATAACTCAAGAAAGGCTGAACCGATTTAGCTGAAAATTTGTAGGGAGGTAGCTAAGAACTAGGAGAAGGACATAGGATACTTTTTATCCCGTTTTTTTTTTCTTTTTTTTTTTTCAAGTTGAGTTAATTTGAATGATCAGTTTGACGGTTCCTGTGGGAACGCGGGTGAAAACCGCGGGGCAGAAGCTAGTATTTAATAAATTAGCAGTTGACATTAAAAAAAAAGAAAAAGATATTTAAGACAAAACAAGGAAAATGTTACAAAAAACTACTGTGTAATTACTGTGTGTAATTAGGTGGACGGCGCGGTTAGTCAGTTGCTAATAGACGGTAAGTAAATAAGTGTTATTATTCCATCAAAGAATTCATGGAAAATAACCGATTACATAACACACGACAGACAAACGTCTAGATAAACCGTCTAGACAAACGTATAACATAAATTTTACTAATGAATTTAAAATATATTCTTGCTATTGTTTTTTTAGTTTAAATGTTTATTTCTTCCGTCTATGGTGAGAGAAGGGTTATTTTTTAAATAGGTAGGTTTCATTTCAATCCATATAGGTAGAGTTTTAAGACAAAGTTTAGATTTATGTTGATTTTTACAAGAAACTATTTTAATATTCCAGGCTCTTACAAAGTTTATGTATTCATTAGATGTAACTGCGTGACACTGTAAATACATACGCGATTGCAAATATTCAATAAATAAATAAAAAGCAAACAAATAAAAAATGACAACCACAAAATCAAAACAAAATAAATCAAACACTTCACTAAAACTTACAGCCTTATGACTTCTGGGCTTCTTTTCCTCATCGTGCTATTTAAAAGATTAAAATAAGTTAGTAATTTAATATTGTTAGTAAAGCGTAAATAAAACAAAATCAAGTTATGATTAAAATATGACAGTAGTATTATAGAAAAAGTGAGTAAATAAGATAAAACGAAATTATAAATATACGACAGTTACACAAAACTAACAGTTAATTATAATAAATAATAATCTATCAAGCGAAATTCTGACATTTCAGGAAGTATTACATATTTCTTATTATATTTTTAATTTACACTTTATAGATGTTTTTCATCTTAGAGCCGTGACAGGCATAATGTATATTTTAGGTGAATTTGTCACGATTTGCTAAACTTTTAAGAGAGTATAAAGCTATGCTAGACCACGTATAGAATTCAATGTTACCAGCCAAATAAAAAAATAACTTATTCGGTACAAAGTAGTATAATCAAGTTTTGAAAAGAACCTCCTACATTCGCTGCCAACACACATTAGAGTTCTGCTTGTTTATTACATAGGGCGCACTAAAAGTTTCCGGCACTGGCCACTTACATAAACAATATTTAAAAAGTAATTATAACATTTGAAAATGGAACTCTTTGGCTGTAGAATATAGTTTGTTTCATCTGTCACTTGTTTTACATCGCGGCGTCATTTTTAAAATAGCGTGTCTCGTTCACCATGGATTTAACTCGTGTTAATTCGTGAAAATATAGTCATTTTTTCTTATTAATTTCGGAAACTTTTAGTGCGCCCCACGTAGTATTCTCCACTAAGCAATGTGTATAAAATTTTTGGCAGATACTCAAGATATTATGCAAGATGTACAAGTATTAGAACGTACCACGAATTTCTTGCAAGGCGTAGCTTTCCTGATGAATTTGAAGAGGGATTCCACGATGTTGGCGGAAGTCGGCTTGGGGCACTTCTCTAGCACTCCCACCACGCAAGTTTGCAGATCTAGGATCTGCTTGCATTGCTTTTTCTGAAATTTATTACATTATATCTTTAAATAAATTGTATGCAAGGGGTAAGGTTTCGATCTGGTTTGGAAACTGTATCTCGATATCCTGAAGGATTTCATTAATGTTACCTGTTTTGTGAATTAAATAAATAAAAAAAAGAGTGCCGGCTGTAAAAAAAATTGCTAAACCTAAAAGTAGTCTGTATGTTATGTTTGTATATGCACTGGTTCGATCCCACGCGGTGCCCTTGCGCTAGTCGCCAAGAACACTTTTCGGGCTGAGCGCCTTCTGCGCTCTCCAACAGTCCGGTGACGCTGTAGAGGTCGCAAGAGCCATAATAAGGTTATTAAAAAAAAAATGAGCACCGCCTCATTTGCCGACCTGCGCTTTTACGATTCGGTTGTCTTTCTAATAATTTAATTGTTTTTTTTTTATGTTATTAGGTAACGAGACGAGCTGGTCGTTTGCCTGATGGTAAGCATAACGCCGGCCCATAACGATTGCAGTGCCACCCAGAACTTTGAAACACAAAGGCCTGCGCGGCACTGCAGTGCGCTCGTTACCCTGAGACATTAAGTCTCATAAGCCCAGTAATTTCACTGGCTACTCTGCTCATCATAACGGAACACAGTAATGCTTGCACACTACTGCTTGGCGGCAGACTTCACGAGCAAAGCGGTGGTAACAACCCAGACGGACACTCGTAGAAGAGTTAGTCCTCCCACTAACAAAGTATTTGGTAAATCATTAAATTAATTGTATTTGTTACTATAATTTTTTTTTGTCTAAAATAGTTAAAGTTTCTAAGAATATAATATTAAATTATTAGGACTGTTCTTACATCAAAAGTGAGGGTAGCATTAGATACAGCGTTCATATCCAGTTCTGCATTCACGCCCATGGTGTTGTTGACGCACTCCCTCAAGCCATCCTGTTTGTCTTGGAAACATTCTTGGCCTCCCTCAGCGATGAACACTGAAAAATTATAAAACAAATATTAATTATACACTTATTTTTCATGTTTATATTTATTTTTCGTCCCCGAATTCTTGACTAAACACAAATAAAAACTTAAAATAACCTGATACAAATTTGTATATCATAAATACTATTACTAAACGAGCAAGTGCGCCAAACAATTTAAACAACAAAAAGCATTAGAATCATTGTAAAAACTATTTTTAAAAAGAATGCTGAGACGAGTTTCTTGCCCTTTTCTTGCTCGGCCTATACCAATTTGGAACGGGCACGGTGGGTTTCTGGAAGGTTCGTTGACCTTGAGCACGGATTGGGTCTGTTGATGTCTTTGTCAATTATTATGTTCTGATAAAGACAGCATTAGTTTTAATCTGTGATTCGAGTAGACGAGCGTTACAGAGACCCACTGTTAGAGCCACTTATTTTAACCTTCATGAGTGCTCCCTTGGGGCCTATACGAATAAAGAATTTTGAATTTGAATTTGAAACCAGGTGGAAGGCATAGACAACACGGAATTAGGAAAAGATAACAAAATATACATAACAGTTGAACAATCTACTAGCCGCATTAGGATCCATTACCAGTTATCGGACTGGTATGTTGGTGGCGTTGCCCCGAAATAAATACCATGTTTTAGTCACGAGCCTTATCAAACAAATACCCTCAGAATATTATGAAAATAAAGATTAAGTTCCCAGAGATAGAAGTTCATAGATGTTCGCCAGGGTTGAGGTCCAGGAGACCAGCGCCGTCGGGACTGCGGAAGAGTTCCCGTAGTCCCGACAAATAGGGCGTAAGGAGGACAAACGTGGTGTTTGAGCCAGTAGGAATCTGGCATAACCTCTCTGTCGCCCCCGCAGCAGAGAGGTAACCAAGAGGATTTCCCCACGAAAAAAATAAATAAATAGGCACATAGATTTTATTTCTCAAATACAACTATTATTATTAAAATTTAAGATCACGAACACAATATTCTGACTAATAAATTGAATTTGATTTGATTTTAAATCTAAACAGTTCATATAGGTCTCTACTACGTTTAGCATACTTGGGTTACTTGAGTCAATCCCCCAATTAGTCACGGCGCTGGTCCTAATTTGTATCTCAGCAAGTATGTAGGCGCGTTGACATTTATACTCCCTTCACTAAAATGCACCCCAATTTCCAAGGATGAGGCATCAGGCTCAATCTTCAAAATATGATTAACAATCTGTACTTCTATAAATAAATAAACGTTCACACTCATACCCCGTACTAGGATTCCCTGTGTCGCAGGTGGCATGGACACACACAGATACACATCACAAACATCCAAGAGCCGAGAACAAACTTTATGCTTACACAAAATCTGCCCCGGCCGGGAATCGAACCCGGGACCCCTCGCTTTGCAGGCAGGGTTACTACTAACTCAGCTACGGAGCCGTCTATACTAATATTATAAAGCAGTAGAGTTAAGGTTGTTTGTTTGTCTGTTATCGCTAAATTCTGGAACCGCTAGTCCGATTCTAAAAATTCTTAAATAGGAAGCTACATTATTCCAGGCTACATTATATAGTGATTAAATGTGTGCGAAGCTGCGGGCGGATGCTAGTGTTCAATATATACTTACAAGCGATCCGGTCGCCTTCCTTAAAGCAGATGAATTCTGCAAGCTGCTGCGTCACGTTGTAAACGGTCTTAAGATGGACCTGTTCCTTATCGGATAAGCAAGCCTTGGAAGACTCAGTGAAGTTCTTCACGCAGACCTCGAATAGAGGTTTCTTTTCGCAGTATCTGGAAGAAATTGTATAAAGTGTTTACTGGGAATTATTTGTAAGAAATTACTGTTTATTTTACTTTTGCCACAATAAACCTCGCTTGGCAGGCGACTTGATGATCACCAAACCGAAGAGAATGCTGTTGGTCATTTCCTGGAGCAATTCATCATCACCATACTCCCTTATGATGATGATGAATTGCTGCTCTGTGAAAAGCTGCTTTTTGAGTAATTTTATTCATCTTGACGTGTTTATAACTAAACTGTGCATAAATCTTGTAAAATGGCTGGTATCTTGAAAGTTATTACGATGACAACTTTCAAGATATGTAGATCATGAAGGTTATGATAACACGAGAATATCTTGTTGTTCCACTGAGTTAAAAAGTTGAATGTTAGAGCAGTATGAAAGCGTGGATACAGTATTCTCACGGTATTTAAGATGACAAATTGACAATGCCAATTATGGGCTATTATTGTTTTATTTTCAGGTTTGGAATCCTAATAAATGAGAGGACGTTGTGTATGCTTACTTCTTGAAAACCTCGTCGACTCTGCCGTTAGGTTTTGCATCTTCTATCTCCTGCTGAAGCGCAGACACATTCGCCAGACGTGTAACGCACTGCGATAATTCTTCCCCGGCATTCTGGAATATAGAACAAAAAGAATAACAATTAGGTAAGTACTTTAAAGAAGTTTGTTTCTTCAAGATGAAGCGACGATGACCCAGTACTGTCAGTAGTCACCTGCCACAACTAAGACCGTAAGACCGTTACAGCCTTACTAATAAACACTGTGTAACAGTTGAATAGTCGACTCTTTCGATTCAGTTTAAAATTGTCCACGAACAACAAAGACAAAACATTGTTTAACTATGGGTCCCCTTATTCTAAGAACAACGACAAGGAACAATATTGTTACGACTAATCAGTCAAACAAAGTAAATTACTAGTTAGCTCAAATAATTAGTTACAAGAAACTTATGTTGACGCAGTTACTGTTTAAACAAAAGTGAAACGTCGACTTCATTAAGTAGGTACTTTAGTAGTGAAGAAACAATGTACGTATAGTGGATGCCATTGTTATACGTATCAAATAGAAAACAATGAGCGTACTCAAGTTTGTTTTTTATGTTATTGGTAACGAGACGAGCTGGTCGTTTGCCTGATGGTAAGCATAACGCCGGCCCATAACAATTGCAGTGCCACTCAGAACTTTGAAACACAAAGGCCTGCGCGGCACTGCAGTGCGCTCATTACCCTGAGACATTAGGTATTAAGTCTCATAAGCCCAGTAATTTCACTGGCTACTTTGCTCATCAAACCGGAACACAGTAATGCTTGCACATTACTGCTTGGCGGCAGACTTCACGAGCAAAGCGGTACCGGTGGTACTAACCCAGACGGACACTCGCAGAAGAGTTAGTCCTCCCACTAACTGAATCAAGACGTGACATCATCATCAAACAACCTGCCATAGATCCCGCCACTTCTTTCTAGTGCCTATACGGCACCGGACTAGTACCAATGAGTAGTACCATTCATGGTACAATTGGCATTTGGCGCCGATTTGTTCCATTTGTACCACGGCACAATACTACATACCTACTTCCGTAATGATTTTTCCATAGATTTTATTAATCGAATCAGCGGCGCAAGTACGGATCTATTCGGGTCGATAACAGTCGATAAAATTGACAGTTAAAACCGATAAAGTGGGTTTTATCGATTTTAACTGTCAATTTTATCGAATTTTATCGACCGAAAAGATCCGTACTTGCGCCGCTTTTCCTGCAGAGACAACTCTTTCAAATCCTACCTTTTGTAAATGAATTATTATTATATTATTTAATATTTACTAGCTGCTGCCCACAGTTTCACCCGCGTGGAGATTCCGTGCATTTTTCCGGTAAAAAGGAGTCTATGTTATATCTTGCCTTGTTAACTATTGCTGCGTGAAAGAGGGACAAATCAACTCACCAAGAAACACATTACCAGGGTGGTTTCAATTCACTCGGAATGATTCCGTGTCCCTACATGGACCTAGGAAGCGACTGTTTCTGATCGCTTATATTTCGGAATCGCATCCCGATAGAGAAATACTGTCGGGATTATATACGTGTTTATGCAGCTGAGTTTAAACGGCAAATTTCTCTTAAGAGATGCGATTCCGAAATCCTACTAATATTATAAATGCAAAAGTGTGTTTGTTGATTTGTTGGTTTGTCCTTCTTTCACGCAGTAACGGGGCTACGGATCGACGTGATTTTTGGCATAGATATAGTTTATGGACCGGAGAGTAATATAGGCTACTTTTTATCCCGGAAAAATGCACGGTTCCTGTGGGATCGCGGGTGAAAACCGAAGCTAGTATTTAATAAACGATAAAGACAATCGCACCCTGCAGCGGCAGGGTTATTTAAATTAACTCGGAACGATAACCGTGTCGGAAGCGACAGTCTTAATCGTTTATATTCGACAATTCTGCTGCGTAAACACGTATGTATATATTCCCGACAACATTTCTCTGTCACGGTGCGTTTCCAAGATATAATTATAAACGATCAAAATCTGTCGCTTCCTGCACGGATATCATTCCGAGTGAATTAAAATAACCTTGTAGGTCAACAAACAAGCACATCAATAAACACACTTTAGCATTTATAATAATACGGATAATCGATTTATAGGTGTTGGGTATACATACCTATGCTTAGGCTGCAGTCATGAAAAAACTATTTGGCACGGTAGCACTCAGTTGTTTATAGGTGTTGGGTATACGTGTGCTTAGGCTGTAGTCATGAAAAAAACTATTTGGCACGGTAGCACTCAGTTGTTTATAGGTGTTGGGTATACGTGTGCTTAGGCTGTAGTCATGAAAAAAACTATTTGGCACGGTAGCACTCAGTTGTTTATAGGTGTTGGGTATACGTGTGCTTAGGCTGTAGTCATGAAAAAAAAACTTTTTGGCACGGTAGCACTCAGTTGTTTATAGGTGTTGGGTATACATTATGCTTAGGCTGTAGCCATGAAATAACTATTTGGCACGGTAGCACTCAGTTGTTTATAGGTGTTGGGTATACGTGTGCTTAGGCTGTATTAGGTATTAGTCATGAAAAAAACTATTTGGCACGGTAGCACTCAGTTGTTTATGGTGTTGGGCATACGTGTGCTTAGGCTGTAGTCATGAAAAAAACTCTTTGGCACGGTAGCACTCAGTTGTTTATAGGTGTTGGGTACACGTGTGTTTAGGCTGTAGTCATGAAAAAAAAATTATTCGGTGCGGTAGTGCTCAGTTGTATGAGATGTTTCACATTGCGATCACCCATCCAAAAACTGGCCGCAGCGAACATTACACGGTAAACGAAATGACGGTATAAGTGCTACGTAATTATTATTTAATGAGTAGTGCCAAATGTGGAAGTTTTAACCTTTTACTTAATAGGAAATGTCACCAGTATTATTAGTCCAAGGGCAACGCCTATCAATTATCACAAAAATTGAGTCATAACTTAAGACTGAATAAATACCAACAATAAATTAGTCTCACGACGGTTATCGGATTTAATGATAAAGACTTTTTGGATCATTCGTCCTTCGTTATAGATTTTCATTTAAAAGAAGATAAGATACGTAAACTATATCGGCATAAAATTCACATTCGTCCATTCCTATTCCTATTTTTGGAAAAAGTGGTGTTTTAAACTAAAAATGAGAGGGATACCAATTCGAACTATACAGCATTTGAGATGCTGCTTGACTGCGTCGTGTAATGTTTATTCAATCGGTTATTTTGAAAAGGGCATAACTCTAGAATGAAGCGAAGTGTAAAATAGGATTTATTTTGTTTTAAAATAAAGCCTATTTTGCATTTTTTTTTCAGAGGTTTTCTCTGAAAAGTATTTATGTATGTAACATAACAAAATAATCACTTTAATTGTTAAGCAGTTTATTGTACATCCTCAAAAACGTGATCACTGGACTTATGCCCCTTTCAAAATAACCAACTTGAGTTAAATGTCAGTTAATTTTGCAAATTCTAAGTGCGCTCTATAATACCTACAGCCCTACATAGTTTACGTAACAAATATCGTCTGGCTTAATTTGGTTGCATCCATCAAGACTAGGAATAAGAGGTCTCAGGTCGCTTGGTGTATCAATTTGACCTTTTAGTATCCTAATAAATAAACCGTTAACGGTCTTACCACAAAAAAAATTAAACACACTTAAACCCTGTGTTAAACCGTGTTTAACTCCTAAACACGCCAAAGTCGCGTGTTTAAATCTGAGCAATCGCAAATCCTGATTTAGGTAGTGTCTAAACTCAATTCTGTTGTGACATTTCTAATCATTCTAGACGTCTTTAGACACTGTCTAGCTAAACAGGCATCTTAAAGTGTTCACACAAATATATACATCACAAAAATTTCGCTTCCAACAGGATTCGAACTTGCGTCTTCTGGCACTGTAACGTATCACCATGGAGTAGGCAATCGCTACAAAGCGGGTCTGCTAGATGGAGCTACGGCTTGTAAGCCGGAAAGAAATACATCATATCAAGAATTTCGCAGTCAACATCGATTGCTCCATAGGCTAGTTGGTTAAGGCGTCTGGTCTTGATAACCAGAAGCTTCGAATCCTGTTGGAAGCGAAATTTTTGTGATGTATATATTTGTGTAAACATCCGCTAGTGTCGGTTAACACTATAAAATATATTTCATAAAATCTTAGTGTTTTTTTGTGGTAACACGGTAAAGGTCTAAAGTTCGTAGTTCAATAAACCGATATCTAATCAAACGAGGCCGTGTAACTTAGATATGCATGTTTGATGTATCTACATCCTTTCAAATGGTACTTATATACCAATAGTATGGTACTAAATATAGGTATACTATCGTATAAAGTTTTTGCTAACAGGTAGTAGACATTATCTTGTAGGTACATATCTTAGAGTGAAATAAATTGACAAGACTACGTCGAGCAATAAGCGTTCATTTGTTTTTATATTCGTAGTTTAGTTATTGACTCTAGCTCTCTAGCCTGGGCACCAAACGACCCAATTCTACTAAATAAACGGTTTAAAAACGGCAATGGTTACGTTGCAAAATTATCACTTAGATGAAGAGAAAAACTTGGTAAATAACTTTTAGTAAATTTAATACTTAATCTTTTAAACTTAAAAATAATCTTGCAAAACTAGGTGATTAACATAAAACATATTTAAAATCAAAATACGCGTTGAATAATTTTGCTAAAACTGGTTTTCGAGGACTTAAAGATGAATACTTAGTTGAAGCTCCAAATAGGTATTAATTTGTAAGTAAATAGATTTTTAACATGTTAAACCACACTATTACGTATGTGTTTATGTTTTTATTGTATTACGATTGTTATGAGTGCTATAATAAATGTGAAAGCGTATTTGTTTGTTAGTCTTTTGGTTAATGGAGCACCAGCGGCGCAAGTACGGATCTAATCGGGTCGATAATATTCGATAAAATTGACAGTTCAAATCGATAAAGTGGGTTTTATCGATTAGCACCCTCGACATGACCTTGACCTTATAATTTCCGTTTTTGTTTTTAATTTTTTTTTTATAAGTTATTTATTTTTTGTAATTTATTTATTTAATATTCTCATACGCTTCTTAGGGGCAAGTATCTAATTGACTCAAACCAAAAGGTTATCCCTACTAGTTTCAAGGCATATATATGTCATAATATAAGAGTACATACAATTTACTGCTCATTAGCTCTAACCAATAACTGGTATTATCACCCAACTATTTATTTATTAGGTATGCTAGCTATTTGTTATTTAATCTTCGTACTATACCTACTACTGATATTATAAATGCGAAAGTGTGTTTGTTGATTTGTCCTTCTTTCACGCAGCAACGGAGCAACAGAACGACTCAATTTTTTGCATATAGAGATAGGTATTTTATGGGCCGGCTATTTATTCTTACCAGAAGAAATTTAAACACAATCTAAACATGTGTTAAACACAAATTTACGCGTCTAACTCTTAAGCATGCCCTAGTCGCATGTTTAAACATGATCAACCACAAACGGTCTAACCACAAAACATTTATACACACTTTAAACCTGTGTTAAACAGTGTTTAAGTCTAACATAAACTAAGGCATGTTTAGACATGCCTTAGTCGCGTGTTTAAATATGAGCAACCACCAATCCTGATTTAAGTAGTGTCTAACCGTTATCTAACTGAATTCTCTCGTGTCATTTCTAATCATTTTAGACGTTTATCTTTACAACTCACTTCTGTTCTGACATATCTAATAATTTGTGAAAGTTGTGTTACAGTTATCTAGCTAAACAGGCGTCTAAACGTTGATTCCTGTGAGTCTTCACGCGGGTGAAAACAGGTCACAGCTACTAGTTTAAATTATTCATTAATGTAATAATTACATGCAATCATGTAGGTATTAAGTGCGATTAGTGATCACATAAATTCTTCTTTATGTAGTAAACTGAATGCAATCTGTCCTCTTCTTACGCTTGTTTGTCGAATAAGTTACAGTGAGATCATTATTTCACGTAATGTTAATTGATGATGATGTTGTCAAGAGTAATATTCCAAAACCTTGAAGCTAACCTGCTTTAGCTACATGTACTATTATCTTCTGTGCTTTAGGATAGGTATATACTAATATAGTTATAAAATCCGGAATAAAGACATCCGCAAGAGAACGAAAGTCACCGACAGAGCTGTCAAAATTTGCTAGTCGAAATCGGCAGGCCCTGTCGCTCGCAGAACCAACAACCGATAGGAAAGAAAAGTTCTCGAGTAGCGACCACGAAACGGAAGCACTATGTGGATCGATGATCTGGTCAAAACCGCGGGGAACCGTTGGATACAAAAGGCAAGGCCTACTATAATATATGTTCAGCAGTGGACAGGGGAGAGGGCTGGCCTACTATGTATGTTCAGCAGAGGACAGGGGAGAGGAGTGGCCTATTATATGTGTTCAGCAGTGGACAGGGGAGAGGAATGGCCTACTATATATGTTCAGCAGTGGATAGGAGAGAGGAGTGGCCTACTATATGTGTTCAACAGTGGACAGGGGAGAGGGCTGGCCTACTATGTATGTTCAGCAGAGGACAGGGGAGAGGAGTGGCCTACTATATGTGTTCAGCAGTGGACAGGGGAGAGGAATGGCCTACTATATATGTTCAGCAGTGGATAGGAGAGAGGAGTGGCCTACTATATGTGTTCAGCAGTGGACAGGAGAGAGGGGTGGCCTACTACATATGTCCAGCAGTGGGCGTCTTTCGGCTGATGATAATGATGTATAGGTACCAATCTTAATAGCCGGTCCGAGTATGCGCAAGCTCCGCCTCCCTCACTCTTCAACCCTGGACTGGACATCAAAGCTGGACCTTCAATGAGTTATTACTCTGTAATATATTCTGTGCTATTACGCAGAAGTTTGGTAATATTTAATACCTCAACAAAAAGCCCTACAATCATGTTTATTCCAAAACTCATTTTCATTGAATGATTTGTACCTTGGACCTGGTGATCGACGTGTGACCTCACATTGAAATACACAAACGCTCACAAACATGTCGTTATCACAATATGATAATTTGTTTAGAATCGCACAAATGACCTGAGATAACTCTAGCTTCTCCTAACCTTATACTTGTGTCCAGTACCTAGCTGCATCGCTCCAAATCCAACACAGAATGAAATAAAAGTGGACCGTGGACGCATTTTTGCACATGGAGTGTTTGGAGTACGTCCAGATGGCGTGACGTGCTGGATGATCCATTTGGAAATTCAAACTCGGATGCCGTTTTAAAAAAGTCATCCGTTTATGACATTCACGGACAGATTATGAGCCATTTGGACTGTTGGAAGGCTCGTCATGTATAACATTTGTTTCCGGGTGGTTTTGTGTATTTTTTTTTTATTGGTAACGTGACGAGCTGGTCGTTTGCCTGATGGTAAGAATAACGCCGGCCCATAACAATTGCAGTGCCACCCAGAACTTTGAAACACAAAGGCCTGCGCGGCACTGCAGTGCGCTCGTTACCCTGAGACATTAGGTATTAAGTCTCATGAGCCCAGTAATTTCACTGGATACTCTGCTCATCAAACCGGAACACAGTAATGCTTGCACATTACTGCTTGGCGGCAGACTTCACGAGCAAAGCGGTTGTGTTGTGTATATGTGTCCATGCACACAAGTTATCCCAGTGCAGGAGTATGCGTGTTATTTATTAATAAGGCCTGATGTTTCAATAGTCAGATAACGTCCTGTTAGATAATCACCTGAATCATCTATCGTAAGTCTGTGGTGAAGACAGACGTAAATAAATTGCATGCCATTCTAAAGAAAGAAACCTTAGCTAACGATCCATTAATTTCGACATGAAAGACCCGAAAAACACTAAAATTTATTCAATAGCAAGCAGTTCACTAACGTGCAATTGAACGATCGGTCCTAAGTATTTATTTATTTTCTGTCTTTCTGAAACATTTCCTGTCAAATGTAACACTACAATAAAGTCTTGTTTTTTTTTATTTATTAGAACTAACAGTTATTGAGCTGACCTAAACGAAAACAAGCTGAAACGTTTACAAAGGGTAACACATAAATCTAAAGGTAAAAGTGCCGTTAACTATATACAAAAACAATGGTATTTTATTCTACCGGTTGGGTTTCATTTACGAGTACAACTCTAGGTGTGAATAGACTAAACAATAGACTTTTGTTGATGTTAAATATCTTAAACAGCCAGCACTTGAATGCTGTCCCATTTATTTTATGGCCCATACCCCTCTCTCTCAGAGAGAAGGCCGGTATTCCAGCAGCTCCCACTGCTGGGATACCGGCCTTCTCTCTGAGGCAAGAGGCTGATAATGATGATTATCTATTCACTACATCTATCCAACTGGTCGGGATCTTCTATTATACCTTCTAAACTCTAAAGAGTAAATATTTTATGTGTCCGTCGCAATCTACCTGGGCAACCTTTACCTGAATTAATATATTAAGTTTCAAATAACTTGGCAATATCACTCACGTCCGTCTGTCTATATGTAAATGTACTTCTCGAAGTCCCTATGGACCCATTTCGTTAGAGCAAGCAATATTCACAGAATCCGGTCAGATCTTCTATTATTTCGAAGGTACAGACTACAGACGCATAACGAATTACGGTTTTTTGTGACCTTATGTTTGTACCGATATTTAATATCCAATACTTATGATAAATACTTCATCTAAAAATTAACACGATTACGTTTCGTGGTAACTATATAACAACTTTTATTTTATATCGTTATCGCAAATCTTTTTGAGCCATTGGATGTAAAGCCGCGTTTCCATTGTGCAAGTCTTGAATGCAAATTTGACATCACATTTGCAAGTTAAAATTGGCTTGTATCGAACCTGCAACTTGCATACAATTCCAATTAAATTTTCATTATATTGACCGAATAACTAAATTCGCGAAGTGATTTTCGTGTGAAAACCGTGGGGAACGATGATAAAATAATTTATACATTTATATTAAAATAGTCATCGTTCCATAAACCAGTTTTCGAATTGTGAGATGCGAATATTCACTTCACATTGAAGGAAGTAGATTCGGCTTCGTTTCGTTTTCGAAAAAATCAAGAACTGCTTAAGTATGTCTAATTTAAATTTTTAACCATTCGAATTGTCTCAATCTTATTTATCGAAAAGATCGGTACTTGTACTGCAGTATAAACAAACGAACAGCGATAAGTATATCGCTGTTCTCATTTAGCAAAACGTAATCCCTTACTAATGAATTCAAATGTATAAATATACAATGCGATTAAAATAAGAATAGGACGGGCTCTCGGCTAACTTCACTCATATAAGTACGGTCAGCAGAACAAACTTAAAAATAGATTAATTTTAAATGAATGACTAAAAATCGTTCATTTTATAAAATTTATATATTTATAAGGTTGGCAGCACAGACGCAGTGTTGCAAAAGTTTCCGATTTATTGAGAGATCTACTGATTTTGGTCATTGTCTCCCGATATCCCGATTTAGCAATTCAGTATCCCGATTTTTGAATTATCATATAATGTAAAATAATATTCATAAATAAACATGGAAAATAATATTCTTCATACGGCAAAACTAAAAGATCTTGAATAAATGAATATATTATTAACATAAAATACTCTTGTTTTATTCCGAATATAAAATCTCCCGATTTTTAGATGGCAAATTTAACGAATTACCTAATAATACCTACTACTATAAATAATACCTACCTATGTGTCGTTTTTAGACTAATTTTTTCTCTACCTATTAGATAAAAAAGTACGTGCTATTACAATATAAAACAAGCCAATATTTTTTAACATTGCTTTTTTTGCACACTATACCAAGTTCCCGTAGTGACGTCACAACATGGCGCTAGGCCGGTCCTATTCTTATTTTAATCGCATTGTACTAATTGCGTTCTGAGAAACGGTATGTCAGCGTAAATATTTAAATTTTAATAGCACTATTCATTTACAACAAGCTTTTAGTTATATTAAAATAAGAAGGCGTAGGTTTCTGTTTTATCCTACCTAGTACGAGACGAGCGGGTTTGCCTGAAGATGGTACAATGGTACGATGGTGGTCATATACAAATTTCAATGTCATCCCGAACTATACTTTGAAAAGCAATAATAGATTTCCTTTAATTAATTTAATTTTGTCTTAGTGGTATTAGTGTAGTACCTAGGTCTTATGGCTAACAAAACAATCCAATGAAATGATCCAAAAGGGTACGTAGTTACAGCAAAATTAAAAAAATAAATTACGCATTTATGGCAATTTTTTTTTATATTGTTCGACTGTCGACTGCAAGACAAGTTGGTCGTTTGCCTGATTGCAAGCATAATGCCAGCTAATAACAATTTCAGCCAGAACAGCAATACAGCCACATAATGATAGTGTTGTCTCTTTCACTATATCTAACCGTGGTACGGTTAGCGCTCGGACTAGATAATCTACCAAACACCACCTTAGACGGTATGGTAATATGAGTCAAGCGGTGATCGTGGTTTTTCCATGTTTTTTGCGGGGTCCGTGATTGTTCCATCAATCATGCATTACGTGTAACGGGCCTATTAGTTCTCTAATTTATATCTATCACATAATCACAGCCCATTTCACAGACAGTGGTCTGTGTGAGGACTCGAAGGGATCGAACCCTCGGTGGACATCACTGTACCATCACAACTTTAAAGTACTATCTTCTATCAGATTATTGTATGTTTATTAAACAGTGTATACTTGGCAATAAAAGTGTTTTTTTTCTATATCCTTTTATTGTTCTTCTTTCGAAACGAAATTGTTGTCTGCCTCTATATAATACCTAACGCGTGATTTGATGCGTGTCTGAGACTACAAAACGATAGAGACAAAAAGTCTATAAAATTATGTACACTCCATGGTAACAAAACGGCTACAACGGTAAATTGAGATTTCTCACGAGTTACCGAAACATAATGGTACATGTATTATGGTAGTGGCAGGCTAGGTAGGTATACCTACCTTGCACCTTTACAGTAGGTAGTTGTGTACTAAACATAATTTAAAACAAAAGAAATAGAAAGATATTAAATTAAGTACATTATAAAAAGAACCTTTTTTCTTTTTTTTCATGCATTTTGGTAGAAGTGAGTAATGACACAGTGATAGATGAACAGACGGTCTGACCTTCCTTGTTGAGTTACCACAGAACTAAAAAAAGTTTCTGATCAGCTCCATTCCGTAAACAAGCAAGTTATAGATGCGTTACATTCATATAACTTTTATTCGTAGTGCAATATTAATCATAATTATTTCTATCTACGTCATACGCAGAATTTATATCACAATCTAAGCATTTGCTGGTAGGTTTTGAGCTTTGGACTTGGAATGACCTCAGCCATCCGTCGGATAGCAGAGTAGCAAGTTTCAAGTGCGATTTTCATTATTATAATTATTGTACTAATAACACGCGTATGAATCCAAACTAAGTCTTCTGTGAAGTACTATGAAGTTACTACATTGTTTACCCTATGTATACCAACAATAAACATGCTATTAAAAAGTAAAAAATGTTGTTTTTTGTAGGCAGTAATCTCTGGAATTACCTACTGTTCCGATTTTGAAAATACATTTACTGAGACGAAGCTACACTATCCCTGAGTGGCAAAGTAGACTATCCTATCCTACTAATTCCTACTTCCTACCTACTGATATTATAAATGCGAAAGTTTGTGTGTGGGTTTCTTTAAGAAAGCCGTACTTAGCCAAGTGAGCTCAAGAAAATGACCACCCACCATGCTAAACTCCAAGCACTGTAGTAGGATCCGAATCGACCTCATTACGATCTACCTTGGCGACATTAGACGCTAGTGCATATTTGCGTTTTCCTGTCTAAATACCATGGTTTTGCGGATTACGAGGTATATTCGTTCACGCGCGGCTTGAAGTAAAGCCATCAAAAATTCATGAAACAGACAGAACAGCAATACGGCCAGATAATGCCGTCTCTTTCACTCCCTCGAAGCCCTGCCTATCAAAGTGACGCTATATACATAACTTGTGCACTACGCATATTTACCGCTGCTTCCGCACTGAACACGCAGTGGATTGAAACTGGAGGTCGTAGAAGCGGTGGTGAACGTGGTTTTTTTATGGTTTGCGCGTGGTCCGTAATTAATTCTTAACCATCAATCATGCATTACCGCTAATGGCACCTTTAGACTTCCGATGCCTTTTCTTGGCCTAATACGAAAAAAGTGTATTTTGTAACTACGCAAACTAGTTTTTTGCCATCACAGCAAACGAGACTATGTTGTTGTTAAAATATGACATTGAATTTATAGTACATAACTAGCTGCTGCCCTGCGGTTTCACCCGCGTGGAGATTTTGGATTACATGGTTTTTATTTTTTTGCGCGGAACCCTAATTATTTTTCTAAAATTAAAGTAGCCTATGTTACTCCTTGTAACATCAGCTATCTGCCAGTGAAAGTCCCGTCAAAATCGGACCAGCCGTTTCGGAGATTACCCGGAACAAACAGACAGACAGACAAAAATTTTAAAAATGGTTGTTTTGTTATAGGTACCGTATATACTTTCATATGCATTTAGTATAAAGCTGTTATTTTGATATTACAAACAGACACTTCAATTTTATTTATCTGTATGGATGTATGGATATAATGTGCTTGAATTAATTTACTTAATAGCAATAAAATACTTGAATTAATTTACTAATACTTTAAATTCATTGATGAATAATATTTTAATTCATGTGTTTTCATACACAAAACCAGTTAATTTAAGTAAAGACTAGAATAGTATTAAGTTTGACGCTGTATTTATCAAACAGCATGTTTAGAAAACCGTTTTGTAAATTCAATGTTTATTCCTGAGAAACACAGAAAGGGTTGCTTACAGATATTTGGGAGTGATCTTTTGGGGTGCCATTTTTCTTTTGAGAGGTGGAGCAGTAAAATAAGTTTAGATGTGACCAACCAATGTGAAATGAGTAACCAGGTCAAAGTGGAGCATCGATGAAGGATGAGGTCATTTGTCATCAATTCAATAATAATTAATATATTTCTTTACTATAACTAATCTGAAAGTAACATTGCCTGATTAAACTATAAACCAATTGAGTTTAAATTGGATATATATGGCACAAACATAGAGTCCCTAATAAAGGACATAGTGTAACAGATAGTCCTATGTAATACCTATTTTGCAAAACTTTAATCCTGGCTGGTATATTATATTCTTCTTATGTTATAGACTCCAAGTTGTTTTAAAAATCAAAACTCATAGACTCAAATACCACTGAGTTATGCTGGAGTTAGAATTTAATCATACAAAGGTAAGAGATGAAGTTAGTTTGTACAAAACTTACCTTAGCTTTGTTATAAGCTTCTGGCCCACCATTCTTCTCGCAGCGGGTCATGATCTCAGATAAGGTCTTGTTCTGCGCAGCTTCCAATTCCTTCGGGTCCAGCTTGTCTTTAAGCTCAGAGGGTAGAGAGACCGAGTCCAAAACATTTGTAACATTAGTCTGGGCCCATGATGTACCTACAAGAAAATGATAATTAATGACTCTAATTAATGTTGTTTTATACCTACTATTGGATATAGGGATTGTAATCCGGTGGATCCGGCATCATTTTACACTTACCGGATCCGGTACTAATATACCAGATCCGGTGACTGGGTCCGGGATTGATGGAAATCCGGTCGGATTGAAATTGAGGCCGGATTGCAATCCCTAATTGGATAACAAGAGCAGCGAGTCATTTGCCTCATGGTAAGCAGTTCCACTCAGAACACTAAAGCATAAAGGGTTGCACTGCATTGCGTTCATTACCCTGAGACATTTTAAGTATCATAAGCCCAGTAATTTCACTGAAATATATGTAAAAAATAAGTGAAATTAGGTACATACATATATTTTTTGTTTTAAAATATTCTTTATAAACTAAGCAGCAGAAACAGATGCCAATGTGCTTGATAGTGGATTCCCAACTTTAGATTTTAAAAGTGTAAAGTAAAACAAAACAGTCTCAACTCTTTATTTTTCTGATGTTGGTCAGAAGGAGGCAAAGCAGACAATCAAATAGGCAATAAGTCATTATAGTGTAATAATAGTCCATATAGTTATGTATGTATGTATAGATACATTTATGGAAATACCAAATTTTGGTCGTAATTTTAAGTATTAATGAAATTAAAAAAAGTGTTGTTAGTGGGAGGACTAACTCTTCTGCGAGTGTCCGTCTGGGTTGTTACCACCGCTTTGCTCGTGAAGTCTGCCGCCAAGCAGTAGTGTGCAAGCATTACTGTGTTCCGGTTTGATGAGCAGAGTATCCAGTGAAATTACTGGGCTTATGAGACTTAACACCTAATTTCTCAGGGTAACGAGCGCAGTGCAGTGCCGCGCAGGCCTTTGTGTTTCAAAGTTCTGGGTGGCACTGCAATCGTTATGGGCCGGCGTTATGCTTACCATCAGGCAAACGACCAGCTCGTCTCGTTACCTAATAACATTAAAAAAATAAAAAAAATAAAAAAAAAAAAATAAAAAAAAAAGATCCTGTTGAGATTCCATAAAGGTACTAATTATACCATAAGGTACCTACTTAGTTACTGTATTTATTTGAAAAATAAAAATCACGGTCTAACTATAAAAAAATTAAATATACTTTAAACCTGTGTTAAACAGTGTTTAACTCCTAAACATGCCTTAGTTGCGTGTTTAAATCTGAGAAACCATAATCCTGATTTAAGTATTTTTTAAACTCAATTCTGTTGTGAATACTTGTGTACCACTAACCAGTTCTATGTATTTTGTAAAATAAATATTATTCTATTCTATTTCTTAATAGACATTTTTATTTTTAGACGCTGTCTAGCTAAACCGGCATCTAAAAGTGTTTTTTTGTGGTTACACGGACAATATTTAACTTTGATTCAAGAATTAAGTTACATTTAGTATCAATTATCTCAATTTGCAAAAGTGGAACACAAAAATTCCGTAAAAATAAATACGAAAGTGTGTTTGTTGGTCAGTTGGTTTGTCCTTCTTTCACGCAGAACGGCGCAACGGTTCGACGTGATTTTTTGCAGAGGTACATAGTTTAGTTTAGGGGCCGGAGAGTAACATCTAAAACTAGGTACTTTATATCCCGGAAAAATGCACAGTTCCTGAATCCTAAGGGAATATCAACGCGGGTGAAACCGCGTGCACCAGCTAGATACACATAAATTATAGGTACATACCTATCATTAGCTAAGATCAATATATATCCTGTTTGTAAAAAGGTATAAGGTATAAGTAAACTATTGAATTAGGTAACCAGCGGTTATAACGCAAAAAACTATGTTTACAGCTGTACATATACCTAAAACGAGTTTTTTGCCGTTATCGCGGTGTCGTATTTTTGGACATAAATACATACTTATAAATAACATTACCATGTAACCTTCTAAATTAATCAAATCCTATTGAAAAATAAATGAATTCATAAATAGTTACATCCAAATTATACCTGAATTAACAAAAAATATCACTTAGAGATTATCACTGCGACAGCTATTATATATTTAGCAGACATTGTGGGATATTTCACTAATCAATCAGGGCCACTGGAAGGATTATAGGTATTGTGCTGAGAACTAGGTTGGAAGAAAAACGATTAAATAAATTTCAATTAACATTAACACACGCGGCACAACCCTCCCCTTTAAATCTTTTGGTCGAACTAATTTTTTATTTTACACTTTTTTACAGTGCTGCCAGTTGTCAAAAAGCAAATTCGTATTAAATTAACTCTTGTATCTTTTTAATAATATCTTGCAGAAGTTAGTTTGTACATTCCTATAATTAATAGATTAATGTCAAAATAATGTGAGTAATTACCATTTCAATAGTCATTTGAAATTCATGACTGATGGAAGTGACTGACGCTTGCCATGGAGGTAGGAAATACATGGAGGTGCCGTATTATCCTATTCTATACGCAGTGACAGTTTAGATAAGTGCTATATCAGCCATTTTATTGGCCAAAAAGTACATAGTGGAATAGTGTTGTATCGTTCCCGTAATAGTTTCCGAAATTAGTTCCTCCGTTGAAACAATAGCGATATAATCTCCGATGTTAACATAAATCGTTCTGCGTGTTCTAATCGGTCCGAGTGACTATGTCCAGCCCGTGGTCCACAGCATCGAGATACCTTCCCACAGAGTTTTATCTATACAAATAAATAAAATTGAAGTATCTGTTTGTAATATCAAAATAACAGGTTTTTACTAAATGCATATGAAAGTATATAGTATACCTATAACAAAACAACCATTTTTTAAATGTTTGTCTGCCTGTCTGTCTGTTTGTTCCAGGTAAATCCGAATTAAAGGCTGGACCGATTTTGGCGGGACTTTTAGTTCCATATTAGCAGCTGGGTCATTCCACGGTGACGGGCGTGACATTTCAACTTCTATTTTGTGCATTTATTCTTTAACTATTATACGAAATTGCTTAAATACTATTGTAATAGATAAGACATCGATGGTTTTTACTAAATTTACAACATTTTTTTTCTTATTCGGCTCACAAAACAAGTTACGACGATTTTAGTCGCTGTGACGGGCGTGACGCGTACTCGAACAAGATTATCGACCTCTTCGACAAGACACAATATTTCTGCTAATTACACAATTGTTTTTAAAATTCAATTAGTCCGCCTTTTAGAATAATATGCATTCTAGATTTACAGTGATATGTCGTATGTGAATATTTGATATTGCAGTTTTCGTGACCTGAAATAAGTTGTGACGGGCGTGACAAGACTTTGTGACGGGCGTGACGAGTTCAATTTTTAATAAGTAAACAAACAATTTTATCACCTAAAGTCATATAAGTATTAACCCAAATTCTAAATTTATAAGCGAAAGTTTAAAAAACTCAGTTTATTAGCTGGTTTTGTTAATGTTAGGACTAACTAAAGATCTATTTGACCAATGTAAGCTCCTTACTGTTCGGCAACTTTTTATAAGTCGTATCGTCCTACTTCAGCACTCAATCACAACCTATGACCCCTCACTCTTAGCTAATAAGAGAACTAAATTAACTAGCGTTTCTAAACATAAAAAATGTTCAACGTCTTTTTCTGCCCGCCAAATCTCTTTTCTTGGACCATACCTTTACGACAAACTAAATAAAACTTGTGGCATCTACCCACTATCAAAGTATTCTTGCAAAAAAAAAATTGAACTGTTTTTAATTACATTGGACTACACACATACAGAAAGCTTTATTAAGATAATAAAATAAAACGTACAACTACACTCAACATACACGTTCTCAACGTGTTCCCAACACATTCAGTCCACATTACACTCTAATAAATAATGGCAATTACACAAACAGAAAACATCAAGATAATAAAATAAAACACACACTACTACACTCAAATACACAATACACGTTCGCATCACATTCACATCACTCTTTGAAAACTACGTTTAACAGTGAACATAAGATTCTGTCTCGGGAGGAAGGGGGTTGGTATGCCATGCCACAGGTTAATCCTAGTTTGGGTACCAATTACCTTCCCAGGATTTATATTAACTAGCTTAATTTAATTTTATGACTAAGTACTGTTGAATATTAAGTTTATGCTAAGTTATGAAAGTTTGTTAAAAAACAATAAAAATCATTTCATTTCATTTCATTTCATTTCAACTCTTCTGCGAGTGTCCGTCTGGGTTGTTACCACCGCTTTGCTCGTGAAGACTGCCGCCAAGCAGTAATGTGCAAGCATTACTGTGTTCCGGTTTGATGACCAGAGTAGCCAGTGAAATTACTGGGCTTATGAGACTTAATGCCTAATGTCTCAGGGTAACAAGCGCACTGCAGTGCCGCGCTGGCCTTTGTGTTTCAAAGTTCTGAGTGGCACTGCAATTGTTATGGACCGGCGTTAGGCTTACCATCAGGCAAACGACCAGCTCGTCTTGTTACCAAATAATATATAAATAAAAAAAAGGTAAATATACTGTGATGGGCGTGATTTGTGACGGGCGTGACCAAAGTAATTTGCTCAACATCACCAATCAGTAACATAAAAATTTATAAAAGTTATTCGCATACATTCCTTTGCGACATATCCTTACTTTCGTAAGCTTTATTACAACGTGCAAGTGATTTGGACTCTTTGATGAGAACTTTTCTATGTATTTTGTGACGGGCGTGACATGCATACTTGCCTTGCTAAAATGTTTAGTAAAATATTATGTAATTATCTGAGAAACACCAAAAATTGTTCCACCACAAGCTGATATCTTGAGCACTCTGTTGACAGTCAAAATATCGCGGAATAACCCATAGAAAACGCAAATCAGTGTTTCCAACACACATGTGTTTTTTCTACCATGGAAATTCCTTGGCAAGATGAAACTTCAAATAAAATTTGATTGAGTGAATGCTAGAATTTTGTTTTTTTTACATCATTAGGTGAAAATTAAACATATTTACTATTAGTAATTAATGTTAAAGTGCTTGTAACATAACATTTATTTTTATCTCATCTGGTATCGATTACCGTGGAATGGCCCAGCTATAACCAAAACGATTTAATGATAAAATACTTGAATTATGTTCCAAATGTGATTGAAAATAGGATTTAGAGCATAATAGGGGTTTAGACCTAGTGATCTAACGAATGGAAGGCATGCGTTTTCTCAGTTATATCGTTCCTGTTTCCTACAGTAAGTTTTTCCGATTAGATGTGATTCCTGTGAAACAGATATCTCTCAGGCTCGTATCTAATATTGATATTCGTTATAAAAAATAAAAATACAATAAATAAAACGAGTTGAAGGTATGCACCTTTTTTTATAGCTATTTCCAGTCCATAAGTCAGTGATGTATGCACGTCCGGTGACCAGACGGTATCAGCATTTTTTTCCGAATTCTTAATTTTCCGGATCCGTATTTTTCCATATTCTTATTTTTGTAATTTCTTAGTTTTCCAAATATTAGTACAACCATGATAAAATGGGACTGAAATAAAGTCTGCCCCAGAAATACAAATCAGATACTTAGATAGGTTTGTTTATTTATACAGCATAGGTACAATAATTTATAGTTTCTTGCCCTTCTTGCTCGGCCTATACCAATTTGGAAGGGGCACGGTGGATTTTTGGAAGGTTCTTTGACTTTGGACTTTGAGCACGGATTGGGTCTGTTGATGTGTTTGTTATTTATTATGTTCTAATAAAGACAGCATTAGATTTGGTCTGTGATTGGGGTAGACGAACGTTACAGGGACCCGCTGTTAGAGTCATTTATTTTAACTTTCATAAGTGCTTCCTTTGGGTCTATATGAATAAAGCACTTTGAATTTGAATTAATCTATGCAAATAAAGCGTACCTACTGCTCCTACTTGAATTTTATGATCATGTTTCGTTTTGCATTGCAACGAACGGTGATATCTGTGGGACTTTAAACAAGGAAAATCTTTTGAAACTAGTTTTGAAGTCAGTCGATGGACACCTGGATTGGAAACATGTTGTGCTTTGTGTTCGTCATCACGTTGGTTCTACCTTGTAAGTCACAGTTTTCCTTATTGCTTACTTTTGATTTTTATTTAACTTTATATCACTATCATACTATGGATGACGATGTGTGACAGTCTGTTTTATTATCATGATTTTAAATTCTGACACTTTCATCAGAAAATAGCTTTTGTTCAAGGAAAAAAGGTAAATAATTACCTACCTATAAGTAAATATCTTGATTGAAGATGTGATCGCAGGAGACTTTCCTTATAGGTACCTGCTATTAAGGCGACATAGTTTTGTTTCTATTTCCCCCGGCGAGCGTTGCTCTCGCGCGGAACAGAAGCAAATAACAAGAACCAATAACAGAAACTTAAACAAAACCACTACAAAATAGCAAGACCTTTTAACAACAACACATACGCTTACGCAGCAAGATACACACTCAAGTTCGGATCAACAGACAGAAAAAGAAAATGGCGGCAATTGCACAAAATGTTTCAAATCAGTGATGTGTTCTCAGTCTAAGAAAAATAACTGCACGAAAAAATCTTTCTTTTATTATAGTGTTTTTTAAAGATGCTCATATTTCACAAACACGTCTGTGGGAGTGACTGTGAGGGTTCTCGATGATCACCGCTCACCGGCTGGTTGTAGGCTAATTATATTGTCGGCCATTCTATATGTACCTATGTATTATTTTACAGCTTTCGCGCTAAATACTGGGAAGCAGGAAATTGACATCAATTGTACAGCTTCTGATGCACGAGTAAGTACCCAGATATGTTATATGCATCTACTTTATCATCTTCAGAGACTGGGTATAGTGACCTTGCCTGCAAAGTGAGGGGCCCTTATTCGATTCCCGGCCGGGGCAGATTTTGTATGGCGAACATGAAGTTTGTTCTCGGATCTTGGATGTTTGTGTTGTGTATCTGTATCTGTATCTGTGTCCATGCCACCTGCTACACAGGGAATCCTAGTTGTTGTTTTTTTAGTTTTTTTTAATGATGTTTGGTAACGGGACGAGCTGGTCGTTTGCCTGATGGTAAGCATAACGCCGGCCCATAACAGTTGCAGTGCCACCAAGAACTTTGAAAAACAAAGGCCTGCGCGGCACTGCAGTGTGCTCGTTACCCTGAGACATTAGGTATTAAGTCTCATAAGCCCAGTAATTTCACTGGCTACTCTGCTCATCAAACCGGAACACAGTAATGCTTGCACATTACTGCTTGGCGGCAGACTTCACGAGCAAAGTATGAGTGTGGAGTATGAGTGCAGCAGTATGAGTGTGTAAGCGTTTGCATATGTTTATTTACTAATTTAAGTACAATAAATCCAAATGATATATATCCTAGTAAATATTACCACCACGTTTAGAATGTTAAACTTTTAAAAAAGCAAACAAGCACCAAGGATGAACGTGTCTGTGGAAAACAGGTACAAAAATTATATTTTCCTTAAAACAATTTAAGTACCTACCTAGGTATTACATTAACATGGCAAGAAACGTTTGCATCATGCATGTATGAGAGTTTTGGCGGGAATGCGAAAATGTGCTGTTGTTGATTTTGTGTTATTTACTAAAACCTATGTTTCTTCGAGTGTTAATGTGTAATAATGGTGGATTATTAACCATTAAGTGTTCTTAAACATGCATGAGTGAAAGGCAAATAGTACAAAGGCAAAAAACGTGTATTCTCGTATTCTATCCAAAACTCCATAGAAGCTTCAGTAAAGTATCCACCGCTTTACTGAAGCGTCACTTCGACTCGAAAATTGTTTCTAGGAATATGTATCCAGGTCAAGAAATAAATTATAAAAAAAAAATGCATGTATAGGTACTTGAGGTGTTTCTATACTGTAGTAAATACCTATCTGCTAGGTCTCCGCCCGCAAGATATTTGTTACCTACGACAGAGTAGTAAAATCAATTTTAAAAAAACATAATAAAAATAAAAATAAAAAAAAAGATAAAAATACTAAGTATTAGAAAAAAATTAAAAGTACATAGTACATAGTTGTATGTAGTTATACTACAGCCCAATAAGGGCGAACAAAAAAAAAGTACCTAGTTATACTACCCTATATAATTTGTGGTTATACTACATTAAAACAAGATGGCCGCTGCTATTAAAATTCGCTATGAAGATGATAACTTTCCTTTCTCGGATAACAGTTTTCCACAACATTGTCTTCTGAGAAAGTAAACCATTCGTGGTGGTCATCTTGGATTCATGTATTTTTTGGTACCAGTAGTAGGTAGGTACAAAAAGGTAGGTAGATAAAAAAGTAGGAAAATTAAAGTTTAGCAGAGTAAGTTTTATCTGATATACAATAAACTATAGTCAGATTATGTAGGTATCAATAAAATTATTATGGTATAGAAAAAAAATTATAGGATATGAAGTTATTTATTATCTTGATTTCAGAAAGCAGGTGACGTGTTTTTTAAAAACTTTGATGACATTGTAAAATACAGCATAACGGACGAAAAGAATCAAAATAAGTAAGTACTTACACTGTTTTACTGTTTATTGAAGTGAAATGACAGACAGAGATTACACTGGCAAGTCTCAGGACAACGAATGCATTGTAAAATTACTTATTGTAAAAAAAATCCTACCGTACCAATGCAGCGGCGCAAGACGTACGGAAGCCGGTTCGATAGATTTGTCGAATCGATAAAATTGATAAATTTATCGAATGTTGCGAGTACCGAACTCTGATTGTAAAGTATTGTACTTAGTAGCTCTAAATTCTCTTTGGATTCGACCTAGCTATTCGATAACTTTTGTCGATAGTATCGAGGCTCGACAAATTATACTTATAAAAAGTTGATAAAACCCACTTTATCGATTTGAACTGTCAATTTTATCGAATTTTCTTTATCGAAAAGATCCGTACTTGCTCTGCAGTTAGGTATTGCTCGCCCAAGCACTCATCTGATATTTACATTTCTAGGCTCTAAAGCCGCGGGCCTTCGGCGCGGCGCCATAAACGCTCCACATGCAAGCTTGCGCGTAGCAACTGGCCGAATAGCTGGACCTATTTATTTAATCGTAATTTAATTTAAAACAATTATTATTCCAGGAATTTTAGTATTATTAAAGCTTTCGTCGGACCCATCTTCGAATATGTGAGAGTCGCGAACAAGTCGTGTTATCATGACACTCTCAGCCCCGAACGAGATTCACTAGAGTTTTATAAGTTTCTGAGGTTCAGTTTGAAGAACGGTGGATTTAAAGGTAACAATATAAATTCTAAAGTCTGTTTAGTACCTTACTCTTATACAGAATGTGGCGCACAGAGTGGATAATCCTTAATCAGCAGGTCGGGGACATCATGAATGCCTAGAAAATTAAAAATGTCCTACCTTTTAAAAGCCCGGTAACGTGTCCTACCGGCCTTAGCCATAGGATGGGTCGCGGCCCGCTCCGCGCATTCCACGCGGTCACTTTATCCGTCGTCATTCCCCTAAGACAGACACACACCTCATGGGAAGCGAAACACTCCCATCTTTTGCAAGTCGGCAACATACGGTCCGCCCCCACGACCGCGGTTAGAGCTCGCCGCGGTCTCTTCACCATAGCCACACTGATGGCCAGGGGCGTATTTACCCTAGGGCCAAAAGGGCCATGGCCTGGGGCGGTAGGCTGCGAGGGGCGGTGCAAGCAGAAGAAATTTTAAAAAGCCTACCTAACTAAGGCTCTTATTATTAAACAGTGTTAAACGGTTGAATACTTTGTTAATTGTCTCTTTCGATTTAATTTAAAATTGTCAAAGATCAACAAAGACAAAACATAGTTTAACTAAACCACCGTTTAATACTGTTTCTTAATAAGAGCCTAAATCTCGTAAGGTGGACGTGGGGGCACGTGGGTGTAAGTTTGATAGATATCAATATGCGGGGCTATCGTATATAATGACTGGCGCGGCGACGGCAGGGCGGCGGGACCTGCAGGCCCAGAGCGCTGAATCCTAAAATACGCCACTGCTTATAGCCCCGCAGTCTCTCTTATTGTGAGGGAGGGAGACCTCACTCACTCCCTCGCCTGAGTTCTCTGCCAGAAGACTGATGACAGAACCCCGACCTCCATATCTCACGTCGACTGTGGGGCCTGGAGGCCCGGGTTCCGACTTCCGACATCAGACCAACACAATTTTTAAAATTTGTGTTTGCTCTCTTACTGCTCCAGTGTTTCAACCCTATAAAACTTAAATATTATTTGTTATTTATTTCCTGTTTATCTTTCAGAATTTCTCGACACTGGTGGAGCGGAATGTATAAACGCAGTAAAACATAAAATTGCTAAGTGTGTGACCGGCACTGTTGGTCACATAAATGCGGCTAACAACAAATATTTTACCCTCTGGGGTAAGACTGCGTTAATGATACAGGTAAGTATTGGTAACACCAGATCAGTGGAATTTTAGTACGACCCACATATATCTGTATAAATAAATAAACAAACGCTTACACTACACACCCCCGCACTAGGATTCCCTGTGTTGCAGGTGGCATGGACACACATCGCAAACATCCAAGCCCCGAGAACAAACTTTATGCTTACACAAAATCTGCCCCGGCCGGGAATCGAACCCGGGACCCCTCGCTTTGCAGGCAGGGTTACTACCAACTTAGCTAGGGAGCCGTCGACAATTGGCACTTAATCACAACTTTTTTATAGAACAAGACCTGCAGGGATACAAACGCAATAAAACTCTGCACTCAGAATGCGATGAGGACTGAAGGATGGTATAAATGTCAATATGGTAACGACAACATATTATACGTGGGCACGCTGTTTGACTACATGCTAGAGCGGTGCAACCGGATCTTGCCAAACTGGGCCAAATCAGGAAACAATCTGGCTAAGGTAATCATCATATTTATAATATACTAGCAGACCCGGCCACGCGTTGCTGTGGCTAAGGTATAATTTGCAATAAAATAATATTGCGGCTATAAATAGAGTTGTAAGCTATCCTATCTTTTAAGTTAGATCAAACTGCACACGGTGTGCAAATTTGATTAAAATCGGTTAAGTAGTTTAGGAGTCCATCGCGGACAAACAACGTGACGCGTGAATTTATATATATTAATATATTAAATAACACATGTGACAGTCAGTTTACATCAATATGTATTAGCCAAATTAATGGCTAGATTGTAGGTACCTAATAAAAATAGGTTACAATAGCTTCTGCCCGCGGCTTTCACCCGCGATCCCATAGGAACCGTGCATTTTTCCGGGATAAAAAGTATCCTATGTTACTCTCCGATCTATAAACTATATCTATGCCAAAAATCACGTCGATCCGTTGCTCCGTTACTGCGTGAAAGAAGGACAAACCAACAAACACACTTTCGCATTTATAATATTAGTTGGATTACTAAAATGAAATTCCGAAAAGAAAATACGTTGCACCCAACGTATCTAGGCTTGATTACAATCTTTAGGCAGACCCCAGACACGTGTGCAAACGTACGTTTGCTTGACGAAATAACAACGCTTGCGGCCCATGGAAAACCATGGAAAAACCACGATCCCCGTTTGACGCATATCGTATCGTCTGGTGTCGTTGTAGTTTTGGCTGGATGGAAATCTAGTCGGCGACGGTTGCTTCGCACGGCACCCGCTTGTACGACCTCCATTCAAAACAATTGTTTCACAACCACTGCGTGCTCAGTGCAGACGCCGCGGTAAATAAGCGGTGGTGTGCAAGTGATGTATGTAGCGTAATGCGGAGCAGTCGTCGCTTTGAGCTAAGGCAGGTCTTCGAGACAATATTGCCGTTCTTGTATATTTCGTGGTCTTGCGTATGCAAAACCATCAAAAAACCACGAGAAGCGCTTACACGTGTAGTATCTCGTAATCCGCGCTTGATGAAAAAGCATGGATATTCTGACAAGCAAACGTACGTTTGCACACATGTCTGGGGTCTCCCTTGGAGACAAGCGTGAAATGGTACAGTTGAGTAGGTAACTGAAGTTTATAGACGCAGCAACACCATGCAAGTATTACGGCAGTGAACCTATTGGTTTCAAATAGGGATGTTGACTACATTTTTTTATGATGTCAATCAATTCGTTTTCTAATGAGAATCAAATATATAATAGGTCGGGGAAAAAGTTTCTTCGCATTTTTTAAGAAAATTGAAAACATTTCTTAATATAGTTTATTTACATTTAACTAAAGTATGTAGGTACCATTTTGTTCGATAACTTTTTGCCATCTTGTAGGTAGGGACATGATCCCATTGCTATAGAAATTTTGGGACTTCTGATCAAAATACCGCGACAAGTGGTTTTGGCAGTCCTCTCGTGATGTGAACCCGACACTGCCTAAATAATTCTGAAGAGACCGAAACAGGTGGAAATCTGAAGGTGCAAGGTCAGGACTATACGGCGGATGCATTAACACCTCCCAGCCAAACTCTCTTAATTTTTTCTGAGTGGCTAAAGATGTGTGAGGTCTAGCGTTATCATGAAAAACCATGAAAATGAAAACCACACCCCTTCTGTTGATTAATTCCGGCCGCTTTCTCTCAACTTCTTGCTTTAATCTCATCAGTTGTTCGCAGTAGAGTTCAGAATCGATGGTCCTGCCTGGTGGTAACAGCTCATAATTAATAATGGCCTTCCAATCCCACCACAGACACAGCATCACCTTGTTGCGAGTTAACCCGGGTTTCGCCCCAGTCTGTGGAGCCTGACCGGTCTTTGACCACGACCTTTTTCGCACGTTCTTGTCGTACGTGATTCACTTTTCATCACCAGTTATCAGCTTCTTCAAAAATGGTTCGGTTTCATTATGTCGTAGTAAAGAATCACAAATGAGTACACGGTTCATTAGCAATTCATTAGGTTTCTTTCAGTGAGCTCGTGAGGTACCCAAATATCGAGCTTTTTTGTGTACCCAGTTTTTTTCAAATGCGCCAAAACTGTTTTGTGGTCAATTCCCAGTTCTTCAGCTACGTCGTAACAACTGATATGCCGATCTTGTTCCACTTTTTCAAAAATGGCACCCATTTTATCCGTAATAGGGCGACCAGAGCGACGTGCATCTTTGAAATCAAAATTTCCGGATTGAAAACGCTTAAACCAAATTTGTGCTACTCTCACAGACACTGCACTAGGTCCATAAACATCGCAAATTTTTTTCGCGGCTTGCGTTGCATTTTTACCTTTTTTGTAGTAAAATTTTAAAATGTATCGAATTTCTTCATTAGATTCACTCATTTTGACAGTACGAAAAACAAATGAAAATCAAACATTTTCCTAATTTGAATTTGGAATTATGTTCTTTAAAATTTAAACTTTCATATGATACCAAAACCAGCCAGATACAAATAGTATAGCCAAAGAGATTTTATTACAAGTTCATACATACTATAATGCGAAAAGACTTTTTCCCCAACCTAATATATCAAGAAATCTGGAAATCTAACGCCAGAAACGTCAACAGAGTCAGAGTCGTGCGCATCTACTGAGCGCTAAAACGCCCCATACAAATTTGACAGAACATCTGACGTCAGTTGTTCAACGCGTGCCGTAAAACTACTAAATACAAGCATTTTGTTGATTTTGGCCGTGAAAAACTGCGTTACATAGTTGTAATTTTTTTGCTGATTGAAATATAAAGAATCTGATGGTATTACTATCGGATGATAAAAAAATCGTTAAATTTGGTAAACTTTTAGACGCAGTGCAGTGTCCTTGTGGAAATTGTATATTTTTTTTGTGAATTTAATTTTTATTGTGTTAATGTGATGTTCTTAATGTATTACAACAGTAATTATGTATTTGGTTGTGTTTCAAGAAAAATCCCTATTATTCTTGCGTGGTGACGTAAAACAAAGAAAAGAAAGGGAACGAGTCCTAATGACTAAACATTTAAATGATTATAAATTAAAATTTAAAAAACGAGACAGAGACATCCATAAATATAACATTCTGTTTATTTTTCGATCGTAAGGAAAATTTTGTGTTGTTTTTTCAGATGACTCTTTCTGTCAAGAATGTTGTTATAAGCTGCTTGACGATCGTCTTGCTGGTGCACCACATGACTTAATGGTATGGATTTATAAAGGCGTACCTATATATAATCCGTACCTACTATAATAAATGCGTAAGTGTACCTATTTATAGTTTTGTTGGTGTGTTGGTTTGTCTTTCTTTCACGCAGCAACGGAGCAATACATCGACGTGATTTTTTGTATAGATACATGTCATGGACCGGAGAGTAACATATTATGTTACTTTTATTTCAGAAAAATATACTTGTCGGAATCACCACGCGTGTGAAACCGCGGGCAGCAGTTAGTGGTAAATAAAATAAAAGAAAATTGGGATGTGTGCATGAAACACAAAATATATTATTTCTGTAGTTATACAGTTTTAAGAAGATCACATTATAACACAACAGTTTTAAGAAGATCACATTAACACAATGAAAATTCAATTCTCAAAAATATATTATTTCCACAAAGATACTGCACCTAAAAGTTTCCGCTTTGCTCGTGAAGTCTGCCGCCAAGCAGTAATGTGCAAGCATTACTGTGTTCCGGTTCGATGAGCAAAGTAGCCAGTGAAATTACTGGGCTTATGAGACTTAATACCTAATGTCTCAGGGTAACGAGCGCACTGCAGTGCCACGCAAGCCTTTGTGTTTCAAAGTTCTGAGTGGCACTGCCATTATTATGGGCCAGCGTTGTGCTTACCATCAGACAAACGACCAGCCCGTCTCGTTACAAATAAAAAAAAACCTAAAAGTTTCCCAAATTCTAAATTTTTTATCATTAGTAATTTAAACCATACCTGCACCGTCAGATTATTTACATCTTAATGAATAAAGAAATGTAAGGCAATGTATTTAAATCGTAGTTTTTCACAACTAAATCAACAAAATACATGATTATAGTAAGGTTTTACGGCCCGCGTAGAACAAGTGACGTCAGAGGTTCTGTCCAATTTTTATGGGGCGTTTTAGCGCTCAGTAGATACGCCCGACTTTCGACTCTAATTTTTGACGTTGCTAGCGTTCGATTTCCAGTTTTTTCGATATAGACATTTGATTCTCATGAGAAAACGAATCGATTGACAACTTAAAAAAATGGGGTTAACATCCCTATTTACGCCATCCACAACTGGAATGGGAGTTGGAGTTGGAGGACTCTGCTTTTTCGCCTGCCCTAGAAACAGACTATAGAAAAGTGAATACGAAACCCGTATCGAGCACAGACTTATTACAAATCTGTGGTATCGAGTGAGTTCCATCATAGTAAAAGGAGTTTTACTATGGTTCCATTCATACTTTTCAGGTTTATCAGGTGTTCTTTTTGTATGTTTTCAGGTGGTGCCTGATAATCGTAGAAGGCGCTTGACTGCTACAGTGGAGCGCAATGGTAGCCACACTTTTATTACTATAGAAGAGTGATTCAGTCCACTAAACTATAATTTATACGAATAAATGCCTGTCAGATTGTCGTAGCATCGTTTGTTATGCATAAAGACTTATCGAAGCATAGATTTAGTATTGTCTGCATTAATTAAGTGAAATTATTCTTGATTGCTTTTTGTATGAAATTTGAATTACTTTGGGTTGTCTGGAAGAGATCGCTATGAGCGATAAGACCGCCCATTGTGACACTTAGTTTGTTAAGATTTTAGTTTTAAATATTCCTTGTACTGTGGTGTTTCAATAAAGAGTTTATCTATCTATCTATCTATCTATTACCCTAGTGAATAGTTAAGTTAGCTTATCTTATAATAAATACCTATTACCGATGATTGACTCGTGGTCCCGCTAATGTTGTCCCACCGGACTCGTGCAGGTCCCACTAGTTATGGGCTCCTGGGTTCCACTTCTAAGTCCCACTAATAGCAACCTATGCAAACAACGCTTTTTAAATAGATTAAGATATGGTTTTCCGCCTAAGTACTCAGCGGCAATTTTTTTTAATCTTTATTGTACCTATCGCACAAATGTTCAAACTGCGAACTAAAATAATGTAAAATGTACGCGATAAAAATCATTAAAAGTTATAAGTAATTATTGTAGGTACCAATCTCGATAGATGTTTGGGGAATTTAAAAAATACAAAGAATTGTTTGTAATATTATTTTTATTGCTTAGAAAAATACCTATTACAATACTACACGACCGACCAAGTGCCACGATCCCACGATTTTTCTGTCCGCTCGTGATTTCTATGATATAATATGCATACAAGATACTATTTTTTATATCTGAAGTGGAATAGTGTGAACACCATCCTTGAATAAAGCCTTCGTTTAACCAGACTCAATTCAGCTCTTTGGATAAGAATTTTAGGATGAGATACAGAGACGAGTCTAAGGCTGAGATTCAGAGACGAATCTAAGCGTGGACTCACGCTTCCATACGTCAAAATTCTATACAGTTTTGACATATGGAAGCCAAAGTCTACGCTTAGAATCGTCTCTGAATCTTAGCCTAAGTGCGGACCCAAGCTTCCATATTATGTCAAAATTATATAAGTTGCCGCTTGTGGTGTCTGGTCAACTCCAGTAATTGTAATGCTTCTGTCGACTTCTAATTTAGCTCTAACGTTTATTTTGACCATAGTTCTCGTCTTGATTTTCTTTTATCTTGTTAGTATGGTTATATTTTTATTTTATTTATTTATTTAATTAACAAAACAGGTAGCATTAGTTACATCCTTCAGGAGAACGAGATTGAAAACCCTAATATGTGAATACGGTAACATTATAATTTATAAAGTTTGATAGTAGGTAACAGGAAATCTTATATATGACCTAATCTTTAAGAGCATGGACCATGTGTCCGTAGAGTGTAACGTAAAAATATATATTTATAAGTTTGGAAATATACGTCCAAACTTATTCATACATATTTTACTTTTGCTTCCATATATGGAAGCAAAAGTCCACGATCAGATACATTTCGTCTCTGAATCCTTAGCCTTAGACGTCTACCCGTGAGCGTATAGGTAAGGGTCTGATCACAAAAAAACGTTAAACCTGTGTTAATCGCTGTTTAACGCCTAAACATGCCTTAGCCGCGCGTTTAAATATGAGCTACCACAAATCCTGATTTAAGTAGTGTCTAACCATTGTCTAACTCAATTCTGTTGTGACATTTCTAATCATTTTTGTCGTTTATCGTTAGACGCTATCTAGCTAAACCGGTGACTAAAAATGATTTTTTTGTGGTAACACTATAAAGGTCTGCTAGTCACTTCTTACTTCTGAGACACCTTCCTCCTATTGCCTCACATCATTGTACTTGCTAGTCCCGGCACGCTTCGTTGTGAACCAAGGACCGGCGGCGTGATCTCATTTGAAACTGCTCATTGAACACCTTCCAGCGGCCCGTGGTGGCGCGGCAGTCCCGGAACAGGACGTACATCACTCCTATTATGGACAGAGTCAGCAGAAGTCCCAGAAGCACATGAGTAGTGCGCACGTCCTTAGCAAGCCCGTTGATCAACTTATCTTGCTTAGTCTGAAAGAATAATTAAAATCGGGTTAGTGGTTAGTATTTTAACCCTCACACAAAAATAGCAGTGCATAAGTTAAACGTGTATATCTGTCTGTAGCATCGTTGCCCCCAAACGGCTCCTTAAAGTTGACATGGAAGCCTACCACCATCTCGTACGCGTCTGGACAAAAAAGACGTCGCAATAAATGACTTATTATACCTTTATATTCGTCTGGTCCGTCTCTGTTTTCCTCCAATTTTGACTGAGCGAGCTGCAGCGGTCGAGCATGAAGTCAAACAACGAGGTCACATACATTCTGTTGTCGTTACCATGCCTCTGTCGGCATTTGGGTTCACTCCTCATAGCGTTCAGGGTGCAGTATTTTATAGTCTCTGTTTTTTGGCATGTTGTACCCTGTAAGCGAAATGTGGTTATATTAGCTTTAGCACATGGCTTTGGTCAAAGCACAAAGTAAGCATGGCTCGCTTTGAAAATTCAAAATTGTGATAGATTAGTAACGAGATTTTTTATACCAATATTTTGAAATGATCGAATCCTACAATACAAGTTTGACCTTTCGCTGAGGGAAAGCATCGTGATGTACAATCTTATCATGGTCAGGGCCGGATTATCCATAAGGCAAAGTAGGCAACTGCCTAGGGGCCTCGCACCCTGGGATAAAAAATACAACTAATATGATAAAAGGACGAAAGGACTTACTCCATATGACAATTTAGTTTTTTTCCACAGAGAATGATACTTATGGTCGGCCCCGACCACATCTCCAATCGTGTCTGTCACACATCGGACTAAATCTTTTTTTATTGTCTTTATACATTCCGCACCACCGTTATCAACAAAATCTGAAACGGAATTGAAGAAATTAAGTAGGTATGTCGGGTATTTATGTTAAGTTAGCACTCATATTTTAAAGTGCTAACCCACACTAGTGGGTAGTAGGATGTTCACGTAATTATATCATCATCTTCAACTGGAAGACGTCCACTGCAGAACATAGGCCTCCCCAAAGATCTGTGGCCTCCCCTTAGAACGCCACTTGTATCAGCTACTCGCCTCTTGCATCCAACGGTTCCCCGCGCCCCACGGTGTACACACAGAATGAGTTTGAAGTGGTATGTTATCCCAGAAGTTGTGAGACCCTTGAAAATGATTTTTTTAAATGTATTTTGTAACGAGACGAGCCGGTCGGTTGCCTGATGGTAAGCATAACGGCCCATAACAATTGCAGTGCCACTCAGAACTTTGAAAGAAAAAGGCCTGCGCGGCACTGCAGTACGCTCGTTACCGTGAGACACTGGGTATTAAGTCTCATAAGCCCAGTAATTTCACTGACTACTCTGCTCATCAAACCGGAACACAGTAATGCTTGCACATTGCTGCTTGGTGGCAGACTTCACGAGCAAAGCGGTGGTACCAACCCAGACGGACACTCGCAGAAGATTTCAGTCCTACCACTAACAAAAATGGTAAAATGTAAAATAATCGTAAAATGGTTGACAAATAAAATAGGAATTTTTACGATGTATAATATGAGACATTCGGGCTAAGTGGCCCTTTTAGCCCCGCTGGTCATCGGTACACTTAGTGGGAAGGTTGGCCTACGCTGTCTTTCGATTCGTGATCACCACTCAAGAATCTTTCATCCCGATTGATAGTAGATAATTAATTACTCGTTACCTTTAAATTTGTCTTTCTTCAAACTGAACTGCATAAGTCTAATGAACTCTGTCGCGTTTCGCCATTGGTTGGCAGTGTCCTTGTAACATGATTCGTTGGCAACCTTCACGAAATTTTGGAGTGTATCTTGGAGCGGAGCAGAACAGTTGCTAAAATAGATATAGAATCCAGTTAATTAGATAAATCTGAAGAATAAAGTACCAAATTAAACTTTGTATTATATACTTCTCGTCTTTTTTAAAATAGCCTCTGCCACTTTATGTTCTACTAAGTAAGATTGCTTTTAAAAGCGACGAACCGACTCCAGTGAAAAACTACTGAACCGATTTTGATGCAGTTTCTATGGGATCAATCTAGGAAAGTATATCCATACAAATTAATAAAAAATTGGTTTATAAGTGAAGGAGATCAGGGGTACTAACAAACATAAAAAATACAACACATTTTCAAACCACCTCTTTTTTGGAAGTCGGTTAAAAAGTGTTATTTATGTTACATCTGTGCTCATATATACCTACGACTGATTTCAGAGGTGCGTTTCGTTTTTGGTTGGGTAACATCCTCTAAAAATACATTTTTATAAATGTATTACATTATAGGTAGGTACTTACTTATTCTCGTGCCTCAAGGAATTGTTCACTTCAATTTCGAAACATGTAAAAAAAGAATCGCCGATATTCTGGAAAAAACAAATAGTATATGTATTGTTATACAAAGGTCTAAAATGACCATTATATACGAGGTAGTTCGCTGAAGCTCGGGAGTAAATAGAAACCGACGTATATAATAGGTTTTTAGCCTTTTGTAGGTTATATTAGGTTTAGTTTTACTTTTCACTACGATTGCGAGAAAATAAAATAATCCAATACAATATTAAATAGTTTATTTTATTAAAAACTAGCTGCTGCCCGCGGTTTACCCGCGCGGAGATATTTGATTTCATGGGTTTTATTTCTTTGTGTGGAACCCTAATTCTTTTTCTGGTTAAAATTTCCATTATGGGCCGTCGATTTAGGGGGGGGGCGGGGGGCGGGAGGGGGAGGGGGGGAGGAAGTATACCCCCCTGTACCATCCCCACCCCGCGCAACCCCATGGTTATGGAGATATCCATGGTTAAAGTTTTGAGGTTAGAATACCTTTTTCCATAAATATCCATCGATTTATGGGGCGGGGAGAGGAGGGAGGGAGTAGGGCTACCCCCCCCGTACGCCCCCCCTCCGCCAGTATATTGTGTTACAGTATTTTATTTTGTATTTTCACTGTTCTAACCTAACCTAGCCTAGTGTTCGGAGCCTGTATATTGTGTTACAGTATTTTTTTTTGTATTTTTACTGTTCTAACATAACCTAACCTAGTGTTCGGAGCCAGTATATTGTGTTACAGTATTTTTTTTTTGTATTTTCACTGTTCTAACCTAATCTAACCTAGTGTTCGGAGCCAGTATATTGTGTTACAGTATTTTTTTTGTGTTTTCACTGTTCTAACCTAACCTAACCTAGTGTTCGGAGCCAGTATTATTGTTACAGTATTTTTTTTGTATATTCACTGTTCTAACCTAACCTAACCTAGTGTTCGGAGCCAGTATATTGTGTAACAGTATTTTTTTTGCATTTTCACTGTTCTAACCTAACCTAACCTAGTGTTTGGAGCCAGTATATTGTGTTACAGTATTTTTTTTGCATTTTCACTGTTCTAACCTAACCTAGTGTTCGGAGCCAGTATAATGTGTTACTAGATGAGGAAAGCACAGAAGAGGAGGCTGTAACAAGCGGCTCATCTGAGTCCAAAACTTGCACATCACTCGACTCTTCAGACACAGAAGCATAGGGCTTCGGAGACGCCATGGTAGTCAAACGTTGTAGGGCTAACAAGAGTACGTAAAACGATCTCAACTGCAAGGGCAACAAACGATGACTGACACTGACAGCTAACAGATAAAAAGACGCTATAAAACAAAATGGCGTCGCTTCACGTTCCATTCCACAGTATAAACATAAATTCACAAAAGTCAATGTAATTGTATAATACAGCACGGGTTATTGTACACATTAATTACACACTATTTAATAATTGAAAATAAAATAAAATTATATTTAAGAAAAACGAAAACATAATATTTAATAAAATACACGTCTACCACCAACGGAACGTGAAATGTCAACTTTGACGTCTACCATGACAGTTTATCCATACAAATTTGCAAATGGCGTGTTATTTTCCAATTTATATCGAAACTTTAAAAAATTATATCTCGTAAACCGTGAATTTGCGCACATTGAGATATTTGTAAAAAGCTTTCTATTTAAGAGTACTATCTACAGTAAAAAAGTGAACTTCCAAATCGACGGCCCATAATGGAAATTTTAGCCCTTTTTCTAAAATAAAAGTAGCCTATGTTACTTCCTATAACATCAGCTATCTGCCAGTGAAAGCCCCGTCAAAATCGGTCCAGCCGTTTCGGATATAACCCGGAACAAACAAACAAACAGACAGACAAATTTAAAAAGTGGTTGTTTTGTTAAAGGTATTACAAACAGACACTTCAATTTTATTTATTTGTATAAATGAATAGATATAGATGTATATTGTATAGATTAAATTTACAGTTTATACAATTCTTGATATTTAACGAGATGATTTTTCCCGGAAATTTAATTTCAGGTCTCTGTGAAGATGCATGTTGAGTTTTGTCTGTGGGGTAAACGTGGGAGATACACGTAGGTCTCATTGGTAACTGACAAAAATAAAAAATAATACCATAAGGAGAATCCTTTTGGTATTCTTTTTATTAGCTACAAAGTAAAAATACCTACACAAAAAATACAGACGAGTACTGCGTACTGTAGACTTACTTTGGCAGTAGGGTCGTTGCAAACGGTCATATTTTTCTTTTCATTCTGCGTTTTCGTATTTTGCGCGAAAGCTGTAAAATAACACAATATTGGGAATTAAAATTAAATCGAAACATTAATTCATAACAGATTAAATAACATTATATAATGTTGGTAATTTATAGTTTTAATTCCGCGATAAAGAATGTCTAATGGCCTAAGTTCGATTTACACTGAATTTAACCAAACGTAACGTACTACAACCGACGTTTCTCAGCATGAACCGAACTCAACCCGACCCGACTTTCGACACGTGTTTCGCATCTACCCGAGGCATCCTCAGGAGGTTGACTCGACGACCGCTGGAACGAGAGATCCATCAAATATCATAACAGATTGGCAATATAGCTTGTGGTGTCTTTTTTTATTTGTTAGAAATGTGTTAAAAATACTGCTAGGTACTGCGACTCGCAGGTTGTTAATTTTGTTGTGTTTTCTGTTTCGTTTTTACCGAGAAGACTCGTGATGGCCGGACATTGGTAACATATTCTTTATTCGTATTAGCTGCTGCCCGCGGTTTCACCCTCGCCTCGCGGAGATATTGGATTTCAAGGTATTAATTTTTTTGCGTGGGACCCTAATTCTTTTTCTAAAATAAAAGTAGCCTAAGTTACTCCTTATAGCATCAGCTATCTGCCAGTGAAAGTCCCGTCAAAATCGGTCTAGCTGTTTCGGAGATTACCCGGAACAAACAGACAGACAGATAAACATTTTAAAAAAGGTTGTTTTGTTATATATGTACCGTGTATACTTTCATATGCATTAGGTAAAAAGCTGTTATTTTAATATTACAAACAGACACTTCAATTTTATTTATTTGTATAGAGTAGCCATACTCAAAGTGTGTTCCGCGGAACCCTAGGGTTCTACGAAACCCCTGTAGGGGTTCCGCAAGAATTTAGAAAAAAAATCATGGTACTTTAATTATGCTTATTAATAAAGAATACACTTTTAATAAAAACTATTGTTTTATTGTAGGGTTCCGTCAAGTATTTCGCTTTCCAAAAGGGTTCCGCCACCAAAAAAGATTGAGAACCGCTGGTGTAGAGTATAGATTTCGGAAAGACGAAAATTATATAATTACCGAAGCCCATAGCTTTAATCGAAGTCATCTAGCTGTCGGGCACTAAAGCTGATAATAATTACGTGACTCTATAGTTAGACTCCGTTAGAGCTATAACAAGTGGTAAATAACACCAAAGTACATATATTATCACTATTTGTATGTTATTGGTATCCGAATTTTTCCTTCTTGTTATATTCATAAGGAAATCTAGCGCTTTACAATTATACAAACACAACACAAATACACTCATAAGTATTCCCACGTCGAGCATTCGGTCGTCATGGGACATACCCTTTAGGTATACTTATTACGTAATCCTTCTGAGATTCTCCACACACGGGCGGTTTTTGGGATGTTGGATTGGAATGTTGTGGATTGGAGTGCTCGTGTATGTGGGCTCTTACTGGGTAGTCTACCAGCGTCGAACACCCGCGCTACCGCTACGCCCCCCGTATGCATAAATACATTTCCTCGGCCCAAAAAAAGTACCAGCTCTCAAGTGCAATAGTTGGAACGCACCGGTAGGTGCTTAGCGATAGATTTTCAACTTTAAAGTGGTTGCTAATACAAGCGAGGACGAGAAAGTACCCTGCCACCGAGCTATGGTTGCATCCCAATATCTTCCTTCGCCTAAACAAGCCTCATAGTAGGATTCAAACCATCAACCTTACAGATCGGTGGCCGACGTCACTAGGACTATCATCGCAAAATTGATTATGAGTTTTTTTGCGTCGGTTTGTTATGTACTAAAAATAGAGTTGGGCTCAACGGCGCATATTATATACAATTGGGATGTTGACTACATTTTTTTATGATGGTAATCAATTCGTTTTCTCATGAAAACCAAATGTTTATATCGAAAAAACTGGAAATCGAATGCTAACAACGTCAAAAATGAGAGCCAAAGTCAGGCGGATCTAGTGAGCGCTAAAACGCCCCATACTAATTGGCCTTAACGCGTGACGTCACATATTCAACGCGGCCCGTAAAGTTGTACTAAAACACATTTTGTTGATATTGGCCGTGAAAAACTGCGTTTAAGTACATAGTTATCATACATTTGTTATTCATTAAAATGTAAAGAATCTGATAGTATAGTTTAAATTACTATTTGATGATAAAAAAAATCGTTGAATTCAGGAAAGTTTTAGATCCAGTATCTTTGTGGAAATTATATATTTATTGTGAATTTCATTTTTATTGTGTTAATGTCATGTTATTAAACCTGTATAGCCACAGTATTTATATGTTTTGTGTTTCATGCTTACTACCCAATTCAAATGGATGCAAACAATAAGGAAAGCTTTTTACTTACACGGCAAAATCAACGCGAACAAAAACCAATAGTACAACATGTTTTCAGGATGGATCACAACTGACTGACTTTAATTAGAGACAAATTGTCCTTATTATAATTGCATAATTTATTTAAATGCATCCTAATATGGGCTGTATGTTTTTAGTGTAGGCATAGTCTTTTATTGTAGTTTTAACCTTATATTAGTGTGCTGACGCGCACACATACCTACAGGCCGCGTTCGTTACTGCTTTATGAAGATACCATATACTGCTATGTTTCTACAATGATTATTGATTAGGTCCAACAACGTCCAACACTAGCTCGTCTAAGAGGCAGCGTAGACGCTTATGCAAACGTACGTTTGCTTGTCAGAATAACAACGCTTTTGCGTCAAGCGCGCATTTCGAGTATCACGAAACCCGCGCTTGACGCAAAAGCGTTGTTATTTTGACAAGCAAACGTACGTTTGCATAAGCGCCTACGCTGCCCCTAAGGCCGGTTACACATTTTTTTCAGCGCGTTTGTAGCAGCAGCGATACAGACGCCAATACACTAGCGTTCGATCGCGATGCAGTCGCGATCGCGATACAGTACATCATCGAGATATTCCTAATCAATGACGTAAACGAAAAAAGAAAACTGAACGTCTAACGTGGCGGTATAGTAGAAAATCAAAAAATGTCACAGATTTGTAATATAGTAGGTGAAAGATGTATATATTATTGATCTTTTTTTTTTTTTTTTTTTTTCAGTAGGTCATGGCTAAATGCCTTTATTAACTAGCTAATACATAAATAAACACTACATCTAACCTAGCTAGCTACAAAAACAGTTGGATAATCTACAAGCCCTAGTAGGCCTATAGATAATCCAAATGTTCTAGCCCACTACCAGTAGGAAGCGTACCCAGCTTGCTGGCGGCATTGCCGATTTTTGATCTTGATGCCATGTTACCAAGGATTTTAGAATTTAAGTCCATGCATCTAACATGCTCTGTGCTCTTTGGATACCATCAGCTATGTAATTGATGTAATCACAACATGTAATACATTCAATGATATTAAAAACTTCTTGATTACATTTTATAGATAGTCACTATACGCTTTGGATACCATCACAAACTTATAGCTAGCTACATATATAGTAATCTGTGCAAACTTATATTCTTTTTGTCACAACTTTAGCTAAATCATAAAAGTTTAAAAATATTCATATAAATTTATCAACAAAAAAGAATTTTATAAAAATAATTTTGTAGAAAATGATTTCAAAATGACTGGCTATAAAAAATATTATTCGGCATTGAAAATACCAAATGACATAGTTACGCAAGTTTACTTTTTCTTTGATTCATCATCAACAACGCGAGAAAATAAAACAAAACAAAATAGAAATAAGAGAAATCAATGTGTGGCTAAAAAGAATGCCATCGTTGATTTCCCAGCTTACGAAGATTCATTTGCACAGACCTCGTATCATAATAAATTGTATTACGATGCCGGTCGTGAAAGAAATCAAGCAAAAATATTACACAATGCCAATTTAAACGGAGAAATTGGTACAACAAAGTATAAAAATGTATATACACGTAATACCAAAATAATGTTTCAAGAGAAAAAACAAACAACAGTTTATGAAATAAAATCACGGGAAAAGAAAGTGTTGTTAAAAAAAACTACAACCATCGTTTCTATTATGAGACCCAAGAACCGACGAACTTGTTTACGAGACAATTATACTGGAAAACTAAGAGGAAAAAGGAACAAAGATGGTAACATTCAAAATAATAGATTAATAAGCAGTTCACTGCCAAATAAATCGGCTGCAACACTATTTGAAAGGAAAGTATATCCTGAAAGTATGAATACTATTACTAATGCAAAGGAAATACGGCGAAAATTAATACTTTTAGGAAGACCAAGACTGAAAAGGAAAATTATTTGCAACGCTGATATTTGTGGGGACAATGTAAGTAGTAAAAAAGTAAGAACATCTTTTTATAAACGCTTTCATGAACCAGTCGAGAGCTCCAAAGAAACCTTTGGTTCATATATGCATATATTGTTTAAAAACAATAAAATAAAAAGTATTCAAGAAAGCCGGTCAAATTACACTGTAAAGTTTGAAGAGTTCGTAAAAAATTTTTGTAAAAAATGCCGAAGTAATATAGAAAATGTCACACTATCACATCCACATCGTGTCCCCAGAAAACAGCATTGCAGACTATATGATACGTCGTCGTGTGTAAAATGGTGTCGCAAAAGGAAAATAAATACAGTGGCTAGTTTTGACGTTGCATCAAAAACAGACAAGATATATGGTGATAGAAAAATTCCAACGTTCCATTGCAATGTTCATTACGACAGACCTGAAAAAACCAAAAAGAATAAATGCACAAACATAATATGTGGACAGTTAAACAAACCAGCAGTAGCAATATGTGAAACGAAAACAGCTCATAACAACATGAATATTACGAACGGAAAGGAAATTCGGCGTATGCTAGAACCTTTACATATAGCAAGACTAAAAGATAACATGATATGTAAAACTGGTATTTGTAGGGACGACGTTAGTAATGTTAGTAATAAAGATGTGAAAATGTTATGTGTCTGTAGACGTGTGCAAACACCGCCTCTGTATGGCTCATCTAAACAGGCAATATATCTAAGAATTAAAGGAAAAAATGATAAAATAAGACGATTACCTTGTGTAACTTACGAAAAATGCCGAAGTTATGCCACATCGTCACCTCCAGCTCGTAACCGCAGAAACCAAACACCCAGACTGTACGAAACTTGTTCTGCTATGAAACGATTTAAAAAAGTAATGAGTGCAGAATGTGATCACTTTACACAAGGATTAAGACCAAAACATCCACCAAATTTTCATTGTAAAAAATTTAAAAATCTTTTAACATCGTCCTCGAATGATAATGTATGCTTATGTACTCAAGTTAATCCTATTAAGAAATCAGAACAGAAGAAAAATAATTGTCCCATCATAACATACAAGATATGTTTTTGTAAAAAAAACAAACAAGCTGCTTATAATAAAAACGAGTGTATTTGTAACACGAAACGAACAAAATCCGTTTGCACACCAGCATCTTTAGTTAGGCGATGCTGCTTGGGCCTCACTTGTAGTTCTATTACAGTTAAGAATAAAATAAAAAATCACGATGCTAAAAAAACAACACGCAACAAACTGATAAAAAGTAAAAAAGCCAATACGAAAAAACTAGATAAACGAAAAATGAGAAAAAAACCGACTAAAAAGAAAAGAAAAAATAAGGAAGAAATAAAATTTAGCAAAACACTCAAAAAGATGGATAAGAGAACTGACAAGAAACAAACGAAATCATATAAGCAACAATTCGAGTCATTGATAGCGGAAAACGAAGAGAAAAACCAATTGAAAGAGACCAATTGCCTTGCAGATAGCCTTTTAGGTCTTGCGGACCTTAGCTTGAGAGTTCTGAAACAGTTCCTTATTGTGGTGTGCACAACGATTACTCGACCGAAGTTTTCTTATCTCTACGTCAAGATGAGAATAAAAGATCCTATAGGGACATACAACAGAATTAAAAATTGGGCTCTATCTTCATGGAGACTACAAAAGTTGAAAATGACTGGAACACTAAAAGGTTCTGAAACCACCTCAATTCTAGCTGATACTTTTAAGGAAACCGAATTATATGAAGCGTTTTCTAGCAAAGGAAAGACAAAACAGGAAAAGAAACAGATTGCATTAGAGAAGAGGGACAGACAAATGCAAAACCGTAGAAGGAACTTAAACGCTAAGAAAACCTGTAGAGATATGCTGTTGCACACATTGCGAACGACTCCATGCCTTTGGGTTTATCATATCTGTCCGTGGTTTTACCCCCATTGTCTTAGTTTCATACAGTTGTATAAACGAGTATCATATTTATTAATATATTTATCAGCAGTTTTGTTTTGGACACCGTGTATACTTTCAGTTTTAATGTGTCGTGCTGTCCTGTGTTGTATGTTTTGTAATTAACTAGTGACGTGACTATTGTGATGAGGTGGACCATCCTAAATTAGTAGATATATACATCATATTATATTGGTACTGTCCTAACATGTGTTTCATTTATATTTATTAGTACAGCATTTAAATCATTTTGTTAAATCACTACTTTAAATGTCATAACATATTGAGATAACATCATCCACAAACTTTTTTTTCTATACGGAGAAAATTCTCTTTTTTTATGCGGAGTATAGCTACGTAATCATGCTGTGAAGTAACGCAACCATGGACGGAGACTAGCTTAGCAGGCTCTCTTCGCTGCTTGCCCTTTTTCTGTCTTTTTCTATACATCCATACGAAGTAACTTTTTGCGCTTTTTTTCTCAGTGAACTTTTTATGAGTTGGTCGCCCAATTTCGCTACTTGTCGCCTTTAAAAAAAATCGATCAATAAATTAGTGTTTGGTGCATAAGTCAAAACTGAAACTATTGCTACCGCTATCCATCGTTCTATGCTCACTATTTGTAAAGTCAAGTACAGAATAGTCAGTAGGTACCTACTAGTGTTTCATCGTGGTCTTACAACTGTTTTAATAACTGTAGCAGAAATACCAGGCTATCATAGAATAAAGGAATTTGTTTCCGATTTTCCATTACACTATATACCTCTGTCTCACGACGACTGCTCCGCTTTACGCTATATTCACCACATGCACGTGTTTACCACGGCTTCTGCACTGAACACGCTGTGGTTGTGTGATGTTGAAGCGGCTGCCATTCGTCTCTTTCACTCCCTAAAATACCACATGCGGTTAGTGGACTAGATTTCCACCAAGCACCACATTAGATGGTACCTACAATATGCGTCAAGCGGTGGTGGATTTACCATGGTTGGCGCGTGGTCCGTGGTTGATGCATTATATTCATCCATAAAGCATTACCATGTAAAGGCAGCTTTACGCCAGCTCTTAAATATTGCAGTGCCACTCATAACTTTGAAACTCAATGGCCTGCGCCGCACTGCAGTGCGCTCGTTGACCTAAGACATTAACCGTGCTACCACAAAAACACTTTTAGACGCCTTTTTAGCTAGACAGTGACTAAAGATAAACGTCTAAAATGGTTAGAAATGTCACAACAGAATTGAGTTAGTCAATGGTTAGACGCTACGTAAATCAAGATTTGTGGTTGCTCATATTTAAACACGCGATTAAGGCATGTTTAGGAGTTAAACACTGTTTAAGTTTTTTGTGGTATGACCGATACAGTTTACTTGTAAAAATAAAAGGCCAGCATTTTAGTCATGTTTGACCACACAGTAGGAATCCTGATGGTCGTGATCTATTGACCACATACAAATTAAACACACTCTAAACATGTGTTAAACAGCACTCCTAAACATGCCTTAGTCGCGTCTTTAAATACGAGCAACCACAAATCTTGATTTAAGTAGTGTCTAACCGTAGTCTAACTCCATTCTGTGGTGACATTTCTAACCATTTTAAACGTTTATCTTTAGACACTGTCTAAGCCTGTCCTGTCTAACAGGCATCTAAAAGTGTTTTTTGTGGTTACACGGAAGGTCTCCAGTAATTTTGCTCATTACTTTGCTCATCATTGCTTATCGGTAGACTACACGAGCAAACCGACCCAGACGGATACTCGCAGAAGAATTACTTCTTCATAAAAAAATTGATCAATGGTAGGTAGCTTATTATTGTTGTATAACTTATAGCTTTTCATTTTGGTAATTGATCAATGGTAGGTAGCTTATTATTGTTGTATGACTTATAGCTTTTCATTTTGGTAATTGATCAATGGTAGGTAGCTTATTATTGTTGTATGACTTATAGCTTTTCATTTTGGTAATTGATCAATGGTAGGTAGCTTATTATTGTTGTATGACTTATAGCTTTTCATTTTGGTAATTGATCAATGGTAGGTAGCTTATTATTGTTGTATGACTTATAGCTTTTCATTTTGGTAATTGATCAATGGTAGGTAGCTTATTATTGTTGTATGACTTATAGCTTTTCATTTTGGTAATTGATCAATGGTAGGTAGCTTATTATTGTTGTATGACTTATAGCTTTTCATTTTGTTAATTGATCAATGGTAGGTAGCTTATTATTGTTGTATGACTTATAGCTTTTCATTTTGGTAATTGCATTGCGTCGTTTCGCCGCCCAAGCGCTGCGTTACAATTTACTTTTCCTCTACATTACACATTTCAATAAGTAGGCACCCATTTTCCTGTCTGATTCACTGTTATTGTTACGTTGTTATAGTACATACCTACCTACCTAACGTTGTTATCATTTATGTATCAAACAATTATTTTACCGCAAATCATGGATACATCCTCATATACCATAAGTCTGTAGCAAGTAATTATTGCAATTAATACCGAGACTGCATTAACCCGTACTATAATAATCCGTACTAATAAATAATAACAATTTTATCCCGGAAAAATGCACGATTCCTATGGGAACGCGGGTGAAAACCGCGGGCAGAAGCTAGTATTATGAAATATATTTTATAGTGTTAACCGACACTAGCGGATGGTCACATAAATATATACATCACAAAAATTTCGCTTCCAACAGGATTCGAAACTGCGTCTTCTGGCCCGGCAAGCCAGTATATTTATGAGAAGCTAGTATTATTAATAATAAATACGAAAGTGATGTCAAGTGAAGGCAATCTAGTCCGAGCATGGCACCCAATTCTACCTATGCTTCTACGACTTCTATTCAAAATAATTGTTTCACAACCATTGCGTCCTCAGTGCAGACGCCGCGGTAAATAAGCGGTAGTAGTGCGGTGTAGCGTAAAGCGGAGCAGTCGTCGCTTTGAGCCAAGCCAGGCAGGGCATCGAGACAGCACTATCCGGCCGTATTGCCGTTTACACGACACAGATACACAACATAAACATCCAAGATCCGAGAACAAACTTTATGTTCACCACACAAAGTTCGCTCCGGCCGGGAATCGAACCCAGGGCTTCGCGCTTTGCAGGCAGGTTTACTACTAGCTTAGCCATGGAATCGATTAGGTGAAGTCAAGACTATTTTACTTCGTTCCGCCAATCTATTTCTTCCACGTTATCCTTTCGAATTTGAAAGCGGGCGTAATAGTGCGTTTCCACTACAGCTGTGCAGCCTATTCCAGCTCTCTACCTTACCGGCTAATCGATTTCAAACCGATTATAACCAGTGGTCACTAGTCTTCGGCTGGAAGGAATTATCTAAAGTTTCCGCTAGTTTTCGTTTTGTAACAACTTGTTTCCTTAACGTTCGCTATAAAATGAATACCTACTAGCGAAAATTCTAGACAATTCCTACGTAGCTACGTAGGAATTGGCGTAGCGACCGCTGGTCTCAATCGGGTTGGAGTCGAAAATTAACACGATTTTGCTAGCTGGTAAGGCAGTGTTTCTGAACCAGGGTTCAGAAACACTGATCTAGTAGTTGGTTCTTACAATACCTCAGAATAAAAAGCGGTCTAAAAACAAATATTTTACTGGATTTCCATAAACATAATTGAAATAAATGCAATAAATTCACGCGCAGGTACATAAACAAAAAAAACTTTACAAAGTGAAGCAAAATTATTAAGATTTTCAAAACCACAACTACACCAACGTCCACATGGCTGGAATGTTTTATGAAGAAAAAGAAGTAGGTACCTAATGGAGATTTTGCATTCTGCAGTTTCAACGACATCCATACATACGTATAATAAATGCGAAAGTGTGTTTGTACGTCTTTGTTGGTTTGTCATTCTTTAATGCAGCGACAGATCAACGTGATTTTTGGCATGATATAGTTTATGGAGAATAACATAGGCTACTAGTGTGAACAACTGAACAATGACCACGTTTACGCAAATTTTGTATGCAAAAATGTACAGCGCCCCTAGCGCTGCTTTTATGAACTATTATAGCGCATACTTTTAGTATGGCGTTTACTACTTCTTTCTAAAATCGATGCGTTTACTCGACCAACGCGGTCGTCGCGAGAACTGCGAAATTGCGAAATTCACACTCAGCATACTGTTAATAAACGAGTGGTTATATCTGCGTACTTCATTTTAGACTCTTTTAAACTATGCGTGTTTCTTGAATGATGCGTCTCTTGACCTATGCAAGCCTTTTCCTTTTTTAAAACATCTCTTTGTTGCCTTTACGAATTAGTCTGTATTTCCGGCTTTACGTCTTCTTTTTCTGTAAAATTCGATACTAAAACTAACCTGTGAATTTAATTTTACAGATTGCTTTGATTTATTAGACGGTGTTGGCAAACGGGACAAAGTATTTGTTGCCGGTGATGATACACTGTACGTTTTCTTTTTTTTGTCTTTTTTACTCTCTTTACTTTTTTCTCTTTTAACTTTACTCCATCTTTCTGTATTTGCATGATTAATTTGATCATTTTGTCTATTACGTTTCTCTGGTATTTGTCGTTCTCGTTCTTTAGGCAAAACTTTAAGGTGTTTTTTTTGCGATCCATTATTTACACTTGCGGTTCCTATTGACTTCATATCCAAAGGTACGAGGTTATGACTTACGTTTTTACTTGAGACACCTGGACTATTAAATTTCAAAGTGCAAAAGCATCTTTGGAGTAATGTCTTTCTTTTTTTTTGGTTATGACTTACGTTTTTGCTTGAGACACCTGGACTATTAAATTTCAAAGTGCAAAAGCATCTTTTGAGTAATGGCTCTCTTTTTTTTTGGTTATGACTTACGTTTTTGCTTGAGACACCTGGGCTATTAAATTTCAAAGTGCAAAAGCATCTTTTGAGTAATGGCTCTCTTTTTTTTTGGTTATGACTTACGTTCTTGCTTGAGACACCTGGACTATTAAATTGCAAAGTGCAAAAGCATCTTTTGAGTAATGGCTCTCTTTTTTTTTTGTTATGACTTACGTTCTTGCTTGAGACACCTGGACTATTAAATTGCAAAGTGCAAAAGCATCTTTTGAGTAATGGCTTTCTTTCTCTTGAATGGGATTCTTTGTTTCTTTCCTTTATCCTTTTGTAGCAAATATGTGGTTCACAATATCCAGGAACGCAAAAGGAAGGCTCACATTCGTTAGGTAGACTACTGTGTAGTGATATCTTTGGAGGCCTTACGTGAGCAATAGATTTTTCAAAGGATTCTGTGGTTGACATCGCTGAGCCTTGATCAAGTTTTTTATCAGATGGAATTTGAATTGTTTGTTTACGTCGTTTAAGTTTTTTATCGAACTGCGATTTACAGATACACCTGATCAATAACTTCTTATAAGAAGATCCTTGTTCTCTTTTATGCTTAATTTCTACTTTTGTGTTTTGTTTTTCATCTCCTTCTTTTTTATGCAGTTTCGTTTGGTTTTGACGTGATACGACAATGGAATTTGAATAAGTTTCTGTAGAAATCTGTTTTGTAATCTGGTTTCGCATATTTATATTCTTAATACACACATATGGGTCGCATTGACCAGGTGTGCAAAAATTAGGTTCACATTCATAATGCAATAATTTTTTCAGGATACTTTTCTGACGCATTGCAGTAGCCTTTGATGATATATATTTACTTGAAACATCTGGTGCATACTGGATACTTCTGTCAATATTCTTGATCTCTTTCTGCTGAGACTGATTTTTTAATTTTATTTTCTGATTCTCCCTTTTACTCAATTTTAAAGAACCGTGAGATTTAATTTTATTTCGGGATATCCTACGAGAGGGCCGACGTGATCTTACAACTCCCATATTCTCTGCAGAGCTGTATTTTATTGGATCTATGTGTTTTGATTTCTTTGTATCAGCATAATTTTTTTCTTTAAAGAATTCTATATCAAATCTAAAACTTGATCCAATTCTGACGACTTGCCTTGTCGGTGCATTTGGAAAACTGGGTTTTTCTGTATATGGTACTATTTTCTGATTACGTTTTAACGAACGTCTTTTGTGTTGCTTATCTAGTGAATTCGGAGATACAGGGGATGCTGGAGAAGAATGCTTTATATTTTTTTCTAACTTTGTAACTTGAGTATTATTCGATTTTTTTGACAGATTTGCTTGAGATGAATGGTTTTGTGTTTCAGTGACACTTTCCATATATTCAGTCTTACTAGGATATTTAGGTACATGAAGCCGAGTTGATTTACTAGGTTTTTTAGTTGTAGGTTTTTTAAATTGTAGCGTACAAAAACAACGTTTCAATTCATGTGGTGTCTGAGAGGTTTTCAATAATGTTTTGGTACATTCCTTGGGGTCACAAATGTTTGGCTGACACATAAACGGTTCGCATTCTCTAGGAAATGGTAAGAGCTTTTTTCGTTGTTTATATTTTTCTATTGATAAAGTAGACTTCGTTCGGTGTGTTGTGGTAGCTTTATTAGAAAAAGTTGTAGTCATCGATGCAGTTGACTTGATCCATTGCTTACATTTACATATTACTTTTTCTACATGTTTATGTAAATACCCTGATTTTGATTTTTGTCGCGTTACTTTGTCTTCGGACAACGCATGTATAGTTGTTTTTTTCCCACGCGGACTTTTCTTCCTTTTATTTGATTGCCTTTTTTTAACTTCTTTGTAACAATCTGTAGGTAAACATTCATCCAAAATACAATAATTTGGCTCACAAAGCCATTCATGCATGGCTTGTTTTTTCTTCAGCTCATCTCTGTACAGTGTTATAGAATCTTTTCTAATTTGAAATTTTGTTCTGTTTTTAATTTTGTTATCTTGAAATGGGTTAACATGTTTCTGTTTAGCCCCTTTGTTGATCTCCTGTTTTTTATAATTTACGAGGCAGTCACATTGCTTTTGTTTAACAGCATTTGCCTCAATTTGTACTTTTTTATGAGCTTTAAACTCTTTCGGTACTTTTTGTATATATTCAGGTTTTTTCATGAGTGTAATACGTTCGCCATTTGCTGTTTTAGGGCGTATGCCTGAGTCGGACCGAATTAATTTGATACGGATTCCTGTTTTCTTTTTTTTAACTTTATGGCGTACCTTATATTGCTCTACATCTTCATGACTAGGTATGTGATTGTGAACCTTAGATTTCTTTGAAACATATTTTTTAGAGCTGCAAATACAACATTTACAACAATCACTATGTAAGTCAATAAATGAACGGCGTGGCGGAATTTCTCCCCTATCCACCAGATTTACGAGCTCTTGTATTGTATTGCTTTCACTTTTATTTTCCAAATCTTTAACATTTTTTCCATCTGTTCTTGTATCTTTCTCATGGATATTTGTAATACTACTACTTGAGAGAATTCTGTTTCTGATGTCATCGTATACACCTCGAGTACGGACTAATTTTTCAAGAAGTTTTTTCTCTCTCGAAGGTAAGTAATTGTCATAATAGAGCTTATCAATTCTACTTCCATTAATGATTACATCTTCCGATGATCCTTTTCTTGACTTATAAATACAACGTTTGCATGAACAAGGGTTATTATGACGTGTATGTATATTATAATGGTTAAACATTTATATTTTTTTCCTTATTCATTTGACTAAATATGGTATCGTTAGTTGTAGCAGAACCTGTAATACAAATTTAAAACAGAGTACTAACCAACAATTTTGAAATCTTAGGATTTTTGTAGACTTAATCTACCTTTACTAATATTATAAATAGGTGAAGTTGTGTGTTTGTTTCTAAATTTGTTTTTAGGCAGGTGCTAAATCTTTGGCACAACTGATCCGATGTGTGGTAGTCAGTATATCTCATTTGATGTGGTTGAGGTTGGAAGCTTGCTAATCTGAGGATGGAGGGGCTTGATAGAAAGTAATAAAACCATATCTTAGCTATTGCCGGAGCAGGCGCCAGGCACCGATAATGACAAAATTAATTATGTTTTACGGTATAAAGGTAATGTTATTCTTATTAGGCGTTAAGCCATCTTGAGAAGACTTCGGGTGGCTTGAAAATTTTAACACTACGGCTGGGCTGGCCACGTGCCATACCAGAAGTAGGAAAGATTATTTTAGTGAATATTTTCACCGTAGGTACCTACCTTATTATGTACTTGAAGTTTTTCGTAGTTCATATAGGTACTTATGAACATCATGACGTAAACAGTTTACAGAATAATCTGCTTTCGTCATGTCCGCATACATTTTATTTATTCATATTAACTACTATTTTCCTTCTTTTTTGTTTTGTGGGCAAAATTTATTTCAACATTTTGCAACCTAAATACATGCCGGACATTTAGTCACAAATTATATAGGGTATCAGATAGACATGTCGCCTACATCCGTCGCTAGACACGAGCTCTCGTCTCTGATTGGCTGAAGCAAAAAGATGTATGACATTTTTTTAATTTTTTATTTTACGTTTACCTAAGCTAATGCAATATTCTAATAAAGAGCAGCCTTCACTACATTATTTAATATTACCTAACCTACTTCTTTAAAATTCAGTAAAATAACGTTTTTGTATTCAATCATTTATTTTTCTTTTTCAATTTTTTGTTATATTTATTCAGAGCTTTGCTTTGCATTGCTGGAATTACAGTCCTTTTCTCAGCGTATTGATGGTCATCAGTACAGTGCATGGGTTCTGGAAAACGAAGATTAATAAATCGAAAATTGAATGTATAATATAATATGAATGATTTATTAGGAACGTAACTGAAATGTGGGTAGCTTACCATTAGTTTCAAGAGATAATGAAATCCCACTGCGAATTGCCGATTGTATAAATAAAGTAGGATAAGCACTGCTCAGTAGATATGATTTCATGTCACGAATCGTGCCTCAACATGTTTGGGACACATTTGTAGATCAGTGAGCTCTTTCGCACTCGCAAAGAATCGCAGTTGATGGCAACCAATCACTTTTGGAACCTTTCCTCGCTTTTGGGTAACTTGTGTAAAATACAGGCATCTCGAGGGCTTACGCAGCCCGGTACACATCATTTGTGATACATTTCGAAAAATTAATCAAACAAGTTGATTGCTATAGATGTGGAAAAGAAAATAGACGAAAATTAATCGATGCACAGCTACCAATTCACGCAACACAACGACAACAATATGTAATATTGAAATTTAAGATATAATTTATTTAATAATGACAGTACAATGACAATAAGTATGAGTGGTCTGCAAAGAGATTTTAATGTGTTATGACGACGACAGTGACTTCAAATCGTAACAAATATGGCGGCGGCCACGGGTGCCAATCTTGATACAAAATATACTCGCCGTAGTGTCTATGGCTCACATATAGAAAATGACAGTCCATTGCCGCCATGTTTGATTTTTATGTCAAATCTTAATTTGTCAAACCTAAATAAGTAAATAACCGCCATTACAGTTTTAAGGTTGATCGAGTGAAGTTTTGCGTCGATTTAATTCCGTACCTTACCTCTCAATTTGTGAAGCTGTAATACAAGTAGCATTATGTACAACAAGTGCTGTGTTGTGAATTGTGCTAGTAGACGAAAGGACGTCAATTTGCATAGATTTCCAAAAACTGAGATAAGACTCCAAAAGTGGTTACAGTGTAATCGATTGTGAAAATTTAAGAAACTTGAGCTTCGAAGATCTTCACAAGCTGTTTGTATGTGAAAAGAATTTTGAATAAAGGTTTTTCACAAAAGCACTGCAGAGGTCTCGTCTGCGTATCCACGCCTATCCAACGTTATTCATTGATGAAGAGATAACTAATGGAGCTCTGTGATGGAGAACATTGTGATGTTATTTCTGAATGCATTATTGATATGAATCTGCGATTAACTGTTTTTAATTGGTGCAGTGTTATCAATAGAATATTAAAAGCAACAGATGTTTTTAGGTTAAGAAATAAAAGTTTGCCTTGCATGCAAGAAAAACCATATAATAAATGTAAAACAAAATTGAAAAATAAAAAACTAGTGAATATACTATGTAGTTTTTTTATATTCTAATCCTAATTAGGGATATTACTATATAGCCAGTAGGTACCTAACATGGCAAAAATACCTGAACCCAAAAAGAAAAAAAATGTAATTGCATAGGTAAAAGACTATATTCTCATTCATACAAAAAAAACGAAGCAGTTGTCAAAATCTATATGTGAGCCTCGTTACGGCGATTTTTTCTCTATGAAAGTCATCCGTCTGATCCTCTCAGTAGTCTGTGGCGGCGGCTCTAAAGACGACGTCAAGAGGTGGGGAGTGAAGTGAGCGGGGGGTGCAAAATGTCATATGTCTTTTTGCTGTGACGTTTCTCGTGTCTAGTGTTTTTCTTAGACAGATTTATACCCGTGCATTTAGTGTTTTTTTTTTTACTGTATTCAATGTACCTCTGTGACTAATACTTCAACTTCAGCCACAGAGGAAATAATACTACGTAGAACTTCAGCTCTCAGCTACACAGATTAAAGAATGATTTATACCGTCAAAAAATATTTCATTTGCATACTTTTTCTTAGGCTTCTATATTATATATTGTCTTCTTCTTTCTTTATTTCCTGGCTTATATTTATATTGTCGTTGATCCCACAGATCAGTATATATGTAGCTAGCTACATATATACTGATCTGTGGTTGATACTTTTATGATCCATCCCTATATAATTTGTGGATCCATCCCAACGCGTAGCGTAAAGAATTCGGAAAAATAAGTATTTGCGAGAAAAATAATGTGGAAAAAATCCCATTCAGAAAATTAAGAATTCGGAAAAAACGCTGACACCAATTTTAGGTCTGTGATCCAAACTTTAATCAAAATAGAACGAAAATCAAGGAATTTATTTGGGTAAAACTTTCTTGACGAAAATAGCTTGGACCATAGATTCTGATTTATGGTCCAAGGAAAATAGAGTTAGAGTTGTTGTTAATAGCACAGTTTAATAGTTTAAATACAAGATGCAAACCACAGACATGTAATAACGCAAACACGATAATGAGTTGTGCAACTTGTGCGGCAGGAAAAAAGAAGAAATAAATAAAATACATTTATTCACAGCATTTATTTATAGGCAACTTATCCTACTATCCTATTATAAAACAGAAAGTTTGTGAGCACTTACTCTTTCACGCAAAAACTACTGAACGGATTTTGATGATACTAAAGTAATAAAGCTTCCGAAAGGCTTCCGACTGGGAACTTCCAGTCTTGCTTCAAACTGAGTTAGCAAGAACATAGTAATGGAGTAGTAGGTTTAATAGTTTTTACCATAATAAGCTTTGTTAACATTTTTGATATTTTATGAATAAAAGTTACAGCAAATATAATTAATAATACAACGCGATGAAAACAAGAAATAGGACTGGCCTAGTGCTAGTTATAAATAAATAATCCCTGTAAATTTTAAAACAATAACTTAGTCTACTACTGAAAATATGATACCCCAAGCGCTTTTTACACGTTGTTTGTATAATTTTTGTATTTTGACAATGGGCGCTTCTTCACCGGGCGTCCGGCAACGACACAGCAACGATAACGACATCAGTGGACTCATAATTCTATGAAATAATAATTGTACTAAACGCTGTTTAACCGGGCCGGCCGTCCCGGTGAGCCAGCGTGACAATTTCATAGAATTATTAGGACGCGTGGCAATTCAAATGAATTGAAATGAAATTGTTTGAAATTGAGGCCCGGCAACGAGAATATAGATAATGCTACGCTAGAGGCGCCGGCATGTCGTCGGCCGCAAGTCTCCCACTGATGTCGGGACGGTGTCTTTATGTATGGCAGCATTGGCAGCCCTCACACCTAATTCATGATTGATGGATAAGCATCAATCGCGGACCACGAGAGAACCATGGCTTGATGGAAATCTAGTCCAAGCACGGCACCAGCTTCTACCTATGCTTCTACGACCTCTATTCAAAAAAATTGTTTCACAACCATTGCGCGCTCAGTGCAGTCGCCGCGGTAAATAAGAGGTGGTGCGCAAGTGATGTATGTAGCGTAAATCAGATCAGTCGTCACTTTGAATCCAGGCAGGGCTTCGAGATAGCACTTCGTGCCGTATTGCCGTTCATGTCTATTTCGTGGTTTTTGATGGCTATGCATCAAGCCGCGCTTGCGCGTGTATTATCTCGTAACCCACGCTTGATCCAAAAGCATGGTTATTTTGACAGCAAAACGCATACTTGCATAAGCGTCTACGATCTGCACATGGAGCGCGCGTGTTATAGATAAGCAAAATTGGGCCGTTTCTATGAAGTTTATTACTATTCTTCTTTTACTATGAAAAAACTGTTATTTCTCCTAGTCTCCCGAGTCTCCCCAGTCTACGACGATACCCTATATAATTTGTGCTACGACGCGACGCCGACGACGACGTAGCAATAACGAAGTCTACGGCGCGGCGTAGATAATACGTTATTCCACGTTACGTTACTCCACACATCCCTATATGGATTTTTTTAGTGTTCCGAATGTAACGGACAAGAACCTTTACAGGATCACTTGTGTGAATGTCCACGAGTGATCCGTCTGTCACAGCCAATTTATTTCGAATCTAATAGACCGATTATGATAGAATAGAATTTCATATGTGTACACATATGAATTTCTGTTACCCAAACATGCAAAATGTAACGTAAATTTACGTTACCACTAAAAATAAATTAATAACTGAATAAATATTAATTTGGTAACTAACCCACAAATTACAAAGTTTAAAGACTCTAACTTTAATACATTGTAAGTATACTACATACCTTAAAAATATGCAGTATATTGCTTGGGAAATGTACTCAGTTTAACCTCAATTCTTAAGATCAACAATCGGAACTATAATAACATTTTCTGTTGTCGCATTATTAAACATTGTTTCTTTATTTTCAAAACTTAGTTCTTCATAGTGTACATACGGAATAATTGTTTTATTCTTGTCGCGGTTAAAGCTTTGTTCTATATGAGTTATATTATCTTTAACGTAAAAATAGTCTGCATGGACAATGTCTTCTTTGTGTGGTATAAAATATAACATATCACCAAGTTCATCTTCAAATGTTACATTATTGTCTATAATTAGTTCATTGGTTTTGTTAACATTTTCATAATAAAGACTTGGCATGTTTTCATTCGTGGCTTCTCTCACTTTTCTATTGCGTATACTATGAACAAGTTCGCATAATTTCGCTTTTAAACTTGCAATGTGTTTTCTAACATTGAAGTTGATATTAATATCATTTTCCGTACTGTTCATATTTTTGCTAAATTTAATATGAGGCAGGTTAATGACAAACTTAACAAACAAATCCTCAATACAGAAGTGATAGTAAAGAACATACAAGATTACTATTGTCATGAATATTCCAATAATAAAGCTGCAGTTTGTAGCAGGTCTTGGAGTGTAAGATCTTGAGGAGTTGCAGCACTTAGCGAAGCAGCCAGCACAACAAATCGGGAACATAGCACAAGCATGAATACAGGCTGATAAGTAACTATGAACAGTGTTTATAATCTGGCGCATCAAATCTTCTATAGCATACAGTAAGGATATAAAAACTCTTGCTACCATTTGGTATGTGCATATAATTGGCATAAATATAGTCAAGCACATTTTGATTAACTTTAACTTCTTTACTGAATCTTAATCTTTATATTTGTTTGTATGTTTTTATGATTATATTTATTTAAATTATATTATGATACGGTTTATTTCGACGCACTGACTTTTCGACCAATACCGCTGTTACCTTAATTTAACTTTTTTTGTTGTTTTTGTTTAAAAATTGTTTACAACATGTTTTTGGTTTATTTACGTTTTTTTTGGATTTGCACGTCTTTGCCACAGATTACTATATATGTAGCTAGGTCTTTGCCACAGAGGGTCTTTGCGCAAACAAATTTTGACCACAGAATACTTGCATCCTTGTTATTTTTTTGTCATCCACTGACAATGACAAGTAAGAAGAGTAGCAAAACTAATATATTTATGAAGAGCAAAGAGAATATAATATGAAGAGTATAAATGTGTATGCGGTAGTGTATTCATCACGTATTCATATTTGTTGTGTATTTCATCCTTCATCCCTAGTTTTCATATTCACCAACAAAATTATTCTATCCAAGCACTGAATCTCCTTTGTTTGATCGTCTATCGTAGTACCTACTTGACATTGGCGAAATTGTGGCTAACATTCCACAGAAGCCAGGAAATAAAGAAAGAAGAAGTATATGAAGAGTAGGTATACATCATAGACCCTACTCCGCCGGCGAATTTCTTGCCCTTCTTCTCGATGGTGTAGGCTTTGGAACCAGGCAACTAGAGTCACTACGAATTTTGCGAGCGGCCACCTCGGGCCCGCGAGTAGCTTTACCTAGATTAGGACCCACTTCAAACGGTCGCACTCGTGCGCCCGGGCCCGTTCTCTCCGACCCCCCTTTATCCCGGCGACGACGGCCCAAGCTGAGGTGCGTACCGCGTGATTCACCTCACGCGGAGCCCTTGAGCTAGTCACCAAATCACCATTTTGCTAATATAAGGATGAGCGCCTCCTACGCTATCCCGCCGTTCGGTGGCGCTGTAAAGGTCGATACAACAACAGAACAGTCCTTCAAAAAAAGAAAACAAAACAGACACCAAAGAGAATAATTATAGTACATACATAACTTATTTGGTTAAAATAAAACCATGAATGTGTACGATAGACAAATTTATAAAACCACATAAAATAATTATTATCATAATTATCACATACGTACATCACAGTTAATTTAAATAACCAGTTTAATATACTAGGTAATTACTCAAACAATTTTATTATAATTATTTTAAAAAATGGGAATTAATAACATTAAAAATAATGTACCTATGTTGTGACGACCGTTAGTGGTAGAGGTACATAAAACCTGTTTTTAGAGTGATTGGGATAAGATTCAGAGGCGAGTCTAAACGTGGACTTATGCTTCCATAGTAAGTAATACTCGTATACAAGGGTAAAATCTCCCCTTCAAATCGGAGACACATGTTACGCTTAAACTCATCTCCGAACCTTACAGTTAAGTCCTGATTCTAAAGTAAGGTAAACAATGTTGCAAAAGCATACCCAATAATAATGGTAATGTTACTAATAATAATTATAGATTTGTCTAACTTCAAAAAAATTTAAACCATTATAATAGATAGTACAACACGGTCGTCCAATTCTGATTATTTTGAATAGGTCTTGTAAGTTTCCTCGTAGTTACTCTCTTCGTTTTCACTTTCTTCGTATGAATTACTTTGTTAAAAGTGCGGCGGGACGGGATTATAGGACTAATCGTGATATCCACCAGATCCGTATCTAAACTTTCGTCGGTTGTCGACGCGTCTACCAGCTCTGTAAAATCATAGTCTAAGTTCATTCGTCCGGGTGGTGCGGCTTCAGTTTCATTAACGGTGGTTTCTTCGGTGGTTTCTTCGGTGGTTTCTTCGGTGGTGCTGCTCTCATCGTAATCACTGTCATCGCTGTCCTCATCACTTTCGGTTATTTCAGCTAACATATGGGGTTTTCCATCAGTGTCGTTCCTCGAGCATTCAGTGATATCTCCGGGAGTGGGTACGAAACGAACGACTGCTTGCGGTCGGGCTTTTACGTAACCGAGTTTATAAAACATCTTGTCCAGTACTCCGGTTGCACGGAAGATGAGAAATAGAACGACTATGGCCATAGCTGCAACATTTATAATGGTGTAAATCACAGATCTCTACTTATCTTTCAAAAATTCTACTTTCTTTTCATTATCAATAAAATGACAAGAGATGTAGCACTATTTATCACTTTAGGTCTATTTATTTTACAATTAAATCTTAGTGGTTCATACATTTGGTACTCGTACCTATCAGTTGGACTAGATATATTTTAACGGCTTACTGTTGGTCTTTTATAATAGTCTAATTGAATTGAATGTGAAGCGATGAAGGTGGTAATAACGAAAACCTAAGCTTTTGAGCTTTTGATGGAGAAAAACATCGTATCATCATCATCATTTACGAGCTTGTGGATCAACATGAATTTTTGCGTAGACGGATAGTTTATGGGCTGGAGAGTGATGTTGGCTATTTTTTGCAGGAAAACAGCACCGTTCCTGTGGGAATTTTCACATAGGGAAAACGTGGGCAGCAGTTCTTCTAGTACAGAAAGTTAGTTAGTGGTAGGAGTAACTCTTCTGCGAGTGTCCGTCTGGGTTGTTACCACCGCTTTGCTCGTGAAGTCTGCCGCCAAGCAGCAATACCGTGTTCTGGTTTGATGAGCAAAATAGCCAGTGAAATTACTGGGCTTATGAGACTTAATATTAATACCTAAGCTCTCAGGGTAACGAGTGCACTGCAGGGCCGCGCAGGCCTTTGTGATTCAAAGTTCTGAATGGCACTGCAATTGTTATGGGCCGGCGTGATGCTTACCATTAGGCAAACGACCAGCTCGTCTCGTTACCAAATAACATTTAAAAAAAAATAGTGAACACTAGCTCAAGTCGTCGTGACCAAGTCGTTATAGTCTCACCTGACATCAGGCAGTCACAGGTGCCGCCCCGATTGACAGGACAGGGGCCACCACCGCCGCACATGAAGCACTTCAGCCGTGCAGACAGTATAAACGTCACGCATATCGGAATGAGAGATATCAGTTGCAGAAGGAAGGATATGAAGTTGTACATCGTCTGGAGTAACATGCGGATCACGTTTTCTATCATGAGGATTACGGTCATGAAGACCCGCACCAGCATTTGGATTCCGCATATTACGGTTTGCAAGATAGCGTGCGCTGTGCGACACATTTTGGACGGTTATCCTGTTGAAAAAATTTATGTCTGTAAAAATGGAATCAAAATAACTCGAGACACGGATCGGCTATAGCGCGTTTGCCGTTTGTTTTGTTCAGTGTCAGTCAAAACAGAAAGACAGTAGTAGAGGCTCTTTGAATAGATTAGCCGCGCCTTAGATTAGAGCATTGTTGAAAATATGGCTTGGTCTCATCCATCCTGGTGCAGCAGGCACGGTCCTGATGAGAAAAATAGTTTTACAACAGCTCCGTTAATATCGCCTTTGTCGTTTGCTGGGACGATTGGCATTATACTTACCAGTCCACAAGTATCAAGATCCCTTATACGTCTATGGTTCCGGAGGCAATGGGAAAAAATATTTCATCTGGCCGTTTTCAATACTTTCTATTAGGACTCCAGTGGCTATAACTGGCTGGTTGCAAAAAGAGTATTTATCTTCCCAAAAATATTTATTAAAAAATTTACATGTCGGAGAAGGGGGGAGGATTTTAACTACCTCTTCTCCGAGAACTTCTACGCATCCCTTTCCCTATCCACCCCCTCTCTCCTTTAAAACGACGGCAGGTAAAGTATTTTTACACTACCACAAGCCGCGTTCAGTACTATTCTTTGAAGATCATAATTACATATAATATGTACCTAGGTACTTTTCTGTTTTGTAGTAGGTTTACTACATAAGCAACAGTGAAACAAGCAATTACCACAAAATAGTGTACCTACATGGAATAATTTAATGCTAAATAAGCATTATCTACCAGTTTTCCAGGTCGTGCAAGAAAAGTGATTAGGTTAGGTTTAATAGGCTTTTTACAAATATAGGCTTTTAAACTTGCACATAATATTATGATCATCAAAACTAGGAACGTTATCACTATTTACGTCATATTTAATAACTATAGTATATATAATTATATAGCAGATATAGGAAACTCAACACAAATAGCATATCAAACGTGGTAAACATTCCGTTTGGTAACTAATTAAGTGCCTACCGTACCTATTCATAATTGCAGACATATAATAAATTTGGGAGTTTACCTTGTCCTTCTTGTTACGACAAAGGAAACAGGCCCCCTCTAGCCTGTTTCATATAAATAGATTAAAATTAACATTACAGTATCAAAGAAACTCTAAAAGAAATCAATAATTCTGACCTAGACAAGTGACACCAAAACTAACAGAGCGTCATATTCTCTTTGAAAACTATTAAAAAATTAGAAGACTGGTGATTTAAAAATATTTCTATTCTACAAAGAGATTTCTACATTTGAGCCATCTCCGTTCTACGTCAATGTCACTCCTGTTTCTGTGGAATTGTTGTCACTAAGTAGGTACCTAATTGGTGTTCTGATTTGATGCGCAAAGCAGTTAGATACCTACCCTACCTACCAAGATAAATTACTGAACATTTGGGATTTACTCTCTGTCTGAAGGTACCTAACGAGCGCGAGCGTAGGTACTGAATGCCGAGCAGGCTTTTGTGAATTGAGACATTGTAACGGGATATTTACCGTGATTATTATTGAACGATGAGCACCCGATATTTCGACGCTGTTGCAAGCATGACATGATTCCAATTTAAATTTCTATATAGAAATAATGACATGATTCCAATTTAAATTTCTATCTAGAAATTTAAATGGATCAACATAGATATATTATGTCATTGGTTGGCGAGCCGTCAAGTTTGCTCACCTACATTATTGGAATTGTAAGAAAATCTCCACCTTAGGCCTTCGGTACCTAGCAGACCAGGCACAACCCTCAAACACTTACTATGACACAATGTTAGATTGGTAGCACAACCATAAAAGGAAATTACGGTGTAATTATGCGTTACCTAAGGGAAATACATAGTATGAATTAACACTAAAAATCTACTCTTCAACAGGGAAATTGGTTGTACATATAGGTAACAATAACTGTAGATTTCTGAAAATAGACTGGTGATTTACGCTAGTTATTACGCAAATTAAAGGGAAAAGTAAAGTGTCCGTCTGACGTCATCTTTTACCCATAATGTACTTACCTAACACACAGACCTAAAGTTACGCTACGTAGGTATATGCTCTATGTACTAACAAAAAATCCAGACTGGTAATTTGGTTATGTACCAATCGATATTTCTATTATTATGAATTTATATTTATAACTAACGCCTGCAATAATTATATAGATACCTAATTGACACATAGGTGAATGTTTTTTGTAGGAGTAGTTTTAGGGTTTGTCATTTATATGTGCGTATGACTGTACTTAACCCATTACAAGTTGTGTCAATAGATTAGTGACAAGCAGTTTGGTCACGAGAAAAAAAATACTTCTCGTAGCCTAATCGTGTCCTAGCTAGGACACGAGGAAACACCCCGCATTACACCCTTCGTACTCTTCTACACAGAGGAAATAATACTACGTGACTCTTCTATGCATATACCATATAACCACTACGTTTATTTATATACTACCAACGAGTGTGGTACTCGTTCGACCATAGATTATTTTTTCTCGTGATAGATAGATAGATAAACTCTTTATTGAAACACCACAGTACAGGAATATTTAAAACTAAAATCTTAAGAAACTAAGTGTCACAATGGGCGGTCTTATCGCTCATAGCGATCTCTTCCAGACAACCCAAATAAAAAGTGATACCTACTAGGTACTTATTTTTGACTTGTGCAGCAGGATGACATGCAAGTTCAAGCAACTGCGGCGCAAGTACAGATCTCTTTGATAGATAAAAATAACAGTTCAAATCGATAAAGTGGGTGTTATCGACTTTTATCGAACCTCTATAGTTTCGACAAAAGTTATCGAATAGCTAGGTCGAATCCAAAGAGAATATAGAGCTACTACAATACATTCGATAAATTTATCGAGTTTTTCGGTTCGACAAATTTATCGAACCGACTTCCGTACTTGCGCCGCTGGTACTAGTTCGACCGTAGATTATTTTTTCTCGTGATAACTACTAGGTACTTATTTTTACTTGTGCAGCAGTATGACATGCAAGTTCAAGCAACTGATCCATTTTATTTTGTTTTAATGAAACAATTCACATAATCATTTTTCTAACCTGGGCCCTGTTTCATAAAAAATATTAGTCTAATATTATTAGCGTTTTTTTTTTCATACATAATATGACGCTAATATTACGAGTCTTTTTTTTTTCATATAGTATAATATGATGCTAATACTCATAATATTAGACTAATATTTCTTATGAAACAGGCCCCTGACTGTAAACACCTTACTTCCTTTTGGCTTTATGTTTAATAACATTATACACACAGCATTATTACTAACAAATTTGCGAACGCGACTGTACTTTAGGAGAAAGGGACGCGCGGTGACAGCGCGGGAGGCAAACCATCACTAATGAACCGATTACAGTCATACAATTACAAACAACCACTAAATAAAACCACATCACTAGCCTCAAATCATAATATATTGAAATTAACATACAATTACAGTAATTTAATAAATAAAGCATTTTATTTTCAACGTTGTTAATAATTGTTATCGAGTGCACTGTGGGACGTATGTGCGTCCCGTTCGCTCTCGGTGCAGCGTGCTAGTAAGAGTGAAACGGCTTAGAGTTTGAACGCCTGGCGCATCATCAGGTCGAAGTAGCAATCGTTATCGATTGACACGCTGATGCCGCTGTAGTAGTTCATAAACTCCTCCAGTGTCACCTGAAATTAACAAATATATAAATAAAATTGATCAACGCTAAAACAATCGGTCAACCACAACAATGGAAATACCATGATTACAGCTTGACGTCTAATGGAGATCGTAGACGTTTATGCAAGTATGCACAAGCGCGGCTTGATGCGAAACCATCAAAAAAACACAAAATAGACAAGAACGGCAATACGGCCAGATAGTGCTGTCTCGAAGCCCTGCCTGCAGGGCTAACATGCGCGCCACGACAAAATTTTGTCTACAGTTTTGTCTCGCTCTTTCTCTCGCGAACATGAGACAAATGCACGACATAAGCATCGAGAAAATTTTGTCACGGTGCGCATGTTAGCCCTCTACAGGGCTCAAAGCGACGACTGTTCCGCTTTATGCAGACCATAGACGCTTATGCAAACGTGCGTTTGTTTGTCAGAATAACAACGCTTTTGAATCAAGCGCTGATTTCGAGTATCTCGTAATCGACGCTTGATGCAAAAGATTTGTTATTTTGACAAGCAAACACACGCTTGCATAAATCTACGGTCTGCATTACGGTACATACATCACATGCGCACCACCGCTTATTTACCGCGGCGACTGCACTGAGCACGCAGTGGTTGTGAAACAATTTTTTTGAATAGAGGTCGTAGAAGCACAGGTAGAAGCGGGTGCCGTGCTCTGACTAGATTTCCAATAAGCCCCAACCACAATAGACGATACGATAATATGCGTCAAGCGGGACCGTGGTTTTTTCCATGGTTTTCTCGTGGTCCACGATTGACGCTTATCCATCACTCATGAGTGATCATCTCATCATCCTCAGGTGTGAGGGCTGCCTTACCTTACTTAGATTAAGAATAGTTAAAAAAATTATAAGTACCTTTCCGTCGACAATGCCCGCAGTTTCAAAAGTGGCAAGGAACTTGTTCATAATCAGGTCAGCTGTCTCCTCACCACTCATGTATCTGAAAAGAAAGAAAATAGTAAGAAGTAATTATGAAGTAATTAGTTAGGTTTTTGACACTGTTTTATGCATTGAATTAAAAGCTTTTGAAGTTTTTTAACCGACTTCCAAAAAAGGAGAAGGTTATCAATTCGTCGGGTATTTTTTTTTATGTTAGTTACCTCAGATCTCTGTCATTTATAAACCGATTTGGAAAATTCTTTTTTTATTAGAAGGGGTATACTTTCAGATTGGTCCCATAGAAATTTCATCAAAATCGGTTCAGCAGTTTGTCACTGAAGTGGGTTCGTCGCTTTTTAAAGCAATTATTTTTTATCTATATGCTGGATGCGATGCCAACTGGTTAGGCTAGAATATTTGGATTATCTATATCTATACAAATAAATAAAATTGAAGCGGCTGTTCGTAATATCAAAATAACTAAATGCAATTATAATGAATTTATGAAGTTATTTACGGTACCTATAACAAAAACACAATTTTTAAAAATTTTGTCTTTCTGTCTGTTCCGGGTAATCTACGAAACGGCTGGACCGATTTTGACGGGATTTTCACTGGCAGATAGCTGATGTTATAAGGAGTAATTTAACGTGTGCGAAGTGGCTGGGCACAGCTATAGTTAGTTATATTACTGTTGCAGAATTTCACCTCGGGTTCGAAGTGACGGCGTACACTCCTTTGATGTCGTCCACAGTGACCAACCCATCACCAGTTTTGTCCAGTTTCCTGAACGCTTGCTCGACAATGGCGCGACGGGAATCGGCCATCGGAGGCTGAAAATTATTGACATTCATAAATATTAATAATCCACCCATTGCAACATAATGACGCGGACGGTTACAAATTAAGTAAGTTCCCAATTAAATCCCAAGATGGTCCCATAGAAACTTATTCACTCCGTTTCTTAACGGCTTTTGCAGGATACGGCGCACCGCTTTCTCGCTCGCGCATCTCAACATCTTTGAAGATAATCAATATTTTAATATAATTATGAAAAATCGCATTCGCATTGCGCAAGTTGCTGGAGATAACATTACAAAGGGTACGACACAAGTATCATTTTGATCCAATCAGGTTTTCATACATGAAAATGGAAAAAACATGAAATCCCACTTTTAGATTTGACAACTTGAATGGACCAAAATGAAATTTTTGTTAAACTTTTGTAATGTTATTGTCAGCAACTTCACCGAATGCGATTTTTCATAATTATATTAAGCTACGATTATTTATCTTCAAAAAGTTCTTGTTAGTGGGAGGACTGTTAACTGTTCTGCGAGTACAGAGTGTCCGTCTGGGTTGTTACCACCGCTTTGCTCGTGAAATCTGCCGCCAAGCAGTAATGGTGTCGGTTTGATGAGCAGAGTAGCCAGTGAAATTACTGGGCTTATGAGACTGTCTCAGGGTAGCGGGCGCACTGCAGTACCGCGCAGGACTTTGTGTTTGAAAGTTCCGAGTGGCCCTGCAATTATTATGGGCCGGCGTAATGCTTACCATCAGGCGAACGATCAGCTCGTCTCGCTATCAAAAAACATTAAAAATAAATCACACTTCAAAAGACACTCACACGGATGTGAACAAGGAACTCGTCGAGGCTGATAGATCCGCTATCGTCGATGTCAAATCGGTTGAACAGATCCACTGCATCCTGAAAACACACAAAATGTAATAAATGTAGGTACCTAAGGACAAACTTTTTATCCGGTGTGAATACTAAATGCAAGCGCGAGTATTGCGCAATCGAGGTGACCAGCCGCGTGATTTTAATTCTCTCGGAATGATATCCGTGTCGGAAGTGACTTGATCGTTTATATCTCGGAAACGCATCCCGACCGAGAAATGTTATGGGGATTATATCCGTGTTTATGCAGCTGAGTTGTCGAATGTAAACGGGAAATTTCTCTGACGGGATACGATTCCGAAATATAAACGATCAAGACTGTCGCTTCCGACACGGATATCATTCCGAGTGAATTAAAATCACCCTGCAGATACGATTTCAAATCAAATTAAAATTCTTTATTTATTATACGCCAGTCTTAAAAAATATTAAGAAATTAACCACAGTAATAGATCTAAAATTAAAATAGGCGGATCGCTAAAAGCGATCTCGTCCAGACAACCTTTGATAGGAAACAAAATTAGAGTGTTAGAGGCTGGTGGTGCATATATGACTTGTAATAACACATTCAATAACAGATAGATATAGGTAGGTAATATACCATTATGCAATTTATATGTACTATATTAAATTATATACCTGGTGACTACATATACAATTTATACATACAATCATACATATTATAATCATTAGCATACTTCGTGGCTAAGTTCCAGTCCAGTTTCCTTGATTCCGTGAATGAATTCCTCTTTATTCAACTGCTTGCTGCCATCGTCGTCCATGCGACGGAAAACCCTGAAAATACATCGCAATAGAAGTTAGATTCAAGTGAAGTTTTGTACGGTTAAGTTAGGACTGTTTTTTATACTTCTCCAATAATGTAAAGTGTAATCAAACTCGTCGGAGGCCAACCAATGACGTCAAATTATAGTGATCTAATTGCTAACGAATTACTTGATTCGAATTTGGATTTCTATCTGTTATTGGTTGGTGATCCGCCATATTTGTGTTCATTACTAGCTTCTGCCCGCGGTTTTCACCCGCGTTCCCACAGGAACCATGCATTTTTCAACGATATTTTTTTTATCATCCAATAGAAATTTGTAATAATATGAAACTATCAGGGTCTTACCACAAAAAAATTAAACACACGTTAAACCTGTGTTATTCACTGTTTAACGCCTTTAAACATGGCTTAGTCGCGCGATTACATATGAGCAACCACAAATCCTGATTTGAGTAGTGTCTAACCGTTGTCTAACACAATTCTGTTGTGTGTTTCTAATAATTTTTGATGTTTATCTATAGATGCTGTCTAGCTAAACAAGCGACTACATATATTTTTTTTGTGGTAACAGTATCAGCGGCGCGAGTACGGATCTTTTCGACAAATAAAATTCGATAAAATTGACAGTTAAAATCGATAAAGTGGGTTTTATCGATTTTAACTGTCAATTTTATCAAATTTTATTTACTCTACTGTACTCGCGCCGCAGATTCTTTACATTTCAATGAATAAAAAATATATTACAAACACAGCCAAAATTAACAAAGTGCATGTTTTTATTACAGCGGCCCGCACAGAACATGTGACGTAACAATATGTTCTGCTCAATTTGTATGAGGCGTTTTAGCGCTCGGTAGATACGCTCGATTTTGACTCTCATTTTTGACGTTTCTAGCGTTCGATTTCGAGTTTTTCCTGTATATCTCTATTTTCGATTCTCATGAGAAAACAAATTGAGTCAACATCATAAATGCAAATTCCGTTTCGCGCTTCAAATGAAAAAATTGAAGAGCGTATTTTTCAAACTCTATACGATGTACTGACCTTGCAAGTCCCATAATGCCGGATGCGCCTCGAGACAGGCACATCAGACGCAGTTTCTCCAAAGGATCGGAAGTCGACGAAACGGCTCGAGCAGACTTCTGCATCAGCTCTTCCTCCTGCCTCGACGTTGCCGATTGCGGGCGGTGCCATGCTACTGTAAAGATAAAAGCGCAACTAAGATTAGAATTCACAAGGTGGTAGCACTAACTCTTCTGCGAGTGTACGTGATGAAAGTCTGGCCACCAAGCAGTGACTGGATTAGGTACCTGCTTTGTACTGATTTAATAAACAGTCTGAGAAAATTTGCTGAGCATTTGTGACTCCATTCCTAATAATCCTAATGTGTTAGGACTCTTAGGGCAGCGCACACAGTGCTGAAATCGTAAACTATACTATGATAATAAGATAAAATGGTTTTTTCTATACTTTTATTACTATTATAGTATATGTGAAGTAGGTACCTACTACCTCCAACCTCCAAGTTGCTACGTACTTAAGTCTTTACTACCTAGTACCTACACTCTACAGGTATTTCATATTTGAGTCGCACTTGTTCCTATTGTTAGATCGACTTAGTTTTAAGGGGCACCTTAGACGCTCAAGCAAACGTACGTTTGCTTGTCAGAATAACAACGCTTTTGCGTCAAGCGCGCATTTCGTGATACTCTTGTTATTCTGAGAAGCAAACGTATGTTTGCATGAGCATCTAAGGTGCCCCTAACAGTAAGTAAGTATTGCAGATTCAATAACGAGTTCACCTAATACTTACCTATCTATAGGTACCTTAGCTATGGTACTTTCTGTCAACAATACAACCATTCTTCTATCATCCTGAGCAAAAAGGTAAAATAGTTAGGTAATAGTTAAAATCAAACAACGGCCTCGTATAAACGGCAACTAATCATAATATTACTCCGGTCGGTGGCTCTTTGTAAAATATTATTCGTCATTCGCCTAAACAAGGGTTTTCAGCACGCGACGCTATCACGAAAACAGATTGCAATTGAAATCACATTTAGGTAGGTAAGTCCCGAAATAAATATTACCCCAGCTCGGTTTAACGACGTGAAAATAAGCCATAATAAAAAAGCATTTTTGTAACAGATTTCTCGTGTTCTTCTGTATAGGAAAGAGCTAGGAGGTAAGGAACTTTTGCTTGATATAGGTCAAGCAACTGCGGCGCAAGTACGGTAGTCGGTTCGATAAATTTGTCGAACCGAAAAACTCGATACATTTCTCGAATGTTGCGAGTACCGAACTCTGATCGTAAAGTATTGTAGTAGCTCTATATTCTTTTTGGATTCGACCTAGCTATTCGATAACTTTTGTCGAAAGTATCGAGGTTCGATAAAAGTCGATCACACTCACTTTATCGATTTGAACTGTCAATTATATCGAATTTTATCGATCAAAAAGATCCGTAGTTGCGCCGCTGTTCCGGTATGAAGTACTGCCTCATCACGGATGTGGGGGGCATCCAGCGTCTGTCAAGTTATGGGCCATATGTAGACCGTAGACGCTTATGCAAGTATGTGTTTTGCTGTAAAAATTACCATTCTTCAGCATCAAGCGCGGATTACGTGATAATATACGCTCAAGCGCGGCTGGATGCAGAACCATCATAAACCACGAAATAGACAAGAACGGCAATATGGCCAGATAGTGCTGTCTCGAAGCCCTGCCTGGGCTCAAAGTGATGACTGCTCCGTTTTACGCTACATGCATCACTTGCGCACCACCGTTTATTTACCGCGGCCGGCGTCTGCTCTAAGCATGCAGTGGTTGTGAAACCATTTTTATGAATAGAGGTCGTCAAAGCATAGGTAGAAGCGGGTGCCGTGCTCGGAATAGATTTCCATCAAGCCACAACCACAATTATAATTATAATTGTGGCATATATCGCATATATAGTATAACGTATCGTATATCGTATAACGCATATATCGTATAGGTAGTCTATTAATAGACTACCTATACGATATATGCGTCAAGCGGGGATCGTCGTTTTGCCATGGTTTCCTCGTGGTCCGCGCTTGATGTCTCCATCAATCATGAATTAGGTGTGAGGGCTGCCTTTAGACTGCCGAGGTGAGCCCGGGAGTCCCCATACACGGGCGCTGCAATCCACAACATTTCAATCGAATTTGGACCATCGCGTCGTTCCACCACGTAGAGCGATGGATTTGGAACGCTCGTGTATGTTGGCTCTTAACGATGAGTTGGAACGTTGGATTTGGTACGTTTGCATTTCTAATTATTCTATCACTCCACGTAATCCATCTAGAATAGTATTATTTGCATAAAACTTTTTTTCAATATTTAACCTTAATCCTTACCTTATTGATTATTATATGTATACACCCCTCTACAAAAGTTTACAAAACAAAACCGAAAATGGCTTTTAAAAAATATTGAATGCCTAATCTTTAATTCATAATCTGTGGACTCAATAAATATCAATATTGACAACTACCGCAACAAAAGAAGTCGTCACTTGTCTAAAAAAACAGCGTCCATGGCGCGATGGCGTAGGCATAGAATTACATTTATAATCAAAGGGCGTAGGTTGTCTTTGGTTTCCTGTCAATAAGTATGGAACTTCATACATATAATATAACATAGGTAAATAACAAAAGTAAATTAAGGCTCATAATGATCATTCAAAGTGAATATAAGCTACTACAAAAAAGTTTACGGTTAGACTTCGGTACCTACTTGCAACCGCAAAACAGAGTTTGTGTCGCAACATTCGCTAAATTTATCAGTTTTATCAATTCGACAAAATTATCGATCCAACTTCCGTACTTGTACCAGTTGTACCGCCTGTCACGCTCCTCAAGGCAATCGGATATAACTGCCATTAGATCAAAGGTATATTTCGTGTATTACGTGATAAAGGAAAAAATTAACGTATATAAGTAATGTTAAGATTTTTAAGAGCTGTGGTTTTTATGAATAAATAAATAAATAAATTAAGTAAACAGACGAAGGTATTCTTACCGCGACTATACCTGCCGGCTGGCTAAATGGAGCTAAGTATGTATATTTATTATACTTACCATGACTTACTATAGTATAATTATTATTCACTTTATACCATCCATACGTACTCCATACTTATCCTACTAATATTATAAATGCGAAAGTGTGTTTGTACGTTTGTTGGTTTGTCCTTTCACGCAGCAACGGAACTACGGATCGAGGTGATTTTTAGACTACATATAGTTTATGGACCGGAGAGTAAGACTAGGCTACTTTTTATCTCGGTTCATATCAAATTTTGTGTCCGCTCGGCAGCAAAGTTATTTTGCGCCTCGTACCTTTGAAACTCTCGTTACGCACAGAATTGAGAACCTCATCCTTATTTTGAGACTTTTTGAGATTTTAAAAATAATTTCATAATTTTATCTGCCATGCAGTAGGTACCTATACTTGCTTTCCTTGCACTGACTGCCTGACTGGCGCTACTGGATGGCGTGCCTCTTTGCGTGGGATCAACTTGCGTGTACCGCGGCCTACGTGCGCGGGGCTGCTTGCCAAGGCGCGTTGCGCTGTATCCATGTTTTGGTCACAGAAATTCATATTTGTACAGGTACATACCAAATGTCAACTTAATCGGCCCAGTAGATTCTGAGCAAATTGGCTGCGACAGACGGACGGACATCCACACGAGTGATCCTATAAGGGTTCCGTTTTTCAATCGGACGTACGGAACCCTAAAAATGTAACTAATATAATCAGTCATCGGATTTGCTTGCTTTTGAATCGTTTTTAAACTAACTTTCCTCGGGCCACCACCGCGCTGTGCGCATTAAGTTGCCAAAGTCATTGAAGAATTTGCAACAAGGTGTGCTCACCATCAAGCAAACGACCCGCTTGTCTCGTTATCTAATAGTATAAAAAAGGTATCCGAGGAAACTCGCTCTGCATTATGAATGAGCAAAATAAAGCCTACTCTCACCTAGGTCAAGCCCCCAAACCAAAATCCTAAATCCTCTACTGAACAGCAAAACAAAAACAGCGCGGTGCGGCAGCCGGCAGCGCCCTTTGGAGTTGGGCCTTGATTTTGTCTCATAATTTGTCTCTTTCTCTTACGAACCTTAGGAACTAGGATCTCGATCATAAGAAAAGAGGCGTAGGTAGGCAAGCCGCAAGACAATCGATAATAACGGTTTCACTACGCAGGTAGTATCTACTTACTAGATCATTAATATTTTACAAAACGAAAGTACATATTCAATAGGTACCGTAGTGCTATTTAAAGTTCAAACCCAACCCTATGTACACCGCTATAATAGGTACCTATTAGGCTAGTAATAAAAATAAATATTATTAATATGTACCCTAGCTATGCTATACATACAATAAATAAGTTTGTAGGTCATTACTCGCGAAGACATTGATTTTCTTTTTATTGTAAGTAGGTAGATTCACCGTGTTCTAGACACTACTGCACGAACTGGCGGGCGTCTTCCTTTTACAAAATATACCACGAATTAACCCAATTTCGGCAAGTCGTCGACCGCGTAACATTTACACACAACAACCGTAGCTTAACCTCAAAGTAATGATAACACAAAACTTACTGTTGGATGATGTGTGCGGCTTTCCGAGATACATTTCCACCATAATTATATCATCAAATGTACACAAGTAAAATTGATGCACTTATAAACAAAGCTGCGTATTTTTTTAAAACCAAATTCCTGGATAACACAACACGTAGCCCTCAATATCAATGGACGACTGAGGAGTGAGGAATAGGAGAGGTGAAGTGAAACACCGCGGGACGGTTTGGGGCGGGGGATCGTTACGGCCGCGCGGGCCGCGGTCGATGCTCGGTGCTCTCGGTGGAACAAAAATTGTATTGAGACAAGATTTGAGACGGTATAAAATCTTGTCCCAATAAAATGTTTGCTCTTACATATGAACATCTCTTTAATGTACACCACCTCTTTAAGGTTCAGCGGCGCAAGTACGGATCTTTTCGATAAAGAAAATTCGATAAAATTGACAGTTAAAATCGATAAGATGGGTTTTATTCGATAAAATTGACAGTTAAAATCGCTAAAGTGGGTTTTATCGATTTTAACTGTCAATTTTATCGAATTTTATTTATCGAAAATATCCGTACTTGCGCCGCGCGCCTCTGATTCTTTTTTCATGGGTAAGTAAGTATTAAGGACGTTATACGGGCCAAGGACCTTGCTCGAATGGGTGGAGTCAAGCGCACTTCCCCCGCGCGGTCCACACTACGTCTTTCAAGAACATCGCAAAACCTAACGTCATAGAACACGCGGATGAACCGCTACGAAGCGGTACCCGCACGCGCGCACGGCATCTTTGCCTATAATTCTTTGAATTCATTTAGTGGAAAGTTTTTCATTGAAATGAAGTGTTGAAGTGATCATTATTATTCGTAAATAAACGGTACGGACGCACATGAGATTATCCAACGTTGAGATTGATCTCAAAATATCGCTCTGGACTAAAATAAAAGTACAGACAGCCAATTTGCTCCGTAAAGTTGAAATTTGTTACACATTTTGACCCAAAAATTAACATGTACGTAAATAAATGATTTTCGGGTTGTTTTTATTTTTACTTTTGTAGTCGTGTTTTTTATTTTGGTGTCATTTACGAGGTATCGAGTCATCTGCGAGTGTCCGTCTGGGTTTCCACTTTGTTCATGAAGCCTAATCATAATAATTTATTTGCTAAAAATGTTGGTGACAACAATAGTGTCGGGTCACAGGTATAGAAAATATAAAGTATCATAAACATTTTACCACATTGTGGCATGCAAATATTAGAATAATTAACTATCATTGAATTTAAAATATTACAAAAAACTAATGACACAATAATCGTAATACAATTCATATTTCATTTCCTATAGGTACTTATTTATATTATCAAATGTTATTATTTTTCTTATTAATTATACTAAAGTGGCCAAAAATAAAACCAATAATTTAAATAGAATTCTAGAAATTCAGTGGTCAAATAAATTACTTTAAAACTTCAGCTATAGTATAGTAATATTTTTCATGCAACCAACATTTCAATTTTTGCCAAAACCGTGTCCAAGGTAGGTCCTTGATTTCTCCCGGAACAGCATGATATGCTTGCCGGCAGATGTGCAAGCATTACTATGTTCCGGTTTGATGAGCAAAGTAACCAGCGAAATTACTGAGCTTATGAGACTTAGTTACGAGTACAGAGCAATGCCGCGCAGGCCTTTGTGTTTCAAAGTTCTGTGAAGCATTGCAATTTTTATGGGCCAGCATTATGATGAGCACACTGCGGTGCCCTGCAGGCCTTTGTGTTTCAAAGTTGTGAATGGCACTGCAATTACAACATATTTACAGTTTTCGGATAACGCCGGCCCATAACAATTGCAGTGCCAATCAATACTTTAAAACAAAAATATGCAGCACTGCATTGTGCTCGTTAACCTGAGACATTAGGTATTAAGTCTTATAAGGCCAGTAATTTTACTTTTCAATTTCATTTCCAGTATTTTCTATAACGGTTCTCAACCTCCCGATATTCCTTTGTTTACCAATACATATATTTGCCCCTCGTAAAAATGATGTACGTAAACAAGAAATTGTAATCAGAAATGTAACCCACTCAATATGTATGCGAGGAGTGTCCACGCGCAAACCACGGAATGAATCAGATTTCACCACTCTAGACGCTACTCTTTGAGCAAGCTTCAAACCCACACGAAAACAAATACTTGTATTGTATATCATTCACGCACACAAATATGTAACGTCGGCGGACAGCGTGAGCAGAGCAACGAGCGACACAACCTCCCCGTCTGAATGCCAGTGCATGACTGCCGCGCGCGCCCGCGCAGAGCACCTCTGAGACTTGTACATTTGGAATTCAGTTTTTTGATAATTTCTTTGCGAAATATTGCTCTATGCACAAATTTAATCAATAAGAATTATAGAAAATTTTCTTCCTTATTTTTTGGTGTAAAATTAATCCCAAACGTCTAAGTCATTTAGAAGTTTTAGGGAAAATAGTTTTAAAATAGGATGCTGTTAAATATTTTTTCAAGCCATAAGTAATGGTAATACAAAAAAATCAATCAATCAAATTTAATGCCCTTGAATTGATCATTCAGGTAGTATTTTTTTCAAGTCGTTAAACCAAGCCGTGTGGGAGTTTTAGGAGCAGAAAGTAGTCGTTTTTGGGTAACCTAGCCCCTTAAGTAATGTGTAGGTACAAGCCGGTATTACGTACAGTACGTATGGTGGAGATTTGCTTAGCTGTCCAATAATCAAATCAAATCAAATCAAAATCATTTATTTTACTATACTATACATGTAATGTAAACAAACTTGACGGCTCACCAATCAACGACATAGGCAGCCCTCACACCTAATTCATGATTGATGCACAAATCGCGTACCACGAGAAAACCATGGCAGACCACGATCGCCGCTTGATGCATATCGTATCGTCTATTGTGCTTGTGGTTTGATGGAAATCTAGTCCGAGCGCGGCACGCGCTTCTACGACCTAGCTATTAAAAAAATTGTTTCACAACCACTGCGTGCTCAGTGCAGACGCCGCGGTAAACAAGCGGTGGTGTGCAAGTGATGTATGTAGCGTAAAGCGGAGCAGTCGTCGCTTTGGGCCCAGGCAGGGCTTCGAGATAGCACTAGGTATCTGGCCGTATTGCAGTTCTTGTCTATTTCGTGATTTTTGATGGTTTTGCATCAAACTGCGCTTGCGTATTCTCGTACTCCGCCATTGATGCAAAAGCATGGTTAAGGGGCTAGGTTACCCAAAAACGACTACTTTCTGCTCCTTAAACTCCCACACGGCTTGGTTTAACGACTTGAAAAAAATACTACCTGAATGATCAATTCAAGGGCATTAATTTGTATGATTGATTTTTTTGTATTACCATTACTTATGGCTTGAAAAAATATTTAACAGCATGCTATTTTAAAACTATTTTCCCTAAAACTTCTAAATGACTTAGACGTTTGGGATTAATTTTACACCAAAAAATAAGGAAGAAAATTTTCTATACATCGTATTGATTAAATTTGTGCATAGAGCAATATTTCGCAAAGAAATTATCAAAAAACTGAATTCCAAATGTACAAGTCTCAGAGGTGCTCTGCGCGGGCGCGCGCGGCAGTCATGCACTGGCATTCAGACGGGGAGGTTGTGTCGCTCGTTGCTCTGCTCACGCTGTCCGCCGACGTTACATATTTGTGTGCGTGAATGATATACAATACAAGTATTTGTTTTCGTGTGGGTTTGAAGCTTGCTCAAAGAGTAGCGTCTAGAGCGGTGAAATCTGATTCATTCCGTGATTTGCGCGTGGACACTCCTCGCATACATATTGAGTGGGTTAAATTTCTGATTACAATTTCTTGTTTACGTACATCATTTTTACGAGTGGCAAATATATGTATTGGTTAACAAAGGAATATCGGGAGGTTGAGAACCGTTTTAGAAAATACTGGAAATGAAATTGAAAAGTAAAATTACTGGCCTTATTAGACTTAATACCTAATGTCTCAGGTTAACGAGCACAATGCAGTGCTGCATATTTTTGTTTTAAAGTATTGATTGGCACTGCAATTGTTATGGGCCGGCGTTATCCGAAAACTGTAAATATGTTGTAATTGCAGTGCCATTCACAACTTTGAAACACAAAGGCCTTCAGGGCACCGCAGTGTGCTCATCATAATGCTGGCCCATAACAATTGCAATGCTTCACAGAACTTTGAAACACAAAGGCCTGCGCGGCATTGCTCTGTACTCGTAACTAAGTCTCATAAGCTCAGTAATTTCGCTGGCTACTTTGCTCATCAAACCGGAACATAGTAATGCTTGCACATCTGCCGGCAAGCATATAATGCTGTTCCGGGAGAAATCAAGGACCTACCTTGGACACGGTTTTGGCAAAAATTGAAATGTTGGTTGCATGAAAAATATTACTATACTATAGCTGAAGTTTTAAAGTAATTTATTTGACCACTGAATTTCTAGAATTCTATTTAAATTATTGGTTTTATTTTTTGACACTTTAGTATAATTAATAAGAAAAATAATAACATTTGATAATATAAATAAGTACCTATAGGAAATGAAATATGAATTGTATTACGATTATTGTGTCATTAGTTTTTTGTAATATTTTAAATTCAATGATAGTTAATTATTCTAATATTTGCATGCCACAATGTGGTAAAATGTTTATGATACTTTATATTTTCTATACCTGTGACCCGACACTATTGTTGTCACCAACATTTTTAGCAAATAAATTATTATGATTAGGCTTCATGAACAAAGTGGAAACCCAGACGGACACTCGCAGATAACTCGATACCTCGTAAATGACACCAAAATAAAAAACACGACTACAAAAGTAAAAATAAAAACAACCCGAAAATCATTTATTTACGTACACGTTAATTTTTGGGTCAAAATGTGTAACAAATTTCAACTTTACGGAGCAAATTGGCTGTGTGTACTTTTATTTTAGTCCAGAGCGATATTTTGAGATCAATCTCAACGTTGGATAATCTCATGTGCGTCCGTACCGTTTATTTACGAATAATGATGATCACTTCAACACTTCATTTCAATGAAGAACTTTCCACTAAATGAATTCAAAGAATTATAGGCAAAGATGCCGTGCGCGCGTGCGGGTACCGCTTCGTAGCGGTTCATCCGCGTGTTCTATGACGTTAGGTTTTGCGATGTTCTTGAAAGACGTAGTGTCTCAGAGCAAAAATAGCTATTTTTGCTCTGAGCGTAGTGTGGACCGCGCGGGTGAAGTGCGCTTGACTCCACCCATTCGAGCAAGGTCCTTGGCCCGTATAACGTCCTTAATTTGACGCAGCAAAACGTATACTTGCATAAGCGTCTACTCATCATTAGACAAGTATAGAGAACCAGACCGTATAGGTATGTAGGTAGTTTATTTTCTTCAAGTCTGATTTGACTAACATGAAGTTAGAAACACTACCTTTGATTCTAGCTAATCTAGCTTTCTTTAATAATGATAGTTTAAATACCTATATAGTCTACATCAGTAGCACAGTAAGACCTAGATGTGGAAAGAAATGTAGAATTTTACTATGCTAAATAGAACGGTTGCGTAATAACATGTTGGTACGAATTCCACGAATAGGCCTTGCACGGATCATAACCAATCATTACTCTGATATTTGGATAAAAAAGAAACCCTTATATAAACTAAATAAAATCCCTCAGGATAAAAAACTAAAACAAACGTAATCAACAACGCTGTAGGTGCAACAACTACCTATAAAAAAGAAACGCTTCATTCCCTTCATTCCCCCCATGACCTAGTCCTGAGTACGTCCACGCAAAGCTTACATTATACAGAGATAAGATTACATTTTGCTATTCATCTGAAATAGACCAAGACGGCATGCAGTGGCGTAGAACAGGAAAAGGAAATGCCCTACCTATCCGCAGCGTCCCAATCCCAAATTCGATCATGTCGTTATAATATAGATTTGGACGTGCCCATACTTACAAACTTACATAGTAGTAAAAGGTATAGCCAAACTGATATTGGAGCGAGTCCTGCGCAGTAGGTTAGTAGGTTAGCAGTTATAGGTACCTACCTACTTACATAGCTCTCGGCCCGCGCGCGACGGCGCGGCGGGAAGCATATTATAGATTATAGATAGATAAGCCCTTTCGCGCGGCTTCGTAATCGAGGATTCAGGAATAAGTATAAAAATGTGTAATAGCCTATGGCACTCAGGAATAAAGCGAAAACTTTATTAGTAAGTATAAAAGTCGCCTGTTTTGACGGCTTTTCATGACAGTTGAAAATAACCCTACCTGCAAAGCGTTCCCACCACATAGAGATCTGCGGTTCCCACAGAGGGTTCTATTCCCGGCCGGAGCAAACTTTGTTTTGGTGCATAAAGTTCGTTATCGCGTCTAAGATGTTAGTGTTGTGTATCTGTGTGTGTCTATGCCACCAACGGACAGGGAACCCTAGTAGCCTGCAGGGGTATGAATGTGGGCAACCTTTATGTGATGCGTTAAGTTCATCGACCTCGCAACTACAACACGAAAGTCATTAAAAACTAAGTTCCTAATTATTTTTTGTACTAGTTAATAATCATTTAGATTATAAAATAGTGAAATAGTAACTACACCCAGACTGTGACGTCACAAAGGTCGAAGCCCCAAGGGGTTGATGTATGAAGAATAGCGTGTGAAGCTCACATGAGGTAGGTACATCTAGCAAGTAATAAACATGCTACACAACACTTTGTAATTGTCTATGGTTGATACCATAGACTAATTGTAAATTATTTAGACGAGTTGAAAAATTGTTATCGAAGCCACCTTAGTATGCCGGTTCGAATAACAATTTTATTAGTATTCATACAGTAGGTGCCTATCTAAAATTAACATAATATAAGGACCTAGCTAAAAGTAGCGTCGAAAGAAGTACCTATCCTAACTTTATAGCTTACTGATACCAAAAGGTAGGTACCAAAATCATGGTGACGACAATGGTGTCGGCGTACTGTAGTAAACACAAGTTGGCACTGTCTATATATTTCTTTTACTCTACGGTTAGTACAGACATTGTGTACCGTAATTGATATGGACTCGTATGTATCGTGTATGTTTTTTTTTTTTTTTTATGTTATTTGGTAACGAGACGAGCTGGTCGTTTGCCTGATGGTAAGCATAACGCCGGCCCATAACATTTATACATAAAAATGTGGATGTTCTAGATGTGTTTTATGTTATAGTCGCAAACATGGAAACAGCCTTTCGTTAGAAAAGTACCTACTACTACGTCATTTTATACAGTAGGTACCTGATTATGATATCACAAAGGACTATTTAAATAACATGCAAAAAAGGAGGTACTTAGGTGAGCAAAATTCTAGATCTATTTTTATTACTTTGGCCACATTAAATTACTAGTTATTACTATAGTATTTATCTATACCTAATATCGATTAATCAGTTCGTCATCTGGCTAAAACTAGCGGGCCCCATGTATCGTTCACAAATTTATAATTTTAATTCACAAAATTGTAATATAACTGATCGCAGTAGGTAATTTAAAAGTATTTTTTATAGTACCTATCGATAGCAAAGAGAAACAAAGACTATAAGTAGATTCACACGAAGTTTTTTTTGTACTTGCTTATTTATGCATTTACCATCCAAAATCAAGACTGGTAAGAGCCCATTATACACATCATACACGAGCACTCCAATCCAATATTCCAAAAACCCTTATGTGGGGAATATCAGATGGATTAGGTACTTAGAGTGATAGAAATATTAAAAACCCAAAGTTCCAACTCATCGTTAGTGGCCGATACGACGATCGATTTCGCGCTCAGTTGGTATGTACTCGAGACGCAGAATGACCGAAAAATGGAGCGATTGCGCGCCCGGAATGGAGTGCCCGTCTGTGGGCTCCAAAGTGGACCACCGACCGTTCCACTCGATCTATGCGCGGAGCTATGGAATTGGAACGCTCGTGTATGGGGCAACTTAGACGCTCAAGCAAACGTACGTTTGCTTGTCAAAATAACAACGCTTTTGCGTCAAGCACGGATTTCCTGTTACTCGAAATGCGCGCTTGATGCAAAAGCGTTGTTATTCTGACAAGCAAACGTACATTTGCTTGAGCGTCTAAGCTGCCCCTATAGCTGCGGAAGTAGCGACGCATTGGCACACCCGCAGTCGCCCGCATAGAGACCGCAAAGTTATCAACGTAACGGGACAGGGTGGATGTATTTACTATCATTTTACTGGATTTCGTTTTTGCTTAATTAGCATGATACTAAAACGTGGGTAAGGCGTGGTAATTGTTTAGTGTAATGGGTGGGCGAATGTTTTAACGAGGTAACAACACTATAGCTAGGTCACAAAATAAATACATATGGTAACTAATTAGGTATTTTGGGGCTACGTGAGATACATACAAGTTAGGTATAGTAGGCAGGTAACTGAACTTTATGACGAGTCTAAGTCCTATAATTAACTATCAAGTAACAAGAAACTTGTCAGAATTTATAAGTTCACAGTACAGTAGTATTTACTTACTACTCGTATATACGAACTTAGCTCCGAGTAGAATAGAATGAAATAGAATAGAATAGAATATTTTATTGTATTGGTAATTAGATGATCTGGGGACCGATTTTTGAAAGTCAGGAGTGATTTCGAAATCACCGATGACAAAATTCTCAGCGATGACTTTGAAATCAGTAATTTGCAAAAGTCGTATTTTTAAAGTCATACCCTGTGTTACTAACATGCAACTATTTCTCAGCTTTGATCACAGATAAACTTATGATTGTGTTCTATTTAATTTTATTTTTTAAGTTGGAAATTGTTTTGAAATCAAAATTGGCACTAAATACTCGTATCTATGATATCGTTTATGAGTGGGGGTACCCATTCGTAAACGATATCATAGGTATGAGAAGTTTAGTCATACGCTGAGATTCAAAAATACGACTTTTTGTAAATCGGTGACTATCGGTCATATCGCTGATATTTGGTCACTCGGTGACATTCAAAAATTGCACCCCTGGTCGTTTGCCTGATGGTGAGCATAACACTGGCCCATCACAATTGCAGTGCCACCCAGAACTTTCTAATACAAAACACTATTTCTCATAGAAGCCCTCTGCCCTGTCTGGTAGATATCGCTTTAAGACCATCCAAAGCACTGCTATTTTAAATTCCATGCTATATATACTAGACTAGTTTCTGCCCGCGGTTTTCACCCGCGTTCTCACAGGAATCGTGCATTTTTCCGAGATAAAAAGTAGCCTATGTTACTCTCCGGTTCATAAACTATATCTATGCCAAAAATCACGTTGATCCGTTGCTCCGTTACTGCGTGAAAGAAGGACAAACCAACAAACACACTTTCGCATTTATTCAATTTTTATTTTTAGGTAAGTACCTACCTACTATTTTTGACGTGCACTGAAGTGTCATGGCATTGTACCTACCTACAGTTTTAAAAGGGAAGTGTACCTACATCGATTGAATAGGTATAATGTCATTACATTGTATAGGTATTAGGTACTAGGTACTTACGTCCAGGGTCCATAATGTTCTTTTCACCCTTCGGGACCTTAGAGCTATCGTAGTTGAAGCAGGCTGTGGATAAAACAAAACAATAAATTAATTTCTATTAAGTAGGTATGTACCTACATAAATATCTAGCTCCACGAATCGGCAATGCAAACACGGCAATGCCGCCAGCATGCTGACTGCACGAGTGCCAACTAAGTATAGTCAGGGATAGTGGCCACTATGTAATGGACTAGAACATTTTGATCATCAAATAAAATGGTCGGTAAATTGTTCAATTGGTTTTATCGATCGGATACAAGTACGTAACCTAGTTGTATTATTCAAGTAGGTAAGTGGCTAATAGGTAGATAGTTAAAAAAGGGATTGTACCCCGTCTCAAAAAAATTATACCAACGAAAGAAGTTCTTCCCTTACTAGTCGGAACTCGGAAACAATCGATCACGTACACCCTTTGGCAGTGTTCCCGTGGGATCAACAACATATATAGCTTATATGTTGGAAGTTTGGTACCGTGTCGCAATGCGCAGAACACATTTTATTTATTTACCTTTTGTTGTTGCCATCTGTGGCCATAGGCAGATCAGACTCTATAGACACAAGAAGAAAATGGAAGAAGTCTGTGTTAACTGTCTAAAAGCAGTGTTGTATAAACAATACGATAGAATTGGAGCAAATACGGCCAACAGATGCTAATACTATAATTCATTACCATATAAAATGCTAATAGGTTGCAACATCCCTAGAAACTTTGCCTTAAATAAGCCTTCATTCTGTCTTTATACATCATAGGATAGGGGCCTATTGACGTAGGACTGGCAACACAGTTTTTATATTCACGCAGAGTTGACATACTATGTACTCACATATCCCATTTTATATTCGTACTAAAACGTCTCTCGACTCTCAAGCTAAGTTATTTTTTGCACGGTTATTTGACATGTTGGAGAAGAGAACAACCATCAACTACGATCACTAAATACGAGCGCCAATTACAATAGTATAGAAACTAGTACTTACCGAGACAGTCTACACCTACTAGACTTAAATTTTACTGCTCTATAGTCACTCACTATATAGTAAGTGAATGACGCCTTCAATTTACCTGATATGTCTGAAGAACGTTTCGGCTTCCACATGACGAAAACTATGTGTATTAACGTATAACAGCGTATCACTTAGTAATAAACTAATTGTACCAATTACTTAATAATACATGACCGAAATAAGTACCTATATTCCCTTAACGTGACACAAACACAAACGACTACACACGCCAGCGTCCGATCTACTTTTGTAATTTGAGGGTACGACACTAGTTATAATAATATTCGTCGGTAGATATACGCGCGTACGATAGAACCTTACCATTAATCGATAGAGGTTGCTAACCAATTCTACGTCGATTAGGTAATTTAGGGGAACAATTGCTTTTGTGTGATTGTGATAGTTTTGATTATGTAGAATCCTCCTCTATTGTTAAGTTTGAAGCTTGAAATTTGAACGGCAGAGCTTGGTATATACAGTAGCGCGTAGGTAACGCGTAAAGGTGAAAATACACGGTTCAACCAAATTGAATCACTTGGTTGAATGGAGCAGAAATTAAAGGAATGCTGTTATTGCAATGACATTGAATGATTCACTTATAAGTTTACATGGATCAACTTGGTTGCTTCATCCAAATTGAAAGACAAAAGTGAACCGTGTATTTTCACCTTAACGGATTTAGGCAAACGTGAAGTGACGACGGGCGGATTCTGTCGCATTCACTCATAAGCATCCTCGCGTTCGCTTTCTCTTTCACCACTCGGAGAGACTGCGTTCAGTTCTGAGCAGCAGATCCGTTGTAAGTAGGTAGGTACTTGTATATTTCAATAAAGTAAGAATTTTTACTGGATGCAGTAAATTGTAAGGAGAATGGCCACACGAGACACAATAATATGGATAGAAGAAAAAATCTTTACCCAGCATCAGCAATGGGACACACGCAAGGCATAATTGTTATAGTGGCTGCCAAATATCTAGACTAACACGAACATAGGTTCTCCCGTAAGCAAAACTAAGCTTAAAGAAAAGCTAATACAAACATGCTGTAGCTAGTTAGCTACTCTAGGCTCTAATGTAGTACCTACGAGTATTATTACAGTATGTTCTGTACTATAACACAGAAACCGCTTGTTGCACTATATTACTATAAAAAGGCAATAAATTAAGGTAATAATAGGTCGGGGAAAAAGTTCCTTCGCATTTTTTAAGAAAATTCAAAACATTTTTTAATTTAGTTTATTTACATTTAACTAAAGTATGTAGGTACCATTTTGTTCGATAACTTTTTGCCATCTTGTAGGTAGGGACATGATCCCATTGCTATATAAATTTTGGGACTTCTGATCAAAATACCGCGACAAGTGGTTTTGGCAGTCCTCTCGTGATGTTAACCTGACACTGCCTAAAGAATTCTGAAGAGACCGAAACAGGTGGAAATCTGAAGGTGCAAGGTCAGGACTATACGGCGGATGCATTAACACCTCCCAGCCAAACTCTCTTAATTTTTTCTGAGTGGCTAAAGATGTGTGAGGTCTAGCGTTATCATGAAAAATCATGAAAATGAAAACCACACCCCTTCTGTTGATTAATTCCGGCCGCTTTCTCTCAACTTCTTGCTTTAATCTCATCAGTTGTTCGCAGTAGAGTTCAGAATCGATGGTCCTGCCTGGTGGTAACAGCTCATAATGAATAATGCCCTTCCAATCCCACCACACACACAGCATCACCTTGTTGCGAGTTAACCCGGGTTTCGCCACAGTCTGTGAAGCCTGACCGGTCTTTGACCACGACCTTTTTCGCACGTTCTTGTCGTACGTGATTCACTTTTCATCACCAGTTATCAGCTTCTTCAAAAATGGTTCGGTTTCATTATGTCGTAGTAAAGAATCACAAATGAGTACACGGTTCATTAGCAATTCATTAGGTTTCTTTCAGTGAGCTCGTGAGGTACCCAAATATCGAGCTTTTTTGTGTACCCAGTTTTTTTCAAATGCGCCAAAACTGTTTTGTGGTCGATTCCCAGTTCTTCAGCTACGTCGTAACTACTGATATGCCGATCTTGTTCCACTTTTTCAAAAATGGCATCCATTTTATCCGTAATAGGGCGACCAGAGCCACGTGCATCTTTGAAATCAAAATTTCCGGATTGAAAACGCTTAAACCAAATTTGTGCTACTCTCAGAGACACTGCACTAGGTCCATAAACATCGCAAATTTTTTTCGCGGCTTGCGTTGCATTTTTACCTTTTTTGTAGTAAAATTTTAAAATGTATCGAATTTCTTCATTAGATTCACTCATTTTGACAGTACGAAAAACAAATGAAAATCACACATTTTCCTAATTTGAATTTGGAATTATGTTCTTTAAAATTTAAAATTTCATATGATACCAAAACCAGCCAGATACAAATACTATAGCCAAAGAGATTTTATTACAAGTTCATACATACTATAATGCGAAAAGACTTTTTCCCCAACCAATATAAAGATCCCGGCCACAGTTATATAATGGACTAGCTGCGCTGCCTGCGGTTTCACCCGCGCGGAGATATTGGATTTCATGAGTTTTATTTTTTTGCGTGGAACTCTAGTTCTTTTTCTAAAATAAAAGCCTAAGTTACTCCTTGTAACATCAGCTATCTGCCTGTGAAAGTCCCGTCAAAATCGGTCCAGCCGTTTCGGAGATTACCCGGAACAAACAGAGAGGTAGACAGACAAAAATTAAAAAAATTTTTTTTTTTGCATTTAGTAAAAAGTTGTTATTTCGATATTACAAACAGACACTTCAATTTTATTTATTTGTATAGATTGTAAAACTGTGCCCGCACTAATTCGCGTAATTTAAAAATCAATAGGACCACTATAACTTGTGGAATACCTATTATATAATTATACATACAATATAATTGTCGAATACTACCTTCTCTAATAATATATGCTAACGGATCTACTTAGATATTGATGCTAGGGGTCAGTGGCGGACTAGGCCATTGGAGGCCGGGGGCTACACGATCAAGTGAGCCCCCCTCTTCCCATTTTCTTGCTGTTATTATAATTTACATACATAATGGTGGGACAGTCAATACTCGGAAACAGCATTCAGCTCACCTCACACCAATGCAATGCAAAAAATAATAAAGAGTAATGAACAACACCTACCTATCTATATTTCCTCCACTTTCCACAGAATAAGTAACTGATTTCAAACTTTATTTACTTTATTATTGTAAAAAACCCATAAGCTTCAATTTAGAAAAACTTCTCTAGCACTATGCAACTGAGACAAATAAATAGTCAAAATATTGCTTAGTTTGTGATGAACGTATATATCTAAGTACTGATTCACTGAAGGCATTTGAAGCCCAGGGCTTCCGGTCTTGGAGGCCCCCAAATTACGAGAAATTCTTTTGAGTTTCGACCAGCCAGGCCATATTGTCTAGGGGGCCTAGCTCCAAGACCAGAGGAGGGGGCGGTCTGTCCCCTCCACTCCCTCCCTTTGACCGCCACTGCTAAGGGTCAGCTCACAGCTAGACACGATGCGAAGCGACGGACGCTTAATTGCTACGCACATAAAAAGTTTAAATTTTAGTGAGAGCACGAAAGCGAACTGGACAAGTGTCGAAATGCCACATTTGAATTTTTGGATCTTTTTGTTTAATAAATAAGTTCTATATTGTATCGCTATTATAAAAACTTGTTTGGCGTCTCCGTGTGAGCTGGCCCTATATAATATAAAAGGCATAATTATTTGCAACAGTTGTTGATTCTCACGGCTATCGTAAATTCTACAAAAAGAAAACTTTTCAATGCTAACTTCAACGTTTCTTGGAACCAGTATAAAAATGGTAAAGAAATAAAAAATAGAATAATATAGAAATACAACCTCGTAAAGGCCGAGAAGGACAAGCTCAGCAAGTACCTTGACTTGGCTCACGAGGTAACCGCCCGCGCCATGTGGAATGTTGATTAAACCATAGGACTAAACGATCATTGTGCCGATAGTTTTGAAAGACTGAAGCAACTTTTGACCACATTCTCACCTGGTGGAAAGTGACGATGCGGTCAAAAGTGTAGCACGCTTGCTCAGTAAATACCTAGTCACTCTTGAGTTGAAGACACCCGAAATACAAACGATGGCAGGGTGTTCCACTCCTTTGCCGTTCTTATAATGAAGGAAGAAGTAAAATTCTTAGGGCGAATTGATAGTATTTGTACCATAAAAGGGTGGCCCCTTCTAACGAAGAGCCTCGATCAACCTCTCAAGACGCTCTTACTGGACAGTTGGAGCAAGGGTCAGATGCAGAAGGCAGTACTCCTTGTCACGGCACGTATTGTCCGGAGGTTCCTCACTCTGCAGCCCTAACCACTGGTAGCTTGGGCCCTGCCCAGCGGCGCCGGCGGCGGCACCCTAGGTTTAGGTTTTTTATAATATTTTGTATTTTTATAGGAATATTGTAATATTGAAGTGAATAATAATATGTATAAAATAGAACATTTCCTTATGTACCTACTTCTAAGTAGATACTTCCTTTGAATGTCTGGCTGAACTCTGAAGCATGACAGAAGACTGTTGAAATAAGTACATACACAATAAAATTCTAACTAATTAAATAATTGAGACTATAGTACAATTTCTGATTAAACTCATTGAGCCCTACGTGTTTTAGGGGAATTTTAAAACTACACCTCATGTACCTAATTAGTTAAATGCTTGTTTACCAAGCCGGTGCGCGGCAGCGGCGCGGCGCGAAGCTTATAAGCTGCCATTACACGGTAATGCATGATTGATGGAGGCATTCATCATGGACCACGCGCTAACCATGATCACCACTTGATGACTTGACGCATATCGTAGGTACCGTGTAATGTGATGCTTGGTGAAAGTCCAAGCACTAACTGTGGTTTTAGAGAGAGTGAAAGAGACGGCACGGCAGCCGCTTCATCGATCTCTGGGCGCAAGTGATGTAGGTAGATATGTAGCGTAAAGCGGAGCAGACGTCACTTTGAGCCTAGGCAAGGCTTCGAGGGAGCGATTGCACAGCAGTTACCTTATACTCTCCCCTTTTTTCCCCTAGGTAAATCCTCATTTATACCTTTCTGCTGCGGGGGCGACAGAGAGGTTATGCCAGATACCTACTAAGTTCTCGTTTCAGAAACATGGCTGCCAAAATGTACAATTATTAGTACTATATTCCAGATGGTTTGAAACACTTGATACTAAATATGTTTAAGCACAAATTGCAGAAAATGTTTTTATTCTGTGAATTAATTTTTCAAATTTGATAAAAATAAACTCTAATTTCCCTTTTTTTAAATAATTGCTGGTTTATTGAAAGTTTTTTTACATGATTTGTTAGGTATCATTCTTGATGTGACTTGCAACTTTAGTTATGGAGTTATTTTCATTATTTTATTGTGAAAATTTATATTTCGATATTGCTTAATTTTTTGTTTTAAACTTGTTATAATATAATAGTATAGTTACATTAAACCACAGATCTATTGCAATAAATATTTCCACGCTTTTATAACAAAAAAACATGTGTAGCATAATATAGAGTATAAGACCTATTTCACCATTGTAATTTGTAGGTAAAGAGTATCATGTTTTATCTGCAAAAAATAATAATTTGAATTTGAAAAAAATATATTGAAAGTAACAGCCTATTGCTGTAGCTACTTGTCTGTTTCATGGATTCTTGATGGATTTACTTCAAGCCGCACTTGAGCGTGTAACGCTTCGTAATCCACGCTTGTTGCATAACCATGGTTATTTTACAACAAAACGCAAAAATGCTTTAGCGTGTAATGGGCGCTTTACAGAAGTGGTCACGGTCGGTCGAGTTATTGAGTGAGTCAGAGCCCAGCCTACGCTAGGAGCGTTGCTCAGCTCCCGGCCCTAATAGGCACAATTTGTACAGTCAGGTTAAAAATTATGAAATAATAATATTTAGAATTTAGCTACGAATAATTTAACATTTCTTGTAAACACTAGCAACCCCTACGATTTGAAACACCTGATTTTAGTTTTCGTTATACATATAATGTTGTATTTGGACGGACAACGTCATGTTATTATTATCTTTTTTAATCGTAGATACTGCAATGTTAGTGTAATTTGGTGTTATTTACTACGCGCACACAACCGCTTCGCTCGGCGGTGGGAATAGGACTGACTCATTTCACGTGACTCTTTTAGAGATCGAAACACTAATTAATAAATACTCTGTGATTTTTAATAATTATTTAGAGTCGTAAATCATATGATTCTTATAAAATTAATGACTTTTATTTTATACGCTTAATATTAATTAGGTACCTTCAACTATTACCTAATAGGCATGTCTAACTAACAATATTAACTCAACATTTTTATCTCGGACTGTACATCGACTTTTAGAAGTGTTAGGTACTTTTTTTCGCGCCGAGCGGAACCTAGGTCGAATGGGAGCTACACCAGGAGCGTTTGAATCACTTTGCTAAATTCATGCCAACGTATTCCCGTGTTATATGTTAGGCACGGAAAACATTAGAACCTATTTATTCAATATACCTGTTTCTCCAAGACCACCAGGTGCTTTTTGGGGAAACCGCAAGTTTTACCCCCAGCGCACCTAGTTTGCATTTTTGTAAGTATAAGTTTTAAATATCTTTTATTAAATACATTCATCTATATAAATAAATAAAATTGAAGTGTCTGTTTGTAATGTCAAAATAACAGCTTTTTACTAAATGTAAAAGTATATAGTTCATAAGTACGGTACGAATAGCAAAAATACAAGTTTTTAAATTTTTGTCTGCGGGTCTGTCTTTTTGTTCCGGCTAATCTCCGAAACGGATGGACTGATTTTGATGGGCCTATCACTGGCAGATAGCTGATGTTATAAGTAGTATGAGTAACTAAGGTTATACTTTTATTACGTGGGCTAAGCCACGAGCCAAGCGATAATTATATAGCGAACACTAAAGTTACTTACCTTCCAACAGCTTCTGATGAATGACAAGGCAATAGAGAGTAGGTACTTAGGTACACAGTCGACTGTCACCGCTCACCCCTGGCCTAGTAATGCTGGTGCCCGAGCCCCAACAATACCTAACTGTCACACGCGTGAAATATCGATCAACTTATAAAATTGCCCTTTAATTATGCAGCAACCCTATGGCATGTCAGTATTTTCCCATCTTTAATTTTTATACTAAGCTAGTAAAAACTTGAATATTTTGCGGAATGGTGGCAAAAATTACTTATTAGCACTAATTAGCTGCGGTTTTTTATGCGCGTTTTTGCAAAGGCGTGTTATACAAAAGTACTCTATGGGCGTGTTGTTATTGAGACAAGATAAAACCGAGTGGCACTTGCAGTGCATCGAGATGACCTTATTGGTCCTTCTTCACTCGGAGAAAAACAATTACGTGGAGAATGCCACAGTTATTTTACTTGTTGCGGCCTTAGCTATGTTAAACGTAATTTTATTGAGTTTAGGTTTTAGGTTTGTTTAAGTAAGTAGTACCTACATACATTTCATACACACCTAAGTAACCAACAGTACTTTTACTGTTATCTATTCAAGAATGTACCTACTGATTACCTGTTGTGGCAACAGGTAAATATACATTTAAAATAATGATAGGGAACCCTTAGCAGTTAACACGTGAATCAAAGAAATACAATCAAATCAACTAGGACGTTAATTAATGTGCAACCTTTGAGAAGTAGGTAGGTGTATACTGTATACATATTATATACAGCCTGAGTTTGAATTTGTATGTTATCAGGTACCTAGGTAGGGTACCACCCTAGAGGTCAACATCATTTACTTTACGAATTTTTGAAATTCAGAATTTTTCATTGAATAGAAAGCATTTAAAGTTTACGTCAAAATTCTACTACAAAACTTTCGGGCAACCACCCTAAGATCAGCTGATTCACTTGAATTATGTTGAACTTTGATGATGATTTTGATTAGAAGAGACTTAAAAACATATTCAGAAAATGCCACCGCACTTTCGTTGCAAGTGAATTTATTTTTATGTATGGAAATTTTGAATGACGTTTTTCCCACAACTTGTCGAAAACCATGGTCCTAATCACCCCCTTGGATAACATACCAATTCATAGTCACCATGTGTAGATATAGCCGTGAGGTAGTCCCCGGCAGCTATCAGAGTCACATAGACAAGACTTTTTTTGCGGTTATGTCTGTCACTGTCAAAAAGCTACCCAAGCAAAGTCGGGGCAGGTTGCTAGTTTTAAACATTTATATAGATACAATAGAAAAACCTTGGAAACTACAAAAACGAAATAAAAAGTTACTTCAAATTTCAATCAATACCTATAAACTACCTAGTGTGTTATCCATAACTGCTTCGACGAGGACAACCTAATATCATAGTAATAATATCTACCCGTGAACTGTTCCGTTAGGTACTAATCGATTACCCCAGACACGAGACAGACAAATTATACTGATGACATTATGATAGTCAGAACACTGTAAATTCAAATAAATGTTAAGAGTTTTTCTGCTGCTGGCTATTTTTACATTTTAGGTAGGTACTTATGGTAACGGCCGTGATCGCTCACGCCATCTCTTCCCGTGGGTACTGTAAGAGCCGGGAAGATGGAACATCCAAGGAATGGGTAGCACTCTCCTTAGGGAATATTATAATGTGATCACAAAGACGCCTGCCAAGCGCCAAGCGTGGTGCATTTTAAATTTAACCCAATTTAGTATATTTTCAGTAGTAAGGCTTGTACTACTATGTATTCCGTGTCAATGGTCGCAAACTTGCAAACCATTTCCAAACGCAAGATAGCCTTCCCTAATCTATGTCTATCGTATTCGCTATCTTGGACCACTGGATCGCTCAAGATCAGGCAATAATTGGTCAAACGGTAACCTATCTGCGGCGCAAGTTCGGATCTATTCGGGTCGATAAATTTCGATAATATTCGATCAAATTGACAGTTAAAATCGATAAAGTGGGTTTTATTCGACAAGATTGACCGTTAAAATCGATAAAGTGGGTTTTATCGATTTTAACTTTCAATTTTATCGAATATTATCGACCGAAAAGATCCGTACTTGCGCCGCTGGTATGTATAAAACAAATAATTAAAAAAGTGGGAACCGATTTCAATGAAAGTATCCCGATAAATTAAATTTAATCCCCAATTTTACAGTCGAGGGAGTGAAAGAGAGCTATATCTGGCCGTATTCGTTCTTGTCTGTTTGATGTTTCTTGGTTTTCCTTCAAGCTGCGCCGTGCGCGTGAGCATGTAATACCCACCTCGTAATCCAGGCTTGTTGCAAAACCGTGGTTATTTTGACAGCAAAATGTAAACATTCATTAGCGTCTAATGCCAGCCTTTTTTTATTTTCACAGCCAATTTAATTAATTGTTGTAGAATGACATTATGGTATTTAATTGAATGTAGGTGTTTTTATTGGGTTGCCCCGGCGACAAAACCGTTCATAGTTTGAGATAGGTAAACTGTCTGAAATATATGTATTAGTAGTACATACCTATCACAGAATATATAATAGTACAAAACTAGGTAATATCACATAATAAAATGTAATCACTTATTAAAATGTAAGTAGGGAGACCGTAGCAAATACATCTAGCTTGCTGACCTAGTAAGATTTTTTGTAGTTATTTTAATTTAACATTTTTTTTATCTAAAGCGTGCCTGCATGTTTATTTTAATTCACTCGGAATGATATCCGAGAACAATGATTCCGAGTGAATAATAACCACCCTGCTGAATCCTGTTGATTCTAGAAATAGGTACCAAAACACAATTTAAACTTACCTGCCATTCCGGCGCTGCTCATTCTTCCACGAGTAAAATCAATTTTGGTAAAAATAAAATACTGGGTTCGCAAAAATAAAAATACAGTTGAGCTGTATTTTATTTTACTTCAAACAAAACGTCATAGAAAAATGAATGACGCAGTTTAATATTTTTAATATGATAGACTCTTACCAAAGAGTTTGTTACTGTGGTTATTCCTCATAAAATGTAAAAACTAATATCTCTGACACCTATTAAACCTACATCATACAAGCAGTAATTTGCAACCATTACTGTGTTCCACGCTCAGGCTTGATGAGCAGAATAGCAAGGGAAATTGCTGGGTTAGACAAGAACGGCAATATGGCCAGATAGTCCTGTCTCGAAGCCCTGCCTGGGCTCAAGGCGACGACTGCTCAGCTCAGCTACATTTTTTTATGCTATTCTGGTACTGAGAGGAGCTGGTCGTTTGCCTGATGGTGAGCATAACGCCGGCCCATAACCAGAACTTTGAAACACAAAGGCCTGCGCGGCACTGCAGTGCACTCGTAGGTCGTTACCCTGGGACATTAGGTACACATTAGGTACATTAGGTACTAGGTAGGACACATTAGGTATTAGAGTCCGCGCGACGACTGAAGTCCTGCGGAATAAAGAGGTACTAAAATCGCCCTATCTTCGAATTTATTCATACATCTTGAGAAGTATTGGAATACTTTAATATTTTATACTTTAATACGTGGAAGGGAAAATGGAAATGGAAGGGAAAAGCAAATGTCACTTCCGTTAGCATGCTAATGTATTCTGTGGTCCTTTGTCATTATTAAAGTAATGTCAATTGTCAATGTCAACGACAGTGAACTTCAAATTTGTTAACTTTTTTTTTAATGATTTATTTCTTGACCTGGATACATAGTCCTTAAGTCGCAATATTAGAAATAATTTTCGAGTCGAAGTGACGCTTCAGTAAAGCGGTGGATACTTTACTGAAGCTTCTATGGAGTTTTGGATAGAGTTATTATACATTAACACTCGAAGAAACATAGGTTTTAGTAAATAACACAAAATCAACAACATTTTCGCATTCCCGCCAAACCTCTCAAATGTCAATTTTTTTTGTATATAGGTATATGTAGGTGTATAACAGAAAAAATAAACAACATAAACTAAAATAACTAAATAAAATACACACTAATTTATTTACAATCTTAATCTAATAATCCGCTACCAGTAGGCAAAGTTCCCAAAATGCTGGCAGCATTGCCACGTTGAATGGAAATTTTTTTTAATTTATTATGTATCCAGGTCAAAAAAAAAAAAAAAAATTGACATTTGACATTTCACTTTTCACTTTTCAGTAAACAAAACACTAAACAGTTTCAAAACATTATTTTTGGAAACTTATTTGTTCATTGCTTCTGTAAAATGTAAATATTGTACAACGTTATATTGTGCCCCTTTTAAGTTGTAACCGTATCTATCATTTATTACCAGTACCTGTCTATAGACAAAATTTATTTTCTCAGATTCAATAATGGCATCAGGCAAAAGAGCCCACGGCAAACGTTGCAATTACCACGTTCAAAAAAACTACGCGGAATCTCTCAACGAGCTGAGTATCCAATCATCTGAAGACAGTGACGACAGCAGTTCGGACGGCGAAGGAACAGAAGCCTTTTTCCCTGTTAGTATGTGGGATTTAAACCACTGTGATCCCAAGAAGTGTTCGGGTCGGAAACTCGCGCGCCATAACCTAATAAAGAATCTGAAACTTGGTCAGCGCTTTCATGGCCTTGTCCTATCGCCAGTTGGTACTCAATGCGTCAGTCCAAATGACAAAGATATCATAGAGAAGTTTGGAATAGCAGTGATAGATTGTTCATGGGCGAAAATAGACGAGACACCATTCAGTAGAATGAAATCGCCACATCCAAGATTACTACCGTTTTTAGTTGCGGCAAATCCCATCAATTATGGAAAGCCATATCAACTGAGTTGCGTTGAGGCGTTAGCTGCTGCCATGTTCATCACCGGCCATAAAAAAGAAGCTCAGTTCTATCTCTCAAAGTTTTCTTGGGGCCATTCGTTTCTGGAGCTCAATTCGGAAGTTTTGGACTTGTATGTGGAGTGTACAGATAGTAAGAGTGTAATTGAAGCTCAGACTAAGTTCTTAGAAGCGGCAGAGAAAGAGAAAGAAAATAATGATCGGCCCATGTGGCCACCCAGTGAGTCGGAAAGTGAATCTGATGATGCTCCATAGTGCTTTTACTTTTTGTATAATGTTTGAAATTTGTAAATAAACTACCTATGTACTAAGAATATTTGTACTCAATATTTTTTGCATTTTACCTTAGTTCAAAATGATAGCAATGTGTAATATTTAATTTATATTGTGTATAAGTAATAGATTTATAAAAAGCTAATTCAATTTAATATTGGCATAGTCCAAACAAATGTTATGAATACAAAATTAATCCTATCTGTTATGTTTTCACACCTTAACTGCTGCACCAATTTTGATGTATTTTGGTATAGAGCTATCTATCTCTAGCTAGATTGGAAAAGCGCTTAGTTTTCAATACTTTTTATCCTGATTCCACTTGTGTGAAGCTACATGGAGAAGTTAGTCTTACTAACTATTTCGAGGAAATAGGCATTCTAACCCTGGCATAGCTATATAATATATTTAAAACCAATAAATTGTTCCTTACTAATGGTGTCAGATTCTACAATATAATTCCTAAAACAATAACTGAATTATCACAAGGAAATTTTAAATGCAAATATGGTTAAGAATGTATTAATTAAAAAAAATATAGGATTATGTAGATGACTAAGGCATGAAGGCAAAAAGCCCAGGAGTCTCGTGGCAACTACTTAAATTTTAAGGTGCATCCCTGAGTGAATGACCATCATCTGATTCCCTGTTTGATATTGGTCTATATAAGTTTGGGACAGGCACGACTCACACAAGCCATTTAACTTTCCTAATCCCCTATATATAATAATATATAGAAATTAAGTATGTACTCTGTGAGGCCCCTTATATTATATTTCTCTATGAGGCTAACCCAAAGAGTAAAATAACATGGCACTTGTTCAAAATTCCGCGCCATCCAACGATTTTAAGTTGAACTAACATGGGTTTTATACTGTAAGCACGAACACAAGCGCCAGTTTTGTCATTTTACAGTTGTACGAAAAGACCAACAGGTGGCGTGGCGTGACAGTAGAATCTAATTACAACTTTTTTGGAGTCCTTGCCTGCTGCCGCTTTCGCGTTTCAAGTTCTGTGTGAATGCGGTGCGTCCGCTTCGCTTTAGTTTGCTTTTGCCCCTTGATTGTGTGAGTTGTTTGTGTTGCGTGCAGTGCCGTTTTCAAACTCGCGGAATAACTTATTTATCACTTACTTTTGCGTGAATTTGTGCTGGTAATAGTTTGTGTGTGTTTGTTAGTGTGTTGTGTGCGATCTTGGAACTTTCGTCGGGTAGGAGTGTACTTTCGGAAGTTTAAGGTAAGTTTGTCCGTTGTCTTGGCTGCAACCTGTCACGCAGGTGTCTCGCATGTCACTAACCTCGGTCGAATAAATACTACTACATCGTGCATCGATTTATATTAAATATATGTTACCTAGAGGCGCTTTTAATTCATGATTTTAGTTTTACGTGCTGCTCTATGTAGAGCTGGGATAGGTTGAGATGTCAACATTTTTTAACTTTACCCCTACTCTATCGCTTGAAGTAGGACTACAAAATCGTTTACTGTCACTTTAGTGTGCTATTAAACTTTTGTCCTAGAGTCTTGTTACACACTCTCAGTTTTTCTGTAGTAGAGCAAAGTACTTTTGTTAAGTTATTTTTTTTAATGACGTCATTGTTGTTTGTTTGAATATTTCAATAGATTATAATGCGCGATATGACTTTAATTCTAATAATTATCTGCCAAATGGGGATAATGAAGTATGCAATAGTTAAACTAGGCTGGTAGGTACATATTATGGTGCCTACTTCTACATAATTACCTACTTACTTCTAAAGATTTGTTTAGTAGGTTGGTAGTGTAAGTGTACCTACCTATCTATAGTATATTTGGGCGCTTTTCCGAGCGGTATGATCTCTAAATCTCAAAAATTTACTTACAAAGAGTTTAACTCTATGATAAGTTGTATAACTCTCAGTAGTCTACCTACACATTTATTAGGTACCTACCTATATGCCTACAATTTTTTTTTATCAATATAGAAACTGCGTTACCGTTAGCTGTGAACCTCTTTTAGCCCACTCCCCAACATTAATGATTACACTGTAGTGTAGTAACAGACTTCGAATATATCTAGGACCGAATTGAGGTATTTTGGAGTAAGTATTCAAAAATACTAAGGTTTAGTGTCTCAGGTTGCAAAACTTTATTATTTAACATCATGTTACATATTTATATTTACATACGATCTAGGTAGGTGGGTAGGTTCTAGGTCTAATTTGGAACAATAAAACTGTGACAAACTTTATTTTATACTAGCTGCTGCCCCGCGGTTTCACCCGTGTGGAGATTTTGGATTACATGGTTTTTATTTATTTGCGCGAAACCCTAATTATTTTTCTAAAATGAAAGTAGCCTATGTTACTCTTTGTAAAATCAGCTATCTGCCAGTGAAAGTCCCGTCAAAATCAGATCAGCCGTTTCGGAGATTACCCGGAACAAACAGACAGACAGACAAAAATTTTAAAAATGGTTGTTTTGTTATAGGTTCCGTATATACTTTCATATGCATTTAGTAAAAAGCTGTTATTGTGATATTACAAACAGACACTTCAATTTTATTTATCTGTATGGACAAGGGATGTGACTGAAAATAATGTAATTTAAATTCAATGTTCTTTACTCACATGGGCCTTAGCAGAGCGCTCATGAAAGTTTAAGGGCTAGGTGTCCATTCCAAGTAGGTATACAACCTACGTAGGTAAGAGACAATGTAGAGGCCGGTACAGCACTGTATAGAAGACTGACATGCAACTTGAAGATGTCCAGGGAAACGCTGATTCAGGCAAGGAGTTTCTGCTATTTCGCTCACTAAGCCTATTACCGTTGAACTGCTCCATGCAAGATTACGTTGAACCGTTGGATGCGTGAGGCGAGTAGCCGATCCAAGTGGCGTTCTATGGGGGAAGTCTATATAGTATATATTTTCAGCAGTGGACGTCTTCCGGCTGATGATGATTAAGCCTATTACGCTCCCACTGCTGGGATACCGGTCTTCTTTCAGAGAGAGAGAGAGAGAGTATTCCATAATCTGCCGCACGGGCCAGTGCGGCTTGGTACAATTCTGTTCATTAGCGGTACATACACATACCTTACCTACCCTGTTCAGAACTAAGCTTTATTTTTTACCGCCTGTGGGAGAGAAAACCGACTGAGCACGAAATTTCACACAAATTCGGGCGATAATAAAGCTCGATATTTTCCTTTACCCATATTAGCGTTAATAGGTAGGTACTCTTTCATTTTTGTCAAAATGTTAATCATGCAAAAACTGTAACGTGTTGTGATGTCCTGAAATAAAAGTATTTTCTTTTTAACCGAAGTAAAAAAAAAAGTTATAGTTATAGGTACCGTATATACTTTCATATGCATTTAGTAAAAAGCTGTTATTTTGATATTACAAACAAACACTTCAATTTTATTTATTTATATAGATAACTGAAATAGCGATATTCTAATCATTTAATAAAGTAGACAGAGCAATACGACCAGCATGCACCTACTTACCTAACTCAAATCAAAACGAGCATATAACATCTATTTCTGTCAATATAGAATATGGAACAGCATTTTGGGAACGTTGCCTACTGGTAGCGGATTATTAGATTAAGATTGTAAATAAATTAGTGTGTATTTTATTTAGTTATTTTAGTTTATGTTGGTTACTTTTTCTGTTATTAAATTTTAAAAAATGTAGAATATTGTAGAGATACATACGTTTATTTTATTTATTTATGAGACGACTGCGTTACAGTAGAGTAAATCTTAAATTAAATAGTATTGTAGTCATTTTAAAGTGTCCACTGATAGAAATAAGTATACATATTATTACCTAAGTATATATGATTTTGAACTTGAAAAAGTGTTGCAAAATCGTGTGTGTATTATAAATGCCTAATAGGTTCCAGCCTGCACTCTCCCGGCACATTCAGCGCTCTTTCTATTTATACGTCTCCTGCGCGAATCTTATAAAAAAGGTGAAGTTACTACAATTGGACCTACATGGTTTAGTTTTTTCATTTACTGGCAGTTAAAAAAGACAAATTTTAAAATAATGTACATTTCATGTCTGTTCTGACAGATATTCAAAGATGTTATGACAATTGGTTGTAAGGAAAGAAATCAATGTGTTGAATTTTCTGATATATTTTACCTGGGGAGGGAAATTATTAAAATGTTTAGGAACAGACGGAAAGAACATTTACTTTTAAATTGTCGCCCCGGCCTATAAATGTGTGGCCGGGAATTTTTTGTATCGTATGTAGTTTGTACTTTCTGGTAAGTTTATTTTCAGTATCTTGCCTGTGGTTTCACCCGCGGCGTACTCTTTTTTATCCTTATCGAATTTAAATTTTAAGTCTGTAGATCTAAGTCTGTTTCTGTAGCAAATTTCAGCTCGCGCGACAGCGACTAGTGGTAGGCTACCTATCAAGAGGAAAATTGTAGTACGAATTTTTAATGTAAGGTTAAAGTAATACTGCTCTAAGAGATGGTGGTAAGCTCAGATCAGACAAACAAGGGAGATATGCCCGTTCGCGTTCAAAATATATTTCCATTTTTCATACATTTTTTTCACCATTCCGCTAAACCGCTGCATAATCTGTAAGTACGGCACACCTCATTTTTTTGCATAGTAAGAGACTTACAGCCACATAAATAAACTTAATAATAGTCCACAGGCAAAAAAATGGGACAGCAAGGCCGTCTGCAAAGTGAATTCGATTAAATGTATCTGGCCTGATTTTGGGGCTGATTGCTTTCGCACCCGCTACGGCCTTACCACATCTCCTTGTTTCTATGATCTGTGGTGGTAGGCCTCCTGAAGCTAGACACGTATCTCTACTTCCACAGTAGCAGATGCCGCCGTGCGTTCAGCAATTGCAGCTTAAATAAATTAGTATTTATTATTAATTAGTATTATATCTAAAAAAAATGTTTATTTAATCGCGCTGAAAATATGTAACTGAAAACGTTTAGCTGAGATTTGGTATGTACAGACAGATAAGTAGGTGCTTTGGTTCAGCACAACGGGATGAAAAGTGGTAAATTTCATCCCGGAAAAATGCAATGTTGACGGTGAAAACGCGAAACTGCGGGTGAAACTACTGAGCGCCAGATTACATTGCTAGTTTTAATTCGTATAATAATAGTAAAATATCCAAAGCTCCCCCTTGCTGTAGAATTTAGATCATTCCTTTCCAGCTTTACCTACATATTTATTTAACTTACTTTAAGCGCACAATAGGTTTTTCTGAAAAAAACAAAAGGCCGCAATAATTTAATTATTTAATTCATTTAATTTTTGTCTTCTAATGGTGACCGCACAGTAATACGCGCCGTACGCATCGCATTTTTTTATTTGTTTTACTAAATCCTATTTTGGACACTAAGCAATAAGGTTTTAATTGTTAGGCAAATCTACGCACGTATCCGCGCCGGCAGAATTTACCCGAATGACATCGGAGGTTCGGTTGCCAGATGCGGACGGAGCATTTCGATGACGTGACGGATCGTTTGACAGGTATTTGATAGGACGATGTTTTTAAAAGCCTATACGCACACGGGCCATGCGCTACAACCACAAATCGCCGCCACCAAGTTGCGGATTGTAGTTTTCGCACATTTTCTATGAGCGTGCCGCACACAGTGGCGCCAGTGGTCGCTAATGACTACACGTCACGAAACGCTTTTGCCACATTTGCACTCGCGCGATACCTCGCCTCCACACTTATTGTCAGACTATTATGATACTATGTGGTAGGACTAACTCTTCTGAGAGTGTCCGTCTGGGCTGGTACCACCGCTTTGCTCGTGAAGTCTGCCGCCAAGCAGTAATGTGCAAGCATTACTGAGCAATGGGTTAAACAGATTTTCGTGGAAAAATATTTTTTCCAGACAAGCTTTTATAAAATAATACTGTAATCTCTTGGCCACCTTCCGGCTCCATCGTGAGGCTAGCTCTGTGATATCATTATATTGCATTGTCATCCGATTTACATAATATATACCTATGTAAAATTTCGACTCAACAGGGAAGCGGGTCAAATTTAGCTTGCAAGATTTGAACTAAACAAACAAACATACATACATACATACATACTTTTACGTACATAAAATAAAAGCTTATAATAAAAAAAGAAACGACCGCAACGTACTTTTGTGCACCACCGACCACAAGTGACTGTCGCGCTTTTCCGCTACTTCAGCCGCTTCTAACTTCACATGGATGGCGGCATTTTGTAGCTGTATAGCGTGGCCCGCGTGCGGTAAGGGTAAAACAACTGCCGAGAGACCGGATTAGTTATATTTCTAAATTCGAGTAAATACTGTCTACCGAATGAAACTAGAGGTGTGATAAGAATGATTAGTACCTACCTTCTCATCGAGTGACCTCGGACCTATTCTATTTTTATTTACTTAATTCATACAAATAGTTATATTTGATGGAATTAAGAGTTACTTTACGGAAGTCCATTTGAAATTGTGATTATTGATTATTGTGACTGCATGACGTTGATAGAATTAATTTAATTTGTAATTTAGTCTTTGTAAATTTGATAATTGACATTCAAACAAAGTGCATTTTGTTCTTGAATAAGTAGTACAATACAATAAGATATATATAATGTGGGTAATTTATAGTGTCTAATAGTCTAATGGCTGGTTAGCTAAACCTGGGTTAGTTTGTTATATACCAGTATAACAATTTTGTTATTAATAATTTTTCCAAAGTGCAGTTCCACTGTATTTACCTAAATTTGATGATTTTGGCGTGATTCTGATTCATGTTTTACATATTTACTTTTCTATTTCATTTATACTACATATATATATTTATTGAACACTGTACTAAAAGGATAACAGTTTGGTTTTGTGGTTTGGTTCGCAGTTCGTAATTTGACGATGCTTGCGTTCAAATTCAAAATACTTATTTGAATTTATAATATAGATAATTTTTATTTCGTGTACTTGTCGTAAACGTATCTCGTAACATACTATAGGCATTGAAGATATTTTCGGTATTCGCTGGCGGTTGCAATTGCAATCATATTACTAAAATTCTATCCTAACTTGTTATATACAACTAAGACTATAAATTCCTGGAATTCGTTGATAAGAAATATCGTTTCAGGAAAGTAGGTTTAATTTTTACACGTCTTCCCACATCGCATTGCACCTGAAGCCCATCCACTTTTTTTGACATATTTAATCGAAGCAATTGACTTGCACTTGACAAGCAGTTAGACTTCTGAGAACAAACTTACCAAAATTATAATGGCATCAATTTATATACGTCTGTCTTCACCACAGTCTTAGTATGGCTGTGATGATTCAGGGAAATGTCTAACAGGACGTTATCTGACAATTGAGAGATCGGCCCTTAGTGTTTGAAATAACACAAGTTTGAAATATCTTATTGATAGGCAGATGCCGCTTTATGTAAAAAAATACAAGAACAGCAATACAACCAGCTAGTGCTGTCTCTTTCGCTCCTTACCTGAGCTCAAAGTGACGATGGCTCCGCTTTATGCAGACCGTAGACGCTTATGCAAACGTGCGTTTGCTTATCAGAATAACAACGCTTTTGCATCAAGCGCGGATTTCGAGTATCTCGTAATCGACGCTTGATGCAAAAGCGTTGTTATTTTGACAAGCAAACGCACGTTTGCATAAGCGTCTACGGTCTGCATTACGCTATATACATCACTTGCGCGCCACCGCGTATTTACCGCGGCTTCTGCACTGAACACGCAATGGTTGTGAAACTATTTTTTGAGTAGATATTGTAGAAGCGTTGCCTAACTGCACTAGCTCTAACCATGGTACGGTTAGCACTCGGGCTAGATTTCTACCAAGCTCCACCATAGACGGTACGACATGCGTCAAGCGGATCGTGGTATGTATATCCATTGTTTTCTCGTGGTCCCGTTTGATCCATCAACCATGCTTTAGGTGTACGGGCTGCCTTATGCGATTCGTACTGGCGGCGCTTGCGGCGCGCATTAGTGCGTCCACCATATTATAGTAACAACTGGAAATAGGTTAATAATTGGATACGGTTGGTGACTTCTAACTCAGAACTTCTGAGGAGAAAAACCCAGACCCTGCTCCTCGTAGTAATCGTTAAGAAGTAGATAGCGGTGCCTGAATCGATGTACCTTTATGATTCGATATTGGTATTTTTTTTTCGCTTAATATGTCTCTCAACATGTGAACAGGTACTCTGTTTAATCCTATGGGAGTATTGTATAAAGTATAGGAGGCTGATGTTCTAAGGTGTCATTACTCGTTACAAGAATCATTAAGGCCTTTTTTTAAATCGTGGATCACGGAGTTGAAAATAAAAAGTAGGATTATATAACTGTGTGATATTGTGTCAGCTTTATCTTTGGGCTCAAATTCAGTTTATGTGGCATTGTGTTTTGTGTACCAGAATGATGTTGGAATGTTTTAGCTACATATGGCTTTTGATTTGGCTAATGTTGGTCCACTTTACAGGTGCATTATCATGTGGCAAGTCCTGTGAAAAATATTTATCTTACTTACTACCTATACGTGAAGTCACTTTAATTTTTGGAGAAGTTTATTTTGGTAGTTCTTTTTCGCTTTGAATTACAATTGTGTGAATAAGGCACGTATAACACAACATAATGAAGCCGTCTCACGAAGACTTGACAAGTCAAAGCTGCTCTTGCACTTCTTGTTTTTATAAGAGAGAGTCGGAAAAATCATTTCTAAGGCATAAGCTTTTACCAAGCTCGAATAAAAAGAAAGTGTTCTCGAACAAGAATGTACCAATGCGGGAACAGAAGTTGCTCGACAAGTTAGTTAGGACTAGAGCTGTTTATGATGATATCAGAAACCAACTCCTCTCTGACAGCAATATAAGTCCTGATTTAAAAGCACCAAAACGTAAAAGCAGAGATCTCAATGACTCAGAAAGAAGTAGTGATATTTTTCATATTGTTAACTTAATTGACAAAGGAGCTACGGGTCAAACGCCACTAAGTACATGTTGTAGTTGTTGTTCTTGTGATTCCAAATTACAACTGCAAAGTCACGCTTCTGAAGTACATCGTAATAGAGAGTCAGATACGGGTTCGCGTTCAATAGCGTTACAAAAACGTGAACGCTCAAGACATCAAAAACCAAGAGGCCATCGAATTGAAAATCATTTGCAACATAAAGCTAAAAAAATAAAATCCGATCCCTGTTCTTGTATTTTGAACTCCGCCGGATTGCTAAAAAGTTCAGTACAGCCAGAACTTGTTGCCAAACCAAAATATCCCAGAAGTAATCGGAAATTAAAACATGCCTATCATAAAATAGAGTCTGGCATGGGAGAAACCGTTAGAAAATCAGGTACAAAAATAAAACAGACTAAAAGAAAACTTGGACATGGATTACAAAATTCATTAGATAGTATAAAAACCACTGAAAATAAAATGAAAGAAACAATCAGTGAGAGTTTTAGAAAATTTATTCAAAACGCTAAAGAAAGATATAGCGGAGAACTGGAAACAGCTGAACTAGTAGAACTTTACGAAAATACATTCGGTAAAAATCTTCGGTTATATGATTGGTTGGACGACTATAGTGAAGATATACAAAAGCAGAAAATGTTGGATAAGTGGACGTGTGACTTTGAATGTGATCCCAAAGAATGTGAACCAGCAGAATGCTTACAAAAGAAAAAACGAAATTTACATAAAGGAAGGGAAAAAAGAGACGATGGTTTGAAAGGTGAAAAACATCAGTCTAATAAATCAGAAACTAAAAAATTAGAAACTAAAAAATCAGAAACTAAAAAATCAGAAACTTCAATTGCTTGCATTTGTGGCAATAATATTTCAATCAAAAATAAAGATGTGTCTGTCAAACCGGAAATTAAAAGTCAGAAAATATCTTCAGAGAATTTAAAGGACGAAACTGCTTCAGTCGAGCAACTTGCTAGCTTTCAAAGTAGCAAAAAAGGGAAAACAAGACGCCATACAACTAGAAGCGTCATACAACCAGAAAAAATAGAAACTAAAGAATCACAAACTAAAAAATCAGAGCCTAACAAATCTGAAACTTCAATTGCTTGCATTTGTGGCAATAATATTCCAAACAAAAGTAAAGAAATCACGGTCAAACCGGATATTAAAAGTCAGAATATATCTTTAGATAATTTAAAAATACAAACTGCTTCAATCAAGCAACTTTCTAACCTTCAAAAAGGCAAAAAAGAGAAAGTAAGACGTCATACAACTATACAAATAAAAACAAAAAGAAAACATAAAAAATCTGAAGTAAAGTCTCATGCGTTAGTCACGGCAAAAACAATTACACCAATATCAAGTTTTACTCCTAAAGAAAGACTGTCAAAAACTACGTTACAAGCTCCGCAAGTTACATTGGCACCTTCTTCGGCGGCTGCTAAACCACATCTCCAGAAAACTGCCCGGCGACGTACAGCAAAAGAAAATACACATATAGTCAATCATGATGATACTAACGAAAAACCTTTAGACAGCGGACGACAAGCTGTTAGAATAGGCTCGTCTTTTAATTTCAATATTGAATTTTATAAAGATAAACCAGCTCCTAAAGATCGGGATGAAAGACGAGTCAAAGTGCGCCGTAAAAATCAAGAAACAATACCAGTCCAGATACGGACACTTCACAAAACATCTAGCACTAATCAAAGCATGGGAAAATATGATCAACCGGAAGGTTATGATTTAAAGCGTTGTTTTTGTACACTGAGATTAAAACGGAAAAAAACAAAAACTAACAAAACGCACCTAAACCTTAACAAGAAAAACATATCGGCGACGAAAAGTTTGCAGACTATGAAACTGACAGCTGTACCGCTACCTGTATTGCTTCCCTATGAATGTGAACTGATGAGCTGCGTTCCAGGAGAATGTGATCCAGTGGAATGCGAGAAAAGAATAAGGCGACGTAACATTAGGCATCATTCTGTTTATACCAACACCCAGATTCCAACTTACAGTTCCAAATCAACTACAAGTTTAGCATCTAAAACAGTTTCCATTGGTGAAGTGGTAAAATTACCTCCTAATTTACCGTCAAGAGAATATAAAAAATATTTACAGCGGGAAACTGTTGTAAGATTTTCAGAAGAAGGTGCAAAAAGCAGAAGGCGACAACCAGTTCGTATTGGTTCAACATTTAGTTTTAACATAGAATTCTATAAAGGCGACCCTCCTAATCATGAGTTACGGGCCACCAAAACTTGGAGTCCTCCACGCAAAGAAACTATAAAATTAGTAAAAAAGGGTAAAGGAGATGCCAGAAAGCAACAAAATAAAACTATCCGTGAGCAAAAACTTCATCTGGTTCATAAAACTTCTCAAATTAGCACTTTTCAAAAATCAAAACATATATTGACTGAACATAATTTACGGCGATGTTTATGTACTTTAAAACTAGCTAAACCAAATCTTAAGAAGATTCGAGCACGGAAAATTACTTTTACATCTTTTCAAAGTTTACCGGTTGAAAAAGCAAAAAACACAAGTTTAGAGAAAGCCAATGAAGAAAGTGATAATAGTCGAAACATAAAACGTGGTGAAAAAAGTACGGAAACAGAATATCGTGTAACGAAATCTACTTCCAGTATCACAAGAAGGCCAAACATAAACTCGAAGACTCACAAAGTACAATCGGCATTAGTGACAACAAAAAAACAAGTCCAAAAAGACCATGCAGTTAGGCAGCATAGACGACCAACACTTTCATCGAGTAGTCCTAATAGACAAGCTGTGAAACTAGGATCTAGTTTTAGTTTTGACATCGAATTTGTTAAAGATAAATCACTACCTTCTGGACGTTCTCCATCGTCTAGATATTATGAAGAACGCAGTAAAACAGTAAACAAATTGCCTAAACACCTAATACGGAAACCATCACTGAAAGAACATGGTTCTCAAAGAGATATTCACAGTAACAAAAAAAAAATATCGACTTTGGCGAAAGCTAAAAACAAAGGCGTGATGAACTCGGTCATGAAACGGTGTCTATGCACTCTTAAACTGCAAAAATTCGGTAATATCAAGCAAACACATCCAATATCTATCGTCATTACAGAAATAGAAAAGGATGAAAAAGAAAAGAAAAACAGAATTGACAAAAAACATACTGCTACAAAGCATACTAGTACAGATAGAAAACTGAATACAATGCAATTAAAACCATACGAAAATTTAGAGCCGTACGAGTGTGAACCTTATTTTTGCGTCCCTGGAGCATGTGATCCACATCAATGTGCCGAAAGAATTAAAATGCGTAGTAAATCAAAATCAAAAGAATTCGGCATGACGACAAATAAACATAAAATGAATTCTAGGTCAAGCGACACGAGCTCTCTAGACGTAGGAAAAATGAAAAATGCACAAAATCAATCTTACTTTATAACGGAACCCACACAAATAAAGAAAAAACGTAAACGTTCTAAATACACCACTTCAAACTCGAGAACAAAAACTGAATTAGCGCACGGAGATCCATCGCGTCAATTTTGTCGGATAGGTTCAAACTTCAGTTTTGAAATAGAAATATATAATGAAAAATACTCTCAAAATAATTTGGAGAGAGCATTGAAACAAAAAAATACTACATCAAAACCATCTATTCTATTAAAAAATACAGGTGAGAATACATTTGTGCGATCAGTAAAGAGAAGTGAAACTCAGTCAATGACGGTAAAAAAGTTAAACAAAGCATCGGGAATACGGCCTTTATTAAAAAGATGTTTTTGTACCTTGAAGCTGCCCAACAAAAACAGGAAAATAAATACACGTAGTAATATGAACACTACATTCATTGAAACTACTGTTATGCCTGCTCAAGTATTTTATAAAAAAGATATAAAAAGCACTAAAGCGGATCATGTATTAATGTCAGACAATAGTAAGTTTAACTGTTTATGTTGCAATGCAGTTAAACGAAAAAAATTAACAACCAGTAGCATTGTAAGCAAAATTTTAACCACCGATATAAATGTCAACCAAACACAATTAATGCAAATAGACGCATTTAGAAGTTCTTTTTATGCGATGAATTTACAAGTGCAACGTAAATTGAAAAAAGGATATAAACTTGAACCATACGAATGCGAACCAGGTGTATGTGTACCAGGCCAGTGTGATCCTATTGAATGTCAAAAACGAATAGTGAAACGTTTGATGAGAAAAGCTTCCACGATGACCTCTATGAGCTCGAGATCAATATCAAGTGTGGCAGATAGTTTATATCCACATTTAGAGTCTCATAAACACCAGAACAGGGAACATGTATCAAAGCCAAAAACTGTAACTGGACGCCATGTACTAAAAAATAAATCATATCCACGAAGTCGAAAACAGGCGGTTCGTGTTGGTTCTTCTTTTAGTTTCAACATTGAGTTTTCTAAAGGTAAATCTGATACTGAGAAAAGGCCTATACGAAATAAAAGAAATGAAGTCACATCTGGGGGTACAACATCAAATGAAGAAAAGCGTTTAAAAACAAAAGGTACTGTAGGTTATAAAGTTGGTAATCATAACAGAGATTCACAATCATCCACGTCAATGCGTCACAAAGGATCTAGTGTAATACCCAAGCATAAACGATGTTTTTGTACCTTGAAATTACAAAAAAGAAGTAACTACCAAAAAGGTATTGATTTTGAAATGAAAAGAGAGCCGCATGCAAACATTGTCAAATATACTACTAGAGCACAAAACACGAACAAAATAAATTCATATAATGTACGTGATCTTGACCCGTACGAATGTGAACCTAAGATATGTGTCCCGGGTGAGTGCGATCCATATGAGTGTTTGGAAAGAATAAAAAGAAGACGCCATACTAAAGATATTGGTACTGGAGCGGAGTCACGGAAATCTTCTGTGTCAAGTATTACCACTAATTTCAATAAACCTACTAGAGACAATATGGTCCAAAATAAACGAAAAAAAACAAGACAAACAAGAAGATCGAAATCAATTGTTAAAACCACTGGCAAAAATTTAGATCGCCTATCTCGACAAGTCGTTCGTATTGGATCCAGTTTAAGCTTCGAAATAGAATTTTCAAAAACTAAAGGTCCTCCTACTACCAACCAAAATGTAAAAGGACAATCAAAAAAGCTATATTCAAAAAAAAATGCTGGTAACGCTGGTGAAATAAAATTAAGATCGAATGACAGAAATCAAAATACCGACGTTTTATTTCGTAATTCTGAGTCTCAAATAGATGTCGTAAAAAAAGAACACAGAGCATCTGGGATGGGGCCAATATTGAAACGGTGTTTCTGTACACTAGGACTCCAAAAACAAAGACTTAAAGAAAACAGACCTGAACACAAAAAAATACCTAATGCTAAAGGTACTGAAATGGTATCACGTGGAACTGAAAGTACAATTGTTAAATTAGTGACGAATGTCAAAGATGCAAATAATGAAACCAGAACATATAAATTAAAACCATATGAATGTGAACCGGGTATATGTAGTCCTGAGCAGTGCAATCCCTATGAATGTGAGAAGTTAATTAATAAAAGACTACAACGAGAAAATGGTACCTCAACACATACACCCCGACTCAAGTCGACTGCGACCAGAGCTAAACAGAGAAATAACTTTGATAAAGATAACCATGATGGTATCAATCCACGTAATCGTGAGAGACCTACAGTGCAAAAGATACAACGCATAAAGCCTTCCAATAACCTTAAACAAGCTAATCATGAAAAACAAGTTGTTAGGATTGGTTCAAATTTAAGTTTTAACGTAGAATTTTACAAAGATACATCTTTGAGTCCTGTTATTAAAGGTACTAAACGAGTGATTTCTAATCCGACGTGTAATAAATATGGTAAGAAAATCGCAGAATCTAAATTAATTAAAGATAAATTTGTTACAAGTAATAAAGCTAAGCTTGTACATCATCACGCGCAATATGATAGACAAAGTATGGATTCAAAAGCATCAGGAGTAGGTAATTTGCTAAAAAGATGTTTTTGTACGTTAAAGTTACAGAAAGTTGGTAGACAGCAACACAAAAGTTTAAATAACTCAGAACTCAAACCAAGTTTTAAAAACATTTCTGTTGAAACAGATATCCCAAAACTTAAATATAATCCACGCTACGAACCGTCTGTGTACAAAGAGGTTGGAACTAAAACACGGAAGACATATCCACATTTGGAGCCTTATGAGTGTGCACCTGGTACGTGCGTTCCAGGATATTGCAATCCCATAGAATGCTATGAGCGAATTAAACAGCGTAATTTAAGAACTACAAGCACAGGAACAATAAAATCTGAAATGAAATCTGTTTCTAGCCGAATTGATAAACGTGGCCAACAAATAAGAAAAATACATAAACGGAAGGGCAAACCTGCTGGTAAAATGTCAACCGGTGGTTCGTATAGACAAGCGAAAATAATTGATAATTTACGTAAAAAAACATCACCTCATAAACGTCAATCGGTGCGGATTGGTTCTAATTTTAATTTTAACATTGAGTTTTTCAAAGATGTATCATCTAAAAATTATAAAGATGTGGCAAGATTTGACCGTTACAGAACTATTAAAACTACGTCAAAAGAGGATAATAATAATATGCTTAGAATACACCGAGTTAAAACAAAAGACCAAGGTTTAAATAATAACAGATTACCTATTTCCCAAAAAAGAGTACAAGCACGAACTTTTAGAACAGAAGATAAAGGCTCAAGTATGGGTCATTTGTTAAAAAGATGTTTTTGTACATTGACACTTCAAAATACCAATAATGCAATGCACTTAAAACAAACAATTCCTTCAAAAATTCAATATCATGACAAAGCTGTAGCAATTAATATGAAAGATGAGAAACTAAAACAGACACCTAGTATAATACGGGACCCTCACGAATGTGACCCAGGCGTGTGTATACCTGGAGAATGTGATCCTTATAAATGTTTAGATAGAATAAAAAGACGAGGAGCTCGCCGTAAATCAGGTAGCACGCAAGCACGTAATTCCCAATCACGTTATACCGCAACTGGTTTTGATTCCACAAAAGAAACCAAATCAAAACAAATCAATACACATATAGTTGAAGAACCGCGTTTTCCGTTTATAATGCCTAGTAATAAACAGAGTTTAAAAATTGGTTCAAACGTTAGTTTCAACATTGAGTTCTTTAATGAAATAGTTTATGAAAATGAAGTTTCCGAATCTGATCGTAAAGGTAATGCGAAAACGAAAACAATAAATAAAGATGGTTTCAACAAAAATGAGGAAATTAACACTAGAAAGCACCGCGTAAGCGGATGCACGAAAATAATAAATAAAAATAATTTGAACAGAAATGTATGTTTTAACAATAGAGCTAAAAAGTATCTCGAAGGCGGCTCCTCAAAAACAATAAATAGAAACAATTTAAACAAAAATGTTGAAATTAACGACAGTGCTAAAAAGTATCGCAAAGACGGGAGCAAAAAAGTAATTGATAAAAATTTTAACGTATATGTTTTAATTAACGAGAATGCTACAAAGTTTGGTGATGAAAAAGTAAAAAGCCACAGTCAACGTAAGTTTAAGAACAGCGATAGAAAGGATACTCAAGATAATGATAATAAATCAGCTGTAGGAAAAGCACTAAAAAGATGTATTTGCCCTTTTATGTTACATCCAGTAAGAATAGGGACTGAAGAAAAGCAATTGACGATTGTCGGGCGCGTAGATGAAATCCAAACTAATTCACCATTTCAATTAAAGCATAATTTTGTACAATGTCGACCGGAAAATGTTTTGTGTCAACAAATAAACAAACGCTTACAAATTGATAAAAAACAGAAGAGATTGAAATGTAATAAAGTGAAAATCCTTGCAGCAGCTGTTGATGACGTTAAAACTGCAATTCCTACAGTACTTGATGATGTTGAAACTACAATTACTAAGCATAATAAACTTAAATGTATTACTCACATTTTAAAAAAGTTTTTAAGAAAGCTTGCATTAAAGATAAATGGTGATAAAAATATTACTGTAGTATATCGTCGAAAGATCGAGCAAAATAACACAGATGGAATGGTTGGTAGCTCTGATGTAGACTGTAAAATTATCCCATATTGCAAAAACATGTCAGGAGATAAACAAGATTCACTTAATGAAAACAAATGTATGTGTACAGATACATCTTGTAAACGTATCAAAAACAAACGAAATCCAAGACAGCTTTGTCAGAGTTGCAAAGGTTTGAATTCAATCCTGCCTTCTAAACCAACAAAATTGAACAAATATGAAAGTATAATTTATTTAAATAGTATAAATAAAAAAAATTTAGCTGATTATTATCCCTGTTCAAGTCATATAAACATAATATGTCAAAATACTGATAGTAAAGCAGCAAAGATCGGGTCGAAAATTAAAGATTGTGTTAAGAATTTAACTAAGAAAAAACAACGCGGAATTAAGCGGCTCCTGTGTTCTTATTTCTTCAAAAATGTTGAAACTGAACTAACAAAATAACTCTATGAACCAAAAGGTGGATAAGAAATGTCCTGTCCCTATGGAAAACTTCTAGCTACGAAACCTACGAATAGAGAATCTAAAAAAGTCCGAGTGAAAGAAGTCATCAATAGTAATAGTAAATTATAGTAGGTAGTAGTAATAAAACTAATTAAGGGTAAATTAGGGGAAATATAACAAAAACTTAAACACTTAAAAAACAGCATTTTGTCTATTAAAGCAATAATTATCCAAAGAACAAAACTAGGATATAATATTTATCGTGCGTGCAAAATGCTCAAAATATACAAGCGTTAGTTCTGCAATATATTAAATTTAAATAAAAATGATTTAAACGGTCCCTATAATATAAACAAAGACCGAAAAACAGTTTAAAAAGAAAAATAATATTAATAACATTATAAGCTAATTTATTGCGTGGAGACAGTTGATATAAGTAAATTATTGATGGTAGTAAGAGTTTGTGTTTGTATCTTTGCTATTCGAGCCTCTAAGGCTCTGTTGTGTGTTTGTCTATGTAGTGAATAGTTTGATTCTAATAAATCATTACGTTTGTGCTATGATTACGGTTGTTTGCTTTTTAGTTAGGAATTATTTGGAGGTAACGCAGTTTATTATACATTAATGCTCTCTCTGTTTTGTGTTTATAGAGGCTCTTGGCTACCTATCACTCTTAAGGACGAACTAGTCGTTCATTTCTCCATACAACCGTACTTGGGTGATTACTCCACTACTTGACGTTTTAAGTCCAAAATTAAGAATAATATCGATTTATCTCTTCGTTATCTAGGTCAGCCTGCTAATTATACAGAAAAAAAATAAGTGGCTTAAAAGTAATAAGCCTTCAAACATCTGTAATTTAGCACGTATTTTAACGCAAGTTTGGACGTAAATAAATTACAAAAGGATTACGAAAACTCCAAAATAATGTACATACTAACAAGCTTTAGTTTATTGACATCTCAAATAACTTTGGTCTGAATAATACATTCAGTAGTTTTGTCGTAAAACCCCAAGCACCAGAAGCCAATTCGTACATTTTTGCGCGCCGGTTTTCGACTTTTCGGTTTTCGTCGCGACTTTATGAGAGTGTGTAATTGTGTATGTGCGAGCATTAGCCTCATACTACTCATCGCTGCAGAGTCTTACCTTGTCCCACGAATGTTAGATGAAATAGCATGCATTTTAGCCGCGCCCACCGATGAGTTCGCTCCATGGACTAGTAGGCTCTTAAGTTAAAAACCTGTCTGCAAACACCTATCGATGTTTTCCGGCAGTTGTACTTGAGAGCCAGTTCCTAATCTAGGTCTAGCGTATTCGCCATTTTTGACCACATCGTCGCTTAAGGCAGCCCTCACAACTAATTCATGATTGATGGATAAGCATCAATGACCACGAGAAAACCATGGAAAAACCTCGATCCCGACTTGACTCATATCGTATCGTCTATTGTGGTTGTGGTTGGGGCTTGATGGAAATCTACTCCGAGCACGGCACCCGCTTCTACACACGACCTCTATTAAAAAAAACTGATTTCACAACCACGTGCTCAGTGCAGATGCCGCGGTAAATAAGCGGTGGGTACGCAAGTGATGTATTTAGCGTAAAGCGGAGCAGTCGTCACTTTGAGGCCAGGCAGGGCTTCGCAACAGCAGCTGGCCGTATTGCCGTTTTTCTCTATTTCGTGCTTTTTCGATGATTTTGCATCAAGTCGCGCTTGAGCGTGTATTGTCTCGTAATCCGCGCTTGATGCAAAAACGTGGTTATTTTTACAGCAAAACGCATACATTGCATAAGCATCTGTGGTCTGACACGAATATATACATCACAAAAATTTTGCTTCCAACAGGATTTGAACCTGCGTCTTCTGGCTATCCGAGCCAGACGCCTTAACCAACTAAGCTATGGGAGCAATCGATGTTGACTGCGAATTTCTATTTTATCTATTATCTATTTTAGCTATGAAATCAAATAAAAATGTTTATTTGGCAGAAGTTCTGAGTGGCACTGCAATTGTTGTGGGCCGGCGTTATGCTTACCATCAGGGAAACGACCAGCTCGTCTCGTTATCAATTACATGGCGTAGCATACATGTAACAGAGATGTTGATAGATATAATATATTGCACTATGTATCCAGCCCGCATGCGTGCGCGCAAATTTTTAATTTAATTTTTTATTACATTAACAGTTATTAATTTCATTATGAACTATGAAATTAATTTTAGTAACTACTAGCTGCTGCCTGCGGTTTCACCCGCGCGGAGATATTAGATTTGATGGTTTTTATTTTTTGCGCGGTACCCTAATTAATTCTTTTTTTAAAATAAAAGTAGCCTAAGTTACTCCTTATAACATCAGCCAGTGAAAGTCCCGTCAAAATCGGTCCAGCCATTTCGGAGATTACCCGGAACAAACAGACAGACAGAACAAAATATTAAAAATGATTGTTTTGTTATAGGTACCGTATATACTTTCGTATGCATTTGATAAAAAGCTATTATTATCTATGATACTACAAACAGACACTTCAATTTTATTTATTTGTATAGATTTTAGGTAGGTAGTACTCGTTTTCGTAATGAATTAAGTTTTAATGCATAGTTAACTGTTTATTTCTTAGTAGGTTCTTTTGTTAGTGGGAGGACTAACTCTTCTGCGAGTGTCCGTCTGGGTTAGTACCACCGCTTTGCTCGTGAAGTCTGCCGCCAAGCAGTAATGTGCAAGCATTACTGTGTTCCGGTTTGATGAGCAAAGTAGCCAGTGAAATTACTGGGCTTATGAGACTTAATACCCAATGTCTCAGGGTATCGAGCGCACTGCAGTGCTGCGCAGGCCTTTGTGTTTCAAAGTTCTGAGTGGGCACTGCAATTGTTATTGGCCGGCGTTATGCTTACCATCAGGCAAACGACGAGCTCCTCTCGTTACCAATAAAATAAAGAAAAAGGTACGGTATAGCCCTATATTTGGCTAATATTGATTCACTTTTCAGGTGCAATGTCAAGTGGCGTGTCGTGTGAAAATTTTGGTCGTCTCTTGTATGTAACAAGTGAAGTCAGCTTTTTTGAGAATTCTTTTATAGGATATAAAAGATATCAATATATCCTTCGCACGGTAATATCATAAGCCAAATATTTCGCTTATCCCCATCTGCCACTAACTCCGTCACAAGTTCACAACTGGTGGCAATCGAGAGAACATTATTTGATTACATATTTTTAGGAAGATATGTCGCTCGCCCCGTTTATCTTACCGGAAGTAGTGGTTTTCTTAAACAGTAGCTCAAGAGACACTTGCTCAAACCTTTTTAAAATGGGTATTTTATAGAAAAGTACTGGAAAAAAATTAAAGCTTCCTACTGATGACCAAACCCCTCTAACGGTACATACTCGTTGACAATCGGTTTACTCGGTTGCGATCGATAAAATTGACAGTTCAATAAGTTTAAATTAGAAACATGTAGGTCGTTGTTCATTTTTTCGAAAACGAAACAGCATTTTATCCCGAAAACGATAACTAATCTCCGAAATCAGTTTTGGCGATGACTACAAGTTTTACTAGTAATCTGTTATCGATTGCATTCAATTTTCATTATATTGACAGAATAACTTATTTCGCGAAGGAACGTGTGAAAAACGTTGCGAACGACGATAAAACCGTTATTAGATTTACGTTAAAATAGTCTTCATTCTATAAACCAGTCTTGGAATTGTGTGATGCGAATATTCACTTCATATTGAAGAAAATAGATTTGTCTTCGATTCGTTTTCGAAAAAATCAAGAACTATGTACCTATCTCTAATTTAAATTTTTAACAATTATAACTGACAATTTTATTTATCGAAAAGATTGGTACCTGCACTGCAAGTTTACCTAGCTTTGCTCGATATTTAAAAAACAATCAAACTATTTTATGCGTAAAATTGCGTTTTTATCCATCCATATCCATACATACATACATACATACAGATAAATAAAATTGAAGTGTCTGTTTGTAATATCAAAATAACAGCTTTTTACTAAATGCATATGAAAGTTTATACGGTACCTATAACAAAACAACCATTTTTTAAATTTTTGT